>CADEBD010000283.1:445705-1932784 GCA_902825455.1 Arctia plantaginis | reverse complement strand
TGTGTACATCCCAGCACTAATCCTGTATGGGCCTATCCCTGTACTCGTACCGTTGCACAGCGATCCACTGCTAGTACGAGGGGTGAACTAAAAACGGCCTAGGAGGATCCGACTCGATAGGACCATGTACAAATATCAGCCTTGGCCTTTGCCGATATTCGCGGTGGAACAACACTACTTGGACTGGGTGTGCTGAAGTGCAACTGTGGACGTAAAGTATTCTATTGCGGGCCATGCCGCCGATATTTATTTTATCTTCAAGCACGTAGTAACTTAAATATGATCGTTATTCAGTAAAGCAAAAATTTAAAAATTAAAATAAATAAAAAAAAGGTATTATTACAGGTAAATTCTTTTAACACGAGTATTAAATCATATTAAAGCTGGAAATTTTTCGGTTAATTCTGATCAATTATTAAGTTATTGTAACAACGTTGTAACTGTGTGTATTTCTGCCAAATTTCACATACACACCTATATACTTACGCCTGTAACTAATCACCACAACTGTAAAGGTCGGTGCAGACAGCGGACGGGACAAGACAGCGCAAAAGTACTAATTCCGAGCGCGACGTTGCGGTGTGAAGTTTTCTATAACTATCACACTTATACCTACTCAAGCAACGTGGCTGTCTCACACCGCTAGCTCTGCGATCTTAATTGGTATCGTTTTCGTAATAGGGTGCAAACCTATAAGCGTTAATCAGACGATTAAACATGAGGCAAAATGGAAATTGTTATGCATTCAGAGTTATTAACGAAATGTTTAAGTTCTCTTGAACGGAGGGAATACTATCAGTGTATGAACATTTCCAGTATTTTACTACTATTACAAATTGAAAAGTTGGGATTGGTGTTATGTTACTCGATATCATCAGAACAGCTGAACGGTCTGGATGAAATTTAGCACAGAGACAGATTAGATTTTGGAATAGCATATTGCTTTATTTTAGGTCAGAAATATCAACAATAACGTCATGGGGGAAAGCTAATTTTTGAATAAAAGCTATTAAGACCTGACGACCTCACTCGAGACGTTCTTTTAATAAAGTTAAGTAGTCCTCATAAAGTCATCAGTAGTTACGTGGTCCGAATTAGTTTTAACAAAAATGTAATATTTTATTGTAAATTTTATCGAAGTATGTATAAAACTATTGTAAGTCAAACTATGGCAAAGTGATTGATCGTAAATTTAGTTTGATTTAAAAAAAAAAAAAGCTAATTATTTCATAAAAAGATATTCAGACCTCACGACCACATATAAAATGAACGAGACGTTATACTCCAATTGCTATGAAATTATCCAGTTATGTACAATTTTGGCTCGTTATATTTGTCACGCAAACCAATTTTCCTTTAAGGAAATTGAGGGACAGAATTATATTTTTTTCCGTAATATACTGCTTTTAACCATCGAGTACATGTACAATATTTGTATAAATACATATTTTAATCATTATTAAGTAATCTTAATTGTTTTCCTGACGAAAGTTTTTTTTTGGCATAAAAGTTGTCTAAGAAAGGAATAAATGAAAATAGCATTTTTTACAAAGTGAAAACATGGGCATTTATACATTTTAAATAGTTTTGACGGTACATTGGAAATGCTTCGTCAGCTACGAAACGTCACTCGTGGCAGTCAGTCGACTTCTGGTGGCGTAGCGGGCTACACGCGTAGCCGATTAGCGCTTTCGTGTAGTCGCGTAGCATATCGTGTAAGTTGGTGGGCGGGAATGAAAACATTTTGAGTGTTATGTTTCAAGTGTTGTGATTTTAAATCGATGTTTTATTATATTCGAGGTAAGTACTTGGGGTAATACTTTCTTACCAAATACTATAATTTTATGCCTAAAGCAAGTTAACGAACAAAATAATTCAAGTATTTTAGACTGTTGGCGGGCAGAGAGATTTTTATCAATAAGTATGGTTTCAAAATAAGGCTTGGCTGTATTTACACGCCCTTTTGCCACACGCGATGCATCCATATTCATTACAAGAGTTAATTAAGTATCATAAAAAAGATTTATTAATTGTAGTATATTATAGTATATCTTAATGAACAATACTTTCTGGAATTTTCAACAATAATCATCTCTTCTATTCATTCTTATCGGCAATAAAGACATTAAAGTTGAATTTGGTTTTAAAAATTAAATGAAATATATAATTTAAAAACTATGATACTGAAAAATTAAATTATCTTGGTGATTAAATTTACTTTATTAATTAAAACCAATGACGTCTTTTTCCTTCTTCTTATATTTTCTTTTAAAATACATATTTGTGTATAAAGATTACAAGAATACTTCAACATGAATAAGCTTTAGAATACAATTTAATAAAACTATGATTAATAGTGCTTCTTTTGCCTTATTTAAAAAAGAGCTAGAGTTATTCGGTTTTAAATTTGAATTTATGAAATCTAAATTCAAAGTTCTTTAGATAAAACCTATATAGATATACATTACGTTTTTGTTATATCATATGAAGAGTTGACCCGCCGCAGCGAGTATGTGTTACAAGGGGCTCTATTGTGTTCTGAGGAGTACGGATACCGAACACCGTTGAGCTAGCAAAACATGTACAGGATGTATTTTATAGCACTATTGCTCTAGATTGTATTTTTACTGCCGATTCGATCACTTATTAGAAATCGACTTAGAAAATTCTTATATTCATGTTTTTTTTTGCGTTAATTGGGACTTGAAATCGGTGCAATTCGATTAAAACGTACGTCAAAATTTTATTATGCCTTGCTTTTGTCATCTCAAGTACAAAATACATTTGAAATATTTGATATTAATTAAAAATGTTGTGTAATGATTGCTGATAAGAGTCTGATAAACTCTATACCAACCCGTCTGGCCAGCGTGGTATAGTAGGCCAAAACCTAAGGAGAGACCTATATCCAGCAGAGGAATATTTTAAAGGCTGTTGATGATGATGATGAGTCTGATTGAAAATGAGTTTGGAATCCTTTGAATAAAGGTTTTTTATTTAATGTAGTTTTCCTCAAGTAATACGTAATTTTATTCACTGTTAAACGAGCCCATTTTTAGTTTATGTGTATAAAAATGGAAAATTAAACATAAGAAAATACTTTAATTTCAATATTTTTCTGTCTTTAAGGGTTATCTTAATTAATTTAAATTTAGAAGTAATTAAGTTTCTACCTTGATAAAGTCTCTGAAATTAGCCGGACGGCGAAACGGTAATCTATAATTTACAAAGTATTTTAGTTAAACACATGATGATTTAGTATATAAGATAATAAACAATAAAAAAAACTCAATCTCACAAGTATAATATTAGTTAAATGACTTTCATGGGTGGCGATGATCACTTTCCATCAGGTGACCCATCTGCTCGTCTTCCCATCTCTATCATAAAATAAGTAAATTTAAATGACCTTATAAATCTAACCAAAATTTAGACCAAAACGCAACTAAAGCGTATTTTTTTTAAGATAATATAATTATGACAGTATTTTCTAAAATGTTTAAAATGTGCTTTTATTAGTAAAACTAGTAATGGAATAGTCATGAGTTAATAGTTACAAATTTTTGTGCTTTACAGAATTATCAAGTCCAAGCAATTTTTCTAAGCTTCGGTGACAGTATTTTTCTATTCTATATAAACAAATGAACTTATAAAAGCATCAATACATTAGTTAGATGTATTATTACGACATAAGTTTAACGTTACTAATTTATCTAAATTTTTACAACACAATGATACCTATGTATACCGTTGCATGCATACGTATTTATCGTCCTAGTGCGGTACTGCTCCAAATATCTGCAACGGTATTAAATATGCTGTTGTTGAAAATATGAGCTTTACGCTGTTTTAACATTTCCATATTACAACATTTTCCATTTAACTTAAATACCAGAGACACTGAGGTGGAATTTCTGTTCTAACACCAGCTAATTATGAGTGCATAGTTACAAATAATTACTGTACTAAAGGCTTAATCAGAAGAATATAGAGTCTATTGATTGCGTTACGAATTATTTTTGTTTAAAATTACACTGAAATCTCTTTTATAACAGAAAAACATAAGTTAGAGCTACTTCGCAGAACATATCACCTTCGCTGGATTTTGACAAAAAAATATTTCGTTTAGTTTATATTCGTTTTTTGCTCTTTGGAGAAGAATACTCACACAGATATATATATATGTGTATGTGTGTGTGTGTGTTCTTTTCAAAATGACAAATACTAAACAAACATATAAGAATAAAGAAGAGACTTAATTTTTAATGGAAATTTCCGTACTACTGAATCATACTCATACTCACAATAGCAGTTGACGACGTAATTACAGCGGTACCTGTGTCACATACAGGTAGCACCGCGATGCATGTCAAAGGCAAGTTGTCATTTAATCTATCAGCGATTACTAAACGTTTACTAATCTGTAAAATTGAGTTTTTTATTGGTATTTTCTTTTATGTGAATAGCTACCGATTTATATAGAGCTAATCAAAGCACAAATACTCCAATCGTATATCAAATCTCTTGTTAAGTATTTATATGGTAATTTTCTAAAAACATGACTATTTACACTTATTTGATCATCGAATTATGAGAAAAACTGTCAAAATTTTGAAACAAAAGTTTATGTAAAATTAAATTTGAATTTTAAGTGATGATTAGTAATTCTTCAATTCTAATAAGGTAGTGTTTTTATAGCTCAAATCAATGTTTTAGAAACTCAAACTGATTTAACAGCTCTGTTTGAAGCTTTACAGAAACTAGCTTTATAGTACTCTATTGAGTAGTTAATTTACATATTTGCATATTTACAAATTCCAAATTTAATATCAACCTTAGTCTAACGAGTCTACACACGTACAGTTTGCTTGTAGTTAAGTTTTAATTAAATAACTTGTTCGCAACTTGAAATTTATCTTTTAACAAAAACAACAAAGGAATTTAATTTACTTACTTAAACATGGGATTCAAAGCTAATCTGTTTTCAAATTTTAAATATTACCCGCATAATGTTTCATAAGTGTTTGTTGGCTGACTCGAGCTGGATGAACTCCAAGGCCAGCAAAGCACTTGGGTCTTTTGAGTTCCAGGTTTCCAAGGGCGGCGGTAGTTGCTTACCATCAGGTGACCCGTCTGCTCGCTTGCCCCCTCATACCATAAAAAAAAAGTTACAACATATTACACAGAGTTAAAGCTGCTGCAAAAGCAGCTATGCTTGCAATGATTATAATTGTAGCTTTTTATAAATTTTGTGTATTTGAATGGCCAATATCAATTTACACAATATAGCATTCACAGAAATAACATGACACTGTTTTAAAAAGAAAGTTACACCACAATAAACGTAGTTATTTAAAATGAATTGTAAAATAGTTCAAGTAAGTAAAATACAACAGTCACAATTGCAAAAATATTATATAGTAAGTAGTGATGTGCTGGATCGTTGGAACGGAAAAAGAGAGCACACAGACACAGAACAATAATTTGTGAATCACACATAGCAGTATGCAGCGAGGAGGAGACCGCCTTAATCACTACGCGATCCGTGCAGTCTATCTATCTATTAAACTTTCGAGTTAAATGCTACTAACATGTATTAAATCAAATCCCAACATGGTAAAGAACTAAAAAAAACAACACAACAACAAAAACACAACACAAACTAAAAGCAAATATTTTTACTCTCTCCGTTTTAACATTTGTTTACCCACTTAACACTAGCTGAATCGAGCCCACACAGGACTTTTAACTTTTGAATGCTTGATGCTGGATTGATGAAGAGCTGATTTATTAAACGCCTCTTTGTTGTGCTTCTATATTCGACTTTGATGTGGAGAAAATTAAGTTTATTATTTATCTAAGTCCTAATACTTATTTCTGGATAAATTGTCTTTCTAAGTTCAGTTTGAAAGGTAGCAGAATAGGTTAGGTATATTTACTAAAAGAAAGTCTTTATTTATTATTAATAGTTGTCACTTTATTTTTGTAGTTCCAACACAAAAAACTACATCTTTTGTGTCTGTATAATGTCTATTTCATATTTTTTTTTGTCTCTTTATTTACTGAGACATGTCAGATTTCACAATGCCACACGATTTCAAATTAAGACATAAAAATAACACTAAATATGTACTTAAATGACATTTTCTCTAAGTATATATACTTTGCTACTAGATATACAATAGTAGTAATATATATATACTAGATACACAATAGTAGTAGTCATATTAATAACCTATAATAATAAATTTAATTTAATTTGAGACAATTTTAATTTGAGATACAATATTAATGTAACGCCATAAAATACTAGTTTATTCTTAACTGGGGAATGGGTTTCTTTCCCTTTTATCTGTATAAAGAGGTAAACGAGGTCCTCGTTCTGCGAGGTCACCTGAAGGTAAAACATAATAATATTTTCAGACATCTCACACACGGCGGTCTGATCCCAAACTAGGCAGAGCCTGTACTATGGTAACCAGACTGCTGATAAACATACTTATATAGTTCTAAATACATACATATTATAGATAAATTACAACCCAGATACAAATCAAATGATCATGCTCATCACACAATATTTGTCCTGGATGGGAATCTAACTCACGACCTCGGGCTTAGCAGTCAGGGGTTACTAACTACTAGGCCTACATGCTCGTCAATTGTGTGTATTTTTGTTACTTTGACATAAAAAGGTAACTTATTTTCTTATTTTGCCTCTGTTCGGCTGTTCAAAGATTATTCTAATCTTTCTTTAAAAAGTATTCTGAATTTGAAAAGTATTTTTAATATAATAAATTACATTTTCTAAAAATAAACAGTTTCAAAGCTGGCCTTTATTCGCGTCCTTTGCAAGAAAAACCTTCATCATTTCACATAAAAGGGATTCAAACAAAACAATTTGTTGCCGAAATAACCAGAAAGCGACAAAATCAATAAAATTTTATGTTTTTATAATGGAAACGTAAGGAATTCAATTTAAAACAATACCTTTCATCAAAGGCGGTTCACTTATGCATTAATCCATCCAAATTGGATCGCGGATCCGCAACCCCAAGTTCAAGTTAATAGGCTCAAACGTTTAGAGGGCCGCAGCTCGAACTTCACCTGGGTAAAGAAATTCTTTTTGCAGACCACGTTTATTGACTTTTTAATTAATTCCACTTGAGAATTTAATATAAAACGAAAAAAAGAGAGAAAAAAATCGATTTCCGTAAATAGAACGCCCAATTTAATTTAACAATAAGGAATTTTTCACATCACATCGACCTCTTGATCCATTGTTCTTTAAAAAAGTACAAGTCAAACAGAATCAAATAAACAAACTTTTGCATTATGTTATTAGGTAGTTTGAACTTTATTATTTTTAATTGTTTATGTACATATCCCCACGTGGTAGGCGTTTTAAAACTATATGATATATATAATGTAGCTGCGACTGCCAAAGTTTAGTAATTATGACCAATATCAAGGCTACTATTTTTAGACTTCCGTATTCCTAATATGAAAATATATTATAGTTTTGCCACGTTCGCTTGTCTGTTCGTTCGTTTAGTTTATTGACATTTGTTTTTTTTTTTTAGGGCGGCAACGACTAGCCGCATCACTTGATGGTTAGTGGCAACCGCTGTGAGTCACAAGTCCGTTCCTGCTTTTGAGGTCCTCTTCCCTCCAGAATCAGTATCAATCAAAATAACATAGTCACATCATATCAATATTATAGTCAGGCCAGTAACTTGCCGCCATTCCATGTTCCACACGGCAAAATTTTCATCCCCACCACTTGGGTAATTGGCACTCCACCACTGTGCGCTTTTCAAGACACTTTTTACCTCGTACTTCCAACCTGTGGAACAAGTTATCGTCTGCGGTATTTCCGGACCGATACGACCTCCAAACCTTCAAGACAAGAGCGTACTCTTTCCTCAAAGGCCGTCAACGCGCCTGTGACTCCTGTGTTTAGGCGTTCATGGGCGGCGATAGTCGCTTTCCATCAGGTGACACGTCTGCTCATTTGCCCCTCTTCCATAAAAGAGTAAGCTTTATGACAATAGACTTTCAATTCATTACGACAAAAAAGGTTTCTTCCAAGTCCACATTTATTCAAATGGAGAAATTACAATAACAATGCAATGTTAAATTAATATTATACGAACTTTTGATAATGATCAGTGTCAGATATTATCTCCAATTAAATAATTTTCTGATGTGAACGTCTTATTGGTAATTTTAATCATCGTATTCAGGTAACACACGATTTTTTATTTTTATTTCAACATTTCTTTGATCTTGTCAATAATATTTTCCCTTATTTGTATTGTTCTCCACGTCCATTATGGGTTTCAGTTCTGCTCTGATTGTTTCGAGAACATAAGAGTTTGCTTCAACGTACTCGTTTATTGTATTTAATTTTCTTTGTTTTGTATTCCATGTAGCTAGCGGTCGAGGTCTTTAAAAAGGCGTAAATGCCCTGTTAGTGATTTTAATTCACAATTTGATTTGCATCATTAGTCCTAAAAACCAAATTTTATTTTTGATATTAAATTCTGTAATGTCAATTTAGTATCGCTTGAAATATTTTAATAAGTGAAAAAAATATAATCGGTTTCATCAGTTCTAATCCGAAATGAATTTAAACGTCTATCCATTAAGCGTCCGTTTTAATATTGGACTTTAGAAGTGACAGACCGTCCTCTACGTATTCGACTGAAGTGCATTCTAATTGTAATGTAACTGTAGAAAGTTATTCAGAATATTCAGCAGTTTAGATTACCTAATCTTAACTTCAGCTTAGTAGTACCTTATGGATTATTACATACATTCACGCTAATAGTGCTGGAAGAGTTAGCAGTGGTGAATTTAAACCAACTACAATTTTGGTGTGACTAGCAGGTGAGTCTTCAACCGGTCACTCTAAGAATGGGTAAATTTAAAGTTTTAAGGTAGATTACAAGGGAAGCTAGTGGTAGGAAAGGGATATTGCCTATAGGAATGTATTGGGGTCGCTCTTTAACTCATGAACTTATATCAATCATCATCATCATAACAGCCTTTAATAGTCCATAGCTGGACATAAGCCTCTCATTAGAAAGGAGGTTTCGGCCTACTATAAAACGGTAGCCAGACGGGTTGGTATTGGGTTTGTTTCAAGTTTTCCTTCTCTTTTCAGTGCTGTAGTCCTGCATAGTTTGCTACCTTAGTCGGCTCTTACGACACCCACTTGTGACTTTTGAGTTGCAGGTGTCCATGGGCGGCGGTTTTTGCTTACCATCAGGTGACCCGTCTGCTCGTTTGCCCCCTTATACCATAAAAAAACTATTTTAATTTTAAAGCGTACACAAACCAAACGTATAGTTAACTACATAATAGTTAGTGCACGCATCCTACAAGCACTTAAGATGGCAAATGCCTCTCAACACCATATTCCCGCTTTAGCGCTTAAAGCTTAGTTTAAACTCTTGGTTCTGTCCGATGTCTTCTATAAAGTACCTCTAATAATATTATCATATCTCTAATTTGAATAACGATAATATTTATAATTCTAATGACCCAAAATAATTAACACAATAATACTACGAACGGAATGGCCGTTAGCGCCTTCCTGCCGACGTACTTGACTTGGCCCCGAATAAGCAATAAATATTTTTACGTAGCGGAAGAGTACCTATATTTATAATATATTATAACTATGCCACTTTGTAACAGCTTTAGTGTAAACAATCTTTGAACTGCTTGAAAAGTTATTCCCAAATTCAATTCTTTGTTTGATTACCGTGGGTTGCATCTAGAATGTGTTGTTAAACCTCCGGTTATCTCACTCTCACTTGCTTAACACCGGTTTTATATGAGGACGTAGTATCACTCTGATCGAGCCGGTCATACGTGCCGGAGTTCAACTCACCCACGATGGGAAATGCTTTCCGATAGGTATAAAATCATATTATTTTTGTTATTTTTTTATTTATTTTTATAAATTAAACAAAAACATTTTCAAATTAAAAACTTAAATTTTCAAATGCACAATATTTGTAACAACATATAAACATCTCAGTAAGGAAAAGAATAGAACAATTCAAAAGTAAATATTAAAAAAACATTTTAGACGAAATACAAAGATAGTAATTTTAGGTTTTTTTTTTCAAAAAAAACAAGACAGCTATTGACAGACTTCCTAAATTTGGGTAACTTTGGTGGACTTCTTAAATCTTGTTACCAACCAAATTTTATTTGTTCATAATCACCCAACTATATACAACTTAGCCAAGTTCGTTTACACATTTAATGTATTCTTAACATAAATATAAAAAAAAAACTTTCTGAGAAAGAAGGGACCGAGTGCGTACGTGAAGTAAACAAGTAATTACGATGTACTAATTCTATAATACCAAAGTTAGGACCAATAAATTACACAACTTTGGATTTGGTATTTCTAAGTGGTTCCGGTTTGTGTAATGATTTCTGATTTATGTATTTTCTTTGTATATTATACCCTTTCATAATAGAATAAATTCTAAAGAAACATTTCTAGCGATTTAATATTTGCCTTTCATTGTATATGAATTATATTATACATAACGCGTATCTACACATCATATCATGTATAGATGCGCATTTGTTGCTATTATGAGGTCACCATTAAATAATATCTCGTCGATAACAGCTCTTCTCGTCTTTTTATGGGTCTGCCCTTTATTGTACTAGTCTATTGCTTATGCAAAAACAATTTGTCTCAAACTAAAATACTACATATATATATATATATATATATATAATCTGAATCTCGGAAACGGCTCTAACAATTTTCATGAAATTCAGTATCCAGGGGGTTTCGGGGGCACTTAATTGATCTAGCTAGGTTTATCTTAAAAAAAACGAGCAAAGCTTAGTTATCCAGGTACTTCAATTGATTTGCAAACGGCATCTTGTAAGATAATCTCCTTAATATACTACAAAAGTGGAATGAAAGCACGTAAAAGCTTTGTGTGCTATTCCCAGCTTTCTTCGAATGGAAATTAGTTTGCAACTGGGTTGAATATAGTTCAGAATTGAAATAGCGGCAAGAGTCTACCTAAGTACCTACATGAAATAAAATGACTTCTGAAGGCCCAGATCAATTGTTAAAGTAAACCTAATAAGCAAGTAGAGTATTCAATATTATTTGTAAATAAAAATCGAATTGTCAGCTACAAAAATAAAAATCGAGTTTCGAAACTCGAAACAAAAATAAAATTCGATTATCGAATAAATAACCAATAATTTGTCGTAGTAAGTTCGACTTCCCATTAGTACAAATCTATAAAAATAAAACTACATACTTTCCCTGACTGACTGATTGACTGCCTCGGTGGTGCAGTAGAAGCGTTTTGCGACAGCTGTGCTGAGGTCTCGGGTTCGTTTCCCGGGTCAGACCAAATGTTTGTATGATTTGCAAATATTTGTTTCGGAGTTTGTATGTATATGTTTTCTATGCATATTGTGAATGTATTTACAAAAAAAAGTATGCACTTTTGCTATCAGTCAATCTAGCTTTCTTAGTAAAAGATATGCTTAGTTTGAAACTAGCTAGCGTTGTGTGTCGGATGTCTGAAATGTTAAAATATTAAAAACATCAACGCAGAGCCTTAACTGCTCAGGCTAAAAACTTGAAATTTAAAAAATAAAATAGAATTGATCGACGATAGAGCTTATAAATTCTAAAACATTATAGCATATTATTATTAATGCCAAGCCTGCCTGTCACATTTTACAGATGTTTTACTCCGAGCTGCTCAGCTCTAACAGCTGCAAATTAGCCTTTAAATATTTTATTAAACCCAAAATTTTACTGTAAATTTGCGTCACATCTTTAGGTTAACATTTTATATTTATAGTAACGTTGACGTGTTTTATTTATGTTTGTATTATACAAGGTGTGAAAAAAGTGTGTGATCATATTTATGCGTACAGGTTAGTTCACAGTAGACCTTGTGAGTCAAAAAAGCGCTGAAACTATTTATTGTATTTAGCCTTAGTGGTGCAGTGTTGCATGTGACTGTTGTGCGAGGTCTCGGGGTGAATTCCCGGGTCGGACTAAATGTTTGTATGATCTGCAAATCTTTGTTTCGGAGTTCGGGTGTTTTCTATGTACATATATTCTATCAGTCTATAAATAAGTTTATAATTATTCCATCAGTCTATCTAGTGTGTTTCAGATGTCCGAAATATTTATTTTATTTATTGTATTTAAAAGTATTACTACTGTATTTAATACTTTTAACTAATGGAAACCTACATTATTAGCGGGTGACACAGATAACTGATATACATGCGGGCGGAGCCGCGGGCAAAAGCTAGTATATTCAAAATGAGAATAATTTATACATACACTTGATTAACGAATATTTCACTGTTAAATGATACTCGTGTTCCAATTACGCGTCAACATCCAGTATTAGGGTACATAACACACATACATTCAGAATATTATATTTCAGAACAGGTAAAAGTAAATAGGTAGGTTTATTGATTACCTGGAAAAGGTACGTGTTTTGTAGCTCTTTTATGATTTCTCTGTAGATATAGAAACAGAATTAATAATAAGAGAATGTTTAACAGTGCTTACAGTGTTTTTACGATGCTTTATGCTTAGGTTTGTTCCTGAGTAACTATAGTAAGAAATATTTACTCTAAGTTATAAGCTATTTCTAATTTTAGCATCGAAATGAAGATTTGGATGTGGGAAATTTTGATGATAGTACTAAAACATCTTGGAGCTGAGGTGATTGAGCCAGAAGGTGGAAATTGAAACTCTTCAGTTTTTGATTCCAAGGTTTAGGATTTGTTTGCTAGTTTTTAGTTTTTTTACGAGTGAAGCTAATAAAACACCTTTAGCAATAAAAACAACATGTTTTTGTTTTTATTCAAACCAGATTTAAACTTTTGTTGTTTACTAATTATGTGTTTTTTTTTTATTTACGCTTTATAAGACTTTTGTTAGGTATCGATAGATAACTCAGTGAGGTTTTTACAATATACGTTGGTTTGTTGGCTACATTATTGGCAAATCGTATTTATTTTATAAAAAATATGGGCAAACTAATATCGGTTTATAATAGTTCCGATTTAATACAAATTAATTAAGAGATATTATTTTAAATAATGATACTGGTGGCAATACCTCATGGGGCCAAACGGACAAAAATGGCTGAAAATAATGGTGGGAGGGAGAAAAATTCTTAACGATAGTAGTTATACATTTAATAAGTAATAAAATTAAGTCAGTTACTTATCAATACCATTCAAGTATTGTTATTGAGTGAATTTTATAGTTAGTGGTAGAAGTGGACAGGTTTTAAAACCAGTTACTTTATATGGTTAAAGAAACTATTGTTATATTTCCAAGCTATTTAAATATAAGAAAATGTGTAATGAGCTATATATAAACTTACTTCACATATTTTTTAATACAAATAAACTTATAATTATTTTAGCGAGTCAGTTAGAGTTAAGGGATACCAATATTGGATAGTTTTTTATTGTTTTTTGTTCCTCCCGCATTAGGAATAAATGAGTCGTGTGTCTGTGTCGCGGGGAACTTTACAAACATACATGAAACGGACACAAAGAACAACCAGACTCAGAACAACAATTTGTGGATCACACAAAGTGTCGTCCCATGTGGGGTTTGAACCCACAACACTCGGCGTAGTAGGAAGCGGCGTGGCGACCGCTTAAACCACTACGCCATCCATGTAGTAAATGGGAAAAACTGGACTTGCTCGAAGACTTAGGTCTCTTACCCGATTGTTCTTTCTGGGGTAAGAAAGGCCACTAAGACCAACAGAGCCATTACAATAACGATACATTGAATCAACAAAAAACTGTTAAGTTGCAGGTGTTCGGTGGGTTCGATTCCCACCCAGGACAAATAATTGTGTGATGAGCACGGTCATTTGTTCTGTGTCTGGGTGTACTGTATCTATAATATGTATGTATTTAGAAATATATAAGTATGTTTATCAGTAGTCTCGTCACCATAGTACAGGATCTGCCTAGTTGGGGATTAGACCGCCGTGTGTGAGATGTGTGAAAATATTATTATTTACCATTAGGTGACCTGGCATAACGCGGACTCCGTTAACCCCTTTACACACAAAAAAGGGAACGGAGCATACCCGATTCCCACTTAAGAATAAACTAGTAATTTATGGCGCTATACATTAATATTGTATTTCAACTTAAAATTGTCATTTCATTTCATTTCAACTTAATTTTGTATAAGCATATATATATATCTATTCAAGCATCCCAAAAATATATTAATATATTTCTTACACAAAATGGACCAGGTTTTACCTGAAAAAAACTATGGAAAAGTTACTTATTTGTTATTTTGTTTCCTACTTTTATCTTAGAAACCAAAGCTTTGCGTTGCTCTACGCTGATTTCAGTGGTCATTATTAGATAATTGGATTTTTAAAATTATTATTTTGGTAATAATTATTACAATATCAGCTACGAGCTTTTTACCTATTATCTTCTTTTTTCTTAGGGGGAAGAAGTAGTGTTAAAAGAGTAACGACTAATATTTAAGTCGCACGCATTGCTATTAATGTACTTTTAAGAAAGAAAGTGAGAACTTAAAGAATGATAGACTTAGAGAGAAATTCAAAACGAATACCAAAGAAATAGTAAGTAAAATGACTCAGTAAACTAGTTATAGTACATTCTCGTCTTTCAATTTAATTAGTTCGTCTAAAATGGTTGCGGATTTTTTTTAACTATCTTTACAGTGATTTAAAGAAAGAAGTAACCAACTTCAAAAAATAGACTAAAAGATTTACTAAAATTTCATAGAAAAAGTACATATTTTTCGAAGACTAGATGTCAGAAAGGTTTTTTTTTGGCAAATACACACACAGACACTTACATTTGTTACAAGAAAATAATAATAATAGCAAAAAAAAAATAGAAAAATTAGAAGTTTATCATTTTTGCTCACTGGCATCATCACATCTTCCGCCTGACCAAGCGGAAACCGCGTCCATTAATGGTGAAGGCCTGTAATTTCAGTAAACAGCGATACAACCAAAAAATTATTTACAATAGATGCTTTATTTTATATTTAAATGGCCTTTACAAAACTGATTAAATCTGCTAATCTCCATTATGAAACAATTAATGAAATGTAGCTTCTATTATTTAAGGATGACTAATTAATAAATTCTTTATTAATTAAAACCGACCGGCTTCAAGCTACATAGCTACAAACAAATATTCTTAATTTTAAAAGTAAAAAAGTCAACACTTTTTGTGAAACACAAAAGCTTTATATTTTAACATTATTTTCTATCTTAAATTTTATCCATAACATCTGTCTGTCTTAAAGTTTTGGAATGAAAAAGCAATAAGCTATAAGTCTTAAGTAATTTAGGTCTTTTAAATTGTCATAAATTTCTGATACTAGTGAAAACTTCTATGTTAACAAGACATCTTGAAATTAGTGAAAAATAATCGAGAAAATTCAAATGAAATTTATTAAATATCTATGCTATCGGTTTAAGTATAAATACCAATCAAAGGACTATTTGAAGCTATGCGCCAGGTTTTACGTTCTCCCTCTCAGCATACGGCGTGAAATAGCGGACGTTATGTTTCTATTGGGGATAATATCGTAACGCGTAGATTGCCCCGATCTACTTTCAAAAATCATCTTTAACGTTCCCACTAAAGTTTCGAGACACCCCACACCCATTCACTTACCATTGGTCTCCGCAAACTATCGCCAGGATACGTTTCTGTGGCGAGCGAGCAATACGATTAACAAAAAATGTAAACAATTAGAACTTGACATATTAGTTACTAGTCAGCAGGGCACACGGGCACAGTCTTGAGATCTTTTCAGAATTCTAATTGTATTAAGTGTTGTACTTGATTCGTTGGTTAAACTTATAATCGCTTTTAAATACTAAATCCTCACACTTACTTATTGTAAACCGTTTTCTATTCGTGAAAACCTGTTAATGGCTGAATGTAACCTATACAATATTAAATCAATTTGTAAAGCTGTTGGTCTTCCAAGATCAAATAAATAAATAAATTGAAAGATTCCGCTACATAGTTATGCAGATACAAGTCATAATAATACGTGTAATAAAAATATAATATGCTTTTGCGAAGCTTGAACAATGTTAGGTTAACAATAGCAGTATAACAGCCCCATTTCATTACATATTAAATTCGAGAAATTCGCAGTCATTAATCATCAAATACGGGATCCATTTTCAAAGAGATATACACATCGTGTAAACACATCCATCAAAGAATTTGATATAATGCGAGCTGGTGCTTATTCTAAATCCTAAATTTGAATTATTCAAGTTTGCACAAACACCTCTGCATAATAAAGGTGCAGATTTCAAGGACCAAAGATATTTAAATGATGATGGTAATATTTGAAAAGATCTGAGTACCTGTTCTTTGTACCTAGAAGCAACAACGTAAACGTAAAAGTAAAACGTAAACGTTTTTTGATTAAACTTGTTTGAGTTTAACAATTGATTTTAGGTAGTAGGTGTATGTCGGCGCTAGGTCAGAGTTTCCAATAAAACACACACTTACAATTACTTGTTTATTCTTATGCGATCGCTAGTCTAATGTACGGTTTCACTTTGAGTCTGTATTTAAAATTTTCTTCTACAACGGTTATAGCAACTGCAGTATTAAACAAATTATAACATTACAAAGTAATTCTTTAATATAGCTCAATATTCAAGATAAGCATATTAATTAATTTACCATATGTTTAGATTACTTATTTTACTAAAATTACCTTTATTTAATTTGAAACAAACATTTCTTTTCGCAAACAGTCAGCACATTTCGCTGCAACCACATTTCAATTGAAAGGAGGTTTTATTTAACATATAAAATTAACTGAATAAATCTTAATAGACCTGTAAAATAATCCCACGACGTTCTGTATACGACTCTTAGAATTGCCAGACGGTTCTTTGTAACGTAGTATTGATTATCAACCTTATAAATTCGCTTAGATGTCGGGGGATATTTATACCTTTTAATTATTTTGAATGATTGTTAAATCACTAATATTAAAAAGAATTTTGAAAATCGGTCATCAATTGACGGAGTAATCGATGAATATACATAAAAAAATACATATAGTGGAACATATTCACATCTACATGCTCCTTTTTTGAAGTGGATTAAAAATAATTATTACAAAGTAGTTATCTTTTATCTGTAACATTTCATGAATGCAGATTTCTTTCATTGAACAACTCATAAATTATGTTTGTGAAAATAACTATTATAAAATTATTGGGAAGATAAAGAAATAATTCAGCAGTTGTTAAGTTTACATTTTACAATCCTAAAATAAAAGTACTTAACCGTCACAATATCATAGCTGAAAATTCTAATTCAAAATACAATGTTTACTTTCAACGCTAAAAAGAATTGGACAGGAACAGGCCTTCCAGAATGAAATCGTTCCGCATCCAGATAGAATCTTGACGGGAATACCGCAAAAAAGACTTTTGTGGTGACATAGCTCTTGAACCTTTTTAAAGACACTATTACTTTGAAGGAAATAAAATTGTTTGCACAGTTTTTCATTTCGCACAAAGTATTAAAGCTCCTTTCATCTCATAATTGTTATTTTTCTTATACAGTATTTTGAATAGAAAGTGATCTTTAATTAATTTCCTTGGTTGTTTTTTCTTCCAATGCTAATCGCTTAATTAATAAATACGGCTTAATAATGGCTTTCGTTTCTCAAAAGGAAAAAGTAACTTTTAAAGAAGCACTTCGTTTTAATTCTGTCTGTCTGTCGGTTTCTTTGTCTATGAGCCTGTCTTTTAAGAGCCCTCCTATAATGCTTCAGGTTTAAGTCGGTCATCTGTGAAATAAAAACAAGTTGCCAAGTCAAAGCAAAGAAAAGATATAGGTGTCAGGAAGATAGGCCGATTGGACAACCAAGTAAACGGGTTTTGCTATTCTTTTAAGTTATGCAACGCTAAAGTCTACCTTTGGTTAAAAGCTACCAAAATATTAATACATTCAGAACCGTACTGTTAATTAAATTAATAAATGATAGAAATTTTACCGTCCCTAATTAATAACATAAGTTAATGTTGAAATGTGATATTTCAGCGACTATTGAAATCGTTACTTAGAGCCGTTATACCCTGTAACCATTCACTGGGGTTTTATTTACATACTCGTAAATAAACAACAAGCTAAAAATATATACATTGAACTATTCTCCTATCATATTTAATTGTCTCTTAATTTAGAATTTGAAAGCATTAAAACAGCAGACGGACATGTCTTGTAAATCGGTTTATAACTTTTAGTGTGCAAATACTGTCATCATCATCAACAGCCTTTACTAGTCCACTGCTGGACATAGGCCTCTCCTTAGAAAGGAGGTTTTGGCCTACTATACCACGCTGGCCAGACGGGTTGGTATAGGGTTTGTGTCAAGTTTTCCTTCTCTCTGCAGTGCTGTTGTCCTGCGTTGTTTTGCGCCCTTAGTCGCCTCTTACGACACCCACGGGATGAATAGGGGTGGTGACACTGTATTCTTAATCCGTCACCACACGGATAGCATATACTGTACATAAAAAAAAATCTGATTACAGGTTTAAAATTTGAACAAAATGATAAGGACTTGTAATATGTAACTAAGGACTTATTACGATTTCTCTTGGCTAGCAGAAAGTACAAATAGTGTCTCTTTAAATATCTTCAAAGGTTCGGACTCACTGCAAATAAAAGTTCACTTAAGAATCGATCTTCAGCGTTTGCAAGTTACATACGTACGTAGAATACTGTTGACATTTCTGTGTATTGAATAGGATCGTTATTATTTCGATTTCAATGCAACGCTTAACATACAAATGCGAAAGTATTAAATTGCATAAGCATGTAGATTGCGTTATGCAAATAACAAGTTATTGTGATACAATCGGTTATTTATTTTTGGCGTTTATAAAAGTAAATTTTATTTAAAATGTTTAATACTTAGCATAAAGGAAAATAAAGTAGACAAACGTTGGCTTTTCTCAAAAAAAATAGTGTTTTTTCTTGTTAAGATTTTTTTACTGGGATTCTAAAAAATCGACAGCAGGCGACAATAGATTGAACCCTATTTAATACGATCAAAACATAGTTTGTCAAATGTAAGCGTTTTAGACCTCCGTGTGTTACCTTTAATAACCTTTCTGTTTCTGAAAGAATAAAAAATAAAAAATATGTTTAATAAAAATGTTTTAGCAACTTTACTAATTACATATTAACATTGCGCATCGAAATACATAAATGTGCAAAAACAGTCTAGCCATGCAACGAACTAGTCAAAACAAATTAACGCTACGCTAAACCACACGTCGCTGTCATTCGTCACAGAGACACGCTGTAGACGCGAACGTGACATTACACAAATAACGTTGTTACGCAGTTAAACGAAGTGGTTTTGATGACATTGTCTTCGTATTTATATGTAAATGCTAGTAGAAAAAACAATTGTAGCGCTCAACATGTTTGACAATTAGCATTAAAGCATAAATAACATTTACTTACTGCCTTGAAACATGAGTTATATGTCATGCAGGCAAACAACGATAAGTAACTACCGACACCCATGGGCACCTCAAGACACACAAATGTGTTGCCACCCTTTAAGTGCCTCACTCTTTGTTCTTTTTGGCATCTAGTAACTTTACTCTCTCGTTGAAAAGCAACAAAATAATTGCTTTAAAACGGTTTTATGTGAGGCCGTGGTTTGGTCCGGCCAAGCCGGCCCATGTATGCTGTATTGTAGTGTTATATTTACCAAATAGTAACTTGGATTAATGTTTTTACTCGGTGAAAAGCAACGAAATAATTTCTTTACACCGGTTTTATGTAATGCCGTGGTTTGGTCCGGACAAGCCGGCCCATGTATGCTGTATTGTAGTGTTATATTTACCAAATAGTAACTTGGATTAATGTTTTTACTCGGTGAAAAGCAACGAAATAATTTCTTTACACCGGTTTTATGTAATGCCGTGGTTTGGTCCGGACAAGCCGGCCCATGTATGCTGTATTGTAGTGTTATATTTACCAAATAGTAACTTGGATTAATGTTTGTACTCGGTGAAAAGCAACGAAATAATTTCTTTACACCGGTTTTATGTAATGCCGTGGTTTGGTCCGGACAAGCCGGCCCATGTATGCTGTATTGTAGTGTTATATTTACCAAATAGTAACTTGGATTAATGTTTTCACTCGGTGAAAAGCAACGAAATAATTTCTTTACACCGGTTTTATGTAATGCCGTGGTTTGGTCCGGACAAGCCGGCCAATGTTAGCTATGTTTTAGTGTTATATTTACCAAATAGTAACATGGATTAATGTTTTCACTCACTCGGTGAAAAGCAACGAAATAATTCCTTTACATTGGTTTTATGTGAGACCGTGGTTTGGTCCGGTCAAGCCGGCCTACGTGTGCCATGTTTTAGTCTTGGCCTTTCCAAATAGCCACTTGGATAATATTGGGTGTAAGGAACAATCGTATAAATACATATGATGCAATTATAGTATCATATTTATTCATACGATTGTTCTCCATTAATAGTGCTATTTTATTGTTTATTGTATTATGTAGGAACGGGTGTGACATTAATGCAACACAAAGATTATTTCTTCGATAAAGCGAGGTGATCATATATTTTGTCCCAACCATTAGTTTTCTGAACTTTCAAACAAAATACTACAGAAAAGATGTTTTTAAAAGTCTGATTATACCAAGGGAATAATGGAAAGCAAAGCGAAAGAAATTTTAGGAAATTCTTAAAATTACAGAAATGTTTATTTTAAAACTGACAAATAGGACTTGAATATTGAAGGATATGGAAAATAATTAGTAACAGAGAGTGCTGACATAATTGTAGCTAAATGCTCAAAATTATCGTTATTTTTCTGCACATGTCCGTGTAAAAAATCAGTATAATTAATTTGAAAATTCATAATGTTGCTTGAAATTGTGTACCTGTATCAGAAAAAACAATTCTATTAAAAAGTGCATTAGATCCATTAGTTTTTAAGCTAAATCAAGTATGTTTCGGCTACAGATAACCAATTTAACTGTGGACTACCACAGATATAACTAACGAACCTATTGACAGACATTGCGTAACTATTAACATATGTTAATAGTTAAGATACGCTGTTGTATATTAGCGATTGTTGACATTCACTGGTGTATATAACATTCGCTAATTTTAGATATCCAAAGCAACGAATGTATCAGAAGAAACTATGAAATGCGTTTCTAGAGCTATTAACTATAGTTTTATTAAAATACGTGAATATTGTTTTTAACTATCGTTATAAGGATCTTTTTTTATGTTAGAGGGGGCAGACGAGCAGACGGGTCACCTGATGGAAAGTGCCATCGCCGCCCATGAACGTCTGCAACTCAGGACTCACAAAGGAATTGCCGGCCTTTTAGGAAGGAGTACGCTCTTTGTGTACCTGTATGGCCTGTTTTTGTTTTTATGGTACAAACCTGTCATCTGTATGGCCACCTGATGATTAGTGAGTATCTTGCGTCTTGCGTCTCTTGTACTACAGTTAAGTGCTCAAAGCTCAAAGAAGGAAGAAGGAGATTGGGCTTTTGGTAACCTTAATGGAAAGAATTGCTCAAGGTGGTCCAACGACCTGGTGAAGGTCGCGGGAAGCCGTTGGATGCGGACAGCACAGGACCAGTTGTTGTGGCCAACTTTGGAGGTGACCTGTCCAGCAGTGGATGTCTTTCGGCTGTGATGATGATGATGATGATGAATTGCCTAGTACTGGTTTATTTGTGACGCCGTGATATCACTCGTTGCTCTACTACGTCAAACTTAAAAAATAATTTCTTTGGGTATATTTGTGTATTCTCTTACTGTTTGTGGATCTCGTTTTGCAGCTTTACTAATTATAAGAGTTATTACTATGCAAACCATTCTGTATTTTTAAAGTTTTTCGAATTTAAATAGTGTACCTAAAGGTAATATGAAACACAAACAAAAAGACTATTTCAAAATTTGGTTACATTACTGCGCCAACCCAAGTCTCTCTTGGGAAATAATGATATTATTAACTGCCGTGTACAGAAATAAAATATTAGCATATTATACAAGCTGTATCTAACAATCCTATTAGTCACACCGACGTGATTAAGTTTGAACGTGACACTACAAAATTAGCTTTGGTGTAGTGTGCATGCAATTTAATACTGGTAGACAATTTGTTATGTTTAAATTGATAGTTGTCTGAATAAAATAATAATTTCTTTAAAATAAACAGTGTTTTTATAAATGTAAGTTTATTTATAAATTTTACATTTATATAGGGGTATCTGTAACTGGACTAGATAAGAAATCTGTATCTCTGACATCAGCGCTCTTCCCTGATTAAAGAAAAAAGGTTAGAAGAAGAAAGAAAATTATCGACAAATTATGTAACTAGTAAGGCTATTAATTTTTTACTGGTATATTTTAGGGTTCTGGTTTGAGGTGGAGATCGCTTTTAGGCGGATAGAAATCAGTATGCCGTCCACACTTTTCCCGTTTTCCATTTTTACTGCATCGGTTACTACCACTGCCTACCAAGGCAAATTTCAAACTTTGAACGCTCTTAATTAAGAACCCTCGATATAAATATTAGGAAGGTAGCTCTCGAATGAAATATTAAGTCACGGAATAGGAATAAAAGCTATTGAATTGGTATGACCCTCCGAATTAAAGAGCCAGCCAATCCAAAGATAGAATAATAAATTTGATTGGAAGGTTCAACGAAAATAAAAGTCACGTAGAGAACAACAAAATGATTAAAAGAGTATTTAGAGCCATTCATACCCTCACGTCTTTACCCTAAAAAAGGCAGACAGAAGCGTTTTTAAAGCTCACTTTTTTCCAACTGCAATTTTATTATATCTTACGTAACAGGGGTTAAACCTATTGCCTTCAACCAGGCACATATTTATTTTTAAACAAGCATTCTTTTATATTTATAAATACATACACAAGGGACTACGTAGGACAATAGCACTGCAAAGAGAAGGAAAACTTGAAACAAACCCTGTACCAAGCCGTCTGGCAAGCGTGGTCAAAATCTCCTTTCTAAGGAGAGGCCTTTGTCCAGCTGTGGACTATCAAATGATGATGATGACATATTACAGATAAAATTACACCCAGACACAGAATAAATGATATTGCTCATCACATTATTTGTCTTGAATGCGAAGTGAACTGATAGACTGAACACTAAAAATTCTACCGTTTATCCCTGAAGAAAATAAAATAGTGTATGAAATTTGTTAGAAGAACAATTATTGCACAACTCTATCCCTAGTAATCAAAAAACATATTCATTCCTTTTGAAATAAAGAATGTTTTATCGCAGACAGTTGTTTCTTTTGTGAAGTTGGGTAGAAACGAAGACATGGGCTACATGATGGCGAGTAACTACTGCCGCTTTAAGACGCTTGCAACTCATGAGAAGCAAGTGCATTGCCTTCCTTTGAGTGCTAGTGCTTTCGGTGAAACCTAACTCACTCGGTGACATGTAATGAAAACTGGATACTTAGCACCGGTTTTCTACGAGGTCAATAGTTTTTTTTACGTGGTCAATAGTTTTTACTATTACTATTACTATTAATAATACTAATGGTATTCTACCACATACACACAACGCCATCTAGTCCCAAACTAAGCAGAGCTTGTACTACGGGTACTAGACAACTGATATATTTATTATCATGCATATTGACCTCTGAGGAAGGTAGTTAATTGATTTTATATTTAGTCAGAAATATGTACGTCTTACTAATGTAAACTAACTGAAATGAATATTCATTTCTGAACTAAACTAAAAAAATATATAGGTACATATAATATGGTAATAATAAGCAGAACGTACCGAAAATGCATTTAATAATCCAGTAAAGTTTAAAGTGATTAAATTGAAGTACTGCATTTTTAAGATAATCGTGTCAAATATTACCATCAATGACCTTCCAATTCCGTTAATTAATGACACCATTACCAGTTAAAGAAATAATAAATGTGTGCTCTCTTAGCAACCTTAGGACTACGACCTATATATACCTGTAATATTAATGATCAGTCTGTATAGAACGAAAAAAGAGATAAAAAATGTTACAATGTTTATTAAAGACCATTTTATTCTGAGCACGATTATCCCACTGATTTCATAGTTTCAAATTCATGTCAGTTTCGTGTGAACCTTACCAGAGATAACTTGACTGTTTACAAGTAGTCACCAAAATTAAATTACGAATATCACGATTTTTAGAATCCTAAGTAACAATTTGTCATTAAAGCCTGTTTTTTGAAGTGAAAACTTCTTTAGGCGCGTTGGGTATTTTTGTTGGGTATTACAAACAAAAGACTGAATTTTTTGAGATTTATTGGCCCCGTTTACACGAGAGTTGAGTTTGGGTTGAAATACATTGAAAATATCATTGATATAATCACTTCTGTTGGCACTCTGAGAGAGCCACTGATTTTTTTAATGGTATATGTAAAATCGACCAGACAAGTTACCTGGTAGTAAGTGACTTGCCACCCTTTTAGTCCTTCCAACAGGAATCAGGAGGAAGAGAATTTGGGCTCCAGTAACCTCACTTACTCGGTGAAAAGCAACGAAAGAACTATTTAGGACTAGTTTTCTGTAAGGTCGTGGTATAACTCCGGTTAATCCTGGCCCATATGTGTCAAAGCCTAGCTTTCCCGCGTTTAACTCATGATTACATGTATGTCTATCTATATGTTTTTATGATGTGTAGTGTTATATGTGTGTATATGTGTATGTATATGTTTATGTATGTAGTGAACCGTATATATTTTCATCCAACACTTAATATTATGGCGTAACCTCTGTGCACCTACCTTACAAGGTTTCTACACCACCCAAAGGTTGACTTGAAAAGAATGCCCTGGGCATTAAGTCCGCCGATGTACAAAAGTGCATGTGCATGTGCAGTGCAAGTTAAATAAATAAATGTGTAAGAAGCACGTTGAAGTAATCTCTGTATCACAATTGCAGCATTTATTTCAGGAAAATTGTTTCAATAACATGTTTTGTTCTGAAGCTTCGTTCAAGATTTTTGCTCTAAATATTTGTCAACCTGTATCGAATCTCTCACAAACACTAACCAGTTTTGCACACCTCGATCGTTTTGTTCTGTATAACATAGCTTATCGCCGCATATAGTTGTAGTAGTATGCACCTACTATGTTGGGTTACCTGTAATTTCGGTCCGCTTGCCTTCGTATGTAAGCTTCCTGTCTTTTTTATCATTGTACTTAATCCCGGACAACGCTGAGAAACTCAGCTAGTTCGAAAACTGGTCTTCCAATTTAAAGTGATCTCAATTCTTTAGCCTAAAACTATGAAAGAGGCCATAATACATTAAGCTTTTTAATCTGGTTAAAACAACGGGCATTAATGCTATCTCATGACATGACTTATGTACCAGTAAAGCCAGTATAAAAACTCTTTCTTTTACTAAAAATAAGAACCATCTTTATCTGGATAACGCAGGTAATGAAAGTTCATCTTCAACCTTTGCTTTTATACCAGAAAGATTTAAGAAACGTTATGCTAGTATAATTAAATAATAAACGCCTAAAAACTGAGCCCTAAATGTGTTGTCCGATGTGGTTTTTATAACCAAAATAAACAGTAATAAGCATGACGTAGCTTAAATACATTTGGATATTGAATTTTAACGCTTTATTTAACCTTTAATGATCATTAATACAAGCAACCTAGAGATAACAAAAATGTCGAAGGTTCCGTAAACAAAGAGTCGGTCGGTACTTCAAATATCTGGAGCAAAACTAATAATTCTACGGCATTTGATCGCGCGAACTAACAAAGTAACTGTCTATTTTAAACAGACGTTGGACAGTTAAAACAGTTCAGACGAATCAAATACAACCTTTAGAATTAAATTTACTGTTAGTACCATTACAATATCTGAATAGATTGAATTAATTTTTAAAATACACATTGTTGAATTTTGAATGATATAATTCATTTATTAAAAACATTTTTGAAGCAGTAGTTTTTTTTAGCTATAAGTGAGGTTGACATATCATTCTTATTCAGAAATCGTTAAAGCTGAAATCAATTAGGCCTATAAAACTGTCGTTGCTAATGAAGAAAAGAATATAAACTGAATATTTAACTTTCTTGGTTAATGTTCTGTCGAGGCAGAAGTAACCTATATTTGAGACCGATTAGACTATCAGATGAGCTATGACTAGCAGTTGTGCAGTAATAATATAATATTTAATATTTTTCGGACATCTTACACACAACGCCTTATAGTTTAAAACTAAACAGAGCTTGTACTATGAAAGATAGATTGACTGATAGAATAATTATATACTTATTTTGTAAATACATACATAATATACATAGAAAACACCCAAACTCCAAAACAAATATTTGCAGATCATACAAACATTTAGCCCGACCCGAGCATCGAACCCGATACCTCAGCACAGCAGTCGCATACGCTACCACTGCACCCGGTGGTGCAGTGTATGAATGGCTCTAAAGACTCTTTTAATTATTTTGTTGTTCTCTACGTGACTTTTATTTTCGTTGAACCTTCCAATCAAATTTATTATTCTATCTTTGGATTGGCTGGCTCTTTAATTCGGAGGGTCATACCAATTCAATAGCTTTCATTCCTATTCCGTGACTTAATATTTCATTCGAGAGCTACCTTCCTAATATTTATATAGAGGGTTCTTAATTAAGAGCGTTCAAAGTTTGAAATGAAATAAAACAAGGTCTCTCAGTGATAATAATATTTTATTTTAAGTAAAATAATAAATAGAACAGGTATTATTTGAAGCATTTTGACAAAAAGAAGAAAAGATAACCAAGGCTGCCAATATAGCCTAAAGGTTTAACAAATTGAAACCGGTCTTTTAAAAGTAATTGAATAAGATTGTGGCGATTTCTACATGCAACGAAAATGGTAATTCAATACCATCGCAGAAAGACACACTCCTTTAATGGATGCAATGAAACTTCCTAACAACAACCGTTAGGTCATAGTTCGCCAGGCATTATTACCTCACCCCGTATTGGAGGCGTATAAGGTCCGTTCCTCCTCAAGTTCATTTCCAGTTGTGAATGTCCTACAGTTTTTTTTCAACGACAACTATACTACTACTTTACTATTAGGAATATTTATATTGTGTCATGGGGGACTTCACAAACATCCACCGAACGAGCATAATGATCAATAAAAACGTGTTTACAATGTACCCACGAAGTGTACATAGTAAACTCAAAGAAGTACATTAATCCTTTACTTACTAAGGAGAAACTAATCTCTCCTTAGTCAGAAAAGTGCTAAGTAAAGAAGTCTAAACTTGTATAGAATAACTCAAAACTTTGCTTATACTTGCTTGTAAATAAATACGCCCAGTAAAGTTAATACCAGGACAGATCCTTCCAACCGTCTTTGTCACTTTTATACCGTGCGTACCACATTGAAATATAAGCGACGAACAAAATTTCCCCAAAGTTTAAAGCCCTAAAGAGATGCGCATTGCGGCATTGACATTTTTGAAAATATGAAAATAATTTTACTTATTGAATGTAAAATTAATAATTACCGATATTTCGACAACCTAAAAGCAGGACGAAATATGTAACTTAGTTGCATAGTTTTAATCTGATCTTCACTTTGGCGAAATATTGACTAACCTAAAATTGAGCTTCAAAGTGTGGGTGGGATTAGTCCCTAACCTCAAATTGCTCAGTAAAAATTTAACTTATTAAATCCTTTTACAGTATAATTATTTCACAACTTTGTTTGCATTTGCAATCAATAAGTTTCTATTTGAGAATCCACTCCAAAAATGGAACTCTTACGTTTGTCTTTCTACTTATGGGCCAGGTCCAATTTTCTAGCAACATGCCACACTAAGAAGTTGAAATTCATTACGATTTTAAATCACCATTTCAATCGTAACATAACAATTGAGGTATCAAATACTTCACAAAAATAGGATGCAAACCCTCTCTGAACTAAAACATTTTCCTTTTTTCTTTTAAACAAAACTAGTTATGAGAAAAACCAATACATAAATAACAAACCTAGTGCC
Source organism: Arctia plantaginis (assembly GCA_902825455.1). Taxonomy (NCBI): domain Eukaryota; kingdom Metazoa; phylum Arthropoda; class Insecta; order Lepidoptera; family Erebidae; genus Arctia; species Arctia plantaginis. The sequence goes on along the minus strand of CADEBD010000283.1, from coordinate 1,904,597 downwards.
CGTATAGTTGCTTGCTAGACCTAACTTGATGATTGAGGTTTTCTCGCATAGAGATTTAGCATTAATATTAAACTATAGATCGGCCCTCGAGGAATAATACCGTTATTCGGCAGTGATGTGGAGGAATTTTTATGACTCATCTATGTAAATATTCCGTCAGTCAGTCTATAGATGGAATATTATAACCAGAGTTATGACTTTATTAACCGACTTCAATTTATTAAGAACGTTCTCATTTTGACGTAATATTTTTTTGTGTTTATCTTACGCGACATTTTTGTTAACTGTGACCCGGGTGGCCAAAGTTGTCCTCATTTAAACATGTAGAAAATATTTCACCTCTAAGAAGGAGAACAACTTACAATTTAGTAGCTGACCCGCGCAGTTTCCTCTGCTACTCTCAAAAGGAATAATTTTTTCCCAAAAAATTATTCCTCGGCTTCTTTTAGTCGTAGCATGATGTTATATGACTTATATGTTTCCTCGATGAAAGGGCTATCCAACACTAAAAAAATTATTCAATTAGAACCCTTAGTTCCTGAGATTACCCCGAAAATATAAACTCTCAAATTTTCCCTATTAACTTTTTAAAAGTTATTTTTTTAATAACAGCAATTATACTGTCGTCTCTCTGTTTCCACTATGGGGGGACCGAGCTACACTCTCACACAGCTGGTGCATCAATAATAGACAATATTTTCACACATTTCTCACACGGCCGTCTGATCCAAAACTAAGCAGAGCCTGTATTATGGTGACGAGACTGCTGATACTTTTATACTTCTAAATACATACATATTATAGATAAATTTCACGCAGACACAAAACAAACGACCGTTCATCACATAATTATTTGTCCTAGGTGGGCATCCCACGACCTTTGGCGTAGCTAACAACTAGACCTGTTGGTCTAGTTGTTAGTGACACTGACTGCGGACTAGTTTTCACTCAGCTTTATTATTAATTTAAGCCGCACACCTAGTGAAAATTAGATGAAGGCAGAGCTGTGAAGAAAGAAACTGTCCTAATTGATACTCAATAATTGGATTTCAACTGAAATCCACTATTCTATAAAAGTTTATAAAAACTTTTTTCCTTGGCTTACAATAGTAACAAAACCCGTTTCACCAAAACAATGCAATACTACAAAAATACTATATATCATAATATAAAAATATTCAAATTTTAATTTACTTATCGCATTTGAAATGTAACCGATTGCTTTTTATTCATATGGATAATGTTAACCCTATGAGTAGTAAATGATAATTATGAGTTTCTTAGAAACACTAGATTATTGTAGGGCCCTGGTATCAATCAGGCCTATACATGTCAAAACATCGCTCTCACAAGAACATTATGTACTTAGAATTAACTGTAGTATTAAATTGTATCTCAAATAACTAATAGCACTTCATTTGTTAATCAGAACAACCCAACAGGACTCATATGCCGTGTAATAATGGCCTGAATGTGCCGTAGTAATAAGCTTATTATTCAAATTTATAACTACCCACATGACATATGGTTTCATAACTCAACTGTATAGTACTTAAATAACATACGGCATGCGATCTAGTAATTATATATGGTTATTTCGTTTCTATTGTGTGCTACTTACTATATCCAGTTTACATACTTAGTAAATTACATTAGACTAGTGCCCAACAGTTTCTAGGTTAAATTTATACCTAATTTATTTTAACCAGCTGGTGTCCGCGACTCACTCTCGTGGAATTTGAAAAGCGCTGCCTTAGTGGATTCGAATACAAAATTATATAGGGGTTTTTCTGAGAGAAAAAAATAGCCTAAGTAACTTCTTATATACATGGTAGTAAAATATTATCCAAATCGGTCTAGCCGTTTGGAAAATTGCCCTTAACAAACAGACAGATAGACAAAAATATTTAAACTGGTTTTTAGGCAAAGATATCGTGCAAATAACTGTGTGGGCATGAAAAAAACCTATTATTTTAACATTACAAACAGACACTTCAATTTTATTTATTTGTATCATCACATCATCATAATAGATATAGATATGTACTTTTATCCTGTGTCACGGGAGACTTTACAAACATACATTTAAACATACACCAAGAATACCCAGAGTCAGAAAAACAATTAGTGGATCGCACAAAGCGTAGTCCAATGTGGGGAACCTACAACACTCAGTGCTGAAGGAATTAGCGAGGTGACCGTTTGAACCACTACACAAGCCGTTCAGTCAAAATTATATATATTTATTTACATATACATATATACCCACATGCCTTTATCACTGAAGGGGTAGATAGAGGCCTGAAATTTCCCAATTATAGTTTTAGTCTTGTATATGTGATAGGGTGCAAGATTAGTGCCGTCAATTGATGCTTCATGAAGTATATAGATGGGATATTGAAAGTTCAATATGAATGGAAAGAACTCACAAAAAGACGGAGACATGTCCACAAAAAGACGATTATTTTAGTTTTTTGTTACGTCTTACCTCACACCTGGTAATTACTGGAATCTATTAAATTTGGCCGCCTAAGCAACCTGTAACGGATAGGTAGATACACAGTCTAGAAAACTTACTTGGGTTTTTCTTTTGTACTCATAGTATGTGACTGCACTGCTTCAGCGACGCTGTTTACTACTACGCTGAGTATTGTGGGTCAAATCCCCACATGGGACCACACTTTGTGTGATCGACAAATTGTTGTTCTGAGTCTGGGTGTTCTTTGTGTCCGTTTCATATTATGTTTATAAAGTTCCCCGCGACACAGGATATATTTATTCCTAAGGCGGGAGTTGTCTTCAAAAAAAAAAGTAAGCTCTTTTCTTGAACGAATATCCAAATCGGCATTGCTAGGCTCGTATCAAATATGGTATGTTACCCAATAACACATCAGACAGCGGAGGTGAGCGCTGCCGCGTCGTAAGGAGTACTCCCTAAACCTATAACTGGGTCGCAATTCCTAGGCGCTGTCGAAGTGTTGCCCCCATCCATCACGCGATGGACCGCACGGTAAATCCATGGAACGCTAAGAAATAGGTCTCTTTAAGGATACATAGGTATAATAAATGTCAAAACGAATGATGTTATACTGCAGAGGTTGAAATTCAGCTTTATCAAGCCTAAAAAAATGGCACGATTCCAGTTTTTGAAGAGCAACTTAAACACCATTTTTAGGGCCGTTTTAGCCGTAAATCTCCTAGCGAACTGTTTTTTTCTCAACTTTTTAAATGGATATATCTGGGATTTCACATCGTTATATTCTTTTAATATATTCATCTTACTTTATTGTGGTTACGATTTTAGTTTATGGACATTCACACACGAATTTATTTCTGCAAATGAGCTATACTCTCTTAGACGATAACATTTTGTTTGTTTTAAGGTATTTTTTTTTTTGTTTTATTATTTTAACCAACTGCATAAAATGGAGGAGGTTGACTGTTCGGTTCAGTTTTTTACCACAAAAAAAGCTTTCAGTTATTTGTGATTGTATACTTTTTTCCGGTTCCATTCAAATTTGGAGACGAAATTCCCACCTTTTAGGGGGGAAGATTAAGGATCAAGAATTTACTACAAATTATCACGATTCAAGAGGATTGAAATCGGTGTTACTTTAAAAAAAAAACCATAAGTAAGTACAAGTAGATTATTATTATTTTAATTTTTTATCACTATTTTTATATCTAAAAAATTGCTATGGATATCGTAGGGTCATAGGTAAACCGGGACATATTAGGCAACTTGCAACTAATACCTTCCGACCGCAAGTGTGTCCACGCACCTGTAATATTACCTTTTAGGAGGTACTTAAGTACGTAAGTACAAAAGTTTACTGTAAAGGATGAGCGGAAATTAATTAGCGTGGATATTTTTTACTTTGTATTTGAACGAGAAAATTAGACGTTTACAAAACTTCTTTAATAATTCTTAAGATTTTTTTCTAAAGGTAAACTTATAGGTTATAATCAATATAAACGAGCTAAGCTAGAGATCTCGGGTTCAATTCCTACCCCGTACAAATACTTATTGTGTGAGACCGATCTTTTTTTGTATCTGGTTTTAATTTAGCTATAATAAACGTGTATTTATGAAATAAATATATTTAGTTAGATATTTATTTTCCCGGCAATATATGGCTTGCCTTTGCATTTTAGTTCTTCTTTTTTATATAAGAGGGACTAAAATCATAGCCGAAGATATATGAGTTTGATACGTTTGTCTACTACGGAAAACAAAACGTTTTAGTTAAAATACAGAATGTCACTGAAGAATATATGTATATGTCTCATCCAGACCATTTCTACGGAAGATCAACGACACACAAACGTCATCGTATACAGAGCCTAGGTTAGAGAGGGGTAAACGTTAATAAAAGAGTGTGCACACTGTATTCGGAGCTCTTATCGTACTGTCCGCTCTAAAGTAACACTAGCCTAGGAACTGTACTGTGTAATTATTTTATTTTATTTTTTTATTATAATTTCAAAGAAGTCGCTCAGAGATTTATTACAGCAAATGATTTTTATGTATAAATAACTGTTACTTACTGTTTTTACTTACAGTATCGTTTGGGATAAATCCTGTAAAGACACTGTAATTGTTTTTAATAAATAAATAAATAATTTAAAGTGATATTAAAGTGAAGAGTAAGTTTGTGTTGTAATCTACCTACCTAAGAAATAAATCATTTAAAAACCTACGAAGAGTTTATTTCTCGCCCGGATCCCTGCTGATGTCCACAATGAGTGACCCTGAGAATAACGGTTCTCCGATTTCTTCATTGACATTCTGTATTTTTATTAAAAAGTGTTGTGTTAACGTGTCTAAATGTTTTTGTTATTAAATACAAAATGTAAGTACTTTCTACGCTTTCCCTGTAAAGACTGATGATTTTTTTTCGCTTATAAGACTCAATCGAAATGGGCGAATATTCCAGAACTCGTAGTGTCTGTAGTTTAACATTTTATTTATATTTAAAACTTATTCACATTTACACATAGTTTGTGGTTGCTAAATAAGTCTGGACTTACCAATTCAGGTAGACCAATATACTTAAAGCATTCTTAAACCATAATAAGACATACCTAATATTAAACCCACACGTCAACTATTGGCGACGTCATTGAACGTTTTGATATTAAACATTTTTGTATATTATTTATACCTTAATTTCAAAGTTAAAACGTTAAACTCTCTTTTTTTTTGTTTATTCACGATAATAATACAAATTTACAAGTACCTCTTTACTACTGCCAAACTACAAAGCAGTTTGTTGGCAGTTGTAGCTCCCATGACATCATATCCATTTAACTTTATTTGTTAATTACACTTTTTTCACAATAATTATAATAATGAATTACAATTAAAGATTCAAATGTTTAAATGACAATAATGATCAACAAAATAATAATAACAATTAAATGATAATAATAACAATAATTAAACAATAATACATGCGATACAGATTGACACATGATTACTACATTTTTACTAAATTTACAAATATTTTTATATAAGCGCCTTGCACCTTAGAGGGTGTATCGACAATCTATTTGTTTAGTATACCTACACGACTACATATATCTAAAGTTTTCGCTGATTACACTTAGGAGGAACTTTATTATTTTATTTTTGAATGATTGATGATGACTTATAATATATAAATTCAAACCTGAAGAATGTCAAAGTCGAATAAAATTATTAGAAACATATTTCATAGCAGCCCGAATGTCTACTGGTTTTGAATCAAACTTTTAGGTAAATATTAACGACATCATAAACATAATGTTAATAATATATGCACAAAATAATAGCCCCTAAAGGAATACATCAGTAATAACAACGATTTAACAAAAACCGCAACACTCTGAATTTAGCCAAGGCGCTTTCTACTGTGGCTTCAAGCTTTGACGAGTTCGTGGTCATAGCGGCTTTATCGAACTTATGATTGAGTAACGATCACTTTTCGGTTACCGCGGACACAACTTTGTTTAGAGGTGTATGGGGAATTCACTAGCGAAACCACATCAAAGTACTCCTGAAGTTGTGAGTGTGTTTTAGATTAGATTGAGGTTATAACCATTTAGATACAGTTGTGTGAGTTATGTGTTTGTATATTTGAACGCTTTAGTTAATATATTAATACAAGAACATTATTTGGGCAATATTAAAAAAAAGACGCCAAGGTTTCTAGTATAAGGGCAAACAAGGAGATGGGCTACCAGTAGTGAAAGTTTATTTCACATCAACTCACTTTCGACAGCGAGCGCGTTCGGCGTTGTGATTGGTGGAGATTTTAGTGCGGACCAATCGTAGCACTAACCGATCGAGACGTGTAGTAGTAAAGTAAACTTAAACTAGGCCTAAGCTGCCGCCGCCTTTTGCTTGCTCTCGTCTAATAGTAAGGGAGGAGCTTAAGGCCTGGGCTGGCCTCTCTCTCGTTTCTAGAGCCTGGGCCTCTAGAAACCTTACTCACTCGGTTTTAAAGAACGAAACAATTGGTAAACATCAGTATTCTGTAAGGCCGTAATATAACTCCAGTCGAGCTAGCCCATACATGCCAATGCATAGCTCTCCCATGGCAAGACGCAGGCTTTTATCTCTGCCTGCTCTAAACGAAGATATTGTGAGTGTGATGAGAGTGAGATACATAAGACTCCACGGATGTATTCCCTTACCCGGCCCTGCGTCTACACTCTTTTACTATTTGTTAAATAACTGCCTTTTTTTTCTATTTACTTATTTATTAGTTTTCTCTTGACCATTTTATTGTGATTCTGTTTTAATTTGCCTACCTGTGATATTTGTACTGAATGACAGAAATATATCTAAAAGCTGTCAGAAATAATATTGCTCTTTAAAATGTCAAGATACTTATTTTTTTTTAGTAGATAAAGAATTTAACGACCCGGAAATCTGACTCTTGAGGATATCATTACAAATTGAAATTAGACTAAAAAGCGACTAAACAACAACAACAACACAACTAACAAATACTAAGTACAACCCCACCTAGAATCTTTGCTCTCGAGTGTAGTTATAGCGTAAAAGCGCAACAAATAATTTGATGCTTGATGCCTCAGTTGTTGTTGGATAGGAAACTAGTATTTTTTTTCCGAAATGTCACATTATTTTTGCAAGTATCGATTCTATTATGAGTTTTCGCTGTTATAAGACTCCAGATACATTGAATTGTCACAGAGGAGTGCAGAAAACTATTATTCTCAGCTGTTGGTACCAACTTAGAACGACCAGATTCTCAGTTTTCTAGTATTTACGACGATGAACTAAATTGCCCTCTTTCCCGAGTCATTAATTTGAAATAAAATTATTGTTACAACTTCTATTTGTTTGGTACCAGAAACTTCAATATAAATAACAGCAGAAGAACACACAAAGCTGTGCACAAACACTTCAAATCTCGATTCAGACAGTCCCATTGTAAACCGCAAAGAATCTCAAAATAAATGACATCAAAGAATCAAAGAAACGAATGAAAAAGAAAATACTCATTTATTAAATCTCGATTCGAGGAGAAGCATTCAAAACGAGTCTGGAAATTGTCATAGAAATCGTTAATATGGGTGGAATATAATAAAATTATTTTTGGGTAAAATGCCAATGTACATTAGGCTTGGAAAATGGATTCTATCCGGCTGCCAGTGCGATTATGATAATTTGGGCTGTAGATGGTTCATTCAAGTGGTCATTGGAAGAGACGTATCGATATTTATGAGATACTTTTATGCCAGAATTCATTTATTTTTAATAAAAATATATTTCAGATTTCCTTGAATCTAGAATTAAGTTTAGTGCTAATACTAATATAAATGCTGGTACTAATATCAATTTTGATGAGATGTTTATAAAAGTAGAAGTCCTGAATACTGTGATCATGAGATATATATTTTTTAATAACATAATTCTTGAGGTGTCAAGGTGTTGCCAATTTACTTATTTATTTACTTCAATTAGGAAAACCAACAGCTACAAAAATGAAATGGTCAACTTGATGTAGTCAAGCCAATTATAGGTTTTCACAAGTAGAATCATTGTAATTTAACAGAGGTTCTGGAACACTAACTAATACGACACTACAATCAATCTAACGAACGAAACAATCGATCTAAAAATGTTATGATTGGAAAAACTTTAGGTTAAGTTAACTTAAGCATACTGGGCACAACATTTCTTTTGGTAATAAAGGGATGAAAACAGTACTAATTGCACAATTTATTAAAATCGCTGCTCGCTCGGCAAACATTTCAGTTTTTTCAATAGTCGGTGGAAGAAAATGGATTAGAAATGGGTGGATTTAGGGAGATATTAAATTTTAATTTTTGCAAAAGGCTAGAACAGTCAATCTAATTAGAAACAATTTTCAAAAGAAAGGCACAATCACCCAACGAATTTCCAAACCTTACTTGCAATACCTGACATAGCATCAATAGCTCATTTGAAAATATCATCAAAACATCAGAAGTGGTCACCAGTCATATTTTTATGTTAATATGTCCTCTGTATATCATATATATATGTATATGTATTTATGTGTGTGTATTTATATGTATAATATATTTTACTGTACTGATCAAGGTCGGTATTGGTTTGATTTTAAATACACTATTCTCTACTGATTCCAAAGTACGCATGACTGTGAAGTAACGTCTATCTCTGCTATTCTCTATTCACTTAAGGTGTGCTGGAAGAAAACTCAGTTTTGGGTTAAGCTTGCCTTTGTACTTGACATTTTCTTGCGTTTTTTGTAAATATTTGTGTCTAGTGTGTACAATAGAGAATAAATGAAATGAAATATTGATAAATAGTTTTAGATTTTTTTGGACAAACCACTTTTTTCTTTTCAATAACTTGACGCATCCTACACACGGCTTCATCATTTCAAACAAGGCAGAACTTGTACTGTGAAATAAACTACACAGACAACTTATAAATATACTTACGTTTTTTAAATATTTTACAGATAAATAAAGTTTGGACACAAAACATATTTTATTACAAGAAGACTATTAGAAGACTAGAAGTTCTAGGACCTCTGACTTAACATTCAAAATCAGAACATATACTTTTTCCTTTCGCATAGCAGAAAATTTTACATATAACATATTTATCACCTTCTTTATATTTGTAGGTCGGCAGATAATCTTTTGTCATTATGGATTGAATAGAAATCTTCAATTATTTTAATATTTTTTAACTATAAGTAGCAGTAATATTATTTATTTAAGTTTAACACATCTCTTTTACATTCAATCTTCTAATACAAACTTCAATCTAACGCATGAACAATACAAAGACAATAGCTCTAGAATTTTCCATCTTCTTCGTCCTTGAGAATGTTTTTAGAAGTGTATTTAATCTTGAGCGCAAAGTATTCATCCTATTTCTACCAAAAACAAAAAGAAAGAAAACATTTATTTACACAAACAAGGAGAACACAAGCACGTTTGCCTTGAAAATACCCTCAGGGAAAAAGAACGTGACGGTAATTTGTTAGTTTAAAAAGCAAAAGTTCGTTATTCCGGTAAAAGAAGGAAAATATACTTACGTGTATTTCTACAAATACCTCATTACTTAAAAAAATATCGTTGAAGATGATCCAAAGGAAAAGAAAGATTACATTAATATTTATTTGATGGAACATTTAGATTTTGGTTTTAAATTTTTATATTAGTATTATATTAAGTGGTGACATTAAAAATCAGTCGTGTCAAATAAATCCGCAGGTTGTAGATGATGCGGTAATATGATTACTAGTAATTTAATTTAATTAACATGATACCTTATTTTAAGCAATGGGAAAAGTCACTTTTCAGACTAAATAACAAAGTACGAGTATAATATACAATTAAAAGTAATCACAACTTTTTGTTCTTCGGGTTTAAAAAATTAATTATAAATAAGCTGTTTTTGTGATCTAATCCTTCTAATAATTTATTGCATGATTTTATAGAGAATAATATACCAAACAAATATTTCTGTAATAGTTACTTTTCCTATATTTTTACCTTTTTAAATCATTTCTTTTTTACAATACAATAATAATCACAACTTTAGCTCAAACGTTACTCACAAAATTTAGTTATTTAAAAATATTTTAACTATGTTTTCACTGATTTCACTTTCATTTATGACGTCTGAATAAAGTCTAATATTATCGTTTTCATTAGTGATATCGTTAAGAGGCTTTTTCAAACCATTTCTTTCAAGCTACATCAACACAATTTGTCAGGTCAACAGACAATGCTTCCAATATTTGAACACATTTTCCTGTATCTGTTTTCTGTACAAGTGGCTTAGACATTTCCTGTTTCTTTTCTGTAACTCCGGCTGCCTTAAAAAGGCCTGAGGATAGTTGCATCCTTTTTACTCCACCAAGCACGTAAATTCTTTTTGTGGTTTTTCACTACAGTTGAGTGGCCAGTCTTTTGAAGTGGTGAGTAATACAAGTCTTTGAAACTGTTGTGGTTTGAGAAAGGTCGGGGTAATGGAAACAAAACTATACTTTTTTATAGTATAGAAATTTATGGTATAGGAAAACGAAGTGTGAGTGAGTTACAGCGGCGTCATAGAAAACCGATTTTAAGGAATTCTAGGTGGATATTTGTGTCTCTTAAGTTGCAGGTATCACTTAACGTCAGGTAACCTGTCTGCTCGTTCCCCAAGTCCTTAAAAAAATCTCTTATCTTTTATAGAATATATATTTCAGCTCAAATAAACATTTATAAAACGGTGTACACCATTATACATCTGTACAATCTCTAACAGATTTTCTTAACAGAAATTTTCCGCCTCGTTTATTACTGCCCCTTGTATTTTCCTCCATGAAAATTCGATTTAACACGACTGTTGCTACAAAAACCATGCAGCAACTTACTGTTTCATTTATCGATATCTCGTTTACCTTTTCCGATATCACCGTTTGTCGACAATTGGCACAACACGTTACAGTAACTTATTTAGTTATTCTCAGCCCTAGTTAAAAGGGTCCGAATAGGTTCCTAACTTATCGACAAGTTAGATAATCAACTCGGTCGGTTCGACAGAACTCGAGTTCGGCCGTTTTATTGTAGAAATACCTTTTGTTCTAGTCAGGCAATGTTCGTGATTTATGTTGCTCTGTATTGTTTAAGAAGCATAAGAATATCAGGGCTTAAAATACAAAGAAGTGGGAATGTTTTTTTAGAAAGAAACTTTTATATATCAATTTTATTGTCATCTATTCCTTACTTTTCTAAATCTAGATCGGTTTCATACAATAACTAGAAATTCTAAAATGTTTATTGAATTATGTCAGTTGCCACCTTTTAAGTCGAGTCGAAGCAATAAGAAACCATATGGTTTATATAGCTACATCCATAGGTTATAGTCGGGAATCAAGGTATACCCTAGGAAAATGACCATTCAACTCCCGAAAGACTCTACCTGTCCGTCTGGAACGGACGGGTGTGAGAAGCTGCCTCCCCGTAAACGTACATTCTGCCGAACCTACTGTTTCTCAAAAGAACTCATTATATCCCTTTATGTCAAAATTTACTGTCGCCGGAAAGTCGATTGTTAAACAGACCTATTGGTCAAGTGGTTAGTGACCCTGACTGCTAAGCCGATGGTCGTCGGGTTCAATTCCCAGACAGGAAAAATAATTGTTGACCACGATGTTTTTTTCTATGTCTGGGTGTAATTAACTATGATATGTATGCATTTAGAAATATATAAGTATGTTTATCAGCAGTTTGGTTACCATAGCACAGGCTCTGATTAGCTTGGAACCAGACGGCCGTATGTGAGATGTGTGAAGCTATAAACTTTTTTTTTGACAAGACTAAATTTAGCGCAAAGTAATACAAAGAGCAATATGATTGACGAACAAAACATACACAAGCACCTATAAGCATAAGCAAATTTAAAGCAATTTTCGAACTAGAAATAATCATTGGATGTTGCATACGAGCAGAACGTTTCACTATTGCTCCACAAGAGCAAACAAATTGCCAGTACAATTCTTTGATAAGAGTTCTGAATCAGTTCACGAATCGATGCAAGCACTTCATGCAAATATATCGTATTGATAAATAATTTTACCATATTAGGTATAGAGATGAAATAGGACTTTCGTGAGTACTCACGAAATTGATTTGAATTTTTATGACTTTTTCTATTTTGATTTACACTATGAAATGTAATCAACGTCGACACCAAATTTGAAAGCAAATTCTAGTATTATCAACATCACTAATTTTGCTAAATGTAAATTGTCTCAGTGTTCAGTCTTAGATAGTTATTCATGGTTTGCAAATATCACATGACTAGCAAGTACCTTGGGTTTAGTGAAATTAATCCATATATCCTAAAATAAGCTGGTGGAATGAGACTATATTATTTAACTCTCTTTACCTTGGAGAAAAGTCTTAATGGTTTATTATTACCAGCTCCTACTGCAGTTTACCCCTTTTATTTTTCTGTGCGGAGATCCCTCGGATACCAGATACCACTTATCGGTGGCAATGTCGGACTCGAACCGACTAAAACCGCACGCCGTCTCAGGTACCAGTAGTCGGGGAACCAGGTGTACCTTAGAAAGGAAACAATATCATATTATCGCATTTACAATATCATACTATGATGTTACGTTACCGTGCCATATTACTGTTAGTAAAGCATTTCCTTATTGAGCTCGGTGGAAGCTTTTCTCAGGGAGAGGAATAACACACAAAGCGTAAGTTTCACTTTTGAGTTTGCATTTTATCCAGTAATTTTATTAACTTATCTTCAATATACAGGCGACGGAATCCACACCTAATAAAGCATTTAGCGTGGACGTAATACTAGTTTATTTTTACCACTAGCATTACAAGTGACCTTACAAATTATCCTCAAAGGTCCTGTACTGTTATTATTTGAATTAATCTACATTGAATTGGAATTGAAAATCTTTGTACTAGAGAAAATCATTTTTAGGATGCTGTTGCTACTGTCTGTCATACGCCTTAACAATGAGAAGAAATTTGTACGTATTATGGCATATAGAGCACATACGGATAAGCCATCCGTATGTGCTCCGGCAAATATTAGAGACGCACTGCAGTAGGGAGATACCCGCATTAGAATCCTAAAAATGTAATTGTATTGAACACGTAAGACACTGGCGGCCCGACGGCAATATGCCTTAAACAGTATACTGAGGATGTGTTATTCTGTTCGTCCATGTGTGTGTTATATTCCTTAAGTGGTCAGTGTGTTCAGCATGACATTAAAAAACCGCCTTCGTGCCTTAGTCAGAATTTTATATTTTGAGTAAAGACTTGTGCTAAGGTTTTAAACTAAGTACAAAATTGATATATATTTATCCTTAACGACTATAAATAAAAGTCACCACTCTAACTTGCGTCACCTAATATCCCTCATAGAATATTTAAACGGGCAGTTACTGTCTGTGTTTCAAAACAAAAAAACGACTAAAACGACCAATAAATAAATTATGAGCCCGCCATTTTTCAACCATCTGTCCGTCCAACCGGCGACAATAAAACCGAAATATCCACAAATATTTTTACTGGGAGCTCAACTACAGATGGTTTTTATTTATTATCGAATTTACGGTTATTAATATGTTTCCTTTTCTGTACAAACATATTCTATATGTATGGTGTTCTTGTATTGGGTTGGATATGGGTAACTTGTTGTCAATTTGTATTTGTCAAATAGAGTATAAAAAAAAAAAAAAAAAAAAAAAACGTAATTTACATTTATTCGACATTAGCTTTTACTCGCGGCTCCGCCCACGTGTATGTTGGTTATCGCGGTAAAAAGCAGTTACTCGCTGATAATATAGCTTTCTATTGCTGAAAGAATTTTTAAAATCGACGTAGTAGTTTAGGCGTAAAAACGTAATACGTATAACACGTAACGTAAACAAAACGAACGACGCTAAGTAAAACAAATTCACTTTCATATTTATAATATACTCCTAGGTATTATAGTTTTATTGTTTTGAGATTTTTATTGACGAATGGAAGAGAGATGTACTACCTTCTTCCTAATTTTAAGCCCAACCATAGGTTACGAACCCGTGACCTTTTTTCGGAAGTTAATTATTATAATCTTTTAACTTTTACTCTCAAACTGTATTAATTCTTCAGGAAACTTACTTTCCACAGTCTATTAAATACTCGTACCATCCCTTAAAATTATGTCGTAAATTGAAAGTTCTTTTGTGCATGTCAATATTTTTTGTACTTTATATTATTAATTATTTTTATTAAGAATTAAGGATCGTATACTTTTAAATACGACGTCGTTTGATTTATAATGTCTAATGTAGATGAGTTGTTATAGGTCCAAATTGTATTACAGAAGATACATTTTTTATTTGTTCGGTAGGTTTGTTCATGGCGATTTTAAGTCTACCACAGACTTTATATATCTAACATGGATTAAGGTGTCAGTCTATCCAAACTAAAATAATAACATATATCACTATAATGAAGAGGCGCTGTAATCAAACTCGTAGCAAAAAAGCCTATTAGTAGGGTACATACTAAAAGAAATATTTCGTACAAACTGCCAGACTTTCTCGCTTCCTAAACTTATTGCAGCTTACTACTACGTGTGGCAAAATCGTCATCATCGTGTCACGTATAGCCTTAAATATATTGAATTATGCAACTGCACGGATGACGTAGTGGTTTAAGCGTTCGCCTCGCTGCTTACTACTACGCCGAGTGTTGTGGGTCCGATCCCCACATAGGACGACACTTTGTGCGATCCACAAATTGTTATTCGGAGTCTGGGTGTTCTTTGTGTCCGTTTCATGTATGTTTGTAAAGTCCCCCGGGTAAAGTCGACTCAGGATATATTCCTAATGCCTAATGCCTTATGTTTTCTTTAAAAAAAAAAACAAAACAAACAAATGTTTCAATTGACAGTAGGTACTCTCTTGCTACACTCGTGACGGCGCGCGGCAAGACGCACCACGAGGCAACCCTGAGGGCCACGGCCGGGGTTGCCCAAGTCGTTGAGCGTATCCGGCGGCTGGGTCTCGAGGTGGCTCTGCACAAGTCCGAGGCCCTGTTCTTCCACGGGCTTCGGAGGAAGCCGCCTGAGGGATCTAGCCTCACGGTAGGAGGCACTCGCATCGGCATCGAGCCCTCGATCAGGTATCTGGGGCTCGTACTCGATGGCCGATGGGACTTCGGATATCATTTCCGAGGTCTGGTCCCCAAGTTGGTTGGGGCAGCGCGTGCGTTGGCGCGGCTGCTGCCCAACATGAAGGGACCCGATGACTCCTGCAGGAGACTCTACTCGGGGGTTGTGCGGTCCATGGCCCTTTACGGGTGCCCGGTATGGGCGGGGGCCCTGAAGGCCAGCAACGTCGCGATACTGCGACGACCGCAGCGAATGCTGGCCATCAGGATCATAAGGGGGTACCGCACGATCTCCTTTGAGGCAGCGAGTCTCCTGGCCGGAACTCCACCGTGGGACCTGGAGGCGAGAGCCCTTGCGGCACTGTATCAGTGGCGCAAGGAGGCGCAGGAGTTGGGTCGATGCCCCGAGACTCGAGAAATCGAGGACCGGAAATCCCAACTCCGCCAGGTCATCATAGGGGAGTGGAGGGAACGACTCGGGCAACCGAGCGCCGGGCACGCCGTCATTGCGGCGGTAAGACCCGTTATGGAGGATTGGCTCGAGAGGCGTCACGGGACCCTCTCATACCGATTGACGCAGGTGATCACTGGGAAGGGATGTTTCGGAGATCACCTGTGTCTGATCCGCAAAGAGCCAACGCCTGAGTGCCACCACTGCGATGGCCAGACCGTGGACACGGCTCTCCACACGCTGGCAGAGTGCCCGGCGTGGGTTGAGCAGAGGCGAGACCTCGTGGCGGCCATCGGAGTGGGAGTTCTCTCGCTCGATAGCCTGATTGCGGCTATCGTGCGGAGCGAGAGTGCGTGGAACTCTGCCGTCTCCTTCTGCGAGCAAGTTATGCTCGCGAAGGAGACGGCGGAGCGGGACCGGGAGAGGTTTAGAACTCTCCCGGCCCGCCAGGCCCGGGCACGGGCCAGGCAGCGCAGGCGACTCAGGCGCCGGAGGTCGCAGAACGACCTCCGTCCTCCATAAGCGCAGGCCTGGGGGTGACAGGTGAGGCCATCTGTCACCCTAGCAGAAGCAGGCCGGGGTGGCGGCGAGCGCGTTGCGAAGCGCGCTCGCTTCCAGGGAGCACAGGGAACATGGGGTTCCCACACGGGGCGGGGGTCGTCTACTCGTCTGTAGATGACCCGAGGTATGTCGGGGCACCAGGGCCTTCCTTTCTAGGGTATACCTGGTTCCCCGGCTATTAGTACCCGGCGAAGGCGTGCGGTTTTAGTCGGTTCGAGTCCGACATGCCACCGACAGGTGGTATCCGAGGGGATTTCCGCACGGAAAAAAAAAAAAAAAAAAAAAAAAAAAAAAAAAAAAAAAGGTACTCTCTTGCCGTTACTAGTAGAGAACAACAATATGGTATTGATTTTGATTCGGGCTGTAGTATCCTCGTGGGAGAGGATGTGGTTGTCGTGCGAACAAGATCACGTGATAAAAGATGGAGGGCTCTAAAACTGTTTTTTAGATAAAATAAATGTCTTCGTATGTTTACACGTTGACAAAACTTGACTGAGATTTCTTTGATGGACTTTTTTAGAAAAGAAGAACACGACTCTACATTCTATAGGCATAATTTGTCTTTGACTTATGAGGGTTATAAATCATCTGTTGACAACCCTATTCCATATTAAAAATATATAAAACTAGCTGACCCGGCAAACGTTGTTTTGCCATATACATTATTTCTAGGAAATATTGAAAATAAAAATTTGTTTTGGGTCACCCTTGTCATTTAGGGGTATGAAAAATAGATGTTGGCCGATTCTCAGACCTACCCGATGTGCACACAAAATTTCATGAGAATCGGTCAAGCCGTTTCGGAGGAGTACGGGAACGAACATTGTGACACGAGAATTTTATATATACTCGTAAGATTAAAAATATATAAAATAATTGTACACAGCCTAAAGTAATTACGTTCTCGTGTAAAGGATTTATATTCAAATTGAAGTGGTTTTATTTCAGTCTATTTTAGAGGTTTATGTTATTTCTTACAATGGTTTTAGGAAACTGTGTCTATATTTAAGTGAAGTTTATTAAAGAGTGTAATAATGAAAAGTAAAAAATTTCTACGTAGTAATGTTTTTTTTATTTCATACTGACTTTTTCCGTCTGCGTATATGTCTATATGCTATTCGCTGACATCGTTGTCGTTCCATTTGTGAAATATTTATTTAAATCGATTAATTGGTTTAGGCGTGAAATCGAAAAAAACAAACTCACTTTCATGTTTATAATGTAAGTATGGATAATAACGGAAATCACCACCGTTTACGTACAGATTTTAATTAATTTTTTGTATGAAATCGTATCCGATGGTGGTCCCTTACAGGCCAGGACTTGCAATCAAGGAGTTACAGACTCTATCTCCACCCAGTGAACTACCGCCTTGAACTCACTCCAAACACAACATTTAGCATCACTGGATCGATTAACAAGAATTTTAGTAGCATGTGACTTCCGTTGCCAGCATCTTTTATTAAAAAAAAAACAAGTGATGATATTAAACTATTGATTACATCATTTGATAAATGTCACTTAAATCACACAACGTAACGGGCCCGTCGTTCTAGTGGTTAGTGACCGGATACCGAAGTTCGATTCCCAACCCAGGACAAAGATTTGTGTAATAAGCACGATCATTTGCTGTATATCTGGGTGTCATTTATTTTTAATATGTATGTATTTAGAAATATATAAGTATGTTTATCAGCAGTCTGGTTACCATAGTACAGGCTCTGCCTCGTTTAGAATCAGACAGGCGTGTGTGAGATGTGTGAGGTTATAAATAATAAAAAAAAAAGAAGCAGGTTTATATTTTGTATTTAGAAGGGGCTAACGTCGTTTCATTGTATTTTGATAATAAAGTATCCAAAATAACGTAATTTAATACCACCCAAAAGTAAACCTTTAAAGGATTTAATACACTGTAGATATACTGAAACATATCCAAACGGGCATTATTATTCATACGTGCTTATCTACGCCCCACAGTGTCCTAGAGGAAGTGAGTTTTGCATAGACATACCGTGCCGGTTCCCTAGCGTTAACCCAGATAGATAGGGTTAATTCAGACTTATTAAACAACCCCTATTCGTAGCATGACTACATAAGCATAAATTTGTAATTAAAATATTTTAATATCTCGTTAGGAAAGACTTCTCACTGTTGAATGAGAATGGTATTCCTAGATATCCTTTATGTTCTATTAAAAATTGCTAACTAAAGGTTCGTTAGCAATTTTTTATTTTTAGTTAGTTAGTTTTTTAGTTAGTTAGTTATCAATTATGTAGCAGTTTTTAATTAAAAGGAGTGTTAAAGTATACATAAGGATAAATCAATTAAAAAATGAAAAAAAGGAATGAAATCGTGTGTACTTATTAACCCAATATTTTTCAAATATAAAATTTCGAAAAATATTGGGTAAACCTGAATATTCATACATTAATCTCTCTTGACTTTAAACGCTTCGCTTCGAGCGCTTAAACGCTTAAAAATAAAGTTAATTCTAAGAACTGTTACCATATTATTATTTTTTTTATTTTTCGTCTGAAGCCGTCACGAGTCGTTACTTCACCATAGCAGAAGGCGGAGTGGTATGTTGTACTCAAATCCATTAAAACTACAAAATGTTAGGTCACGAGTGAGGCAATCGCAGAAGAATTGTGATACTTTAACAATGAAGCAACCGAGAACTTCTGCAAAATGTAGGTTGCCTGATACACAGGCAAGTACACTGGAAATTACGCTGTGTCTAACCCTTCTCAGGTGATTCTTGGTTGATTGGTTGATCCTTGGTTAATCCTACAAAGACGGTAGCGGAACACGTCGCGCTATCGTCTATGTCATCACATAATCATCGTCCACTGTTGGACATAGGCCTCTCTTTAGAAAGGAGGTTTTGGCCTACTATACCACACTGGACCAGTTTTGGGTTTGTTTCAAGTTTTCCCTCTCTTTGTAGTGCTCTGGTCCTGCGTAGTTACTCCTTTAGTCGGCTCTTTCGACACTAATGGGATGAATAGAGATGGTGACATGGATGGTCGTCTATGTAAAATTATTTAACAGTGATGTGTGAGAGTTGTTAGTTGCAAGTGATTCAATAAATCGTATAAAAAACTTTTACCGATACCGCTGCCTACGACTACCATCTTGTCGAGTCGTTTGTGTGAATACAGCCTCTAGCGCTAACCCAGTTACACGGAGTAGGAGTAATGCAATATACTGGAATTGTTAAGGTTCAAGATTACAAAGGTTTTGATTTAAGTGAAGGCTGAGTTTTATTTTCCTTCGTAAATAAGTAAGAAGCATTTTGGTAACGTTGAACTATGTTTGTTAAGGATGAATCCTGGCTTCGTTCATTTTGTCTGGTTTCCAATTATGAAGTTGTATTGTAGGTAAAAAATGTGTTGTTGAGTTTCTGTATCAATAAAGCATTTTTAAAACACATAATTTGAAAAATAAATAACCGTGCAAGAGTCATGATTCGGCACATATAGGCAATATTTGCAGATCATACAAACATTTGGTCCGACTCAGATCGAATCTGAGCCCTCAGCACAGCAGTCGCATACATCACCACTGCACCACAGAGGCAGTAAAAATGAAAAACGGTAAAAGTGTGGATGGTGTCCTGACTTCTATCCGTCTAAAAGCGATCTTCGTCTCAAACCACAACCCTAAAATATACCAGTAAACCTATAATAGCCTTACTAGTTACATATATTGTCAATAATTTTCAGGCAGTCAAACACTATTGACAATGAGACTCAAAAGACTACGCGCTTGCGACCTTCTGTTGCAGGTGTACAGACTTGGGGATGACGTTAATCACTTGCTATCGTGACTAGTCAGCTCCTTTGCCCCCTTATGCCATAAAAAGAAACTTGTAATTTAGGTTCAGATTAAGTTATCAAAGCTTAATGGTATTTAATATTGTCTGTGTGATGACGGATTAAGAATACGGAGTGTCACCACCCCTATTCATCCCGTGGGTATCGTAAGAGCCGACTAAGACAGCAAT
Organism: Arctia plantaginis; assembly: GCA_902825455.1. Taxonomy (NCBI): domain Eukaryota; kingdom Metazoa; phylum Arthropoda; class Insecta; order Lepidoptera; family Erebidae; genus Arctia; species Arctia plantaginis. Next base: position 1,884,417 of record CADEBD010000283.1, on the reverse strand, counting down.
CTACGCAGGACAGCACTGCAAAGTGCAGGAAACTTGAAACAAACTGGCCAGCGTGATATTGTAGGCCAATACCTCCTTTCTAAGGAGAGGTCTATGGCAAGCAGTGGACTGTTAAAGATAGTTGATAATGAAGGCTATTTTAGACCTGTAGTAGTTTTCCATACAACTTAAATGCCATTTCTGTGTTTTTATTGTTTGTGAATAATTTATTAGACATGATAGTCATAGATTATTAAGATATAGAATGCATTTTTGAATTTGTAAATTAGAAGAATATGATAAAACTCCAATTCACGCAGGGGTATTTAAATAGATATAGAGTAAAACCTTAGAGAATAACGTCCATTTTCTAACTACATAAATGAAATAACCGACTATTATAGCTTACATACGGTGGTAATCTTTTTTTTTTGTAGCTTGTCATAACATATCGAAGAATATGATTAACTCTGTTTCAGCACTTGAATTATTATTGGGATCGCGTAGATTTAGTATAGATGTATCAAAGAACCCTCACATGTTCAAACCTACAGCAAATCACAAGTCACCCACCTATTGAGGGGCCTGTTGGTCTAGTGATTAGTGACACTGACTGCTAAACCGGAGGTCGTGGGTTCGATTCCCACCCAGAACAAATATTGTGTGATGAGCACGGTCATTTGGTCTGTGTCTGGGTGTAATTTATCTATAATATGTATGTATTTAAAAATAAATAAGTTTCTTTATCAGCAATCTGGTTACCATAGTACAGGCTCTGCCTAGTTTGGGATCAGACGGCCGTGTGTGAGATGTGTGATCTCATATACTTTACTATACTATACTATACTTTCTCATATACTGTGAAAAGATAATAATAATATATCTTTATTATTATTATTATCTTTTCACAGTATATGAGAAAGTCTAAGTAAGAATTAAAATGTCGTTGTGTTTGATAGTCATTAAAACTTTTGAACTTCAATCAATTTTCTCCTAGTGGCAAATGAATTCGCATTCAAATAAATATTATGATTGGACTGTGAGTAACAAAAATGTAACTTTATAAACTAAAAATATTTTTGTTTGCCTAAAGTTTCTCGCTATTTCATTGTTCATGTATCGGGTTAAATTTAAAATAGCAGTACGGTTTTATGCAAATGCACCGCAACTATTCAACTATTTTTACTATTCATGCATTGTTTCCTTCGAGCATGCAAATAAAAATCTTTATTGTATAACATTTTTGCATAAATAACGTAATATAATTTTAACCTAATACTGTCTACATATTATATTACTTTCATCTTTCGGTAATAAAAGTGAACATTCCTTTTCGGATCACCATCATCCCTTAACGGTCTACTGCTGGAGATATGCCTCAACTTTAAAATGAGGTTTTGTATAGGGTTTGTGTCAAGTTTTCCTTCTCTGGCTGGTTTCATGCGTAGTTTCCTCCCTTAGTCGGCTCTTACGACACCAGCGGGATGAACAGGGGTAGTAACTGTATTCTTAATCCGTCACCACACGGTTTTTTTTTGGATAAACGTACTTATTCCGAGCAAATACACATGTTTTTAAACCTCTTTGAGTTACATTCATAATTAACATTTTCATACCCATCTAATGTTACCTAAATGAATATTTTTAAGTCCACTCAGTTACTGTAGAATTTTTTAAACCTAAAGATCCCAAACATTATTTGCTAGACATTTATGGCATAAAAAAATTAAAAACCTTGAACACAAAAAAAAACTTAACGGTTGAATAATGTTCGTTAGTTATCCTTCAAATAATGTTAGAGTTCTGTCATAGGTACTTAATTTTAATCCGAGAATCGTCGCAACGAGGGACTGCTACGAGTAAAGAAGTATTCTTGTATACTTACCGGTCCCCCGACGCGAAGGTTCCTATACATAAGTTGCTTACTTTTCATAAGTTTTTTACACCGGGGGTTTTTAAATGTTTTATTCAATTTTTCTTTTAGACTTTTTAAATTATTTATTAGCAAATACTCTAAGAAAAACACGCTCTCTCTCCACGTTCACGTAAATACTTTCGGAACAAAATTAACTACTTTAATTTAATTTTGATCCCTTTCTTAAGGAAGCCCATTGGAATAGGAAACATAATCAGAAACAAAAAGTGACAACGAGTTATAAGGTGATCAGGCATAACCCAAATTCTTGTACAAGTAAATTATAATTGTAAAATAATACCAGTGCGCCATAATCAACCTATGTCAGTACCTCGAGCAACCACTAATTACAGTACTCATTTATTATTCGTGCAGGTAGATCAGTGAATTACATTTGTAAAAGGCATGACAAGTTTGAGATATTTAGATTGAAGTGCCCTCACAGGTGAAAAAATATACACCTTAGATTTTTTCGGCTCCGATCCTGATGTGACTAACTATTAAAATAAGCTTTCTGTTCTACTATGTATATTTTCTTTTGTTTTGGTGCTTTTTTTGTTTTGTTTTGTATTTTTTTTTTTTTGTGATTCTACCTTCTAACTGATTTGTGTTAACTTAACACTTGGAACCTATTCTTGAATGTTGTCAATAGAAACAATGTTATTATATAAAGTTTCTAGAAAGTGTATTTTATGCTGTTGGTAATAAAATAAAATACTCAATCTCGCCAGTGGCATTGATAAAACATTTATGACCAGTCATAGTGGCAATCATCAGTAGCCTATTGGTGTAGTGGTTAATGATTCCGGCTACTGAGCCAGGGTGTTGTTTGTTTTTTCTGTGTCTAATTCATCTAATTCGTTCGGTCATCAGCAGCCTGTCTCAGCTTAGTACAGTGTCCGCCTAGTTTAGGATCAGAAAGCCGTATGTGAGATGTCAAGTAATTATTATTATTTAAAGAAATGCGAGTAGATATATACCTGAAGAATAGATACTTAGTATGATATAGGCATCAATTTAAACTATTTATATTTTATTTAAAAAAGAAATAAAATAACTGAGCAACAACTTTCAAAAGGCTTTACATCTCAAATGACTTTACTAATATCTTTGGGTTTAAATAACTACGATCAAAGATATACAATACGATATACAAATAATATCAAATCCGCCTTTAATGTTTAATAAATGCTTGCTTAACTAAATGGGAATATTCATTCATATCGCTACATAAAGGTTTATTTCATGAACAGCCTCTAATAATCCACTGCCGGATACAGGCCTCTCCTTAGAAAGGAGGTTTTGGCCTACTATACCAAGCTGATTTATTTATAGCCAGTAAATATCTAGTGACCTCTACAATCGTGGGATGGATAGATAGCTGTGTACCCGTGTGTCCTTCCTATGATTATGAATCTTAGACTGCAGTAACTCTCTCCGAGTTACCGCAATCTCTGTCCCATTACCTACCGAGACTTGCGATATCACATCCCAACGCTTCTTTGTTCTATTAGTTTTACTAATCACAATTAACCATCTTTGTTTGTCTTGTCTCAAAACGGTTACATTCCCAAAGACGGTTGCCTTTAGTAAAGCCATAAACAAACTAAACAAAACCCCTGTAAAACCCCAAATAATATTGGGAAAAGAACAGGAAGAAATTTATGATCATGATAACTGTTAGCGCCAACTGGCGGTGGCCATAGAATTTATTGGCGCTAATACATATGAGCGGGTGCGCAGATATCTTCAGCGACTAAGCGCTGCCTGAAACTGATATGCTGAGTACATTGCGGCTGCCGGACAGGTGGGTAAAAGGATATGGGAAAAGCACGCCTACCTTGATGGTCTTGAGATGCTGGTCGAGCTGCTGTCCAGACCTGGCGGGCTGATCAGGAGGCCTGGTCTCTCGTGGCTTCGTTGTGGCTTGTGAAAACAAAATGGCGGCGCGCTGCGCGGTATAAAGTCACTAGCTTGCCGGCAAGGCACGATTTAACACTCAGCGGACAATGCGGTAGCGTGATCCGAAGACACTTGAACGCGGCGCGTATTATACCAATATTTTTGGTTTTTAAAGTTTATATGAGATGCGGTAGCGGAGAGAAAAATATAACGTGCGGTGTGTCTCGCGTCTCGAACGTCACCGAACTGTGTTCTTTTAGCGGCGTGCGTGCGGGAAGTCGATATATGATCAAGGAATTGATAGGTGCCGACAGCCTCACCTAGCGGGAATTTAAACTAAAACTTAAAGAGTTCCTTTCTCTATGGACAGGTGGCGTTACCATTCCCCCGACCTTAAAGGGTTACCTTTAAAAAATATTAAAAATGCGGTAAGAAAACGCGGTAATATTTTGCAAAAGATGCAAAAGGTGCGGAAAATGTATATATATAATATCTAACCTACTTTAAGCCTATTTAAAAACTATTTGTGAGGATTTATAATATTGATTATTGACTAGGCAATGGGCACAATCGGACCACTGGGCGCAAGAAGCTCCCTTTACTAGTTCTAACGGTGACTACTCGCGTTGTTCCATCTTTCGAAGGATGAACGGCTTCTACAACCCCGAGCGGCCACGAAAGTGGCGGTGCGTTATCGACGATGATTACCACTACTGATCCCAGCTGGATCGGTGTAGTGGACGTGGTCCACTTGGCTCGAGCCTGCAACTTATGCAGATACTCGACTCTCCATCGCTGCCAAAACGATTGAACCAGCTTGTCTAGGAGTGAGTGCCTCTCGAGCAGGTTAGCTGATTCTACGTGTGGTGCGGGTAGCGAAAATAGCGGTGCAGTGTGAAGAAAATGAGCCGGCGTTAGCGCCGATGGCTCAGCGGGATCGCTACTTAAAGCGGTAAGAGGGCGTGAATTTATGAGTGCCTCGACCTGAGTAAGCACAGTTAAGAGCTCCTCGTAAGTGAGTATCTGCTGACCTATCACCTTGAAGAGATGAGTCTTAACGACCTTCACCATTGACTCCCAGCATCCACCCCAATGAGGGCTAGCAGGCGGGATACGTTTGAAATCGATGCGACTCTCTGTCAACTCGTGTTCGAGGTGCGGACGAAACTCGTCAAGGAACTTATAAACGTCGCGTAAGTATGAGCGGCAACCCACAAAATTAGTTCCGTTGTCAGTATAAAAGCACTGTACCGGCCCGCGGCGAGAAAGAAAACGCTTGAGTGCGGCGAGAAAGCTGACTGTACTCAGCTCCGTAGATACTTCTATGTGTATACAGCGGGTAGTAAGGCACGTAAAGATGCATAGCCATGCTTTACGGCTCTTAACGCCCCTACCCCTAATGGGGGTGAAACGTATAGGACCGGCATAGTCACACCCACAGTGGGCGTATGCCTTTATAGACGGGTTTACGCGGGAGCGCTGCAAGTCCGACATCATCGGAAACGATGGACGCGGCCTTGCTCTGAAGCAAGTATTGCACTTGTGTATGCGGTGACGGATAACACGTCGTGCGGAGAGTATCCAATAATGATGTCTGAGTAAGGACATCAAATGTTCGGGACCGGCGTGTAAATGCTTCCTATGATATAAATCGATTAATATATCGACCACATGATCATGGCGCGGGAGCACACACGGATGCATTAGCGAATAGTCGATATCGGCGTTCGACAGCCGGCCGCCGACGCGAAGAAGACCATTTTCATCTAGAAATGGTTTCAATCTCTGTAAGGCGGGCGAGCAGATTTGACCTTCCTTTATTTTATGAATGTCGTCACGGAAGTGAACTTGTTGTAATGCGTACAATACTTTAATTTCAGCGAATTCGAGATCTGAGCGGGTGACAGAAGGTCTGCGCGTTAACGATTTTGAGAATCGGAAAATGTAAACAACAATACGTAATAACTTCGACCACGAGGATATACGCTGAGCGAGAGTGTAAATGAGTGATTCATTAGCGGGTACGGTCACAGCATGGGCAAGCGGTTTCATGTCCGGAACTTCACCGACGGCGTCACTATTAAACTCGGCGATGGGCCACTCCGATGGATCCTCAGATGCCCACGGCGGTCCCTCAAACCACAGAGGATGGTTGATTAGCGAAGCGGGGGAGAGGCCGCGCGATAGGCAGTCAGCGGGGTTTTCAACACCCGGTATGTGATGGAAACAGCTGGCAGGCAAGTTCTCAACGACCTTGACAACCCTGTTCGCGACAAACGTCTGCCAGCGGTGCGGAGACGAGTTGATCCAACAAAGGACGACCTTTGAGTCGGTGAAGGCGAATACGTTTGAGACTTTATAGCGCAGCTCAAAAACGTCAAGTACCCTACGCATCAACTTCGACAGAAGTACTGCGGCACATAGCTCTAACCTAGCGATAGAAACGGTTTTGAGCGGCGACACCTTAGACTTCGAGCACACGAGCCTAACGAACCTAACAGCTCCAACGGTGACCTGTAGGTATACCACACAACCGTAGGCGCGTTCGCTTGCATCAGCAAAGCCCAAGAGGTTAGCTATGCACCCCTGAACCACTCCTAAATGTCGAGGAATACGGATAGCGTTGAGCGCAGGTAACTCACTACAAAATTGGGACCAGAGGGTCACAATGCGTTGGGGAGGCGTGTCATCCCAGCCGCATTTCAGTAGCCATAACTCCTGAATGAGGAGCTTCGCGTGTAAAATGACGAGAACCACTAAGCCCAAATTGTCCCATAAGCGTGCAATGACGGACAGAATAATTCGTTTTGTGCATCCTGACTCAGGTGTATTGACCTTGAAATTAAAATCATCATTAGACCTATCCCAGTGCGTGCCTAATATTTTATGAGGCGTGCCACCCCTGTCTAGTTCAAGATCCGAGGAGGCGCGGTGCGATGCGGGAATGGCGCGCATAACAGCGGGGGAGTTACTAGTCCACTTCACAAGGTCGAACTGTCCACACTTGAACAAGTCAATGAGTTCCGTACAAGCGGCAACAGCAGCGCCTTCATCAGAGCGCGATGAGTCATCTGACATTATGCTGAAGCATACATCATCCATGTACGTGGAACTGGATGCGATAGCGGCGGCGGTAGGAAACTTATGTCGTTCATCAGCGATGAGCTGCTGAACGACGCGTACAGCGTGAAACACGCTTGACTTCATCCCGAAACAAACTCGATTAAATTCTAGAATTACTAATCGGTCTTGCGGCGAGAATCTAAAAAGAATCCGTTGAAATTTGCGATCTGCTTCGAGCATACCAATCTGCAAAAACATTTGACGACAGTCAGCGGATATAGCTATTTTAAACAGGCGGAAATTTAAAAGTATGCAATTTAAGTCACCCTGTAGGTTAGGGCCGGAATGTAAAACTTCGTTAAGTGACAACCCTGTGCTGGTTTTACAACTGGCATCTAGAACCATCCGAACCTTGGTTGTCGTTTTATCCGAACGTTGCACACAAAAATGCGGCACGAAATAAGAATCGGCGGGAGTTATTTTATCAATAGATCCTATCTCGGTAATGTAGCCCTTATCAATGTACTCGCGTATTATATCATTGTAGGCCGTGCGCAATGTAGCTGATGACTCCAATTTTCGTTCCAAACACATGAAGCGTCTTTTAGCGGCGGCGAGAGAATCCCCTAATTTATAAACATCGTCCCTAAACGGCAACGAAACGGTATACCTACCACTAGCATCGCGCGTAGTGGTGGCACGGAAGTGATTCTCACATTCAAGGTCATCTTGACTGTGGGCGGGCGGAGCGGAGACCTCTTCAAGTTCCCAAAACCTTTTGAGAATGCTGTCCAACGACTGTTCAAGAACAGCACAACAAGCGGTTGTATTTTTAATTTCGTGTTTAGACAATAATGCGGGCATAGAACCCATGATTATATATCCTAGAACACTTTCTATAGCGGGCGGTATCCCTGCAACATTACTATGTACCACGCCTGGTAGCAGCAAGTGGGGGAAATAATTCGCGCCGAGGAGAACGTGAACCTCGGCGGGCGAGGCGAACATACTGTCCGCGAGCGGGAGCGACTTCAAGTGAGAAAACGCTGATAAGTCAACGGGCACCGTAGGTAGGTTGTCCGTTATGCGGTCGACAATAAATGCCGATACTTCAAAATGAATGTTATTAGAGAAACGCGAAAATATTTGAAATTCTGTGGAACCTCGAATAGGCTTTTCAGCACCACCAAAAACTCGAACAATCGTCCTCGTATTTCTATCGCAATCCAAACCTAAGCGCGCGCAACATTCACTCGTAATAAAGCTGATTTGCGACCCCGTGTCCAAAAGAACTCTAATCGTATGGGCGCGTCCCATTTTATCGTAGACAACAACCTGAGCGGTCGACAGCAGTACCGTCATAGGTTGCGTACATTGCGCGCTCTGAACCTTATTATTCGAAGCGTTTGGTATTGGCGCGGCAATGGATGCATGCAGCGATGATACGCTCACATCGCGCGTTGAGCTAATCTGTGGCGCTATAGACGTCTGCGTGCGCGGCGGCGACGATGGTTGAGTGCGGCGCGGAGCGGGCGCGGCGGCTACGGTCCCGGGTTCGATTCCCGAGGCAGCCATTCGGTGGTCAGGCGTTTGCTGTGAAGCCTGACTGCGAGCGTTATCGAAGTGCAGCAGCGTATGATGCCTCTGGCCACAGCTGCGGCAGTTCATGTTCGAATGACAATCGCGTGCTTTGTGTTTTAAACTAAGGCAATTAATGCAAGCGTTACGTTCTTTAACGCAATTAAATCGTGCGGAAGGCGTTAAATTATTAAACGATAGACATTTAAATAAGTGGTCATGTACGAAGTTGTCACAAAGACATTTCTTGTGCGGCGTAGATACTGCTACATAAGCATGCGGGTTAGGCACATGAACCCGCGGTTTATTTCGTGTAGAATGAGAAGTAGAAGTACTTGCGGTGGGGCGTATGTTATTGTATATCTTGTACTGTCCTTTAATAAATTCCGTCAGCTGACCGAAAGTAGGTACTTTCGTATCGCGGTACTGAGACTCAAACGCGCGGATCGTCTCTTCGTCCAACTTCTTTAAAGCGAGGTTAAGCAGTAGGAAGTCGCTTAAATTATCAATTTGTAGATTTTTTAATGCGTTTGCGGCAGTGACAAACTGATCCATGAATGCCTGAAATTTGGATGAAGAAGCGGGGCCGGTCAACTTAACATTTAACATCTGATCTATGTAGGTATGTCCGAGCGTGCGCTTGTCTTCATACCTATCTATCAGACATCGTAATATCGTGTCATAATTTTCAGCAGATGGCGTGATGCCTGAGAAGACAGTTTGAGCCTTACTCGAGAGCTTCCCTATTAAATAGTACAACCTCTCAGAGTTGGTCAGCGTGGGATTTTCGTGTATGGTGGACTTGAACCCAGCGTAAAAAAGCGGCCAACTTCGGATGTCGCCGTCAAAACACATTATCTCGATCGGCGGCAAAGAAGGCAATCTATGTTTCAAGCCTAAGCGGTCGGTCGAACCATCCTGATAACGATCAGTGTCCTTCGTGGACGGTTGTGGTTCAACACTTTTTAATACACGTTTTATATGACAGTACAGCTGTTCGAACGAGTTTAAACATTTATAGTTAGGTTTATATGCGGGATCAGTTTTGAGTGAAGCGCGATTGTGCTCATTGACTATTTCCCTGAACTCAGAGCGAATATCTTCGATAGTTGCTACAGAACTAAGGAAATCTTCCATACATTCCACACTTTTATGAACCTTTTTCGAATTGTCGTAAATAGTCTGAACAAACTCGAACAGCGCATCTCGTTTACTTTCAAGGAGAATAATCTCATTGTCTTGTTCAGTCGCGAAAGACTCAGGATCCGCTTTCCTGGGCATTGTCGGCGCTAAATTTTATTATGAACCGACAAGGCACAAGGAGATCGAAACGCGGCTAGCGAAATAAATTTAACTACCTACAACTTTACACTCACTAACCGGGCGAGCGGCGCGATATATATATAATATAATGTGGGTAGGTATTTATTACAATCTTTGCATACGAAATAAATACCTATAAACAAATAAGCTACACGTAATTGACTAATGAATCAAGTTATTGTATGACGTTAAATTAAATAATCTAAGTAAGTAGGTAACTCTTATAAGGCGCGGAAGAATGAATGCGAAGTTGATACGTAGGCAATGTTTACCTAGGTAGGAAATTATGTTTAATTAGAATATATAACTAAGCGGGCAATAGCTAGATAAGCGAAAATTGGCGGGATTATAGATCTTAGTTAAGCGGGTTTAAGTTCTAGATGGATCTAGACTTAATAAGTGGGCGGTTAGGAAGTACTAGACGAATCTAGACTTGACAAGCGGTGGGTCAAAGGGACCCCAAAGGATAGCTCTAAGCTGAGATCCGGCTCGAAGGACCATAAATATGTATGTTAGCGCCAACTGGCGGTGGCCATAGAATTTATTGGCGCTAATACATATGAGCGGGTGCGCAGATATCTTCAGCGACTAAGCGCTGCCTGAAACTGATATGCTGAGTACGTTGCGGCTGCCGGACAGGTGGGTAAAAGGATATGGGAAAAGCACGCCTACCTTGATGGTCTTGAGATGCTGGTCGAGCTGCTGTCCAGACCTGGCGGGCTGATCAGGCGGCCTGGTCTCTCGTGGCTTCGTTGTGGCTTGTGAAAACAAAATGGCGGCGCGCTGCGCGGTATAAAGTCACTAGCTTGCCGGCAAGGCACGATTTAACACTCAGCGGACAATGCGGTAGCGTGATCCGAAGACACTTGAACGCGGCGCGTATTATACCAATATTTTTGGTTTTTAAAGTTTATATGAGATGCGGTAGCGGAGAGAAAAATATAACGTGCGGTGTGTCTCGCTACTCGAACGTCACCGAACTGTGTTCTTTTAGCGGCGTGCGTGCGGGAAGTCTAAACTAAAACTTAAAGAGTTCCTTTCTCTATGGACAGGTGGCGTTACCAATAACTTAGAGGTTTAGAAAGATAAACAGAAGGAATTTTTAGTAAAATGATACACACAATATAATGATAATATATTATTTTTGTTATACACAGGCACTGCCAAAGAAAAGGTGGATGGACTGTGTAAGAGAGAATATGGCTAGCGAGGGAGTGTGCAGTGAAATGACGAATGATAGAGTAGAATGGAAGAATAATAAAATTGGATTAAGGGTATGCCGATGATGATGATGATGATGACACTGCCTAAGTTATAAATCAGACGACCATGTGTGAGATGTCTCGAGATATTATTATTTCTTTTATGTCGAAATATTATCTTGGACACGATAGGAATGAATCTCTGCACTGATTCAAAAACAACACATTTTACTCATCATGTTCACTCTTGGGTGGCTCAATAAGAAATTTATAATATACAGGTATAACATAACATGAATACATACCTCAAATATTATTTATATATAGAATATCATTACTCAATATGTTCAAGTATAATCATTATGTGTGTTAAATTAATTAGAGACGTGTCTTGTAGTTTAGATACACTAATGAACTAATTGAGTTGTACACTAATTCAATACTGTAATTACACCTGTTTCATACGTGTATTGCTAACCTTAATAGTTTCTATTGAGGCAAATAGCTAAATGATTACATCTCATAAATTAATGCCTCAGTGGCAAAACAAAATATTTATCAGGCGTTCATTTTCTACAATTTGCACATGCAAAATCCTAAATCAGTTACTAAAAATAATGTTGTGAATTTTTTTTTTTTTGTCTTTGTTTGTGATATACTTAATTAGTTATGTATGTATGTATGTATACATGTGTATTTGTTGGGGTGTATAAATATGTGTGTGTGTGTAAATATTTATCTAATTAATAATTAACCTGACAAAACCATTGCACCTTTAACTAGTAATGTCTCTCCGAAACATTTTGATCCAACCTAAGTTTGTCTGGAAGAGATTTCTTCTAGAAATAATACATTACATGTCTAACAGTCTAACATCTAAAAATAATTAAATTTTATAGGACACAATATTGTATGGACTTATCAAAATGTACAAAACAAATTTATGTTATTAGAAATCGCTATTTCCATACAACGTGGTGGGATCAAATCGTTTAACATAATTTGTACGCACAGTATACAAGACACCCACGTAATCGGAGATGTCTGTCAATATTTTTCCGCCTCCCCTCGTAATTTAGGCATGGAAATTCAAATTATTGCATTCTTTGCATTTTGTTTTTGTATTACTATATTAATATCATTACGCCAGAGTAGCAGGTATTTTCTTGCTATGTTATTGTGGCACAATGCTATCTAGGTTCGAGCTAAGCATAGCATTTAAAAAAACTATTAGTAGGTATTAGTTTTATTTTTATGGTATAAGGGGGCAAACGAGCATACGGGTCACATTATGGTGAGCAACTACCGCCGCCCATGGACACTGGTAACTTAAAAGTCACAAGTGCGTTGCTGCCCTTGGAGTCCTTTCTAGAACATAACTATTACTTACTAATAATAATAACTTTTTTGTAAAAGCTTTAGCATAGTTTGATAAGTTGTAATAATAATATTTAAAAAAAATATTTTCATTGCCGTTGAAGTCTTCTGATTCGTTTTTTTTTTTTTGCTTCCAAAGATAAAGTTTAAAATTGTTTATTCTGTGTAGTACCCACCCAAATGAAAGTTCGAATGCTTTTTATTATTACAGAGTGCCTTTAGGATCCCAACATACTCATAGATGTGTTATTGATATCAGACAGTAGATAAGTACCTAAGCTTACTTACACTTGTATATTAATCATAAATATATTTATATACGCAAAAAAATCGAATTTTCAATAAATCGTCATTGAATGTCTTGGGGCCTTGGTTGGTTAATCACTAACTGTATGAAATGAAAAACAATGCTCAGTGTATATACAGTTTGAGTTCTATAAATACGTTTAGTACAGTTTGTAGGTAATCAACTCATTCTGCTCTCTATTCTCTAACGAGTGAGTAGTATTTATTTTATTGCTTCAATGTACAAGAGCAAGAAAAGAGAGATATAATGGAAAATACTAAATTGATAGAAAAATCACTATTCACTCGACAGGAAGCCGTTATCAGAAATTGCTTTTATAAAAGCTCAAAGCACTCGAGATGTCGCCTCCGTCCTCATTACTCCTTTTTTTTATGGTTGCGACTGCTGCGATCTTAATTACTAACTGAAAAAACAATAAGGGATTAGAACATTCAGTTTTCTATAAGATATTTTCCCAGTCGATATAGTCCCAGTTTCTATGAAAGAGTATTTATTTGAGCTGCAATTTTCCAAGGGAAAAGTGTTAGCAATCGAAATTTTTAATACAGTACTTATGAAATGTGAAACCAAATCAAACTAATTTAAAAATATTGTTGATATTGTATATGTTTATGCAAACAAAAATTAGCTTTAGAGCCGACATTAATAATAATTTTATAATTTTTTAACTAAAAGTTATTTTTATAAAATTATAATAGTAACAATCTATTTAAGTTTACTTACAAAAGATGTAGTTTTTTCAAAGCTGTCAGTGGTCTGACTGACAGCCTAAAAAAATTACGGCTGTTTTTCATAGAAGTATTCTTGAATATCCTAGGATTCTACTTACGGACGGAATATTGATTCTTGCCTCTTGCTTGGTTCTTCATATCTTTCTAGTTCTGTTCTTTTCTAGTCTGTTCCTTTTACAAAGTGGTACGACTATTTACAATATATAAAAAAGTTAGTAATATTCTGCGTTCAGACTAGATGTGTGCTAGCTAACTGGCTAAGATGATATGTATGTAAGGATATGTATAAGATGTATGTAAGTATATGTTCCAGCTTTCGATGTAATTCTATCGAAATATTACAGTATTTATTTACGTCACCAGTAATTATTTTAGTAAGAGAAAGGTTTTCATATGAAACAGAACGCTGAATTTACGTGCTGTGAAATTATTATTTTCATATAATACTCAGAAAGAGTGCTTAGCATAAGTAAAACCTGACTGTTATATTGTGATAGATAGACATTAGACTAATAAATAATAATATTTCGGACATCTGACACACAACGCTATTTAGTTTCAAACTAAGCAGAGCTTGTACTATGAAAACTAGATTGACGGATAGAGTACTTATATACTTTTTTGTAAATACATACATTTTATACATAGAAAACATCCAAACTCCGAAACAAATATTTGCAGATTATACAAACATTTGGTCCGACCGGGAATCGAACCCGAGACCTCAACACAGCAGTCCTACCGAGGCAGTAAAAATGAAAAACGGTAAAAGTGTGGATGGTGTCCTGACTTCTATCCGTCTAAAAGCGATCTTCATCTCAAACCATAACCCTAAAATATACCAGTAAACCTATAATAGCCTTACTAGTTACATATATTGTCAATAATTTTCAGGCAGTCAAACACTACTGTTACTATTACTATAAACAGGTAGAGTTTGTTAGTTTGTATGTTTGGGATAATCTCTGGTACTACTAATCCAATTTTTCTTTCAATGTTAGAAAGGTACATTATCCCTTAATGCTACAGACCTCTTTTTACCGCGATAACTGACATACACGTGGGCAGAGCCGCAGGAAAAAGCTAGTTTTTCATGAAATATATATCAGTTAATTACCAATCATCGTGCAAACAAAGTTCTGGTTCTTATAAGTATGTGTATAATCAGAGCTTTAAACTCGATAAGTTGGCGCGCTGTAAGCCAAGTATTTGCTTAAAAAATCTTATAAAAAATATTTGAGGCCTTGAGACCTATTTAAATAAATTTAAACAAGTGTGCTAAAGCTTAATGACATTTTTTAATAAAAAGTTTCAAGTTTTAAAAGTAGGTTAGCTCTGAATTAGTTAACATTTGGAACTAATCAAGAAACAGACCGTAACCTTAACTTTAGACCTTTGTTTCCAAAATTCTAATTTATTACCCTTTACATAAATATTTGACTACTTTTTCGTTTGTGAATAAGTTATTGATTTTCATGAACCATATAATTTCACTACTTCTTTTTCTGCATTACAGTTTCTACATTGGTTTCATTCACATTTTCTTCACTGCAGTTCCTTATTTGCTTAATATATCAGAATAGTGTACTTTTATACGGCTGGAAGAGTAAGTTTTACATAATTTTCAATACTCATATAGATATGAAAATTGTTTCTCGAAAATGGCGGCTACTGGCTAGAGCCAATAGCCGCCATTTTCGAGAAACAATTCAAATAATTTAAATTTTATTTCGAGACTGGTACAATTACTGTCATAACTATCGTAAATGGGTTTTAAGTCTGAAAATTTAGGATTGGATGTTAAATACAAAATTGTTTCCTGACTACCTGACCTGACCTAAACAAAGTTGTTTATTGTAAAATAATGTTTGTAGGTGCTGATTACAAGGCAAACACGATAACATGGCGCCATGGGCCTACTTGACTTATTTAAAAAGAGCAAACTAACGTCTCTTTGAGGAAGAACTGATCTAAAGTCCCTCCGATACAAAGTAATTGAATGTATTTTACCGGTAGATTTTGGTAAATTATTTACATCCATTTTACTGTAAAAATTTCTTTAGATATTTAATTCCGATGTATTAATTCCTACGAGTGCATACTTTCGACTTTATATTTGATATAGTTATTTTACGAGTATTCATTGTCATATGGTAATCTATATCTATAAAAAAAGAAACTGACAGACTGATTCACGGACTGATCGATCAATGGAAAGCTAATATCGCTGGGTCCAGAAGCATGAAATTTTGCACAAATGTTCCTTAGGTGACGAAAAAAAATTTTTTTTTAAATGCCAATGGGTGCAAAATGTAGTTGAAAATTTATATGAAACTTCGTTATTTTCGGTATTAGCTTTTCAAACTCATAGTAAAGACTTTATTAAAAGTAATTAAATTAAAAACACGTCGTAAGGAGTTGATGGACCCCGGCCGGAACGAAATTCCTTTCGCTTGACGCTTCCTTGGTAGACGTTTGCTGCACAGTATGCTTTAAACTTAAAGTGTCGGCAAAAAGTCTTGTTACATATTTTCCGGTCTCGCTCTCATCCGCTCAGAGCGTGTAACGCGCGATAAGGAACTTCGTTACAAAACGTTGCTATTTTGTTTTTAAAACTTCCTTGAAAAGAGGTGTCAGTTTGTATGGGGAACATTTTTTTTTAACTTACCAGTTCCAAACTCTCAGTATAAATATATTCTTTTCCAAAAATATAAAATGAAACAAACATATAATTCATTTTTTTTTATAAATAGTCCACTGCTGGATATTGTTCTTTCCGTAGAAATAAGGTTTCGGCCTACTATACTCGTACCACGCTGATCAGACAAGTTGCATCTGTAGGGTATGTATCAAGTTTGCCTTCTCTGCGTAGTCCCTTAGTCGGCTCTTACGCCCACGAGATGAATAGGGGTGATGACAGTTAGTATTCTTAATCCGTCAACATAGTTTAATTGTAAAAAACAGACAATTATGTAAAGGCAAACTGAAACGATGTTAGCAAGATAACGTAGTAACATGAATGCATCCAATCAAATATGTAAAATAATTCTAGTCTAAGGCATACAATTAGCTAGATTTGCAGCAAGTACAACATGGTACTACTGTTTCCGTTGCAATTATTCATCATATTTTAAGTTATCGTTTTTGTTCGACTTAAAAAATCCTTTTTTTTAAGTTGGAAGACATTCGTTTCAGTTGTATATATTTTTTATGATTGTTTTCGCAGAACTCCATTATTTATGAATTAATTTGAATAAATATTTGCTTAACTCTTAGTTAAACAAATATTTTTTCGAATACTGCAGATTTGAGTATACTTCTCATTACATATAAAAGAAAACTCAAGTCATATTAAGGGACAGGTTATAAAAAGTTTCATCCCATCATTACGTCTGCCGCGGCCTAATATCATGAAGAGACACACAAAAAAAAAACACATTTAAACCTCATCTACTTTTATCTAGAATGCTACAAGTCACAAGAATACTCCATATGTCAAAATTTATTAATCAGAAAGGTCTCAGTTGCTATAAAACACCGGAATGTTGGTAGGCGACATTTATTTGACGTCCACACGAAAGAAACTGTAATTGCAGGATTTACTTTCGCTAAAACGACCGGTTATTTTTTGCAAATGAACGCCAATAGCAAAAAAGGAGGTAAGGTACAAAATTTATTTGGCAGAGATGTAGCTCCAAGCTTAAAAGTGTTTACGAACGCATAGAATTTTGAAACTTTTAATTTAAGCGCTCGCGTCTTCGGCTTTGTCATTTTATATTCTTCTGAAGCAACATGCAAATTTTTAAAGTGTTTTTGTAGAACAGGAAACTCGTATTTACTATGAATCTCTTAGTTTCAAAGAAATTAAAGCGCTTTTAGAATGGTGCAGCGTTAATTGTTGAGACACGTGTCCTATTTTTTGCCAAACTAGGTTTCTAGGCTGAACATAAAAGATCTTAACTATTATATATTTAATAAACACCAATCCGTGTAGTGACGGATTAGGAATATAGACTGTCACCACCCCTATTCATCCCGTGGGTGTCGTAAGAGGCGACTAAGGGAGCAAACTACGCAGGACAACACCATTGCAGAGAGAAGGAAAACTTGACACAAACCCTATACCTACCCGTCTGACCAGCGTGGTATAGTAGGCCATATTAGTAAAACATATGAAATTTATAAGTACGTAACGTGCAATGAGGAAGCTTAATTTATCTTTAATCGCTACATGAGTTGGGTTTACTTTCATCTTCGGCTTACAGTCAGCAAGTAGTTGTAAACAGTTAATCATTCATCCCAAATGATTGGTATGGGGTTCGTTTCAAGTTTGCCTACTTTTTGCAGTGTTGTTGTAATGCGTAGTTTGCTCGGTTTGCGCCCTTAGTCGGTTCGTACGACACCCACGGGATGAACAGGTGTGGTGATACTCCGTATTCTGAATTACAATAGAAAAAATATACATTTAAAAATATAAAAAAATGTAGAACAATCGGGTACAGGGACCAAGGCACCGGTGGTTAGGACTCCAAAAATAGGAACCTCCTCACTATACGAGCCGTGTCCAGGAGGACTGCCTTCTGCATCAGACCCTTGATCCAGCCGTCCAACGTGAGCGTCGTTATTATTATTATTTTTAATAATATTCTCACCTAAATTTAATAGTATCTAGCCTATGCTGTTTATCGCAAAAAAAAACCATAAAATTTAGAAGTAATGCTTGAAAGTTAGTGTATTTAACAAAAAAATAGCATTGGTTCATAAAATATCGAGAGCAGTCCTCGATCTTCTCTGTTTTATCTATACAACCCTCAACATCCTTGTAAAAATGGCGTTTATATTCCTGGTCAGCTCCCAGCTTCGGATATAACGCACTAGTATTGGAAAAGAATATAATCTTAAAGTACGGTCTCATAGTCCTCATAGTTTATTTCCATAATATATGTCAACCGTACTCTAAAGAAATGTTGATATTGTGGACTTTCATAAATAAACTTGTGACCTTTTCGATAGCTAGGAACATATATACTACCACCACATGTGTGTTTTAGTATTTCATGTACGAAAATTGTAAGAAAAATATTAGGGCTCATTTCTTTTATTAATACAAATACTTTTGTAATTTATTAGGCTGATTCAGATTATTAGATCTGATTTTATATATATACGTATATTTATATATACGGTTTGAAGTGAGTAATTTTCGAAGTTCGTGGGTAGTGTTGATTACTGCAAGTACGTGACCGATCCAGTTTGCTAGAGGTTATGTGTGTGTAAGTTGTTCTCTAAATCTCTCTCTCTCTCTCTCTTCTGTTTATTTATAAATACAAACCAAGTAGACATTACTGACGTTGGAGTTTATTTTCCTATTTCAGTTTGATTCCGAAAACGAGTTTATTATTTTGTTACGCAAGGGATCAGATTTCCAAATGAATCAGCATGTTCGCTCTTTTATAGATGTGCAGAAATGATTTTGTGATGTTGTCTTCATCAAAATGATGTAATTATTTCTCTGACATAGATTAGATAGATAGATAGATTAGATAACAAAAAATCAACCTCATCAAACCCAGATGATGCAACAACAATAGGGGCGTTAAGGGTACATATATCAAATGAAATTAGGCCATGTGATCATTACAACTTTTGATATTATTCACACCCTTTTGCCTGATACAATGTTATGACGTCACTGAAATGGTTATATAGTCAGACAATTGTATTAAGTCTCGCCTAACAATTGTCTTTGACAGCACTAAGTATAACATCTGTGTTATATAATAACTTAAAGTATACAATAACAATATCTGGGAAGTTTCCAAACTATCAGATCTAAGAAATGAACTGGAACAACTAACGAACCTATGTTAATGGAATAACCGATTTAGAGTACATTTATCATTGTTTTAAACTAAGCAAAACTAGAGGTAATCAAAGCTGTAGGAGCCTAGGAAAGGGTATTTACATAATAAATAATAACGAACTTTCAGTCAACATAAATTACATTATTGCTGATAGTGTCGTAATAATATTAATGTAAAATACCTTTTTGTTTAAATATAAAGCATTCAACCTAAAATATTTGTGGTGACGGATTAATGAGAATACAGTGTGTCATCACACCTATTCATCTATTATATATCATCATCATCATCATCATCATCATCAACAGCCTTTAATAGTCCACTGCTGGACATAAGCCTCTCCTTAGAAAGGAGGTTTTGGCCTACTATACCACGCTGGCCAGACGGGTTGGTATAGGGTTTGTGTCAAGTTTTCCTTCTCTCTGCAGTGCTGTTGTTCTGCGTAGTTTTTTCCCTTAGTCGGCTCTTACGACACCCACGGGATGAATAGGGTTGGTGACACTCTGTATTCTTAATCCGTCACCACACGGACAACAATATATCACACATGTATATATCATAAAGGAGCAAACTACGCAGGACAACGGCACTGCAAAGAGAAGGAAAACTGGACACAAATCCTATACTTACCCGTTTGCCCAGAGTGGTATTTCAAAATTCACACTAATATTATATGGCTTACCATAAGGTAAGCAATATAATATTGTCTTTTCTGGTCCTGTGCTCCCTGCATCCGTAGTACATAAATAGTGTGTTTCTGTAGTGAAGTTTGGGGAAGGCGTATGTCCAGCACTAGACATCTTTCGGCTGAGATGACGATGGTGATGATGATGATATATTACGGGCGGTAAAAAACTTGGTGAGATTTACATAATAGGGTACACAACGCCATCTATCGAGATTTAGGTTAAACTTACTTACTTTACTTACTTACTTACTTATCCTATTAACGTCAGCTATGTAATAATAAATCAAAATAAATTGGTATAGTGTTTACTTTATAAATGGATTGCCGTAAGCAATAAGACCATCTATTGTAATACCACATGTAGATCTTCATCCATGCATGTACAAAATATATACTATAGCGGTGTGCAATAAATTTTAGACTAACGTTAGTTTTTCAGAAACGAATATGGCATAAGATTAATAAAAGTGTTATTTAAAATGCAATGCCTGATAATATAAATATGTAAATGAATATAACATCAATATACTGAACAACAACTGAAATTATAGGCGAGTAGTTCCAGAGAACTAAGACACTCTAAAATTCAAAACCTTTAACGTCCAGTAGCAGTTTCGCCATTTTCTTTTTTGTCAATTTTTAATAAAATGACAACTCCCGCATTAGGTCGTTCACACAAATGTCGCTATTATCAATAACAAAAAAATATGAGAATCTATAAAAACTCTACCCCTAAAACGAATATAGTCTGTAGTAGAAAAACTTTTTTTTTTCAACTTTTCCTCCATGAGGATAATCTAATTTCGCAAAAAGAGGTGTGCATGGATCACGTCCTAATGCATTGCCTTTTAAGCCTTTGTAACCGTTTCTACACTACGAATCGAATTGCTGTCAGCGTCAAATATATTTTTCATTTACTCCTAAATTGCTAAAGTCCCGGCTCTTTAACAGGCAGAACAAGGTTGTAATATTGAACATTGTGCAACAAAATTTACTTGTTTTACAAGTTTGATCCACATAATACTGATAAAACTACTGATAAATTTTGCTATACAAATTAGGTAGAGAATACTACGCTATTACTGTGTTATAAAATACATGCTTTTATCTGGTCATAGCCGAACTTCCAAATGGCTGAGGCACCATTATAATAGCGATGATCCGGATGTCTTAATAACAGCAGTTCCCGGATCCCTCCTATTAAAGGTACAGAGTGGCACACCGTGTGGTTTTAGTCGTTCCGATTCCGACACAACACCCCGCCGCAAACCCCAGTGGGGTGACGGCCCGAGGAGGTTTCAACACGTAAAGAAAAAAAAAACAATGTAATAGCGATGTCCCTTGCGCGTCAATACTATTCACGAGCATAATTTATTAGGTCAAAAATAATATACTTAATTAATGTCCAGTTAAATTCGCACACAAAGAGCAACTATTTAGATGATCTATTATTGGTCATTTGTCGGAATAGTATTTCTACTAATAACAGTGTTGACGTCGAAGTAAAACTTACTACGAGAAAAAAAAAAAATGCTTTGTTTACAATAATATTGTGTGTGTACGGCCCGCATTGCAGTATTTTACACACACACAATGTTTTTGACCAGAATTTAATGTCAATATTATTAAGTGCGATTAGGCTATAGGACAAGCGTTACTACGTTCGACTTTGCTTTAATATAAGGACCCTTTTAAAAGTAATATCTGACTTCATTGTAAAAATTTAAGTGTCTCTTAAAAGATAACATTTATTTTACTAAATCATAAACATGAAGCGCGCATAAATCGAATGTGATGGACGCATTTCACAGAAACGTTGACACAGAATCTGTCAATAGAATGGCGCCAACTAACAACGTCACGTCCGTCGTTCAGCGGAAGTGTATCTCCAAAGCGTCGACATATATGTACGAGTATATCTCCACTATATCAAGGCTTGTCGCAATGAAGTGATCGAATTAGAATAAATATTGAATATTGTAAATATCTTATAGAGTAATAAAATATTTGAATACATTTACATATTTTGTATTTTACATATTTTTGTTCTTGATTATTTTCCTAAACCTCTTAGCTGATACTATTTTTTTGATGTCTATCCTTTCCTTTCGCTTTTCTGCAACCTGTGGAAGTAATTTCATAAAAAAAGAAATATATATGTAGATTATATGATATGAAGAAAAGTACTTAGAGCAGAAATAGACTTTTATTATTGGAATATTCTGTTTTACAGATTCATGGCATCAAAGAATGCGAAGAACGAGAAGATTTACGGACGGTTACGAACTGCGTCTATTAAATATCCTTGATCTATTATTATAATAAAATGAATAACAAAAAAAAATTGCTGGTCGCTACAATTCTTAGGACCACTGGTCGTCAGACGCGGGCAAGCTGCACTGAGCCGTTTAATTCTATACGTTCTATCAAGTCGGCGCGACCGAAATCGTGCGATCGCTTACACGCTATTCGAGCCCTTATCACTAAAATGAGATGTCAGATATACGAGATGAGAATGTAGATGATTTAACATACCATATGCGATTACGAAAGGTTCGATCGTTTTTTTACTTATTCTTATAGGATTCCTGAATGATTCTTAGTTATGTTTAGAGCTGGTAATTTGTGTTGTTTTCAGAATCTAGTTTGTCCCTTAAATAACATTTACACCAGCTTTAATCATTGCTTAACCACCTAATGGCATGGCTTAATTCGAATTATTGGCGTAAGTGTGTGTGTGGATACATATATGTATGTACATCTATGTGTATATTATTTATGTGTCTATCCCTACTTTAGTTACACTTGTCTTCAATTTAAGAAGACAATTCTCCTGAGAGTACCTATATGAAGAGACTTGTAATGAGCAATTTTTAATAATTCAATATTGTGATACGTCTGTTACTCTCTTTATGAATAATAAAATATATTTTTAATAAAATAACGATATTATTTAATTTAAAAGGAGACACTTTAAAAATGTTAGGCAATAACGAGAAATTGGTAATAATATTATAAATACTAGTGCGAGTTTGCAAGTATTTTGATTTATAAGACCGGTCCAAGTCTTCCAAATAAACATACTAAAATGAGCAGTTAAAGTGTCCACAATATCTACTCAGTCAATCATCTAAATAAAGCAAAATGTATCCAGAAAAATATACTGATACATGAAGTAATCGATAAACTTGACAAAAACCATTGGCATCAGCTACATATAGGAAAAAAAAGTAACGATTTTTATTTATTTATTTATACATCATACACTTTTGGTGCATTGGCAGACTTAATGCCTAAGGCATTCTCTACCAGTCGACCTTTGGGTGATGCAGAGAGAACAGGAAGTAGATGCATTTTGGTTAGAGTTTGTTTGTATTTATAATATTAAATACGCGTACATAAAACTATCATACACTAGAGCCCATACACATTATATATACATGTAGATATATATATACTTAAATACATTTAAACTTACATAAATACATACATACCTAAATAAATACCATTTTTATGCAGACTCAGACTGAAGGATAAGCGTTGAGTCTGAGTCTACTTACTCTAAAGTTAAATCGAATCGATTATTACCATCGAACCAACCATAAAAACATTAAGAAGAGAAATTCAAAATCATTCGAATTTAAACAGCCAATAAGTATAGGATGGTAAGCTGAAGTAAATTAGGCTATTGGATTCACGATTAATGCTTAATGATAATGAGATTGAGTTACAAAATCAGCCAATTGTAAAACTAAGATTCTTGTCCTTTAAACTAGAACTTTTGCAAAATTTATCTCTCAAACTTACTTTATTAAGATTTAACTAAATGTGCTAATTTTCTACATTTGACTTAGTTAACATAAACTGAAATTTTCCTTAAAATATCTGGTGTGGTAACGTTCTTATCTACTTTAGCTGGATTTTCTCGTGCACATTAATATAAATATCGTACTATATTCGTACTTTAAAGGTATTCTTAAGTTCATATAAAGATAAGTGTTCATATTTTTTTTTGGTTGAGATAATATATTACTTTAAGATTATAAAGGATGTAATATATGATGAGATTCTTTTCGGTGCCAGATTTTTATTTAAAATGAACATAACATTTGATATAAACTTACCTTTTTATCGTGTAGAACCAACGGGTTACCTTGCTCCCTATTTCCGTTAACTGTTCTCTAATCACAACAGTAATCTTCGCTCAGATAATAACTTCCTTCTCTTATGTCCCTCACACAACTCCGACTTTGTGAACTCTTCGTTCTTTGTTAAAGCAGAAATTAGGATGTCCACAAACCGCTTTATATTAAAAAATAATGTGCATGTTCTCGTTCTTAACAAAATGGCAGAACTATCCCGGTATACACAGTGTGCGAATATAATATGTAAATGATAAATATATATGTATATTTATGATGTGATGTGTTGTATGTGTGTATATGTGTATAAGTTTATCTATGTAGTGAACCGTGTAAATTTTCATTGATTACATGTCATAATATGTAACCTCTGTACACCTAGCCTATAAGATTTCTACACCACCCAAAAGTTGACTGGAAGAGATGTGCAAAAGTGTATAAAGTTTGAATTAAATAAATAAATAAATACTAGGAAGGACATTCCCTAGAAATGTATAAAGTGATCTTAGAAATTCATTAATGTGCCATTGTGCATTTGAATAAAGTAATATTCAAAAGGGATTTCATCTTCAAACACTTCTGTCCAATTGTATACATATATATATAACATTTATAAATCAACAAATTACCGTTTGAAGACACTTTGTACTTGTCGCTTCCTATAACACAATTTTCAACTTAAATTATCAAATAAAGACGCGTTAAGCAAAGTCTCAAGTATTTACTTTACACAATGAATATCCATTAACACCTCGATCGGCAACTCCTTTTAAATTACCAATTGGTTTTCTATTTATCTTTTTAACGAATTCATTCATTCCTAAACTGATTATTTGGTTTAAAAGCCGAGCTAAATTATAAACTTAAAGACTCCGCTGAATTATAATGTTGATTAGGTATTATTAATGATATTCTAACTTGTTAAAAACATTTATCAACGGTATTCAAATGAACGGAACATTAAAGTCTCTAACTATCGAAATATTAAGATATAATTATGATTACTAGATAAGGTAGAATATTATACTTTGTCCCCTTTTTAAAGTTATTTAAGATAGGCGCAATGTGCTTCCATCTTCTATTCTCCTTTATCAACCGTCAGTTTTGTTCATCTTTCCGTTGGTTTTCTTTGGCGAAAAATCGACACATAGTACAGCGCCATCCACCGAAGACACACCGAACTACGGAGTAACTTCTGAATAAGAATTGCTAATTCTGTATCGCGATAAGTAGAATTCTCTCGCCGATTAGCATATATACAACTTCCCAACGTCAACCGATGGGCCGCGGTCCGCCAGTCATGATCCTCCCTTTGTGTGAGAGGGACATGACACCCGTTCCTCCACATTTCTTTTACTCTTATGTCCGTTAATTTTAAAAACTCTTTGCACTTTGGTTTCTTCATTCACCCATAGAAAATACCCATACCTGTTGTTCTTCAACTTTTCATCCAGTAACGCCACTTTCAGGCTACTTTCACGTGTCTTTAATACATTGGAGTGACTAAAAAAATTCATTCCTCACCTTTTCCATGCGAGGCATATATTATGTCCCTCTCAGCTTCACAAGTTATAAAAAGAGAACCAAATATAATTAGTCAAGAAGAAAAAAAATACCATAAGGTGATAAGAATTTCTTAATTATCTGAATTAAAATAGTAAATAAGTAGGTATTTGTGGCAAATAAAATTATTTTTGATTTTACGAATTAACAAATATTCCATTTACCCATAACGTAAAAAGATAACGAATATTGTTATAAATGAACAACACTAACACTGCAAAAAGAAGGAAAACTTGACACAAAACCTATACCAACCCGTCTAGCCAGAGTGCTATTGTAGGCCAAAACCTCCTTTCTAAGGAGAGGCCTATGTCCAGCAGTTGTCCACAACACTGATTAAAGGCTGTTGATGTGATGATGTGATGTGAAAATATCTAAATGACACCTGAATGTAGAACATTCTGCACACCAATAGAACTTAAATCTAGTTAATAGAGTACAAAGAGAGATACAATAAAAAATATGAAATTGTATAAGAAATATAACGTCCCATCTGTCATGGCAGCTAACAGAGTTAGATATGAGTTATTGGTGTTAGCTAAGCGAGGTACGAAATATGGGCCAAAATTCACTGCTGGCACATCCCAAAATATACACGAAATATTTTCGAGCCACGGCCTTTCGTAATTGTAAGACCAATGTTATTAAGAGAAACGTCGTTCATTTATATATATATATATATAATGAGACATCATATATGTTTATTTTTTTGGAGTAGGGGGCAAACGAGCAGACGGGTCACCTGGTGGAAAGCGACTACCGCCGCCCATGAACACCTGCAACTCAGGAGTCACAAGCGCGTTGCCAGCCTTTTCTTTTCTTGAAGGTCGTAGCGGTCCGGAAATACCGCAGTCGATAACTTGTTCCACAGATTGGTAGTGTGAGGCAAAATGTGCTTTGAAATTCGCAGATGAATATTTTGCGGAACGATAGCGGAAGGTTGGGGCCGGTATTAGTCTGAACAATTTTTTTTATATATCATTAAATAAAAAATATTTGCCATATAAGTCTTGAATATGTTATTAAGTATTAAGACGTTCAACACATTAATAAAATAAAAACGAATAAAATTTGCGAAGAAAATTTATGTTATTCGGTGGAGTTTTATATTCTCTCAAGACAACAAAGAATAGGTATAGACCTTATAAAAAACTACGTCGTCCTTTAGCAAAGGCAAGAAGACGTACGTAAAAACGATCCGGAATCGTCCCATTGGAATGGTTATTTTTCTACTAATTTTCTATAAGAAGTCGCAATATAATTGGCCGATTAGGTGAACAATATTTTTTTGCTTGATTAACTTTCGTAAGATCTTCTTCTTCTTACCTAAAGAAGGACGCATTTAAATATTACTTCTAATAATCACACTTAAACCGAAAACTTGTTCCAATGAACACGCACACACATACACACACCTTACATATTCACACACAAACACAGTTAACTGTAAACAAAATGGGTGAAGATATTGTCTCCTGTAACACAGGTTGTCATCTGCCACAGGAGGCAGGGTTCCAATATATTGCCACAACGGATATGTCAATATGTTATTATTATTATAATAATACAGTTGGCTGTAGGTAGGCACATCAAATGTATAACGAATGGACTCAGGCACTCGCTTGTTCTGACAATGGATTTTGAGTTAATAACCACGGATGTGAATTTTTACTACTACATCAATACCTATTAAGAGTATCTGTTCTTTTATCTATCACCTTAATTTAGTACAAATATTGTGATACGCCTACATTATACATACAGCGGCAGTGTTTGTCTCAGAAAAACTTATAGTTTTTAAAGAATGAGAAGCTGTAAGATTATAAACCACACATCCTGAAACAAAATTTACGTCATAGGACTGATATCCCTGGGATCGTGAATACGTTCAATATCATTATGTGACATACAAAACAGTAGCATTCTCTACATCACAGAATCAGCGTAAATTAAATTAATTAATCTCCGGGAATAGTTACGATGTGATCTTACAAACTCACTGCTCACATTCTGAAACCACTCTAAGTTAGATTCTTGTTCAGACAGTGATATATTAGGTCTCCCTAGCTTGAACACAGAATAAATATTGGAACACCCTGTTTAAATATGTACAAAACTGTAAGAACATCTAACTAATCTAATCTGTATCCACAGGGTCTCTTAAGATAATTAATTGTTTATCGAGCCGATGTTAACTAAGTTCTTTGGTGTGCCAATAAAATACACAACTATAAACAAGTTTGGTAAAGTTCCTTTTAACTCTGTTTGTTTCTACGTAGAAACAACTAACTTTAGGTATTTAAGTTGTTAGAGTTTAAGGTCAGGATACGGTCTGTTGCTCATGATCTATTATAACGATTATTTTTTCGTGAGCAGTATATTTACAAAGTAGTGGGGTCATTGCCAGTTTTGGGCTTGACAAGTGTTTTTTAGGAGTTACGCAACCTGCCGCTATGTTCAGAATATGAACTATGATTCTAGATTGGTGTCAGTTCAGAATCTGATACCAATATTTTTACTATAAAACATACCCCTTACATATTAATTAAGTTGACTATAATAAGATAGGTACATAATCAAAATAATGTGTGTTATGCTAAAAGGAAACAAATCGTTCTAATTGTGCTATAGAGAACTATGGTTGAAAAGCATCACATTCATCCAACCGTAGTTTGTAGGTTTGTTTGAGATTATCAGTATTATATTGTCGTAACGGATTAAGAATACGGAGTTTCGTCACTCTTATTCATGCCGTGGGTGTTGTAAGAGCCGACTAAGGGAGCAAACTACGCAGGGCAACAGCACTGCAAAGAGAAGGAAAACTTGAAACAAACCCTATACCAACCGACCGGAAAAACATCTTTTCTAAGGAGAGGCCTGAGTCCATTAGAGGCTGTTGATGATGATGATGATTCCCTAGTCATTTTCCTGATGCTAAACTATTGTCTGTATAATGTAAACACTCATAGATTCATTCATCAATTATTTATTTTAACTAATCCAGCCTTATGTCTTAGATTTAAATCTACGAGTATAAGCGCTCAATGTCTTATTATGCATAGAGAAAATGAGATTATAGAAGGTGTAATGCGTCTTCGAGCTCTTCTGTGCCGTCTGAGGTAGCACTCTGGGTTTATGGAGTGGAATTATGCTGTGAATAATTTATTTATGGTAAATGTATTTTTTGTCGCTTCTTGCAGAGTTGTTTCAAGTTCGTAATAAGTATTTTTCATACATAATATTAACTTTTTTATTCACGTTTTAGCACCACCTTGAGGTACTGTAGTATAAAAAGTACTTTCAGTAAAATGTACAATTCTCGTTTTCTGGAGTATTTCGCATTGTAATTAATTAATTTAAATAAAGGTGACAAAAGAAATAATGGTATTTTATACGCAATACCTATCTGAGTATTTTTTTATTGAAGTTTATTTTTCTTTGTGAGTAATTTGATTTAATGCTAGAATCTACTATTGTTTCTTACGTTATATCTTTATTCAACCTTTCACTTAAACCTATCACTTAATGCAACTTAATCAAGTTTTTGACGACTTAAATACCGAAAATTTATTCGTAGTACTGAATAGTATTAGGTAACAATAACATAGCTTATCCCATCTAATTACACAGTAAACTGAAGCTCGGTACAATGTAAACATGAATGTATGCCTTTAGGAATAACCACTAAACCATCAATTTCAATGCGAGAAATAACAATGAAACATATCACGTGAATAAACATACTCGTTCGGAGCTCTGAGGTTTTACGGGTGACTGTACCTGCATAAATATTTCAATATATTTTCTATTATGTGTAAACTAGCTGCTTCTTCTTTCTTTTCCATGCTTCGCTGTGGCACACTGTGGTTGCATTGATGAGACATGAGGGACAGAGCTAAAGCGGGTTGAATTTCGTGTCAAAATTTGAACTCAAGTGGTGCAGTATTTTTGAATTTTTGAAGCGTACTCAAACCAATTTAACTTTGATATAATAGGTCTTTATCTATGAAATTGCCGTTTTGTATGCAATAAGTGAAAGTACTTATGTTTTCAAACTCTTTTATTTCTGCTATTCGAAGTAATCACCCATGCAATCGACGCATCTTTGCCAACGCATTGGCAGTTTATTGATGCCCTTCTTGTAAAAATCAGCTGGACGGGAGGCAACAAACTCTTCAAAGGCATTTTGTACTGCCTCTCGGGAATTGAATTTTTTACCCACTAAAAAGTTGTCTAAATTTTGGAAAAAGTAATAGTCGGTAGGTGCAAGGTCTGGTGGTCACATCTGCAACCAGGTTTGATCAATCGGTCGTCCCCACTGATCCTTTACGACAACGCGCGACCCCATACTGCGCAACAGACAGTCTCCAAGCTACAAGAGCTGGGGTTGGAAGTTCGCCCTCATCCGCCATACTCACCACCATATAACCTAATATATATAAATAGAATATGTAGTTTATAAAATACGAACTGTAGTAAACACTGATTATAGCTAAAGGACTTGAAATATTCTATGTATTAATGCGTGAAGAGAATTCTTTGTTCATTTTTTAAAAAGTTCCTCACAAAAAAGAAAAAAAAATCTTCAAGGTAAGTAACAACCTTAGTTATTCCATTTCAGAGATCGCAAAAGCGATTAATTTTTGTTAAATAGAATAATTAACTTAAAAAAATAAACATATAGAAAACTTTACGGCAATTGAGTTGAATGGGATGGGTCAATAGTTCTGGTTTATCGCCCACAAATGGAAAATAAAAAACAAATTAGCCTGATAGATCCGACTACTGCTGAGTGCGGAGATGAAAAAAAAAGTTAAAAAAGAGAAAAGAAATACCAAAATATTATAATCAGAATCAAGTTGGAGATTTTAAGATTGTACCGATTCACTTTGAATATTATTATTTGCGTAACCTATGACCTAATTTATTGATATTTATTATATCAATAAAACTATCGCCTAGTATTTGGGTTATGTCTTGTACTTGTCTGAAGGTCTTGGGTAATGACGTAGTATCTGAAAGCAGATCCAACCTAGTTTTGAAAGAAAGGCTGGAAGGAAGATATCAATTTAACTTATTTGTAAGTTTATCAAACAGTGCACATATCAGATATTAATAGATATATATACTAGAGATCGCGGGGTGCTCCAACTCCGAAGCTTTTGAATTTCTTGTATTACTTATTTGACCAGTATAACTTGAATTGCCTTTTAATAGTCTACTGCTGGATATAGGCCTCTCTTTAGAAAGGAGGTTGTGGCCTACTATACCACGCTCACCAGACGGGTTGATATAGGGTTTGTTTCAAGTTTGCAGTGCTGTTGTCCTGCGTAGTTTGCTCCCTTAGTCGGCTCTTACGTCACCCACGGGAAGAATAAGATTGATGACTCTCCGTATTCTTAATCCGTCACCACACGGACAACTACCTCTATAGTTTAATCAAACTGTATACTCGGTATAAATATATGTAGGAATTTTTATAAAATTTTAAACCTTTAAATAATATTTTGATTGTTGGCAACATTAAATAAAAATGTTAAAAGATCACACATACGTATTACACCTATACAACTTAGGCCAACTCCAAGCGAAACATATATACTTCAAAATAAAGATTAGGATCTAACCGCATAATCAGCCACAGTAATATTCTCAAGAATACTGTCAAATGCCGGCCCCCTATAACCGTAATCCACCGTCCACTGTTATTCGCAGTTTCAAGGTAGTCAATTTTACTTCCACCAAAGTTTTAGAACCCCAACTTCTAAGGGCCAATTTGGGCTCGCATATCTACTGTGGAGTGCAGCTTTAAAGCACTTGTGGCAATTTAATTAACACTGTTGTTGTACATCCACTTAGTGACTAAACTTTGTGTTTGCAATTATTCCTGAACTAATAGCTTCCGATAACAGAGCGGCATTTAAATATATTGTTGTTTCACTTACTTTTATTAAAGTTAAAACAATTGTTTTAATATGTGTGTATTTTTAGTAGTATTTATAGTTCCTGTTTCATAGCAGACTTTTTTTAAACATTTAGTATAAAACCTACCAACCTGTTTGGCCAGCCACCATTGTAGACTAAAACCTCCTTTTTAAGGAGAGGCCTATGTCCAAAAGTGGACTATTAAAGGTTTTCTCTCTTAGTAGACTCTTACGACACCCACGGGATAAATAGGGGTTGTGACATTCTGTATTTTTCATCCGTTACCACAATATTAAGACGCCAGATGATATTAAGACGTCTGCTTCTTTTGTCTCTATGAAATACTTACATAGTCCATACTGCATATTATGTGTTCCCTATTGTAACCTACACCAGAAAAGTACATCTTGCCACATAGTAGGTAACATAAAAGACAACAATTTCAAGGCAAATTAAAACTATTTATCCTAGTTTTAATCAATATCTATCAGTTTGTAATGAATAAAAATCCATAATATTATGAAGGTACTGAAAAACAAACAAGAAATATGAATTGGTTTTTCCAAATCTGACAAATATAAGATATACTTGATAGCCCTAAGCGATAAGACCCTTTGTACATTACATTTGTTGTGCATTTAACTACTTTATACTGGTATAAAAGCCTGGTGTACAAAAAAAGTATTAACTATCTATCTCTATACGTACATGATCACTCGTTGTACTATTCGGTGGAATACTTTTGAGGCCTGTAACGAACCTGTAATGAAAGTAAATACTCGTAATATAATAATACTTTTGAGTGTCTGACAAATATTGTTTAAATGTTTTTTGCTTTCTACTTCTCTTTTATATTTATTTATTTATTTATATTAAGCACATCAACAGCATAATTACAACATCGTGGGGCGATAACATTTTCATGGTTTGAGTTTCCGGTAATTACACAGATAATAGATATGCATGACACTATCCAATGGAGAGACCTTTTATGCAAATGCTTATTTAATACATTAAAATTTAAATACATAAACATTAAAAAAATATTTATATTTAATGTGTACGGTCTCCAGATTTAACACTCCTACCCTCGTGAAACTCTTACACATTTTACTTCACCAACATTTTGTGGTCAATTGTTAAAGATTTAGTGATGCCTTTAGTTCATAACTAAAACTTTACTCTTTATCCAGAAATTTTATACCTATTTCAGCTCTTAGCTACAGATAATATCAACATAAAATTTTCGTCATGTTCTAAAACCAGGTTCTAAAATTCGTAATTACAACTTCATTAACATAAAGCTTTATTCCATTTTCCTTAATCCGGCACTCATGTAATAAATATACTCATATTAATGAAGAGCAACGAATATTCGTTACGTTAATGAGGTCTACAGCCAAAATTAAACAAAAAGTAAGTATCTGAATTTTCTGGTGGTGAAATTACCATTAGCATTCGTATTACTTAACAGAGGACATTCATTTAATTATGTTTTGCCTCATGTGGAGTAGCCAGAACGGAAATTTGTAATGCTTTTTAAACTGAAAGGGACGTGAAATAACAATATCTGATTTTTTTGGACTTCTGCGGTATACCTACACATGAAAGGTAAATTGTCAAAATTTACTGCTCAGCCTAATGCTCACCGTCTGACTGCGTTGTGACTCCTGAGTTGCAAACGTTCATGGGTGTTCCCTCACTTTGCATCAGGTGACCCGTCTGCTCGTTTGCCCTTGCTTGCATAAAAAAAAACCTCTATACAGTTCTGGTTCTGAACTGCTCTATAGTTTCTCTAAGAATGCGTCTGGCCAGTTATTTCAAACATTACTGTCACCTCCCAGTAATTCCACTCACGTGAATCTTAACGTCACGAAGATCATCGCCCCCGTCAATTTAGTGCCTTATTATCGCTAAATACCCGTTACTGCAAAAGAGAAGGAAAACTTGACATAAACTCTATACCAACCTGTCTGGCCAGCGTGGTATAGTAGGTACCAAAACCTCCTTTCTAAGTACAGGCCTATGTCCAGCAGTGGACTATTAAAGGCTGTTGATGACCCGTTACTCGCCGTATATAAGTACGAGTATCATACACGTAATTAACCCCATGAACAACGCTTATTAGTTACATTATAGTTCCATAGTTATGTATATAGATGAATATGAAATTCTCTTCTCAAAAGCAATCTCTCTCAATCAAAGAGCGAAGTAAACGTTATTTATCTTGCTCTGAAACTTAATATTACTTGTTTATCTTGATCGTAACCTACGTAGGTTCATATTGTGCTAATATTTCAAAAGTTTAAATCTAATATTAAAAAACTTTATTGTGTAAACGTCTTCATTAGCTTAAAATATATACCGCGAAGTATTACACGCATTATATGGCAATCTAACTAATAAAGTAAAACTATGTTATGAATAAATGAAGTAAATTACAAAGAAAATAAAAACTCATCTCTGCATGTACACACTCTAACGTAAAATTTTACACAAATTAATTCAGATGTTTCAGTGAAAAACAGTTTCCAACATACACATTTACATACATACATATACACTAAATATTTCACTTACAATTGAAGAAAAAGCATTTGAAATATGAACAGCTTGATAAAATAAAAACCATTAAATTAGATAATTCTTTATATTTCATATTGAACTAATCTCATTCTATTTGATCTCTTCTACTCGTATGTATAGTAAAAATATAATTTTAAACTATGATCTATCTTTATTTGTTATATACTTTATGAACTTAACATATTTTATTTAAAATAAATGTTATATGCTAAAACAAATAACTTTATCAAGTAATGATTGTAGTGATATATAAGTGTTGCTAGCTAGCTGACTCTATACGCCTCGGCCTACGGATGAACTTGGATAAAACCAAGGTCATGTTCAATGAACATGTACTACGAGAATCGATTGCGGTACACCGTGCCGATCTCGAGGTTGTTTAAAATTATGTGCAGACATTGTAGGGCCTCGTACCTCGGGCAGACATTGTAGTTAGGTAAAAACGACTTTGAGGACGAGGTGAAAGAAGTATTCAGTTGGGTTGGGCAGCGTTTGGGAAGCTACGTCAAGTCTTCTCACCGTCGGTCCCACAGTTCCTTAAGACGAAGGGGCTTTTGGAGACCGCGTCCCGCAGGCCGCAGGCCAGGTGGAGTGACGATTTGCGCAATATGGCTGGCAGGAGCTGAATGCGAGAAGCCTTAAATTCATCTAAGTGTCGTGCAATGGGAGAGGCCTATGTCCAGAAGTGGACTGCAATAGGCTGATGACGATGATGATGATAAAATGCGAGATTTAAAATATAGTAACATTCTAATGGGTCCAAAATCTGGTGATTTTTTACAGAAGTATATGCCGTGATATCTAAATATGTGAGATAATTAGTAGGTACTGTAGCTGTGCGCGCGACTTCTACGGCGTATATAAAGTACCTTACATATAAAGCTTTTACCCTATTTTAAAATCTTCAACTTTTATTTCACGATAAAAAATTCTTATGTTTATAATATAAAAATTCGAACATCCGACACCCAACGCTATCTAGTTTCAAACTAAGCAGAGCTTGTACTATGAAAGCTAGATTGACTGATAGAATCCTTAAATTTATTTCTTAGTAAATACATACAAATTATACAAAGTAAACACCCAAACTCCAAAACAAGTGTTTGAAGATCATACAAACATTAGATCCGACCCGGGACTCGAATCCGAGACCTCAACACAGCAGTCGCTTACGCTACCACTGCGCTTCCGAGGCAGTAAATTGAGACTCATAATCATCATTTATATTTAAAATTTCTGCAACTTTCATCTAGGTACTGAATGACTAAACCAAGTAGAGCTTCATATACGGACTGTGTATGTTATTTCCGTTTTCACACCCACATACGAAAAACCAATCCAAGAGGAGCTATTGAAAGTTATGCCAAAATTTTGATATCGATATCGATTGATGACGAAAAATGCTTTAAAATAAATACGAATAGTAACATGTTGTCTTTAGTCTATCCCTTCTACTCTTTGCCGCTCACATTTGATATAAGTATTTTTCTGTATTGTTACAGCGTCAATGAGGATGTAGGAACGATGTGCGCGCCGGCCACTGCGGCGCTGTTGCTCGCGGCTCTAGCTGCTCTACCTTGTCGAGGTAAGAATTATATTACCTGTTATGTCAACGTAGTATTTTAAATACAGACATTTGTAGACATACAAGCCTGAGTCTCATTTCTTTTGGAATTGATATGATAATGTTACGAGCGGGGTATATAATTATAGGGTATAAAACGGGTAGGGTAGGGTATAAAACGAAACTGTCTCGCTGCTCTTCCGAGCGATGGGCCTACTCCTCCTGACGGCGGGCCTGCTCCTCCTTGTCCCGCTACAGCTGTTCTTCTAAGCGGCGGGCCTGCTTCTCCTGACGGCGGGCTTGCTCCTGGAGCATCATCATTAGGGCCGTGATATCTAGAGCCTCCTACGTAGGGAGTTGTGCACCTCCAAATCGCCAGCCTCTTGCTGGCGCTAGCTTCTCGTACCTGCCTGATGCCTTCCGTGTCTTCTTTGGGTAAAACCGGCATACTTTTATCCCCCTTCTGATACCAAATTGTTACGAGCGGGGTATATAATAAATAAAAGTTTTCAGTTAATTACTTTATTTTACTGTATTTACAAACACTCACTATATATCTTTTTAGGCGCACTAGAAATTCACTCCGATATTCATTCGCTGTGTCGTAAAACGGAACTGTCTCGAACGCTCGCGCCAACATTTTCCGCTTTTATTGCGGTTTTGAATTTTACTAGAAAGTTCCTAGTATTCGACAGTCCGTGTCAAACAAACACGATCTTTCCAAATTCAGTCACGCGTTACTTGCAGCGCCATCTAGCGCTGGAAGTATCATATCACTACTAGTATTAACCACAATCTTAATATATGTACTTGCGTCGATTCTAGATGGCGGTGTCCTCCACATCGATAAACTTCATTATTTCTAGTTGTATAAGGTCTATTCGCGTCATTGTCGTTTCCTCTGTAACTATGATACCAAAAGGTTTTAGGGCGTAAATTACTTTTCATGTTGTTAAAGAAACATTAATGATATGTCTACTTCCTATTTCATTAAACCTATATATTGAGAAATATTCCTTAAAGGTTTTTTCGAGAGTAAGCCCAAAGATGATTACCTACGCACTTTGGCTTAAAGTTTTCCCCAAAAGTCCATTTTCTTAAGCTGTGGACCATTTAAAAATGTTTTCCTTACGAGTATCTCACAAATTAAATTGCAAATTCCTGAAAGCTTTTAACTTGTGTTCGTAAGAGAGATGCTTATATTTTAATTCTTATAGAGATTTTAAATAAACGAAGCGGAAATTTTCTTGTAGAGAAGTTACTTAATATATATGTACATTAATATATAGTGTGTATCTATAAAAGTTTCACCACCGAAAGGTTTTTAAAAAGAGTTATACTACACTTAAAGCCACGTAAACGGTCTCCAGACTGTTAAGATTAATGTTTCATTTGGCATTCATTAAAACATATATTTTTAGTGTGACGGTCACCAACAGTGGAAAGTCCTTTCAGACCTGTGATATAAGACTGCTACTGGTGAAAGTTGTATGTTCTTCTTGTCCATTGAAAATAGCTAACCATGCAATAGAAAAACATATAAAATGTTAAAAATTCAAGAATCAAAATTCTCTTTGCCTACGTTTTAATAATCAACGGAAGATACCAAATTACTGTGAGATTTAGATGATTATTTAAAAATACCTTTTGTAACAAAAATATTCATTAAATAGAAATGTTCAGTTTACGTTCAAACGAACAGTACGCAGATATTTTAGAACCAAATAGTTAATTGTTTACATTATAAAATTTACATTTCCATTTCCAGGAACTGATGC
Source organism: Arctia plantaginis (assembly GCA_902825455.1). NCBI lineage: Eukaryota > Metazoa > Arthropoda > Insecta > Lepidoptera > Erebidae > Arctia > Arctia plantaginis. The sequence goes on along the minus strand of CADEBD010000283.1, from coordinate 1,846,930 downwards.
CGACGTCGTCTCAAGGATATTGAACGAGACCAACAATTTTCAGGAGACTGGCTCCCAACCAACGATCAACAAACTCTATCAAATGTTACATACTAACTCTGACTTACATAATCAAAGCGAACTTGTTGGAAACTTTAATTACTCTAGTGTTAATCTAACGCATAGTTTTAACTTGTACAACAATCTCAAGTATTCCACACGCGAAGATAAGAATTATATTAAGTGTTGTCCAAATATTGATAAAATAGTTACTAAGAACAATGTAAGTTTGATAAACAAGAGTGTTGAAGTTATCATAAATAAAGTAAATCGACTTGACGACAAAAAGAATAGGAAAAGAAGGGTTGTGAAGGTAATACGAACGAATGAAGAAGCATCCACTAGTGAAACTATAATGTACATGGAAGGTACCACGTTATCCGAGTTGTCGAGTCCACCACCATTGGTGATGGAGAGGCGACGTAAGCCAGGAGAGACAGGATCAAGTGCGCCGCTATTAAATTATATTTTTGACACGATTCATTCTTCCAACACACACCAACACAGGAATGAAAAGTAAGTATATTATGTTTTTCTCTTTGTTATCATATTTGAAAAAATAACAATCGGTTACTATTTAAAATAATAAAGTCGAAAATGTTCGGAAAATGATTCATACACCTTCAAATCGAAAATGTGCATTTTGATGTAGCAACTTTTACCTCACTGATTCGGTACCGCAGTGCACACAATACTGTAATACCATGTACGATGCAAACTGGTCAAAACGGCAATTCAAAAGTATGTAATACCTATAAAGTACGTAGTTGCGTTAATTTCTTAATTGAATTTAACTCGAAAATTTTAAAGTTATCTAGTTATCTATCTTTTTAGTTATATGCTTACAAAGTGGCAATAAATAAACATTTTAATATCAAACTCAAGCAAACCAATAACCAAACAATTTAGTTTACTTTATTTTATCATGAATATGATGACAATAGCATTGATGAAGCAAAGTCAATGTTTGGCAGCCATTTTATAACTCAATGTTATTTGCCCCCGTCTAACGGTTTAGCAGAACGAGAGTATTGAAATTAATTCAATTTGTTAGCTTTGCGGAGAACCTACTGTAATGAATAATATTACGAAAATTAAATGTATAAATAACTTTACGAATATAAAATTTAAAATGAATTACTTGAAACGTTTCCATTCAAAGAGAACTTCCTGAACCTAATTTAGTTCATTTATTTTTCTTATTATAGCGGAAAAATGTGCCAAATTCGAAATTATTAAATGATTTGGTAAACAGATTTAAGGTAAACATTTGAGTTGGGAACTTTGAAAGCATCTTTAAGATTCTCGAATAAAGTTCTTCAAATAAATATTTCGAATTCCAATAGGTATACTTACAAATTCTCTTTGACTAGGGCTGGGAATGGAAATAGCATTTATGCAGCGGCTGCTCCCGAGATAGAAGCTTTAGTGGGATCTACAGCGCACTTAGACTGCAAGGTGGACGCTCTTCATGATAAACTGGTAATAAGTATGTTTCTTGTTACAAATTCATTTGCTTATTATATACTTTACTTTAATTGTTTTCATTGACATCAAAATAAACCATTGTCATTTTATTTTTTTGCAGTCATGTAACAAAAACTAATTTTGTAAATATCGTGACAAGTACGAATTTATTTGCTTAGGTCTCATGGGTACGACGAAAAAACGACGAGCAGCCTATGGAACTACTGACTACTGGTACACAGCAGTATACAGCAGATGACAGGTAATAGTAAAAGGAGATAATAAAAAAAGCGTGTCCACATATCCTACTGCACTCAATTATCTTGACAAGTTGAAGAAAGTTTTATAAATATTGCTGTTGGATAAACTTTGTTAAAGTCAAGAGAAACGAAATATAAATAACTGGGTACTTTAACTTCTTTGGAACAAGAAGCCTCTCTTTGCTAAGTATACAAAATTATGTACAAATACCTTCAGGCGAGTATTCTGAGCCACCTGTTAAATGTGGTAGGATATGTAACGACAAATTTTGATGTTATCTTCACGTATTTTAATTTTGTATGTTTCAAAGTCTAACAATTAAATGATCCAGAGAGTAGATTTCAATAGCAAGATATCTTCTAGGTGTAGCCCTTGGAACACATCCTAGGAACAAAATGTTATGACCATAATGATATAGTCATGGGCATACTGTAGAGTTAAAATGTAGATCCTATTTCTGTTGTAAAAAAATTCTGGCGGAGATGAATGATTTGTCGCTACTTATTAGGATAGTCACGTCGTTATGTCAATTGAAAATAATACGTTGCTTTTGTTTAAACTCAAGGGGTGAAGCGAACTTTACTGTTGTGATATCGAAAAATGACAGTAAGCACTAGAAAGCACGAGATGGTACCAGTTCAGTGCAGACGTGAACGGTCGTCATACTCCTTGAAAAAGGTCATCTATCTACTGGGTGTCGTATCTGGTCGGCTCAAAATAGAGACGATTACATTAAGATTACAAGGCTTTGGTTCAAAATTTTTGCTCAAGGTCTGTGATAGGAAATGCTTTCCCATTTAGTTATACCAGAACTAAGCGTTATGTATAAATAAAGTATGTGGAAAGATTATGTGTGTGTATATGTGTATATGAGTGTGTGAAATATTAAATTTATAGGTTTGGATTTGTTTTGGATATAACACATTTCTATATTACTAGGTACTCAGCCCGCTTCATACCACCAGACATTTGGAGACTGGAAGTGAGGGAAGTGCGTCCAGCAGATGCCGCTTTTTATGACTGCCAGCTATCTGCCCATCCACCTCGTACAGCGAGAGTAACACTTAGGGTACCAGGTAATGATTAAAAAGAGTTCAAAGCAATATTATTAGATAAATTATTACATTAGTTCAATTATATGAGCGACCACTCGGTGTGGTGACAGACAAATCCGTGTGGTGACGGATTAAGAATACGGAGTGAATACCACCCCTATTTATCCCGTAGGTGTCGTAAGAGTCGACTAAGAGAGCAAACCACGCAGGACAATTACAGCACTGCCAAGATAAAGAAAACTTGAAAAAAAATCCTATACCAACCCGTCTTGGCAGCGCGGTATCTCCACAAAGATTTCAGTTTTTCCACCCCCTTCATCCCGTGGGTGTCGTAAGAGCAAAACAACGCAGGACAACGGCACTGTAAAGAGAAGGAAAACTTGAAAAAAACCCTAGCCAGCGTGGAATAGTCTAGTATAGGCCAAAACCTCCTTTCTAAGGAGAGGCTTATGTCCAGCAGTGTATTATTAAAGACTGTTGATGATGATTAATCATGATGACGTGTGGTGACGGATTAAGAATACAGAGTGTCACCACCCCTATTCATCCCGTGGGTGTCGTAAAAGGCGACTAAGGGAGCGAAATACGCAGGACAACAGCACTGCAGAGAGAAGGAAAACTATACACAAACCCTATACCAACCCGTCTGGCCAGCGTGGTATAGTAGGCCAAAACCTCCTTTCTAAGGAGAGGCCTATGTCCAGCAGTGGACTGTTAAAGGCTGTTGATGTGATGTGATGTGAATCATGATGAGAAATCATAAATCCCTTTCTTAAAATTGTGATCGTAAACTGTGATAGTATGAAGTTTTGTATCCTTAAGAACGTTGACTAAGTGACCATTTAGATAAAATTATTTCAATGGTTTATAATATAGTAATAGTAAGAACTACATTGAGAGATACTTTCGAACTTTGAGTATCAACTCCCGTTCTAAAGTTTTATAAAACCCTGCCAAACATCAATTGAATTCAAAGTTGTTTATTGGAAGGAAAAATGAGGAATGAAGTGTGGCGTTGTTTAAAATAAATGGCTTAAGTTGACAAATTGTTCTTTTCAAGTATATGTTGGGTTTTTGTTTTTCTTTGATGCTATAGGAAAGTCATACAGAAATTACTTTGATTTAACTCGCTAACTTTATAAAATTGTTTTCTATACGATTTCTTGATTCCTAAATATTTTCTTTAATGTGTTGATGAAATATATATTATATATTACTATACACTTATGAACTGATAGAATATGGTTCTTACCCACTTGAGGTTAGATTAGTTTAGGTTATTCTTTTTACAATAACCACATTTTACTGAACCTTAGACAGCCAACCGTATGTTCAGTGTCAAAGAGAGTTTAATTTCGTTTTGAATGATATCATAAGTATTTTATTTGATTAAATTTCAACTTTGCCAGTTTTAATTCTAGTAATTGTTTTAATTAAATCTATTCTTTGTATTTCCATGTAAATGTAATATTACCACTTTGTGTAGAAGTATCAGTGCGCATCGTAGACGGCGCGGGCGCAGAAGTGTCTGAGCAAGTGTGCGAGCTTGGCAGTACAGTCGCGCTGAGGTGTGAAGTAAACGGACTGAGAATGGAAGGCGGTCCTTCACTACTTTGGTATCGGAAGGACGACCTTCTTAATGATGACACCACGAGAGGAGGAATAAGGTATGTAATAAACGTCATAAAAAATATAATATACATGTTTATTATTTTGGTGTACATCGATTAAGCGAGGCATGATAAATGTAAAGAAACTGCAAAGTTCTAACTAATTCTGAAATGGTACTAACGAATTGGCGTCATACCTAAACTAACACAGTTCCATTCTAGTGCCTGAAATCTTGGTAAAATCTTTAGAAATGAAATATTCGTTCCCAATTTGAAACTCAATCCTTTTATAGTGTCCGAACCGAGTTCGGCTCTAACGGGGCGAATTCAGTGCTACGAGTGGCGCGGGTACGTGGCGATGACGCCGGCCGATACACCTGCGCAGTCGCACGAGCAACGACTCCATCCCCGCCGCCTGCGCATGTTACATTACATGTTATAAAAGGTAAAGCTATGTTTTAGCAACAAGAAAATAACTTTATATTTGGGATTTTGGTTTCAAATACTTATACAAAATACTCTAATTAAGGTTCAAATACATAAATAAGATGTTCGCTGTAGAAAATCAAATGCTACTCCAATTATTATTATTATTATTCTCTTTATTTACTTTATATACATATTATTTACATTTTTAAATATACACTTTATAAAAAAATACATTTAAAAATATAAAAAATAGTAGACCACCGACATCGGGTACAGGGACCAAGACACCGGTGGTTAGGACTCCAAAGATAGGAACCTCCTCACTATACGAGCCGTGTCAAGGAGGACTGCCTTCTGCATCAGACCCTTGATCCAGCCATCCAACGTGAGCCTCTTAAGGTGTTGGTCGAGGCTCTTGGCTATCAATCCATGAGCAGATACGACTATCGGAACAATGATCACTGAATCAACATTCCACATATCGACAATCTCGTGAGATAAATCCAAATATTTAATTTGTTTTTCTTTTTCAACTTTCACGAGATTCTCGTCAATCATTCTCGATATCAACAATCATTGCGCGGCGCTCTAATCGATCTATCAACACAATATCAGGCTTATTGGCAACAATAGTCCTGTCTGTGATAATAGATCGATCCCAATACAACGTGGCCCGACCATTCTCGAAAACTGGGTCGGGCACATACCTATAGTATGGCACCTCTAGATTCACAAGATGGTATTTAAGGGCAAGCTGTTGGTGTACGATCCTGGCTTCTTGGTTGTGCCTGTGCAAATATTCTCCGTTAGCAAGACGAGAACAACCAGAAATAATATGCCTGATTGATTCGCCAGGACGGTGGCATGCCCGACAGATGTCAACCGTACCATCTTTCAGGATATATTTCCGATAGTTATTCGTCATGATAACTTCGTCCATAATCGCACAAACAAAACCTTCAGTTTCTCCAAAGAGATCACCATGCCGTAGCCAAGTCGTAGATGCTTTTAAATCTATATCGGACCCGTTTAGGGCCCGATAAAACCGACCATGGAGCTCTTTGCCCTTCCATACTTCCCTGTGATCATTAACACCAAGTACTACAGGTCTGCGCCAATTCTCTTTAGCCAGAGCGAGCGGGGTGAAGCCGGTATCCACTGCAACTACATTGCGATGCACTCCCACGTCGGTATGTAGAAAATATTCTCTGAGATTGCATACCTCGCGATTATGTAGGGTCTTGATATTTAATAGACCGCGACCCCCAAGCTTTCGCGGGATATACAATCTCATAACTGATGAACGTGGGTGGTGCATTCGGGATGCAGTCAGCAGTGTGCGGACTTTCCTGTCAAGGGCATCTAATTCGGTCTGAGTCCATCTAAGTATACCAAAGGAATACATTAGAACCGGCATGACCCAACCATTGCAGGCTCGCACCTTGTTGCCCCCTGATAAAAGACTTTTAAGTACTTTTTTCAAGCGGCCAAAAAAGCGTTCCTGCAATGTTTGTTTCATGTTAGATTCTGGTATTCCCAACGACTGTGATATACCCAGATACTTGTAAGTTTCAGTGGCAGACAGAGATCTGAGTTTTGTTGAATCCAAAAGCTCTATTCCTTCAGATTCAACTATCACACCCTTCTTTACATACATGACTGCACACTTGTCTACACCAAATTCCATTTTGATAGAATTACTAAAGTTTTCCGTCACCTTTAGTAACTTTGTCAATTGTAATTTGTTGGAGGCTAACAGTTTCAAATCATCCATATAAAGAAGGTGAGATATAACTTGATCATCTTTCTGCAACCTATAGCCTAACCCTGAACCCTCTAATAAAGTGCTAAGAGGGTTCAAAGCCAGACAAAACCACAAGGGACTCAGACTATCACCTTGAAATATACCCCGCTCGATCTTTATTAGTACATCGTGTATCGCTGTCTGCCGACATCCTGGATAGCGAAGTGCCGTTCTCCATTGCCCCATACATGACTTCAAGAAAGTGCACAGAGTTGTATCAATTTTATACAACTCCAGCACCTTCAAAAGCCATGTGTGTGGAACCGAGTCATAAGCCTTCTTATAATCTATCCAACACGTCGCCAAACTCTTACGATTACAACGTACCTGTTGGCTAATGGTCATGTCTATGATAAGGAGGTCTTTAGTGCCACGGGTCCCACTTCTACATCCATTCTGAGAAACTGACATAATCGAATTATTATTAATATGTAAAGTAATTTTGAGTCTCAGAATAGATGTTAGAAGTTTATACATGGTAGGTAAACATGTAATAGGTCGAAAATTTTTGGGATCCATGACACTACCAGACTTATAGAGTAAGTGGGTTATGCCAGTGGTTAAAAATTGGGGTAATGAACCCGAATCCAAAGCTGCCTGGAATTGAGATGCCAAACGCGCATGTGAGCTTCGGAACCACTTAAGCCAAAAGTTGTGCAGTCCGTCTGGACCAGGTGATTTCCAATTCGGTAATGAACGAACTGCACAACTTACATCATCTTTATCAATTTTAACAGGTTCCATAGGTGTTATAGACTCACATGAGCGTCTGACATCCTGCAACCAATCACCTTCTATATGAGTGACAGGCACCGACCAGATGTTACGCCAAAATGTATTTGTGACATTTTCATCTGGCAAATGCCTATCACCCACACATGGATCCGGTTCCTCCCATTTCCGGTACACCCACTTCTCATTTCTTTGGAACATCCGATTCTGATTATACCGATCTATTCGTTTTTTATACCGTCTTATCCTATTTGCCCATGCATAAATTTTCTGCTTTAGAAAGTCTATGCGCTCTGTGACACATGACATGTACTGCTGAGGACTAATGGTAGTCCCCAAGAATGCCTGTTTCACAAAGCGCATCACTCTCGGCCGCATATTCCCTGATCGGTAGCTAATAAGCTTACCGATGAGTGTCCTGGTCTCAGTAATACGACGTTCAATTCTATACTGCCAAGCTGGTACAGTAGATTTAGGTCGAGTAGTAGTGACATTGTTAGCTATTTTAACACCAGCTACTCGACAAACTGCAATAGCCGCACAATGTAGAATAGAATGTGTATCACTAAGATCTTCGCTATTATCTAAATATTCAGGCAATAACGAATCCAGGGCACCCACCAGCGCTAAATTTCGTTTATGAATGGGCAAACGGAATAACCGGGGCCTATCATTGCAATTTAAATATCGGTATTCCAGAATCGCATCCTCCAAAGCACTCCTTATCCTATCATTGTATTGGGTACTTACGGATATAACTTCACTCTCCACTAGTTCATCAATATCATCAGTATATGATGCCAACTGAGGTGTGCTGTTGGCTACCGAATCCACAGTGTGTGACGAAGAAGGGATAATTAAGCTATTCCGTATGTCAGAGCGTATCCTCTCAAGTACTGCATCATCCAGCAGATGACAGCGCTGTATAGCTCGTACTTGATCCGACAATCGTTGTGCTGATACGTTGACAGCTGGTTCAAGCTCCTGAAACAAAGAGACTAGTCGAACACGGTACGCAGTAAGGTTCGTTCCCACCTCTGTAGCCCGATAATATGCCCGCATGACATTTTCATTAATAGACTTTGTCCACTTCATGCGGCGCACATCACCACCGGTAGCGGGGACCCTGTTCGAGGTCAGTAGTCCTCGGGATCCCAAGCTGGTCGGTGGCCGGCCTCTCCCCTGCCGATATTATTATTAGGGTATTATGGACGAGCAGCAAACTTGCTGATGTGTCCACATCACTGCACTGGAGTAAGTTTGTGATGTAAGAGTTCCCGTGTACATGATTAAACGGTTGTTTAGTCCAATGGGTTGTGCTTTTCTAACCATTTATCTAGTTGGCACTTAAAACTGTTCACTGACTTTACGGTCACAACATTTTCCGGAAGCTTGTTCCATATCGCAACAACACGATTGTTCAAAGTGTGATAGGCTACCAGCGACTGTGAGTGTGAGCGATCTATTGCGAAGCTGTGTCCCCGTGATGAGTACGCCTTGCGCTGGAGGAGGAACATATCCTTGATATTTGGAAGATTATATCTTGAGCTTAGTATTTTATAGGTTTCAATAAGATCGCCTCTCATCCTGCGATGTTTTAATGTCGGTAATTTTAACACTTTTAAGCGTTCCTCGTAAGTCTTATGTCGCAGTCCATACGGTATCCTAGTTGCTCGCCTTTGCACACTTTCCAGCAGGTCAACGTCCTTTACAAGGTAGGGATTCCAAATTTGAAAACCGTATTCTAACAGAGGCCTGACATAAGTTTTATAAATTTTGGTGAAAACTGAAGGTGTCATGTGTTGGAATGCACGTCGTATAGCATATAGGAAGGAATTTGCCTTTTTAACTATAATATTGATGTGGTCAGCCCATTTTAAGTTGCTGGTTATCATTACTCCAAGATCTTTTTGCGACTTGACAGATGCAACTATTGTGTCACCTATTGTGTATGGTACTTCAGGGTTGTTCTTACCCAGACGCAATACTGTACATTTGGATGCATTGAGCTTCGCAATCCACTCTTTGGTCCACTCTTGTAAATTATCCAGATCTGATTGCAGTTGTCCTGACCGAATGACAGGATCACCAAAGAACTTTCCATCATCAGCGAAAAAGCAAGACTCACACTCTATTAATGCTATTAAATCTGCAGTGAAAATGTTGAACAGGATAGGAGAGAGAACTGAGCCCTGGGGGACACCACTCAGGACCTTCATTGTCTCAGATAATGTGTCACCGACTCTGACTTGGTATGTTCTATTTGCAAGGTAGTTTTCAAGCCATTGTAGGAGATTTCCACGCATACCAAAGTGCTCAAGTTTCAACAATAGTCGATTGTGAGGAACCTTATCAAAAGCACGTTCGAAATCCAAGTAAATGAGGTCCATACTTCTTTTTTGATCAAGTTCCCTTGCCCACGTGTTAACACATGTTAGTAGATTAGTTACCGTGGATCTCCCCTCAACAAAGCCATGTTGTTTAACAGAAATAATGTTCTGTCTGTTGAGGAATGACCTGATATGGTTTGATATGATCTTCTCCATACATTTACCTATAGCACTTGTGAGGCTTATAGGCCTAAACTTAGCCGGGTCAGTCTTATCACCGTTTTTGTATACAGGTGTCACTATGGCATGTTTCCAATCCCTGGGTAATCTATTGTTTGTAAAGGAGGTTCTCATTATTTCTGCCAATACAGGAGCAATTAGCCTTTAAAAATATATATATTTTTCATCGTCTAGTGACCTATGAAAGTCATTTCAGAATTATACAAGCAATTTCAGACAACCTTAAAATAGATGTTGAAGTTAATTTAGTGGATCTAAAAGATACCCCTTTTGATGGCAATAAAACAAAATTAAATTGGATATAAAAAGCTTCGAACGTTACTCTATACAATTTTGACAAACCGGCCTTATCGTATATAATTATATCTTAACAGGAGTTTAGTTGAGTTGCTGATTCTTATCCTTGTCCACCGCTTACCATTTACAAATGTGCCAAAATGTTTCTGATAGAGGCTCATCTTTTACAGGATCTTACTTAAGTTACATTGTCGTTTTATCTATTATCTATAATTTTCACTTGATAAGTTGTTATTTAAGCCTCTTTTCTAAGGAGAGGTCTATATCTAATTGTGGACTTTAAAGGCTGTTGAAGTTAAGATTTCGGATCCGCCATGACCATGAATGAACGGCGTTTATCCGTGATCATGGCGCTTGCAATAGTGCTGAAATATAGGAAACTAATTCGCGAAAACAGACACGGTGAATATATTGTTTACAATAACTTATCAAACATAGCCCGTAATGAAAAAAAAAGTGTAGACTATACGGTTTAGACAAGCCAACATTTCTAGCTACTGAGATCGCTTGACGTACCACTGTTACGGATAAAGCTAATCAATAACACTGATATTATACCAAAGTAAACGGTTTCTATTTTGTTACCAGGTGAAAGCCTAGCGGAGTTACATCAGGGCAGTACACCAACATCCACCTGCATAACGTGGGTACTAACACTGGCGCTATGCGTCCTTTTACAAGCGTAATAGTTATGGAATTTGTTTATTAATAAATTGTTCGTATTTTATACCTGTTTTATTTAACCTGTTCCAAAGTATTGCAATTTAAGAAATTTCATTTAAAAACTACAAAAAATAAAAGCGGTGGTGGTTAAAAGATAAAATATGTATATTGTTTTATAGTACTAAATAATATGTATGTATATGTTTGTTCATAGACAATATCTGTATAACTTATATATCAGTCTGTCAGTTTCTTTTTTGATATTTATATATGTAGATGATATATATAAATATCAAAAAAGAAACTGACAGACTGATCCACAGACTAATCCATAGACTGATCGATCAAAGCACAGCTGCAACCGCTAGGTCTAGAAACATACAGGTGATCACTGTGAAAGGATGTTTCGGGGATCACCTGTGTCTAATCCGCAAGGAGCCAACGCCTGGGTGCCACTGCGATGGCCAGACCGTAGACACGGCTCTCCACACGCTGGCGGAGTGCCCGGCGTGGGTTGAGCAGAGGCGAGACCTCGTGGCGGCCATCGGAGTGGGAGTTCTCTCGCTCGATAGCCTGATTGCGGCTATCGTGCGGAGCGAGAGTGCGTGGAACTCTGCCGTCTCCTTCTGCGAACAAGTTATGCTCGCGAAGGAGACGGCGGAGCGGGACCGGGAGAGGTTTAGAACTCTCCCAGCCTGCCAGGCCCGGGAACGGGCCAGGTACCGCAGGCAACTCAGGCGCCGGAGGTTGCAGAATGACCTCCGTCCTCCATAAGCGCAGGCCTGGGGGTGACAGGTGAGGCCATCTGTCACCCTAGCAGAAGCAGGCCGGGGTGGCGGCGAGCGCGTTGCGAAGCGCGCTCGCTTCCAGGGAGCAGAGGGAACATGGGGTTCTCACACGGGGGGGGGTCGTCTACTGATCTGTAGATGGCCCGAGGTATGTCGGGGCACGAGGGACTTCCTTTCTAGGGTATACCTTTAATAATTCCAATGTTAAAGGTGCAAAATGGGGGTTAGAAACTTATATGAAACTTGGTTATTTTTGGTAGAAGCGTATCCTTTACGAAGTCGCTGGCAAAAGCTAGTATGTATATATTTTTAGTGCAACTACCTGTGGAGAATGCCTCAGGTTTTATGTCCGCCAATGCATTTTTGTGTATAATGTTCAATAAACAAATAGTAAAATATTCGGTCCTTGTAGCCTTCTTTCATTAATGAAAGAACTTTTATCATAGTCTACACAATATTTTGACAAATTCGAATTGACAATCTTCAGAAATCGTCAAGTTCATTTTAGCTAACTCTTAGGTATACCTACTGATATACTGATATATAACCCCTGAGCGATAAGGTACCCATTAGTACTTGTCTAACGAATTTAAGTTAATTATTGTATATTTATACCTGGTGTACATTAAAGCGATATATTATTATTATTATACAGACGACACGCAAACCAACAAGTGGAATAGTGAGTTAAACAACTAACTAGTCGCACAAAAACTACACATGGTTAAATTTAAAGAATTCTATTAATATAATAAATGCAAGATGATACTAAATATTTACGCAATAAATTGACTTTTCAAATCTTAGTAAAAAAAGACGGTCTTATTTCCAATTTTTTTGTAAAATACCTTATCACTCAATATAGGTGAAACGTGAGCACGGTATTAATAAAAGGCTTACATTTCGAAATTCGAATCAGAAGAATTGTTTGCTTCATTCATGCGTAATTTAATTTGTAACCGACTCCCAAACAGGAAAATATTCTCAATTCAATGATTTCTTTAAGCTCTGTAATTTGATATCTGTATGTACGAGTATATCTATTTTTACTAACCTAAATATAGTTCCAAATCCAGAAAATTTTAATTTCAATGTTTTTATGTATTAATAAAAAGTATCTATCTAGATATAAATACGTAAAGAAAAATATTGTACCTACTTTTTCTTTTAAATACAGCGCACGAACACATCATATTTGCAATATTTAATGTTTAAATATTAGTAGGTAGAAAAAGTGCAGAGAACTAAAAAATGTATACTATAAATGTATGCCTTTATATCATAAAAAACATAAGATAATAGAAATGTTATATTGTTCTCTAAAACAGACGTATTCTACAAAGGGCTAAGGTTCGTTCAACATTAATACCAAAAAAAATGCTTTAGTGGCATTTTTTTGTCTAGTCTACTAAAAATTTTTTTTAAGTAACCGTAGACTCGCTCTTTTATGCTTATTGAATGAAATCTTGCGTACGTAAAATGTGAAGTGACCTCACGGGTCAAAGTTTTCCATATTTTTTTTCCTTTTTACCAATAGTCCCGAATGTGTATCTTCTAATAGACCATAAAAGGGTCGTGAGAGGATCGGTTACGCGCCATTGACACACCTGGAGTTCAATATATCTGTACGCTTCGTCGAGTGTGAGGCGGACACTAACCGGCTCACCTTACCTAAGCTTTTTAGTCGCCTTGTTTACTGATTTTTTTTTGGCATAGGGAAAAACAAGCAGACAGGTCACTTGATCAAGTGAAGGGACTACCGTCGCCAATGGACACCTTTTTTTTTGTTTTTTTTTTGAGCGGAAATATCCTCGGATACCTCCCACCGGAACCGATCAAAAACCGCAAGTCGTCTCGGGTACCAGTTGCAGGGGAACCAGGTGTACCCTAGAAATGAATTCCCTGGTACCCCGACGTACTGGAACATGGACAGCGTTGCCGCCCAGAAAAGAGATAGAATTAGAAGGAATTTTTCTGCTATATACTATTTATGACACGCTGCAATCGAAAGTGGTCATCATATCTAGTGATGCGCCGAATATTTTGTTAGTGTGTATGTTTACTTTATGAAACGATTTCAATAATTTATTTCTTAATTGGCTCTACTCAAGGTTAGACCTAGTTAAATATGACGAAATCGTACCATCTGCAAGGGCCGAAAGTTCAAGGATGAAGACTACAGCTTATTACAATTACATAAGTTAGGCTCTCTAAGTAAATAATACTTTTTTTAAAGATGATAACTATTGTAGTTCATATTGAAAGTTCTGAGTATTATAGTTCTTATAAAACAAGTTCTTTGACTTACGTTAAAAAAAAAGGTTTACACATCTCACACACGGCAGTTTAATCTCAAATAGGCAGACCCTGTACGATAATAACCAGACAGAACAAACCTCCTTTCTAAGGAGAGGCCTATGTCAGTGGACTTTTACAGGCTGTTGATGATGATGATGATAGAACAAATGATCACCTTCATCACACAATTATTTGACCTATGTGTAAATCGAACCCTCGACCTCTGACTCAGCAGTGAAGGTCACTAAGCACTAGACCAACAGGCAATTCAATTACTTAACTTCAGTATAACCAAAAACATTACATAAAAAAGTAATATCATACGAAATTAGTTATTACAAAGAAGATTTGAGAAGAGCGTATAAAAAATAGTGACATGATCAGATGAAACAACAGTTATTTGAGGAGACGTGAGCGTTCCTATTACTCAGTAATGGATTAAATAAACAACATTGGTAACATGTACGTATAAATATGTTATTTTAACTTATACATTGAGTTTAGGTGAACTTCTAACTAACAAATATATAAAGAAATCTAAAAAAATATTGTTAAAACTGCCTACACAATTTTGAATTTTATGTATAAAAACAACAAAAATATCTAAGGGAAAAGATACTCACTTATACTTATCTAAGCTACTAAAACGAATAAAGAATATCATTTATGACATATGCAGATAAAATTTGACAGGGAAATCCCTTCCTAACTGACGTATCCTACATGTCAGTTGGGAAGGGATTTTGTAACAGGCCCGGATTTAGATCGCGCCTGTTAGAGAAGGTATAAGGACTCTCGGAAGTTTGTGTGATAGGCAATATTTTTTGTATTTAAGACTACACATCAGGCAGGGAGTTATGATATTTTGGGCTTAAAGCGGGTTTTGCGACCGAACAGGATTAAGCAGACCGAAGAAATCACTCAAAAGTTTGTATAAAAATACGTGTTTTTTGTAGAGGAAACCTGCTGTAATTTGGTAGGATAGCCTATTATTTTTATTATTTCTTCCGAGGAGTGTACAGATAGAATTTTTTGATACGCTTTGGAATTCTACACATGCTTAAAACTGGATGACTCCATAACAGTTACGTGTGTTCCTATTTCAAAATATAGTTCAGCATTAAGAAATTATTTTCAACTGACGCTAAATTATGTTTATTGACAGAAAACTCATAATGTACCAGTAAACTCTATTTCATATGCACATATTTAACTTTCACGACATAGACATAAGATATATCCCTATGCCTGATGGGTATTATTTTAATTAGATTTGTACGTATGTATTATTCCTCTGTGTATAGCGAAATGTATTAGAATTAAGTAGAATACGACATACTGAGGAAATTGCCAGAAGCCATATTAGCCTGATAAATATTTTCGTGTATTTTTCGATCCCACGAGAAAGAAAGTAATGTATTACGGATACGTTGTTTTCAGAGAGCTTAAGCCGACGAAAATAATTATAAGTAAATTGAGGTATATTTTATATGGAAGATACAGTTACCCCATTTTCAACAAAGTTCATATAGTTTTTTATACCTCCAAGGAAAAAGAAAACAAGATAATACGAAGTCTTCTTAGAAAAGATTTTAGACACAGGTCGCAACCTCTTTAAGTCCTAGCGTATCAAATGTAATTAATGTATACAGAACAATATAAATGTTTTTTCCTAACCAACGAAAACAGATGGTTTAGGCAATAAGTAACAAAAAAAAATGTAACTATTTTCAGGCTTATTTGTACCTATAAACCTGAAAATAATGTTTTTGTAGAAGTCTAGAACACTTTCAAAATTTTTATTTCATCAACAACCTTTAATAGTCCACTGCTGGACATAGGCCCCTCCTTAGGAAGGAATTATATTCTTATAACACAATTAAAACACAAAAAATATGATTTTTTTGAAAACCGCCGTTATAACAAAAAAAAACAAAGCTAGAAAGTTGATTTTTCTGTTTTAAAAATTGCCGCTTTTTTAAAACAAACTAAAAAGAAAACGGGTTTGGCGTCCGTTTGTCAAACATTGTGCTGTTCCCTATGTTTCATTGGGCTGTATCCGCTGCATGTAATGTTAATGAAATGTAGAAGAAAAGCATACTGTAGCTGAAAAAAATAAACTAAAGTTTTTAAGTAAGTTTTATAATTTTCTTGCTTGATGGTGTATTTCGATTGTTTAATCTACAGTGGCTACAGAATACTATACAATTCATGAATAGGTATTCTCAGACATATAAACGTAATAAAATGGGATGTATGTCAAAACCGTGTGGTGACGGATTGAGAATAAAGAGTGTCACCACCCCTATTCATCCCGTGGGTGTTGTAAGAGGCGACTAAGGGAGCGAACTACGCAGGACAACAGCACTGCAGAGAGAAGGAAAACTTGACATGAACGCTATACCAACCCGTCTGGTCAGCGTGGTATAGTAGGCCAAAACCTTCTTTCTAAGGAGAGGCCTACGTCCAGCAGTGGACTGATAAAGGCTGTTGATGATGATGATGATGATGTATGTCCGAGTCAGGCCTTGGTCGTGTCAGAGGGTGCACGTGTGTTGATTTCTAAATTCTTATTTTATTTTTAATTTATGCTATTGGCTACTGTGTTGAATTTTGATTTCTTGTTGCTCTTGTGGAGCTCATATGGTCCGGCTCCTCCTAGTGATGCCACCTACCGCTGGAATGGTTATGTCGGACTCCAACCGACTAAAACCGCATGCCGTCTTGAATACCGGTACCCCCTCCCCCCCCCGATCATCGATCTTCAGGTAATGTATATATTATTTTTATACAACTTTTACTACTAGGTGTTTCTTCCATGTACAGCCATTATCGCGGTGATTCTGTTTAAAATGGTGTACACCAAGTTTTGATGTATACAATATTATATTCTCCTATTATTGTACTATAAATTTTGAGTTCTTGAAGCATGATCGGGGAAGGGTTCCATTGCCTAACGCACCGTAGGATCTCGTCCCAAGTATGCTCGATTGAGTTCCAACTGCGTGCTAGCGACTACAGTTAATATTCACCTCTTGAAGGTATTTACAATCCGATGAGGATTCATTGCTTTTAAAAAGTAGGATGCGATAGCAATCCACTTGAGAAATACACATAACTTATTTAATTATATCATTATAAATTTTGTAATGCAGGTAGTATTACAATTTATAGTAATTGTAATACGGGTAGTATTGCAGTTATTAAAATATAATTAATTTAATCTAATTACTTAGTAAATAATAATTAAATTGTACATGCTTGTAAAAAACTTGCTATTTTAGTGATTGTTAACCTTAATGGAATAGTTGCCATTTTCGAAATTCATGGCCATCGATGACATGCTGTATATCATTCTGCACGAGGCCTGGAAGATGATGTTCTCTGTTACTTAACGGATTCTTTAAATAAAGAACCTGTTCTATATTTTTGGCCTGTTTTCTTTGGATAACCATATCTAAGAAATGTTTTGCCTCTTTCCTCGATCTCTCATAATGATATACTCGTACATACAAATAGTATGCAAATAATGTATGAAAGGCTTCGAGACTGGCGAAGCAAAAACTCTAAAATAAAGTCGCCATATTCTGAAGAGGGTGTTACTCTAAATGTATTTGGAATTCGTAAAAGTTAAACACTAAAAAGGAATATTCGGAACTTGGTATTCTTATAAATAGTTCTTTCAAAACTAGCAACTCTAAGAAATGGGCTGACACCGCAGCTTAAAAACTTCAACACAAGTTCGACCAGATGGCTTTAGCTGCTCATATATTATTCTGAACATATCTTTATTTCAAGTAAGCGAACCAACGTCTTAAGTTGTGGAAATTTTGTTTACAAGAAAGGTGAATTTAAATGTATAGATAAATGAATCTGGCTTTAAGTAAGGCAGTGTTCACATTGGGGATGTTATTTTAGCATTTTATACAAATTGGTTCTCAGTGCCCACTAATATTCCAAATACTAGTATTG
The DNA here is from genome assembly GCA_902825455.1 of Arctia plantaginis. Lineage (NCBI taxonomy): Eukaryota > Metazoa > Arthropoda > Insecta > Lepidoptera > Erebidae > Arctia > Arctia plantaginis. Next base: position 1,828,945 of record CADEBD010000283.1, on the reverse strand, counting down.
ATATGAACCTTATCCAACTCCTACCATGGAACTCTTGTGACCTACTTAGCTACGGTATTAAATACAGTACGATGTAGGATGGAGTAAAGACTTTTTTTCAGAATTGGAGACGTCAAACTTAACCAGTGTAACAATTTCTGGCAAAAGTTTGCTTTGCCTTATATTTAAGTAAAAAGCGTACACTCGAGCGTAGGTTGATCCATGGGTGACAATGACCTATCTACTCCGTTAAGACTATATCAAACAAACCCTACCTACAATTTTTATTTGTAAAAATAATTCTTTAGGGACATCAATTTTATAATATTGGTGGATACGTGTCTTCATAACTCAATATTATTGGCCAATTACCCGAATAGCTGCAGAGAAAACTCATTATTTTCTTATTTTACTCGTAACTTAAGTTAAATAATATGGCATGAAGGATGCGAATTCAATGCTCGTATATCTTACTATCTAGATGTGGAGCGCAGTGGGTAAACTAATCCATTTTTGTTTGCAAAACTGGCTTCGGCTCCGAACAACCCGGTGTGTTATATAAAGTAAATTCAATTAAATTGTTTGACGATAGAACCAAGTAATTAGGGCGTCTCAATTTGTTTTTTAACGAGTGACAATCGAGTTAAGTAACGAGTTCCTATGAAAGTCAATATTATTGGAATTTCATTTATATAGATGAACAAAATGCTTTTACGTTTTTTCACTTCAAATTCAAAAAGTAATAAAAAATAATAAATAAAATAATCTTTACTTTCACAAAAATTATACAGTTCACAAGAGTTCACACTTATAATTTGACACAATTAAATGTATTGTGCTTTAGGTACTGATACTGTCTCCCAAACTAAGCGAATGCTTGTATTTTGGGTGGCAGTTTTCAGTCGTGTATGTGACTCTATTACAAATTACAATTTTTGTGCGTGCATGTGAACGTGGTCGTTGTATGCAAGGGGTTAATAAATGATATTACATAAGTGGACCAATTGCTATTGAGTGGGTATGTGTATATGGGAGTGTGTGTTAGTATGGGTGTTTGTATAAAAGTATGTGTGTGTTTTCGTGTATGAGTTATGTGCTTGAACATGGTGATGTTTGTGTGTATGTTATGCAATGTATGTCAGTAGTTCTAGAAGCCAGTGTGTAAGAGTGTTTTTAAGTTTGTGGTTGTTTAGTCCTACGATGTTGAGTTTCTTGTGTATATCGTTGTATAATTTTATGCTTATGGTATTAAATTGTCTTCTGGCAAAGGATGATTTACAGGGAATGCGTGGACATAGAGACATCCCGCGGCGTCCACCTGGATCGAGACGTGGAATGGTGGACTTGAGTACAAAGAGCTGTCGAACTGATAACACTTTGCAATCTGTCTATAATTTTTTAGTTGAATATCTATAAGGCTTCTTAGTCATTACCTTGAGCACAGCTCTTTGTGTTCTTTCCAAATCAATAAGAGATTGTTTATCTTCGTACAACTGTAGTAGTTTACGCGAATGTTTACATTTTAGAAAAAAGATTTACTGCTTAAAAAAAATTCTTAAAAAATTGTTATCATTCAAGCCAAGCGCATACATAAATGTACCGAGGCATTGCTTACCCACGATAATTTAAGATTCTAAAAGCACCATTATAGAGAAAATAATAAATATTGCCTGAGTTCAAAATAAGGTTTACCTTTTTAGTAAAACAAAAAAAGAATTCTACCAGGAATAAAAACAATTACTATTATTACAGAAATTTACGTATCAGTCCTCAGGCGATCGTAACTTTACAACTTTGATACAAGACAGATTTGAACGATAGTCAAGGCTGTATAACAAAAAGCTAGCAAATTGTTGGCAAAGAGTTATCTTGAACTAAAATTTTATATCGTTTTATTAAAGGGAAAAGGTTCAGGCTTTTGTCACTTCAAATTATTACGGACCATGTATATTCAGAATGGCGATTTGTGTGTGTTACAAATTACAGGATAGCTTGTAGCTATAGTTTCAGCCCGATCGCCTTGCTAGTGTAGGTTTGAGAGCACGCTGAACAAGACGCCTCTGTGTTTTTCGTAAAAATAGAAAAGCAGGAAAATCGTGCTGTCATCAAATATTTTTATTTGAAGGGGTTAACGCCGAAGGAAATTAAAGAAGAGATGGACTCAACACTGGGGACATCCTCCCCGTCATATTCAACCGTTAAGCAGTGGGATTCCGAGTTTAAAAGGGTCGTGTGATCACCTCTGATGAGCCTCGCTCAGGACGCCCCGTTGAGGTCACAACTCCAGATATGATCGAAAAAATTCATCAAATAGTGCTGGGAGACCGCAGATTGAAAGTGTGTGAGATAGCTGAGACCTGTAAGATGTCATATGAACGTGTGCAACATATTTTGCACCAACATTTGCATATGGAAAAGCTCTGTGCAAGATGGGTACCGCGTTTGCTAACAGTCGACCCAAAATTGATTCGAAAAAACATTTCTACCGCAAATTTGTCATTGTATAAGCGTAATCCAAGCGAATTTTTGCGTCGATTCGTAACCGTTGACGAAACTTGGGTCCACCACTACACTCCTGAAACCAAAGAACAGTCTAAACAGTGGATTGGACCAGGGGAACCAACTCCAAAGAAGGCAAAAACATTTTTTTCGGCGAACAAGGTTATGGCTACTGTTTTTTGGAAAGGGTAAAACTATCACTGGTCAATACTACGCAGACTTATTGCAACGTTTGAGCCACGAGGTGAAAATTAAACGATGAGGTCGTTTAATTTCTGGCGAAGAAAAAAATCTTGTTTCATCACGATAATGAACCAGCACACACGTCAATCGTTGCGACGGCTAAAATCAACGATCTAAAGTTTGAATTGATGCCGCACCCTCCTTACTCTCCAGACCTAGCCCCGAGTGACTTTTTTCTATTCCCTAACCTCAAAAAATGGCTTGGCGGTAAAAGATTTGCGGACAATTAAGAAGTAATCGAAGCTGTAAATGGTTATTTTGAGGAGCTTGACGAATCAGTCTATAGAGATGGCATTAATAGACTGGAACACCGCTATGAGAAATGTATCAGCCTTGGAGGAGATTATGTTGAGAAATAAATTTTTTTTTTTTTAATAACCTTGTTTTTCTTAGTCAGGCCGGAAACTTATCAATCCACCCTCGTATATTGATACTAAAATTTTCATTCTTAAAAAAAATATTTGCAGTTATATTTGTTGAAGCTTTGAGTTAAAATGTTTGTCCTATATTAAGGTTTTCCGAATTCATAAATAAACTGTAAAACCGACTATTAATTTTCGATAAAATTTACATCATATTAAGTAACTCTAAACAGGATTTATTTAATGAATATCTTGAACATGCAAGTTTATAACCGGTGTATTCAGACATTTTCGTAATGAATTTGAAACTTACCATACTCCCTCTTTTTTGGAACGAAGTTCCTTATCGCGTGTTGTGAAAGGGGGCTAGACGGAAAAAAATCTTACGAAAATTGGTCACGACACTTTTTGCTATAGTAAGTTATTGTAAGCTGTGCGGCGTCGCATGTTTCTCTATCTGTCTCTCTCTCTCTCTCTTATAGAAAGCAAGCCAGATATTTTCATTTCTATCTTTTTATGTCAGTCATTCAGCGCCATCTATCGAATAGATAAGAAATCATTTCTCAAGGAAATTTTACCAATGTATAAATTGTTTTAATTAGAAACCAACTGAAAAATATGTAGGTAATAGCCGCTTTCATAGATGGCGTTGTAATTAAAATGTGCCGAATCAGTTTTACTCGATCGTTACAACTTCGTTCCTATCGTGTATCCCACGACACCACACGGCTTTTTTTTTTTTCGTGCGTAAATCCCATCGGGTACCACCTATCGGTGGCATGTCGGACTCGAACCGACTAAAACCGCACGCCGTCTCGGGTACTAATAGCCGGGGAACCAGGTATACCCTAGAAAGGAAGTCCCTGGTGCCCCGACATACCTCGGGCCATCTACAACAAGTAGACGACCCCCCCCCCCTCCTCGTGTGGGAACCCCATGTTCCCTCTGCTCCACCACCCCGGCCTGCTTCTGCTAGGGTGACAGACTTACCATACTCCCTGTCAAGAACTGATAGAATAAAAGTTTACAAAAAGGAATAAAAGCGATTTTTAAACAGTTTCAAAAAACGCATTCAACTGTCGTTACCGGATTTTCATAGTGGGAGTTTCAAATGGAATATACTCGTAAGTTGAAGTAAATATTTTAAAGCAGTAAAGTAATATTAGAAATACAAAGAAAACACGATTTTCGTCTTTTAAATCGGTTTATGATTTAGATTTATTTACTTTTGTTTACTGTATATTTTACGTTTTGGATAGATTAATAAATTTATAAGTTACACACAAATTTTTGCAACAAGTGCACAATAGGTAGTTTAATCACCGAAATTGATTGTTTTATATAATTTTTGCGCTTGCACAAAAACATGTTTTTTACAACAAATCTTTGAAATTCTCGGATTTTCTTCACTATAATATGTATGTATTATATCTATGAACCTTTCTCTTTAATCACTCTCTCTATTAGTGACAACCACATTGAAATCCGTTTCTTAGTTTAAAAGATCTAAGCGTACAACACAAAAAATCGACTGTATTTTATACTATGTAAAGATGATGGCGTCCAGTATCTCTCCGAAGCTTTGGTGGACGTCTAATTACATCACCCCTTAATCCTATCTTGTCTTCATGATTAAAAGAAGATAAGTAATTGTTCACAGTCTTGTTAATATCGTGCTACGAAATTTTATATCCTAAATATTTTCATATTTAACCGACTTCAAGAAAAACAGTTATATTGGTATTCAAATCTAAAACTCATAAATGACTGATAAACCAATTTAAAATATATTTTTTATTTCATCATCATCAACAGCCTCTACTCGTCCACTACTTCTACTGCTGGGCGGGTTATATATGGTAAGTTTTCCTTTTCTTTGCAGTGCTGTTATCCTGGTTATTCTTAGCAGGAGTTTACTCCCTTACTAGGCTCTTGCGACACCCACGGGATGAATAGGAATGGTGACACCGTGATTCTTAATCCGTCACCACATGGTCATTTTTTTTTAAGAGAATTCCCATTCCGTTTGAAGAAAAAAATACTAACCCTAATGGTGGAAAATGAATTAATGAATCAAGATTACAATTTATTGTAATTTATCATGATGTTTGCGCGTTAAAGTTGGTGTTTTTAAAGTTAATTATAATTTAATAAATATGTTTTACAACTCTTGTTTTTTTTCGAATAAATTGATCAATATATTTGAACTGGTTCGATTTTGTTTCAAACGTGAGACTTATCGCTATTTGCAAGTAGTTACTCAAATCACGAACAGCAAGTTAAGTGTGAATTCCAAATTATAAGACCATTGTTACAAGCGAGCATGAAATATTCAAGCTTGTTCAACATTTTGACTTATGGAGGACGTGTGTTAATTTCCTACAACACAAAGGGCGGATTCGTGCGTTATTTATTTCGTGTTTTTAGCAGTTTTTATATCACCTAGTAACATTTCGTTTAATGAGAAAATTCGAGTTTACGTTTTTTTAAATATTTGTTTATATGTGTATGTATGTAATTTAGCAAGCTTATATATGTTGGGATAATTCTTTTAAACTAGTTAATATTTTTTACTTAAATCTTAAGGCTGTTCTATGATGGTCTATAAAAAAATGTAACATAACTTAGCCACTTTCTCTTTAATCATAAAAAAGTAAACCATTTTTGTAAATTTGGGCGGCTATTTTTTTTTTCAATCAATATTCAAAAGCAAAATTGAGTATTCGAGCGTTGATTATTCATTCAAAAGTATTCGAGAGACACTTCGGAGAAACCGAACACATTTTTTTTTCACCCCACTTCAAACCACCTCTATCAAACGGCTGAAGAGCTGTCAAACACAGAGCAGCTTCGTTAACATGGACAATATTAGACATCAAGACTCGATGACACGAAAATACGAGTATCGAGACCCTTATCCGAACCTAATTAAATGTGGTTTAATGAGTATTTGAACTTTGATGGTGAAATATACCAATCTTGTTATATTCAAATTGGGTTTATAACAAGCGAACTAGTACCTATTCTATTCTAATCAATATAATGTAAATGCCCGTAAGTTCATTTATTTGGTTGTTTGTTACGCATTAACACTCTTAGTACTCAATCCTCCTTATGAAATTGTAAATATATATATATAGTTATGTGAAATATCCTATGCCCACTCCTTTTTATTTGGCATTTCAGAGTGCGGGCAACGTGTCTATAGGATACTATATATGTATAGGCATAAAGATATAGTGTATTAGATGTGTAAATGAAAATAAGACGCTATTATTGTGGCGAGGTAGTCGAATACCTCCATGATTTGAGGCAAATGCATTGAAAAATCGAGAAATCAAGAACATTACGGTCGCGGTCATAAGTCCAGTAGCACTTTTATAACTAGTTGGACTTACGACTTTCTTCTATAAACGTATATCACACACACATACACAGACTACGTGCATGTGATTATAGCAAGTTATTGATTTGGCTTAATTTATCTTAATTTATCTGAAATGAATAATAAACCCAATGAAACACGCTTAAGTGTGAGTTATTTTGTTCGATTATGTGATGTAACTGTGGTGTATTATTTTATTTTATAATCTTTTAAGTCTTAACTATGTGTATATTTTGTAACATATTACAAAAATAACATTCCTAGTCTGAACATGAATGTAAATTTCCTTGACTTAGTGGAGATCACTTAAGAAAATACTAATGAAAAATAAATTATATTTATTAACTTTATATGTTAATGTGAGCTGTTGTTATAATTTTTGATATTCCTATTTATTATTCTATTATATTGTAAACCGTTCCAAATTCTTGTCAATTTGACATTAAAATATTGTGTTGTTATATGTAGGCACGCGCATGCGGCGGGTTTTTTTTAATAATAATAATAATATCTTTATTAATTTCTTAAACATCCTACAATCTAGTGGCTGGGGTCTCCTGTTAGGCAATGAGAAGCCTGTGTTAGGAGACTCCGCTCCTCCTAATGTTCCACGATAGCGTATAAGCAGAAAAAAGAAATAAATAAAAATGCAACTATACCATATAAACCAAATCAAGAGAAGATCATTAAGCTACCCACACCACTCACCCATTACAGCTCTACCCACCCACATACATTCCACACTCATACACACACACACACATATGCACACACATATATTATTTGTATTAGTCTTTTCTGCAAGCCTTAAGTTGGTTGGTACGTATTACTTTGTAAGAGTACATGGCAAATAATTAATTGAGTAATGAGAGTATAAAATGTCTGCAAAGTAGATAAGTGTCTGGTCAAAATGTGTAATGAGATAATTTTTTTCTTGAGAAAAGCTGTAAGTTGAGTGAAAAGATTGCCGCTACTTACTAATCAGTCTCAGCGGCGGTTTATGATTAGTGAATATGAAACAAATGGTTTCGTACTAACTAGATCCCAATCACGTCGAGGTTTTGAGCGACGTAATGCTACCAACTGTGAACAATATTTATCCCATGGAAGACCTCAGTGAAAGATCGACGGGCCTGGTGGTCTAGTGGTTTGCGATCATGACCGCTAAGCAAAAGGTCGTGAGTTCGATTCCCATCCAGGACAAAAAATTGTGTGATGAGCACAATCACTTGTTCTGTATCTACGCGTAAAGTAAATCATAGATGACAAAGTTTTTCATGTATTTATAAAACATAAATACGTTCTAATATACATCAAATATTATTTATGACGGCCTGTGCCAATGGGGCGGACGGTACACTTGGGATATCCGTCTTGTATAATAATATTCATTGGAGCGAATCACTTTTCATAACGTCACGTAGCTATCATGAAGGTCGAAGGAAAATGGCGCACGAAAGGTAAGAACATGTACACATTCCCGCGTTTTTTTCTTGAATTTCTTTTTTACGCTTGCTATATTACCTGGGAAATAACGTACTTTCTTATGATTGGACAAGTATTTATTTCAATTGGATAATAATTATTAGTATTTCATAAAGGTAAGTGACAAATATAATTTTATGAATTGACGAAGGCAAGGTATTCAATCCACTACTGGACATAGGCCTCTTTTTAGAAAAGAGGTTTTAGCCTACTATACCACGCTGGCCAGACCTGTTGGGATAGGGTATGTTTCAAGATTTCCTTCTCTTTGCAGTGCTGTTGTCCTGCGAAGTTAGTTCCCTTAGTCGGCTCTTACGACACCCACGGATTGTACAGGGGTGGTGACACTCCGTATTCAACATATGAAATAACATTTTAAGTCGCAAAATGTTATTTTATACTTCGAACAGTGTATGTGGAGGAACGTGTTCATGTCCAGCGGTGGACTACTAAAGGCGGTTGATGATAATGATGGCATATTTTATGACGACTTCTCGTATAACAAATATACAGAATGATTAATTCATTACTTACTCATGTAACAGTTTAAGTTAAGAATTCATAGTAAATCCATGTAAAATATTAACTTTGCAAGAGACGTATTTTATTTCTCTATACAAACAACATAGAACTGAGCTTGAATTCGTTTAAGTCTATCGATTCTGCACAAAAGAGATCGTATACATATCCAATGTATTGTAACATTTTGTGGATAGAGTTTGAAAAAGGCGCTCGAAGGTTTACCGGAATAACTTTTAAATTAAAAAACACGTTTTAAAGAATATATATCCTTATAAATAATACTAATGATACATAAAATTAATATACCAAATTTATCGAAGATAACAGCTAAAACAATATCACAACAAAATCTATTATATGACGAAGCAGAACTCTTTATTGTTAGACTGAAAAGTATATTCCAAAAACAATAAAAAAACACATTCAACTTTAAATAAAATAAGATTATTTAACTGCGGAAAGGGGTAATTATGAATACTCAGCAAGTGAGCATAAATCATGCACATTTTAAAGTGCAATTTAAGCTGTCGTTAGATACCATCAGTCTGGTATTACGTAAGATAACTCTACTGAACTGTACCACTAATGATACTTGGTATTCGGAATGGTCCAACTTATGATATTAATAAGTCATCAGATTGCTTCAGACGGTATCTGTTTTTGTGCGTTAATATGATTTGTGTCCCATTATAATTAGTAGTAATAAGTTTTAACTGTCGAAAAACTATTTGGTTATGTTACTGTAAGTATGTATAAAATTAATAATATTTTTTTACATCTGACACTACGCCATCTAGTTTCAAACTAAGCAAAGCTTGTACTATGAAAGCTAGATTGACTGATAGAATACTTGTACAATTTTTGTAAATGCATACATTTCATACTTAGAAAACACCCAAACTCCGACAAAAATATTTACAGATCATACAAACATTTGGTCCGACCCGGGAATCGAATCCGAGACCTCAGCACAGCAGTCGCATACGTTACAACTGCACCACCGATGCAGATATAATATTTAATGTATGCGTATATAGTATTTGATGCCAATATGGATTAGTAATGCTTATGCATGATAAGTATATTTTAGTTCATACGTTAAGACCAAAGAACAATGGCAGAAACATATTTACCTAAAACTGAAGCGTTTAAAAAATTGACTAACAGTAACCTTTCTAAATATTTTTTTTATGATTTATCATTATACCGCCATGTGTTGTATAAGTCTAATAAGAGATTGGATATTTTTAAAGATTTTTTTTGACCTATGTACGTAATGTCAGAATCGCCATCACGAACTGACTAGGGATGCGTGATGACATTATTATATTATGGAACGTTTTATCGATAATCCATTGTTATAACTTTGGCTTAAATATCTATCGAAGGTTCACCTATTATGATTATGAATTTGCTTCTGCCCACGGGTTTACTCATACGCTACCGTAACTAGTACTGTAGTGCTAAATCAACCTAATTATAAATAATTTAGAATATTTTTGACTCTTTTTAAAAGATTTTTGCTACACCAAAATAAATAGAATATAGTTACGTTATTTTCCTTCAGAAAAATACTAAAACAATATACTGCTTAGTGTGATGAGAAGAAGATATTGTAGGTTGATAACGGCATATAAATAGACATGCATCGATATTTTTCAAATGTCGATACGTCGTCGTCGCACTTACTATAACCCGGCAATCTCGTGCGCGACCGTCCCGCGGGGTGACAGACAGTGGCGGGGCCGAGGTAGCGCGTCATTCTAGCACACGGCTACACACGATTCCCTTCCCCGCTACACCACCCGCTACCCGCTGACATCGTGAGTACCTCGTCCCCGCCACCGTCTGTCACCCCGCAGGACGGTCGCGCACGACGTTGACGGACTATAGTCTTGTCGTTTGACACTTACACGCATGACTACATACCATTTGTCACAAGGCAATTTTGTAGTTTATTTGGTTGTTTTACTTTTGTTTAGTATTAAACTCTCATATATGTTTATTTTAATTTTATATAGTGTTACTCCATTATGCATGATGTGATGCCTTAAAATGTTGTGCATTAATCTCAATATAATGGATGCATGATTTAGATTTTAGTAAATAATGTCACAGCTACTGATTGTTGAATAACTAAATAATTAAATAAATGCTCCCACCTTCTGTAAATGTGTATTGAAGTACATTTATTCAAATTATTATTAATAATTTATGTACTTATGGCCAGTATTACACCTGCTATGTAAGCGAAGATTTTTTTTCTATTGTTTACCAATACATGCCAAGCAAATACCCTTCCTTTATTCACCCATTTAGAGAGTCGGCTAACACTTTCTACAGCAAAATAGGATTGCTTTAAAAGTAATAATAATGATGAATAATATTTTCGAATATATGACACACAACGCCATCTAGTTTCAAACAAAACATTTACAATATTTTAGTACTTAACCTCGAAACATTCAAAATCCAATATCTTTTTTCCTAGACTTCTTTCGCTAGTAATTTTTTTATGAGAATGTTCAACAATAAATTCTCAAGGGTTATAGGCATTTTTGATATTTAATGATATGATGTCACCTCGTATGAATCTGCCACCACTTTACAATAATGCCAATCCATTCAAAGGTTACCTGGAAGAAATTGCTGTAAGCGATAAGGCCGCCCTTTGTACATTATTTCTGCTGTACATTTTATACTTTTTAATACCTGTAAAAACCCTTTTTTTTTTGTGCGAAACTCCCCTTGAATACCACCTACCAGTGGGTGATTATTGGTTTGGGTTGGTGGATTTGGGTTTTTGGTCGGTTCGAGTCCGACAAAAACCTGTAAAATATAATTATACATAATTATCGACACGATGGCTGGAGTCCGCATGCCGTCTATATGGACAGGCCAACTCAAAACTATGGTCCTATCTTCAAAAAGCCAACCCAGAATCTATACTGCACTCACATACTTCTCTTTAACTTTGTTAACGGACTATAAAAAATACATATCTGCAGTTTGTTTTTGGCGTTTCTTCCCAGCGTGAGAATTTGGAATTTGGAAGTCCGACTTGCGAAAATATCTGAAAATATTAACTTGCAGAAATAAATATATATTTGGTTATTTAATTATTTGAAATAGATGTCATGCGAGATGGTTCATATTTGAATTTGATCAATATTGATTTCTTTATGATGTAGGGGTAATGGAGCAGACGGGCACCAGATGGTAAGTGATTACCGCCGCTGTATGGCCGCCTGCACCTCGAAATTATGTTGACGGTTTGAGACCATTATTGTATTATTATATTTGATCATTATTTACGTTAAGTTATGTAGTATGCACCCTGTAACTACATAATATTACATACGGTGTAATAAATTAACGAAGTTCCGTGAGTTTAAAACTTCATAACTTCACTCTTGTTGAATATTCAGGCGTTGTAAACAATTTTAACACGTCACGTTGGTCGGTCCTTTCTTTTCTGCATCTTTTTGTTCGATAATTACAGCCGAGATATAATTTTTGCTGACAAACTTATCTTCCTAATTATTTGTTCTATTTTGACGTTCTAATAAGAGGTTTTTTTTGTTATTGTGCTCGATGCTAACTTCATAAGTAAAGTTTGGTTTAGTAATATCTTCAACGTTTTTTTGTTAGAAAATATGTTTTCAAATGTCATGTATACGAGTCTCAGATAATTAAAAAAAAAGGATCTCCAATAGGCTTGCAAAATAGCTAAAAAAACACTTTTGTTCTATTATAATATAATTCGAATAGTTATATAATAGTAACTATATAGCGGCAAGTTCAAAGCGTATACAGTATTTACCATATGCCCCACGGGGTGCCGCATGTCAAAATTGAACTAAAAGTATACGCATATTAAAGTAGATTTCTTCTTTAATAAGTACCACATAATGTCATCATTTCTTTAATAAGAATCATATTATGTCCACGCATCACGAATAGACGGAAAAATGTTTGTCACTTTTTTTTTGTTTACGTTCTAAAAGACTTAAACCAAGTTTAACAGCAATCATCATCATCAACAGCCTTTATTAGTCCATTGCTGGACATAGGCCTCTCCTTAGAAAGGAGGTTTTGGCCTGCTACACCACGCTGGCCAGACGGGTTGGTATAGGGTTAATGTCAAGTTTGCCTTCTCTAGGAAGTGCTATTGTCCTAGTTTGCTCCCTTAGTTAGCTCGCCTTTTACGACACCCGCGGGATGAATACTCCTAAATGAATAATAATACGGGGGGTGCTGACAGTTTGTATTCTTAATCCGTCACAGCACGGACATTAACAGCAATATTAGAGATAAATAAATTAATAATAAAGCCGTGTGGTGTCGTGAGTCACCTCACAGGCATGAAGTTCGTTTTGCTATTTCACAAATATTACATTTATTAAATTTAGTAAAGTATTTTATTTCATACACCACCAAAATTACTAATAACATGGCCTTAAAGTTAGATTTATTCCTGTACGTCAATAAGTTAGATGTCAGATTTGCTTCAAAGATCAAGCAATATCCGGACATTCTTACATTGTATCAAGAATCTGTATTGTCCTACTAATTCCAATTTAACCAAACTACTTAGCTAAATACTAACTTAAAAATAGACCTTAATCGTTCAAGTACAAATAAGCGGTATATTCCCAGTATGGCAATTGAGGCTATTACAGCAATTTTATTGGTCACCGGGGACCGATTACATGATCCGGGTCATCAGCTACGTGAATGTTCCCGATCTGTGCTTTTTAAAGATTTTATAAGCTATGGTGCTGGAGATACGTATACAGACAGTGGCAAAAGTATGTTTCAATTCTGAACTTTAGGCAGCATTTATAAGCCTTCAATAAAGACGGAGACTGAAAACATAATCATGAAATATTGTAAATATATTTACAAATATGTAAACAATATAAAAGTATATATCATAATACAATCGAATACTGTAGGCATATTTCAACACTCATTATTTTATTAACAAAAATCAGTTCATAAAAGTCAAAATTTGTCTTATTAGTTATTTCAACACTAAGTAACGGATTAATTAACAAAGTAACATTAATTAATTTATATTTTTGTAATAACTGTCTCAAAATATAATAAGTCAATATTATTTTAGAACTAAATCAATCATGTACTGTTCGTATATATTTCATAAATGTTTAATTTCACTAAAATATTTATAATTTTTAAGGAGAAATACAAAACAATATCCTAAAAAAAACTTTGAGACATTGTTCACTGAAGCTGGAAATTGGTTTTAAATACTGAAGTGGCTGTAAAAAATTACGAATGCGTCAAAAGCCTATTCTCCTTCGCTCGTAAAATATTTATGCTTTCGTTCTTTATAAAAATCAAATGGAGCAACAAATTTTAGCTGATAAGACACATTTAAAGCTTGTAAAATATTTTTACAAGCTAGTTTTATCACTCAAACATTCTCTGGTAGGCAAAAATAAGCCCGCAACTTCTCCTTAGTTCTGGAATGACGAAATTTTGAAACAAGTCACGCACGCTAAGAAATTACAGAGTGGTCCCGCGAGGAGTAAGTAAACGAGCTGAAAACTTCAGGTTCCGGGGGAAATTTCATACACGACAAGATAAATAAATTATTAAGTAGGTGGAATAGGAATTTCGTTGATGGTTTGGCCAAGGTGTGTAGAAGCAAATATTTAAAGATTTTTTAAATATAATGCAGTTTTTTTCATTCCTCCTTTGCGACATCATCTGCTGTGAACTCTGTATATCTCATATGTATCGAATAAGAGTGTATTATAAATATATTATTCTCTAGAGGAAGTAATTTTTAACACGCTTCTAATAGCTTAGTATGTATGATGTTTATAACCGAGTTTTAGAACGTGATATTGACCCACTTCAAAAATTTGAATTAAATTGAAACTTCGCACATTTATCAAGGTCTAATGACAATGAAATGATTTAATAAATTTGGCCTATTATTATTAAAAATACGGTAGGTCTTTTGCTACGTACTAAGAGGCATATGTTTAAGCATATATGACTTACTGCCTTGTTACTTTTTTAGTCTTAATGTGCTTTTCAAGATGTTTTAAAATTTAATAACTTCACTTTGACCAATATCTGTAAATAAAATATTTTTACAACAATTGAGATCTAGCAGCCTACGCATTTTTACGATAAAATGTTTTTTCTTTTTGAAGTCAGAAAAATATTTTCTACGTTTTACTTCGTCTAGTTACAAAAGCGTGTTTTTTTTGTATATTTAAACTATAGACCGGTTTAGCACTTTTTGAAGAAAAATCACAGACCATTTTAAGCTTAACATTTTCATTTGTTTAGTGCTAAACTTTACACAACGAAAATTCACTTAAGGTAAACGAAAGAGTGACTTAAATACGTTAATAATAAATCTCCAGTGTTTAAAATTGCATTTCTAAACCGAATTTGAAACGAAAATACAAAACATAAACCTCATAAATACTCTTGTACTAAGTTCTTACATTAGAATCTCCCGAGCACTTTTATTCAATTAAATAGGTTGTATCTAAAACACAATATATTAGTTAATATAGAAGCTCTCGTCGCCCCTTTTCAGCAAATGCTGAGTAGCTGCATAGAAATGAAGGTTATTGCGAATAGACACAGAGACAAACACTGCGGGTGAATTATTTTATAATTTATAACGATATTATAATAATATATAGTAAACATAAGTAAACATTAATAAATTATATAAAACATATTTAGCCTCCTTGCCTTTTATTAAAATAAACACGGCATTCAAATCTTGCTAGCACCCGCCGAGTGCAATCACGTAGAAACATTTTAACATAATCAAGACAAAATAGGTGCTGCCATCACAAAAGCGCCAAAAAGAATGACGTACATCCATTCCTCGTATACTGCTATTTACATATTGAGGTTTTCTACAATAAAAAGGAAATAGGAAAACGTATTCTGCCTATCCCTGAAGGATTGGAATAAAGTTGCAAGTATATATCTGAAAAGACTCAGAGGAATAGTATAGAGGTTATGTTTACATATAAATATACGATAGAAATCTAGTTTATAAAGGAAACAAGACAATTGTGCTGTGAGAATCAGGCTAAAGGTAATATTACATCGTCTATATAACTTTTTATTTCCTTACGTAAAGCCTTTTAATAAAATTACTTCAGACAAAAATAAAAATCCTAAGACAGAGTTCAATAGATTTCCAACCAGATTATATCATACACCTGTAATTCGAACTGACGGTTGTTGTGACAAAACGAATATTAAGTCCCGTGATAAGCCATCCTGATAGTTGAAACGGAATTAGATTTTTCTGAAAAAATATTCCCGAGAGTAAAAAGAAAATTGTATCGCTCTTCCGTGGCGTGCTCTCAGTGAAACTACAGATAACGAAAAAATATTACGTATTATCATGCCACGAAAAAATAATCTGAAAATTACCTCCATTTTCATACGCAAACGTATGTGTGTATCACATTTATTATGAAATGTAAGCAATCTCCTGGCTTCATGTAGGTGGTATTTTCTTCTATTTTTTAAAAGAGCCACCGAGTAATTTTGTCTCCAAATGAAACTCTGGCAATTGTTTTGAAATTTGTGTTAAAAACCTTCTCGATTACCATCTTGATTACGATTATCTACTTATGTATTTTATATTTTGTTAAATAGTAGTGAGCTTGGCTTCTATGTCAGGTTCACTTAAAACTAGTAAGGGTAGGGTAGGGTGTAGTAAGGTGTTGTAATGTACAAATTGAGAATAGTGTATTGTTGAATTGTCGCTCAGCTTCTAAGCAATAACCTGCTTTACGTTCTCAATCACGTTTATAAGCAGTAGATAATGATCTTAGATGATGAGATTAGAAATTCTTCCAACAGGTTACACAAGAAGGTTACAACAGAGCTATTTAAGTTGCCGAGTATATACATATGTATATTATATACTAGCTGGCCCGTCAAACGTTGTTTTGCCATTATTTCTAGGAAATATTGAAAAATATTTAGGGGTGGGTCACCCTTGTACTTGACATGACTTGATCTACCCGATGTGCACACAAAATTTCATAAAAATCGGTTCAGCCGTTTCGAAGGAGTATGGTAATTAACATTGTGACACGAGAATTTTATATATAAGATATATATATATATATATATATATATATATATATATATATATATATATATATATATATATATATATATTATCGTGTATATATATATATGGCTACCATATTTAAATAGCTGACCAGATTTTCTAGTTACTCTTGAGAATATTTCTTGACAATAATCATATCAATATAATGGCTTATTATGAGGTTTAACGCTTGTTGTTTCTGTATTCATGTATAAGTCTAATAAAAACAAAAGTAATTATTATTACATATTGTTTACCAACGCATCAAAAAACATTATATGGTAATAGAACATTTGACTCAATGACACAAAATTACGTGTGCAAAACACAAATACATCATTATATTAGATGGTTCGGATTGCGAGGCAACATTCAGTTAAAGTTATAGGTATGTGCTAATATTAGCAATAATTAACTTGCTTGCGAAAGTCTTCTGCTCTTCTTAAAGGGCATAACTTACTTATTTAAACATTCTCAAAATAGATAAGCTTAATTTAAACTTAAACTTGTCGAAAAATAAAACGATCCCTTTATAGACAGCTGATTTTACTTTGTTTATCATGTTTAACTGACTTCAAAAACACACAAGAGGAGGTTGTGAATTCGTCCGCATTTCGTTTTTTTTTATGTTTGTTACGCGATATCTCCATCAATTGTGGACCGATTTTCAAAATTATTTTTGTAATCGAAAGGGCATGTTCCCGAGGTGGTCCCATTACCATAAAATCAGTATTTGATGATGGGATCCTAGAGAAATCGAGGGTGACCCGCAAATTTTTCAGGCCCGACAACGTGTTTTAGCTTGTTTGTCTAGCTACATATATAGGTATTTGCGATTAAGATGTAATTACATTTTAATTTTTAGTGCTCTTTGTCAGTATTGTTTGAAGTCGGTTCAATTGTTTTTTAAAGGAGATATTATAATACACCTTTTGTACTACGAACAATTCGTACATCATACAATTTAATTAACAGACATAAAGAACACCCACAGGTAACTATTTATGGACTGGAATTTTGATCCTTTAAGGAATCGCTTACTAACATGCGAGCTGTGTTGTTCTTAGCAACTTTTGAACATAAAATACCTACTGGTGTCAGAATTAGGCTGTATAATAATAGTATATTGAGAAGATAATCAACCACATATATGAGAAAATTATCTTTATCCGACTTTAAGCAGTCTCTGAGGCATTCTATATAACGAGGAGTAATTTATTTATGATCGTGAACTTGCAAAAGTGGAATAAGTTTTTAACTGTTCAGAGTAAACTTTTGGAATAGAATTAAAGCATTTAGTAACTACTCTATAACTTCTCTAAAGTCCATTAGGTTCAAAGTAAAAACAGCTTTGAAGGTCATAAAGATAAAAAGGTAATAATACCCAGTGGTTGAAGTTCTGAAGATCTCTGTAATATTTTCTTAAAGTGTCATAAAAGTGTAGGATCTGTAATTGTTGTGTAAATGTGTTGTTGTAAATTATGAACCGTTTACAATTGTCTGATAAACGATTAATGTTTTCTTTTTTCAGTTTCGAGTCATCGAAGAATGTTGGATATTTTAATTCCCGCCTTCAACGTTACTATTATAAAAACTGTACTTGTCACCATATTTACGTCATCTATTTATTTTTGATTAGGTATTTTCATGCGTTATATCTGTATGTGTATTTAGTCTTAAATAGATTTTTATTAATCGTAACTACGGTTCTTGTAATTTACAAATAAATTATAAAGCTTTTTTTTTTGAAGTTGAAACCACTTTAAACAGTACTAACAAACAGCACTTAAAACCTAGCAGCAATCGCGGTTAATTTGCTGTCATTTTTTGAAGAGTTCCGTTGTCTGTCTCCGAAACTCATCATCAGATCTATATGAAATTTAAGTGGGACTATTTGAGAATAAACCCCTTTCGAACTTTCGATATAATTTTAAAAAGTCGTCTATATACGACCAAGTAATGCCCGAACATACATAAAACAAATAAACATCCGTAACCGAATTCAAAAAGGAGAAGCTTATCAAAGCTTCTCCTTTTTGAATTCGGTTAAAAATTTAAAAAAAATGCAACTTCATACATGTCTTTTTTTTTTATTTTCAGTAACAATTACGAAGTGTAATTGCCACCACTGGCCTATAAAATTGAAAAATCCTAAACAATTTCAAACTTATTTTTGGTTACGAAGTAATAAAAGTATGTTGGTCTTTAAATAATTTACAATAAGAGCACAAAATACCATTTAACTTTAGTAAATAAACATTTATCTCGCACAAGTTGTGGCAACACAAAAACTTGTTTCCCGAGGGTAACATTCGATTTAAACAAATTATACTCAAAGTTGTACAAAATGTCTGCAGTATTGCGGTGAAAAAGGAGTGAACTATACTTTTTTCTCTTTCACACTTTCACATATTTACACTGTTGTTATGGTATTTCTTTATCTTAGGTTGATCTAAATACTTATTATATTGGTTCAAGATGTACCTTGCAGGCTTCCCTTAGCTGTTTGGTTGGAAATAATTGGCGTCTGATTAATTAAGTTTCCTAAGGACAGCTTGTAGGCTAAGGTTACAGTCAGACTGTACGAACGTTTTTGTAACCTAAATCATTATTCTAAATATATCCGACAGGGACTAAAAAAACAGGATCTATTTATGAAAAAAATCGTAGCAAAAGGATTAGAAAAGTCATATTGCCCTTCAATGTTTTGTCATTCTTCTGTATTATCTTACGTCTGCTTATAAAGAGGTGAGTTTGTCATCCTTTTAGTAAATAGATGATGGCAGTAGAAAATATATACCTATTCTGAAGTCCAAACGTATGTAAGCCTTGTAGCCGCTTTTCCTCTCTTGCGGACTACTCACCGGCTGACCCAGTGGAGAGATTCAAGAGATTACCTCAGGGCGCCTTGTATGAGAATAGAAGTGTGTGCGTGTGGGAAACCTATGGGACTCTTTAGAGGAAAACAACTTACACCTCAGTTATACATACATGTATATTTCAAAAAAAAAAGTAGATCAAATTTACAATAAGAAATTAAATAAATTAATCAGTGTGGGTACAAGAAAAAGAAAAAAAAAACTGCAGCGGAGCGCGTTAGAGCCGAGCTGATGGTGCTCGGTGCCTCCTCGTCGTCCCTCCAGGAGGTTACTTCCTCTTCCGCCCGAGTCGGCTATTTATATTAGATATGGATAAAAGTTTAACAATTTGCAATTATAAGTTTAAGTACGTAACTCTTGGGTACGGCTGTCCGCTTGCGTCGTGAGCCGCGCAACCACCAGCTTTGCCAGAGGGTACCGAGAAACTTGAGTCTGAACCAGAAGGCCACAAAAGAGCAAGCACGCCGTCTGAGACTGACCGTCTTGACCCCGTAATCTGGGACCCTACGAATGGATTAGCACTCAGATAATTAATCAGGTTCCAGAAACAAATAGGTTTAAGAAGAATTAAGACCATACTCACCACACTTTAGTGGGTAGATTTGAACAGACTACATATTACGAAATTCAAATTACACGACAATCAAACACTATTTAAGGTTGGAAGACACGAGATAGCAGAGTGTCTCTCGTGGTAGAAAGCCGGACTTATATATCCTCGGTTCAGGAATCTTCCAGAAATTAACCCTTCCTCATCATTTCACTTTGACATTTAAATTGAGAAAGAAAACAACGCTAACAAAATCAAAAGTAACTTGCTTTCCACCATAGCTGAACACTCTCAATACCTATACAATTTGTCATGACAGATTACCAGAACAGATTAAAAAAGTAAGTCTTTTTAATTAAACTATCATGTCTCAAACAAACGCCATCTAGTGGTCCGAAAGTGAACAAAGGAGATCAATACCGTAGCTACAAACTACTTTAGATAAATCAACAACAAAGCGATGCGGCCAACAGGTGTCGCTTTTATCAATACCGTACGCATTACTACTATACCAAAAAAATAACTGTTACAGCCTTATTCAACAAATTCACATCAGAACTTACTACAAATACTATAATCACGGGCCTATTGGTCTAGTGGTTAGTGACCCTGACTGCTAAGCCGCAGGTCGTGGGTTCGATTCCCACCCAGGACAAATAATTGTGTGATGAGCACGATCATTTGTTCTGTGTCTGGGTGTAATTTATCTATATTATGTATGTATTTAGAAATATATAAGTATGTTTATCAGCAGTCTGCTTACCATAGTACAGGCTCTGCCTAGTTTGGGATCAGACGGCCGTGTGTGAGATGTGTGAAATTATTATTATTATTATTATTAATCACCAGATCGAAAAAGTACCTCAATACCCAGAAGATTGATTACAACCAAATAACTTAAATTCTGTTTCTTTCGTGTTAGTTCCAGAGGTCAATTAGAAATTTCTAAGCCGGACCGGCTGTGTAATGAGTTCTTTTATAACTTTTGGCCTGATTTAAGGATATTAATGACAGTCCTGTTAAAATCGCAGGTGTGAAAAGATGACGTTGATTAGGAACAGAATGGATAACTATTGATCGATGAAAGGTGAAGCGGTGGTAGCCTAGTGGTTAAGGCATTGGACTTGCGATCAAGAGGTAGTGGGTTCGACTCCTGACCTGTGCACTACCGACGTGAACCCAGTCCTAACACAAGCAATTTAGCTTAGCGGGAGGGGTTAACGAAAATACTAGTAATTTCGGTTGCTAATAGACCTTTAAAAAAATGGTACACCTCCCATGGAAACCTATAAACTATCAGAGTTACTCCACTTGTTCCGTCAGATATGAGCTCAACCTAAATGGTACTACAGCCTCTAATTAAAAGGGCGGTAAGATACTTGTAGCTCCTGAGTTGCAAGTAGCCATTAGCAGCGGTAGGCACTTATCATTAGGTAACCTCCCTGGTCGTTTTCCCTCCTACACCACAAAAACAATCTTCTGCGGCTTTCAAAAACAGATTCTGCCTGAACGCCTTAAGCGTAAAATGAAGAAAGAGATATTCTCGGACTTAGAATAAAAATTAAATCTAACAAGGAGAAACCCGTCATGTTTATTGAATCGTGTAAGTATTTCACTCATTATTTTATTATATATAACTGCATGTATGGTGACGGCTTAAAAATACAGAGTGTCACCACCCCTATTCATTCCGTGGGTGTCGTAAGAGACGACTAAAGGACCAAAACTACGCAGGACAACAGTACTGCAAAGGGAAGGAAAACTTGACACAAACCCTATACCAACCCATCTGGCTAGCGTGGTATAGTAGGCCAATAGGAGAGGAGTCACATTAGAAAAGGAGGTCCAGCTGTGGACTATTAAGGGCTGATGATGGTGATGATGGTGAATCTCGTGTATGCAATAATTACATGAGTTAAGTGATCAAGGCGTGATAGCGTTACAAACATATTAACAAACTCACATGACTCACCTGTTTATAATAATAGTTAATTGTAAGCATAGCATTCCAATTTTAAGATATTTATTACTTTTTAAACTATTCATTTACCAAGTTTTACTTCTCGCTTTTAGTTCATTCCTTATGTAAGTTTCTGTAGTATTTGGTGTGGTGAGCATTTCGTGTTCAGTGTTTTGTTTTTCACAATAATTAGCTAAACACAACAGTTACCGGACTAAGTTTATACATTAACAAGTATTTTACTATTAATTTTATGTTCTTAGATAAAATATTATAAATTTTAATATTAACATTACAAGATGTTAGGACCTTACCATAGACGAGTAAAAACGTACGTGAATAAAATCTTAAAACGTTCGGTGCTAGACCAATTCTAATATTTTTAAGACCTTACCATTAATTTAAGTCGAGTTTAGTATTTAATAACTGTAAATTAAAAAAAAACTAATTGTTAATTTATTTTGGACATGGCATATAATTTGCATGTTGTACATTAAATGTCGTATCAAAACAATTAACACACTTAAATATGTTTCATCCTGGTGAAAACTGCCAGATCCACTTGAGAATATGAAGAATACACCACCTACAAGTGATTAGGAATGTATACATTTCCTAGCTTATTTTAAGTGAGTGTATTTGTTTATTTTTTCCTTCGTAAGTGTACAGGCAAAAGGTAGTATTACGAGTACTATTCCGGACACTACTGATTGTCATGTCTTTATCTCACAAACAAGCCTTTATTTAACAAGCTAATGTGCACATTGCGTTCATGGCACCGAAACCAACTGCGCTTAGCGTGAATGGATCATTCAGGGCGACCACAGTTTCTGGGTTGTAGGACCACACATTCACAGTCGAGTATTCGCAAGCAAGGCACTGTATTTGAGAAAATTATACTTTAAAATATTTATTATTATTATACGAATGTAGAATTTAATTATTTAACAAGGTTTGATATACAAGTCTGTACCACATCATGTATACTCTTGAAGTCCACAATTCATCCTCAAATTAAAAGATTTATATAATCAAATCCAAATACAGTAAGAACTTTCATCATGGGAATACCTAATAATTTAAATATGAAAGAGATTATATCTCTATTACATCGCACAAATACAGATGTTTGTGCTGATGTTGCTGATGTTGAATTAGAAGCAGACCTCTTTTTGCACAGATAGTTTTTTTTTGCATGCATGACTAGTCCGCCATTTTTTTATTTTAGCTTTTCTTTCATTTTGCTCCAGCTGATCTTGACTACTGTTTCCAGTAACCATGTTCATTGACGAATGTCTTAGGCCAGCTAATGCGATGTACCTAAGGCCATTAGGGCCATATAAGGCACAAATTTCCACCATCGTTCCACACAGCAAAGTTTTCATCCTCATTACCTGGATAGTTGGCGCTCCACTACTGTGCGCTTTTCCAGATATTTTTTGCCCCGCACAACCAATCTGTGGAACGGGTTATCGTCTGCGGTATTTCCAGACCGATACGACCTTCAAACCTACAAGAAAAGAGCGTACTCCTTCCTAAAAGGCCAGCAACGCGTTTGTGACTCTTGAGTTGCAGACGTTCATGAGACGTTCACTTTCCATCAGGTGACCCGTCTGCTCGTGTGCCCCCTCTAACATAAAAAAAGATGTTTTTTTTATTATTATAGTTATTATTTTAATGAGTTGATTCATAAACCTCTTGAGAAGATCTTGCAAATAACGAAAACCTATAATCATTTATTTACCCATCTAGATAGAAAAATAAATTTTCTTCTATCATGTCAGTTTACTTTGTTGGTTGAAAAAATAGCTCCCTTATCTTTAAAGTTGCCGAACATTTTAACATGTTAACGTAGGTGTCAGAACAAGTCATCGGTAATCGCAAAACCGATACTCAAAGTAAACAGTTACTTATTTCATTCGTGAGAGTGGTTTTGATATAAAAGGATGTACACTTTAGCGTTATGCCACGTTTGCGATAATAATATGTAAACACATAGAGGCAGGACCAAGTGCTCAAAGCCATTTCTCCTAAGTAAAATTATATTATAAGTGGTTATTAAATATTTAAAAATATCTGTCAATAACAATTTAATATTAAATTAAGATTTTAAACCTTTAATTAAAAATATAATAGTACTAATTGTTCATTTGATGGCTACCTTATTGAATATATGTATATAGATATAAAAACACCAACTCGATCTGAACGTATCCCACAGCTGTTTAGTGTTTCCACAAGCAATAACAATGTGTCTCAAAATAATCCTTTGCATAGAATGTGTAAAAATTATAACGCTATTTGCTCACAGATAGACATTTTTCACGGCAAGCTTAGATCTTTTAAATCTTTCTTGCTACATTATATTACAACCCTGTTAGGCCGTCGTAGTTAATTTAAGTTTATGGGTATCCATTTTTTTTATTTAAGTTGTTTTGTTTTTCTCTATATTTTATTTAAATCTTTTTCTGTACAAATTTACATTTAAATCTGACCTTAACCTACATTAAAAACGAAGCACTGTTTGTTTTGAAAGTTGTGTACAGTTGTAATTGGACTTCAGGTTCGCTCACTGTTAATTACTAAGGCCACTCTTTGTATGTCTTGATCTGTTGTGTGTGTTTCTTTTGAATAAAATAAAAATAATAATAGTCTAAATTTGTCTAACAAAAAAATATATTTTTAGACCCAATATTGAACAGACTAATATTATAGCTGTATTATATACTAATACGTTCATAAGAAGCCTAGACATTGCACACACAGTGGGACCAATCCCTCATCCAGATGAAATGACGATTTAAAGAAACCGACTAGCTAGCAGCAGACTACAAGGCTAATGAAATGACTGTTATTAACAACGTTATGACATTGGTTTTGTGTGGTGCACAGGTGTCAAGTCGTTCCAACAGGAGGGGAGGATCCTCCGACCAGGCGAGAGAATTGTTAATATTGCGATACAGGATTAGCAGTTACTACGTAGTTCGGTGTATCTTTGTTAGATGGCGCTGTAGTATGTTTCTTTGTTTCACCGTATGTGTAAGTCACCACATCCGGTGATCGTCCGAGATTCTGCCTTTGTGTTGAACTAACATGTCACCCACAAATTCTCAAATTCCTCAACAAATGTAAATTTCTTTGTTTAAGAATGGTGTTGAATATTTTTTTATTTGAAAAAAATGTAGAAATTGTACTAAATTGTACTTATACTTAAAAAAATGTACCTCTAATAAAACGACAATATAATAAAATCTAGATGCACCTATCTCTCTCGTATCTGATACTACATATGAATTATTAATTTATAGTTATAGACATATATTAGTTCTTAGGGATTAAATATTAATACCAAAAATTTTTGTATCTGCAGTTTACTATAGTTTTGTTTTAGTAGAAGGATATTTTTTTTAAGTAGGTATAAGTACAATTTATGTTAATTTTTTTCTGTAGTAAATGAGATTGGGTTTGTTATGGTACACCCGCCACTTTGACTCTCACGTTTATCTTCAAACATTTTAGGTACTACAAGATTATTCCATTTTGAATGTACCATTAGACGAGACCTATTGAGCAGACATATTGGGTGCAAAATTAAAGTTTAGAGTGAATGCAATTTTCTAGTACCAGCTGAACTCCTTTTTTGTACTTATTCATAGTCTAGTCCAATTTTATTTTAAATTTCTGATTATTGCATCGCTTTCCATAGTAAAACTAAATACTACTTGTAATATGGGTTTAAAAACATAGATTTACAGTTTAAAAATATGGATATACTGACAGTTTTAGCTGCCTATTTCGTATCGGTCGGACAGGATATCAAGTGGTCAATTTTAAGATCTTGCAGATTTAAAAATTGTCAGGATCAGATATTAGAATTGGAATAACCAAATTTTATATCGTACGTTATTACGATAATTTGCTTTTTTAACTTCTTTTAATACTCACTCGAATTCTTTTTAAAGGTAAGTTCGAAAGACTCTAGTGAAGATCCGTCACCGTATCTAGAGTATGCTAATAACTTTCCGTACCCTTCAAAGAACAAAAAAGAGATTTGTAAAGAATTGTTTCTTCCTAGCTTTCGTTATTCTACGTTTAATAGTCAGTTGAAAGTTTTATGCGGAATTCTTTTACATAAATAGGCCTAACAGGTAATAACAAAATTAAGGTTTGAATATTACAAAACGTGGTCCGAAACTTAAATAATCACTTCAGTACCAACATAATTCGACAAGGGATATAATAAAATTACGTAATTGGTAAAATTGGTGGAGCATGCCAACAATTTTGCATATTTGTCCCTTGTGTAACATAAAGTCGTAAAAAAATCGTCTGAAACTGTTTTTTCTAACCTTGGGGCAGAAGCAACAATGTAAACGAAATTGAAAATTTAAAAAGACATTGATGTCGATCGCTTTTATTTCCAAAAGTTCTAAAACTATCTCCACAGACTTCATAGAAATACAGCAATGTCTTTTGAAGAAAGCTGAAGTTTGTGAGGGAATTAATGCACGGCCAGGAAGTCCTTAAGCGGTCCATTATCCTCAAACCTTACGCAACTTGGAGCTTTACGACGTAACAAGCAGTTCATCACAGTGAGAGCAGGCTATTGACCGAAATATCGGTGCTAAAGTTGTTCGAGGTCCGACCCGCCGAAAGTCGTAATTGACTTCAAGGATATATCTTAAACCAGTTTATTTAGAGAATTTTGAGTTTCATTTGTTTCAAGACTAGTATATTGTAGCCGCTTTTCTTCTCAGGCGGACTACTCACCGGCTGACCCAGTGGAGAGATTCAAGAGATTACCTCAGGGCGCCTTGTATGAGAATAGAAGTGTGTGCGTGTGGGAAACCTATGGGACTCTTTAGAGGAAAACAACTTACACCTCAGTTATACATACATGTATATTTGAAAAAAAAGTAGTTCAAATTTACAATAAGAAATTAAATAAATTAATCAGTGTGGGTACAAGAAAAAGAAAAAAAACTGCAGCGGAGCGCGTTAGAGCCGAGCTGATGGTGCTCGGTGCCACCTCGTCGTCCCTCCAGGAGGTTACTTCCTCTTCCGCCCGAGTCGGCTATTTATATTAGATATGGATAAAAGTTTAACAATTTGCAATTATAAGTTTAAGTACGTAACTCTTGGGTACGGCTGTCCGCTTGCGTCGTGAGCCGCGCAATCACCAGCTTTGCCAGAGGGTACAAAGAAACTTGAGTCTGTACCAGAAGGCCACAAAAGAGCAAGCACGCCGTCTGAGACTGACCGTCTTGAGCCCGAAATCTGGGACCCTACGAATGGATTAGCACTCATATAATTAAACAGGTTCCAGAAACAAATAGGTTTAAGAAGAATTTAGACAATACTTACCACTTTAGTCGGTAGATTTAAACAGACTACATATTACGAAATTCAAATTACACGACAATCAAAACACTATTTAAGGTTGGAAGACACGAGATAGCAGAGTGTCTCTCGTGGTAGAAAGCCGGACTTATATATCTTCGGTTAACGAAGCTTCCAGAAAATAACCCCTCTTCAACATTTTACTTTGACATTTAACATCAGTGAACACAGAAGATCAAAACTGTAGTTATAAACTACCTTAGATAAATCAACAACAATGCAACGCGGCTAATAGATGTAGCTTTTAACAAGACCGTACGCATTACAAATGTACAAAAAAATAACTGTTACAATATGTATGTATCATATTTAGGTCATCTTAAATTAGAACATAAATATTTGTCGTAGCAATGAACTTCTACAGTAAGTGTTAATATATAACCAGAGTCTTCTATAAATTAATAAATGCATTATAATTAATTGTTCAATCCTGCGTTTTCGAGATTATTTTGGATGATCCTTAACGGAATTTCTTACTAAAGTTTTATATTCCAAGAAATATAAATATTAGATTTTTTATCATTTATAGTACAAACTGAACATAACTTGTACTAAGACTGACAATAATAATCATGGAATTATGTAAATAGTCAAATCCTCTGCTTTTTTCTTTGTAATTTACTTGAACCTAATCGATAGTACTACCCACTTTCCTCATCATCATAACTGACGTACCAAGAACCTGTCTTCAATGCTTCAACACTTCTATAACCAGTAGAGTAACCAATCTTTTGACCTACTGAAAAATATTACTGTCGAACTTACAAAGAACTTTTATTTAAATAGTTCTTCAATACCGTGACACCCTAACTCCCAAAGTGATAACAGTTAGATACAACTATCTAACAATAAACCTAACTAACTACCTACCTAACCTAACTAAAGTGGTCACCAAATAACAGAAAACTGTAAACGTAATAAATTTCTTCAGACTTCAGCTCCTCTCTATTTCTCTCTGCTCATCACAGTGCCATGCAATGGAACTATAGGGTCAAGCTTCTATTATTTAGTCAAGAAAAATAATGATACTAATATAAAAATGTTACAAAAAATTAAATATAAAAAGATTGTGCAAAGAGGCAAGGGGTAGAGCAATCAGTAAAAATGAATCTAGAACATCCAGATCCTCTATTTCCATTCAACATCACGTTCCACTAACGGTCCAGGACTGTCTGCGAAAAGTTGTAAACCTATAATTGCTGGAGACACTGAAACTGTTATAAGTGGGGCTTAAAAATGATTGCCACTAAAATTTGTAACGATATCTTTTTATTTTACGACAACTGTGTTAAAAAGGCTGTTTATCTTGAGCTTTCAGAGATTTTATTTGGATGTATTTTAGTCGATAAACCGAAAGTAACAGTACATCAACTGACATAATAAAATTTGAATGTCATATGTCTAAGAACTGGAAGTAAATGCTGTCTTTAATATTTTACTGTAACTGTACTGTTTTCATGTATTTTCTTAATAAAACATATAAAATGACCTATGTCCCACAGACGATTATTTTTTATTACGGATTATTACGGAAATAATCGTCTGTGGGGCACGGCAGAAGTTCATTCGTCTGCCACAACGAGGCTTGTAAAGAACTGTAAATATATACGTCAATTTAAATTACTCTGGGGTTTTTTAAGTATATTGTAAATGTATTTAAAATAAAACAAAACTAAACATGCTTCGTATCGACTAAACAAACGATGTGTAATAAGCCAAATATATTTTTGTTACAACTTTTTTTGTACCTGACTTAATAAGCCTGGTATACTTACATAATATCCGTTTTAAGCAATATTTACTGAAACTTCAGATAACAGAAAAAATATTTACTTTGGATCTGATATAGAAAAACCATTACAAAAATAAATCTGTAAGCAAACAATATTCTTTTGTTGATGTGTCTTTGTGCGCAGTTTGTTATGACTGATGAACTCAAGTGTTTGCTGCTCTAATAATGGAATCCCATGATATATAATGATACAAAAAATAATTATTTAAGGCACTATATTTCTTCATCTAAAGTCGTAGACCATAGCGTTTTGTATATATACTGATCACTCAGAGTAGTTACTAAAACTCCTTTATAATATGACTGAGCCAGGCGCTTAATTAACACGATGATTTGTTGGCACAAAGAACGTTATTTAGTAGCCCCGTATCTTTTAATTTTTTTATTTATTTTAATTCCCGTTGAGTTATATACGAGCTAAAACTCTTAGAAATACTTATTGTGCTGATCCCAATTAAAATAGCAAAAAGGAATAATTCTGACGATGTATCATAAGGTTTAATAACTTCACTGATACGCGTCTAAAATACAGGCTTTTACAATTTAATAAAGAAGATATTGCTAAACTCAAATGAAATTAATTAATAAAACAACTGGTAGGCTCAACTTATCACTCTGAACAAGAGCCTATAAATTAAACCGTCAAAAGTTACAAAAGGAAATGTCTTAAGCAGAGCAAAAACTTTATAGGCGTAACGTATCAAATTTCACCTTTCAGTGTATTTTAGAAAAGGTTTCAACAATTCATACGTGACGATGTAGCCCCTCGTAATCGGAATATAAATTTTGAAACGTGCTTCTGGCACTTTCTGCTTATTTAAGGATTATGATATTCTTATTTAAAAGTCAGAAAGGGGTATAATTTATACACCCTTTATCAGGCATTGTAGTAACCTAACTTTTTTTCAGTTTTAGATTTTATCATCAGGTTAAAATTGGTGGTATCTGTTAGTAAGGAGAACAGTTAATGTTTTATATTTTAATTTTCAGATTTATTCACATGAAAAAGAAAAAAATTTTGCTAATGCTGTAAATTGTTTTAAGTACGACTCACATACGTGACATTACACATGACTTTCCCGCGGTAAAATAGACATTTATTACTTATCTTATATACATACAAACATACATATGTCTTTATTAACACAACACTAATCGCTATTTCATAACCAAAACCTACAAACATCACTCATTCCACAACGGATATCGAGCTCTAGTCCATTAACATTACGACAGTAGAAAATGTATAAACTGATGGTACGAGTTTCTAAAAAAGACAGTTGTAACTGTCCTCGTACATATATGTATATGTGCTTATCAACTACATAGATAAAGATTAAAAACACCCGTATATAATAACTGGTTTTAAGGTAAACAGGCATTCCACAAATACATAATATCGATAAGTTTATTATACATCGATATAGGTATTGTACAATTTGACCTAGACATAGTAAACACATTTGTTTTCTGCAGATTTTTGCTGCAGACTTTTGTAAAAAAATTCTGGTTTTGTCTACTAAGAGCGGTCTTAATATGTCTTCATCCTACTACTACCTAAAACTTCAGCGACGCTTTCCCCCCAGTAATCCCTACTCTAGTACAGTTTTCTTTTTTATGCTAAGATAAAATGTTAAAGTCACTGTATTTTTTGCATAAAAAAGTTGTTTATAGTGTAGTCGCTTCTTGCAGTAAGAATAATAATGTTATGAATAGAAGTTAAACTGTAAACAACTAAGATATGTATTATCAACTCAATCTTCTTTGCGTTATAATTATTAACTTTAATGACTTAACTTAAAAACTTAACTTAAGTAATCAGTTGGAACTTGTAACTAATAGCATATCTGATAAAATGTTATATTTATGAGCAAATAGCATTACTTTTCTAAAAGTATTTTGTTAAATTAAAGGACTGACATAGAATTTTATTACTTTACCTCTTGAAATAAATTTTAGTACGTTATATTTAAATTGCAGTAAGTTTAATACTTTCATAAAGCAGTCTTTTGTTTAGACTTCTAATTGTCACGATCGAATTTATGAGAACCGAGAACATAAACATTGGAATCATTCTTTGATATATTTTGTTAGTATAAATTATGTGTTTGGAGGCTTGTTGTAAGCAATGCCGCTATATTTATTATTTAAAACTATATGTGTCCGTGTGGTGACGGATTAAGAATACAGAGTGTCACTGCAGAGAGAAGGAAAACTTGACACAAACCCTATACCAACCCGTCTGGCCAGCGTGGTATAGTAGGCCAAAACCTCCTTTCTAAGGAGAGGCCTATGTCCAGCAATGGACTGTTAAAGGCTGTTGATGTGATGATGTGATATGTGTTATTAGTTTGTAAGCCTTCTTTAAAAAAGAAAAACATTTATTCATTGTCAAAAGAACTTTGTCAACCAAAAAATTATTAAGGCCTCCCCGACTTTGTTCCATTTAATAATAACTTGAGACTTACATACAGCTGACTGATTGTGATTCCGAATAACCTTGATGTATAGAAATAACCTTCAGTTCTTGACTCTGATTGACACCTCGACTAACATTCTACACCAATATTAATTAGCATACGATACAAGGAATCTGTAAATACCTTGTTCATCTTTAAATAAAAACGGTAAGTGCGGGTAATAACGAATCATTTACTTATCATTTTCGTTAGCGTAGAATCAGAAAAATGATTTTATGTTATGTATTAATTTCTTTGTGTGTACACGTATCTCAATGCGTTGTTTCTGGTGACTTCAAGTCGTATAAAAACTATAAAATATACGAAATCGAAGGTGATAAATATGAAATAAATAAAACAATTACCTATTTACAGGTAAATTATGTAAGTGTTTATTTTCGTATAATTTTTGTTTTGTGGCATTTCTAATTAACCCATATTATATTATACCAGCTTTTGCACGCAGCTCCTCCCGCGTGTATTTCATCTATCGCGGTAAAAAGTAACATGTGTTACTCGCTGATAATGTAGAATAATATTGGTAAAAGAATTTTTGCAATCGGTTTAGTGGTTTAGGTGTGAAAGTGTAACAAACAAACATACAAATAAACTTATTTTCTTTTATAATATAAGTATTAACAACTGTTATTTATGCCAAGACAGATGTACCTTTTCTGGAAAGGGGTATTTTCCCCGGGAATGAGATGTTTCTGCGCACACGCGTAATAAATGAGAATATCACTAATTTCGAGAGTAGTTTCTAACTAGTTTGACGCAATATGGCGACGTATTACATTAAACTAGCTTGCCCGTGCCATAGTCACCGGCAATAGGTAACTACCTATTTTTTTTCTACCACAACCACACAACGCCATCTAGTCTCAAACTAAGCAGAGCTTGGTCGGTCGTCGAACCGTCAACCAAGATTAATATATTTATACTCCTAAATTAAGAGATGCTGTGATCTGTGATGTGTAAAAAAATATAGTTTTAATTCCACAATATCTTTACTTTATACTGGCTGCTACCCGCGACTTGGTTCGCCTTGAATTTGAAAATCGCTGCCTTAAGAGTTTAGTAGCCTCGGGTTCGATTCCCGGGCCGGGCAAAATTTTATAGGGTTTTTTCTGAGAGGAAAAATAGCTTAAGTTACTCCTTATACTGTTCTCTAGACAGCTACCTGGTAGTAAAATATTATCAGAATCGATCACGCTGTTTTGAAGATTACCCAGAACAAACAGACAGATAGACTTAATATATTTGAACTGGTTTTTCGGCATAGGTATCGTGTAAACTATTATTTTGATATTACAAACAGATAGTTCAATTTAATTAATTTGATAGATTAAATTAGAACATAGGGAAGTTTGTCATATATATTGTATGCATGTGTTGTAATATTTTCTAGAAACTACCATATCATTCGAGCAAAGGGAATAAGTGTCAAATAATGGTAGCACCAGATCTAGTACCCATCATTGAAAATATTGCAAGGGAAGGCGGACTTTCTACAAAAGTTATTGTGGAGGATTATTCAGAGTAAGATTTGTATTAGTTGCCTATTTAAACGCCTATTCTTTTTACATTACACTAAAGCTTACAGTTGTCCGTGTGGTGACGGATTAAGAATACGGAGTGTCAATTCAATGTCAAATTCATCCCGTGGGTGACATAAGAGGCGACTAAGGGAGCTAACGTAGGGCATCCAGCACTGCAAAGAGAAGGAAAACTTGACACAAACCATATTCCAACCCGTCTGGCCAGCGTGGTATAGTAGGCCAAAACCTCCTTTCTAAGGAAGCCTATGTCCAGCAGTGGACTATTAAAGACTGTTGATGTGATGATGTGTGATGTAAAAGCTTACAGTTAAAATAAAAAAAAAACCTCAATAAGCGTAACATAAAAGTTATTATGTATACCTTTATTTTTCAGAATTATAAAGACGGAAAAATCAAACAAATTGCGAAAACATGAGTTCTCTTGGACTGCCTACTACGATATCGACGATGTTAGTAATTTTAATTTTAATAAGAATATATTTTATACTTGTTTGGTGCAGGCGACTTCGTTCGCGTGGAATTTCAAACACGCTGCCTTAGTGGGTTCGATTCCCGGACCGGGCAAAATTTTATGAAGTATTTCTGAGAGGAAAAATAGCCTAAGTTACTCATGATATAGACAGCTACCTGGTAGTAAAATATTATCAAAATCAGTACAGCCGTTTAGAAGATTACCCGAAACAGACACTTGAATTTTATTTATTTATATAGAGAAACATCTATTTACATTATACTCGATGCTGTAAAACTACAATTTTTTAATTCATTAGCAGCATTTTGTAGCGTATTCAAGCAGAATATTGCAAAAAAAATTACCTTGCACTAAATAAAAATGAATAGCAGTTTCTGTTCACTAAAAAATAATGATTAAAAAGATATGTTCTTAGGCCGGATATTTAAAAATAAATGAAAGTCATCCTAATTTAAAGTTTCCTTTCTGCACGGTTGATTATTGAGGCCCTCATTTGCATCCACCAAACTGGATCCGGACCTATCATAAAAATATGTTAAAAATATGTTGTAATCGGAACTGAACAAACACATACTCGTAGAAACAGCCGTAGGATATCAGCAAGTGGTTTACGTTCAACTTCAAAGCTTTTTTTTTTAAATACAACTCCCGTACTGGGAATAAATCCTGTGTTGTGGGGGACTTTACAAACATACATGAAACGGACACAAAGAACACCCAGACTCAGAACAACAAAGTGTCGCTCCATGTGGGGATCGGACCCACAACTCTCAGCGTATTAACTGTAAGCGGGGCGGGGACGGGGCGACCGCTGAAACCAATACGCTATCCGTGCAGTCGACATTACCTAAAATACTAGCAAGATATGACCTAAAATAGTAAATATTGTAAGTGCTTGTAAACATAGCAACGAGCAACAAATTTAATTACTTTTTATAATTTTATGTTTCGAAGATAAATGGTTACCTCAAAAATATGAGTAAATCGTATCCAAAATCAACAAAGCTCATTATTGGAGGCAAAAGTTATGAAGGAAGAGATATTCTTGGACTTAGAATAAAAACTCAATCTAACAAGGAGAAACCTGTCATGTTTATTGAATCTGGTAAGTATTTAACTTATTATTATAGTATTTATAACTGTCCGTATGGTGACGGATTAAGAATCCGGCGCCGGAATGTCACCCGTGGGTGTCGTAAGTGCCTACTAAGGGAGCAAACTACGCAGAACAACTGCACTGTAAAGAGAAGGAAAACTTGAAACAGCCCTATACCGACACGTCTGGCCAGCCTGGTATAGTAGGCCAAAACCTCCTTGCTAAAGAAAGGCCTATGTTCAGCAGTGGCCTATTAAAGACTGTTAATGATGATGATGATTATTATATTATCTAAGTTTTTTGTGTTCTATTTTTTCTGTTGTATTCTGTGTTTTCATGTTCCTCAAGTCTGAGAAACATTTATCACACATAATTTTTGTTCCATGTAAGATACACGGTAACTAAAGCTTTTTTAAAGGTTTGTGCGAATATTTATAGGCATTCACGCGAGAGAGTGGATCACCCCGGCAACAACGACGTATTTCATCAATGAGATGTTGACAAATAATGATCCTGAAATTCAACGGCTAAGGAATGATTTTGATTGGCACATCTTTCCTTCTGTCAACCCTGATGGATATCATTACAGTTATACCAGAGTATGTAACAACGATTTCTTGTTTGATTTTGTGTCACTAGACCATAAAAATATTTGACTTATCAATCATCCTCACGAAACCTCACGTCAACGTACACGGACGTAACATATTACCGCAAACTGATCTACTAGTTCCCTGCAGTTTCATAACCACTCAGCTTCTAAGGATCATAATCCACCAATTAAATTCTGAGTCCCGACCAAAACCAAAAAATAACTACATTACTAGCACAAACTAATATAATCCAGATTACAGATCTTTTACACGTCATTATTTATCATACAGAGGGTTACTGGTTAAGTCGACCTAGATACTTTAAGGGATTGCCATTACTTCTGATAGATTTTGCAATGAAATACCATATCTCAAACCTAACCATTTTCAAGATATTGTACTTTCAAATTTTTAATAAAATTTTACGAATTTTTTTCCGAATAGTTTTTTTTAGGCATTATAGTCTTATTCTGTTCTATCTGCAAAGGTTATAATAGTCTAGGATAGTATCAGAATTCATAGAAAATAGACTTAGATGAAAGACCGTGAGTATTAGGAATAACGTACAACCCGGTAGTACCTAGTCGAAAACTTGGTTTGTATTATGGGATTCTTGTATTGTGGGTGTCGAAAGAGCCGACTAAGGGCGCAAAACAACGCAGACAACCAGCACTGCAAAAAGAAGGAAGACTTGAAACAAACTCTATACCAACCCGTCTGGCCAGCGTAGTAGTAGGCCAGAACCTCATTTTCTAAGGAGAGGAGAGGTCCAGCAGTGGACTATTAAGGGCCTATGATGATGATGGGATTCTTTCCTTTTCTGTTCGTGACTACCAATTGCTATTGTACTTTGATTTGTGATTCGAATATTGTTGAACATGATGACCTATACGAACGAGGAATATGTTCATATTTTTATTTCATTTTGAGTCATGAATAGAAAACGAAAGAGTCCAAAAATACAAGCCAAGTTTTCAACTATGTACTACCGGGTTGTACGTTAATTCTTAATAGACCCGGTCTTTCATCTACGTTTTTGCTATGAATTCTGATACTATCCCAGACTATCAAACATTGTTAGAAAGCTGATAATACGTACATGTTTTTTAATAAACCTACAACTTAACTGTCATAGAATTCTTTTAAATATTCATGAAAGAAAAAAAAAATATAATTTTATTTCTTTTTGCTAATATAAACCACTTCTAATATAAACTACTTCGGCCCAGTTTATTAAGTTAACTACAATTTGGTAATGGAAATTTTAAAACAATATATTAACAACACAAAAATATTATGATATGAGTTCTAAAAAAACTGTAATAGGCAAAATTTTTTCAATTTTATAAAATTCTAAAAGTCCAATATCTTGAAAATTCTTAGTTTGAGGGTATCTCATAGTCAAATCTGTTAATAATAATGGCTACCACAACCCCATAAAGTATCTAGGTCGACTTAACCAGTAACGCTGTGTATAAAGCAAGTGTTTTGCTGATACAGGACAGAATGTGGAGGAAGACCCGTTCAAAGTCGTCCATTTTTTGTAGAGGTGCCGACCCCAATCGCAATTGGGATTACCACTGGATGGGTACGTTATATTTCCTACAATATTTAGTACATAGAAAATGTTTTTATAAATAATTTATTTACTCAAGAAAATTGTAGCTATATCATATTAACTTTAATTATTATCTTATTAACTTAATATCTTATTAACTTAACTTAACTTATTATCATATTAACTTTAATATATTAACTTTAATAAGTTTAATATTGACTTTAATAAGTTGATTTTTGTTACGTACCTAATCATTCCAAAACGACTAAACAGATCTGTATAAATTTTAGCACAAACATACGCTTTAATTTGTAATTATTGACAATTTATACATAAACGCGAGCAAGGTTACTATCTTAGGTAATATATATACACAAGCTTAGATTACTCCGGAACTAAAATAGTTTTGACAACAATAGAAACTACCGACCAGCAGAAGTCTCATGTTTTATTTCAGACTACAGTACAGTGTGTACAGTTGAGAATGCCAAAGACAAGCACTATACTTTTCTTTAGCATCACATTTAAAAAAGAATTTTAAAAACTTTCCGTTTATCAGTTATGACCATTTTAAATTTCAGAAATTATCGCTCTTATTTCTCATAAAAAGAATAGATAAAATACGTAAATTTAAATCGAAGTTTTGTTTTAGAATTATTCAATCCATAATATAATGTATATATATATAAATATATATATATATAATGAGAAAATCATTAAAAACCAATTTCAAAAACATTTCATTTTATTCCTTTTTATATTATTCAGACTACGGTACATCAAAGGATCCATGTGATTACCAAACATACGGAGGCTCGAAACCCTTCTCAGAAATAGAAACTAGGA
Source organism: Arctia plantaginis (assembly GCA_902825455.1). Lineage (NCBI taxonomy): Eukaryota > Metazoa > Arthropoda > Insecta > Lepidoptera > Erebidae > Arctia > Arctia plantaginis. The sequence goes on along the minus strand of CADEBD010000283.1, from coordinate 1,791,169 downwards.
CTCTCTCTGAGTATATCTCAAAGCTGGACAACCTCAAGGGATATATTGCTTTCCACGCCGACGCTCAGCTGTTGCTGTTACCGTACTCGGATTCTACCGAACATGACCAGTATTATGATGATTTGGTAAGTTCTCACTACTGCCTTAAGAAACGGTGGCAAGTGGTATACAACTGGCTTTTTCCATAAAAAAATTACAACTTAAATATTATTTTAATTTAAAATTTTGATATTCATTAATTGTTCGTTCTTGGAGACTAGATACCCATAACTTATATAAATCAAATTAACTAAGAACTCTAAGTTCCATTGTTCGTCTAACATGCCGCATTCAACCTCATTCCCAAATAACATTTTTATAATATTTGTTGCAGAAAAAAATAGGCCAAACTTCACTTGACTATGGATATGAAGTAAACAAAGAAAAGTATGAAGGTCCAGCCACAGCAGCCGAACTATTGTGTAAGAAAACTTTGTATTTTTAACACGTTTCCTATGTATTATAATTCCAACACTACTATACATACTGTGCTATATTTGAAAGACTTCAATTCTCCGTAGGATATAATTCTACAAGGAAAGAAGATGAAAAGCGTTGAGAGTTTCCTTGTCAGTTTGCAAAAATCCATTTTTCATCTGGACATAATGCTATTGCTAAATTAATTTCAAAGTTAGTCAAGTTAACAAACATTAAACATCTTTTTATTTACAAAATATTTTACATAAATAAGTGGTAATTACTTGTTTTATCAATCATCATCAACAGCCTATAACAGTCCACTGCTGGACATAGGCCTCTTCTTAGAAAGGAGGTTTTGGTCTACTATACCACGCTGGCCAGACGGGTTGATACAGGGTTTGTTTCAAGTTTTTCTTCTCTTTGCAGTGCTGTTCTCCTGCGTAGTTTGCCCACGGGATGAATTGGGGTATTGACATTCCGTATTCTGAATCCGTCACCACACACCACTTATGTAATGGTAGCCAATTACGAACGTAGTAAAAACACAGCTAATTGGAAGAAAAGGAAAATGAAACTACTACTTCAATTATATGCATTATGCAAATATGCTCAATGCATTATTTTACATTGGATTACTGTGACTAAAATTTCTTTAGGAAAATGTTTCAAGGGCCACAAGACGTATTGTTCAGATAAAAAATTAAAAACGTGTTTTTTTGATTTGATTTGCATTGATTCAGCTCATTCAGCATTCAAAACTTATTTTCGTTTTAGACAAAGCGTCAGGTGGCAGCATGGACTGGGTTCATCAGACAGTTGGTACACCTCTGACTTTCACTTATGAACTAAGGGGAAATCACTTTCATTGGCCTTCAAATAGAATTCCAGAGCAAGGGGATGAAGTAACACAAATGATGGTTGGATTGACTACAGAAGCTCGCAAGCTGGGATATTTTTCGAAGAATTGAACCTGTTCCAGTGATATAAAACTTAGGCTCATCATCATCATAATCATCATCAACAATAATTTAATAGTCCACTGCTGGACATAAGCAACTGGACATAAAACTTAGGCTAAAAATCGATAATCGATCGAGAAATACCGACTATCATAGTGAACAAACGTTATAGTATCCTTAATAGCAATCGAAGCAAGAAACTAATAGGGATAACGTTGCCTTCTCAATTTATTTTTAGTTGAAACTTATGTGTGGGTAACACAATTGTAAAACTGCACATTACCAAATTTGTCTCACCCGAAAACAATCGATTCATCTGTTTAAATTACACACTTCATAAATATCTGTTGTATTTTTATTCCATCTTCTTTTCTTTTTTATTTCATCATTCTTTGACGTTTTGACTGACAAGGCGTAGTTTCGTTGTACGTTGTAATTTTAATTGGCCTCACTTCTTTGTACACAGAGCACCATCTTAACTTGTTTATTAGATCTAAGTTTTTTGTGTATTATTTAGGTACTTTAGACGTGAGATTTTTTTGTACACACAAAAGCAGTGGATTGCAATTATCTGTGCTTAACGGGGGTAGATCCAAACCTGAAGACATAAACAAATTGTTGCAGAAGAAAGGAATATTTATGGTCCATTGACAGGAAAATAAAATTGTCCTGATCTTTTGCAAGTAAGTCTCTCATATCTCTTTGTACAAAAAAAATACTTTAAAAAGGGTCGAGGGAACATGTTTCAACTTCTTCAACTACGTGAAAGAGTTGGTTTTGTATTTGAAGGGAAAATCTTACTTTTTGCTAGATGGTAGCTCTGCTCTTGGAATTTAGTGTTTTACTAAAATAGCACAAAGCGGCTTTATTAGAGTTTTTACAATTATATACTAGTTGGGAATCTAATATACGAGTACTGACACAAAAGCCATATACTCGTACGTGACCTTACCTGAACGTGCGATAAAAGATAAAAACACTATTATATTTGAGAATCCACCGGACCTACCTATACCTGTCGTAGATTATGGCACATAGTATAATTTTACCTCTAAGTGTACACTAACAGTACCAAATTCGTTTTTTTTTTTGCTTATGAACTGTATCAGAAAAACAAAAGAAAAATGGTGGGAAAGCGTTTTTTTTTAATATCCCATATTTATTGATAATCAAACCAGCCAAAACAATACAACCAAAGAGATTTTTCTTCAATTCTAAAAATATATTCAAAAACACGAAAAGACTTTTTCCACATTCTATTATAAAACTATAATGTTTGCTGTTGTTTTTGTTAGTTATTTATTAACTAAAGTACAAAATTACTTCTTACTTCCACTAAAGGAAAAGAAGGACTTGTCGTCGGTTATGAGAAAGCTTGGAGTAAAAAAGTGAACCTGTCTTTTACTTTCATCATCAACAGTATTTAAGGGTGCACTGCTGGACATAGGCTTCTCCTTAGAAAGGAAATTTTGGGCTACTATACCACGCTGGCCAGACGGGTTGGTATAGGGTAGGCGCCTGGCCACAGGGGGAGTCTCCCTGGTGGTCGGGCGCATTGAGGCGCTGGGCTTACGGGTGGCCCTAGATAAGACGGAGGCCCTGTTATTTCATGGGCCCCGTCGTGGTCCACCCCCTGGCGCCTCAATCGTGGTCAACTCGGTCCTCGTACCGGTTCGGGCCCAGATGAAATATCTGGGCCTGATCCTCGACGGGAGGTGGCTCTTCGACGAGCACTTCCGACAGCTTGCTCCAAAGCTGGTCGGTGCTGCGTCTGCCCTAGGGCGACTCTTGCCCAATATGGGTGGACCCAGCGTCGCGACAAGACGGCTGTACACGGGGGTTGTCCGGTCAATGGCACTGTACGGTGCACCGGTGTGGGCGGCGGCTCTGACCGCCCAGAATAGGGTACGCCTCTGGCGCCCTCAGAGGGTAATGGCGGTCAGAGCCATACGCGGTTACCGCACCGTTTCTACGGAGGTGGCATGCGCGTTGGCCGGAACTCCCCCGTGGGATTTGGAGGCGGAAGTGCTCGCCGAAGTTTATCGGCGAGTGGCTGACTCCCGGGCGGAGAGCGGATTTCGCCCTCCGCCCGAGGATGTGCGCGAGTGGCGCGAAGCCGCTCGCCGAGCCACGATGGCTTCGCCGCCGTGGAGGCTCTCCAGCCGGTCATCGCCGAGTGGGCAGGGCGGCAGCACGGGACCCTTTCCTTCCGGCTGACGCAGGTGCTTTCCGGGCACGGTTGCTTCGGAAAGTACCTGCACACGGTCGCTAGGAGGGAACTGAGTCCCGCCTGCCACCACTGCGACTGCAGTGAGGACTCGGCCCAGCACACGCTGGCGGTCTGCCCCGCATGGGCGGCGCAGCGTCGGGCCCTCACTGCAGTCATCGGAGTGGATCTCTCGCTACCGGCCGTAGTACGCTCCATGGCCGGTAGCGACAGTTGTTTTACCGCGGTCGCAACCTTCTGCGAGGTAGTAATCTCGCGGAAGGAGGCGGCGGAGAGGGCCCGGGAGGACGACCTCCACTCGGACCCGATCCGCCGCCGGCGAACCGGGCGGCGGAGGCCCGCCTATCACAGCCTCATGCCGCCCTGAGTGTGGCCGCTGGTGGTCGGGGTGGGTTTCCCCTCCACCCGCATTAGTTTGGCCAGCCGCGAGGGGGCGGCGTCCGCGTGTGCCGGACGTCGCCTAAAGAGAGGAAAAATATATTGAGACGGAGCCCGCACCAGGAGCGGGCTGGCGCTAGGAGGGGTCCGGATGTCTTAACAACAGCTGTTCCCGGATCCCTCCTGTTACAGGCGCAGAGTGGCACACCGTGTGGTTTTAGTCGGTCCGAGTCCGACACACCACCCCGCCGCAAACCCCGGAGGGGTGACGGTCCGAGGGGATTTCCACACGTTAAAAAAAAAAAAAAAAAGGGTTTGTTTAAAGTTTTCCTTCTCTTTGCAGTGCCGTTGTCCTGCGTTGTTTTGCTCTTACTATACTCACGAGATGAACATGGGTGGAGAAACTCTGTATTCTTGATCCGTCACCACAGGATTAAATTTTACATTTAAACGGTTACTATAAAAGTGTGTTTTTAACTGACCTATAGTTTATAATTTAATATTTAGAATAAATACCTATAATTTTAGTCACGTACTTACTGTTATGGTACAATATATATTTGACGCAGGAATGACAACAAAATAAGGGCGACTATCGCAACTATGTAGATCTTGAGTGCTTCTATTCGTTCAAACAAATGCTTATCAACAAATATTTACATAGATAAGGTTCAATAATACTCGTACCCGAGGACAAAATTTTTGCGTCATGAGGCATTCCCCAGATACTTCAGACTATAAAGTCTAATGCATATTGACTTAGATTCTGTAGATATGCCATACCTACATCTAATAATAAAACTGAAGATCACTTGGTACTCTACAATACAATGTGGTATAAATTTTCAGAAGTGTTTCAATTTCATTCATCTGTAAAATAAATCAAACTAATTATTTCCAGTGTAAGCTAATACCATAGTCTTTCTTACGACAGCAGATTAACACACAGATATGGTCTCTTATAGTTTAATGTATTGATTACATATAATTTTTAACTTCATAACACAACTATTTTAAATGACATAATGCCGAAACATTAAATGAAAGGATGTATAAGAAATTATCTTCACATATTAAATATCTATCAATTATTTTACACATTACTGTTAAATTTATAACACAGTATACGTACGCCACTTTAAAAGTTTTAAAGAAACTAAAAATCCAACTGATATGGATATAAAAATTTTATTTGCTCTTTTCAAAGTACTCTCCACCAGCCTCTATACCAAGTTTCATGCGTTTAAATCCGTTTTCGAAACACTTTTTAAGTCTGCCGCAGTCTCTTCTTGAACGTTGTTAGCGCATCTTCCGGGCGCGCCGTCGTGGTGAAGTAATTTCGTAATGCAATCGATACCAGATACCAAGTCAAAGTAAAGAAACAAGCAATTAAAATTTTACGATTTCTGTTTCTAATTGCGTGTATCCAAAAATCAAAAATACAATAATAATATTTATTTTTTCCACGCTCATAATGTTGCTCATAACAATTAACAATCAACTTAATTTAAGTAAATATACAGTAAAAATTAAGTAAATGTACAGTAACAATTGTTTAACGGAGTACCGTTCAACCCGATCTATAAAAAAAACTCATAAGATAACATTCGCAGTGGCAAGCTAGTAGCCAGTAGCTAGGATGTAAAGCCGTAACAAATAAACAGACTCAAGTCCATATTCACAGTACTAATTAAAACATTTGTCATGTATTCTGTGTCCCTGGCCGCCTCTTACTCAAAGAGTGGCTCGAATTCTATGTCAACATAGATTATCGGATATTTAGCAAATAACTGTATCAGGGATCAGCAAATACCTCATTTATCTTTTAAATAAAAGCAGCGAGTGCGGGCGACATTCAACCATACAGTAAGTAATCATTTTGTTACGCATCGAAACAGCAAAATGATTTTATCCTTTTTGCTAGTGTTTATGTGTGTACATGTATGCTTTACTGCTGTTCTCGATGGGTTCAAGACATATAAAAATTATAAAATATACGAAATGGAAGGTGATAAATATGAAATGAATAAGATTATGAAACATTTACGGGACAATTATGTAAGTTTACCGTTCCCTTGGTATTTTTCTGTGATTTTCCTCGCTTTGTGAGATACAAATGCTTTGTACGTCTTTGTAAACTTTACTTACAGTAAGGGCTTACTGCTATAATACTTTTAATATAATAACTATATTTAAAAAAATTACATATTAAATGAACTGCTAAAAATTACCTTAAAATAAATAATTTATTCGTACAAATTACTAAAATTCGTACTAAAATATACGAGAACAGCCCCGCATGAATATTACAAGGAGCTATCATAACTTGTTATAATTATGTACTACAGCCAAACTATTTTTTTTAAATTTAAATTGTTCAAAGGCTTTTGCGTGTTTGTTGTTGTCAGTTTAAAAAAATCCTATTTTAACTATTAATGCTTTTAGTGAATTCGATAATTTAGTTTTTGCTATTTAATAAGCCAAAATATTTTAGATTTTTATATATAAGGCAGCTTAAGGATTTGGATAATAATCAACGTTGGTTACAATGGTTAGCAAAACTATAATACAAACTAGTGAATTACACATATCTTAGAGATTTATTGTCTTGCTCAAAGAAGGTTCTTGCTGGTATTAGAGGTATCTGAGAAGGGAAGTAGATAAACATTCAGCAAACACTACCTCTTTTTTCACCGTTTAAAAACACCTAAAGGTCATCGCCTCACCGGGGTAAACCCTGCAATAATGAGAAAAATCTAATCAACTAAGCCCACACGGTGTTCCGTCACATGTGAGTTGACTGCACGGATGGCGTAGTGGTTTAAGAGCTCGCCACGCCGCTTCCTACTACGCTGAGTTGTGGGTTTGATCCCCACATGGGACACCACTTTGTGTGATCCACAAATTGTTTTTTTGAGTCTGGGTGTTCTTTGTGTCCATTTCATGTATGTTTGTAAAGTCCGCCTTAAAAAAAAGAGATATATAGATATCATGTTCATAGGTAGACCCTAGCAGCTATTCCAATTTTAAACTATATTCAACCTAATTTCAAACTAATTTCCTTTCGAAGAAAGCTTGGAAAATTTGTAAAAAAAACAATATGTGAGTCTTTGACAAGGGGTTCTGGTACACCCTAAGTAGGAAGTCTCGGAAACCCTGGCAGACCCTTGCAGTTTCTCCTTGGCGAAAAAGCCTTGAGCTTCCGGGTGTACGCGAACATGACCCAACTAAATGTATTTTCTTTTTAGGTATTATGTCTCAAATAAACCATTTGTATAATAGGGGCTAAATTAGTGTCCGCTAACTTTGTATGCATATAAATTCAAATTATTTAATTTTTAGGAGTTACCATATCATGGAAGCAATGGCAACAAATGTCAGATGTTGGTAGCACCAGAATTAGTACCCGTCGTTGAAACCATGGCAAAAATAGGAAAAGTATCTACGAAAGTAGTTATCGAAGATTATTCGGAGTAAGTAAATTATTATGTAATTATATTGAAAAAGGTATAAACGTCCTCGGGAATAGTATTTTGATTATTTACTTTTTCCACGTTGGCGGTGAAATCCATCAAAGTTACAGTAGTATTATTGTCAATTACACACAGAGATGTTTGCTATTGAGGGATTCTTCAAGTCAGTCAGTCAGTCAGTTCAGATCCTCAAATATAGATTGTAACGAGCATACCCTCTTCAGCAAGTTTATAAAAGAAAACAAAACGCAACCCGTGAACTAACAAACACTGCCATCACCATTAGTTTAACTTCACTTGATGGTGCTTTAAAAGAGCAAGTTCACAAGACGCAAAAAGTAACCTAATCGCTTAAGATTTACCTGTTATGTTTGATGAGTTCCCTCGATTTCTAAAGGATTCTCTAAACCTGGCCTTATTGAAATAGAACCAACTAGAAAATTTCATATTGAACAATAGTACTCTAGTAGTAGTAATAGAAAATAAGCTCTATCGCAAATAATCAGGTAACAGATAAAAAAAAAACGAAAAGCAAAGGCAATCGTATTTTTAAAATTTATTAATTTTTAAAACCTTTAAAAGTGGTTCATAATTTAATTCGTCTTTAATATGCGAGTTATGTAAAAATGACTGTTAGAAGTTTCTGGTGTGGTTGCGCTGTAAGGATATAAAGAAGTACATTACACGACGTTTGCGGTAATAGATACGCCAGTCTAACCCACAAACTCCTGGACGTAATATATCTGTTCTCGTTCGCCCCATGAGGCAGTAATGCCTGTGACTACTATACTTCTTCTCTGATGTCTTTCACCTTATTAACGAATCAATTGGGGAAAATTGGAAAGATTAACTCATTATTGTCATCAAAATTATTCGAAATCGTAAATATTCGTAACCTATTTATTTGAGACATAATTATTCCAGAATCATTAAGATGGAAAAAGCTAATCCTCTGCGCATAAAGAGCTTTTCTTGGAACGCCTACTATGATATTGACGATGTGAGTATCTTGGATAATATAAGGATAATTTATTTTATATTTGTTATAGAGGTATTACAGAAAGTCGGGTTCTATAATAGCCATCGTAAATGAAATAAAGCGCTAATAATGTTACCATCTTCAAAGCGCTGATATCATAATGAATTTTAATAAACTGCATTCTTCGTTAGTTACTTTTCTACGCTTAGGGGTGGCATTTCTTCTCAAAGTATGAATAACAATAAAGGGAAGTACACCCTCAAAAATCAAAAGGAATTTTCCAAACCATTTTATAAATTACGGAGTTCTTCTGAGGTAATAATATAAAAATGTATGGATCATCGCCTCCTTTTTTGGAGTTGGTTAAAATGATGATTATCAATATAAACACTAAAGAACTATGATAGTTATCTAAATCTTATAGAACGAAAAGTTACAAATATTACTATCTAGTTTAATGTGTCTAATTTAATAATAATCATGTAAGTTATGCTCAGTTGCGTCATACTAGATTCGTTTTATACGTAACTTTACGAGTAAAAAGTCTTTAAAATTCTAGAATTTTTTCTTTAATTTATATTTTTACATGTTTTTTGTTTCAAAGATTTATGGCTATCTCCAAAACATGAGCCAATTGTATCCAGAGACAGCGCAGGTCGTAGTTGGAGGACGAAGCTATGAAGGTAGAGACATTCTGGGACTTAGGATCAAATCGCCGACTCGCAATGTTAAACCGACCATGTTTATCGAGTCCGGTATGTATTTCACCTAAACATCTCTTGTAAGTTGAGTTGATAATGTACCACGCAGGTTAACGGCTAATTCACCTTAAATAATAACTTACTTATAGTTAATTAAACCTTAAGCAAAGCCTTAGTGTTCTCATCTCGTTACTTTTAACAAAAAGACACTACATTTGAATTGTTAAGTCTGATATCCCTTCTCTGGAACCTTTCTTTTTTGAGAACGAGAAATTTCTTCACGAGTTTTTTTTAAGAGGCTTACTAGTAACCGCAGTTACTAGCACCCACGACCTCTTGATCGCAAGTCCAATGCCTTAACCACTAGGCTACCACTGCTTTTATTCTGGTTTCTTGCAATAGACACAATTATGACACAATACTGTGCGACGTTAGACTAGACCGTTTTAGTTCTATTGATTTACAAGATAAGATGAAAGATTTTATGACCTTTTCGCTTACAAGGTCTATGTCTGTCATATTAAACCAGTGGTTTTCTTTTTTTTATACTCCTAGTATGTATGTTTGAAAATAATTTAAAAAACATCTATAATAAAAACAATATTTGTTTGTTCGTGTTTAATATGTTAGCTTGCCAGTTATCCAATCACCACATGCCGATAAATTCGGCAAAAGTCAAATTCAAAAAAAAGAACGTACCATCCTCGATGGAAAAAAAAAACATTTTAACGCAAACGAAACTACGAAACTGCTTTACAAAAAATGTTTATGGTTAAAAATATGATCCATATTAATATAATGATACCAATTCTCCGTAATTCAAGCACTTTCATTATTCACATTCAATATCAGAGCAGATATTAAAGATTATTAATAAAATATACATATGATTATAGGCATTCACGCGAGAGAATGGATTACTCCGGCAGCGACTACGTACTTCATCAATGAGCTGTTAACTAGTAAAGATCCTAAAATTCAACGGTTAAGGAATGAATTTGATTGGCACATCTTTCCTTCTGTCAACCCCGATGGATATCATTACAGTTATACCAAAGTATGTAACTACACATTGCCTTTTTACAATTTTACTTCAGATTCATACAAGACGGCATGCTATCGTGTGCCAAAATATATTTTATATTTCTTGTTAGTTAAAGAAGTAACTTGCAAGTTTTAGCTTACCTTTAATAAAAATAACATTAAGTTAGTAAAATTTTATAATTGAGCAGGACTGAAAGATCCTTATCTTTCATACAAACACAAAACATGATTGAGTAAGGGGCAAGTAACGCAAAAACAAATCGAAACAACCGGTAAAGTCATCAAAGCATATGATTTTTTTTTTCCATTTTATCAGGACAGAATGTGGAGAAAAACACGTTCAAAATCTTCAGCTCGGTGCTATGGCGCTGATCCCAACCGCAACTGGGATTACAACTGGCAGAGTAAGATACACTGGCTACTTTATTTTTCTAAAGTTGCTGAAAAGAGTAGTTTTTGCTAGTCAAATACATACATATAAAATTTATAGGGTGGCCACCCTATAAATTTTATATGTATTTTATATGTATTTTATATGTAAAAATGGGACACTATAGCTTGACACACTTGAGAATGCCAAAGACAAGCACTTACACATACTTTTCTTCAGCATCACATTTTAAAAAGAATTTTAAAAACTTTCCGTTTAATAGTTATAACAATTTTAATTTACAGAAATTATCGCTCTTTTTTATCATAAAAAGGAAAGATAAAATACGTAAATTTAAAGCAAAGTTTTGTTTCAGAATTATTCAATTCATTAATGAGAAAACCACTAAAAACCAATTCCAAAAACATTTCATTTTATTTCTTTTTATATTATTCAGACTACGGTACATCAAAGAACCCATGTGATTACCAAACATACGGAGGCTCAAAACCCTTCTCAGAAATAGAAACTAGGAGTCTCTCTGAGTACATCTCCAAGCTGGACAATCTCAAGGGATACGTTGCTTTTCACTCCGACGCTCAGATGTTGCTGTTACCGTACTCAGATTCTACCGAACATGACCAGTATTACGACTCTTTGGTGAGTATCTTTCTTATGACAATGAATGTTTTATGTGGTAAAAAAAAATCCTTGACCTTCAGTTTTTCCTATGGTATTTTGTGCCACGGATCTAAGTACCAATACTCTTTTCACTGTAGGCTCACTAATATGTATTAAATACGCTCTACATAGTGAGGAGGTTTCTGTCTTTGGAATTGTATCTCATTGTATCTCATTATCTATTTAGTATAATTTTAAACTTGTATTTAAAAATGTTCTAATTAAAAAGACTTAAATAAATAGAACTAATAATAATAATTTAGATATATTGCTCACTGTTGTTTTTGAATTTCCAGAAAATAATCGGTCAAACATCACTTGACTACGGATTTCAAGTGAACAAAGCAAAATATATGGGTCCGGGAACGGCAGCAGAACTTTTATGTAAGATATTTCATATTATTTGTACATATTGATCATCATCATCATCAACAGCCTATACTAGTCCACTGCTGGACGTAGGCCTCTCCTTAGAAAGGAGGTTTTGGCCTACTATACCACGCTGGCCAGACGGGTTGGTACAGGGTTTGTTTCAAGTTTTCCTTCTCTTTGCAGTGCTGTTGTCCTGCTTAGTTTGCTCCCTTAGTCGGCTCTTACGACACCCACGGGATGAATTGGGGTGGTGACAATTTGTATTCTTAATCCGTCACCACAGGGACATATTGAGAAAGCACTGACTAGCTCAAAAAGCAGTTAGATTCTAAGAACAACACACATAAAGGCAAAGAAAATATGCGAGCAGTTTCGTAGCTAATTTATTTTAAATACTAAAATCAGTTACACTCACACTAACAAAACAAAGAATTGCGAGTCCGACTCGTACACCGATGATTCTTTGAGTACAAACATATAGATTTATTCCCTGTAATTTTGATAACAATATATCATCATCACCTGAACCGAAAGATGTTCACTGCTGGACTTAGGCCTCCCCCAAGGTTCAGTTCAATGATGTTTAGTTGTATGATATAAGTTTACAGTTATTGGTTTTTATTTTAGACCAAGCATCTGGCGGTAGCATGGACTGGGTCCACCAAACCGTTGGCATACCACTTGCATTTACATATGAACTGAGAGGACTGTATTTCTACTGGCCACCTAAGAGGATCTCGGAGCAAGGCAATGAAGTTACACAAATGATGCTTGGATTGATCACCGAAGCCGCCAATTTAGGATTTTATTAAATAGTTCGTCATTTTATGTGTGTAGCTAGTCGCTTAACTTCAAAATCCGCGAAAAGCTGTTTATTCAATAAATATATTAAAAATATATTTCAATCATTGAGACACTTTTTGCCCCGCACAACCAATCTGTGAAACGGGTTATCGTGTGCGGTAATTCCGGACCGATACGACGATCAAACCTTCAAGAAAAGATCGTACTCGTGGCGGGTAAATGAACAAACAAACTTACCTCACATTTATTATATACCAGCTTTTGCACGCGGCTCTGCCTTTATATATCTTAAATTTACTCGACTGTTTTGGATATTTACACAACATTTACTTTGTGAGTAATAAATTTAATATCGGCAAAATAAACAACCTGTATACTGACCTGGCTTTTTTCCACTAAGATTTATATCACGAGCTGTAAAAATCACTCCCAAGCTTGCTATTTATATTGTAAACTCCATATTATGGAAGTTATTCCGAGGTACGTAATTAAACTTATTAGTATGTACCGGAATATTCAGTAAATATTACTAAGTAAATATTAATAGCATTAGAATGAAGTATCCGATTGGAATTTCGCTATTTCGAATGATATTTTGTAAAGCTACTAAGTTGCTATGAGACAACAAAGTTGCACAGTCAGATGCAATTTTTACATACGTTAAGCAACAACCCTTTAAGCACTGGGTTCAATCTAAAAAAGGTAATTGAAAGGTAAAAAAGATGAAACTTTTAAACCGACCATGACATCTTTTAACTGTCGAAATTTTATATTGAGATGACCTTTTACTTTTGGATATAAAAAAATAGAGATATTGGGGTTATGTATATAGCCATCACTAACTATACTAGCAAAACAATTTACAATTAAGTATTCATTCACTTTGGATATGCTACAGGATGGAGGATTAACTGGTATCATTATCTGCCAACAAATTTATATAATTTATAAAGTTATCATCATTGCACACGACACTAAATCAATACATTGTTCTGTTCTGTAAAATCTAACGTTATTGTCAATACAGTTTAAAAAAAACGGAGATAGTAGTAGACAGATTGAAATATTATATTTAATATCTTTATATATAATACTTCAATGGTGTACAATAAAGAGATAAATAAATAAATCGGAAACATTTATTCAGTATGACAGACAGTTTTTGAGCAAACTTTATATAAACTAAATGACTACACACAAGCTTGGTGAAGCATGTATTTTGTACTGTGTGGTGTTAGTTTTTATCAACTTCGCTTGATGTAGCATCTTTTGCATTTTTATAAACCTCAGTGATTTTCAATTTAATTAATAATTCTAAATGGCTTTGCAAAATGGTAAATAAATAAATAAAATAAAGTAACGCATACTTCGTCTAATCATCACACACACATCACACATCAACAGCCTTTAATAGTCCACTGCTGGACATAAGCCTCTCCTTAGAAAGGAGGTTTTGGCCTACTATACCACGCTGGCCAGACGAGTTGGTATAGGGTTTGTGTCAAGTTTTCCTCCTTTTTGCAGTGCTAGTGTCCTGCGTTGTTTTGCGCCCTTAGTCGGCTCTTACGACACCCACGGGATGAATTGGGGTAGTGACATTCCGTATTCTTAATCCGTCACTACACGGACAATGACTAATGAAAAGCTTAAATTTAAAGACTTGGAGTGGTGCCCGATAAAAATCGTGGGGAAAATAATTTCATTTATTAGGTCACTAACCTTCACCTACTGGTATTTTATCTATCTACTAATTTTAACTATAGTCTATATCTGTGCCAAATTTTGCCTAGATCCATTCAGCAGTTCTAGCGGGACCCAGAAGATACTTGAAGAACAAACTTTAGCATTCATAATAGTAGTAAGACTATGTTTGTTTGTAGGTACAAATTAAGTAATGTATATTTTTATAGTATGCTAGCTGGTACCCGTGACTTCGTTTGCGTGGAATTTGAAAAACGCTGTGCCATAATGGATTCAATTCCCGGGCCGGACAAAATTTTATAGGGTTTTTCTGAGAAGAAAAATAGCCTAACAATCGACTTATTGCAGCAACGATTTCCAGAACACATTATCTCACGAAATTCTGATGTCAACGCAACCAAGATCGTGCGATTTAACGCCGTGTGATATTTTTCGTGTGGGTTTTGTAAAATCTCGGGTTTGTGCGAATAAATCAGAAACAATTCCTGAGCTCAAATCAGAGATCCAACGCGTCATCGGTGAGGTACAGCCACATCTCTGTGTAAAAGTCATGGCAAATTTAATGAAAAGAGTAATGGCCTGTCATCAGAGCCGTGGGGGCTATTTGGCCTATATTTTATTCCATACTCAATCGGAACATGTTTTCTTTATAATCCAATAAAAATATCACAACTCTTTCATAAAATACGTGTTTTTATTTTAAAATGAAAAAGTGCACTCTTACTGAGACACCCTTTAGTATTAAAATATTATCAAAATCGGTCTAGTAATTTAGAAGATTTCCCGGAATAAACACACTTACACACACACGGTTTTTAGGCATAGGTATGGTACAAATAACCGTGTGAGCATGAAGAAAATCCGCCCCCAATTCTAGATAGTATGGATTGAATAAAATCACAATCACACGTGATCAATCATATAATCACACCTGTGACTTATTTACAAAGCCACTTAACCAACCACTTAATTATTATTATTACGCTAGCGCAAGACTAGCGAAAGGTCTAAATCTAAAAAAAAGGTCGTAATCTTTGGTAAAAATATATTTAATTGATTTTAATGGCATTTATCTTTGTCTATAATGAAATTACAATCACATGTGAAATCGCGGTAACTAAAGCCAATCACTTCATCAAATGATTATGATTTAAAAGTAGCATTAATGCCCACGTCTAGTGGGTAGTTGGTGATCAAGTGTGATTAACACTCCCTCGGTGCAAGACAGAAGAATTGCCTGACAGTGGTATTCTGTGAGGCCTTCTTGTCATACACGTAACGTGTAATTTTTATTTTTCTTCAACTTATAAACAATATATGTAAGTATTTAGATCTATTCTGGCAATTATCAAAATTTAAATTTTATTTAAAAACTATTATTGTTCACATTCTTTTTTGTATCAAAATAAATAAAAGACTGAAAAAGTCTATGCAGAAACTAAATCAATAATTTAAACAGTACACCTTCAATAAAATCAACTAGTTTTTTTTTTACACGAACGTTTGTGTCCAAAAAAATTAAATTATATAATCAAACAAATAATTTAAGTAAATCACAAAATAGTAGTTACGATTAATTTTAAGAGTGCACTTGAGCTGTCGTTTTAAGTTTACCATCATCATTTGTTGTCTTAGTCTTAGTATCCTTGTCAAAAACGTCATCACCGTCGCTATTAGCTTCTAAATTTGTAATCTGAAATACACAATGTTTTTAATATAATTCTATTCACTAGAAAAATAGCAGTATTTAGAATTATTATATATTTTCAAATTCGGCTCAATAAGTTAACGCTAATACACACAACTCCACTGAACGATCGTCTAAAGGCGGATACAGACATTAAGAGGTATCTGCCGCAAATGCCTCGCATCGCATGCCTTGATATTAATTTGCCTCGAGTAAAAACAAAATCGGTCGGACCGATCCAACCGCGTGCGAAGCACTGGACTCGCAATGTACCTTCGTACCAATCGTACCTTCAACTGTGGTATCTACATGTAGAAAGCTATAAAAATAATTATCACACAAGATAGCATAGCTTAGTTTCGACTAAATAAGGTATGGTTATTTTTTTTTGGGTACGTTAATAAACTTAAGATATTATCGTGGACTTTTAAAAATATTTAAGAATGTTCTTACGCCTTCAACGCCCTGTTCATCCGCGGCAGAAGAAATATGAGTGTTTCGTCTCTGCAATAAAAAAACGTGTGTTTATTAATTTAATTTAATTCAAAGGAAACGAAAAGGAAAAGTTTAGTATAGAATTTAGTACTTTGATTAAACTTTTTGATTTATTTAGTTTAAAATACATCCTTACAATAAAATCAAGTTTTTGATGTCGAACAAAGTGTAATGTCCAAATGTGCTTATAAGATTAATAACAAATTCATCATCATTAATTCAGATGAGTGGAGGGCCAAGTTTAACATCACAAAAACTGAGAGCCTTTGACTGGGCTAAGTGAGGATGCCTGTCGGACCATTGCCAAAAGATTGATATCGAAAACATGTACATTACTGTAGTATATGTAAATTAAAAAATCAGAGCTTTTGTTTGAAAAAATCAGAATTAGATTCTTCATTAGAGTTCTTTTTTTTAGTTTATTTTTTATCGCAACCCTCTTCATGCATCATGCAAAAGATTACAGGAAAGTAACTTTTTGGCCACAGCTTCATATGCGTCAGTCTTGTTTACCATGGTGAGAATGCCACCCTGGTATTAAACTATCTGTGTAGCAAATTTCATGGAAAATTTCAGTTTCTCCGTCGTAGAGTAACAAAAAAATTTACAATCTCAAACAAGTGTATTATATTACTAAGTGTATAAATCTTGCTACTATTTAAGGGCTACTTACAGTGCTTCTTTGTCGGATACTTTCTCTATGAACGAGCAGTTTCTTTTTCTCTTCTCTCTTAAAGAATCCATACTGCAGAAAAAACAAACATATTGTTACATTACACTCCTTTTTTTTCTAAATATTTTAGTCATTTATAATCATTAAAACATTGCCGTCTGAAGAGATTGTTTGTAATACTTAGAGTTGATCTTTAATAGAAGCGCAGAAAGGTATAATTTATGTATATTATATTTTAAAAATACTTGTAAACGGTTAAGTCAAATTATAGACATCCAGTATAAATGTAGATTTGTCATGATACGAAAATCTTATAATGATAGCTTAAGTTATACTGAACATAGAAATACAAGAATGACTCAACGTAATGTTACGAGCGGTGTATATAATAAATAAGAGTTGTCGGTTAATTACTTTATTTACACTCACTACTAAGAATCACTATATTTCTTGTTAATCGCACTAGGAATTCACTCCGAAGTTAATTCGCTAAAAACGAAACTGTCTCGAACGGCCAACACCCTCCGCTTTTTTTTTATTGCGCTTTTGAATTTTACTAGAAAGTTCCTAGTCCGTTCCAGACAAACACGAATATTCCAGAATCAGTCCCGTGATACTTGCAGCGCCATCTAGCGCTGTAACGATCAGAACTACTCGTATTAACCACAATCTTAATCGATGTACTTTAGTCGATACTAGATGGCGCTGTCCTCCACATTTAATCTTATGGCGCAACAGTTATAATATATAGTAATGACATATGGTGCAAGTAATCTGTAGTAAAAACCACCGACCTAATAGATTATGTTAAGGAATTATATATCTTACTACGATAAAAATACATGTTATTATTGTTTTTTACTATAACTGTTTTATATGAATGCTTACCTTATATAAAACTATGAAGATCGCAATTAACATCAGAAGGCTAACGACGCCGGCAATTACACCGATGAGCAACTTATTTTGACCAACTGCAAGTTCTGTCCCAAACTTCAACACACTAAAAATGCTGAAATCAGAACAGTAGTGATTTAATTAAAGGAATAAATACTGTTGAACGGGAGGGTCATTAAAATAAATGTAATCTTATATTTCAATCTATTGGAAAAATATTGTTAAGGTGATACGAATATTCCATGGAAAAAGGAAACAAACTCGTAATCTTCCTACTCGTTTCCCAATAAATTTAAAATCGGCACAAATGTACAACACTACAAACAGGTTTTGGCTGGTTCTCTTTATGGCCGGCTGTGTGCTTTTTCTATTTGGAAATCATTGGGATACCCCACCGAATGGCCGGTAATGTAGTTATTTTAAACTCGAACCAACGAAAACATCATAATTCGCTGCAAAACTGACTAAACGTAGTTTTGTTTGTCCTACTCCTAGAGTGTAATTTAAGCCCGCGTAGGGGCCGATGGGCTAGGTGCCCCGCGAGCTGCGGAGGAGGTGGTTTCAAGGTTGATCGTTGAATTCATCTGCGACGACAAGCTCGCGTGGGACCGCCGGAGCCCCGCAGCGCCGGAGCCATGACAGATATGCTGCATGCTGCATACTTGCTGGCTTTATTATTATGGTAAGAAATACAAAATACGAAAAATATGGGCAAATTTCGATTTTTGCGAAAACTTGTAAATACCAAAATTTACCTTAATTTTCAACTTTTTTTATTTTTCATGATTTTCTCGTTACTTGTGCTGAAAGACCTTGCTTCTAACCAAAATACACAATTCTAGGTCAACCAGAAGTATCCTATAGGTTTTGGGTCGAAAACCTATGTGGTAGTTCCCGTTGACCTAGGATCACGAAATTTGGCAAAAAGAAACGTCTTACAGCACAAATATAGGAATAATTCCAAAAAATTGAAAATTAAGATAAATTTTGGTTCCTACAAATTTTCGCGAAAATCTACGTAAAATCTGTTTAGGTATGGAACCCTCGGCGCACGAGTTCAACTCGTACCTGACCGGTTTTCAAATTTTTAATAGATATGAAATGTGTGCCAAAAAGATGATTTTCACTGTAAACTTCCTGAAATATGAAATGATGAAATTTATGCTCAAAGACGATTCTGACTATGAACTTTCGGCGATATGATAGTTCTACTTTTCAATTATTATGGATAGAAAGTTTATACCTAAAGATGATTTTGACTTACAAAATTATGAGTTTTGAATGTATGATAAATACTCATTTATCAGACACTTGTCTGCCAAACGATTTTCTTCGAAATGAAGTTTGTGCTATCCTTTGTTATGCAAAATAATATTATGACAAAAAGTTCTGCTATAAAGGGTAGACCCAATAAACAGGGAACCAGGTATAACCTAGGAAGGAAATCGCTGGTACCCCGATTGACCCCAGGCCATCTATGGCTTAGTTACATAATTATATTAAATAATAACTTGAGACACTGCGTAAGTTATAATTTTTTATAATTTTTACTTTTATTATTCTATAACTATCTTTTTATATAATAAAACTTTATGTTTCTGGAACAAAAGAAGAGAAACTCCGATAGCCTGGTTGCGCGATACATCTTAATATATATAAATCTCCTGTCACGATGTTTGTCCGCGATGGACTCCTAAACTACTCAACCGATTTTAAATTAAATTGGCACACCGTGAGCAGTCTGGTATAACTTAAGAGATAGGATAGCTTAGATCTTTAATTATAGTCGCAATTTTATTTTATTGCAAATTATTGGTCTATAATTAATTGACAGGCACAATTATCTGTTAACTCCAAAAGATTCTAACAGATGTCGATACTTTACGACTGGATTGAGTAAGTAATCAATAGATGGTACTGCTATGGTAAACCGACATAATGTATATGGCAAAACAACGTTTGCGGGGTCAGCTAGTTAGTAATAAAAAATACTTAGTGTGACTATATTTTCTTAGATATCACTGCCGCACTCAAGTTTGTTTTTCGTTTTTGTTTGTAAATGTCACAGTATATAAATATCAGCTCTTTTGCTTATATTTATATACTGTGTAAGCCAAGCTTGTTGAAATATCTTCTTTCTAATATGCCAGTATAAACAATCACGGTTATATAATAGAAAATAATATGAGCAAAATAAATATTTCGTGAAAAGCGAAACACAATGAGGCGACGTCGTTGTTATAATTGGATTCATTCACGTAATCCTCTTTTTATTTTTCGATTAGCGTCCGTATTGCTCACAATAAAATATTCTGGATGCTGATTTTATTAAGAATATCCCTATTTAGAATTGCAAAGGATTTTATAAAACAATGGGGTACAATAAGAGCAATCTGAATTTTTAATGTCGGTTATTAATGAGGGTTGTATGTTGCGAAGTCTACTTGATGATGTCCTACATTCTACCTTAACGCAGTTTTTTCGTCCGTGTGGTGACGGAATATTTAAGAATACAAATTGTCACCACCCCCAATTCGTCCCGTGGGTGTCGTAAGAGCCGACTAAGGGAGCGAACTAAGCAGGACAACAGCACTGCAGAGAGAAGGAAAACTTGAAACAAACCCTAAACAAACCCGTCTGGCCAGCGGGGTATAGTAGGCCAAAACCTCTTTTCTAAAGAGAGACCTATGTCCAGCAATGGACTAGTATAGGCTGTTGATGTGATGATGTGTGATGCAGTTTTTTCGTTTTATTTTATTATACACACCGATGTGTAGCATCATCATCGATTATGATGAAACGACCGACTACGAGTAGATGTTAAATTATAGTTAAATTATAGTTTTACAATTTATTTGTTATTTCATATCAATGAAGATTTAATGGGATTTTTAATAATATTATTTGTCACTAAAATATGTCTTTTTTTTGTCGGCACAGTCGGATCACGTTGACGTTTTATCGTGTTAACTTAATGCGTTCACAAAGGCTTAAGTTAAGTTAAGGATAATTCTAAACAGCTAGTTGCAGCAATAACCATGAATGAGAATTTGAAATGGATTTTGTTTTGCCGAGTCCCCAAACTGAGTATGGATAAACGTTTATGACAATATGACATTATGAAGTGCGTTTTTGTTGTAACACAATAAAAATTACATTAATTTTGTATTTACTAACCTCTTAGTCAACAAACTTACCTCGTTTTTTTAATATCTTTTGTTGGGATCAAGTGCAACTGTATGGTATACTCCACTTTCAGTTTCTTGTCTTTTAAATGAGTTTCTAAAAAAGATGCATAAATAAGTATTATTCTCTAAGACTTTTATTATTGTGTTAGTTAATTTTTGAGCATAATTTGCCTTACAAATATACAGCATTCCACAGTTAACAGAACACAGCATTCACTGATTCATTAAAAATTACTTTTCACGACAATGAGAATAAGAGCAAATTGAGTATTACCACGTTGAGTAGAGTTAAAATTTCAACAAATAAATAACTAAATCAATTAAATCACAACACAAAAATGTAACTAAACTATAAGCAGTATTAATTATATAAAAATGTATACAAAGTTTATTTTTAAAGAAAACTTCTGCAATATCCGATGTCGCGGGAGACTTTACAAACATTCATCAGACGTTCACAAAGACCACCTAGACTCAGAACAACCATTTGTGGGTCACACAAAGTGTTGCAACTAACGCTTTCGAAATAATAAGTCATATAAGTATCTGTATTCATATTAATGATTAGTAGAGTAAATACCCTTAAATAGAAGAAGAGACATATTCATATACTCACCTAAATCCTTTCTTAATATATAAGTAGTAGCAATTACTTTGAGAGTAGTGTTCGGCATAATATCTAAACTGCATTTGCGAACAAATTCTGTCGCGGAATCGAATTCTTTACATATGAATGTACCCAATGTTGCCTTAAACAAAAAAGAAAATTTAAAATTATTGATTAGTAGCATGTAGTCAAAAATTCAAATTTTAATTTATTGCAAAAATAGATTTTAAGTGTAATATTTTAGTGCCCATTTTCCTAAATTTATTAAATAACAGGTAAGTGTGAGAATTGTTATGTAATTTTTTAGCAAACGTACCTTAAACTTTTCTATGTTAACAGTTTTCTCTGTTGAAACTGTAGCGTAAATATTTTTCCACGTTACTTTTCCATTATTAGAAATCTGAAAGAAAACTGGCATTTAATAAATTGTAATCTATTATAAATAAATAAAAATTTAAGAAATTTATTTAGTAACCATAATGGAACAATTAGCCACTGGCGCCTGGATGTTACTATAAAAATTAAGTAAAAAGTGTTCAAGGTATTCACGTTTTTAAATTTACATGTCTAGATGAAATTTCGCACTATATTTAAAACGTCAAAATCAACGGTCTAACTTTATTATGTTGGCATTCGTGCAAGTCAGTGGTTTTGTTCTTATAAATCGAATGTCTATAGCGCGCCTATAATAGAACATTTATATGTGTATATACAGCGCTAACACTACTGCCACACACAGCGACAGCAGAAAAAAAATTACCAACAGTTAGACACTTTTTCTTTTTCATTTTCACAGCTTTAATAGTCCATCTAGAAAAGTGAATGATTTAAGATATGATGCAATAAAGAGAGAGAGAGAGATGAGCTCACTGACTGATTATCACACCCGTAGTGTGTGTGCTAATCAGTCAGTGCGAGTAATATCTTACCAAAAACTCTTGGACGTCCATTATTTTAGATTTATCATCCTGCTTTTGTAGCTCATGGAATTGCCTTTCATGGTTAGTACTGGGAATGGAAAAGCGTACATGTAGATCAAAAATAAATATTTCAGAATTTATTTTCTATGTACCGATAAATCATAAATCAATTTGTTAATCCGCTAAGGGAATGCCATATAATGCAACGCAAATCATATAATATAGCAAGGTATTTTTTTTAAACAATACATGCCATAATATTAAATATTATGTACAACTTATTACATAATGGTAATAAATTTAGTGTACTAAAATTAATACCGCCACGAAACAAATCACCGAACTATTTATTGCTACTATTTTTGTGACTTGTATTTGTGATTCGTGATCCAACTTCACTGATTTAAGTGTATATAATTATTTCTTTGGATAGTTGAGTCAATAAAAAAGTAATTTACTTTAAAATCGTAGAGACGGGCCCACTTTCTTGGTCTTATTATTAAAACTTATTAATAAATTAAAATCAAATTTCAATTCGGTTTTATGAAAAAGAAGCTTACCCACTAACAGATACGTCATTAGTCAATAGGACGTAAGGTATGGCCAAGACTTCAGGATCTTTGTTGCTGACGCCACTACTGCACTTTTCAAAAAGATACGCTTTTACATCCAGTTGTTTAAATACATTGCTGCTATCCATTTTAAGCAACAGCTTTATGATAGTCTGAAAAAAAAATCAACCTTAATTATTTAATGCTGGGGTGTATGAGATATTCAATCAACAATAGTTTATAATCGAGCAGGCAGTTATAGTAGGCCAAAACCTCCTTTCTAAGGGGAGGCCTATGTCCAGCAGTGGACTTTTAAAGGCTGTTGATGATGATGATGATGAGCAGGCAGTTGCAATAAAAAAAAATTAAGGTTCGCAATTAAAAAGAAAATAAAAATGAAAATATTTTCTTCTCAAACACATGCATACACATAGTATACTACCATGCATAGCAACTACTATACCATACATAACAACATTAACCTAGTGTAATAATATTAGTCTAATTTGGATTTAATAGTACAAAAGTTGCGGCCTTGGTTCTAATAGTTACCTACAGATACCCACAGAAGGCTTAAAAAGCAGTGCACAGTTATATAAAATGCTGGCATCAGTTTGAGGATGGCCGATTAGTTTTTGCCCCTATGGGGACCTTTATACAAGGAGTGAGACACTGATACAGAGTCTGATGTGTAAAACTAAGAAATTACAAAATCATCTACGCTATAATCACGTCGCAATTTCGATTTCAAAACCAAACTGAAAAAATATACACGTTTAACCAAAATTATACGCCCGAAGACCGTAAGGAGTGCGTTAGGACCATCTCTGCGGGTCTACTTTTCCGTGCTTCTCGCCAAAAATGCTGACACACCCTTTGAAACACAGCCGGTGGGTCCAAGTCGTCGAATGGCTCCGTCCAACACAATAATATCTGGCACTAGACGGCCGGGATAGCTTGCTTTTTTACTTGATGTTTTTATCCGCGTGCTCGTGCGGATACGCATTGGCAGTATCCGCAAGAAATCAAAATATGAACATATTCCTTGTTCGTTGAAGTCATCATATCCAACAGTATCAGAAGCACAAATCAAAGTCCAGTTAGCAATAGTTAGTCAAGAATGGAAAACGAAACAGTCCGAAAATATAAGCCAAGTTTTCAACTAAGTACTACCGGATTCTACGATAATTCTTAATACTCTGGGTCTTTCATTTAATTTTTTTTTCTTTAAATTCTGATACTATCCAAGACTATTATACCTTGTTAGATAGCTGATAAAACGTACATATTTTTTAACAAATCTGCAACTTAACTGTCATAGATTTTTTAAATACATGCCAAAGAAATATTTTTTTACAAATTTATTTCTTTTTGCTGTTATAAACCATCGGCTTCGGCCATGTTTGTTAAGTAACAACAATTTAGGTAATGGCAATTATAAAACAATGTTTTAACTACATACATGCAGCCTATCAGGAAGTCAAACAGATAGCAGGAAATAGAGAAGGATGGCGATTGCTCCACCCACAAGGGCTTAGCTCTTAAATTAAGAGAGTATTAACTACACAAAAACTATTTTTAAGTTTCCTAAAAAATTGTATTAAGCAATATTTCCCCAATTTTTATAATAAATCTTAAAAGTTCAATATCTTGAAAATGGTAAGGTTTGGAATATAATATTTCATAGTAAAATCCTGTATACATGTACAGGGTTTGATCTCTAGATCCCACAATAGGATTCCCTGTAATGATGTGTGCTAAGAAGATATATTACCTTGCTGTCTCTCCTCAGTGGTACTGGCAAATCGCATCTATACCCACCCTTGTCTTCTCGGCACTCGTTATCCAACACTCGTGACATCTGGGCTCCATTTAGTTCGACCCAAACGCAAGCATCATATGAGCTACTACCATTGTTAAATACTTCAATAATTACAGTCTCCGTGGACGAAGAACTTATAGTATATGTGTCTTCTTTGCTGAAATGTAGTTACACATAATTAACATATAATATTAGCAACAGAGTGTCACCACCCCTATTCATCCCGTGGGTGTCGTAAGATCCGATTAAGGGAGCGAACTACACGGGACAATAGCACTGCAGAGAGAAGGAAAACTTGACACAAACCCGATACCAACCCGTCTGGGCAGCGTGGTATAGTTGGCCAAAACCTCCTTTCTAAGGAGAGGCCTATGTCCAGCAGTAGACTAGTAAAGGCTATTGATGATGATGATGAAGATGATGATCTGCTTAAATAAGAAACCATTAAAGTTGTAATTAATAAAATAATTATTGTACCTGCGAGACCAAAAGAGCTTCATAAATAAATTCGGTTTGCAGTCATCACCTTGACAGTGTCTTGATATTTTTGTCTCAGTCTGCAACGTACTCCTCGGAGTAGCAACTACCCAGGATGAGTTAAAAACTGAAATTTTGCATATTATATAATCATTTCAATTTTGTTTGATATTAATCGAGTGCAGAACGTCAGAAAGGCAATTCTTAATAAGTAACCATTTAAAATAACACTAATGTCCATTGGAATTAAAGAAATACGTGAATTCCACTATATTTCTTTTTTTTTAAACAACTCCCGCGTTACGAATATGTCCTGTGTCGCGGAGGACTTTACAAACATTCAAAAACGGATACAAAGAACACCCAGACTGAGAACAACAATTTGTGGATCACAAAAAGTATCGTGCCATGTTTAATGTTTTAAACTACTACGCCATTTTTGCAGTCACTGACTTTTTTCGCATTAAAACGAATACTTGCCTGTGCTATTAAAAATATGATCCGTTAATAGCTCCGCTTTTGATTTAAATAGGTAGTCTCCCTGTTCCTTGTGGTTCTGAAAACAATATCAAAGTGACAGAATGTAGGGTAAAAGATTTTTAAACTTGGGAGAAGGCTGTTCTTTATTAGTCAAATAAAAGGTATTAATCAGAGAATTTTGATTTTAATCTCAACGGCTCTAAGAGTTTTAGGAGCTGCAATGTATTTTCAAATGAATTCTATATTTTAGCTATATTTTTGTATAAAAAAAACACTTGAAACTCATTATTCAGATTCTTACGTAACCCGATACCAAGTGATCATTGCGAGCGGATGAAATTAATTTAATGTTTTTGTAAGAAGCTGTAATAAAATCAGAGTATTAGTAAAGAACTGTGCAAGTTAGTGCCTTCTCTAGAGTGTTTATAAGAAATATGAAATGAGATCGTATGACTTAATAATATAAAAAGAGAGAGAAAATATTAGCGGCTTTGCTATTAGCATTTTATTTTATGCGTATTATTAGTTAGTCTAATTTAAACGCCTTTACTCACATGTACCTATTACGATTATTTCACACATCCTTTATGCGGCCGTCTGATCCTAAACTACACAGAGCCTGTACTATGGCCATAGTATGGAATCGAATCTACGACCTCTGGCTTAGTCAGGATTAATAACCACTAGACCAACATGCCCGTCATTATTCACACACATCGTGCTCTCAAAGTGTACATCAGCGCCATCTCGTGAAGACTAGACGAACTTTACAGTAACCAGTGTTTCTGCATCGCGCAACGAAACGATAAACATTATTCAGTTAGCCCTTTTTAAATAGCCTTCCTTTACGACAAAAATATAGCCTGTATATAAATATAATATATACAGGACCAAATATTTGTATGATCTTTTCGGAGTTTGGGTGTTTTTATGTATAATATTTATGTAATACATAACACAAAAAAGTATTTAAGTATACTATCAGCTAATCTAGTTTTCATAGTACAAGCTATGCTTTGTTTGAAACTAGATGGTGTTATGTGTCAGATGTCCGAAAATATTATATTATAATAATGTTTATATTATATATGATGAAGTCGAAGGAGATGTAAGCTGTAAAACACAATAGTGGTAAGTTACTACCCAACCTCATGTAGAGGTAATTTCACAGTCTTGCAGTTTGCCTTTTTTTTTTAATTATATAAATACTTACAAGTTGTACAAGAACGTCTTTACAGAAAGGATGTCGATCATTGCGTGAACAATTTCTACAAGATACATTAACTTCAATCTCGGGATTAGTTATGAGTATCCCTTCGCCAATTATGTCACTCGTCAGCTTTATATCTGAAAACAAATGTTTGATAAACGTGTGTGTAGTCTTTCTCTAACAATATAATTCCCTGTTTTAGTCTTTTAAATTTTTAACTCAAGACAAAAAGAACCTTAAGCCCTTAATTACAGGCCATAACAGATAAATAATTATTTTCTTTATAATATATACCAAAATCCGCATTCAATTATAAAATGAAGTACTGGTAGATTAAAATTACAAAACAATACTTACGTACATGAAAAATGTTTTATATAAATAAACAAGTTTAGGCCGGAGATTGGTACCGGAAACCGTAAGTTATAATAAGTCAACCTTCACTTACGTGCGTCGACATCATTAGGCTTTTTGGGATATGTCACGGTTGCACACACTTCGACTGTAAAATTTAAGTCCTGTTCTCTAACGTCCTGTAATTTTTTTATAAATTATTTTTTAAAAGAAGTAAAGTACCATAAGTTAATTTTCAATAGAAGCAAGAACCGATAAAATATATTTTGCAGCAGACGCATCATACAATCTAGTTCCTAACAAAATGACGTAAGTGAACTTTAGCTTAAAGGCAGCCTTATCACATTATATATTATTTTATTGCCTGTTTCAAATTTTATTGTCTTACGAGTAAACTTATTGGCAAAGTGTTTCTTTACTCTAAAGCGGGAAACACTCGAAAGTAATAAAATGGTAGACAGAAGGTATTCAGTTATACCTTTCCACCCTTTACTTTGCTTGAAAGTGATATATCAATAGCCTGAACACACTTGAGCAATACAGCTTCTCCCCGGCCAGGAGCACCAGCCACCAGTTCTATAAAAGATTAAAAAAACCACATAGAAAGATAATCAGAATATAATACAACTGCTAGTACTACTACTAGGCGTCCATAGGCGGTAGTCACTATCCATTTAATGACCCATTTGCTCGTTTGTCACTAGCATCATAAATGAACAAATATGAATCTAAACGCTATTACATAATACAAGGGGTATTAACATTAAGTTTTGGATATAAATAATTATGATTTTCAATGTAAAAAATTGATGCTGATTTAACATTCCGATTTGTCCAAAATTTCTTCTTCCAACGAGCCTTTTGCCAAAACGTTGGCAAACGGTTGGGGTTGACTTTAAGTTTACTACGATACGGCTGAACTTCAATTTTTAAAGCAGAGCGAACGAGAAACTTCAATTATTATCAAATATAGCAGTCAGACGTTTCATTTCTCTCCCAACGCATACCCTTATGTCAGAATGCCATCACTAGCCAAGTACTAGGCGATATCGAAGTTCTGTAGAAAGACTATTGTTATACTTTTTAGGGCTCCAACTACCCTTGTCTTCCTTTCTAGGGTATACCTGGTTCCCCGGCTATTAGTACCCGAGACGGCGTGCGGTTTTAGTCGGTTCGAGTCCGACATGCCACCGACAGGTGGTATCCGAGGGGATTTCGGCACGGAAAAAAAAAAAAAAGAAAAAAGGTGGTATCCGAGGGGATTTCCACACGGAAAAAAAAAAAAAAAGGGCTCCAACTACCCATAACGATTGACACAGATGTTCGCGTGGCAACCTAGACCGACAGATTAACGTGCTCACCGAGACACAGAGGGGTATCTATGTGTTAAGAAGCACCCATCCATGGACTGACCCTGCTATGATTGCTTACTTTTGCAACATGTTAACCTACTCGGCTACCACTTAACCGCGATTGTCTAAAATTGTAGAAATAAAATGTTAAAAGATTCTTACCACTACATCCATTGTCGTCAGTGTCAGATACGAACTGGAGGCTGAAACCAAGTCTGCGGAAGTCTTCCTTCTGTACTCGTTGTGTATGTTTTAATTCCGACAGCGGAAGCCGTAGTTTTTCTTTCAATTGTAGCTTCTGATTCACCTCATAACCAGAAATAATATATACCACTCCTAAGCCTTTATCAGCGTAAGGTGCACTTACAGATATTTCTGAAATATTTGTTATACTGTGCTTCAGCTCATAGATAATTTGTTTACATAGGGACCTATATTTTAAGTTTTGTCATATATATACTGTTGATAACTATGCTACAACTAAATTGGTACACAAACACATGGCGTGCATAAATTGATATCACGCATCTATTAGCGACTAGCGTCTGATGGTCGCGTCATGGATGACGTCACTTTTTCAGTTAAATGCTATACTAAGCTAGTAAAACCATTTGTTACACGGGTGCAACGGCTGTTGTTTAAATTCACCTTTTCCTCCTATTGTATATCTTCAATAAGTGCAAACACCATCTACTCGAAACTATTCCATCGAGTGGACTATACTATAACATACAAGACTGACACCATTTCATAGTTGGCCACTAAGAAGTGAAAAATTTCTATATACCCGCAGCCACGCTCAAGACAGCATGAAACGTTATAACGCTCATCTTTACTAGATTACTGTAAAGAAAGATAAAAGTATAAGCTAGAATAAAATGCATAAACGTACCCGCTATGCCATCTCCGTCTAAGTCATTTACGGCAACGGCAGAACCTAAGCGACCGAAACTATCTATTCCTAGTATCTGGAGGTAATTTTTCTTGCCTATTGTGTCCTGCAAATAAAGTTATAGTGACACTCAGCTGTTTTTAATTAAAATGCCAAATCAGTAGGTGTACTCGTGTATATATTTTAACAAGTGGGAGATTCTCAGAACCAATTTTTAGGACAATTTAAAAAATTATGCTAAAAGGGGAATTTAAAAAATAGTTATTTAGCATACATGTTGACCTTCCATGGTATGGAAGTAGACAAGATGATAGTTGCAGCTACAACCCTCTCAAATTCAATTCAATTCAATGTCCACATACCAACATCAATTAAACTTAATACTTAGCTTTAGATATCTATAAAACTTTTGAAGGATGGTTAACACTCTTCGGATCTTAATTTAACTGTGTTATAGAAATCATCACCAAAATCATACAAAAAAGTAACTTTACGTATAATTCAGCCTTATCTTACCAAATCACCTCCTAGGTATACGTGCAAAGCACCACAATCAACGCAATCTTCTTCTGTATACAATGGTTCACCTATTAACAGATCATCCCAGGTATCATTGTTCATATCGGCAGCAGCCAGTACTGAACCAAACTTTGTAGCAATTGCCTTAGACTGTATCGCATATGTATCCAGATCAGATGCCATCAAATATAAATGAGGAGGAACGTAATCTAGAAACGCTATCTATAACAAGATATAATACAACATTTGAACCGACATGGTGTAAAATAAGTGCTGCCACAGTTCCATGACACTCAATTAGAAAATACTTACAGCACCACGCATGTCTTTCATGTCCAAGCTGAAAGCGTACACGGTTTTTTTAGAAAAGAATTTGCCGGCTGTGATGCCATATCCTGTAATAAACAATACGTAAGGGTAATAATCCAATTAATTTGATTATAAAAACATCATAAACACAAATAAAAACATTTCACGAGTAAGTATGCATCGTTTGATGATTATTCATTAAAACGAATCTACATATTTTATGTGTCACAGTAAAAATCCTTAGATTAATTAATGGAAAGTTTCTTCGACAAACAGACAATTGTAAAGAAATTGTAAACCTATAATTGGCCAGAGATCATTTATTGCGCAATTCAGGATCTCCAGTTATTACTTAATTCGGTTTATATTTAGTTTTAGAAATGTGATGTCATCACAATTTATTTTACGCATCCATAAGTCGGTTATCACTTTTGGCATTGCTTACATACATTAAGGTAAATATTGCATTCATACCGAGATTGAAATGTTTTGATGTCCACATTTCCAGCGTTGTGTTTTGTGAAACTATTGTATTCATTTTAAGCTCTCGTTGACTAATAGGACTATAAGCAATATGTCCTCTTAATGATGATTTCACTACAACCAACAGATCGTTAGTCTCGTCAGTTAATGTGGTCCATCCACTGCCACCGACGAATATTCCTAAAAAAAAACAACTTATTAACTTAATTAGAGTAGGGCAAAATACTCTTTTACAAAGTTCATAAATTATAAAGAAGCAGGCAACAAATATAATATTTGGATATTGACAAAAGGAGAAGAGCATGGTGTCATAGTCTAATCTAATTTTTAGAAGTACTTTTCTCTAGTTTGAAAAAGTCTCTTGTTTTATCCTCCGCTATTATCCGGGTAATGCAGAGCAGGCCATCTTTCTTCGGCCATTCGGTCTAGGCTTGGTCCAACAGAGCGGGCTTGTCTGTCGATTCCTCTGATGACTCTTCTCTGATGGAGCAATGAGGAGGTAAACCTCGAAAAAAACACGACCCTTTCAAGAGCTCGGCATGTACTCACACCCCCTCTCTCCCCGGGTTGACTTTTATTTCACCCCCACTTGTGGGTTATATTATGCAGTCTGATACTATTATAAAAGAAAATAGAAAGTAAGGAAAATGGAGAGGAGTAGGAATAATAATAATATGAAAGCAGATAACGTCTCGTCTAACGAGGCGGAAGTTTTGCTGGGGACGCCAATCTCGGTGTAGCTCCTAGAAGCTGGGAGCGGACACACGCACGGAGGTAACTCCAGTACGACGATGGACGCGCCGAAGTCGATGGAGATGGAGCTCTGCGATAGCAGGAAACGCTCCAAGGACTAAGAGAGTGATACATCCCAGGAGATGCTGCCTCCTAAAGTGGGTAGTAGCCGTAGAGGGAGGCCCCATCAGGCTCTGTCTTTCCTAAGGTGGAAGCCTTAGAAGGGAAAGAGCGAAGGGCAAAAGCGCAGCGGAAGGTCTCCTCTTTGGCTATCGCCGGGGTCGTTAAACCATCATGGTGAACGTAGCAGGCCTTCAGTCCGCCAACGAGTGCTTTACAGGGCAGCTAGCTGAGCTGAGCACTCAGTACGCTTAGTTTCGGGCGCAGACGGATGGCCTTGAGCAACAGTACCCGGCTCCGGGTTCCAGTGACGTCCCTGATGCCCATCTACGCCAAATTCTTGACGCAGTGGGGCTCATACTGGACAGGGGTCTCGTGGGCCTGGAGGTGAGGTTGCTTCCGGCCCTCGTTGCTCGGCTGCCGCTCGCTGCAGATAGGCCAAAGGTCGCATCAGTGCCAACTTCGCTTCCCGATGCGGGTGATCACATAACGTATCCGTGGGCGGCGGTATCGGTATTCATCTCATTTATTACTGTCTCGTGCACATAACTCAACACAAACACCTAAAAATATTTAGAAATCTAGATTTTTGAAAGAGTTATCCTCTAACTTCTATATATCTAGAGAAACATGCTATAATACCTTGTCGGGGCTGTAAAGTTTGAGGGTTTCCCTCGAACTTTACATCCCAGTCCATACAAGTTAGCTACACATTTTTCCCTATTACGGAATATTTGTTGGTAGTACATTAAAATATTTTTTTTCTTGGTAAAAAAATCGATATCTAAATTCAAATCTTATTATGAACAATGAAGAAACATTTTTATTACAGGTTACTTTATTTTATAACTAATAGTGACGGCTCCGTTATCGTTTGCGTTCACAAACGCCTAGCCGCGATACCGTTCAACCCCATCTCTAAATGGGCACAGTGCATTACTGTAGTTACTAAATTTGATACTAGATATTATTGAAAAATCAACTAAGTGTAATATCAAGAAATTGAATTTTTCGACAACATTCAGATTTGGAATCTACCTCAGTGCATTGCAATACGTAACGTGAACGGTAGCCTATTAGACCTAGTTTTCTATGTAATAAAGTTGTATGCATTTTATACGATACGCATGAATTACAAGATAATTGGTAAGAGATTTGAGACGGATTGCAATCATCATAAAATTCAACCAGTTAATAAGTAAGGTATCTATTATAAAGGATTAAGGAACTATACCTATGTACAAGATAGCAAATCTTGTTTAGAACTGCTCGTAGCTGAAATTGTCGACGAAGCCTCAAAAGCTCTTGGATTCATAATTAGAACTTGCTTCAAATCCCTTAGGCCAATTAAAGTTCTACTTACTTCTTCTTAGAATATTCATCTCAACTTTGGAATCATCAATATATAAGTAATTTAATAGCCACGGATGAATAGCGTCCAGACGAAATTTTTACGATTTCTAGATTTGAAAGTGCAGTAGATGTCAGACGTCAAAGGTTTATAAATGTATGTTTAATTGGTATTACCTTTGCTTATTTTAAATCGAAAGTTTGATCAGATTACCTCTATGTAGAAACTTGTGATTAGCAATAGGGTTACTTAACTTAAGATACAACAACATCGTTAACATTGTTATGGATAGTTTAGGGTATGTCACTAAGAATAAATTTTGTAAAATAATGATATAAATATAGTTATGTAAATATATTTTCCTTACTGGTATCTATGTGTGTCACTCTCCCCATTAATACGTTTTTTACAGTTTGTTCAAAAATTCCTAAATAAGGTTCGTTATTTCCGTCAAAAAAACATGTTCCAACAACGTCTGGTATAGATCTTGGAGTTATTCTGCCTGTCCAAAGTGGAGCGCAGGTCTGCAAAAAAGAAAAAAAAATATCTTTTCAAAATCTGTGGTGGTTAAATATTTTATTCTGCCTTTATGAACTCTATGTGAAAACTAGTACTCTCGTTTTTAGCTGTTTCTTAAAATACATTTCTTGCTGTTACCATCTAAGGGTTACGCTTTTCTTCAGTTACTGGTACCGGTTTTTAGCCGGTTCGTGTGCGACATGACCACTGGTCAAACAAACGGCAAACGGGTCAACTGATAGTAAGTGAAAATCGCCGACGATGGACACCTGCAATTCAACAGTCACAAGTGCTTCTCCCCCTTTTAAGCACCCTGCCCTTTATCCGGGGAAAAGGGTTTGAGGATTTTTTTCTTTTGTGTTCTTCTTCTTATACATATTATTGTATAGTCGCGTCTGTATCCTCGAATGGTCAAATAGAAGCGCACTATTACCCACATTTTGCAAACTGTAATTTTAGTCCCACTTACGTAGTAAGGGGCACAATACAATAATCACAGAATATGTTTATAAGCAAAACAATAACATATCGTATAGAACAGATCTGGAAGCAATGATCTTTTTTCAGGAATAAAATAAGTTAAAAAAAACATACCAAGTAATGTTTTGAAGTGGCAGAGACTGACGCACCAAGGCGAAATGCGACTGTTTCTGAAATATTTGTAACAACATAAAATATTTTAAAAAGGAAAGAAAAAAGTAATTCACAGGAATTTTGGGCAGAAACTTCAGATGTTCAAAGTTCAGATGTACTCGTATATATACATATACGAGTACATCTGAACTTTTTTTTTATATTGTCACAGTTTGGGCTAATACTTATTTACCCCGTAAAACGCTAAGAAATAATTCTTTTTTGGCAACTACTCAAACTAGTTGCTGAATAATGAATCTGGTCTCCTTAAATCCTCACAATAAAGGTATTAAGTAAAAACCACAAAATAATGTTGCGCCATAGGATTAAATGGTTCGATTGTTCCAGAATTGTATGGAATGTGGAGGACAGCGCCATCTAGTATCGAGTAAATTACAACTATTGAGATTTTGAGATTTATAATTCTGATACTTACAGCGCTAGATGGCGCTGCAAGGAACGCTTTACTGATACTGGAATATTCTCATTTCAACTATGGATATTTATAGTAAATTGTGAGTGTTAGTAAATACAGTACAATAAAAGTTATTAACCGACAACTTTTATTTATTAAATACCCCGCTCGTAACAATACTCGTACATACAAGTATAATACTTTCGCAGTAAATTTTAAAGTATGCTGGACCAAAAACACTTTTTATTTTGTCATCAGGTATGCTTTAATAACATGGCTGTGGTACACCAAGCTTTTTTAAGCGCACACCAGCTTTTAGATCCAATCCAATCAGAACTTATATCCTGGGTTCTAAAATAACAGTCTATAAGCATACTTACATAGAATAGGGATATGTACATTTTGTATACATGCACATACATGCATATTATACAAAAATAACCGGCTTAAACCATAAAAACATATTGCTGTACACAAATATTTGATTAT
The DNA here is from genome assembly GCA_902825455.1 of Arctia plantaginis. Taxonomy (NCBI): domain Eukaryota; kingdom Metazoa; phylum Arthropoda; class Insecta; order Lepidoptera; family Erebidae; genus Arctia; species Arctia plantaginis. The sequence goes on along the minus strand of CADEBD010000283.1, from coordinate 1,755,846 downwards.
CACGTGAATTTAAACCGCGATCACTATGCCATAGAATGCTCTCAAGCAACAACGCAGGCTTTGGTAAATTATTCTAAAAATATCTAACTTTGGGAGTTTACTTACTTGCAACTCTGGCCGGTATTGGGATATTAATTGATTCCTCCTTGCACTTTATTTCAGAAGATACATTTGCACCTTTCATGTTGCAAATATACACCCTACCGTGTACATTTTCACTGGGTGCTCCAACAACTAGAAATTAATATAAGATGTATTTATTCAATAGATATATCGATAAATTTCTTGTTGAACTCTTCTTTTATTACTAACTAGCGCTTACGGTAATATAAAAATAAATATAAATAAATACGATATGTATTGTATCGTTTACCAATTGATCATCATCTATTCTGTTTCGTTTTCCTAAGTTTGTTCTATTGTGGAATGACTGCTCTTTACATGCAATTGTTTAGTACAATTATACTGTTCAATATGTACGTAGATATTTTTTTATTTGTGACGTCTGGCAATATACATGTCGTATTTATATTGTGCATTCAATTGTCTCACATACAAATGTGATATGCAGAAATAATAATAATAATATTTATTTATTTCTTCTCTTCCACAGAAAATGTTAGATCAATAAACTAGTAATTTTACATCACAAAAAAATGATAATCTGTGTGAGAGACTGGTATCCGTACTAGGTAAAACCTGTATGACAGATGAACAGCCCCTCCTAGCTCTAGAAAAGTACTCTAGAATAAATAAATGTGTATTCAATAATTTGTAATATGACTAAGGATGTCGTCTTACATATAAGAAGATAAGTATATGGATGTAAGTGTACTCGTATATGTCCATGTGTTATACTGCATATGTAGATGTTCGTGTGGGTGTGTGAGTGTGTATGAGGCGTGTGTGTGTGTGTGTGTGTGTGTGTGTGTGTGTGTGTGTGTGTATGTGCTAACCCTACGACAAATATAATAAGTTCATCTTGGGATCAGAATCTGCTGGTTAGCTACCAGATCTATTAGCACGGTGTAACTGCGGGATGAATGAGATGAATGAAATGCTATGAAGCAACAAACAGCAATCTTTCAGTTTTCTCATAGTTAAGGGATTTCAGCCAATTGGAGATTGTATTTTTGCATTGGTACTTAGTGGAAACGTAGATATGCAGTAGTTTATTAATATTATTTTACATGTGTCTTCCTAGGAAGCCGTAAAATTTGTGGGCAAATGCTGTGCTCCATCGATTATTAGTTGGGGGACAAACCTTATATTTTAGACGCTTAGTAACTCTGGAGGGTTCAGATTGGAGTAGTGGATGTTGTTTCAGAACAGTGTCTAGAATATATAACTGTCGAACATCAGAAAATTGGTAGAGATCACTAGTAGGATACAAGAAAGGCAGGGAATTACCGACTTTAAAAACTGCCCTTTGAGCTCTTTCTACCCACATCAAGTTTGATTTAGATGTGCCACCCCATACAGAGATACAATAGGACAATATGGGTTGGCACAATGATGTGTAAACCATTTTAATGATGTTTTTATCAGCTATGTTACGTTTTTTTTTTTAAATAAAAATGAGGTTCCGCATTCTAGATGAAAGGAGATCGATATGTTGGCTGAAACTTAGAGTGTTATCGATGATAATGCCGAGATGTTTACTGTTGGTGGTGCTTTGTAGGTGATTGTAGGCACAGGAGTGTAGAGTTAAGCAAGTGTGGGCCACAATGGAGTAATCTTCAGGTGGATGAAATGCGATCTTTTTTATTGCAAATTGAATTTGTTTTATTTTTTTATATTCAGTGTTAATCCATTGTTCCTGAGCCATGAGGACACTGCATTGAAGCTCATTTGTGCGAAAGCAAAGGTAACATTCCAAGTATCTCCGTGAAATATTAACGCAGTGTCATCGGCGAAAGTTACAATTTTGCCATTATATAGTTGCAAATTACACAAAACATTAACATAGGCAAGAATGAATGAAGGGCCAAGCACACTGCCATGTGGCACGCCGAAAGCAAGTGGCAGGTCCTCACTAGTGATTTCACCAACCCTTACCCTTTGGTATCTTCCAGCCATATAGTTTGAGAGCAATTTATATTGTTCACCGGGTATCCGCAGCCAATTTTTCTAGTTTGTCCAACAATAGATGACAATATAATATATAACAATATGTAAAGTCACAGTCCACCCAAGTTAAATGGCATAAAAATCAAATATAAAATTTAGTCACCACATAAAAATGTATTTGGTATAAAATGATATAAGCAAAACATAAAATAAGTAAATTCCATGTAATGACCATTACAGAGAAATGACGGTACAACAACTCACCTAATTTATTACTAAAGGACTGATAACCCATGGCGTAACCAAAATCTGAATCATTTTCATGTTTTAGTGGACATATCGTTATGGCCGATGGGTCGTGGAGAAATTTTGCCAAGATAATCTTGGACACCATAAACAGTGACATGAAAGTCACCAGAAAAATATCTGGAATAAATAACAAAAGTAGCAATTACACTGTCTACGTTAAAAATGTAACATATTATTATTTCACCAATATATTTTGGACACGTTTGATCCGGCTGCAATATATTATTATTGTTTTTGGGTTTTTAGTATTTATTCTTTATTACCACTGGATTTTCAGACTGGATTGAATGGCGCCACAGGCTAGTCCTCCCATTCAACCTGGTTGCGTGAAAGCGAATGAAATTCAAAAAACATAAAACTGTCAATCTTGCAGATGGCTTTAAATTATCTACAGTCTGGAATCCAGTGATAAGAAATATGCCACCTCGCTTTTATCTCGCACTTGGATATATGAGTTACACGTTATAAAACAGAGACACTGTTAGTATAATGTGAAATGTGGATTCTTTCCAAAATAGTAAAATAAGCGTAACTTTTTTTTTCTTTTTTCATTTAGAGGCTTATGGCCACACACAATGATAGCCCCGTCGTACCCTAAACTTACAATATACTCATCCCTAAGTAAACTTAACTTAAACTAAAAGGAGAGAACATATTTATGTTAATAATACTGCATTATAGACTACTGTTTAAATAATTTAAAAACTAACAACGCCGCTTCTGACAGAGGCTTTGACAATATACTTTGAAACATGCCAACCTATAATAATAATATTTAACTTATTTACCAGAGTTAAGAGTTTGAATAAGACACCTCGCGCACTAAGAATATATATATATATCCTTTGTCGCCGCGACTTTACAAACATATATGAAATGGACACAAACAACATCCAGACTCAGAACGACAATTTGTGGATCACTCAAAGTGTCGTCCCATGTGGGGATCGAACCCACAACACTCAGCGCAGTTGAAAGCGGCGTGGCGTCCGCTTAAACCTGAGCGTCTCTCTCGTCCCCAGTTTTGACACATTCTAACAAAAATGATATATATCCACAACAATATCACATTCTGCACAATTTGGGCTGGTACTCATTCCCGTAAGATAACGAAAGTGGGACGTGTCCAGATCGTAGTCTATGAGCTATTACAGTAAATGATAGTGATAAAAATTGTGACTTACTTGACATATTTGCGGATACCTGTGAATAGCTTCGTTGTCACTTTATTATAATGTTTTAGCTTACGTTATTTGTGCTGTTGGTGTTACGAACAAAGTAAAATAAAATAAAAACTAAATAAAAATATTTTCAGTAACAAGACTATTAAATATAATTATCCATAAGGCGACACGAATGCTCAGGGCACTTCTAGTATTAGCACTAATTAATCCAGACCCGTAGGAGGACAAATATAAACAGTAAAACAAATATTACTATCAACTATAAACGTACAGGAAAACAGGTATCTAAATAAATGTTCAATTTTACACGTTGCTCAATACATGATTCCAAAATGTTGTATATATAAATATACGTATATATATATTATCCCATGCCGATTTTGGCCACGGTGATTGATTATTTTTGGGGGTCTAAGTTTCGAGCGTGTGCTCTGATGTGACTTACATACCCTATTCTTGGCACTGAAAGCCTGTACGGCTATATAAATATTTCTAGCTTCTGATCAAATATTAGCACACTTTAATCCAGAGGCAACTGTAGTTTTAACCGTTTATGCATCATCATGCGTTGATGGTCTTTCAGCAATTTTATCACAAGTAGAATCCGATAGATGTGAGTGACCGATTTCTTTTGCATCATGAACTCTTAATACGGCGAAGAAAATATAGTCGCAAATTCAAAAAGAAGCGACAGCGATTAGTTTTGGTGTTAGGCGTTTCCATCAATATTTATGCGGCAGATCGGTTCCATTTATTTTCCAAACCGATCATAACCCATTGTTATTGATTTTCGGAAAACATCGAGGTATACCCGAAGTTTCAACAAACAGAGTTCAGAGATACGCATTATTTCTGAGTGGATATAATTATAAAATAGAATATGTACGTAGCAGTAGTAACAACAGTACAGACTTTTTGTCTCGCGCTTGCGTGCTGGACATAGATGTGACAATGCCTGATGCTCTGATCGGTAATTTACGACAAATACAGGTGTCGTACTTTTTGCATTGAACGGATAGCCTGAGAATATGTCTGATGAAGGTTTAAAACCGTATCATATATGTAGGACGCAATTATCTGTAGGAAATGGATGGACGCGACAAAAGAGTTTGAAACTTTTTGCAAGATGAACGGAATTACCTACATGACGTCACCGACATACCACGCGGCGAGCAACGGGCAGGCGGAACGTTTTGTAAAGATAGGTAAGAAGGATATTAAAACAAACTTGCTTAGTACTACTAGGGCGCGAAATGTAAATAACCAACTATTAAGTTGGATACTTGTTTGACTACATGAATTCCGTTTACACGCCAACTGACACCACTCTGGCTGAGTTTCATTACGGTCGAAAACTGAGAACGAGTCTTGATCTTTTGAAACCTGACTCGCCGAAGCCATCATCCACGGCTCATCCAGTGTTTGAAAAATGAGACCGGTGGACACAATGCCTAATTGTTTGATAACGATGACATAGTTTATTATAAGAATTATACAGTTATTGGTAAATAAACCTGGTGCAAAGAAATAGTTAATAAAAAAATCGGCAAACTGTATATTAAGTTAGGGATGAAAGAACTAAAAAGACATCAAGAAAACATAAAATATAAAAAAAACATAAATCAAATAATATTATATAAAGGCAATAGTTGCTATGATAGTAAACACGTGGATCTAGAAGTAGAAGATCAAAGTGAATGCCCATCGACAGAGACGCAGTCATATGAAGAGAGAACGCTCTCGGGCACTAGTGAAGGGAGTGAGGACATGGCAAAAGCCATCATCCCTCCAGGTACACTCCAACTTTGAGAAGCAGTTTTCTTCACAAGACAATGCCAGGAAGGAGGAGTTCCAAGAGACCCTATCCGGGTCACCCAGCGCTGAACAAGCTCTAGAAGTGCCACCTCAACAGCAGGCAAGTGAAACTACACGAACACCACGTTTTAAACGCAACCGGCCTATGGTCAACTACAAATTGTTTTATTAGGATGTATGTATACTCAAACTCAAACTCTCTTTATTTCTCTAAAGTCATAGATCAACACACACAAAAGCAACAATCTCTGTTACTCTTTTTTGTCAAATAGTAAGCAATTAAATTTAACAAAAACCAAGCTCATACAAAATCTATGATATGCCTGTGCCGATCTATAACCGCCCGTTTCCAAGGGGTTGAGCCTTATGAGAAGACAGGGCAAACAAACTCATGGCCACTCTTTTGAAATTCACAGATAGATACAATGCCACTATTAAATATACCACAACATTGTTTTGATGTGTGCCAGTATGTCCGTTATTAAGGACTAAAAGGTAAAAAGACAATGAAGAGAAAACAAGATTAAGAAAAAAACACGAATAAAGAAAATTAAGTGAAACATAAAAAATAGAAATAATAATAACAAAAAAACTCACTAGCCACATTACATTTTTACTTAAGAAAGAAATAGCCTGCCTGTAATCCACAATTGAGTAGTAGGCCCTCTGGCACAAGCCAGGTTTTATTGCGGATTTAATTTTTTTAATACTTAAGTCTTGAGTATTATTTGGGATTTTACTATAAAATCGGACACATTGACCTTGAAAAGACTTGTTTGTTTGGAGCCTACTACAAGTGCTTTCCGTGTGGTCCCAGTTCAATTTGGTTCAGTTCTGATAATGGCATCCGTGAGAAAACCACATAAAGTCTTAAATTTGGATTCAAATGTTCGCGACAAACAGGCGAATAACTCAAGATCACGCCAACCGATTTCGACTATTCTTTTTTTATTGGAATGGATGTACGGGTACTTTGATGAGAGTTTGGTTAGATTCTGATCATGGGATTCATGACAAAGTAACGGAACTCTTCAATTTTATAGGCTATCCGAATATTTGAGTCTCCTACAGTAACGTCGTTATGGTCAAGTAATTGTCGTCATCAACAACCTTTACTAGTCCACTGCTGGACATAGGCCTCTCCTTATAAAGGAGGTTTTAGCCTACTATAGAACGCTGTCCAGACGCGTTGGTATTGCGTTTGTTTCAAGTTTTCTTCCTTCTCTTTACAGTGATGCTGTCTTGCGTAGTTTGCTCCCTCAGTCGACTCTTACGACACCCATGGGATGAAAAGGGGTGGTGACATTCTGTATTCTTAATCCGTCACCACAGGGACAGTAACGGACAGTAACGGAAGTAATTATCGTAGTCGAATATAATAATCAATATAACTCTATTGGCTTACAGTAAGGGTGCGATCTGTGGCAATTCTAACTGTCTGTAATCAAATTGCAATTCGCTTACGTTCTTTGCTGCATTGCAATACGACGCAAGCGTTCTAATTGCATTACTTAAGGTGAATTCTGTGTGACCTTTATTGTCGTAAGACAGATTATGAAGTCTCGTTATTTCCGTCAACGATCTATTGTCGTTTGGCGTCCAAATTTCATAAAGCTATGCCTTCCAAACTTTTGACACGACTTAGTGCAACATATATTTGCCCTTTTGCAAAGTTTTTTTTTACCAAGGTCGATTACAGCTCTTTCGAGGTTTATGGACTTTAACCGCCCAGCGTAATATTAGAGGCAGCATACGGCGCTCCACATCTCCATAACCTCTTAATGCCTGAAACGTAGTACTAGATGGAGGTATAGGTATTCAACCATTACAATGTTTTAGCCTAAGCCCAATAGATTCGTCTTCTTCTTCTGGTAGCTCTTTATCCTCCATGTTCCCTGTGCGCCCTGGAAGCGAGCGCGCTTCGCAACGCGCTCGCTGCCACCCCGGCCTGCTTCTGCTAGGGTGACAGATGGCCTCACCTGTCACCCCCAGGCCTGCGCTTATGGAGGACGGAGGTCGTTCTGCGACCTCCGGCGCCTGAGTCGCCTGCGGTACCTGGCCTGTTCCCGGGCCTGGCGGGCCGGGAGAGTCCTAAACCTCTCCCGGTCCCGCTCCGCCGTCTCCTTCGCGAGCATAACTTGCTCGCAGAAGGAGACGGCAGAGTTCCACGCACTCTCGCTCCGCACAATAGCCGCAATCAGGCTATCGAGCGAGAGCGAGTCTTTGACCTGTAATTATTTTGCATGTCATAGTAATTTTTTTTTCTATCGGATGCAAGAAAATACTCGATATTTTCCCTGTTCAAAACTTTTTTCATGTAAAGCCGAATTATGTCTATTTTTGCGCTCTTCGCAAGTTCTTTCTTTTTTTTTTTAATTGTTCTCGAGGTAGATTGCCTCTGTTGAGATAGGCGTTTATCACTGACTTCGTTTGTTTCATTCAAACGGCGCTGTCTCATATGAGCAACACATGTATTAGGTCTACCCATATTCCCTGACAGAGGCAGTAGAGAGGCTACGGAGTGAGAATGATGCGCTCCGCTCCCAGATGGCCTCTTTACAAGAGTAGAGTTAGAATAGTAGGGGACCGGCGATCCAGTCTGAACCGAACCGGGACCAATACGCGGCCCTGATAGACCGCGTATTGGCCGAGGTCCGGACGATGATGCTATGGGGACAGCGCTTAGGAGGAGACACCTTGTCTCTTCCAACCACGGCCCCAAGCGCGGAGACGGCGGCGGTCAAAGGCCAAAAGAAGAAGAAGAGGAAGACAACGAAAACACAGGGTGCTGGCCAGGAGTCACTAGCACCAGCACCGCTTCCACTGGCAACAACGAGGCAGCAAAAACCAACGGCTTCGTCGGAGAGTGAGTCTTGGGTCCTGGCCCTTGGTCGAAAGACCAAAGCCAGGGCCGCGGAAGGGGCGGCCCAGTCGACGGGGCATGCTACCGCCCGCCAGCGGCCCCAAAGAAAGAAAACAGCCGTGCCACGGAATCCCACAGCCGCGGCTGTCACTGTCACTGTGCCGCCTGGCTCGGAGACGACGATAATGGAGGTCGCTAAGGCCAATATTAGCCTTGGTGATCTCGGCATTGCAGGTGGACTCCGCACCAAGCGAGCCATGACCGGGGCTCTGAGCTGCTCTGCTTCTGGAGCTCGCCGAGTTAGGGGTGGATGTGTCGTCCAAGGGATCAGCGTTCTGGGTCTAAGGGTCAATCTAAGGTGCATCATAAGACAGAAGCCCTGTGGTTTCACAGGAAACGCAGAGGTGCAGTTCCCACCAGAACGCTTATTGAAGTGGGGGGAACAGAGGTCGAGGTCGGGCGGTACATTAAATGCCTCGGCCTCACCCTGGACAGCCGCTGGAGCTTCGAGGAGCATTTCCCCCGATGATGATCCCCCGAGTTCGCGGGGTAGCGGGCTCCTACAGAGGCTTTTGCCTAAACTAACCTCGTCTGTAGATGGCCCGAGGTATGTCGGGGCACTAGGGACTTCCTTTCTAGGGTATACCTGGTTCCCCGGCTATTGGTACCCGAGACAGGGCGTGTGGTTTTAGTCGGTTTTTTAGGGGATTTAGGTTCGTTAGGTAACCCAGGAAAAAACAAGATAAATTGTACGTGTAACGTACGAAGTAAAACAGTGTCCTTAAATATAACTTACCTCAAAGGATGATCACTGTCAGAAATCAATTTAAGTAAGGTTATAAAGAAGACAGATTTTAACTTTATTGATAAATTCTATGTATTTAGTGAGGTTAGTTAACTTAAAATAGTTAGTCAAGTCAACAATATCGATAACAGAAATTATTGGAATTTTATTATTTTAGAAATGATAATATTTTACTTTTTTTTATGTTTGAGAGGGCAGACGAGCAGACGGGTCACCTGATGGAAAGTGACCATCGCCGCCCATGAACGTCTGCAACTCAGGAGTCACAAACGCGTTGCCGGCCTTTTGGAAAGGAGTACGAATAGTCATAATACATCCATAATCATAATGAAATATATTAACTAATTAGGTACTGCTTTTAGTTTATCACACCAGTCACAAGGAAAAACTTTTTCATTAAATACACATAGATTTAGATTTCTTGTTGACGGGCAGAATTTATCCCTAAAAGCAAAAAGGATAAAATAATACCAGGACAAATTTATAAATTTAATTAGATATTCAGTGTTCACATTGTAAGTGTTTTCCTCAATTATAATATGAATGCATCATTTCATAAATTTCTCATTAGTTGATACTTCACATTTATTTGAGTTATCTAGCAGCTCTGAGTTGTGTATTTTCATCTGCCATAGATCCATTTGCGGTCTCCACATGAAGGTGATTATAAACCATCGATCGTCTCTGCGAATATGAATATTATTAAATTAATAGTATAATATATAAATATATATTATACTATATAACTATACTTCTTCTAAATACATAGAAATTATAGATAAATTACACCCAGACATAAAACAAATATGATCGTGCTGAACACAAAATATTTGAGGTTGTATATAGGGAGCCCACGACTTGTGACTTATCAGTGTTTGATAGTGCAATGGGACTTAAATTATGGTCGGCGCTTTTGGGATTAAGGATGTAAGTATACGTATGTATGTCTATAATAATATTAATGGAGTATTTAGCAGTAGCACCTTGCCCATGTTCTGCCTGACTAACGGTCGATCCTCCGGTAATGCAGATGATAGTCAACAATACCGCTAATGCTTTATAAAACTCTTCACTGGTGGCTCCAAGAAACTGTTAAGAACATAGTGGCCACACCCCGGGAAACCGTGTTGAACCACGGGCCAAGCTCGGTGAAGGGGAACTTTAACTACAACTCGTAGTGTAGTCTGAACTATAGATCCTAAACACAGTGCTTAAAGTCTGCAGTGGCTCGAGAGGTGAGTTCCACCAGTACGGCAACTAATTCGGCAATCGTGGTGTTAAAGATATATCTATAATATTACAGGGCGCATGTTTGAACCCTTCACTATCGTGCGGCCATTCACTGCACCTCCTCTTCCTAGTTGTCTGTATCGGTCACTCAATCCACCGTTCACAAGAATTAGGAGGCGAGAGAGTGGATTCACTTTAATATTTTACCGCGCTAATGACCCGTGGCAATATATAAGATTCCGATTTTGCAAGCCCTGTGGCTATGGGGGCCGTTGGTGGGGATTAAACTGATAAGTTTGATCTTTAGGTGGCTCTGTACACTGATGACTGAGATGGGAGGACTGACTCGGCAGCTTGTTCAACGACAAAGCAGCCCTATTGATTGATAGCACCAAATCCGGGGAGGGCCTAGTAAAGGTGGCCTAGACAAAGCCTGTTTCACTTTCACCCAGATGGTTAGCCGCGATCGTCTGCTTACAATATATAAGCGTACTTGAGAACGTGAGAACACTCTTGGAGAACGATAACAACCAATATCCTGAAAGAACTAATATAACTCGTGAACTCTCCCGTTATAATATCGACAAGTCCTAAAGGCAACGTAAAGGTTTCAGTGACAGACTATTTACACTCCGATTTCACACGGTATCTGAAAGTTCATCCACCTTGTGAGCGTGTACGCACCCATCATGACGAGGAAAATACGGAGTTCTATAAACAACTTCAAGAGGTATCATTTCATTCATCCATAGTGCATCGCCTGGAATAATATTCTTGAGAGGCATGGCATCGGAAAATGCGTGAGCCTAATTCTAACGGAGTGGTGTCGCGAGATCGCGTCATGGGACATAGTACTCAAGAGTGAAAAAAAGCGTGTTAAACGCAGTTGAAAATAAATTATTAAAACACATTGCAAAACACAATTGCTGTTTTATGCAATTTTATGCAATTTTATATGCAATTTTTATATATATATTTTTTTATGCAATTTTATATAATTTATTCTAACGGAGTGGTGTCGCGAGATCGCGTCATGGGACATAGTACTCAAGAGTGAAAAAAAGCGTGTTAAACGCAGTTGAAAATAAATGATTAAAACACATTGCAAAACACAATTGCTGTTTTATGCAATTTTATATAATTTTGTAGTATGTCTCGTCTTTAACGGTTTCAGGTAATTTATACGTTACCAGGGATTAAATTACCATTGCTTTTGTACGCCTCAGAGACCTGGTACCTTTACAAAGGTGATATCAAACACCTTGACGCGTTTTAGCTAAAATGTCTCCGAGCTGTACTCGATTTCGAGATTTTTTGTTAGACAGGTTTAGCAAGCATGGACAGTCCTCTAATGAAGAGTTATCTACACTGGTGAGGGCACTTTGTACGTATGGAGTCTTCCAGATTGCCAAAAGCTGTTTTTTACTCGGAGATCAGCTCAGGTAAACGCCAGTCTGAAGGACAATAATTCCCATAAAACGATGTGCTGAAGCGCTATTTAACAGCAATCACCTTGTCTCCTAATTTTTTTGAGGAACTGGCTAGTATCAGAATAGAGTGGCGGAGAGCTGTCCATAAGGGCATACAAAATTGTGATTGAAGCCGTCTTGAAGACCTTGACGCTAAACGCCAGCTCCGGAAAACTCGTCCTAAACCCTCCTACAACTACACTTACAATGCGCAGGGTGAGATTCACTTCTTCTTCTTCTTCTTCACTTCTGCTTCTTGTAATCGCATACATATTTAAAACCAAATTCGGTTTTGCGAGTCACGTACGGGCACATGATCGTAAACGGAGTTGTTGAAAAGTGACAGGTGTCGCCGTCGACGGACACCTCTGGGAGGACATCATCATCAATAGTATAATTAATTTCTCAATTAATTTCATCTTTGTATTTTGTTTTTAACACTTCGTTTACTCTTTGTGTGTATTATATAAAAATATCGATTTAGGAGTTATACGGATCCTATGTAAAATGAATTGGGCCAAATCTTTTCAATGCTTTGCTTTTGTTACTTTATTGGAAAGTTTGTCGAACACACTTTTCATCTATATACTCGTAGTTTAACAATAATAGGGTCATCCAACAGTTTTACGTTACTGAGCTGGCTTGGCAATATACTAACAAAAACACTTACACAAAGTTTTCAATATATACTTACAATAGATTGACTTTTAACTTTTTTTTTGAGATCCTTCAACCTTTCTTTATTCTTACGTCGCAAGAATCCGCTCTGTGGAATAACGTGGCAATTTAAAATTATAATTAATTACATAACAACTTACATCAGTAAAAAACAATTCAGATTTATATTTTATGCTGTATACGTTTTCTATTTTTGTTTCCCAAAATTTACCGCGTAACTATAGTCTACCTAATCTAAGAGGTACTGTTTGATAGTTCTAATAGATTGAAGTATAGCGATGGAGTCAAAGAAATGTATCACTAAAATATCTAATTCTTAATAGATTTCTATATCATTTCTTGGTATGTATTAATCGATTACAGTTTTACAGATTTATGTATGTTACTATAAAAGCCCGTGTAATGGCACATTATAGGTTTTACTAGTAAATCTCAGTATACAATAGAGTTGGACACGGACCATTTTTGCCTACAAAAATGTATTTAAAATTACATTAACTTTAATACATGAACTGAAATATTAACTAATCGCAACGCCAACGCGCTCGCTGTCGATAGTGACTTGATGTGACTTGATGTGAAATAAACTCGCACTTGGTAATGTTACTGTATTTTTATCTTTATCTTCTTTTCTATTCTTTATTCCTCTTTACATCTAGTTGTTGTAGAAAAACTGAATAAATAACTAATTTTGCTTGTTTATTCAGTGTGAAATAGATCCTACTAACTTTGGTGTTTCATTAGAACGCACTTTGGAATTTCAACAATTACATGGCTATCACAAGTCAGCCGTCATTTAAAGCATGCTGTACTTAGAGTGGTACTTAAACTGACTGAATTGTGGTTCAAATACGTTGGGTAGGTAATGGATAGGTAAATATAAAATGTGAACGTACCTTATAGAGCACAATGGCGAGAATGATTATCAACAATAGTCCCACTAAGCCAGCGACTATCGATATCCATATATTGACAAATGCCTCCTGGAGATGTATTAGTGTTGTTATACTGAAACTGAAAACATCAGAGGCTTTAATAATGCATATGCTTTGCTGGAGTAATTCTACCATATTTTGGGTTAGTTTAGAAGAACTTTATACCTAACTGTCGGGTACATTTTTTAGAGAGAGATTTAGAGATTCGTTACTTAATGATAAATGTAGTGAATGTAATAATCAAAGACAACGTTCCAGACTGCACGGATGGCGAAGTGGTTTAAGCAGTCACCTCGCCGTCTGCTACTGCACTGCGTGTTGACAGTTCGATCCTCGACGGTTGTCCTGCTTAGTTTGCTCCCTTAGTCGGCTCTTACGACACCCACGGGATGAATTGGGGGGGAACTGTGTTGTGCAGTGTTATGTTGATTACAATGCACATCACACAATAGCTCTAAGGATATGATGTTTCAAGTACAGATAAGAAAGCAAAAATTTTAGTTTAGAAGTACAAGTAATAAAATCGATAAGAATAACGATTTTATGACAACTCTAATGTTTGAAACATTGTGCTATGTGACACACTCTAATTTTAAATTTAATTTTTGCGTATCGCGATACAAATACACTCGGTTGGGGTTAATAAACTGTACTGTCTGTATGATTAGCTTATTTTTTCTTTTTTCATTTATATATTCATTAAAAAAAAGTCAACAGAATCGGAAACACTGTTTCCGAGACATTACGGTATGTTATGCTATGCTATCAGCTATCAGCGTATTTTATTTCTGACCAGGATCGTGAATTTTCACAATTTTAAATTAGTTAGATACTTATTCTTGGTTTCTATTAAGTTTTTAATTTTAATTAACAAACCTACCTCCTAGATGTAGTATTGTCAAATTGAATACTTAATACTGAATTGACTTCTATATTGCTTCGTTTCTTAAGCACATCATAAGCTGGAATGCAAAAACATATTATTTTTGTTAGTGTCAGTCACTGACTATTAAAAAAAGTTCACCCTAAAAAGGCGTTTGTTTTTGTTGTCATTACAATCCTTAAAAGTCGAGAAGAAAGTTAATTCTCGTAATAAAAGTTCGATCTCAATTCAGTATTTTCATAGTAAAGTATTAAACATCCATCGTTGACTGTAATGCGATTATATCGTACTGTAACCGAAAATTGAATCGGTAATCTAGTATTAGTGATACTTTACTATTTTATTACGAAAATACCTTTTATAACAGTTGTGAGACCGAAAGTTGATCAGAACTGAATTGTTACCGAACTTTCATTACGAGGATTGGCCTTGTTAACAATTTAGTCTTGAGCTAAAGAACTACAGAGACAGATAGATACTGTGACTTAATAACTCCCTCCAGCTAGTTTACACCCGAATCATGAAAGTATCCTCGTATTCCCTTTCTTTTTCTACTAAATTTATTTTAGTTCTTAATTATCTTTAATTTTTAGGCAATTCCAACATGTTTTCCTGTTACTGGAATGACATACCTAGATCGAGTGTTTATGCTATCGGAACTACGAACCTGTCGACCCTAACTATGCCTTGAACTGAGGCCTATATATAATTTCAGCGAATTTTAAACTTAGAAAATAAATAGTATACTAAACGTTACTTACTTAGAACATCTGGATTTGTTTCCAATGAAACAACAACTCTCACATAGTTATCTTTAAATAAACTATGTATCGGACATATTGCTGTTATTTTGTAGGCATTATTCGCGTTGACTTTACATTCAATGCCATTGTTGGTGGATTGTGGCGCCAGAGAAGGTTCTTTTATATATATCTGCGAAGAATACTCTTTATATATTTTATTTAGTTTACATAGACAACTTATTCAACCCAAGGGCGTTGTAACCGACTAAGGGAGAAAAATCGGCAGGACAACAACACTGCAAAGAGAAGGAAGACTTGAAACAAACCCTATACTAACCCGTCTGGCCAGTGTGGTAAAGTGGGCCCAAACCTCCTTTCTAAGGAGAGGCCTATGTCCAGCAGTGAACTATCAAAGGCTGTTGATGATGATGATAGACAAACAGAGGATCCCCTAGATTCTAAGGTATCATCCGTTTACCTATATAAATACGTAAATTCGCTAAAATTATTCAAAGCAATGCACACGAACAACCAATTTTATTTAAAAATGCAATTCGTTTTGGGTTATACCACCGAAAACAATATTCAAACTCAAAACTAAGAAACAATAAGATAAACATTTTCAATATATAATTCAAATGTTTGTCACTGAATCCTCCGTCCTAAAACGCTGGACCGATTCTTTTGTGTATAGGTATATTTTGTGGTCGTTGACGATGTTATCATCTTTACTGATGGTTTAAATTTAATTTAAAGAAAGTAGTCTATAAATAAAGGTTCTCTTATTAAAAATTTACAGATACATATGTTTTTATAATTAATAACTTGGTGTTTAGCAAATAAGTGAATTGTTTGTTTTATTGTTGACATAAAATTCTACAACTTGACAACGCTATACAATCAACGTAGCACAAGTTAACACTCACGGATACGGGTACGTCTGAGTATGCGACGAAATCTATTTTCTGCACCACTACTGTGGCAGTCAAGTGTTTGAAGTTGGTTGGCCCTTTGTTTGTGATCTACAAATCACATAAAATATATATAAGTTTGATTTATTGGTTTAAATAACATATAAAATATATTTTTCTTAAAACATATTTAGAAATTCGTTGGGAACCTTACCGTGATGATTTTATTATCTACATGATGATTAAATTCAATTATTAATAAACTTTAGTTTCTGGTTTCTAATCTCTCCCACACGCCCACTACTGTGACATCTGTACACTAGGAGCCACAGCAGTGACCCACGAACATACCAAGTTATAACACTCGGGAAGTCACAGGAAAACTTAAACTGTTTTAGAACACACAACGAAATTAATCAGAAGAAAATTGAAGGAGTTAAAATATAATAAATCCACTTCCCTCCTTAGCAAAGCGGGAGACAAAATGAAGGAAAAATAGGCAAACACCTTTTTGCACACTACAGCCACAAAATATTATGGGTCCTAAGTGAGCAGTATTTGATTTCTATAATATGTATGATGGAATCGTGTAAACGCACGGAAATTCACCCTAGTTGTCATACAAGTATATGATATATATATATATATATATTTATATATAGGTATACTATGGGTCTCTCCTTAGAAAGAAGGTTTAAACCTTGGCTAACCTTAAGGCCTATGTCCAGCAGTGGACTATTAAAGGCTGTTGATGTGATACTATGGGTATATATATAGTATATAATATTAATAATAATTTAATTTCTCACCACAATATAGTATACATTACATTTGAATAAAACAAAAAAATACAAATTATATAAATATTTACTGTCCTCCAATTTTCTTCTGATTCATTTCGTTGCGGGTTCCAAGACAGTTTTTTTTTTCCTGGGACTTCCCGAGTGTTATAACTCGGTGTGTTCGTCGGTCACTGATGTTGATTCTGGTGTACAGGAGTTACAGTGGTAGGCGTGTGGGAGGGATTAGTCCCATACCATAAAAAAAAAGAATACTCGTATACCGCACGTACCGTATAAATATGTTTGAAATGTTTTGACAATAAAACGTCATCTTTAATTATATCAACAGTATCTCCGACATCTGTTATTCTGAAAAACAAATACAGTTTTTATTAATTTTGTTAGTATGCAATTAGGTTTTACAATCTTCGATTAAATAAACAGTAAATATACAAAATGTCCCTTGAATGAAATTCTAATGCATATGATAATCTTATCAAAGAACTAGTCGTTTCACGCAGTTTTACTCATATTAATATAATAAACTAGCTGACCCGGCAAACGTTGTTTTGCCATATACTCGTACATTAATTCCAAATTTTTGTCAAAAAAATAATAATTGGGGTATGTAAAATAGATGTTGGCCGATTCTCAGACCTACCCGATTTGCACACAAAATTTAACGAAAATCGGTCGAGCCGTTTCGGAGGAGGTCAACCACGCACACAATGACTCGAGAATTTTATATATTAGATATACACGTGGACCTCAATTGTAATATAATTTTATTTGAAATATCAGTTATTTACTATTTTGAAAGTATTGTTGTAAACTATGTCATAATCCCCACTACTAGTATTTTTCTTGGCGTTAAAAATGGAAATGTTTTATTTGTTATAACAAGGTACCCCCTTTTTTTTTTCTTTCCCCGTGCGGAAATCCCCTCGGATACCACCGGTGGCATGTCGGACTCGAACCGACTAAAACCGCACGCCGTCTCGGTTACTAATAGCCGGGGAACCAGGTATACCCTAGAAAGGAAGTCCCTGGTACCCCTTAAATACACTGTTATTAGACTTGTATTCTTGTTCTTCTTGTATTGGGTATAATATTCCTGCAAAAAGAAGGATGCACGGCCCAACACGGTTGATTATGTGCAGTTGAATAAATACTACTCGGTGCGTAGAATTTCATTGCGCGATGCAGAACTAGTAGTTGCTTCGTAGTTTGATGTATCTCGCCATATACTTGTTAAATTTATTTTTAAAGTATCTTGGAGTCATAGGATAGACTTTCTAGGTCAGATTATGCTGTAAAGTCATTTCTTGGAAAAAAATAAAAAATAGATTAGTTCAAAAGGTACGAGTATAAACAGCACATACCCTTTTATATAAACACCATCAAGACGACTTTTCAAAGGAATACTATATTGATAAACTTTGCTGTTATTGGTGTCTGTACAACGATTAAATAAATTTAAATTTAAAGTAACGTTTCTGTCTTCGTTGGTGAGGTCTCGTAAATCCACAATGATATTTCTGATTTCCTGTTTTAAAAAAAGAAATATTAAATCCAACAAAATTAACTTATTCGTTCTTACAAAGTAACGGCTGCACTGAGCCCGAGTACATTTTACTGCTACTCGATCGTCACCAATCGCAACGACGAACGCGTTCGTTGTCGAGAGAGAGTCGATGTGAAATCTTTATTTCCGCCTGTGATACGTTCAGGGTTTAGTGCAACTTTTTGCACTAAACCCTGAACGTATCACAGGCGGACTCCAAAGGTACGTACCATCAACGTAAGTGCGTATCAAATAAACATAAATAACATTACATACCAACCCGTCTGGCCAGCCTGGTATAGTAGGCCAAACCCTCCTTTCTCAGGAGAGGCTTATGTCCAGCAGTGGACTATTAAAGGCTGTTGTTGATGAACATTACATTACATGTACATAAATAACATTGTCAAAATCAAATTGATTATTTTCCTGATAGAAACTATGAACTCTCTTAATGCCTTCTCAGATATTTCGGTACGAAACATTAGTATAAACGTTTGATTGAAACAAAACAAAGAGTCAGAAGCAATGGCAAAAGTGTTTTGTTGTTTCAATGTTTCACACCATCTCTATTTATATAACATATTGATACAAAGTCTGAATAAATATAAGTACCCAAGTGCCATTTGTCTTGATTGGCTTCATCGAAGTACACGACCATCTTTCCTTCAGATGGGAGCAGTACATAGGTGGTGATTGCACGTTGCCACCAGATATGCTGAACTGGATGCAAGGGTCATACGCCACATCACCGGTGTTCAGAACCTCGATGTGGAACGCACCCTTGTTGCGAGAGCCAATTATAAGAGGTATTCTGTAAAAATATATTTCAAGTGGCAAAAAAATGTGGATTTCTCATTTCGTGTTTCCAACTTTGAAAATGACGGACCTACAACCTTTCATCCCCTATTTCACCTTCTTTGAGGAAAAATTTCCAAAATTCCTTTCTTAGTGGGTGCGTACAACGTAAAAATCATCATCTGCCAAAATTTCAAGTCTGTAACCCAACGGGTTTAGGCTCTGTTGAACTAGTTAGTTAGGACAAGTAATTGTATCAGTATAGATAAGTTATAACTCACGTGATATCGGAAGTGACAGTCAAGGTGAGATTTGATATGCACTTGCTAGGCCCAGAGCACTCACCAGCCCAAAACGAACCTGAATAAGACAGCTTACTGTAGTCAGTAAGGATCACGTGGGAATCATTCACGTTCTCCAGATCCATCGGGTTGTTCAGCA
Source organism: Arctia plantaginis (assembly GCA_902825455.1). NCBI lineage: Eukaryota > Metazoa > Arthropoda > Insecta > Lepidoptera > Erebidae > Arctia > Arctia plantaginis. The sequence continues at coordinate 1,736,369 of CADEBD010000283.1, read as the reverse complement.
GCGTTGTTGTAAGCTTATATTCTACTTCCATGCTATAATCCTTATCCTGGAAGTAAGTGACGTAAGTAACATGAATGAATATCTCTCTTTATCTTTATCTATCTCTCTTTCTCTATCATTCTTTATTTCTGTATATATTCTGTGTATTTAAACATTTTACAAACATTTATTTATTCGTTATTCTTTTACAATATTTACTGACTCTTTTGACAATTATATAGGTATGTACATTTTACATCACAAAACATGTTCGGCTGGCACTTAAAATAGGTAATACCTGAGCTATAAGTACCAGCAACCTTCTAATGACACAAATATACATTACAATACAATTTTATATCATTTATCTAATCCTTTCACACAATGTTCATAATGAATTCGTGTTAATTAAAGAAGCTTAACTAAGTAAGTAGGTAACAAAAGATAATAACAACATGTGCTAAATGGATACGACATCAACAGACATCACAATCACATATTTACATGTAATTTATTGATTAGCATATTTTATTCGTAAGTCAGATGTAAATATAAGCTTACCAGTGGCAAAACAAATTCAATATTTTCACAGTACTTTTTATTCTTACTCTGAAGTTGCTTTTTAAAAGTATAAAAATTTTGGTTGTTCAGGTTCTTCAACGTCGCGTACTTGTGGTACATTTTTACATCGGTCGATAAGTCTGTAACGAAATACCTTCTGTTAATAATTTATTTTGATTGGCAATACGTGATGACCAACATACGTTACATTTTTGACGACCGAATGGCGTAGTGGTTTGTGTAACGGACTGCTATTCCAAAGGTCGCGGGTTCGATTCCCGCTCAAGTCAAACATTTGTGAGCATGAACATTTAATGTTTGATTTGGTCTGGGTGTTTCTATGTATAATAAGTATGTATTTACAAAAAAAAAGTATAAATGTATTTATATCAGTTGTCTAGTACCCATAGTACAAGCTCTGCTTAGTTTGGGACTAGATGGCGTTGTGTGAATGTGGTACAATATTATTATTATTATTATTTATGGAGTGTAGAGTATGGAGTTTAGAGGCAAGGAGAACTATCTCATAATGGGTGAAAGTTGAAAAGGTGACCAGCTGTATACTGAAAATAGAGGTCGCTAGCGTATGAAAAATTACGATACGAACACAGCTGTTCTAGATGGAGTGAAGTGTGCTGAGTTCAAATATTGAAAAAAAATCATGACTAGAGTAGTTAGTAAAAGGCCAGTATACAAAACCCCAACTATTTACGTGATTTTATTAGTCTATGTTACTCGTATTCTAATTATCTACATTTGATGTTTTCCTTAAAATTTATCCTAGGCCCTCCATAGTTATAATAAAAGTATCAATTCGCGAGGGATACGTTCCGTAAATAACAGTGAGAATGACATCTGCGTTATCCAGAAGTAGCTCTCTAAAATCTTTAATTTTTTCTAGAAATATAGAACTTTAGTAACAAAACAACCCCAAAATCGGACACAAACATAGTATTTGTAACACACACTTTCCTATTTGTGTGCTACGCTAGTAGGCACACGTATTAACATATTACAAGACAATCACAGATGCGATAAAGCAGAGCAGCATTTCATCATTTCTTTTTTTACCTTAAGACCAGCTCTAAAACATGAACAATGTATCTACAATGTCTCAAATTTTATAAAGCTTGAATAAGAAAACAGTAAATCACAACATAGTTGTTTAGGAAGATAATATTCTGGGAAAGCGGGCACTAAATACGCGTCAACGGACTTATGTCTCTTAAATTGCAGGTGGAAATAGGTGTTGGTTATCATCAGGGGAGCCGTCTGATCGTTTAACCCCCTTCAATTCAAAAAGATGTGTGTATCCAATAATAACTGTAACTGCATATTAACATAAAAAGCTGTGCGACTGTTGTATCAATATCTTGATAACAAGATATTGATGTACAACTACAGAACTCTGCCACGCTTCGCTTTGGTACATTGTGGTTGCAATGATATGAAATAAGGAACAAAACTGGTATAAAAAAAAAGATACAACAATCTTTGAAGCGGATTGTAGATCGTGTCAAAGTTTAAGCACAATCGGTGTAGAACTGTTATGAGTATTTGAAGCATACACAAACATTTCTATGTAATAGATAAGTAACAACAATAAACGTAACTGCAATAAACGTAATTGTTATGCCTATCATCATCATCTTTATTAGTCCACTGCTGGACATAAGCCTCTCCTTAGAAAGGAGGTTTTGGCCTACTATACCACGCTGGCCAGACGGGTTGTTATAGGGTTTGTTTCAAGTTTTCCTTCTCTTTGCAGTGCTGTTGTCCTGCATAGTTTGCTCCCTTAGTCCCTTAGTTTTACGACACCCACGGGATAAATAGGGGTGGTGACACTCTGTATTCTAAATCCGTCACCACATAGACATTATGCCTAACCAGAATGTAATGATTTTGGAAGTTTTCTTGTTTTTTTTCAGGAAGGGGCAACAAACAGACGGTTCACCTGATGGAAAGTGACTACCGCCGCCCATGAACGACTGCAACTCAGGAGTCCCAAGCGCGTTGTCGGCTTTTTATGAAGGAGTACGGTTTGTCACTGGCGCTTACTTCGTCTAATAAATATATATTTGAATAATTTAATTCACTTACCAGCAACTATTGCTTTTGGTTTTTCAGGATACTGTACGTCCATGCAAACTTGGAATATGTAATCAGTTTTACGCGACACAGTCCGATTCTAAAAATAGCAATTTACAAATTTATTACATCACGAAATATTTAATTAATATGCTGTCTTTATAGGATATATACTATAGGTTTTTTTTAAATGAAAATACTAAAATAGCTAACGTTGCAAATAAATTCTTCACTACCTTTACGTCAGGAAAAACTGCATATAATTTAGAGATAGTAACCGAAGCCAAGCATTTATAAAGCAACACTCTGTCAGAATACGGAGCACTGATAGCCAATTCTGTAAAAAATAAAGAATACTGTATTAGATTTGTATTGTAAATAATATATTAATTATTTGTACTAAAACGTATTTTCACTAATGAACCGTTTTGAACTTTTTTCTAGATGAAATACACCCTGTCCTTTGCTGTATATTCGGCAATGTGTATGTTAAGAGTTCATGATTACCTGATTGACGGTATCTCAGCGCATAAAACACGAATAAATAAATATTGGTTTGTATACACTGGCTCTCCTAATAAAAACATGTGGCAATTTGAATACAACGTTCTAGAAATATCGCAAAACAATCACCAAAGAACGTTAGTAGATGTAGAAAAATTATAATTACAACAAATCAGCCGTAATCACTTTGCTGATTAATATCAAGGGTGCACTCACCATTGCATCCATTGTGATCATAATCTTGAAGTGCAGTCATGCTGAAACCAAAAGATTGTAGATTCTTTTCAGTAGGCTTGATCTTTTGCAAAAAATTCAAGGTCTTGTCCGTTGAAAATATAGAGGCGCCAGAGTACAAGTACACAGCGCCACCATCTTCGAAAGGCGCTCCTATTGCTATTTCTGTAAAATATATTATCTAGTTAAATTGGTAAAATTTTGTGTTAGTAGATTTAAGATTCTTTGGATTAGTAACTTAGACTTTCGTAGTGCCTTCTCTGACAACCGGAAAACATTTGTTCCAAAGGAATGTTACTTACTATCCTTGAGTATATTAAAAAGCCTTCATACAAAATTATTTCAGGTCGTAATTGTCTCATGCAAGCTTCTCAATTGTCTAATACAATTTAAAGTGGACGAGTCTAGTAGACGAGAACTTGCTAGGCCTGAGTGAATCAGCAGTGGACTTACATGTGGTTGGCAGTGTTTATTCTATAATAAATCTAAGTAGTGTGTAAAATGCATTAAACCAAGCTTGAAATGAATTCGTAGTAACGTTATTCCTATCTTGAAAACACTAAATTTAAAAATTAGTATTGTCTTTTAGCCTCACACTTTACAATTTGATACGACAACCAGTACCCAAGCCTATTTAGGTCAAATCCATTATGAAGTAAATACAACAAGTATTTACATACCATCTTTTCTATCACCGTTGAGATCACCGACACTTATTATAGCACTGCCAAATAATGAACCAGACTTGTAACCAACTATTTTTCTTCGGAATACAGGTGTAGCCTGTAAACGAAAATTATTAATTATATTGGTTGTTAATAGAAATATGGCATTGAGTTTAGAACGAATATACAGACCAATAGGTTTGTATCGTATCCCATCATCATCACATCAACAGCCTTTAATAGTCCACTGCTGGACATAGGCCTCTCCTTAGAAATAAGGTTTTGGCCTACTATACCACGCTGGCCGACCAACCATGTACCAACCGTACAGGGTTTGTGTCAAGTTTTCCTACTCTTTTTAAAGTGCTGTTTTCTTGCGTAGTTTGCTCTCTTAGTCGGCTCTTACGACACCCACGGGATGAATAGAGGTGGTGACACTCCGTATTCTTAATCCGTCATCACATGGACGGCCCGGTCCGTATATTCGTCCTAATCTTTAATACGAAGACATCGAAAACGAGCAACTTTAAGAGATAAACAATCAATATCAATAATTTGATTATTTCAGGTAATACTTTAGGGTGTGATTTCTGATTTATGAATTCTTATAATTCTTTTAAGTAATTTGCTAGAAATCTTTTAACTATTCAGTAACAGTTCTTTAATACTTACGTTTGCTGTATTGTAAGCATACACATAAACAGCCCCAGTGTTATAACCAGTATCCAAGGCGTATGTCGGTGCGCCCACTAACAAATCATCTCCTTTGCCGAATTCATTTATCTTTGCCTTGCACAGTACTGCGCCGAACATTGATCCTACTACCTCCACGTCGATGCTTTTGTTCAATGTTATGTAAGAACTAAAGAGCCCATTAGTATACGAATAAAAATAAATCTGAAATAAATAACTATTATTTACAAAATGGCATGTTAACAAACTGCATAAACTGATGATAAATAAATTTGAAGTGCATATTTTTAATGTCAATATATTGGTTTTTTCATGCTCATACGGTTATTTGCAAGATACCTATGCCTAAAAACCAGTTTAAATATTTTTTGTCTGTCAAATTCCACGCGAACAAATTCGTGGGCACTAGCTAGGTTTTATATATAAAGCTTCAGCCAATATTTTTGAAATAGCAAAAAGTCAGCAATGCACGCCTAGTTTTAATTTTTTTCAGGCAAAGGATCAAGAGTAGAGAGAATTATTTGCCCCGATAGGCTTGTGCCTTCTTTGTCTTTATTCACAAGGTGAGTAAAAGACAAACGCCTATTCTAATACCTAATAAAAAAAGTTAAAGCCTGTCAAAAAAAAAGGCAACACTAAATCCTAAAATCTGTAAACCTATTTATCTATTGCCAAAGGATTTAAAAAAAAAGAAATAACGTACTCACTAAACGTTTGAAAGTAAACAAAGCTTTAAATCAACGAGTGTTTGGTTATCAAAATAGTAAAACTGCGCAGGATCTGATCTGTTCTTATCTTTGCCTCTCTATTCTCAAAAGTAAATTACAAAGATATCAGTGAAGAATATTTTCTGAAGTAAAAGGAATCGTTAATATATATATTAGTCTGTTCTTAATTATTAAGTGAATATGAAATATATTATTGTATATTCGCATAAATCATCATTTCTGTTCAAATTAATACTTACTTTTCCAGGTCCGACTGTGCCATAAGTTGTACTTACGGCATAAGACAATATTTCTTCACTCATAAAATGACCTATCGCTACACTATAACCTGGAACATGAGCAATACGAATTAGCTTCAATAATTACTCTTACAATTTAAAAGCTATTCAACGACACGATTTTACAACTTTAAAATCGTCTAATGGCCTTGTATAAAATTGTTAATTCCTGTTGGGAACAGTGGATAAATCCTAAGTATCATCTACTATCTATTTAGGCACTCGAAAGAGTAAAAGAAAATTATCTTACCAAGGTTATATATGTTTTTTTCCTTATTGTTTAAACGTATTAAAACGTTATCTTGGTCTGTCTTAACTGGCCGAATAGCAGCAATACCTTTAAAACAAAAAAATTAAAATTGAAACTTGCAAGTCTAGAACGATTGTTCCGTAAAACTGGATAAAAATTACAAAAGTTTTGCGTTTTCCTAATCCCTGGATGTGTAAGGATAGTGTATATTCTGGCCACGTCAAATGATCAGATACGTTTATTTCCTGAACCAACCACAGCTTTAGCTAATATAGGAAGAGATAAATTCTAATTATTGTCACAAAGAATTCCTTATTTCTAATGAATGGGCTGAAGTATCCACAGTCAATACCACAATTGGTAAGGAAGAAACTGTTAGCTTAGAACAGGTCGCTAGCTGAGGCCGACGCTAAAGTATTTGTAATATTTAGATTTTACTTTTTTTTCTATTTACTCTTGCACATATTAGAATAGTCATATACTAGTTTTTTGTTCGCTACAGTAATAAGCTTTATTTAAGAATCTAATGACAATAAGATGTAAATCATATACAGAATGTTATCAAGACCTTATAATAATTATTCGGCATTTTTTTTTATAAATATTTAATAGTTTTACATTCATATAAAATGTTTGCCAGAATTATTAAAACCTATGCAAGATAATCCAAAATAACTTGTTCGGTTTGTATTTTAAATGAAAATCCTTACATTTAACTAAATTGCAATTGTACACATGAGTGTGTTACATAAAAGAGTCAAACTGTTAAAACTGCATTTTTGATAAAAAGTTCAAACAAACAAAAATGAAATAAGTCCATTTCTACACTTTTACTAAATTCTTTTTACTTCTATTGAACGTTTGAACGAATCAAGCATTCGATAAATTTTACCGTTAACGGACCGTAATCGTAAAGCTTAAAAATCAGATTTAAGATATACATCGAATTATTGAAACCCTAATATACCTGTATTATTAAATAAGATTGGGCTCCCAACAATTATGGAGCTATCTTCTCCGATGTCCAAACACCATCCCAGACTGTCCATTTTCTTCTCTGCAAAACATAATTTTATTTAGTTACAGTACAGTTTACTATGAACGTAATTATTCTACTTTCCCGTTCGTATTATGGTTGTAAGAGGAAATGGAGAACAAAATTGCTCTCGACACAATTGATGTCACAGAACCTTTATTAATGGGACTGATCCCCTACTTAGTATATTTAATAGGACTGATCCTTACTTAGTATCTTTAATAGGAATGATCCTCACTCAGTATTAGTGAGATCAGTGCTGCAGTGTAGTGCAGTGCAGTGACTCCTGGACTCAACTCCTGGACTCCAGAATCCAAAAGATTGGAGTAAGACATCCTTTACAGTTTAAATTTCCCTTTCCAGAGGATAAACATGCTGGGAGACTTGAAAGTAAAATTAGGCTAGAAGCTTTTGTGTGTGAAAGAGCTTGAAGGTATTTGAAGTATAGTAATAACTAAGATGTCGGACTTCCATATAAGCGGAGGCCCTGAGGGCCAGCAACGTCGCACTACTACGACGACCGCAAAGGGTCCTGGCCATCAGGGTCTTAAGGGGGTACCACGCGATTCCTTTGAGGCAGCGAGTTTCCTGAAACTCCACCATGGGGTCTGGAGTCGAGAGCCCTTGCGGCTCTGTAGTGGCGCAAGGAGGCGTGGGGGTTAGGTCGGAATCTTGAGACTCGAGAAATCGAAGACCAGAAATCCCAACTCTGCCAGGTCCTCGTGGAGGAGTGGAAAGAACGAGTTAGGCAACCATGCGCAAAGGTACCCAATTTCAAATGCTTTACTCACCATGGTGCACACAGACTCCTTTATTGTCATATTCTGCCGCGATGGGCTCAGGGGCCATGTGCGAACTAAAGTTACTTTCAATTTCTTTGCGAACGTAACACCGTCCAAATATTCCAACGAAGTCACAACTGTTGATATCTGGTAACATAAATTTACTTAAAGAGTTATTTATTTATAATTAAATTAAGTTTCTTCTTTAAAGCTGTTATTTAATATTAATGACTTGACACGTCTCACACAACGTCATCTGATCCCAAGCTAAGCAGATCCTGGCATTGATAACCAGAATGTTCATCAATTGTCTTTGCACCGACTTCAAACAGACTAGAAGGGACTATTGGTATTATAATGTTACCTGTTACATTGAGGGTACTTATTATAGTTTTTTACTTAGACTTGTAATTATTTTTTAATTTTTAGTGCTCTTTGTCGGTGTTGTTTGAAGTCGGTTCAACTTTTTATAAAAGGGTTTTTTGACTTTAATGTATTTAATGACTTCTATTATTCCAATTTATTTTAGGGATGCTAATTAATTGTTCTAAAATTATGTTTGTTAATTAATTGATTTCATTTCTTTTCTTATTAAAACTATTAATGCACCTAAATGAAAATATTTCTAACAAAAAAATTAATCTGTAAATACATACTTATTTCGGATAAATTACACCCAGACAGAACAAATGATCATAGTCGTGGCACAGTCCTGGGAGGGAATTGAACCCCTGACCTCTGGCTTGGCAATCAAAGTCACTAACCATTAGAATAACAGCCAGTCTCCTCGGATGAGTACAACCCTACAGACAGCCTCCCTTGAGCACTCGATCGACACGCAATCAATTCTGTTTTTATTGGTGACATAGCTATTTGAATAACCTTTGTGAAAGGGCCGATTAGATTTATATTTTGAGTTATGTTTATTTTCTACTATAATTATTACATTTTAATAACAAAAACAATAAAACAATAATTCCCACAGATAGAATTGCTTTGCAATGCAGTAAGTAGTCAATATTATTTATATTATTTTTAAAAATAATAATTGCAAAACAAAGTACTTGCTTTTGAGAATACTTACAACTGGAATACCTTGGAGTACATGCCTGAAAAGAATCAATGTTTATATATTACATACAAAATGATGACTAATAATAGTTTATTAAATTATATACTAATAATATTTATACACAATTAAATCACTGGCTAAAATATCGTCGACGTCTACATAGTTATTATTTAATAAAGTACAGAATAAACGGTACTTACTATAAAGTACCTATTTACTTGTTTTAATTAAATAGATTAGCTGTTACGTTTATATAGCTAGGGCCAAAATAATAAATATTTTACTTTGCTTTTACTTCAAAAATTAAAATCAAATTCATAATACATATCAAGTGGGATATGAATAGAGCGCATGTAATTTTTTATATATATATACATGATATACTGCAATAATATAAATAATTATTTCCTTAAATAAGGTTGGCGAAGGGAGTCAGCATTCCCTTGTTTATGTTTACTATAACCGTGGTAATACAGTACACCTCCGCGTTTCATCCCAGTCCTTTACCAATCAAATTAGTTTAGTATGTATACAGTTTTAAATCCGTATCAGTACAGCATTTGTCGTTTCGACATAACTTTGAATAAAGCGGCCTATATGTTTAGAATCACTAAAATGTTACAAAATCGTAGACTTAAAAAAATATATTGTTTTAACGGAAATCCATTTGCCCAGAAATTTAAAATCTCTAAACCGGTTTACTTAAATTAACCTTTTTTTTTTAGTCCGTGCGGAAATCCCCTCGGATACCACCTATCAGTGGCATGTCAGACTCGAATCGACTAAAACCGCACGCCGTCTCGGGTACTAATAGCCGGGGAACCAGGTATACCCTAGAAACGAGGTCTCGCTTTTTCATCACTTTTATCATTTTTAATTACAACATTAGAATCGAAGTTTCTACACGCAGCTCAACAGAAAGCGTCTTCAAAGATCATAAAAAAACAAGATTGTCTGTTAACAGTTTTCACTCTTACAGGATGGTACCAAAATTGTTCATTTATTTATACACCTGGGAGAGCCATGCTGGCCCCCGGTAGTTGAAAAGGCGCATGTAATAACAAGTCAAAATGGTGTTTTTTTTTTTAATAAAGTTAATGGCAAATCGTTCGCTATCTTAGTAAATGAAATATTAAAAATTGGAATTTATAGGCATGATAATAGTCTTTGACAACAAGTAATGAAAATATAAGTATTTTCAAGTTATTTAATTAAAAATGACAAGAAACCGTTTCATTTTAGTGTAAAAAAAATGTAAAAAATACTTCCTTAATTAAATAGACACAAATAGCCAGATGCTCCTTTTAAATCTCAAACGCTTTTTGAAGTAAATTTTAGTCTAACTATTTGTGTGTAGATCTGTACTTTATGTTTTAAGGAACAAAGGTGCATTTGGTTATATCATCATCATCACCAGCCTATCGCAGTCCACTGCTGGACATAGGCCTTATATAGTATTATCTTTGGTTATATGTGCCTCTTTATTTAAGTATTCAAAACTATGCAAAAATGAGAATACATATAATTATCTATTAATTGCTTCATGTGACTCATTAACCTGAAAATAGATTTACCTACTGTATATTTTCCGTTTAAAGCCCCTTATGATTACACTAAGCAATAAAATAGATTTAAAGTAAGTATGAAGCCGTATATGACAAATGCGTCTACGTCAAGACTAACTTTTAGAAACAAATAGGGCTTAGGAGGCTGAGAGAGATGTTTTTTCTTAGTGTGAGAGCAGTTTTCAATTAGTGCATTAGGCTTAAATGGTTCCATGCACATTATTAATTTCGTCCTAGAAATACAGTTTAATATGCGCCTTTTAGATTACCGTACTAAAAAAAAATCGTATGAATTATTGGCGTATTTATGCAAATGTTATTTTAACTTCAATAAGGTGTAAAAAAAGTATGCATAAAATATATAACTCAAATTCGAATAAAATATTAAATGCGCCTTTTCAACTATGCAGCATGGGCTGATGCCCATGCTGCATAGTTCACAAGTTCATAGTTTACTTAGCTTGGGCACAATTGGGCCGGATCGACTTGAGTGCTACCAAGGTCTCGCAGAAAACCGATGTTGAGCCATTCTTTCGTTGGTTTCTACCGATTAAGTGACGTATCCAGAGCCCAAACAACCACTCAATTAATACTGGCGGGAAGAACTCAAAGGGCGGCAAAGCTCTCTGTGGCTCTGGAGTTGCGGGTGTCTATGGACAGTGGTAGTCACTTACCATCAGGTAACCTGCTTGTTCGTAATCTCCTCTATACCATAAAAAAAATTATGTACTTGAAAACTCACCACTAGGAAATTAGGGCCCGCCTTTACAGTCGCTCCAAACCAGTAATCGTGCGTATACAGTGTATCTATAACAAGTAAGCAAAATAGAATAGAAACAGGTAGAACTGTAATGAAAACCAATGGCATAACAGGACATTACATACTGTTTATGTAATACTCATCCAACAACAGTGTTATTGTATTGTGTTCAGGGTCAAGTTGGCCTGAATGTATGTGAATGAGAAGATGTATGAACTGTAATGGTAGACTATCTAGACGTCAAAAAAAGAAACTTTTTAGCATTCATCCCAATCTTCTAATCATTATGCTACCCTGATACTCTCTGCCGTTTCGTAGGACACAATCTTCAGCAAATAGCTGAAATATTTAAGGGATACGATGAGACGAGGGCAATCACTGTGATGGGTTTTATGTGACCTAACAATTGTCACATGAAGTTGAAATCAAACAAAGCCTTGTTTTAAGTGACATAGTCACTTGAAACATAGTCACTCGTATAATAAGAACTAAGACGTCGGTAAAAAATTCTTCAAGTTAAAGAAAAATAGCACTCATTCAATTGTTTTTACTTTTCTCGAAGTCTGTTCTATGATTTTATACTAAGTCATTTCTATGTTTAATTTTTTTTTAGTTTAAGAAGTATCTTATGCTAAAAAATTAAAGAATAGATAATTGAATTGGTATTACACCACAAATAAGCATCGATAACGACGGGCGCATTTTATGTTATATATTTATGTTAATGGTGTAGTGGTTTGTGTAACGGACTGCTATTCCAAAGGTCTCGGGTTCGATTCCCGCTCAAGTCAAACTTTTGTGTGCATGAACATTTAATGTTTGATTTGGTCTGGGTGTTTCTATGTATAATATGTATGTATTTACAAAAAAAAAGAAGTATATATGTATTTATATCAGTTGTCTCGTACCCATAATACAAGCTCTGCTTAGTTTGGGACTAGATGTCGTTGTGTGAATGTGGTAGAATATTATTATTATTATGTTATTCAACCAGTTTTTTCGTTGCCAACTGTATATTTTAGAACAAAAGATTGTCACTATAAAATCCACTGGCTGTTATTTACCTTCTACAAGTTATATACCCGAGCTAGAGTTTATACCCATCACTAACTCCATAAATATAAGTAATTTTAATTTAAAAGCCCCTTTAGTTACTATTTAGTGCATTCAAAATTTTCCAATCTCCAATTCCCAAAGTCCCTGCTAGCCAATATTACTTGCCTATTAATAACCAAAATGTAATTGGCAAAATATAGGTATTTAGTACATCTTCGCCTATCAGTTTATGTACGTATTCGGAGTTTATATAAACAATAACTATCAGGTAGAAGGAAAACCATGATCACAACTATTTTAGATATTGAATAATACAATGAAATAAGGACCATTAAAGCAAACCGGTAAACTATTTATTTTATTGTAATGCGTGTTGATGTGAATACTTTGAAATTAAAGAATAATAAGTTTAGCGCTAAAAATATAACAATCTTCCTGGTTCTTTTATGGTTGAGTTATGAGGATGTAGTGGATATGAAACTATTTGGGTCTGTACTTTAAAATCATTAATTGACTGAGCTTAAGTTTTTCTACTTAAAAAACACTGGTTAAAGCTGGCATATGTCAGTTTTTAAATTTATGTAGATCAAAAACCTAATTTTCCCATTTGTTGCCCATGCACCAGGTTTACTACCAGTAGCAGAAGAGGTAATTCATTTCTTGCAGTAGTAAATACTATCAGTATTTTCTTAAATGAATGAGCGTAATTCCTAAATATTAATGACGAATTTTTTTCTATATCATAAAAAATATTTGGCTCTGTCATTCTGGGTAACCTTTGATGACTTTTAACATAGTGTGGTATGGTTTGACAATGATTTGTATGAAACAACTATGATCATAAAAAATACCCGTTTACCAGTATTACGACCGGTAGTAACTCGGGTATAAAGAAAACATTCCAACGAAAAAGGTAATGAAAGACAACACAACTTTTCTTTTGTCTCTTTTTATTAGTAGATTCTACGTTTCTTTATAATGTTCCACTTTAATTGTACAGCTGCTTTTTGTGATCGTTTCGTATAATAATTGTAACATTCGAAAACTTACAATTTGTAACAACTTGTTTTCAAATTACCCCACACCAACTAACTCAATACTTCATTGCTTCCTTGATGTGAATACATAGGTGACAACAATTTAAGCGGCAACAATTATGGACCCTGTCGGGCGCAGCACAGTTTGTTTGGGAGAGAGAAAGATGACACAACCACATACATATACAGTAGAATATTTTGTTTCTAATTAATATAGTAGTATAAAATCATGGTAACTATACATGTCATGTATAATTATAATATTAATTATAATCAATATTGTTACTTATATTTGTTCATAATTTTAAAATTGATTTAATAGTGTATAAAAGAAATATTGTCCGTTATTTATTATTTTAATTATTTATAAGTTATTATTATAATTATTTGATAGATTAATTATAATTATTTTAATAATCATAAATATATTATATTATTAGAAAAGAGGACACTATTATTTCATCCTTCAAAAATTTTTATTTTGTCTAATCTGGTTATAACAATTATAGACTTTATTATTCTAGAGTATTTTATTTACTTTCCAAATACTCTTTTACGCTGTAGAAACACTTGCTTATTAGGAATAACTTTAATTATTATATTTGACTGCACGGATGGCGTAGTGGTTTAAGCGGTCGCCACGCCGCTTCCTACTACGCCGAGTGTTGTGGGTTCAAACCCCACATGGGACGACACTTTGTGTGATCCACAAATTGTTGTTCTGAGTCTGGGTGTCCTTTGTGTCCGTTTCATATATGTTTGTAAAGTCCCCCGCGACACAGGATTTATTCCTAATGCGGGCGTTGTCTTTTAAAAAAAAAGAAAAAAAAAAAAAATATTAACAAAAGTAATAAATTTAGTCTCGTTTTAATGTCAATTGGTAATTTATTATAAACTTTTATAGACATGACCAAAGGACTACGAGAATGCATTATTAGTCTAGAAAGGGGTAGATTTAATTTGTTTTTGTGTCTAAAGGAAAAGTTTGTTTCTTTGTCTTCCCGTTTACTATACAGTTCCGGGTATTTTCGGACAAATTTACTTATTTCTAATATGTACGAGTATATACTGGGTAATGTTAGGAAGCCTAATATCTGGAAATGAGGTTTACAAGTATCTGTTTCTTGTATATTAACTAGAATTCTTACTAACTTTTTTGTAAGGTGAATATGGTAGATGCCTCTGCACCATTACCCCATAATATCACTCTATAAGATAGCCAAGAAAAGACGTAGGCGTAGTAGGTGACAAGTGCTGCAGCTAAATCTGTCGACTTTCTGATTTCTCGCAAGGCGTAAGCGAATTTTGATAGTTTCATTCTGACTTTTTTACTTGTTGTTTCCAATTGATCTACAAGACCTAGCAAGTTAAAATCCTTTACTTGTTCTATTTTTGTTGCTCGAAATATGAAGTTTATATGTATTGGTGTGTTTTGGTAGGGATGGAAAGATATTACTTTTGTTTTGGTGAAGTTTATTTGGAGGTTATGTTTATCCATCAAATCAGTTGTTTTGGTAAGTAACACGTTTAGATCTTCGTTAAGCTGGCGCGCTTCGTTAAGTCGCTTAAACCTTTTTGCGTATAACTGAAACTCTAGCAAACTCCCGAAATGATTTTTAGACGTGATGGTTTAACATGTCTAGTTGGATTAAAGCGTACTTTGATAACATTAAAATTCGATTCTATTAATCTCTATTTAATAATCTTTATTTAATAATCTCTACTTAATAAGATCTATTTAATAATCTCTATTTAATAAGCTCTATTTGATAATCTCTATTTAATAATCTCTATTTAATAATATCTATTTAATATTTTCTATTTAATAATCTCCATTTAATAATCTCACCTTCTCTAGTTATATTTACGGCAATTCTTGAACACGAATTGTTGTTTATTGTGGACAAGTCACACGTATATACCACTCCAATGTCACTCTCACGTGGTGCACTTATTATCATTCTGTAAAAAAAGTCATTTTTTATACATCCACAACCAATTGGTAGTAGTATTATCAACCAATTTAATATGTAAAATTGAAGTCCCAATTCTTGATTTGCACTTCCAAAAAAAAATTAAGAACACAAAGCTATAGCTCTCGTAACCAGTAATTAGATTCCAAACAAGTCGTGTAGAGTCTTTTGAACAGAGTTTATAGTTCTTTAACAGGTAAAAATTGTGCATTACATAATATCGAACCCCAGTCGCGCATCTCTGACTTTCTCTCTGATCATACCACATAGACATATTCGTCAACAACTTCGAGGACAGAGTTTCCCACGACTATGGGAGTCGGCGCGACATGGACATTCGACATGATTTTCCTCATGTCCATGTTCATTTTAAGGCCGATCTGTTGAGAAACTCCGTCGAGGTCAGCGAGCATTTGTCCCAGGTCTTCCAGCTATGCCGCCATGACTACGATGTCGTCGGCAAATCGAAGGTGAGTGATGTATTCGCCATTGATGTTGATGCCAAGTTTTTCCATTCCAGGAGCTTGAAGGCCTTCCAGAGCAGCGGTTAACAGTTTCGGAGAAATAACGTCTCCCTGTCTTACGCCTCTCTGTGATGGAATTGCCTTCGTGTATTGGTCCTGTACTCGAACTGACATATTGGCGTTATTATACAAACACTTCAATACCTCGATGTACCGATAGTCAATACGGCTCCGCTGGAGAGACCTAAAGACTGCCTAAGTTTCGATCGAAACGAAGGCTTTCTTATGAGAAAGCCTTCGATTCGATCGAAACTTGGGCAGCAATATCCACAAACGCCAAGCATAGTGGCCGATTATACTCCTCGGTCTTCTGTATAATCTGCCGCAGCGTATGTATGTGGTCTATGGTACTAAAGCCTTTTCGGAAACCGGCTTGTTCGGGAGGCTGGAAGTCATCAAACTGACGTTGGAGACGATTCGTGATGACTCTTGAAAACAGCTTGTAGACATGGCTCAGCAGTGTGATGGGCCTGTAGTTCTTCAATTATCGCCCTTCTTGAAGAAAAGTACCACCACACCCCTGTTCCATGACTCTGGCGTGTGT
The DNA here is from genome assembly GCA_902825455.1 of Arctia plantaginis. Taxonomy (NCBI): domain Eukaryota; kingdom Metazoa; phylum Arthropoda; class Insecta; order Lepidoptera; family Erebidae; genus Arctia; species Arctia plantaginis. Next base: position 1,720,040 of record CADEBD010000283.1, on the reverse strand, counting down.
CCCTCGAGCAAGATGGAATTGAAGAGCTTCTGGAGGACCTTGAGTACCGGTTTGCCACCCGCTCTCAGAAGCTCAGATGTGATTTCGTCATCGCCCGGTGCCTTGTTATTCTTAAGCTGTTTCAGAGCCATCCCAATCTCGTACTGGCTGAATTCCGGGATATCTTCGGTATAATGTCGGGTTAGCCTTGCTCTAGTTTCTTTAGCTGGGCTACTACTTGAAGTACGATCTGGGCTACTACTACTGTTTGAAGACTAAAGAAGCTAATAAAGCCAAGATTCATTAAGCTACCATGATAGACTGAGTGACTGAGATTAGCTATTACTTGCGCTATCGTTGCTTAAAAAAACTATAACTAACCAGTCTTAACGAAATCAAGTTTACTTAAGAAAGCACGATGGAATAATAACAGCGAGAGTGAACCGTATTTCATCAAGACATATAAAAATTGGTCTTTTCATGGTCGAATTAGGCATGAAAATCATAAAGTAAATCGAAAAAGATCCCACCTACCCGCGTCTGAAAGTGAATGCTGGTCTTGTTTCAACGACATAATTTATAATTTATGATTAAAAGATGTTTATAGCTCACCGCCTGTTGTATATGTCGTAAGTGATACTATAACCAAAATATGAGTCCTCTCTTAAAGTATTTGGTGGTTGAAATTTTTCAATTGAATGTTCATGATAATAAATTTTTCCGCACACCATTTGTGTCACACACAGCAAAAGGATTACTGAAACAAAACCTTGGAGTTTAAAATGTGTCTTATACCATCATTTTAACAGAGAAAGTATAGAAATATTTTAGAGTCTCTCCAGAGATCCTAATGTGGTATCTGCCTTCTCTCTGGTTGTACATATAAAGAATAACATAACAAAATATCATTCAAGTCTTTATTAATAATTAATACAAAGCAATAAAAAAATTAAACCTAACTGGATTAATAAATTAATATGTTACACAATAAATTAAACATGAAAAATTTAAATCTAAAGTAGGTTTCTTCGAACTCCTGAAGCTTCAGAAATCAAATCTTTATTTGTCAACCAAGTGTACATTAATGGTCTTATAATAGTAATTTGTCTCAACTTAGTAGCATTTTTCAGGCAAAAATGAGAGAGAAAAATACAAGCATTTTAGAATAATAATAAGTAAGTGACTCAATAGTACAGTATAACAATTGAACAAATCATGCAAAATACAAAGGCATTCGACATTTTTCATCAACACATATTCTTCTGCTGTCCCTTTCATTATTGTGTATCGAAACCGATTTTTATTTTTTATTATTTGTGTTTAGGTATATTCATTCACCATTACCTTTGACATCTTGCCTTATCAGTTTCCCCTTCTACAATTCATCTTTCCTTCTCTATTTATAGAAAACGATTACATCTATCTATCTAATCTATTATAGGTTAATTCGTGATTTTTAAAATAGTCATCTTAATTGAAAACTGACAAATTGAATTCGAATATGACTGAACTAACGTGAATGTAAATATATAATAAATACCAATGAAATAAATAGAAAGTTATAAAAACGGATAATTTGTATTATGAATGTATTAGTTATAAGTTTACACATATAATTAGGCAATAAAAATTTATACACAAACTTTAATATTTTAAATTGAAATACTTAATAATAATTACGCAATAATAACAAATAAAAGTAAAATTATAATGTGTTAATGTGTAATTTAAGCATGTTATAACAACCTTCATGTCTAAATTTTGACAAATAAATAAATTAATAAATAATTTAACACTCACATATCATTATTGTGTTCACTATATGCGTGCGTCTAACCCTCACAGTGTCAGTAACCACTGTGAAACATTTTCCTTCTAAACAAGACACAATAACTGCAATCCGCTTCCTCCTCCACAAAACCGGCAAATATACTGTACAGGCATTATCTGCTGTAAAATTACGGAGTTGTAAAGTAGTTAATTATTCAATTAAATAAGTTATTGTTATTAATAGTTATTCGTAATTTAACTTTATTCATTTTCCTGCATTTTTCAGTTTTTATTTGGGATCGGTTTCTTATGGGCGGCCTGTCTGACATTAGCCATGATTAACAGCTTTAACAGCAAAGGAAGAATGAACCATTTCAGAATTATGAATTTGACAAAGAAGAAGATTATTAAAGTGGCAAAGATATCTGTCATAGTTGCAGCAGATAAGTGAGATTGTTTAGGAATACAACATATTGTGTTGATACTACGCACGATTTACATGTTTTCGCAGTTGTACGTCTAAAAAGCCATAGGCATTAATAATTTGAAGAACCGTGCAATTATAATAAAGCTAATTATGAAAGGACAAACTAAAGAGTTAAAAATTAAATGGTTTAGTCATATTAACCCGAGAACTATCCATCTCTAAATATCCTGTTATGTACTAACCTACCATACTACAAACCATAACATAACATAATAACAACCATACTACATAACTCTAAACCATAGTAATGGTTTAGAGTTAAATAAATCTAATCGTGGAAAGCCAACCACCCCGGTTATTTCTCTCGCAGCTCTGCCAAAGAATGAGTTCTGTATATAGTTTGATAAACATTGAGGAGTGTCCAGATATGCATGATATCTAGAATCTAAGCTATGACAGCCCTCTCTTTGTTGCAGGCAGATTGACATAGCGAAATTTATTTTCTTTTTATAATGATTATTTGTTAGGACTACGGAAATCTGTGTTCAATCGAAAACATATACTGCTCAATATGTTCTCCACAGATCGTTCTGTGAAGATGCGATCTTTGATTTTTTCTTCCACACTCAGTTTACGCCAGCTGTCTTCTTCAGGTCGTTTACTAGGATATCTCTACTTACTTTTTACGTTACTTAGTACCGGTGGCAGTGCGGTTAACACAAATACACGACAGAACTAAATGAATAACAAAACTTAACCAAAAACTTGTAGGCATATTTGTTATTCGTTCTGTCCTTCCTTCCTCCGAACCTTTTTCCCAAACTAGATTGATCGACTTTTGTACGAGTTGGATTAGATCAAGGTGAACCGGCGAAGGTGCCAAATCCTATTTTTACTGCCTTAAAAGGAATTCTCTTATGTGCAACTTAACAAGATGTACGTGCATCAATACTCAATACTTTTTGCTCCTATAATGTAAATAGATAACAATTTAAGCGCTATTTCCAAATGACAATAAGTACTTATCCAACATCGGAACATCAAAAATTAGGTCAGTATGATCATTTAGTCCGGTTGAAATAAACTCCCTGTGTTAGAGGGACGTCTCAGTTTTCCTAGTGGTGGCATCTACTCGTCGACCTGAGTACCTTTATTGCGCTATACACAACTAATTTTAGCCAAGTATTTCAGCTTGTCTTAGTTAGATGGCGCTGAATGTGTGACAGAATGATTTTTAAAGAATGAATTTACTTCAAAGCAGTTGCATCGCGATGACAGAATCAACACAAGAAATAAAATACATATGTATACAGTTGTAATAGTATTGTAAACATACAGATAAGTTGGAAACATTCAATCTTACCTTAATTTTATTACAAACTAGTGCTCGCCCAGAGTAAGATCCTTAATGTGGTTGCCTCACACTGCGGTGGTCAAAGGGAAGGATCGGGATGAGGATTGGCAAGGCTCTAACTCCACAAACGATTTAAAACCTAATGTATTCTATAATATTTTTACACATTTATATATATGTATATTATTATTATTTAAATATTCTTAAAAGAATTTGTGAATAACAGAAAAGGTAATCGACTTGTTTATCTATTTCAATTCATATATCTAGGGATGAGAGTAGCATTGGAATAATTTTCTAACCAACTATTTATATTTTTAATATAAGTACATGTCATTATATGTTAAGTTATAACTACAAAAAAATTAACTTCTGAATAATTAAGATGTTTTGCTAGTCGCTCTTTTCGGGTGTGGATTTTCATCGAATGCGATTTCATCCGACATTTCCATATTTTCTAATATCTCCGAGCGATCCTCAGTTGCTGTTGTTGGCCGTGCCATCATTGACCGTCTCTGCGAATACAAATTTCAAGCGATGTATTATGTTTTGCTGTTATTATTTAAGAAAAATCAGAACTGCTGCCTGCAACTCAGGAGTCAAGCGCGTTGCCGGCCTTTGAGGGATGAGTACGCTCTTATAGATATTTAACACATACACATTTGTAGATACATTATACCCAGATACAGAACAAATTATCGCGTTCATCACACTATTGCTGGTCCTGAGTGGCAGTCAGAATCACTAAACACTAGACCAACAGTCCGTCAAAGTCAAAATTAAAAAACATTTTTGAAAACAAGCTTTTCTTTGAGTTATTCTCAACAAGCCCTTTCATTTGATACCCATATTGTAGGTGTGCATTAAAAATAACTAGTCCGCCGTCTTGGGTGTGCCCCACGTTGGAATTAGAATGACGCCATACAGCTAACCATGCATTGTCATAAAACTAAACGTGTACCTAAAATTTCAGCTCAATCGGTTAAAAGCTTGTAAAATTTATTGCTTGCAGACTATTATAACTATTTTTTTTTTGAAAAGACAACGCCCACATTAGGAATAGGACTTTACAAACATACATAAAACGGACACAAAGAACACCCAGACTCAGAACAATAATTTGTGGATCACACAAAGTGTCGTCCCATGTGGGATTTGAACCCACAACACTCGGCGAAGTAGGAAGCGGCGTGGCGACCGCTTAAATCGCTACGCCATACATGCAGTCATTTTTTTAGTAATCTTTCTAAGGACACTACAATTTAGTTTCTATACTAGTCATATTTTTTATGGTATAACAAACGAACAGACCGGATTACTCTCAACTCAACAACAACCGGCAACGCAAAACTCACTCAAGTGTGTTGTTACCCCTAAAGTGTAATTTTGTAAAGTATTTTCTTCAAGTGTTAATGTATAGACTAAATGTACTCACTATAGTTTGTCTTTTAACACTTTCCTTGAGAGTATTTAGCTTCTTCTTATTCTTACGTTGCAGGAAACCATTCTGTAAAATTACATGTAAATTTTAATGTAGTTAAACAACACATGTCAGTGATCATATTGCCGCTTGTCAGGAACTAGTATAATACTATAAATTCGTAAAACTTAGAGAACATACGGTACTTATTATATTTATTGTAGTAAATATACTGTATTCTTGATGTTTATAACTACTTCATATTAAAATGTAAACTGAAAATCTTATAGGTAAGATTTCATATTTTAAAGTTTTCGTTAAGGTTTCGCTCGAGAAAATGTCGAAAATAAGGCGCTTAAGCCTTTAATAAAAGCTCGGTTGTTTTCCGTTTCTACATTTAGATAAGAGTTTTATTATTAAATAGTGCTTTTCTTTATTAGCGGTGTAACCACCTTCAGCGTATACAAAATCATCTTGATCATCGACAGCATTTGGAGCACTCTTTCTAAGGAGAGGCCTATGTCTACTGCTGGACATTATAAACCTTTCTGTAGAAAGGAGGTTTTGCCCAACTATACCAAGCTGGCCACGCTGGGTTGGTTAAGGATTTGTGTCAAGATTTCCGTCGCTTTGCAGTGCTGTTGTCCTGCATAGTTTTGCTATCTAAATTATTTTTTATATATTCTATTGTGTGAATGGTTGATTATATTTATGGTTGATTGATTTTATTTATTTATGCTAATTTCATAATAATATCTTTTGCTTCTGCAAAGTATAGTTCATATTAGCTTCATCTATCATCATCATCATCTACAGCCTTTAATAGTCCACTGCTGGACATAAGCCTCTCCTGAGAAAGGAGGTTTTGGCCTACTATACCACGCTGGCCAGACGGGTTGGTATACCAACCCGTCTGGCCAGCGAGAGAAGGAAAACTTGACACAAACCCTATAGGGTTTGTGTCAAGTTTTCCTTCTCTCTGCAGTGCTGTTGTCCTGCGTAGTTTTTTCCCTTAGTCGGCTCTTACGACACCCACGGGATGAATAGGGGTGGTGACACTCTGTTTTCTTAATCCGTCACCACACGGACCATATAGCTTCATATTAGCTTATAAATATTTAATTTTTTGTTATTGCATTGGCCGATTTACGTGCGTCACTCAGTAAAAGGTCTGGTTGTAAACCAGCGCTTGACATCTGTCAAGCAGACGCTGAACCAAGTCCTATGGTGACTGACACGAGAGGTACCTACACGTAAAAATGTATTTTCGCTTAAGCTTAGTATAAGTTTCCCTTATATTGTGAGTGATGTTCTTATGTTCACGAATAAATTGTTTTTCTTTCTTTCTTTCCCTCAGTCGGCTTCTATGACACCCACGGGATGAATAGGGGTGGTAACACTCTGCATTCTTAATCCGTCACCACAAAGACAGCATACAAAATATTGTTGTGATTTTACACGCAAAAGACCGAAGTAGTTACTTAATAGTCATACATATAAAGTATGACTAGACATTAGACGCGCTTGGAAGCAAATGTAAATTAGTATGCCGGGAAACTTTATAAAAACTTTAAGATTTATTTTTTAAAATCAAGTTTTGTTAGAGGTTTCAGCTGTCAGCCAGATGCTGTTGCAAGTGTCGAAAGAACTTATATTCACTAAAATGACAACGTTCAATCTAATAACTATTATAAATTTGAATTACTTGACAATCGTACCTTGTAATGTTAGTGTTTTAAAACAGAAATCATTTATCCAAATTAGGCTTACTGCCAGCAATTTATAAACGTCATTGTTTACATAAAGACAGCCCCCAAAAACGCCTAACCCGTCACAGCTTCCTAATGCTTTAGGTGGGAAGAAAAAGCGGTGGAACAAACTTCCCAGCAAATGTGTGTATATTACCTTATATAATCATCATCATCATCATCAACAGCCTTTAATAGTCCACTGCTGGACATAGGCCTCTCCTTAGAAAGGAGATTTTGGCCTACTATACCACTCTGGCCAGGCCAGGCCATTACCAACCCGGTAATAATACTAGTGTATAATTGATACATACCTTATAGAGTATGACAGCGATCACAATTATCAGTAATAATCCTACTAAACACGCTGCGATTAATATCCACAGGTCAACGTGGGCTTCCCGCCGTTGTATCACCGTTGACAACATTAAACTGGAAATAATTTCTTTTATTTAACATAGTTTATAACAATAAGTAATACGAAAAAACAAAGAGAAATTGAAACCAACCAACAGAAATGGTAAATGCCTCCGCCCAGTAGAATAACGAGAATTATAATAAGAGAAACGAGTTGAAATCACCTCCATTAATAATTTCTTTTAACTGAATCTCTATTTCTTCTCCTAAATCCTCTTAGAATATTTCATGTTAATTTATTTGTATGAAATGGTTTTTAAAATAGATTTTGGGAAACCTAATCTGATATAGAAAAACGACATCGAACAAAGAATCACTGGAAGAACATGCTTGAGGCATGAAGTCTGTCTTCAACAATGCATTTGTAGAAAGTGTTGTAATATACTCGTTAATAAATCTTTAAATTGCGTATGCAACGTAGATTACGTTAGATCAGTATTTAGACCATAGTGCCTGAACCTATTTATAGTCTGTATAATAACAGAATCCATCCAAAGGTTGCCAGGAAGAAATTGCACTAAGCGATAAGGCCGCCCTTTGTACATTACATCGGTCGTTAATTACTGTATAATGTCTGTAAAACATTGGTGTACAAATAAAGTATTTATCTATCTATCTATCTATCTAACAGTATATAGACAATCTTATATACCTATTGTATATAGTAATGTATTATAATAAAATGCATACAAAGATCTGACGTAGGATAGGAACATTTCGGGAAGGGGACGTTTTGGAAAAGAGAGATTCTGAGCCCGAACGCGAAAATCTCCACTGTCTGTATAATAATGGTAGTCTTCATAAATATTCAAGGTCATTCAAATCATTAACATTTTAGAAGATCGTCTTAATATACAGTGGTCGTATATCTATACTAACGAGATATCGCCTCACGGTCGAACTCCGACCGTTTTGAATGTTTTCTTTCATTGACCAGTATAATTTAAACCGTCAGTGAACCATTGTACCATGACAGAGCAAAATATGTACTGGACACCTATTATATTCATATCATCATCACATCAAAAGCCTCTAATAGTCCACTGCTGGGCATAGGTCTTTCCTTAGAAAAGAGGTTTTGACCTACTATACAACAGTGGCCAAACGGGTCGCCAAATTTATTTCAAACTAGCTGACCCGACAGACGTTGTCCAGTCTTAACTCTGAATATTTAATTGGTATAACATAAAAATGCAACTTTCTTAGTTCATTAATTTTTCTTTCATAAGGAAATCCCTCTCCTTCTTCTGTCAATAACAATAAAAAAAAATAGAAGAAGAAGGATTATAGGGATCCATTTTAGGGTTCCGTACCCAAAGGGTAAAACGGGACCCTATCACTAAGACTCCACTGTCCGTCCGTCCGTCCGTCCGTCTGTCTGTCTGTCTGTCTGTCCGTCTGACACCAGGGTGTATCCCGTGAACCGTGATAGTTAGACAGTTAAATTTTCACAGATGATGTATTTCTCTTGCCGCTATAACAACAAATACTAAGAACCTCCTCCTTTTTTTGAAGTCGGTTAAAAACAGAATAAAATGAATATTTAAGTGGAGCTCCCATTCAACAGACATGATTTTTTTGCCGTTTTATAGTTAATGGTATGGAACCCTTCGTGCGTGAGTCCGAATCGCACTTGGCCGGTTATTATTTACAGACCCCTATTCTCTATATAAAAACCGGAAAACTGCGATTCGTGTAAGGAATTTTCTTCGAGTATTAATAAATAGATTGAATAAAACTGAAGACTTATTGTTTGATTGGTATTTTAAACGCTAATCTCTTAACAACAAGTAGGATGTAGAAAACATCGAATTCAATGCTGAATGAATCGTTAAAATTCCATATTTAAAAATATCTAAAAATTTTGAATAATAATGAAAACCGACCTTTTAGGTGCTTCGGTGTCCAAGTAAATTGTCAAAGTTGAATTTACTGTCACACGATTTTGTTTTTCCAGTACATCATAAGCTGAAATAAATAATAGGTGATAAAAAATCATAAATTTTCCAACCTCAGGGTGTATTTTTTTCTTAAACTTGAAAAGAACAACTACATCCTCCCAAATTAAAAGAAAATATTTAAATCGGTTCATTCAGAACGGAAATGTAAGGTATTAAACAAAAAAAATCACCCAATCGAATTGAGACCCGCTCGTTCTTTTGAAATCAGTTAAAAAACTAACCTTATCCGTATTTATATTATAAATAAATATTAAAGTGAGTTTATTTGTGTGTTTTTTTGTTACGCTTTCACGCCTAAAACACCCTACCGATTTTTTAAATTCTTTCGCTTGGAAAGCTACATTTTTAGGCGAGTAACATAGGCTAATTATACCGCGATAACCGACATACACAAAAGCTAGTAATGTGATAAAACTTGCTTACTTAAAACATTTGGATTTGTATCCATGGCTATTCTGATTTTCACGAAACTGTCTTTAAATAAACTGTCTATTTGACACAAGGCTGTCATTTTTAAACCACTTTTATCAGTGTGACATGTCTTGTGTGAGCCTTCGGATTGTGATGTTCCTTCGACATGAATCTGTATAAAAAAATATTTCACATTTAATCATAATAAAACTGCAGTATTAAACATTATGAATCTTTCTCGGAATAACGATAGCCTAAGTCAATATTAAAGACTATAATCTATCTTTGTAAGAAAATTCATGTAATTCCGTTCAGTATGATTGACTAATAAACCTCCATTCAGCGATTCATCCCTGCAAACTTTTATATTCATAAATTTATATTATATTATTGTTTATATCTTGATAGTCAACGACAACAGCAAGAGTCAAAAGACAAAATGATTCTCAGTAAAGTACACTCACGGTAACAGGTATATCTGGATATGTGACGAAATCTGTGTTCTCCATCGTGATGTTACTGGTCAGGTCTTTGAAGTTGGTTGGTCCTTGGTTTACAATCTGTGCAATGATAAATAAATAACTAACAATAAATATCATCCTTGTTTGTCATACATATGTTATTTTAATCATCATCTTCATCAGCCTTTAGTAGTCCACTGTTGCACGTAGGCCTCTCCTTAGAAAGGAGGTTTTGGCTTACTATACCACACTTGCCAGACGTCTTCTCTTTGTGGTGCTGTTGTCCCTTAGTTTGCTACCTTAGTCGGCTCTTACGACAGCCACGAGATGAATACGTGTGGTGACACTCTGTCATCTTACTCCGTTACCACACGGACTGATTATTATTATATCTTAAGTAAAAATACGACATGTCATAATAAGAAGTGGGACAATATTTTGACCATAATAGAAGTGGAAAAAGTGTTTATAAGTTTCATGTAAAATAATAAGGATAATGTAAAGTGTATATAAGTAATAATTATAAATATTCTTAATTATATATTTTTTTTACTCTGTCTTCTAGAATTTATAAATATATATATAAATATAAATAATTATATGTATATATTATGTGTATGTAAATAATTATGTATTGTGTTAGTATCATTATCACTTATTGTATATGTATTATTCAGTAATAATTATTTTAATGTAATAAGTACTCTGGGTATATACCATGTTTTATCTCTGTATCGCCCTAAGGTTGACTGGGAGAAAATGCCTACGGCATTAAGTCCGCCTTTGTCACATTTGTGCATAAAGTATAAATAAATAAAATAATAAAACTTCAACCGTCACACATACCGTATAAATCTGCTCAAAATGTTTGGCAAACAACACTTCGTTCTCAACTATATTAACATATCCAACGTCTGTTATTCTGCAAAAACAACAAATAAACAATTGTGTATAAAACAATTTGTTTTATTCTTTCTTTTCGTTTATGATAAGAACTAATTGAAATTATATTTTTTTTTACATTAGTAATATTTTCGGACATCTGACACACAACACCATCTAGGTTCAAACTAAACGTGGCTACTATAAAAGCCAGATTGACTGATAAAATACTTAAATACTTTTTTTGTAAATACATACATACTAAACATAGAAAACACAATTGATTATATTTTTTATTTTGAGATTTAATTTAGTTTAATTTTTATAATTCTGTATTCAATTATTATCAATGAATATAACATACTTTTTATCAACATTTCGACTTTAAAAAAAGGCAGAATATTCTCATCATAATGGCGTCGTTTATTTTAATTGGAACCGATTTGGAAAATTCTTTTTTTATTTCTAAGGAGAAACTTTCAGGTTAGTCTCGTTCAATAATGCAGAAAATAACTACTGCATTGGTGAAAAATTATGTTAATTACAATTGATCCTGATGATGATTGGAGTTGCAGAATTTTCTAAAAGTTTATTACTTCCTTAATGACACTGGCTTTTTTTCAGTACTTACAAACATAAAAACAACGCAGTATTTATTAAAACGCAGTTTCATGAAAATGAATTAAATATTTTTTTATTTGTGGATGTGTTTTTAAAGTAAAACATGTACATACCCCCTTATATAAATACCATCGGAGTTACTTCTTAAAGGAAAACTTAATTCGTAAGACTCGCTGGTATTGGTGTCTGTGCAGCGTTCGAATAATTTCACTTTCAATGCCACTCTTTTGTCCTGATTTGTCAAACTTCGTAGATCTACTATTATATCATTGATGTCCTGTTCACAAAAAAAAAGAAACTTTAAAGCGAGGCTCTACCGGTTCCTTCAATTATGATTATACAAAGAGTACCAACAAAACTAAATGCTAAAACAAATATTAAATGCCCAATCGTTTATAAAGATAACAGAGGTCCATGAAATTCTGATCATGTCCATGATTAAGAAAGAACTTAACAGAAGAGATAATTCTGAACCAAAAGTAAAGACTATGGAATCACCAGCCAGTGGGAAAGCCCACTTTGACGATTATGAATCGAATATGATTGAAATTTATTTATAACTTAACTGACAAAATAATAAAATGTAACCACTATTTATCTTGAGTATGCTGATTTGTGTATTTAACATTTTTTAGGATAACGTTCTGAAATCTGCTTCTTCAACTAAACTTTGAAAGCCTCTCAATCTCTTAAACATTCTTTTCCATCGCTTGTAATATTATCTCAACGTGAAAAAATTACCCAAGTAGCATTAGTTCTGATAGGCTTCATCGTCTTGCACAACCATGATTCATCTAAAACGTTATTCCAGGAACAGAACATTGGTGATTTTTGCAGAGTACCACCTGATACTCTGAGCTGAATACACGGATCATAAGCCACCTCACCAGTATTCAGCACTTGGACGTGAAACACGCTAGCGTCTTTAGAGCCAGTAATAAAAGGTCGTTCTCTGAAAAAAAATACGAAACATTACTCGTATGTTACGATCCCATACTAATGTTTGATGCAACTAATGAAAACAAGATTACGACGACGACTTTAAAATAAATAAATGAATTTAAACTTTAGTTTCTTGTTTTGTTTTATTTAAAGTTTTAGTGACTCCTCTGTGTAGGAAAGAATGAATTCGAGAACTAAACGTTTTCTGACTGTGATCATATGTTTAATGTTAAACGTATTATGTTTTTAATAGTTTTTTATAATAATAAAAACTGAATTGTCTAACGAAACAGTTCTAATAAGTAGAAACAGGAGTATTACACAATTATTTGACACTTGTTACAATGTTGTACTCACTTTATATCGGAGGTGATCGTTAGGCTGAGATTGGATATACAGCCACTAGCCCCGGAGCACTCACCAGCCCAAAATGAACCAGAATTAGATAGCTTGCTGTGGTCAGAGAGGATGACGTGGGCACCAGTCACATGTGTCATGTTCATGGGGCTGTTTAGTAACTTCGTTGAAATCTCATATCCTATTTCGGTACTATAGTCCTTATCCTTAAAAGAAATGTGATTGTTTTACACAACTATATATGTGGAATACATCACATTTGAACTATAAGAATTTTAGGAGTCGTACTCTTAATACTTTTTTTTATTAAATCCTTAAATGTGAAGGTGAGTTTGTTTTTTTAAACGATCCTTTTGAACGTTAGCATAGTTGAGCATAGATACAGAAAATGTTACCGAGTGGTGGAAAAATATTTTAGAGGACCACTAATAAAATCAAAAGCTGATAATTTATGAAATCACTTTGGCAGTGAGTGCTTAGAGCTTACCAGAGGTAAAATAAAGTCAACTTTTGCACAGTACGTAGAGTTCTTACTCTGAAGTGGAGTATGAAAATTATAGACATTCCGATCGTTCACAGACTTCAACGTCGCATACATATGATCCAATCTTACATCCGTTGATAAGTCTGAAATAATACAATTTATAAATTGATTTATTTCAATAATCCCTCATAATGAATAATACTTTACAATGGATAAATTTACTATCACCGCTGTATAAATATTTTTGACTGGCCTGTTGGTTTAGTGGTTAGTGACCCTGACTGCTACGCCAGAGGTCGTGCGTTCGATTCCACCCAGGACCAATAATTGATGAGCACGGTCATTTGTTCTGTGTCTGGGTGTACTTTATCTTTAATGTGTATGTATTTAGAAATATATAAGTATGTTTATCAGCAGTCTGGTTACCGTAGTTGTGTGTGATATGTGTTAAATATTATTTTTACTAGCGAGTCAATATTTCTATCATATCTCTGCGGGGTTGTTTTCACACACGTTCATCAATTTAAAAGAATCCCGACTCGGTCGGCACACCCTTCCGCCACTGCCAATCTCCACCGTATTCGTTTCTTACTGGTGAAGGACCAGGAGTGACTCACATATTAAGCGTATTGTTTGTATTAATAGTTAGAAGCATATTATTGTTGTATTAATAGTTAGAAGCATATGGAGCACTCTCGCTTTTGCAAGACTATAGGAATAGAAACACAAACGGCTTGCTCCAAGAAGAAACAGCGATGCTGCCAAAAATACGCTACTTGCATCTCACATCACATCACATTGTACTTCTGAAAATAACTAAGTGAAGTAATTGCTTATTAGTACTACTACTTAAGTACCTTTAATTATTTCGTATGTTGGATTTCATCAGTAGAATTAAATGAGTATTAATTATTGTTATATTCATGATGATCATCTCATAAAAAATCAAACTTGGATCGCGTGGGTCCGACTGGGTTTGTTTTGTGATAGCTACCCACTTTATTTATTTATTACACTATTTATTATATAACTTTTTACACATTTTTTTTACTGATATGTAAAAACATTAATATGTTAGTCAAACGCCGCTCCGGCACTTGGTATTTACTGTATTTATGTTGTATTTTCTCTGATAAACGAATGTAATTATTCTTTTGAGAAAATAAATGTCTTTAACTAAAACTAACTTACCTGCAGTTATATCTTTTGGTTTGTCTGGATATTTGACATCAATGCAAACTTCGAATACAAAATCTGTTTGACGAGAAACAGTGCGCTTCTGAAAGTTGCAATACAAAAAATTATAAGTATTGCGTTCTTAACTGAATTTTTTTACACGTTCTACAAGTTAAAGAACAAAGTTTTAAGGCGTCTATTTCTATGATGGAACTATCTTAGTTCCATCATCAAATCGTCTTCTGTTACATAGTTGTCCAAATATTCAAAGCAATTGGCAATATACTCGTACGCCACAAGCAATCGTGCAGGTTCCCCTAGTCACCTACCCATTCGTCACCATAGCAGTAGATACTACATATTTAGCACAAATACAGGTCAATTTACTCTAGAAGGTTAAAACGATATCAAAAGTGATGAACTCGTAGTATCGCATGATAATGACTCTTTATATACATTACGAAGTTTTTTTAAGGAAAACGATACATACCGTTACGTTGGGGAAAATCGCATACATTTTGGTGATGGTGACAGCAGCCAAGCATTTGTAAAGCTTTACTTTGTTTGCAAAAGGAGCGCTGACTGCTAATTCTGTTGAAAAGCAAATAAATGTGAAATATATTTTATAAAAAGCTAGACTACGCTAACACTTCCCCGCGCGAAAGGAATCTTTATTTACCTTAAAAGGGCTGTAAAGCTAGTGATAGGGTAATTTCGCTTCAGAAATATTTTTTTCATCTGAATATTGTATAATTTACTTACCGTTACATCCATTATTGTCATAATCTTGGAGCGCAGCGAGGCTGTAACCAAAAGATGCTAGATTTTTTTCACTTGGCTTAATTTTCTGCAACCATCTAAAAGGTTTATCGCTTAATATAGCAGCACCAGAATAGATGTAGACTGCGCCATCGTCTTCATAAGGAGCTCCTATTGCTATTTCTAGAAACCAAAAAAAAATGCGTTTTTCTTCATATTATGTTTATAAAGGAAACAGGCAAAGTTTTTTACAAATTCCAATAGATTCCGATAGATTTAAACCGTGGAAGAGCAATGCAGCAATACAATTTATTTTTAAGTAGGGGTATACAGGATCACCTATGCTGAGCACATCACTGAAGTTTTAAGAACCTTTACAGTGTTATTTTTTTATGTTAGAGGGGGCAGACGAGCAGACAATACACAATGTGGTAGCTCGCAAATTGTTGTCTGCTGTCTACGGTGAGTACCTGTATAAGCCGGTAGGAAAAACTGTCTTGTCGGCTTTCCCATTACCTCCATGATGGGTTTTTAGAGCCACAACTCTAAAATAGTTTAAGAAGCAAATAGCAACAATAGGTTGTTTGCCTCCAGTGCTTTTCTTTTAAGTCGACCAATAATTATAGATTAAATACATTTATAAAAGTTTTATATGTTGTGGCATGAAACGGATGAATCTGACAAAAGAAAAGTCGCAAATAAACAAACCCAAAGTAGTAAGCAAAATATACCCACCATCTTTCTTATCACCGTTTAAGTCACCAAGACTTATTATTGTACTGCCAAACATTGAGCCATGTTTTTGACCAACTATTTTGATTCGGTATTCGGGTGGATCCTGCAACAACGCATCATTCAAACTTATTATACTGTATGGATTATAAATTCATTCTTGAACATTTTATTTTGTTTTGTATCCAATGGTTAAACTACTACGTTAAAATGAATTCTGACAGAACTGTTTACACTTTAAAATTATAATAATAATAAAAGTAATAACTCGTAATGAGTACATAATTTTAACATATTTTTGGATTTATATCTGAGAAAATAAGGCAAAGTAAGTTAAAGTAGTTATTAC
Organism: Arctia plantaginis; assembly: GCA_902825455.1. Lineage (NCBI taxonomy): Eukaryota > Metazoa > Arthropoda > Insecta > Lepidoptera > Erebidae > Arctia > Arctia plantaginis. Next base: position 1,703,790 of record CADEBD010000283.1, on the reverse strand, counting down.
TTTTATCCCATACAAAGATATTTAAATGTGTATTCTAATACTCGATTAGTACTTAAAATTTAAGGCAGAACTAATTTATCTTTGAAAAAATGGTCCGACTGTGTGTAGAAAAAAAAAACTCCCTGACGGTAAAATACTACTAATTTCTTAATGAGTATCTATGAAAAATAAACATATATTGGTACTTACGCCTTTCTTTTTAAATTCATACACATAAACAGCCCCAATGTTGTAATCAGATTGCAAGGCGTACGTCGGTGCGCCCACTAACAAATCATCTCCTTTACCGAGTTCATTTATATTCGCAACGCACAGTACTGCACCAAACATTGATCCTACATCGTCTACATCTTCGCCTTTTTTCAGTAGCAATGGCTTATCAAAATTATTGTTTTTATCTTGAATATAAAAATAGACCTGAAAAATTAAGATGTTTTATTCCAACTGCAAAATTGACTCCGTATGTTTTATTTGACTCCGTATTTTTTACATATTTTTTTTTTTTTTTTTTTTCTTTATAAAAGACAACGCCCGCATTAGGAATAAATCCTGTGTCGCGGGGGACTTTACAAACATACATGAAACGGACACAAAGAACACCCAGACTCAGAACAACAATTTGTGGATCACACAAAGTGTCGTCCCATGTGGGGTTTGAACCCACAACACTCAGCGTAGTAGGAAGCGGCGTGGCGACCGCTTAAACCACTACGCCATCCGTGCAGTCAAACTAATCTAGTCAAATATGTATGTGTGATCCACTTTGTCTCGAAAGTAAATTAGATATTTTTAAAACATTGTGGATGATGGATTGTGAATGAACTTCAAACGGTAAACTTTAATAATATGGAGTGGCCAGCACGCAACCCGATCGAGCATGCTTGGGATGAGGCAACAACGAAACCCCCGTCCAAGCTTCTAGAGGTAAATAGTTATTAGGAAATGAATCCTGCGATTGCCTAATAGGCCATTGGCCTGTCCTTAGAAAGGCGGTTTTAGCCAACTATGCCACGCTGGCCAGATGGGTGGGTATAGTGTTTGTGTCAAGATTTTCTTCTCTTTGCAGTGCTGTTGTCCTACGTAGTTTGATCCCTTGGTCGTCTCTTACGACACCCACGGGATGAATAGGGGTGGTGACACTCCGTATTCTTAATCCGTAACCACACGGTATCCCTAATGTAATAACTATTTTATTTATTTATTATATTTCATTAGTATTATTTACATTGTTATAACTTGGAGCACAATAATACAAAAATAATAATAGCAGCACAAAGTACCAACATATCACAAAGTTTTAAAGTTGGGGAAAAATATGGTTATTTACTATTTTAGTTTAAAGATGTGATGGATACTTCCTGACTAGTGGGTAAAACGAACAGAGTATTTCAATTAGAACCAAAGGCAATTTAAAACGCTTAAAAGAAAATCGTGTTTTATTATATCACTAGCTGACCCGCGCAACTTCGTCTGCGTCCCTCAATAGTTATAAATTTTCTCCGTTTTCGAAATATTCTTCATTGGTGCTCCTATTGATCTTAGCGTGATGATATATAGCCTATAGCCTTCCTCGATAAATGGGCTATCTAACACTGAAAGAATTTTTCAAATCGGACCAGTAGTTCCTGAGATTAGCGCGTTCAAACAAACAAACAAACAAACTCTTCAGCTTTATAATATTAGTATAGATGAGAATAGTAAAGGTTAGGTGATTAATGCTCGATAAAAAATCTGTGCAACAATTCGCTACCTTACATTACAAAATATAAATGTCAAGGAACTTGATTGAACGCAACAAACTTGTATTAGAGTTTGTCTTTTTATAATATTTACTAACTAATAGAAGAGTAGTCTTAAGATTAATTAAAAAGGTAAAAGCACTTACTTGTCCGGCTCCAAAATTTCCATATGTTGTGCTCACAGCGTACGATATTTTATTTTCTACCAAAAAATAGCCTGCCGCTACACCATAGCCTGTAATAAGGTATTTACATTGCACTTATAATAATGCATTTTCTAATAAATTGCTTAGAGAAACGTTTGTAGGTCCTTCGTTAACAAGATCTTCCGACCAGGTCATGTTATCACAACTAGCCGCCCACAATGATTGATGTAAAAAAACGCGATGTGATCCCAGTATACGAGTAATTTAGTTTCCTGTTTGTTAGATATCTTTAAAAACCTATTTCGATTACAAAAAAAAACGAGTTATATAATTCGATAAAGAAGATTTTGACAAAGAAAGTGAGGAGAAATGTTAAGAAAGCTACAAGACATTATAATATGGTAAAAAAATCCGACGAATTGAGAACCTCCTCCTTTTTTTAAGTCGGTTAAAAATGAGACTAACTTCCTCTTGGTTCACTACTTTTGGTAGCAAACGAGTAAAACCATAATTCAAATTTCAACTTTATTTTTAATTATTAATTTTTAATTACTATCAACATAAAATTGGAACAGAGCAGCTCATTAAATTATAATAACTTTACGTAGTTACAAGAAATTACTATAATTAGTACAATAAATTTGTTTACTTTTTAATTAAACTAATGATAATCCGATGCTGCGTCTGATTTCAACGCTCACATTTTAGCACCGGAGGTAAATTTTTAGAGGACATACGTGGCGATAGTTAAATAAATAAAACTTACCGAAGTTATAAATGTTGCTTTCAATTTTGTCTATCCGCTTCAAAAGCCTTTTCTTTGAAGGTAAAACTGCAGCAATTCCTTTAAGATTAAAAAATGTTTCGAAATTTAAGTAAATTTTATATTAAATACATTTGTATACAGGTTTACATACCGGACGATATATAAGTACATTGATACAGAAAACGCATAAAGGGGTTATTTTGGAATATTTCCAACTATTTCAACAAGAATAATTTTTTCTGCAGTTTAAAAATAAGTTGATATTTGTCAATTAACTTAACTTGTCGACAACATATCGATATATCAAACATATGGAAGCAAACAAAAATGGAAAAGAACAAAGCATTAATTTTTTACATAAGTTCTACAACTAGTTTCATGAAGGACATGAACTTTTAAATAAGGTAATAAAACAAAATACATATGAAAATATACCCAAATCAAAAAGGAGATAATGAAAGAAATGGTAAAATTAGTTACCTGTGTTTTGAAACATGCCCGGAGAGCCTATAATTACAGAGTCATCTTTGCCGATATCCAAACTCCATCCCAAAGTATCCATTGATTTCTCTGTGAAATAAGCATAAGTAGGAAACATAATTAAAAAAATTAGTACTTGTCTAATTGATAATAACTGTATAAAGGCAGAAAGATATAAAGAACAGAATAATCTGAAATTCATACCTAACAACTAATTTAATTTGTAAAAAATGAATTCTGGTTTGCTTTAGTAGAAGTTTTCTGCTGCAGCAGTAGTATTATTCAACGATAGTAAAAACCAAAATAAAATGCATTTAAATAAAAACCGGAAAATGACCAACAACACCTCTGACAACTCAACGTAAGCTCTGCCTTGGACCTTGTGTCAAATAAGGATAACCAATGTTTTAATACTTTTAGGTATTTTTTCTAAAGTTGTTTTTTTAAGTAATACCCAGTTACGTGTTTTACTGTTCCAGGCATACGCACTATTCATAACTGAGTAAGCTGGTCAACTTATTGTGTATCATGTGACAAAAAAATTAAGACCAAAGTTATTCAGTCATTTCCGCAGCCAAAACAGAAACCCACAGCAAAGTTCCCCATCAAATAAACTGGCTGGTCATTTATCCATCTCTGCCATAAAAAAAGTGCGTGTTGTCAGCTCCGACGCACGACCGGAGTTTACTCTTTAAGAACGATTCAGCTGTACACAAGTATACAAGTGTGAAAGCCGCGAACGATAAGTTGCGTACAAAAAATGTAACGAGGTCGTTCGATCACTAAATTTTACTCTTCATATTTTTTTGATACCGGGCCTTATAAGAAAATCGATTCCTAAGGAGTAAACTCCAAAAATCGAGGAGGTCAACGTCTTTATTATATATTTTCAGTAGCGTTGGGTCTTTATCACGTCCATTGACCTTAAATATTTTTCATGACATTAGCATTTATAGCACTAGAAAGCATGGAGCCATCCATGCTTTCTAGTACTGACCGATAATGCTACGTCTCCCAAAAGTCATTTCTTACAGGTACCAAACTGATAACTTAACTAATTAAAAGATCCATTGAAATAATAAAGATAATAATAATATTGTACCACATTCACACAACGCCACCTAGTCCCAAACTAAGCAGAGCTTGTACTATGGGTACTAGACAACTGATATAAATACATATATACTTTTTTTTTGTAAATACATACTTATTATACATAGAAACACCCAGACCAAATCAAACATTAAATGATCATGCACATAAATGTTTGACTTGAGCGGGAATCGAACCCGCGACCTTTGGAATAGCATTCCGTTACACAAACCACTACGCCATTCGGTCGTCAAAAGAAAGAAAGAAAAGAAAGAAAGAGTATGAACTACTCACCCATATTCAGACAGTCTTTTTGCGTGACGGACTTAGTGAACATGGGATAATTAAAGAAATTTTCATTTTCTCTGCGCCTATAACAACGACCAAACGTTCCTGCAACTGCGCAATTGCGTGGATCTATTGAGCAGAAAAATGTAAGTTAACTGAAGTTAGTTTATTCTAAAAAAATATATATGAATCACAAATTGATCTCACACCTTTAAAAATTTAATAAATAAGGCTACACTACGTGTACAATATAATTAATCTGAAGAGTAAGAGATTAAACTAGCCAATCTCTGGAACCATCAGTCAGACTGTAATTATTCTTTTCGTACAATGTCTAGTATTTTTAGGAACAATGCAAAAAAACATCACATTCTGACTGTTAAGAGTGGCGCAAAACATTTTAATGTTCTGAGTTATAATCTAGTAAATAGAAGTTCTTTCCATATTTCCTTCTCATAACCCAATGCAAATAGGTAGCCACGAAATTCGTCATGAATAAATCTTATGCGGAAACTGAGTACATGCTTAAACTATCAGTACTATAAATATAGATACGTTAATGTACACACAAACACATAAACGTTCATACAACCTCGCACACCCACACACACACAATAGAAGACTATAATAAGCAGTAGGAGCCCCGGTACCCTAAACACAAGTTTAATCTTACCTTGGGTACCAGACTTCATCAAATAAAACTGTCAACCTGTATTTCCTTGTATTGTGTTCATTGGATTGTAACTTTTTAGTAATTAAATTAATTATATTTCAAATGTAATATAACGAGTCTCCAAATTATAGAATGTATGGTAATAGGAGAATTCCATTATTTTTAAACAAAATACACCTACTTACATCTAGTATATCTCGGCGTGCATGCCTGTAAAAAATTGAAAATAGAATGTCAGTTTAAAGAAGTTCATTAAAAAAAAAGCTAGGCTTTTTGTGAGTGTATCAAATGGACTACCTTTCTACTTCTTGAAAATAACATGGTAAGTAATATTAATAATTTAAAACATGCACGGCGTCCGCTGATCCCAAATTAGTCACAAACCGCACTTTTGTAATCAGACAGTAGAATCATTTGTCCTGGATGGGAATCGAATCCACGGTATCTAACTTCGTAATCGGGATCAATAACCATAACATCAACATTCAGACAAAATCTCAGTAAACAAGACCATATCAAGTAAAGTCAAATCTCTCAATATTACACTTACACCTGTGTGGGTTATATAAATTAATCTGTGTACCAAATTCCAGCTTAATCGGTTCAATAGAAAGGCTCAGAGATAATTTAAAGTAAACATTTACGTATGTACTCTTTAATTCTTATGAGCAGTGCTTCAAAAGCTCACCAATACGTATGTAGGAGCTGCCTCCAATGTAGCACCAAACCAGTAGTCATGTGTATAGGCTTCGGCTAAAACAATAATATACAATATTAATAAATATTTTTTCGAAAAAATTCCGTATTTTTTCAAAGTTCAATTGCAAATTATTTGCTTGTTTCGCCGTTAAAGCAATAGGAAAAGTGTACTCTGTCAGGAAAAGTGTATTTATAGACAAGGGTCTTTAGAATCTCGAAGCAAATAATAAAATTTTCATACATTGGATACCGCCAGATTAGAGAAGATAGCTATCATAAATAGAGATTAGAGTCTCCGAATGAAGCGCTGAAGAAAAGACGTTTACCGACATTTTCAGTGTTTACAATTTTTTTTTGTTTGATGCTTGTGGGAGGTCATAGACTACTTTTTACCGCGATAACGGACATGCACGCGGTCGGAGCAGCGGGCAAAGGCTAGTTTTGTAAAACAAAAGTCCTCATGGGACAACGATTAATACTGCTTTTTTATATAACGCTAAATCGCTTTGCAATACTTGCTAAAGTGAAGCAAAAAAACGAGTTTTTTAACTATGAATATATTTAAAACCAAGAACACGAAGCGCATGTTAGAAATGCTGGTTACACTCTGGTATTAACTGCCTTAGGACTTTAGGTGCATTGTTTTTTTACTTGTCAGACACGGTAATCCCAAACTAGGCAGAGCCTGTGCAATGGTAACCAGACTGCTGATGAGCATACTATATTTCTAAATCCATACATCAATACAAATAAATAAAATTGGAGTGTCTGTTTGTAATATTAAAATAACCGCTTTTTACTAAGTGCATATGTACTCGTATGTTTACACGGTACATATGCCAAAATAACATTTTTTACAATTTTTGTCTGTCTGTCTGTTTGTTCCGGGTAATCTCTGGAACGGCTGGATCGATTTCGACGGGACTTTCACTGGCAGATAGCTGATGACATAAGGAGTAACTTAGGCTACTTTTTTTAGACTAGCTTCTCCCCGTGGCGTTGCCCGCGGTTATAACAACAAACGCGGGTAACACCGCGGGTCTCAGCTAGTATTATAGATAAATAGCACCCGGAGACATAACAAAGGGTCATGCTCATCACATAATTACTTGTCCTGCGTGGGGATCGTACCCACGACCGAAGGCTTGGCAGTCAGGGTCACTACCCACTACCAACGGGCCCATCAGAAAATAATAAATTCTTACCTTCCCTAGTAATGTTTGCAGGAAGTTTGGAACACGACTTGTCGTTTATTTTCGTTAAATCACACTCGTAAACCTCTCCGATGTTATTCTCTCGTGGCGTACTTATCATCATTCTGTGAGAAAAATATTTGCATTGTACTCTACAGCGTCTGCGGAGTTCTTTACTACGGGTATATTAATTATAGTTATCAGTCATCCTCGTCTCCATATACTTATGTATTCACGTAAATATGTACTTATGGCGAGGGCTTAGATTATTAATTTTATATACACAATATTTTTTGTTTCTTTTTAAAAGACGACTCCCACACGCTACTCGCAGGGAACTTCACAAACATACAACACACACAACAACAACAGGACACAAAGAACACCCAGACTCTGCACAACGGTTCATGGATCACACAAAGTGTTGTCCCAGTAGCAGTAGACGTCGGCGAGGTGACCGCCTAATCCACTACAGATACGTATGATGTCGTCAGGTGAGTGCAGGTACAGAAGAGAAAAATCTGTGTGTTATATTTCACGATGATTGGTTGAAAAACTTTACGCACTTATATGTTGAGAGAAAATATATACCACTTACCGCTTGTTAAATTGGTCATAAGTAATACTAAACCCAAAGTATGAGTCCTCTCTTAAACTGTTTGGGGGTTGAAATGTTTCCGCTGAAAGCTCATGATAGAAATCCCACTGTTCTCCCCACACAACTTGCAGCAGTTGAAGAAATATTACTGCAAACAAAATAAAATGAGTGTGAGCACACAACAAAGTACCGGCCAAGTATTGAAGGTTCCCTACGATTTATTGCAAATGTAAGCGAAACTCTTTCATTTGATGTGTCACACGGTACAGTTATTTTTAATTTTAATTTAATATTATGATGTATTAATAAAATTTTAATATCATATTGTGTAATTATTATTAAGTAGCGTAGTGTGTTTTAATATCCTTCTTGTATATATTTTAACAAATTAATTAATCAATAAATAATTTAACACTCACATATCATTATTGTTTTCACTATATGCGTGCGTCTAACTCTTACAGTGTCAGTTACCACTGTGAAAAATTTCCCTTCTAAACAAGATACAATAACTGCAATCCGCTTCCTCCTCCACAAAACTGGCAAATATCCTCTACAGGCATGATCTGCTGTAAAATTACGGATTAAAAGTAGTTAATTATTCCATTAAATAAGTTATTGTTATATTCATTTTTCTGTATATTTCAGTTTTAATTTCGATCGGTTCTTATACGCGACCGCCTGTCTGACATCAGCCATGATTGACAGCTTTAACAGCAAAGGAAGAATGAACCATTTCAGAATTATGAATATGACAAAGAAGAAGATTATTAGAGTGGCAAAGATATCTGTCATAGTTGCAGCAGACATATTTTATGTGGGTTTTTTGTTCGGAAAACATACAGTGTATTTAACAAGGAATACAACATATTGTGTTGAAACTACTCACGATTTACATGTTTTCGCAGTTATACGTCTAAAAAGCCATAGGCACTAATAATTTGAAGAACCGTGCAATTATAATAAAGATAATTATGATAGGACAAACTAAAGAGACAAAAACTAAAATGGTTTAGTCATATTAACCCGAGAACTATCCATCTGTAAATATCCTGTTGTTAGTATGGTTTAGAGTTAAATAAATCTAATCGTAGAAAGCCAACCACCCCGGTTATTTCTCTCGCTGCTCTGCCAAAGAATGAGTTCTGTATATAGTTTGATGAACATTGAGGAGTGTCCAGATATGCATGATATCTAGAATCTAAGCTTTTTTTTTTAAGCTATGACAGCCCTCTCTTTGTTGCAGGCAGTTGGACATAGCGAATTTTATTTTCTTTTTATAATGATTATTTGTTAGGACTACGGAAATCTGTGTTCAATCGAACACATATACTGCTCAATATGTTCTCCACAAATCGTTCTGTGAAGATTCGATCTTTGATCTTTTTCTTCCACTCGCAGTTTACGCCAGCTATCTTCTTCAGGTCGTTTACTAGAATATCTCTACTTACTTTTTTTGTTACTTAGTACCAGTGGCAGTGCGGTAAATACAAGTACACGAAAGAACTAAATGAATAAAAAAACTTAACCAAATAATTGTAGGCATATTTGTTATACGTTCTTTCCTTCCTTCCTCCGAATCTTTTTCCCAAACTAGATTGATCGACTTTTGTACGAGTTGGATTAGATCAAGGTGAACCAGCGAAGGTGCCAATTCCTATTTATAGTATAATTATATTTGTTCTGATGTTGATATATTTGTTGGTAGTCACGGCAGATTTATGGAATCTTTGCGGAAATTTGATGCACCTTGGCATGTGCGTGTATTGACTGCACGCTTAGATTATTTTTGTCATTTTTTTTGTTTCTTTTTTTTTTTCTTTTGTATTATGCTTGTTTATTTTTGTAACCTCCACTTATTCTGAAGCTGTATTAATCCCGAAATCTGTGTACGGTAGTAATTGGAGGGCAGATTAAAAAATGTTATGAATATTTATAAGTAAGTTTATGCACTGGTCTGTATTCTGTAACAGTACCTTTTGTAAATAAATAAATAAATAACTGAACAAGATGTACGTGCATCAATACTCAGTACTTTTTGCTCCTATAATGTAAATAGATAACAATTTCAGCGCTATTAAAAAATGACGATAAGTACTTATAGAACATCGTAACATCAAAAATTAGGTCCGGTTGAAATAAACTCCCTGTGCTAACGGGTACGGGTACGGTAAATTTAGAGGGACGTCTCAGTTTTCCTAGTGGTGACGTCTACTCGTCGACCTGAGTACTTTTGTTGCGCTATACTTACACAACTAATATTAGCCAAGTAGTTCGGCTTGTCTCAGTTAAATTATTTTTAATTTTTAATTAGCCCCTAAAATGACTTCCATATTCGAAATTCTTTTTAACGGTTAGTTAACGATATACTTATGGGTGGAGTATGTTTGGGTGATATTAAGAATTTATATTTAGCATATTAAATAAAAGCATCAAATTCGTGTGTATGTTTGTGTGTGATATCGTGCTATCTTATACTAGTTTTAAATTTCGGAAACAAGTTACTCTAATCATCAATAGTTAATTTGGCAGATTATTTTTTTTTTCTTTTTTAAAAAGACAAGCCCGTACTAGGAATAAATCCTGTGTCGCGGGGGACTTTACAAACATACATGAAACGGACACAAAGACACCCAGACACACAAAGTGTCGACCCATGTGGGGATCGGACCCACAACACTCAGCGTAGTAGTAAGCGGCGTGGCGACCGCTTAAACCACTACGCTATCCGTGCAGTCAATCCGCCATCAGTCAAATATCTTAATTGTATCTAATTATCGCGACAGTTGCGAGCGGGCAGGTACTTCATTTATCCTTATAAAATAACTGATCCTATGACCTAGTGTATTAGCGTAACAATGTATTGTTAAAATATCAATTAATCAAATTGAGATAAGTTATGAACTGATTGAACTATTATTTACCGTTTTTACACTACGGCCTTGGATTGTACGAATGAATGGCAGAAGTCCGTCCCCCTTTTTTTTTCCGTGCGGAAATCCCCTCGGATACCACCTATCGGTGGCTTGTCGGACTCGAACCGACTAAAACCGCACGCCGTCTCGGGTACTAATAGCCGGGGAACCAGGTATACCCTAGAAAGAAAGTCCCTGGTGCCCCGACATACCTCGGGCCATCTACAACAACAGGTAGACGACCCCCCCCCCCCCCCCCCATGTGGGAACCCCATGTTCCCTCTGCTCCCTGGAAGCGAGCGCGCGTCCCCTGAGGAAGTCGTTGGGACAAGTTTAGCATTAGTCGTCTTACAATGTAATGATATTCGTCCGTGTGGTCCGTGTGGTGACGGATTAAGAATACAGAGTGTCACCACCCCTATTTATCCCGTGGGTGTAGTAAAAGGCGACTAAGAGAGCAAACTATGCAGGACAACAGCACTACAGAGAGAAAGAAAACTTGACACAAACCCTATATCAACCCGTCTGGCCAGCGTGGTGAAGCAGGCTAAAACCTCCTTTCTAAGGAGAGGCCTATGTCCAGCAGTGGACTAGTAAAGGCTGTTGATGATGATGATGATGATTATTCAAATAAATATGATTAAACTAAACCTGTAGTAGTAGAAGTTGCGTTTGTCGTCAACCCTGTCTAAAGAACTACACGTCATTTTTCTTATTTTTTTTAAACAATTTTATACAATAATAGCTGTATCCTGCCAAGCTTCGCTGTGGCACTTTGTGATTGTATTGATATAAAGTGAAGAACAAAACCGACGAGCAAAATAGATAAAAACAATCTTTGAAGCGGTTTGTAAATCGTGTCAAAATTTGAACTGAATCGGTGCAGAACTTTTTGAGTTTTTGTAGCGTATACAAACCAACCTAACATTTATATTTATTAGACTTGCAACGAATAGTATATTCGGCAGTATACCGAATACCGAATATTCGGCGAGGCCCCTGACCGAATAACCGAATATTAAGCAAAAGTATTCGGCTGGATTTTAGCGCCAAAAACTTGTACAGACGTGAATTAAATTATGTACCTGTTTTATGTACCAATGACTACTTAATAAATGATTATAAAAGAAATGAGAACCTTACCCTTCTAAATTTTGATTACCACAATAATTCAAATACATAGAATCCTCCATTTTTCCAATTCAGAAGATGATTATGTACCTGTGTTATGCACCAATGACTACTTAAATGATTATAACAGAAATAAAAATATGAATATATACGTAATCAATCGTTTTTAATTTTTCATTTTACCAATTATTTCTCAATGACAAAATATATTATTTAAGTATTCGGTATTCGGCCGAATAATATGTAGATATTCGGTATTCGGCCGAATATAATAAAAGCAACCGAATAGGCCGAATACCGAATAGTAACCGAATATTCGTTGCAAGTCTAATATTTATATACATATAAAGATTGTTTTAGATCGACCCTAAACTTTATTAGATTCCGATGGCTAGCAAGGTTTAATGTAAATGTTATCTTACAGACTACTCAACAGTCACTCATAAAAAGATAATGGTAGTTTTTGACCAATGTTCAATTTCTTAATTTCCTACTTTACTTTTTACTAATTTAGTATCATAATAAGCTTTCCATCAAAAAACGCTTTACTACGTCTATACTTTTAAGCCGCCCTCAAACTAAATACTAAATTTTTTTTGGTGCCCAACTCCCCACGACCGACAGTTATTTCGTACTCGAACCGACTAAAAACCGCACGCCACTGCTATCTGGAGTACCACTAGCCGCGCTGCGCATCTTGGGCCTGGACGAATCTGTAACGATGTCCGCCTTGTAATCTGGGTGAAGACGGGGTGCAACGTGGACAACATCAGGGTCTGCACCATCCGCCCCGATCCAAGAGGGCTTGGCGCTGTGTGGATCAGCTGTCCCGGCTGGTCGGCCAAAGTTTTGAGCGACGCCGGCAAACTGCTCAAAGGTTCTGTAAATGCATCACAGTCCTGGCGGCGAGACCGATGAGCTGTTTCGAATGCCTGGCTTCGGGACACACTCGCGTCAAGTGTCAAAGTTGTTTGGTAAAAGTAAAAACAAAAAAAAAAGGTGTAACCTAGAAAGGAACTCCCAGGTACACCGACGGACCCCAGGCCAACTACGCCAAATAATAGCTACTAAGGCCCAAATGTATTTACTTTTAAATTGTAAGACTTCGAAGATTAAAATGTTCTGTCAATCCTTTAGTTTTTGGACTATGTGATATCGTGTAATAAGCTAAGCACGTATTCATTGGTTCTCAACAGAAATATTTAACCTAGTTATTATTAAGGAATTAAGTCCTCAAAGGAGGAAGGATAATTGGAACCACTTATCGGTTTACAATGAACTACATTGACCATTACGAAGTCTCAAATCCTTATTTACAATGCAATCCATTCGTATAAATGTGTACACAACTTACGTACGTTAATTAATCTAAAATTACTGGAAAATTCTACTTAACATTTTAAATGTTTTAAGTTTTAAACATACTAACACAGGCACAGGCTAGTCAGAAATAAATAAATAATAACACAAGTAAGTATACTAAGGTGTGTATGTTGTTGTCAATAACGGTATAGCAATTTGTCCTCTGATTAACTATTGCATTAATTACCTACTAGCTTTTGCCCGCGGCTCCGCCTGCGCCTGTCGGTTATCGCAGTAAAAAGTAGCCTATGTCTTTCCTCAAGAATCAAAGTATCTCTATACCAAATTTCGTCTAAATCGGTTAAGCGGTTTAAGCCTTCATATGCTCCTTTAGTACTTAACTTTAGGAGGAAAATAGTCCACTGTTTCCAAGTACATGACAATAATCTTTATTATGGTTTATTAATTATTATAAACACGCCAACAGTATACATATACAACATTCTTTAAAATCACTTCAATATCGAGGATAGTTCTTATATGTAGACCAATTAAAAGCATAGCATACATCACTATATAGACACACATTCAAGGAGTAGCAAGATCAAGATGGTTGGTTAAAAAAGATACCTTTGCAAGGTCTGTAAATATTTGTAAAGACTACAAGCGATAGGAGGTGCTAATCATCTATGCAATAATTTACACTCAAAAATAATCAAAAATTAATCAATTTATAATGTTTGATTCTGAAGAACGTAATGGAAACGTACGATTTACGTTACGTAAACGTTAACTGAATATATAAAAATGTTAAGATGGTTTGTGTACGTTTCAATAACTCAAAAAGTTGACCATAAATTGAGCTCAAATATTCGACCCGCTTCGAAGATGATTTTTATAAGTTTTTCGCGTTATATTTGTTTTACATTTCTCATCAATGCAAGTACAATATGCCACAGAAAAACTTGGCAGGGTAAAGCTAGTTTTACATATTAATCGAGATTGGTGATTTAGTCAATCATGCCACAACATAATAAATCAACTTGATGTTAAATTTTTATTACTTTACTTCTCACTTACAGAGACGAAGAACTTGCAAAACAGTTTTGACTTATGGTTTTAAACTGATATAATTATATATCCCTAATAATGAATCTTGTTATGAAATATCATATTTTAAGTTAAATCATCATCAACAGCCTTTAACAGTCCATTGCTGGACATAAGCGTCTCCATAGAAAGGAGGTTTAAGTCGAAAAACACTCATAAATTAACATCAAAAAAATAATTTTACCAAAAAACTATTACCGAAAAGCTTGAGATCACAGTCACAATCGTTTTTAAAGATCTTTTGCCTATTATTAACAAGATAAATCGTTTTTAACAGAATGTTGTTCTAACATTACACATACATATAATAGGTTGAATTTACTTACAGTTCATCATGTATGTCCACTAACCACACCAATAATGACTTGTATGTAATGTGTTGTGGCTTTTAAAGACGATAATATAATGCGTAAAGGAAACTCAGTAAACATAATTAGGCTTACTACGTACCTACCTACAGTTCACAACAGTATTTTTATGGCTTAGTGGGCAAACGAGCATACGGTTCACCTGATGTTAAGTAACTACCGCCGCCGATGGACATCTGCAAATCAAGAGCCACAACTGCGTTGCCACCCTCTGAGGAAGAAAATCAGGGGGAGGGGTGGTACGGGCTTCGCTTACCACACTCGCTCCATGAAAAACGACAAAATAATGATTTCTTGGAACTCTGGGAACATTGGTGTCCAAGCATGGCTTGCCCACGTTTCTAACATTTTTAAAAACTTTTATTAGCTTGACATCTACCTGTTTATTATCTATCTATGTAAGATAATCTTTAAACGATGTTTTCGCTAAATTAAAGACATCAGATTTCCTTCAAAATTTCGCAAACGTAAGAAGAAAATGTTATAATATTAGGGTCATCAGAATAAAAGAAAGCTACTTACATCAGAAAATTTTATTTTTTAACCGTGCTAAATTATTAAGTGGTGTGTTTTTGTCGGTAATTTATTATTTTTGATACGTTAGTTAGTTACAATGAGATCATATGCACGATACATTTAATTGAATTAATTAATCGGGTGAATCGGGTTTATCCCACGCGCTTAAATAGCGTAAACATTTATTGACACGTACCGAGAAGTTCCTCTATTTCCATTTCTTGATAATTAGCTCAATTTTCGGTATATTTTCTTTATTTCTATAATTCACGGTCCCTTTAAACTCCTGTCGTATTATTATAGAAGAGTGGGTTGACTAAATACATAAACACATTTCCATTCACACATTAACGTGCAAATATCGTCGAAAATCCATTTTGTGTTCTGCTCTATTTCTTTGAAGCAGATTTTACGGCTTTAGGCCAATATTTCTCTAACCACAAAGTCGTTACTACTCTACTACACACGCGCAGTGTTTGTTGCCTTAATGCGTCTCAGACGGTTTTGAACTGTAGCAGGATTTCTAAGCAAGACGTCAAGCTTCAGTGACGTATTATCGTCGGATTTTCAGTACTTAACGCACAAAATATACGTAGAAAATCTGATTGTAGCAAATTGTTATTGTTCATAATTTTTAAAGTTAACAGTCCAAAATCATAAATTCAATTGTGTTACTTGTATGAACGTTATTTTTTTTTGGAAGGGGTCACAGGTGAGAGGATCGAAGCCAAAGCGCTACCAAACTGAAAAGATTTTAAAGGTTAAAGATAAATTTATTTCTCACAAAAATTCACTTACATGTGAAGTTAGCACTTAATTACGCATTTAAATTAGTACTTACACAATTCTTTTGTTCTAAATAACTAAGTAATGATTACAAATCAAGTGCTAACAATAAATCATCATCTGCCCACCCTTATCCCAATTTTATTTGGGGTCGGCGCAGTAAGTTTGATTCTACCATTTTACTCTATCAGGACTGGAGAAAACGCCGATTTCGCAGAATATGTATTCAGTTTTAGCTCTGATTATTTTCAAGCCAACTTTCTCCAGCCTTTTTTGCCATTTTCCAGTATGCTCTGGAGCTCACCCCCGTCTTCACCGACCTGTTGGTACATTAACTATTGCACCTAGGTGCCTCCTCCTGTATTTAAGATGTCAGAGCATCATGGGCTTAGAGCCGATCCTTAGCGCAAGCCTACAGAGACACTGTATTGATCAGTGTTTCCTGTGACCGACCTTATATGAGTGCTAGACTCTCTGTACATAGTACGAATCAGTTCTACATACTTAACAGGCACTCTTTCTTCTTTCAATGCCCACCACAAAACCTCTCGGGGTACCCTATCATTTGCCTTTTCGAGGTCCACAAACACTATATGTGAGTTTTTGTGCGCACTCCTGTATTTCACACATAGTTGGCATCTGTTGTCCCGCGTCCTGACCTAAACCCAAATTGACTTTGGGTTATCTCACTCTCATCTATTATTCTTCTCTCAACTCTCTCAACAACAACAACCAGACTTTCATAGTAAATGACATGAGCTTTATTCCTCGATAGTCGTTGCATTCCTGACCATCCCCTTTATTTAAAAAAATGGGTACGTGTTGGGTTTGACATCATTCCTTTGGGACTACCTCTTCATGCAACAAAATATTTAAGAATGGAGTCAGTCATTCATGTCCGTCTTCTCCCAGTAACTTGCACTGGTATACCGTCGGGGCCAACTGCTTTTCCATTTTTCATACTTCTTACTGCCAGTCTGACTACTCATACTACTCTTACTCAAAAACTTCCATTTAACTTTTATTGATAGGGTTAATCATAAAATTTTATTATTCAAACTTCGTGCTCTCGGTGTTACTAAATCAACTCTACGCTGGTGTAGTTCCTATCTCAACAACAGGCCATCCTCAGTTGCCGTTGATGGCAGCCAGTCTGAGCCATATTTTGCTACATCCGGTATACCACAGGGTTCCAATTCGGGACCCCTATTTTTTAATATATTCATCAATGATATATCGCAAGTGTTCATACATTCAACACCGTATCTTTTCGCATATGACTTAAAATTGACCCGTATAATTTTAAAAGAATCAGATGTAAGTTTACTTCAGGCTGACCTTGATAATTTAAATCAATGGTGTCTCAGTAACAAAATGAATTTAAACTGTGCCAAATGTTACCACATTAAATTCACCAGAAAACGCAACAAAATCAAATCTGAGTACAACATTCGAGGAGACAAATTAAAAGAAGTAACCACTATCAGAGACTTAGGAATACATTTGGACAGTCAACTTAACTTTATACATCATTATGATACGATAACTAACTCAGCATATCGAGCCTTGGGTTTTGTACTACGTTCCTCGAATGAATTTAAAAAGCCATCTACCATGATCATTTTATACAATAGCTATGTACGAAGTCATTTGGAATTTTGCAGCACGGTATGGAACCCAATGTACCAAGTTCACATAAATAAAATAGAACAAATCCAAAAGAGACTAGTCCGACATCTAGCTTACCGTTTTGGGGTTAGGAACTTAACTACTTATGAGGATAAACTAACGCACTTCAACCTTATATCTCTTAGGGACCGTCGTACTATCTTTGATCTAGTATTCTTATACAAACTGTTCCATAACTACATTGACTGTCCAGACCTCCTCAGTAAGGTCGGTATAGGTGTTCCAACTAGAATCCCACGC
The DNA here is from genome assembly GCA_902825455.1 of Arctia plantaginis. Lineage (NCBI taxonomy): Eukaryota > Metazoa > Arthropoda > Insecta > Lepidoptera > Erebidae > Arctia > Arctia plantaginis. The sequence continues at coordinate 1,686,059 of CADEBD010000283.1, read as the reverse complement.
TACCCTCGCCCGCTATTTAGGGTCCCACGAGCCCGGACGAATTTAGGGAAGCAAGCACCAATTGCTAGGATGACTCGCGAATATGACACCATTTCAGTTGCTTCGGAGGACATAGACATCTTTTCTAATAGTCTGGGTAAATTAAAAAAAATGTTTCCACTCATATATTGAACACTGTGTGATTGTTGACGTACCTCCTTACCATTTAAATTTTGAATTTTGACTGCTGCTAATTTACAATTTATAATCTACAATTGTTTGCATAATTGATTGTTATAATTCTTTAATTGTTTTTTTTTCTTATTTACAAAGGCCATTTGTGGCCACTGTCTTTAATCTTTTTTTGTAATGTCCATGTTGTGGTCTCCTATAATTGAGGAAGCACAAGACTTAAAATTTTATTGGCTTTATAACTAGCATGTAAGGTGTATTTCTTGTTGGAGATTCAATAAAATAAAATAAAAAATAAAATAAAATTACCAGCAATCTGTTGCGATACTACGGGTTCCCCGAGCACCACTTTACAGTCTCTGACACAGACAAACTTTTTTCTTTTTATGAGAAAATATTTAATGTGTATCGAGTGGCTAATACTCTTATTAGTGATAAGATGTTCGTGACGTTTTTGGAACCATGTGTTACCTTCTGCTAGGTGAAACGAAGAGGAAAACTGCAGTAGGGACTCACCATCATTGTTTCTACTTCCGAACCCCCTTCCTCTATGCACTCTTTCATAATCATAATTCGATGTTCCCACACGCCCATTGAACTCCAGCTATCAAAAGTTCTTCACTTTCAGGGATACCTATCATATCATCATCATCATCATCAACAGCCTTTAATAGTCCACTGCTGGACATAAGCCTCTCCTTAGAAAGGAGGTATTGGCCTACTATACCACGCTGGCCAGACGGGTTGGTATAGGGTTTGTGTCAAGTTTTCCTTTTCTCTGCAGTGCTGTTGTTCTGCGTAGTTTTTTCCCGTAGTCGGCTCTTACGACACCCACGGGATGAATAGGGGTGGTGACACTCTGTATTCTTAATCCGTCACCACACGGACACTTTGCATATATATGGCCGGCGCCCTGCCTGCCGCAAGCCCTTCTTGGGAATGTTGTCGTTTATATCCAACCAATATCCAGCGGTTGGAGAGAGTTCGTGTTGGTTGAAGAGGCCAGCAGGACAAGTCCTGCTGGCCTCTTCATAGACTGATAACACGGTTGGTTAGAGTGGTTGGACCAACACGGACCAACACGGACTGTATATACGAGTATACTGTCTGTTGACAAACAGTCCGAAATCCCTTATATTCAAACCGCCGTAAGCTTAGCTCTCCCATACAACAACCAACACGTTGGTAAAAACTTGGAACACATCTTCAATTGTATTTACTGTTTTATGAAGGAAAACCATGCCAACGTAAAGAATGATGTCAGCTTTATTGACGTCACTCTTTTCAAAAACAACCTAGACAATAATAATGATTTAATAAAATAATTTATCGTAAATGTAATTTACCTGTTTATTCCATATTTGTGTCTTTATGAAATAACTAGACCAACAATGTTAATATTGAGGTATGTTTCATGTCTTTATAAATAGAAAACTATTTATTACTATTTAAAAATATTTTAACTACACATTAGAAAACAAAAAGGTTAATTTCTAACTTATATTACAATGTACTTCATCATCATCATCATCAACAGCCTTTAATAGTCCACTGCTGGACATAGGCCTCTCCTCAGAAAGGAGGTTTTGGCAATGTACTTAACTAGAGCTTATTAACTTATTTATATACTACAAGTAGAAAGCTCATATTGTCTCCGGGATAGGGCCTGGATAGGTGTGACATCAATTCACAGGGGACTCACATCACACGGTCATGGTCCTCCTCAAATTAAGGTGCCTGATGCCGGACGTCACATACTCCTAGCTTCTGCATATGCAAGGAGCCGGTGATCCATAAAAAAAAAATTCGGCTCAAGAGCTTAATATTAATCTGCTTTCGTTTTCGTATACGCGAATATACACTTTGAACGATCCGGTACATCATTAGCAAGAACTAGTAGCACAACTAAAAAAAATTTGGTGCCAAAAGAGATAAAGACAAGTGATCCCCTCATTTTATAATTTGGATCTTGAATATTATGTCACCAAAGTTTAGATTTGTCAAGGACTCTAAACATGAATCATCATATTAATATAAATGTGTATCTTAAATTACAGTTTGATCACTTTTTTCGAATATTAAGGTCTGTGATCAAAATGATAGATCTGTTACCAAATGGGTATTTATCTAAAAATCTATATGATCTCTTAAATGCACCGTTGCAGAGCTATGGTGAAATAGATGTCTCCTAACTATCCTTACGTTATCGTCATGGGGGAGCTTGCACGGGTCAATGATCACTGGAGCTACGCCGGTAGAGCCACTCATGGCCCAGTGGGAGACCCCAGGCTAGGAAGGATACACGGTTGGACCCTTCCTTGGATCACCCATAGTTGCTCCACTGTCTAAAGTGAGTTAGGAACGATGATGGGCTCAGAGTGCACTTACACTCCCAAGCGGGGTACCTGCGGACCCCTCAGTTGGGCATAAATTTACGCATGCCCGGGCATGCAAGTATTAAGGATATTTGCCCGGGTTGACATTTATTTCACCCCCCCCCCCCCGTGGGTTCAGTTATGGAATCTTTAAATAAATCAAACAAATAATGAGAGCAAGACAGCGGAATAGGAGAAAGGCAAGAAGAAGGAGGGAAGTAGGACGGCGGACGATGACGTTCTACTCGAGACTCCTGTCACCGAAGAGCTCTTAGAAGTCAATGCGACTTCTGGATGCAAGCGCACATCGGAACGATTACGCTCCAAAGATGAAACTCGCGCTGTTGTGGAGATGAATATTAAGCTTTGTGACCTCGGAAGACGAAGATGAGGTCGCTCAAGGGATGACGACGCCGAACCCTCAACTGAAATGCTCCCCCCCTTCCCCTTAAAGTTTGCAAGCAGCCAAAGATTGAGGTCGAGGTCACGTACGTCGATCGCAGCTTCTACCAATACCGCCTTTCTAGGGCAGAAGCATACGCGCGGGGGCACGAGCGGAAGGCAAAATCAGAAGAAGAGTTCGGGGATCTTCTCCTTAAGGTCCGTACGCCGTTTGAAGGCGGTTCAGTCCCTGCAACACCGGTGACAATAAAGGAAAGGATAAGTGCAGCGGTGGATAGTAGTAGTAGTAGTAAAGTGACCACTAAGGCTAATAATTTTAAACGTACGTATGACGGAGCAGGTTGCTAAGCTGAATGCCCAGTTTCCACATTTTCGAGCGAGAGTGCGTTCACAGCAACCTGCTAGATCAAGGTCCTCCTTGCCCATTTCTGATGCCAACTTGCCTCAAATTACAGACGCGGTGTGGCGAATGATGGTCGAGGCAATAGCGGGACTGGAGGCCAGGCTGCCACCGGTTTTTTTTTTTTTTTTGTTCGGCCGCTACTCGCCGTGGCTAGGGTGGTTAAGATTGCGTCATTGCCTACGCCACTTTCTGCTTCAAATATCAACACCTGAAACTGCAAACGCACTTGAAAAAATAGGTGTTCTTTTCAGGTTATTCAAAAACTCGGCGAGGGATTTTCCAGTCAGGGCAAATAGGCTGCAAAACCCGTGCTTCTCAAACAATATCGAAAGTTAACCAGTCGGCGCACGCTGTCTCTGATGCAAGTCGAGCGTCGTCGCCCATGGAGGAGGCTGTGGATACGATCCAATAATCCTGACGTCCAGACGAACCTTAACTAATGTGCTTAACTGCTAACCATGGTAGAGTGGTCGATTGGTGTGGCCGTAGCCGCGACGTCTAATTTGGGTGACCGTGACGGCTCCGTGGCAGTCGTCGGCTCTCATTATAGAATATCTTGAAAAGCACCCCACGTTAATGTTTTTTTTTTGTTTTATAGAATATTATTATTTATTACTTTTTAGTTGTCTGTTACCTAGGTCTAAGTTTTTTGTTCTGTAATTTTAGTACGAGTAATATGTTCATGACAATACGAGTATGTATAATACTACTACTGCAGTCACTATCGAATTTATTTTTGTAAATTCGTTTGTTATCTGTGCCAAAAATAAAAAATAAATGTTAATTTTAATAAGTAGTGTTATTATGATAAAATAACTAATTTTCGATTCTTTAATGATACACTTACAGATTAGATTATATGTTCGGTATAACCACATAATAAACTTAAAGTTTATAACTAATTTTTGTGTTTCTGTATTTTCCTTGTACAGTTCTTTAGAATTCGTATACGTACGGAGGCGAACTGTGATTGCACAAAAACCATTTTTTTTTAAATTTATCTTCAGCTTTCTTACGTCACAGGTTTTACTGGATATGTTGCAGACAATATTCTTAACCAGTTAAAAGTAAATTTGCCCTCTGGCTCTGAAGAAAAATATGTACTTTTGACTCAAATCCTTTTCAAATCAAAATCCTTTGCTGACCTCAAATAGAATTTGAAGAAGGGCACAGAATAAATATATTATGACGAAAAGTAATATTTATAATACAAAGTGCAAGCGACATAAGTAAGGATGTATTAAAACTCGATTTACCTATACCAACGTATGTTTAGGTCATGTTGATGGCTTATTTAAATTAATCGTACTTTACCTCATGCTGTTAGAAGTCCAGGAATAAATTATCGGCCTAATTAGACAGATATTTCCTTAACGCTACAGATTCAAATGAGAATGAATCAATTTATTTAATTTGATTTTGGTCTTTGTGTTACCATTATTTTAATATTTAATATTAAAACATGAACAAAATTCTTTGTACGCATTTTTAAAGAAATATTAAAACTGAGAAACGTGATATTTGGATGACATCATCATCATCATCATCATCATCAACAGCATATAACAGTCCACTGGTAGAAGGAAGGTTTTGGTCTACTATACCACGATGGCAAGCCGGGTTGTCTTTACAGTGCTGTTGTCCTGCGTGGTTTGTCCTTAGTCAGCTTTTACGACACCCATGTCATGAATAGGGGTGGTGACACTCTATACAAGAATACAGTGTCAATGCGGTGACCGATTAAGAAATCCGTCACCCCGACGACTGGACGATTGGATCTCTCTCATTTTATTTATGTGTTACAAATTTAAAACGCTTCTAGTATATATGTTGACCTGTGGTAAGTAAGCCTATATAATGAGAGTTCAAGTAATACTGACTAAAACAAAACACAACGTGTTATTCCTATATCCCTGAAGTTTAAAGCACCGGTGTGAATCTTGCCAACTGGAACTTTAGTCCCACATATAAAATAGGATGCTGCATGATTACTTTTACTTCTTATGTCTTACTTGCATCAGCCGCAAAGCGGTTCAGCCTCACCACTACCCTAAACGAATCGTATTTAACACGGAGAGCGCTGTACGGACTTTGAGTAAACCTAGCCCACAGACTAGCGTACAACAGACTCGAAAGTAATGTAAGTTCTAATAGCTTAGGCAGGTCAGGATCGCATATCTGTAACTCAAATTATTGGTCCTCCAACCGACCAACCGAAAACATTATTATTTTAGAAAATATGACTAAGTCATTATTGATAAATATTTTAATGTATTGTGGTTTAACCCTGTAATGTGACTAATATACCTACTCGTATGATTGTGGACTATAAGGTCACATACTTGTTTATATTAAAAACACTTAACTGTCACCGATGCCACTACGCTACTGCGACTCGCTTTCGACCTGACCTACAATCGAGGACTAGGGCGTCTTTTCAGACTGATTCACTATGGGTCTAACACACGAGGACCAGCCAAAAGGTAAAAAGCAAGCGGGTGGAATCAGAATAACTTGAAATGGGCACTATAAACGTATTTGAACTTGATAATTTCTCGGTAGTAATGTGTTTATCTGTTTAATTTGTTGTTATGTATATGGCTATCAGTAGTCAGGGTCTGGGGGCGACGTTTATTAAAAAGATAAAAGACGCACAATGTGATCAGTCAACAATCGCCTAGACATGGTGCAATACGTGATATTTGTGTTTACCGTGCTACGTAAGTATTTTAGTATAAGAAAAATACTAGAATATATTGATTCCTTAAGGATAATAAAATAAATGTATTCTGAAATTATAAATTATCTGCAGTGTCATGCTTAGAGGTATCTATACAAATAAATAAAAATGGAGTGTCTGTTTGTAATATTAAAATAACCGCTTTTTACTAAATGCATATGTATGTTTACACGGTACATATGCCAAAATAACATTTTTTTTCAATTTTTGTCTGTCTGTCTGTTTGTTCCGGGTAATCTCTGGAACGGCTGGACCGATTTCCACGGGACTTTCATTGGCAGATAGCTGATGACATAAGGAGTAACTTAGGCTACTTTTTTTAGACTAACTTCCACGTTGCCCGCGGTTATGACAACAAACGCGGGTAACACCGCGGGTCTCAGCTAGTCTACTCATAAAATACTGTAATATTATTTTTCATTTTTTTGTCTGTCTGTTTGTTCCGGGTAACATTCAAAAGGGCTGGACCGATTTTGATAATATTTTACTACCGGGTAGCTGTCTATATAAGGAGTAACTTAGGCTATTTTTTCTCTCAGAAAAACTCTACAAATTTTTTGCCGGTCCGGAAATCGGACCCAAAATTCCACGCGAACGAAGCTGGCACCAGCTAGTAAAATATAAATAGATATCGTTGAATTAAAAGTTTATTTTAAATTTGATATCCTAACATGTAATATGTTACGAAATCGATTATAAAAGATTTAAAAGAGACGTAAAGAAATTGCAGTCCCGTTCCAAGCACGTAATGATACTTCTTGAAATATCAGGCAAGGGTACAAATAAATAGTACATTTAAATAGTCTCATTCCTTAATTTAGTAATGACGACTGTACTGTAATCAAACACTACATTTTTTTGTTTGTTTCTTTTAACTGTTTTTATTGTTTTGGAGATATTATAGGCTTAAAGTCGTTGACCAAATCTACACTAAAAGAGTTAAGTATTTAGATTTTTTATTTAAATATTAAAAAAGACTCGTACAAACACATAAAACTTGAAGGATAATTAACGACCTTAAAAATAGTTAATAAAATTTGTAATAAAATTTTAAATAATTTAACCTGCCATTACTTATTAGACTCCGAATATGTTTGTTTAAAGTTCATTGTTCAATTTTTACAACCTTTATCTCAAAAGAGGTGAGGGTGACGGAGCTTACTTAGCAAAGTTAAACATACAAGGTTAACAAAATGAAATAAAAATAAAATGTAATTAAAATCAAATTCGATTGTTGGTATCATAAATGCGAAAGTGTGTCTGTCTGTCTTTCTGTCTGTTTGTCTATCTATTACCTCTTCACGCTTAAAGCGCTGAACTGATTTCGATTAAATTTGGTGTACAGATTGTCCGAGTCCCAGGAAAGGACATAGGGTAGTTTATATCCAATAAATCATCCTTTAATGGGGTAAAAAGGAGGGTGGAAGTTTGTATGAGGCATCAAAAACCGCTGAACCGATTTAAATGAAATTTGGTATGGATTTACTTTGATTCTTGAGGAAAGACATAGGCCGCGATAACCGACATATACGCGAGCGGAGCCGAAGGAAAAACCTAGTATTTATATAAATTTAACTAAGTTAACTTGAGGTAAACTACGAAACGGTTGTAAACATGAGAAACATGTCTACCATATTGCGTAGATTATTAAATTTTTCGGAAGTTAATTTGAAAACATCAACTTTGAATTTTGTAAATTCAAAGTTGTCTGTCTAAGACAGAGATTCTTTAGGATCTTCAGCTAATAGCCACTAAACCAGGAAATGATAGAAGTATTATTTATCACTGCGAATTAAAAAATATATCAACTTCGAAGCAGTTCTGCGAATCCTAGCACTCCAAAAGCGATAGTGTACATAATTGACATTTCATTTGAAACCGTTCTGACCCGTAACAATAATAATTTATTTTACAATGTAGTGAATTCTCTGGTTTTATTATCTTAATAGCAAACTACAGTAAAAATAGCCCAGCAATCTACTCATAGAGAGATCAAAGCACTACGTCTCTGTCTGATATGATTGGGAACGAAAATATTCACAGGGGAAATTATATTGATGTACGGTATTATCTTACTATGTGTGTAAATAATGTCAAATCGTTTCACAATTTAATATAAAAAAAAGCTTTGTATTTTGTTTCTGTTCAGTGCCTAATTTATTCATTAATAATTGTATTACAAAATATGATAATCCCAGTATATTGAACTGAGTTTCGCAAGCATCTTCTGCTGGGCAAGGATAGTGGATAACGGGTTTATCTTCTTCGAAATATATGACGTCATGATATTTTTACACATGTGAGAGGCTTTAATAATGACTTGTTTCAAACACATTTATTCGCACTACCACGATACTCAACAGTCAAGATCGCACTATGGCGGAGAGAAAAGGAAAATAATCATTGATAGCAAAGAAAGCAGAAATTAAATAAGAAAAATTTGATATGCAAGAACTACGAACGAATACAAAATTCGATCCTTATTCTAGAATCTTTTTTTTTCTCTCTTTAGTTAAATCAACGATCTTGTTCTAATGTAATCAACTTTAATCATCATCATCATCATCATCATCATCAGCCTATCGCAGTCCACTGCTGGACATAGGCCTCTCCCATTGCACGCCACTTAGATCGATTTTGGGCTTCTCGCATCTTCTCTGGATGCGAGAACTTTAATCAGTTTAATTAAAATGTAATCAGTTTCAACTGTCGTATTTCAGTTTCAACAGTGGCACCGGATAATCAGAGCCCCCGGGTTACAAAGCGATACCGGTCAGACTATGTGTACAACTACGAGACAGACGCGTTTTACAAGCTTCATATCGAAAGCCGCCGGAGTTGGCAAGTTAAGGATGTGTGTAAAGTTGAAGGGGCACTACTAATGACCCCCAACTCTGACCATGACCTTGTACAGCTACATTTAATGTTAAAGCAATATCCGGATCTCGGAGATTACGTATGGGTAGCAAACGACGGAGAAGCGCATGAATCGGCGGAAGAACAGCCAATAATTGATTGTAAGTAAGTTTTAGCCGAGCTTAAATATTAAACCTATTGCTTTTGATACTTTATGTTGTATCTTTTTGCTAGATATTGTAGTCCGTGTAGTGACGGATTAAGAATACGGAATGTCACTACCCCAATTCATCCCGTGGGTGTTGTAAGAGCCGACTACGGGCGCAAAACAACGCAGGACACCAGCACTGCAAAAAGAAGGAAAACTTGATACAATCCCTATACCAACCCGTCTGGCCACCGTGGTATAGTAGGCCAAAACCTCCTTTCTAAGGAGAGGCCTATGTCCAGCAGTGGACTACTAAAGGCTGTTGATGTTGATGTGATGTAGATATTACACACCAATCGCTAGCAGAATAGAAAAAAACTAAATCAGGGATTTTAGCAAATAAATAACGGTCCTTTGTTTAAACACCCTGAATCAGTTTCTTCATTATTATTAACGTATACCCTTCCTTGGCCTCAGTTTTTTAATATTTAACACATTACAACAGGCTACTTAACTAAGCCGCAGTTAGGTATTGTTTTCTTGTATTAATTAATCAAGTGATTAGCTGTACGAACTGAATTGAACTACCTTGATTCCAGTGAACCCGGCTACTGTAAGATCAGTAAGGTGGAGAATATATGACGACAATTACTGCGAAGTAGCGACACGAAATGGCGATGTGGAGACTATGCCGTGCTACAGAAATTTCCCCTTCATCTGTAAAGTGAAGGCCTCTGATGCCGCGTATGATCCACGCTGTGGTGCATATGGTAAAGGTAAATTCAAAAAATGTCTTCTTTGTAGTCATTTACATGAAATAATAAAAAAACTGTAGGTTATAATATGGTAAAGATAAAATATCTTCTGTAGAAGCTGATTTTCACTCGATAAAGGTGATTCTACTTGACAATTCATTAAATTTCAAGTAAAGGATCGTCTAGGGCAGTCCATCGGATTAATTTGAAAAAAATTGATGGCCAAAAATTCTCGAGCGTGCAAGATTAAGATAAGTTGAGTCAATTACATGCACATTAGTGTGTATTTAAAAAAATCTGACGATTTGAGCGTAACATACGCTCACACTCGAAAGCAGTGGAAGGGTCACAAAGTTAAAAAAAACACATGAAATAAAAAATTAATGTCAATTTCTTTTTTATTTTTAAGCAAACAGTGGAAGAAATTTTCTTTAAATGTCTACCTAATTTTTCGTGCCTTTGATCATCATCATCAGCCTATCGCAGGCCACTGCCGGACATAGGCATCCCCCATTTCATGCCACTTAGATTGATTTTTGGCTTCTCGCATCCAGCTCCTGCCAGCCATCTGGCGCAAATCGTCACTCCACCTGACCTGTGGGCGTCCTACAGTATTTATTTGTCCCATTTATTTATTTTTTTATTGAAGTTTGCATTTTCGATAATTCGCTACCAGCGTGTGTCACTTTAATATCGTCAGACCTTTCAATGAAAGCATTTCTTGGCATCCAAATAACATATCCGCAAAATATCTGATGCACCCGAATATTTTTTTTCAATTTCCTCCCCTTACATTTTTTAAAAACTTGTAGAAGCTTTTCCCGTCGCTGAAAGTGGAAACATTATAAAACTTTTATTCATTCTATTACCCAATCATTCAAATGCAATAGGTCCCCATGACGCTCGAGCAAATCCCGATTTAGCATCATGGGCTCCCCAACTATAAGCATCATGGGCTCCCCCTAAGAGGAGATCAGACATGAAATCTTTTAAGGTCACGTGTATAGGCATAACTTAAGTCTATATCCGTATTTGCAGATTTAGACTCTAACAACTCGTGTCGTATTAGCGGATATAATCAATGATCCGGCACATAACTAGTATAGACACATATGTCTACCTCAATAGTAATAAGTGATTCTGCCTTAACAACTAATCCGACTTGTTTACAGATTATAAATGTTTCGATTCTGTGCGTAGTTGTTACAAAATACCTCACATAGTCTATACTTGGAGCGAGGCTTACTCAGAGTGTCAAGCGGAGGGGGCTCATCTCGTGGTGCTTAACTCAGAGACGGAGCGAGCGGTGGTGCAGAACTTAACTATGATAGAAACGCAATTAAAAGGCGCAAGGGCATCCTGGTTCTTCTTCGCGGGTTTCAGAGCTGATGAACCACCGCCTGGGCAGGCGACAAATGCTACGAGAGTCTTTAAAACTGTGTTTAGTAAGTTTTATCAAATTTAGGCTTTTTACTATTTTGTAGTTGAGAAAAAAGATGAGGCAATATGCTCCTAATGGTCGTTCAAGTAGGTTTTGCGTTGGCTGTTGCTCATAAACCACATTTCTAGAGTATTTAACTGCTGTTAACAAGTCTAGAGATAAAGAAGTTAATTAACTTCTTCATAGAAGAAGTTTACACCACTACCACAGCAGTAAAGGAAAATATCGTAAGGAAACCAGCACAGCTAGATGTGTAACCATGATCCAATTCGTCTTCAGATGTGTCAGATGCCAATCGCTTTAATGTAATAACCAGGCTCGCCAAATCCTGGATCATTGTCGTATTCTGGGCCCCGAAACAAGAGCTTGGAGAGCAACTAGTATAAACGCTAGGACCCTTAGGTACTTAGTCTACAGCGTAGTTTAATGCACTTAATTTTAATATTTTTTAGAGCAAATTAACATAGTATTTAACTAATAATAAAACGAAATATAATAACGATTTACTTTATTTCATTCTATTATTAGTCTGAACGAGTAGATGTGGATTCACAATGCGTTTTGGGGAATCCCTGAATGGAGTTTCGCTTTTATCTGTGTGCGATTCCTGTCCGTTGGTCCCGTAGGTGACTGTATTAATCATTTCTGTTTTTGTGTGTGCAAGAGTGTGACCTATGTCATGTCAATTGTCTAGTAATTGACTGATCCACTGCCCAGATCGTTGAGGTGGAAACATACCTACAATTAAAACCTTGACACCACCCGACAAGACGCCGATCGTGTTAAATAAATAAATAAAAATAATCAATGTATTTAAGTGTTTTCATAGTCTGAATAATTAATATTTTCAACTTTTAGACCAAACATTGGAAGAAGCAGGTTACCACACCTGGTCGGACAATGAACCTAACAACGCATTAGGCCACGAGTACTGTGGCTCTATTTTCAAGAACGATGGCAAGTTGAACGACATCGACTGTACACATTTATACGCCTTCATTTGCGAGAAAGAATTTCAGGAGACATAGTACCACAAAATCCTTTTCAAAAAATATTGTGTGACCTGTATTGATGGTGGTTGGTTCTATTAACAAAGAAACTATGTACTTACAGTGCGTTTCAGAATATTTTGAACTGATTCCGTGAACCTTGACCTATAAGGTTCTAACCCTTACTTTTTGCAGTATGTTTCAAAATATTTTGAACTCAACTGATTATTAATATTAACAAGTAATCAGGGACTCATTAAAATTTGTATAGATAAAATAAGTAAACTCAAGAACTTGTGAATAGGATGATAGAATTAAAATAAAATAAAATGTGCCATATCCCAGTAGTATATCCCAGTTGCGTAGTAGCAAACTGCATCTGCAAACATACCTGATGCACTACAAAAGCGGTTCAGCCTCACCACTACCCTAAACGCATCGTTGTATTTAACACGGAGAGCGCTGTACGGACTTTGAATAAACCTAGCCCACAGACTAGTCCACAACAGACTCGAAAGTATAGAGCAGATTGGAGAATGTAAGTTCTAATAGCTTAGGCAGGTCAGGATCGCATATCTGTAACTCAAATTATTGGTCCTCCAACCGACCAACCGAAAACATTATTATTTTAGAAAATATGACTAAGTCATTATTGATAAATATTTTAATGTATTGTGGTTTAACCCTGTAATGTGACTAATATACCTACTCGTATGATTGTGGACTATAAGGTCACATACTTGTTTATATTAAAAACACTTAACTGTCACCGATGCCACTACGCTACTGCGACTAGCTGCCGACCTGACCTACAATCGAGGACTTGGGCGTCTTTTCAGACTGATTCACTATGGGTCTAACACACGAGGACCAGCCAAAAGGTAAAAAGCAAGCGGGTGAAATCAGAATAACTTGAAATGGGCACTATAAACGTATTTGAACTTGATAATTTCTCGGTAGCAATGTGTTTATCTCTTTAATTTGTTGTTATGTATAAAAGACGCGCAATGTGATCAGTCAACAATCGCCTAGACATGGTGCAATACGTGATATTTGTGTTTACCGTGCTACGTAAGTATTGTAGTATAAGAAAAATACTAGAATATATTGATTCCTTCAGGATAAAATAAATCTATCCTGAATTGTAGGTGCAGTGTAATGCTTAGAGGTATCTAGTCATAAAATATAAATAGAAAATATATATATATGTATATATATAAAATTCAAGTGTCTGTTTGTAATGTCAAAATAATAGTTTTTTTCATGCTTACACGGTTATTTGCATGATACCTATGCCTAAAAACCAGTTTAAATATTTTTTGCCTGTCTGTTTGTTCCGGGTAATATTCAAAAGGGCTGGACCGATTTTGATAATATTTTACTACCGGGTAGCTGTCTATAAAAGGAGTAACTTACGCTATTTTTGCTATTTTTTCTCTCAGAAAAACTCTACAAATTTTTAGCCGGTCCGGGAATCGGATCCAAAATTCTACGCAAACGAAGAGGGCACCAGCTAGTAAAATCAATTTCAATGTAAATTTCAATTTATTTCATTCCATAATGTACATTCAGGTGGTAGGCTTAAAAGTAGGTACCAATTATGGACCCTGTCGGGCACAGCACTATCAAGAGAGAGGAGGAGCTGCCTAATTATGCTAGTTTTAAAAGCTTCATTTCAATACCAACATTTTCTGCTTTAAACGAGATAAACTAATTAAACCAAATAGTATATTAAACTTGCATGTTACATAATATGATGTAGTTGTTAATAATTTAATAAATTTATTAATGAACAATGTCAGTACAAAATAAGTTTACCATTCATTGTATGTCAATTTATTGCTTAGTCATTAATCATATATTAATATTTATTAAATGTAAATTTATTACATTTTATGTCTATACTCTTATGTGTTTATAATGATTAATTTAAGTTATTTAAAGTTTATAATTTATCTTCTAAGTATTCCTTGACACTGTAGTAGCATTATAATAATAATAATATATTTATTTGCAGAAAATGTGGTAGTCAGTAGGTGGTTAACAATGTTTAAAGCACAAGACACATTTCGCTATATTTAGATAGCATGCAAACTTTTAAAATTGTACAGGTAAAATTATGAAATGAAATAAAAATAAAATTACATTACATTGCAATTGAAATATCGAAAATCATATTAAAAATAATTACTACACTAATGCATTTCTGAAGTGATATGACTGAGTAGAGTACTTTTAAAAAAAATCATTGACGGAGTAAAAGCACTCTGCTATTAGCCAATTTTTTAATGAAGTACAAAATCTGTGATAAGGAAGAGTTTCAATATTCTCCGGCAACGCGTTATAGATAAGTGGTGCCATGTAAACACAGCTCACCCTAAAAATTTCTAGGCGAGGTACTGGTAATTTAAAATACGAGTGAGTATTTTTACGTTTGTTGGTATTGTCCTTGACTTCAAAGAGCTCTTTATTGCACTTCACGAATTTAGCTACTTCGTAGATGAATATGCCAGGGACGGTCAACAGATTATGAGATACAAAGACAGGCCTGCATGAATCTGTTCATTTCAAACCAAATATTGCACGAAGCGATTTCTTTTGTGCTAAAAATACTCGCGTTATTTCTGATGAGTAACCCCAAACAATAATGCCGTAACGAATTATGGAGCAAACATATGCATGGTAGACCATTAAAGCAGTCTCCCTTGAAGCAACCTCTTTGACTTTTTTTAATGTAAACACAAACTTATTCATCTTTTTGCAAACGTTTTCTATGTGATACTTCCACGTCAGATGTTCGTCCACTGTAACACCTAGAAATTTTGTGTTCTGTATTTGTTCTATTTCTTGATCATTAAATTTAACTGAAATATCAAATTGTTTTGTTTTTACTGTTCTGAAATGAATAAGTTTTGTTTTATCTATATTAAGTTTTAAATGATTCGTATCAAGCCATTTGATGATATTCTGAAGTGTCTCATTTACTTCATGTTCACATGAATTTAAATTATTACCACTTATTAACACTGTAGTATTGTCTGCAAATAGCACAGATTTGCGATTTTGCATTGCTTGAGGGAGATCATTGATGTAAATAAGAAATAGTAATGGCCCCAAAATACTCCCTTGCGGTACTCCGTTATAGTTAAACCTAGGTTCCGAATCGAAATATTGTAAACAATTAGTGCCACTATTGAATTTGGTTATTCTTGTAATTTGTCTTCGTTTACTTAAATATGAATCCATCCATTGTAAGGCTATACCTCTTACGCCAGTTTTATCCAGTTTTTGAATTAGTACATCGTGACTCACAAAATCAAACGCTTTGCTTAAATCTAAAAATATAACGAAAGATGGTATTTTTTTTATTTATGTTGTTAATTATAGATTTTATTAGAGAAAATATTGCATGTTGAGTAGATTTACCCTTTCGAAACCCAAATTGTTCTTTAGCCAATACGTCATATTTATTATAAAAAACTAATCACCCTTTTATTCACTACCTTTTCAAAAAATTTAGAAAAAATAGAGGTCAGGGCTATTGGCCTATAGTTATTTTTATCAGTTCTGGAACCTTTTTTGTGTAAAGGTCTTATTATAGATAGCTTCAAGTTCTCTGGAAAACAGCCTTGTTCAAGTGATAAATTTATTATGTACGCTAATGGTTCTGATATGAACTGAGATATGAGTTTAATTAGTTCTGTGCTGAAATCATCATGGCCTGACGATTTAGTGTTTTTCAGTGATTTAATTATATTGTAGACTTCTATTGCATTTGTGGGTTCTAAAAATATACTATGTTCATTGTTATTATTATTTAAATTATTACAGTTGATGCAAGTCGAAGTGTTTTTCTCATTTTGTATTATATTCTTTTCTACAATTTTGAATAAAGTAATTATTTAATACATTAGCTATATGGGGTCCCGAAACTATTGTAGCGTTATTGTTAACAATCCTATCGATACATGCCTGGGATGGTTGGTTACCAATATTGCGTTTAACAACATTCCAAGTAGCTTTACACTTGTTACTAGAGTAGGCAATATACTTTTTGTGACTGATTGATTGTAATTGATTAATGCACTTTGAAAATACTAATATTTTTGAATACGTTTTAAATTTATTTTTATTCTCGACAGTTCTATTGTTGTAGTATGCAAATCTTAGTTTTCTCTTATTTTTGCTGCAAATTACTTTTGTAGATTTTTTAAACTTTAATGATAGGGAAACATAGCTTATAAAATAGTATTAATAAATTATGAAACCTATCAAACGCAGTATTGGTTTGAGAAACTTCATATATTTCTGAAAAGGACAAACCACTTATACATTCAACAAATTTATTTATATTTTCTTTACTAAGATCAGTTTTATTTACAAAATAATGTGCTATGGCATTAATACTTTGACACTTGAATCCCAAAACTTGAGCAGTATTGTGATCTGATAGACAAAGGTTATGTGTTTTTCCAAACGCTGTTGGAATATTGCTAACAATATTGTCAATGCATTTATTTGCTCGTGTCGGCTCGGTAATATGACATTGCATACCATAATTAAAGATGAGTTCATTATATTTAATGCTATTACTATCATTTTGCAAAAAATTAATATTAAAGTCCCCAGCAATTACAACTTTACATTTTTTATGTTGTATTTTTATAAGCAATTTTTCAAAGTTTTCAAAAAATATGTTTATGTTTGAGTTCGGAGTTCTGTATACACAAATTACAACAACGTTACTGTTTTTAATTTCAATACCACATATTTCGAATTGTTTCTCAATACTCATATTTTTAATCTCAGTTATTTTTGCAAAGTATAAAAGTGCCACCTCGACGTTGTTTTCGACAGTAAAATGCTACAAGCTTATACCCATTCAACAACATATAATTTTCCTCACCTTCACTTATAAAATGTTCACTTAAACAAACAACTTCAATGTTTAAATCTGATTCGTTAAGTTCATGAATAGCCATCTCAAGATCTTGGAGTTTATTCAGAGCTCCAGCAATATTTTGATGAAAAACCGAGAAGGTATCACTACTATTGTTTACGAAAAAACGCTTTTTTGTTATTGTCCCGCATCTTTGGTTTTTCTATAGCCTGAAAGTAGTATTGAATTGTACCCTTACGCGGTTGAGACTCAGTACATACTTTAGGTTTTCCTACAGCATGAAAATAGTAGGTGATTAAACCCTTGTGTGATTGATTATTAATATTATAGCTAGATTTTATTGAATGAAATGAATTGATGGTTTGAAGTTTGTTTTGACAACTATAAGAAGTTGTATCCCTCTTAGAAGTTGCGGCAATTTTAAAGGTTTTGCTGTTATATGACAAATAATTTAGCGTATATTGTGTTAAATTTATTTTGTAAATGATTCGTTCTACAATTTCGTGCCTATTACGGCCCTCTACAAATGAGCAATTTTTGAAATTCTGAGTCAACAGTCGAATACTATAATTAAGTTTTCTCTCATTCAGAAATGCATTGTGAAGAACATTAACGATGTATATATTACAATTTTCAAATAGCTTAAGCGCAGCAGAGACTTCACTTTGAAATTTAAGCTGATTGGAGTCATTACTACCGCTCATTATGATGACGCTATCTCTCTTGGTTAATTTTTGTGATAAAACATTACAGCTAGATAAAACATTCTCTGTTGTTGCAAAGGGTTTTGTTATTGAGAAAATTTTGTATTTATTCAGAATTAGTTTATGTTGATAACGTATTAGTTTCTGAGCTATTCCTGCTATTTGGTTATCAGATAGCAGGATAATTTGTCCATGTTTGAGGGTAGAGGTCTTTGAATGTGAGCCTATTTTCTCGTTCACCTGTTTTTTTACCTGTTTTTTTTTTTTGTTTTTTTTTTGGGTTTATTATGGACCTCTTTTGAAGATAAAATGGAAGGTTTGTCAATCTGTGCTTCACCAGAGTGTATAAATTCCATATATTATCTAAATCTGATTGTTGTACAGAGGGACGCTGCGGAGTTAGGAAATCAATATCTAAATCTAGTTTTCGAGAAGAAAGGTTGTTTCTATTCAAGGATTTTTTTTATGTTTTATTCTATTGATATTTTATTGATTGTTCTGAAACGGAACGCTGCACACATTTATTTCTGTGTAACATTATCATTATCATTAGAAGCCATATTTGAACAATTCAATTTTATTTGGAGAATTATGTAGATTCACAAAAAGCGAATTTTATTATCGGTTGGTCTCGAACTTGAGGTTGTCGTGTAGGTACGCACATACGTTTCACCCCAGACCACGGAGTCAATTGTTCATGAAGTTGAAATACTTGAATATATTTAACGTGTTATAATTTAATCAAATAGCGAGCGAATAAGTCAGTTGACCATTCATTCGCCCACACCTGTAATTTTGAATAAAAATAACGAACACTTTTTCACTGTTTCGAGTTCACTATAGATTTTGTGGTTTTATGTCGTTTTATTGCACAATCTATTGACACTGTGTATTTTATTATATAGTTGTACGAGTTTATTATAACTTCTTGAACTTATGATAGGAATTATGTTTGTAAACAACGTTATTGAGCTAGAAATTGTTTATCCACTTTTATGCACAATTAAACTGTTGTAAAGTATCACAAACGATAGACGATGGAATTTATAGTAATTGAAGTTAATTACTCACTTTTAACAACTAAGTAAATCACTTAATGAATATTTAACAATTTATAAATACGGAGCTGATGTTGACACAGCGGCTAGCGCCATCTATTGTCTATTTACTTATTAGAAGTATTTTTAATTTGTTAACAAAAGCATTGTACTTATTTATTTTCGTTTTTGATTTCGTTTGGTAGCCTATTATACACGTTTACTGACATGACCAATGGTCCAGAGGAGTGAATAGCTAATCTTGAAGTAGGAAGATTTAATCTACTTTTGTGTCTTAGGGTGTAGTGTTCCGGATATTTACGAACAAGTTTACATAATTCCAAGATGTAGAGGCATGGTAATGTTAGGATTTTGATAGATATCGTTGAATTAAAAGTTTCTTTTAAAATCGATATCCTGTGGAAATCGATTTTAAAAGATTTAAAAGAGACGTAAAGAGTGCAGTCCCGCTGCAAGCACGTAATGATAGGTACTTCTTGAAATATCAGGCAAGGGTACAAATTATTTAAATTGTCTCATTCCTTAATTTAGTAATGACGACTGTGCTGTAATCAAACACTACATTTTTTTTTGTTTGTTTCTATTAAAGTCTATTAAAGTCATTGACCAAGTCTACACTTAAAGAGTTAAGTATTTAGATTTTTAATTTAAATATTGTGACGTATACCATTATATAATAAAATATAGGACGCAAGCCAACGGCAATGCCATTCGTTCACTTCCGATCTGACACTCGGAGTGGGCGGGCGTGCTGTGGAGTTGGGTGCCTATGTACATAATTGTGTGGTGTTTTATTATAAGTACCCCTACATAATAAGTGGATATCACATTGGCGACGAGTAAAAGCGCAGTAAGTAAAATAAATGTACATATGTACCTGCTTCAGATTCGGTCAACAAAAAAAAAAAAAAAAAAAAAAAAAAAAAAGAAAAAGATAGAAGGGAAAACAGAGCCGTTTTGTAAATCACTACCTGTTGAGTTAGGAAACATCTGTAAAATGTGCATTTTGTAGGAGTATAATAGCATAAAATATCTTGTAATATAATGCAATATGTTACTTGAACCGTAATCGACGTAGTATGTATGTAGCATAACTTGCTGTTGACAGTATTACGAGTGTTTATAATTTAGATCGTAGCTATATCTCGATCTAAATATTTACAATGGGTTTGTATATACTATGGGTTTGAGTGTGAATTGTTGACCGAAGCTGGTTGCAAATAAATGCAAACAAAAGACTTTATTGGAATAAATCATCTCCAATTTATTCGTCAGTTATGTATGTACCAACGTTTTTAAAGCGTTAATACTAAAATGAAAATATTATAAGTGATGCTAATGTGCCTAACATTGTCTGTCGGTATATGAAACAAAGATTTATAATAAATCAATACCCACATAGTGGTAACAAGGTATATTCCTGGTTTCACATTCTACAAACATGCTTATTTTACGATATACCTACATCTTATTTATTTAACTTATACTTATGCTTAAATAGCATATTCAATACAAAATAAATATAAATTTAAAATAAATACAAAAATTTGATAAAACATTTTATAATACTCTAATTTTAAAGGGCCTTAAAGCGGTTAATGGATTTAATTTTATATGATATTCCGATCGCTCTTCAGCAGTCATTGATAACGACTATTAATTTAAATAAATATAAATTTTATGGTCATTAATTATAATCAGTCTTTGATAGTATTTATTATATTATGTGTTATCGAGATATATCATATTATGAAATTGGAGCTCAGTTAAAGTTATAAATACCAATATTTATTTGGTACAATCACTTAAATTAGACCTAGAAATAATTATTAAAGCGTCCTCTTCGCTATTGCAGATCATCCGATATGTCCCAATTACAAATACCAACAATAGAACCATTCGATTGTGAAGGCGATCCAACATCTTTAGGTTCTCGTTGGGAGAGATGGAAACGAGCTCTAGAAATATATTTTATAGCGACTAACACCAACGACCAAAATACAAAACGTGCTATATTACTACATTCCGGTGGCATGATATTACAAGACATATATTTTAATATTCCCGGGGCACATGTAACTGCGACTGACGTTTATGACACGGCAGTTAAAAAATTAGATGAGTATTTTTCCCCAAAACAAAGCTATTTATTTGAAAGACATTTATTTCGGTTAATGAAACAAGAACCCGATGAAAAGTTTGAAAAGTTCTTGATTCGTCTTAGACGACAGAGTTCCAAGTGCAATTTTACTAATGAGGACGAAAACCTCATCGATCAAATAACAGAAAAGTGTAGTTCTACTAAATTGAGAAAGAACATTTTGGTACTTGGTGACAAAGCAACCGTAGCGAAAATAATAGCAGAGGCAAATACGTTAGAAACGGTAGACCGTCAATTGAGCGAGTTCCACGACAGACATAACAAACCTGCAACATCTACCAGCATCAACAAAATCGACAATAAAACCGTAAAACGATTCACCAGACGAGAGGAGGTTGATTCCTGCTGCCGTTGTGGCACTAAAAATCACAAAAGTGACAGCAGTACTTGCCCTGCAGTTAATGCTAATTGCATAACATGTGGATTTAAAGGCCATTTTCAGAAACACTGCCGAACCAGGGCCAATAAACGAAAAAGTTCTAACTTCCCACCAAACAATGAATATAAAAAACCCAAAGTTGAGTCTTCCCAAAACAAAGGATCTACATCTGTAGATTATATTTTCCACATCGATGACGATGCAATGATAGACTGTCAGGTAGGTGGAGTTCAAATTCAAATGCTTATTGATTCTGGTAGTAAATCCAATATTATAAATGATCGAACTGGGAGTACATGAAGCAATCTCAAGTTAGAGTCTCTAAAAACGTTCCTGGCATATGGTGCCAAAGAGCCATTAAAGGTACTAGGCTCATTTGAGGCTCCAATAAAGGTGGGGTCAAATTCATTAATTTCAAAATTTTATGTTATTGAAAATGGATCTAGGAACCTTTTAGGAAAGCAAACGGCTATTTCTCTAAAAGTTTTAAAATTGGGTCTGGGTGTCAATTTTATCGAACAAACACCATTCACCAAATTCAAAGACGTTCAGTTAGAAATCATGTTTGACAAAACAGTTCGCCCAGTTTGTCAACCTTACAGACGTGTTCCGATTCCTTTGGAGTCAAAAATAAACAAAAAATTGGATGAACTAGTACGATTGGATATAATTAAACTAGTAAATATGCCTTCTGCGTGGGTTTCTCCGATGGTGCCAGTTTTGAAGCCTGATGGTGATATTCGTATTTGTTTAGATATGAGAATTGCTAATAAAGCCATTATAAGAGAGAATCATCCCTTGCCTACCATGGAACAACTAATTCCTAAGTTTTGTAAAGCAAGTTTTTTTTCTAAATTAGATATTAAAAATGCTTTCCATCACGTTGAATTGTCAGAAAATAGCAGAGAAATTACAACATTTATAACTAGTAAAGGACTTTTTAGGTATAAAAGACTAATGTTTGGAATTTCTTGCGCACCTGAACATTTCCAAAAAATTATGGAAAAAATGTTATTACCTTGTGACGGTGTCGTAAATTTTATAGACGACATCGTTGTTTTTGGACGAGATTTGAAGGAAAGTCAGACTAGGCTTGAGCACGTTTTAACAGTACTTAGAGACAACAATGTCTTACTGAATAAAAGTAAATGTGTTTTCAACGGAAAATCTATTCAATTTCTGGGACACGAACTCTCGGCTTCAGGCGTTAAACCACTTGACAAATACATCAAAACAATTGAGACATTTAGATCACCGGAAACCATCGAAGAAATCCAAAGCTTTCTAGGGCTAATTAATTTCGTTGGAAAATGGATTCCCAATTTGTCCACCTCGACAGAACCAATTCGTCAGTTACTTAGGCAAAAAAGTGCATAAGAATGCTAACATCACAGCATTTTGGCATAATCCGCAAGCAGAAGCTTTTGCAAAATTAAAGAATTGTCTCTCCAAGATTCCAACCCTTGGCTACTATGACCCAAAAGATCGTACCCAAGTATTCGCTGATGCGAGTCCCGTAGGACTAGGCGCTGTACTGATTCAGTACGATAACAATGAGCCCCGTATTATTGCTTTCGGTAATAAAAGTCTAACTGTCGTAGAAAAACGGTACTGCCAGACCGAAAAAGAGGCTCTAGCCTTGGTTTGGGCAATCGAGCACTTCCATATATATTTATATGGGAAAAAGTTCGAACTTGTCACCGATCATAAACCCCTAGAAGTCATATTTGGTATACGATCAAAGCCTTGTGCACAAATCGAACGTTGGGTCCTTCGATTATAAACATATGATTATAAAGTAATATATAATAAACCGGGCAAATCGAACATAGCAGATCCATTATCCCGTCTATGCAGGGCTACCAACTCACAAGAAGGTTCTCTTGGAGGCGAATATCATGTCAACCAGATTGTGCAATATGCACGACCTATTGCATTACCACTTAAGACAATTATTGATGTATCGAATAACGATAAGGAATTTAAATTGGTTAAGGATGGGTTACTGAATGATAATTGGGATCATTCAGTAAATAATTACAAATTATTTCAACATGAACTCTGGTTACATGATGGCGTTTTGTTAAGAGGTACCAAGATAGTAATTCCTACTGAGTTGAGGGGTATAGTTTTGGCAGCAGCCCATGAAGGCCACCCAGGTATAGTCAACATGAAGGCTAGGTTACGTACCAAGGTCTGGTGGCCGAAAATAGACAATAAAACTGTAAAAAATTGCAGACCTTAGTCTCGGCTCCTAATCCACCATTACCTATGAAAAGGCGTGAACTGCCTTCAAAAGCCTGGGTGGATACTGCTGTTGACTTTTTGGGTCCTTTGCCTAGTGGAAATTATCTTTTTGTGATTATCGATTATTACAGTCGATACAAAGAGATTGAGATCATGAAAACAATATCTGCACAAGATACAATTAGAGTGTTAAAGAAAATTTTTTCACGTACCGGGAATCCTGCTAGCATAACGGCTGACAACGGCAGACAATTTTGTAGTCAAGAATTCAAGGCATTTTGTAGTGAACATGGAATTACACTCTTTAATACGATCCCTTACTGGCCTCAACAAAACGGTGAGGTTGAGAGACAGAACAGGGATATTCTTAAAAGACTTAAAATCAGTCAATGCGAGAAATCAGACTGGAAAGACGATTTGTTAAAAAACCTAATAATGTACAATAGTACAACGCATTCATCCACAGGTAAATCTCCATCGGAGCTATTCTATGGAAGGCAATTCAGAGATAAATTACCCTTTTTAACAGATCTTGAAACCAATCATAACGATTTAGAAGTTAGAGACCGGGATAAAGAAGCAAAAGACAAAATTAAATTAATCGAAGACAGAAAGAGAAAGGCTACAGACAGAGAATTAGGAATTGGCGAGAAAGTCTATGTAAAGAACTTTGTCAAAGAAAATAAAATAACTCCAGACTACAATCCAACACCTCATACCGTAATAAGCGCTGAAGGAAGTGACATAAACGTAAGGAACGATGAAACTGGCCAGGAGTACAGGCGAAATATTGTACATCTGAAGAAAGTAGAAGGCGAATGGAAAGTTATTAATCAGGGAGATGTATCTAATAAAGATAAATAGTAATTTACGGTCATCTATTACCAGCAAAGTTAAGTGTATCTAGTAAATTAGAATAGTGATTTATGATTTAGAAAATTAAGAGATCAAATTAATTATATTAAAAGGAAGAGATGTGACGTATACCATTATATAATAAAATATAGGAAGCAAGCCAACGGCAATGCCATTCGTTCACTTCCGATCTGACACTCGGAGTGGGCGGGCGTGCTGTGGAGTTGGGTGCCTATGTACATAATTGTGTGGTGTTTTATTATAAGTACCCCTACATAATAAGTGGATATCACAAATATAAAAAAAAAACTCGTACAAACACAGAAAGCATGAAGGATAATTAACGACCTTAAAAATAGTTAATAAAGTTTGTAATAAAATTATAAATAGTTTAACCTGCCATTACTTATTAGACGCCGAATATGTTTGTTTAAAGTTCATTGTTTAATTTTTACAACCTTTATCTCAAAAGAGGGGCGACCATTCTTCGGTGACGGAGCTTACTTAGCAAAGTGAAACATACAAGGTTAACAAAATGAAATAAAAATAGAATTGGACTTGTATTAATGTAATTAAAATCAAATTCGATTGTTGCTATAATGAATGCGAAAGTGTGTCTGTCTGTCTTTCTGTCTGTTTGTCTGTCTATTACCTCTTCACGCTTAAACCGCTGAATTGATTTCGATTAAATTTGGTGTACAGATAGTCCGAGTCCCGGGAAAGGACATAGGGTAGTTTTTATCCAATAAATCATCCTTTAATGGGGTAAAAAGGAGGGTGGAAGTTTGTATGAGGCATCAAAAACCGCTGAACCGATTTAAATGAAATTTGGTATGGATTTACTTTGATTCTTGAGGAAAGACATAGGCCGCGATAACCGACATATACGCGAGCGGAGCCGAAGGAAAAACCTAGTATTTATATAAATTTAACTAAGTTAACTTGAGGTAAACTACGAAACGGTTGTAAACATGAGAAACATGTCTACCATATTGCGTAGATTATTACATTTTTCGGAAGTTAATTTGAAAACATCAAACATACAAAATTCAAAGTTGTCTGTCTAAGACAGAGATTCTTTAGGATCTTCAGCTAATAGCCACTAAACCAGGAAATGATAGAAGTATTATTTATCACTGCGAATTTTAAAAGATTAACAACTTCGAAGCAGTTCTGCGAATCCTAGCACTCCAAAAGCGATAGTGTACATAATTGACATTTCATTTGAAACCGTCCTGACCCGTAACAATAATAATTTATTTTACAATGTAGTGAATTCTCTGGTTTTATTATCTTAATAGCAAACTACAGTAAAAATAGCCCAGCAATCTACTCATAGAGAGATCAAAGCACTATGTCTGTGTCTGATATGACTGGAAACGAATCTTACAATGTGTGTAAATAATGTCAATTCGTTTCACAATTTAATATAAAAGCTTTGTATTTTGTTTCTGTTCATGAAACACTGCCAAATTTATTTATTAATTATTGTATTGCAAAATATGATAATCCCAGTATAGTTGTTGTTGTTAAGTTGTTAAAAAAGACAACTTCCGCATTAGGAATATATCCTGTGTCGCGGGGGACTTTACAAATATACATGAAACGGACACAAAGAACACCCAGACTCAGAACAACAATTTGTGGATCACACAAAGTGTCGTCCCATGTGGGGTTTGAACCCACAACACTCGGCGTAGTAGGAAGCGGCGTGGCGACCACTTAAACCACTGCGCCATCTGTGCAATCACACTTATAGTAGATAAAAGGTTTATCTTCTTCGAAATATATGACGTCATGATATTTTTACACATGTAAGAGAGGCTGTAGTAATGACTTGTTTCAAACACATTTATTCGCACTACCACGATACTCAACAATCAAGATCGCACTATGGCGGAGAGAAAAGGAAAATAATCATTGATAGCAAAGAAAGCAGAAATTAAATAAGAAAAATTTGATATGCAAGAACTCGAATACAAAATTCGATCCTTATTCTAGAATCTTTTTTTTTCTCTCTTTAGTTAAATCAACGCTCTTGTTCTAATGTAATCAACTTTAATCAGTTTAATTAAAATGTAATCAGTTTCAACTGTCGTATTTCAGTATCAACAGTGGCACCGGATAATCAGAGCCCCCGGATTACAAAGCGATACCGATCAGACTATGTGTACAACTACGAGACAGACGCGTTTTACAAGCTTCATATCGAAAGCCGCCGGCGTTGGCAAGTTAAGGATGTGTGTAAAGTTGAAGGGGCACTACTAATGACCCCCAACTCTGACCATGACCTTGTACAGCTACATTTAATGTTAAAGCAATATCCGGATCTCGGAGATTACGTATGGGTAGCAAACGACGGACGAGCGCATGAATCGGCGGAAGAACAGCCAATAGTTGACTGTAAGTAAGTTTTAGCCGAGCTTAAATATTAAACCTATTGCTTTTGATACTTTATGTTGTATCTTTTTGCTAGATATTGTAGACATTACACACCAATCGCTAGCAGGGACTAAATCAGGGGGGGCTAAATCAGGGATTTTAGCAAATAACGGTCCTTTGTTTTAACACCCTGAATCAGTTTCTTCATTATTATTAACGTATATCCTTCCTTTTCCTTACCTTCTACTTTTTACACGATTAAACACTGTTGCTCAAAATACAAGTTTGGGAATCAGAATTACGGTAGAGTAAAAGTAGTATTGTGAACAAGTTTAATTGAAAGTAATAAAACAATCAGTCTATTGCAGTCCACTGTTGTACATAGGTATTTGCCAACGTGCGACATAGCACTCTGTCCTCCGCCATCCGCATCCCATCCACCCCAGCTACTTACTTTTGTCATGTCATCAGTACCTACCTACCTTTTAATTACCAGTATGTGATATATTTAGAGATTTATTAGTGTTATGAGATCTATCAGTGTTATGTTTGTCACTGTTTCCTATTTTCTTCAGTTAAAAAATTAACGATCGACACTAATTTTTCTCCGGCCTCAGATTATTATATTTAACACAACATTACAACAGACTACTTGACTAACCCACAGTTAGGTATTGTTTTCTTGTATTAATTAATCAAGTGATTAGCTGTACGAACTGAATGGAACTACCTTGATTCCAGTGAACCCGGCTGCTGTAAGATCAGTGAGGTGGAGTACATATGACAGCAATGACTGCGAAGTAGCGACACGAAATGGCGATGTGAAGACTATACCGTGCTACAATTATTTCCCCTTCATCTGTAAAGTGAAGGCCTCTGATGCCCCGTATGATCCACGCTGTGGTGCATATGGTAAAGGTAAATTAAAAAAATGTCTTCTTTGTAGTCTTTAACATGAAATAATAAAAAAACGGTAGGTGGTAATATGGTAAAGATAAAATATCTTCTGTAGAAGCTGATTTTCACTCGATAAAGGTCTCTCGATTTTACTTGACAATTCATTCAATTTCACGTAAAGGAGCGTCTAGGGCAGTCCATCAGATTAATTTGAAAAAAATTGATGGCCAAAAATTCTCGAGCGTGTAAGATTAAGATAAGTTGAGTCAATTACATGTACATTAGTGTGTATTTAAGAAATCTGACCATTTGAGCGTAACATACGCTCACGCTCGAAAGCAGTGGAAGGGTCACAAAGTTAAATTTTTTTTTTTTTTTTAAACAAACAGTGAAAGAAATTTTCTTTAAATGTCTACATAATTTTTCATGTCTTTCATCATCATCATCAGCCTATGGCCACTGCTGGACATAGGCCTCCCCCATTGCACGCCACTTTGATTGATTTTGGGCTCTTCGCATCCAGCTCCTGCCAGCCATCTTGCGCAAATCGTCTCTCCACCTGGCCTGTGGGCGTCCTACACTATTTATTTGTCACATTTAAAAAAAAAAATAATTGAAGTTTGCATTTTCGATAATTCGCTACCAGCATGTGTCACTTTAATATCGTCAGACCTTTCAATGGGAGCATTTTTTGGCGTCCAAATAACATATCCGCAAAATATCTGACGCGCCCGAATATTTTTTTTTCGATTTCCTCCCCTTACATTTTTGAATACCTGTAGAACCTTTTCCCATCTCTGAAAGTGGAAACATTATAAAACTTTTCTTCATTCTATTACCCAATCATTCAAATGCAATAGGTCCCCATGACGCTCGAGCAAATCCCCATTTAGCATCATGGACTCACCTTCTATTATCTTTATAAGGAGATCAGACACCAAATCTTTTAAGGTCACGTGTATAGGCATTACTTAAGAAATAACTTAAGTCTATATCCGTATTTGCAGATCTAGACTCTAATACCTCGTATCGTATCAGCGGATATAATCAATGATCTGGCACATAACTAGTATAGACACAAATGTCTACCTCGATAGTAATGAGTGATTCTTCCTTAACAAATAATCCGACTTGTTTACAGATTATAAATGTTTCGATTCTGTGCGTAGTTGTTACAAAATACCTCACATAGTCTATACTTGGAGCGAGGCCTACTCAGAGTGTCAAGCGGAAGGGGCTCATCTCGTGGTGCTTAACTCAGAAACGGAGCGAGCGGTGGTGCAGAACTTAACTATGACAACGCAATTAGAAAGCGCAAGGACATCCTGGTTCTTCTTTGCGGGTTTCAGAGCTGATGAACCACCGCCTGGGCAGGCGACAAATGCTACGAGAGTCTTTAAAACTGTGTTTAGTAAGTTTTATCAAATTTAGGCTTTTTGCTATTTTGTAGTTGAGAAAAAAGATGAGGCAATATGCTCCTATTGGTCGTTCAAGTAGGTTTTGCGTTGGCTGTTGCTCATAAACCACATTTCTAGGGTATTTAACTGCTGTTAACAAGTCTAGAGATAAAGAAGTTAATAAACTTCTCCATAGATTCACTAGAGAAGTTTACACCACTACCACAGCAAGGAAAATATCGTGAGGAAACCAGCACAGCTAGATGTATAACCATGATCCAACTTGTCTTCAGATGTGTCAGATGCCAATCGCTTCAATGTAATAACCAGACTCGCCAAATCCTGGATCATTGTCGTATTCTGGGCCCCGAAACAAAAGCTTGGAGAGCAACTAAACTCGGTTCCAAAAATAACGGGTCAGTCACATAAACCCGAATATCTCCCGAACTACGTATGCCATCCTAATGAAACGAAGACTGTTCAATTGAGAATTTAATTATACAGATAAAAAATAAAATAAAACTTAAATCTAAACTCTCTAACTCTTAACTTATCTCTAAATTTAAAAAAAACTAAATTAGTCATATTTTTCTTAAGATTACATTTTTTTATGATTGTTTTTTTGCTGTTTATCATCACTTTCCTCATTTAATACTTTGTATTGCTTCCACGAGCTCTTCTGACAGCTTCCAGGCGATTAGGCATGCTGCACACCAAATTTCGGAGCCGGTGCTGAGGAATACCTTCCCATTCATCCACCAGTGCTTGTTTGAGCTCGGGAAGCGTGATTGATGGGGGGTTTCGACCTTTCACGCATCTCTGAAGCTCGTCCCAGGCGTGCTCGATGGGGTTTAAGTCCAGGCTTCGCGCTGGCCACTGCATGAGTTCGATACCGACCTCTTCAAGGTAGTCATGTACAATTCTGGCGGTATGGGGACGCGCATTATCATGCATTAATATGCCATGCCGGTCCATCCTGGCCATGAAAGGACCTACATGTTCATTGAGTATCTCGTACCTCTCTGCATTTAGAGTTCCATTTTGAATGAGTACCAGCTCGGTGCGGGCCTCAGTAGAAATCCCAGCCCAAACTTGTACGGAGCCTCCACCGTACGCCACTTTTTCCTCCACACACGCTTGATGGAAGCGCTCCCCTGGTCTTCTGGACACCAACTGCCTACCATCATGCTTATAAAGCATGAATTTAGACTCGTCCGTGAACATTACCCTAGACCAATCGTCTAGTGTCCAGTTTAGGTGCTCGCGCACGTATCTCTGTCTTGCAATTCGATGTCCCCGTTCCAGTTTGGGGCCATTTGCGGGCCTCAATGGTTTCAAATTTGCTTCAGCAAGACGTCTTTTTACTGTTTGAGCGCTTAAATTGCCACCTCCAAAGCGAATAAAGTGAGTTTTTAGACCAACAGCAGTTTGAAAACGATTTCGGAGCATTGTAGCCACCAGTTGTCTGTCTTCCCTGGCCGTTGTGCATCTTGGTCTGCCATTTACTGGTCTTCTAAGGTGTGATCCGGTCTCTTGGTACCGCTGGACTACCCGCTGAACAGTCGACAAAGATACACCAATGTTTCTGGCTTTTTCACGCTGGCTCCGCCCAAGTTCCCAAAAGTTAGGATTCTGGTACATTCCTCTAGCGTGACTGCCATGCTTCACCTCACAGAATAATAATTATGCACGTGGAAGACGTTCATGATATTTTTTTTTGTGACGGAATAGAAATGGAAACCATTTATAATGAAATGAAACAAAAAATTTTGTTTTTAAAAATAGTCATTTTTTTAAATTTTGTTTTTCTAATCAAGGTTTTTTCATCAACCAGTTTAAATAATATGCTATTAGAAGCGCAACTAAAAAGTCTTTATTCTGTTTTTTATTTCATTGATCTAACTTTTACAGTTCTGGAGGTATTTCAATTTTTGTGACTTTGTTTTTGTACTTCTAGAACACCTTCGACAGAGACGCTCTTGCACCATCTGCATGTGTACAATGACGTTTCTGTGTGCGATTCCTGTCCGTTGGTCCCTGTGACTGTATTGATCATTTCTGTTTTTATGTGTGTAATAGTGTGACCTATGTCATGTCAATTGTCTAGTAATTGACTGATCCTCTGTCCAGATCGTTGAGGTGGAAACATACCTACAATTAAAACCTTGACACCACCCGACAACACGCAGATCGTGTTAAATAAATAAATAAAAATAATCAATGTATGTAAGTGTATTCATAGTCTAAATAATTAATATTTTCAACTTTTAGACCAAACATTGGAAGAAGCAGGTTACCACCCCTGGTCGGACAATGAACCTAACAACGCATTAGGCCACGAGTACTGTGGCTCTATTTTCAAGAACGATGGCAAGTTGAACGACGTCGACTGTACACATTTATACGCCTTCATTTGCGAGAAAGAATTTCAGGAGACATAGTACCACAAAATCCTCTTCAAAAAATATTGTGTGACCTGTATTGATGGTGGGTGGTTCTATTAACAAAGAAACTGATTATTAATATTAACAACTATCTTTTCTGTCACCAAGTTTAGATTTGTCACTAATCTACAATACCCTATTTATAATACCGGACACTAAAATGAATCATCATATTAATGTAAATATGTATCTTAAATAGGTAGTTTGATCACTTTTTTCTATAACCTGAACATAAGGTCTGTCATCAAAATGATAATAGTCTAAAAATCTAATTGATCTTTTTGTTTGTGGTATAGGAGGTCATAGGCTTCTCTTTAGAAAGCAGAGACCTATGTCCAGCTGTTGATGATCTAAAGAGCAGTCGGGACACCGTCACGTGGTAAGGGGGTAACCGACGACTGGCCACCTGCACTCAGAAGCCACGCGTGCGTGGCCAATGGACATATAAATTATTGCACTTTTAAATCATATTCCTATTTGCCAACCATTGAGTTCTCCACCAATATCATCCGGCAACCACCGTAAAAAGCAAAGAAATAGTGGCTTACCACTGATTAATCACTCCGGTCGAGCTGGCCTATTGGTGCTGAAGTACTGCTCTCCCACACACGATCTTTTTTAAATGAGCACTTTTTAAACGACTTCGAAAAGGAGGAGGAGGATAACAATTCGGCTGTTTATATTTTTTGAAGTGAAAATTCGAACTTGCGACACTGTTACCGTTACCGACACCTCTGTATATAAGTATCTTCAATTCTACATATTTTGGCCCCGTTTACACGACAGTGGAGTTTGGATTGAAGTACATAATGTAACTACATATATATAATATAAACATATACAGGGTGTTCCAATAAGAGGTGTTATTTTAGTATTCAAAGAAAAATGCAATTTTTTAAGATAAATAATCGGCTGTTTATTTTATAATAAAGAGGAAGGTATGCCGTTAATAATGGAAGATAACATCAGCCCAATGGCTACCACGACCACGCTTACAGGACCACGACACGACCATATCCTTTTAATGACATTTTGCATAACCAAATCGCAAAGTGGCTGCCCTATGTCCTCGATAGCCTCACGAATTCCATCTTTGAGGTCTTGAATCGACGCTGGGCTGTTGGCGTAGACCTTATCTTTCACGTGGCCCCAAAGGAAGAAGTCGCAAGGTGTTAAATCACAAGATCTCGGTGGCCAATTGTGATCACCTCTTCGAGAGATAACACGGTCAGGAAACTTTTCCCGTAAAAGAGCAATGGTTTCGTTGCTTGTGTGGCAGGGAGCACCGTCTTGTTGAAAGTAAACGTTGTCCAGATCAATACCATCCAACTCCGGCCATAAAAAATCATTAATCATATCTCGATAGCGCAATCCATTCACCGTAAGTGTTGATCCAACCTCATTTTCGAAAAAGTAAGGTCCAATGACCCCGCCGGACCATAAACCGCACCAAACAATCACACGTTGAGGATGGCGAGGCTTCTCAACAATAACTCTTGGGTTTTCCGAGCCCCAGATGCGACAATTTTGCTTGTTGACGTAGCCTCCTAGGTGGAAATGGGCCTCATCAGTCAAGATGATTTTTCGATGGAATTCCGGATCATTTTCATGCATTTCAAGTACCCAATCAGCAAAGACGACGACGTTGTTGATGATCGGCCGGCTTGAGTTCTTGTGTTAACTGAACTTTATAAGCCTTAAGTAAGACCCAAGTCTTGACGTGGATATATTAGGTTAGAAAGTTTATATTTCAGAAAGGTTAACTTTCGTGGTTATTTTTTATGAACCTTGTTTTGTTTGTGCGAGGCAAGTGGATCAATCGTTTAATAAAAAAGATGACCGTTTAAAGTTTTTTGATAATAATAGATATTATTTTTCAGAGATAATAAATACAAATTTATGTAAACATCTTTACATTGCTTGGTGATTCAATTTTAGTTACACCTATTATTTCGGAACCCAATACAAATATTTGATGACAGATTTTATTGTCAAGTAATTATTAATTAATAAGTTACCGTTTTGATATTATTTGGTAATTTAATTAAGGTGACAGATCTACTATTTTATGAACAAATATTATGTACTAAACAATTGAAAATACATTTATTATGTGACTGATAAAATCCTACCCATTAATAATATAATCATGGCTGAATCTATCCACCCATGTTTGTAATCCAATAAATGTAGTCTTAAAACATATATAATTAAATAAATGTATTTCTTGATGTCTGATCATGTTTGGAGACATCCTGCTTCCAAAAGAACGTTTTTCGTTTAGAAAATGTGGTGTCAGTGTTGTTATATTGTAGAAATAAAAGCCATAAATATAATTATGCAGTAGTTTATTGTTACACAGTGTCGCGCCGGACTTGGGTCGCTACGCCGGCTCGCTCTACGCGCGCGCCTTGCGCCACACAAGAATCGCTCTTACAACTAGCCATGATGGGTTTCAGCTCCAAATGATGTTCTTCCTGATTGAGCAACAGTTTATAGTAATGGAAGATAAGTTCAAGTTACGAATCATGTATTTGTGTGGCGCACGGCGCATTACGCTACAAAATTATTACAATACTTTTGGCAGTTCGCAACAATGGTAAAATGCAACTATTCGTACACCACAGAAACATGTATCCATTATATTTACACTTGAGTTTCTGGCTGGCTGTGTACATTAGAACAAAATAATCACAATACTAAGACGTCCATCGGATACGTAACTAAAATATTTTATACATTAGGACAGGTCGATAGAGTACAATATCGCAAAGCAAACATTTCTACCAAGTCTTATAGTGAACGTTGTGTCTTCGGCTTTATATTAAGAGAAACGATACAGCCATCGGTTTTTAATATCTAATGTAACTTAAACACGACTATCAGTGCACAAAATACCTATTTACATTACGACTGGTAATTAAAGTAAATTAAATCAAATGTCATTACAGTAAAACAAAAGAATACAATTCATTTTTTTTTCCTTTTTTATATATTGTGGACATTATAACATAAAATTAATGTGGGATTACTGAACACAAACTAAGAACAGAGTGGTCTAACTGTTAACACGAAACCTAAGAATCTTATCGATTAGGACTAATATTTACATGACAAATAAAGACATAAGACGTCCGTTTGCACGGGAGTTATTGAGTGTGCGGTCACTTACAATTAAAAGGAAAGCCTTGGCTGACTGGCCGTGGGTACAAAGTAGAATACAAAACGCCATGTTCTACCGACTAAAGATAACTTGTGTGTAAAATGAACAGTCGTGTACTTAAAACTTAAATTAATACGAGATCTCTGAAAGTCTGGAAACACATACGTACAATTACATAAAATAAGAAGCGTGTTCGTTTAGGCGCCGCAATACGCGCGCTCGAGGCTCTCCTCCGCACGAGCGAGCGGGCGCGGTGTGCGGATGACGTCACATATCTCACAAATATATTTTATGCAAATATAGTACGTAAAGAAAAACGGATTTAAGGAGGGAAATATTACAAAGTACTTAACTAATACGGCCTGTATTAATGCTTTACTCGAATCGGTACGATCGATTGTGATGTTCGATACCAGTGTTAATGGTTATCGATTTTGACAACGCCATTCAAATTAACCAAAGATTATTCGCTTGTCAAAATGTCATCCACTCACCGCATATCCTCTAACTGTTAAACATTATCTACTTATTACAATATTATCTTTATTTACATACATCCAAACGTCTTTTCACATCGGAGGACACGTAGTATACAGCAGTTATACAATAAAGCGGATTTCTAGTAAACCGATGACAATAATATTACCTAATGATCACTCGTATGTTATATACATGGGAGGCGCGCAGGGCGGGGGAGGGGGGAGGGGGGGGGGGGGTGTTGGAGTCCAAAATTACGTCTAACGGATCACAGTGACAGTTTACTGACATAAGGCAAGGTGGGGATCTGTTGGCGCTCGAAGACAGTTTTAGCTTCCATTTTCAATTAAACTGTTTAACTTTTATTAGCATTTTTTTAGGAACGCTGTTGTAAATGTTTTTTTAAAATCCGTAATTCATATAATTTATTGAAAGAGATTTCCTTTCCGGATTAGACACCACACATGCATTCAATCTCTTTATGTTTTCAAAAAAGTTACAATCCTTTGGATGCAATTAAAAAATTAACGCGTGTTTATATTAAAAGAAAACTGTTATCCGCCAATCTTATATTGATGAAATTTATTTTGAATATATTTTAAGTCTACCAGATCGAAATATAATGAGGTAGTAAATTTTAATAGGGGCAGTAACATACTCGTAGAAGCTAAAACTATCGACAATCGAATCCGCGTCCCTGTACCATCGTGGCCTATTGAACCGCTGACATCACCGAACACAAAACATGACTTATATAATTGCTCTACAGACAGATTCTGGTCAAATCGTTTCTGGACGTGGTGCAATACACGATACAAGTTAGCACGATACAAGATATTTTTATATTGTTTCTCAAGATCAGAACAAATGAATTAAAAATTGGAGCTGTAACATTATGATGCTGGCAATCTTGAGTACACGGGTTCGACAGACAGATGGATAATACTTTATTTGTATACGAGGGTTTTACAGACATAAATTAATCGCACTAAGGGCGTCCTTATCGCTTAGAGCAATTTTTTCCAAGCACAGTTGGCTATATTAAAAGAAAAGTCGAGTATCAGCATGTGTCAGGTAAATCCCATTCAGGTGACAGGTATCCCGCATAGATCGCTTTCTGGATGGAGTATTTTATGAAGCCAATTATGTTTTAATGTTCTTTTATCGTTAATGTTTTTTTTATTTAGAAATCTTTGTCCTTTTTTATACGAATAAATCACTATAAAAGTAGGCACGAACTCAAATAAAGGTAAATATAGTTTTATTAGTCATTGTGTTACAGTTCGGCCGCGCCACGGTTCATACCCGAAACTACAGACATGAGCTTGCTACATAGTTACTCTTCCCTTACTAAATCCTAACATTAATACTATGCCTTTGTTTTATTTACAAGTATTTTTTTATATTTTATGTAGTTTTGAACTAGTTTTAAGGCTACGACGTCTCGCAACACACACATCAATACTCTCTAATCTAGTTATCATGTTAGCAGCGTGATACATAGAGATATTATACTTAAACATACATGAAAACATCATTTTTTTATGACAAACCCTGTCGAAGTATAACGTTTTTTTCCTAATTTAAGATAATGCGTTACCATTTATCTTGAGGTGCCATAGACAATGCGAACAGTACTAAGTTTGCTTTAAACCACAATTAAACTCTTTTTGTTAAAAAAGCAATTTTCAAATTATACATAATTAGTCAAACAAATCAGAATATATATTTACATTTAAACTTACAATTACCATTAGATATTATAATGATGTTATACGCAATCGTCGGATAAAAACATACTTTCGCAGCATTCGAAGTAATTACTTTTCTATTTAATACGAAATAACTTTTACACTTTGACAGGGGACGATGATGGTGAGACATGACTCAGATAAACACCTCACGCACACTAACATTAACATATCTGTATATTTAATGTCAAAACTCTAATTTAACTATTAAATGCTTGAAATACGCGCGTATTTATTACATTTACAAACACTTTACTATAAAATATCTCACTACCGCAATGATCGTATGCGATTGTTACTCATACGGGTTTTTTTTCATCTACTATTTATAAATCATTGCATCAAGTAAATTAGTAATCTATAATACTATACTAACCTAACTACGTAAAAATGTTCAGTCGATGTTACATACAATGTGTTTAGGGTTAAACTAAGTATATAATATAATACATAGCGGGCCGGTCAACAATACGTCGGTGTACGGCGGTCGCCGGCCAAGTGAGATTAAATCGGAACACATTAAATCCGTCGTACAAAATGAAAACTTTAATATTGCAAACTTTTATTGCTTGCAAACGTACAAACCAACAGGCACACACAAAGTTAATTACAACACGCTTACAAATACATGGAATCGAGGAGATAAATGAAAAGTAACCTAAGAACTACAAGTTAAACGTCTCGTCATCTGAGCGGACGCGCGGGAACCTGAGACGGTGACGTCATTCCGTGCGTGACGTATTCTCGCGCTGACGGTATACACGTCACAAAGATGTGTAGCAGCAATCGCAATGTCACGAGAAGTCACCGTCAGCAGTACAAATCGTAATCGACTTAATGATCTCTTCGTATCCACAAAAACTCTTCCATTTTTCGATAATTGTCGCACTTTTTCTGCCGTTCAACGACACGTTTCGTTGTATAAAATTTTACTGAGATCGCCTTTATATTTGTTGATCTGAGGATGTCCTCAGTTATTATGTTCGCAATATACCAAATCATCTATCCTATCCTACACAATCGCTACTCGCTACATTATAAGTAAAATTCAAAAATTTAATTTTTAGTACACATCACGAAGCAGTGAATAATTTGATAATATAAATTCTTCGTGATAGTAAAATGCTGTTACAATATCATTATTTCGAAAACATATTCTGTAATGTTCCTTAAATACAGCGATGAGGTAAGATGCGGTATTTACATACATATTTTAAGACATTTTACAATACTTCCAAAAGAACAGAATGATTACATTGAACTCGTCATAAGATTAGAAGTTTTACTTTATCACCTAACTTGTAACACCAAATGCAACTGTACATAGATCAGATATACTTTAAAAAACAATATCAATGTATTTGTAGCTCAAATTCTAATCTTATATGACGACTTCAGACGAACTCAAATTATAATTATTTATCAGTGCACCTTTGATATTTTTTTTCTCGATATTTTCTTGGATGGCAGAATTGATACCTAACCATTCGCTTATTTTTCACAAATTATAAATTCCCCCTCAATTTGGCAATCAGTATAAACTTAACTACAAAATAATTTCAACTCTAAAATGAAAGGCATTAAGTCACTATCGATTACAAGGTTATTATGGTATTAACTATCTTACATAGTTAATACGAAGTATATCTATTCCCGGGGTGTTACACAGTTGTTTAATCAAAGTCTAATGAATACGCAATGACGTACAACACACAACGTAGACGAAGCTACACCATTAAAGGCTAACAATTTATCTCTTTTGTAGCATTATACCATTATACAATTAAAACTCAAGTTTAACGCGTATACAGCTTAAATTAAATACAATCGCCTTAGGTATAGTTGCGCGGCAACGTTTTATGAACGGAGTCGCCTCACAACGTGTGTAGTTCTTCGAGTGAACGCAGTTAAAGCCGCAGCCGTAGAGATGACGAGAAGGTAGATTATCTGGAGAGAGTGTCGGGCGAGCGTCATTCCCACTGGTGCGGCGAGGGGGGCAGCTCGGACGGGTGCGCCACCGTGGAGCTGATAACACGCCACACGCCGTTAGTACGCCTCGACTCCCTCACAAGCACTACCCACACCCGGGCCCGCCGAGACTAGATGTTGGACTCATGCACACCCATAACTCAATACATTTTACTTGCAAATCTCTGTGTTGTTAACCTTAGAACATCTTCCCCAGTAAACAGAAAAATCTTTGATTGGCACATTACTGCTTTTTGTTTAAAGAAATGAAAGTTTGCCGCATAATCACTTGAGCCATGTCTCCAAAAAATGACTGCTTAAGAACATTGTTTTCCCCGAAATATTTATTTCCCCCCTAAAACCCCTAACTTGGCAACAACTTTAGTTTGGCATTTTTTTAATATGTATTTCCATACGTCTATACTAAACATTAAACAATTAATTACCAATTACCAAACATTATATTTTAAAAATTTAAACATGAGTCCAACGTCCAAACTGTTCATGCAAGATTTAAAATTTCATCATCGTTTAAACAATCTATGATAATAAAAGAGAAATCCAATAGCAAAACTGCATCACATGTCAAACTCTACTATATAACTACTGAACAAATTAATATAAGATCACCACAACCATGTGCATGGCACTGTGCTTCTAAGCATGCACTACGAAAATATTCCAAATAGAAAAACTTACTTTACAAATATAAACCTTAAACCTGAGTCTTAAAGTTCATATTTGGAAAGCAACAACTTCTAAATGTCATATTATAAACCCACTAATGTCCGTACCGGAATAAAACCTCAAAAATATATTTCCAAAATCGAATATTTTTTCGATTTTGAAATCATAGAGCCTTAAACTTAAGTTCAAAATTATCTAGTTTTACGAAAAGGTTATTTTTAAAATGTGTATGAAATGAGTAATAGCTAATGAACTTAAGTGTGAGGCTTCTGCATGTTTGCATGCACTGCAACCGAACCGTAAGAACGGAGCGAGCACTATCTAACGATCAACCCTTTTGAAACGAGACGACGATCGAAGGCAACGCCGGAGTGTTAAAACTTAAAATGTTTATCTTTAGAGCGCTTCTCCTTGTTTTAAAAAAATAACAGTATTGTGTTTTTTTTTTCTTGCGAGCACAGACGTAAAATAAAATATGATAATATGTACGCCCTCTTTGTTACGTACTTTTTTAACAAGATAGTGAAATTGATAAAAATAAGGTTTTATTTTTATTATTATGGAATATATGAATGTACACTTTTCGTAATGATTTATATAAGTTTTTCATGTATGTAATTAACTTATATGTAATTCATAGGTGTGTTTTAATTACATAAGTATAAGAATTTAAGCAACAATTGAACATTGTACTGAACCCTTTAGGTAGTATATACAATGTAGATACAATAAGGTATGCTGTGTATTTTTTTTTCATAAGTAGTGTTGCGGCATCGAACGACGTCTAGTTAAATGTTGTTCTAATTAAATGCATCCAATGTTTACGAAAGGAGTCGGGTCAAAAGGTATAGCGTGCGATTGGTCGCTTACTGCTCGAAGCGGCACTAGGCAGCGCACAGAAATATCACGGGCGATAGCAGTAGATATTTTGCCGCCGTCTTGAAAGGGGAACAAACTTTTGCTTTCGAACCCGCTCTAGAGCTGTCGCAAAACACACAAAAAAGCAGAACGTTATTAAAACTACTGTAAGAGGTCAGCGGTGCTAAAGCGAAACACACCACCATTTCAAGAGGGTTGATTTTGCTCGAAAACGGCGGCGTATGTACGTACATAGAAGATCGAACGCATCGCAGCGAGAAAAATTGTAATCAAAAATTAAGAACAAAAACAACCCATGCACAAGTCGGGCTCTAGCAAAATCGACCCGTCATGAGTGTTACTGTATTTACTGTACAGAGAGGCACAACTGTTACCTACATTGCAAACTAAATGGCGGGCAGGAGAGAAGGGGTGGATCGAGGAGGGGTGGGGAGGCGACATAGGCTCTTTTCTGCGACAACCAAGTACTTGAGTGATACCGCGGTACTCGCGACGGTGTCCACAACACGCTAATACACACACTAACAGAACGCACCGTGCCACACCTAGTTGTGATGACTGCTTGCTTTCTCTGATTTATTATCTTTGTTTATCGATCGCCAGCTGTGGAGACAACACTGGCAACTTCATAGAATACGACCTCTACTATGTTCAAATAAAAATGCGATACTACTAGCGCAAAAAAATCGCTGAAAATCGAATGAAGCAACATTTTAGAGGTCTACTGATCTTGAGGTACCAAAACGATGTTGCGAAAACAATCGCTATAGTGAAAACGATAAGGTATATTTTAGAACAGTGTTGTCTGCACTTGTCGACGTTTAGAGCGGCGTGGCCCATATGGGTGCGGGTGGTCGCTAATTAGCTGAGCGTGTTAGGTTACGTATCGCAAAGAAATCACCTAGTGTCGGTTGGTTGCGGTTGGTTGCAGTTGGTTGTTGGTGGCGGCGCCTTACCTTGCGAAGCTCTTGAATGCCGCCGATTGCGGGTTGATGCACAGCGGTACGCGAGATGTCTGAAGCTGCTCCGCTATGAACTTGTGAATCTCCTCTGCGGATCATACATGGCAAATGTATTAGATATGGATTCTGATAAAAAATGACCCATTAATGGCATAGAATGGGCTGCAGAAGAATCGTATGTAATGTGCCAATACTTCTGTTGTGGCTGTTTGCTATTACCAACAAGCTGCAAATGAATTGAACCAACATTCTTAAAGTTCACGTTACTTTAATAATTTAATAAAATACTTTGCCCCTTTTCTGAAAAATTTAGGTCTAAATAAATCTACAACACAAGAAGTCGTAGAAATTCTAAAAGTAAAAGAGATTTGAAAAGATCTTATATTCTACTGTACCTTTGACCTGGTGTACAGATGTGAGCTTCCTCTCCCAGCCGTCGTGGAAGGCGTGCGGGGCAACAGGTTCGAGGTCGGGCGAGTAATGGCGAGCGGCCTGTGGCGCACTGTAGCAACACTTGCACATGCATGAATGATAGCGCAGCCGACCTTCCTCTAAGTACGGGTGCGCGAGTGCGTCCACGACTGAGATACGCTTCGCTGGGTCAAACACAAGCATCTGAAATAATAGGGTTATATTATTTATATTATATTATATTATATTATATTATATTATAGGTGAATGATTACTTTTTATAAGAAAATTTTAATTTCATGACAAAACCGAGAAGAATACACCCAGAGAAAGGCGTTGACCACTAAGGAGCTGAATTACACGAATATGCAATACAATACGCGATTTATTGCATAGTAGATAGATAGATAGATAAAAGGCCTTATAATATTTATTATTACCTGTGCAAGTAGGTGCACAGCCTCGTGCGTGGCCTGCACGGACAGCGTATAAAGCGCGGCGAGCGCGGGAGGGCGCGGTGCACGTCGCAACATGTGAGCGCGAGCACCGGCGCACGCGTGCCGCATATCCTCCAGCGTAGGCGTGCCTAGCAACTCCGTGATCAGCTCCAACTGGAAAATGTACCGTCAAGTTCAATAGCTTATACAGATTTGCAGAAAAGAGCAAATATATATATATATATATATATATATATATATATTGTGGAAAAGTTAAGGTATATATTTACAGTAGAGGGAATAGTACGCCAGTGAGTGAAAAGTTGAGGACTATGTCCAGAGAGACATGTAAGGCGAAAGGATAACAAAAATGTGGCGAAAAGAGTTCTATCTATAGAACCTGGCGCATAAAAGTGTAGAAGACGACGAAAAAAAAACAAAGTGAAAGAGTAAGCAATGAAATGATATAAAGCTGAATTTAAGAAAAAACATATTGCCCTGATAAAACTCAAATAGGCAGAGGCTTTCCCGTTTTCACCTGACGTAATACGACAATTGTCGATAGGTTCGAATATACATGACAGTCTAATATCAGACGAGACCCGCCTGCCTGACTATAGCTTATTGACTCAGGAGAATAGCATTCTCTTAAACCAAATACTCATACTTTTCCAATATCTGTATCAGTTTTGTTGATTTACCTTCAACTAACAATGAGCTATAGAAAATTAATTATCAATTCACTAAAACCATCATAATAACGCATTCTATGGTTGTAGTCACATTATTGTGTAACTAAAATAATTAAAACCAAAGCAACAGTGACACGACTGTTTCTTAAATAGATGAGAACCTAATTTTGCAGTTCTAGTGCATTTTGTCTTCTTCTGTCTTTCTGTCTCTGTTATTTAGCGAACCTATACGCTGTATTGGTTACTGCGACTAATCGAGTCAAATACATAGTGTATTTGTTCGAACACTATTCGAATGAATGACAATTGCGATGCTATCGATCAATTTGCGTGAAGCAATTCTGTGGTTAGAACACCAATCGTCTTGCTACTTTTTTATATACTCGTAAATTTAATTGAATAATGTGTAGGTCTACATTAAAAAATATTTATATGTAGACCAGCTATGTTAGTAAGATGTAAAAATATACAGTTTCTAAGGCTTCAGAATGATATAAATAAATAGGATATTTAAAACATAAGTAATTGTTAATGGATTACCTGTTGCACGGGACTTTGTGCCTGAAATAGAATCCTTCTGCCGAGTAGTTCGCCGAATATGCAGCCCACCGACCAGACGTCTACCGCTGCTGTATAGTGATTCGCGCCCATCAGGATCTCAGGTGCTCTGTAACAGTAATTATTGACGTATAAATAAGTTTCTTCTAATTACTGTGCAGATACACAACTTATTCATAGCATACATTTTTGTCATTATTGTATTAACTTTAAAGTGTTTTTTTGTTGGGCTGAAAGAAATACTTTAGATTTCTGAGATATCGTTCGGTGCTATAAAATGGTTGCCTATAGGAAATAACCGTAGAGCGAAAAGGCCACCAATATAAAGAGAAGATATTTAATTTACTCTTCTATTTTTATAATTAAAACATGTATGTATTGATTTCATTTGGATAATGTATCCATTGTCAAGATGACTTGCACCTGAACATGGATTACCAAATTTTGCTTGATCAATACATATAATACAACC
Source organism: Arctia plantaginis (assembly GCA_902825455.1). NCBI lineage: Eukaryota > Metazoa > Arthropoda > Insecta > Lepidoptera > Erebidae > Arctia > Arctia plantaginis. The sequence goes on along the minus strand of CADEBD010000283.1, from coordinate 1,641,898 downwards.
GAGGCATCGCATTCACGAAACTTTCTGACAGGTAAAAACATAACATAGGTCAACGACCTAAATATGTGAGTAGTCAAATAATAATTTCCCATTACGTCACTAATTTTTATTATTATTTCCAAATGTAAGGAACAACGCGAAAACGAAAAATAAAGAAATACTAACTCCACAAATGTATTCATTAATAAATTTGTTACGATATTGCAAATAGTGACAAACAAATCCATTTAGCAAATTTATGTGTATTACTTACAGCTAAGCAAAACATCCCAATTTGCAAATGCACACCAACAACTTTATTTGGACTACGGTCAATGTACAGACAACAATATTACCTACTATATATGTAGCCCAAGCCGAAGCCTTATATAGGATCCAATAGCTAAAATGTGTATATGTGTAGTTCGTTTTCTACACATAGAATTTGTTATATATCCATCTGAGTTAACACAAAAACTACTACTAGAGCAACATTATCCATTTAAGATTCACATGTCCACCTGAACGAGGCTACCAACAGTATCATTTGTAACATCGCATTAGTACCACAATTGAGACATTTTATGTATTGATTCGGCGAAATTCAAAAGACGGGTACAACATCCAAAGAAATATTATTGGGTTCGGGTTTGTAGGGGGTCAAAGGGGTCAAAAGCAAGCTAGGGCTGTCGTGAGAAGTATAATCGAAGGCAACGTTAAGTTGTATTAAATATCAAAGAAAATGTGATCGATGTTAGGATCGATGTTTAATGTGTCCGTAAGTGAATGATTGACATGACATCAAAATGTGACAGATCGGTCAAATATTTAATAAATAAATATATTTATTTATTTTAAAATACTTTTGTGAATGATACTTACATTTAATAATTAGTATTGATAGTTTCTTTCTCACCTTTTTTAAGAATACGGACGCCCTTACAATTTCAGATTGAATAAACTGTATCTTATAAAATCATTTTTTTAATGTAATGTGATAGATAGTGTGATAGAACTAAATGTTTATATTTATGTTTACCAAACTGCTGGCCACCCCATTACCAAATTGACGGTTGCTTTTTAATCAGCCCTGTCTTTCATGATTTATTCAAACAAATGCGTGAAAGGAAAGTAAAGTAAATACATTTTGTAAATATATTTATTTAGGTGTTATATCAAAGGTAATTCGTTTAATAGACTGGTGACACAACAAACCTTGCAATAGCCAGAAATCTCTAAGATGCCCCAATATTTCAATTATTATTTCCTTTTGGCATGATGTACTTGTATAAACAATATTTTTAGCGGCACGATATGCCACCTTAACTATATTGATATGAGTAGCTGCTTTGTTCAGATTTTTGATTGTCGTCATTACATGGCCCAACGAGCCGTCTACCTGCAATTCTGACATGATTTAAGAATATATTACAAGTCGTGCTGGTATGTATTTTGAACATATTATTATTATATCCGGTATCAAAGAGTCCGTCTGTATAATTAAATCGAATAAGGATCATCAAAAACAACCTTCACAATGTTTATAATAAAAACAAATCGAGGCTTGCATACAAAAAGAACACTGCCGAGATTTTGCATTTCGTCAGCTTAATAGGAAAACAGCCACAAAATACTTATAAATCTTGACAAAATGTGATGTGCTCGTGTCCTACTTTCAAAACTGCGGTCAAAAGTTCACGGGTCATTCATTCATTCGTTTTTTTATTTATTCTAAGCCCGCACAGTGCTTCACCGCACGTTTTAGAGCACACAAATTATACTGAAGTAATAGACGTAAACAACTTTGCACATCGACTCGGGAACGGCCACACTGAAAGCAATCGAGTAAAAACATCGTTATCTGTTTTCCTCTGTTCCAATAGCATGTTGTGTGTAGTAGGTAGCGATCGCCGATAAGGACGAGAGTGTGTCCATAGCTGCCGAGATGGTCTTAGGATAGTTATTATGAAAAGATCAAAAACATTACATTGCAAAAAAAGCGATGACTCTGTCGAAAACAAAAAGATGAAACGACACTATAGTGATATCTGTTTAAGTCGAACGAAAATACAAAAGGCGAGGTTTCGGAGGTTATCGGAGACCATAATGCCTTGAAAAAATTGTTAGAACACTAGTTGACTAGTTGAAGAAACCTGAGAGCTGAGGGGTCTAAATGGGGGTCTAATGTAAGCTAAATTTTCGAATAAAAGTTCAGCTGTGATAGACTACTTGACTGATTACTTAATTAATTTAATTAAAACGGTTGCAATAAGTTCCTGATAACTTTGTAAATCTGTAAAAATATTTTTGAAGACAACCTTGATAAATGATAGCTAGGTTGAAAAAAAACATTTTAAAACGTGGTATAAGTAGACATAACCCTGTTTTGTCCTCGTTCGCTTAAAGGTCAGTTTTTTAGGCGACCGTGCCAGCGTTGTAGGTACTAATGACGATTACTCATTACAAAGATATTCAAAATTTCACTAATGAAGGTAAGCAAACCTACACGTTGGACTCTAAAAATAATGGTTAGTGGTGGTACTTGGTGAAGTAATGTAAACTGATGAGCGAAACCTTCTAGCGGTTGACCTTTAGAACAGAATATACTTTACTGCACACCAATTACACAATGATACATGGATATAAAAAAAAGATATGTACATATGGCAGCCCTATTGCTAAAAGTAATCTCTTACAGGCAACCTCGATAAATCAACAGTACATAAAAGTAACAAGGTGAAGTCAAGGTGTAATAAAGCTAGTGTCGCTTTTTTCTTGTACGCTTAAAGATCTTTCATACTACGCAACGAATTTTAATGCGGCCACCAATAGAGAGGGTGATTCAAGAGGCGGGTTTATGTGTATAATACATGCATATTACAGTAGAGGAAATCAGAGAATTTGAAAGATATGTAATGTGAAGTCGTAAAAATCTTTTTTTTTGTGCGCTTACATTGCAAACGCTGGCCAAATTTTATTAGATGGATCAAAATAATGTACTACGGAATTATTTATTTAAAAAAAGTCTATCTCCTAAGGATAACCCACAGCATTTTTTTTTATCTTGTACATATTACAAAAAATAATGTTTAATTTACGAAACTAAACTACTCCTTGTCCAAATTGCTTTTAACAGCATTTTATTAAAGTGAATATCCTAATATATATCAGAAATTTAAAAAGCGGGGGCAAAGCGGCCGTCTCCGCATCGGGCCGTACGTCCCTCCCGGGCGACAACAGAAATCTGATTAGTTATGTACATTTAACGAACAAAAGAATATACTAACGAGCTTTGATCGCGTCTCGAGTTACATTTGTTATTAAAGACAGCCATGCATTGAATTATAATCTACGGACTGGTCGTCAGATCTTAGAAGTAAACGTCATATTAATTTCTTCTTTTTTTTTAAATAATGTCTATCATTCATTGTGACTAACAATAATTGACTGTAGGTATTGTATGTGCGTATACAGTACACTCCATTTGTGAGCCTTAAGAGGAAGAGCTACTTTTATCCCGCAAAACTTTTAAGAAGGAACAGGTTTCTACACACATTTGGCTTCGCTACACAATGCAATGTGTAGATGTTGTATGGTTTACCTGTAGTATTGCGTGACAACCTCTTGTGTCATATTCTTGCTCGCGTCAGGCTCCTCGACCCTGGCAAGGCCGAAGTCGCATATCTTCAGCACGCAGTTACTGTTGACGAGCAAATTGCCGGGTTTGATATCGCGGTGGAGAATGCGAGCCGAGTGTAAATACTTCAAGCCTGGAAAGAAAAGAACATTTAAGATTTCTTTCAAAACCATTGACAGTAAAAAAATAAAGATCTATTAAAAATACAGAATGTATAAATAGATGTAACTTAAAGTGCCAGTTCAGAAGTAGAGCTTTCAGAAGAAGAAGAAGTGACTGCACGGATGGTTTAAGCGGTCACTTCGCCCCTTCCTACTGCGCTGAGTGTTGTGGATCCGATCCCCATGGGATAACACTTTATATGATTCACAAATTGTTGTTCTGAGTCTGGGTGTTCTTTGTGTCCGTTAAATGTGTTTTTAAGGTCCCCCACGACACAGGATATATTGCTAGTGCGGAAGTTGTCTTTAAAAAAAGAAAAGAAAAGAATTAACGATTCGACGTAATGAAATTCCGGAATGCTCCTTGAACACTTTTTAATACACTAATGATTATGAAATGAAACCCTGGATGTGGCTCTGCACGTTAACATTAACAATTCCTAGCATTTTCATTACCACGAAATTTATTTACTTTTCGATTACTTTGAAAGCTATAGTAAACCGATATTTAAGTGCAACGGGCATTGAGTTAAATTGTATCTGCTTGGGTTATTAACTTCTATTCAAAGTAATAGTTTTCAAACTTGTCACTTTACAATACAGATATAACTTGGGCCTCAACACCGTCAATAAGATACTCTTTGTTTTCATAAAGTTTATAAATCTATAACAATTATATTCAAACTTTTGTCGAACAGAGTGCCGTCACCAGCGGGTACGAACTGTTTATTATCGGACTACGTCGAAGTCAAAAAGGAGGGTTATGATTTTAGTGCGTATACATACATACATTCATCTACAATTCATATCCAATTTGAGTGTAAGAATAAGTAGTCTACTTAACCGAGTATATCAGAATGGTGGACAAGAATATTTTTGTGTTATTATCAGCGCGCGATTTTACAGTCTAGTTTTAGTTTTTAACTTATTTTTTATTTAATCTCTACGAGGAATATCAAAATTCATTGACTTTTAGAAGCCCATAATACATTTCTATTTTTATTTCTTTATTTAAAAATTTTGCAATATTAAAAAAAAACACTAGTTCTTATATTAACTAATAATTAGAAACAGTTGGGTCATTCTTGGTAATGATAATATAGATGCTTCTGATATCATCTAAACATCATTGAAAGTAGGTATTTGCGATGGATCAATGAACGATTGTTTATTATGTTTAACGATCAACTCTCAAGGTAATATTGAGATCATAACCGTTCAGAAACGATTTTCGGTCGCCTGAAATTGGTTTTAATAATGCTATTCTAAAGCTGGAAATGCCAGTTCATTCTGGTCTAGACTTGACGAGATTGAAAGTTATGGGGTTTTGTAATTGGAATTTAAATATCTAGTGCGATTTCGAGTGCCAGAGTGGCATTGTCTTTCAAAAGTTAAGTAGTTAACAAGTTATTGATGATACATACAGATAATAGTTGTGCATTCAGGAAGTAAGAAACCTTGCCAATTAGGGGCCATCCATAAATTACGTCACACGAATTTGATGTTTTTTTTTTACCTCCACCCCGTCATTGTCACAGCTGGTAACATTTGTGACATCGACCGCCTCTAGTGTGACATCACATATTTTGCTTTCGAAATTATTAAATTAAAATAGAAGTTCCAAAATTACTTTTATTACCATTTAATGTTATAATAAAATCAACATAAAATCTAACTATTATTAACAAAACGATCAATTGTATTACTACTACTTTTTAGGTCGTTTTTTCTAGTATGGAGGGGGGGTAACGAGCAAGCTTCACCTGATGGTAAGTGACTAACAACGGCCATGGACACATGGAACTCAAAAGGGCTCCGGTAACTAGGGATGGAATAAAATACAATAACTTGTAATAAATAATATGATTTATAAATCATATGATCACACCTGTGACAAAGTTGCAAAACCATTGCGACTTAATTATTATAGATCGTAATCGTAATCTTTCTACCGTTAACCTCACTCACTCGGTGACAACCCACGAAAGAAGTGCTAAACACCAGATTTCTGGGCGGCCGTGGTGGTGGCAAAGCACGGCTTTCCCACGAAAAATCTACGTATTCAAACTACATAAGATCTATAAGTATGTAAAGGCCTGAAAAGACAGGCCAAAGGGATAAATAAGGATTAGCGCGTAATGTCGGACACGAAAATTTTACGTACTAGCTTTTGCCCGCAGCTCCGCCCATGTGTATGTTGGTTTTTGAGGTAAAAAGTATGTCTATGTCTTTCATCATGACTTAAACTATCTCTATATCAAACTTCATCTAAATCAATTCAGCTGTTTAGCGTGTAGAGGTAACAGACACAGACAGACAGATAGACACCCACTTTGGCATTTCTAATATTAGTATGGATGTAAAAACTTAAATAATAACTAAGCATTTAGGAAACTATTAAGTAAAAAGTTTCGTGAGTGGTAATTAAAATTATAACTTTAATTAAAATTAATTAAAGGTGTGATTTACTTGAATTGAAGTAATAATAATATATCTCTATTGTACACAGTGACTGTAATGTGTATTATAAAAATATTCCCTAGTCTACACACGACAAAGCATAAACATTTATTTATTAAAAAATGACAATCATTAAAATACATCCAAGTCATCAATAAAAGTCAGAAGGTCAGAAGAACCCGCAGGTATCGTATCCCTGGCCCCTAGATGATTGTTACCATCTGCGCAAAACGGACGTCAGTTCCACAATGTGGGTGGTAAGGTCACGTTTTACAGCTGGCAGCGAGGCTCGTGCACAGAGCTGTCACGTGACGTGAAATGTTTAACGCAGTTATCTGGTTCTGGTTTTGATGGTAAAGTTGTACAATTGATGTAATTAATAATCGGCAAGCGATGAAATGTGCATTTAAAATGTTATTTTAAACGGTATATTAAATTCTACTTATGATTTAATCAAATGAAGGTAACCAATACGGTGGCATGGAAATTAAAATCAATCAATATCTTTAAATTGAAAACATCATGTTCGGTAATTCGGTAAAGATAGGAAATTTAGTGATGTGTAGTGTAGTGTAGATGCTCAAATATAACAATGAAACAATGGTCTTGATTTAATTGCCTTATTCATTGACGTATGTATTGCCACGTATTTTTTAATGTATAAATCTTTCGAATATACAATAAGAGATGTATTGAAAACTTCATGCTTTGTAGTTTAAACTTTGTACTAGGGAGCCTAATGAGTAGTTTATATTCTCTACTCGAATGAGAACTAAAATAAAACTGCCGACAAAAACACATTTCCATTCTGTACTTTTTATCTCTTAAACTAGAAAGCCATTTATGAAATGATCATCAAATTCACTCTGGTAATTCAAACACGTACTACCTGCTTAAACTCAACTCAAAAAGGAAAATAAACGAATTGGTATAAAACATAACGAGATTACCAGGGGCAGCAACTTCAAATTTTCCGCCTGTCTTTCCCGCTATCCAATCAAGAAAATCATTAAATGAAACCGTTAATTTAAACTACTAGGATTTGTAAAAAATATCTAACAATGTTTTTATAGGAATTATGATGAACGTATACTGGTTTATAGAACTATTCGGTCCATTGTGTTTATTTCCGATTGTGTTTTGCCACCAGCGTGGTCTCAGTCCTATGTTATTCACCGGACGCTAAACATATTTATGTCAAATAGTTCATGGGCCTGAACAAGCATCTAACTTAACCGCTACTTTCTGCAATGCTCGCCACAAGTAGGGGAATCTATGCTCTTTATAAACGGAACACAACGACCTTTTAACAAGATGATGAATACATTTATTACTTGTTCTGAGTCAATCAATTAGAGTCATAAATTGGCTACAGCTATAGTCATTGAATGAATTTGCAGATAACAGAACAGTCTGCTACGCCTAGCTTTTTTATGTGTAGTGTTTAATCTCTCGTTCTCCCAACGCTGTAATTACAGTAACTCTAAACACAAGGTCAAAAATAAGAAAAGTGAAAAAGAAAATCTACAGATAACAATTTAAAGTTATAAAAATGGCGTAAAAAGCATCAGGCGGCATAATATTTTGACAATTTCTACAAACAAAGAAGACACTTGAGCATTAAGAAGTAAGCAACCGACGCCCCTCGGCGCTGTCTGTGAAGCCAAAACAAATTAACGACACCTCACCGCCCCGCGACGAGTTTAATTTCCCAACGGGTGAACCGCAGTTTTCACCGACACGTAACTGAGTTTTATAATAAAACAACGCAACGCCTACCCACACTAAATGAGCCATCTAACTTCGCGAAGTACTGTTACAATTATTTTAGAACAGACAAACATTATACATTACTATTACCCGTCGAGGATTGCAAGACGTATTCCTACGTAATGAAAACTTTAGACTCGTTATTGTACTCTTTCTACATTACGACAACTATTAACTATAACTGCAATACTAGTTCTGTAATAATAGCAAGTCAAAAATGTTTGTAGAAGCTGCTTGGCACTATGAATAATTTGCACACATACACGAAGGTTTGCTGCAAGATTTTCATTATTTAACCTAATAGTTTGCATGAAAACTTATGAGCAGAGCAGCAGTAATATAACAGGGCCTAGAAAAGTGCCTAGTAAATGATGTTTATTGAATGGCGGGTCATCGGCCTCAGGCGCGGCCCCGGCGCACGGGCATCCAACCAAGACACCCGACTGAGTCCTGACTAAACATTTACACTGCTCGGGACAATGTACTAACCATCAAATGAAAATCAGTTTCAAATGTAACCTCTGATGCCTGACTCGCATGTACATCTGTAATGATACTTCTATAAAAGGTTTTCTAACCGTACCCTTAAAGTGTAAAGAGTTGTATCGTAATCATTTAGTCTACAGCTGACGACGTTTTTTGAATAACGTTGCTAAAGCTTCGAACGGCAATGTGAACGCAGAGAGATGTACAATCGTAACAGTAAACAGGTTCACATCACAATGTTTGTTCACGCGCAGTGTTGTTGAACAAACAAGACTCGGTTATGCTTGTAAAGCCCAGATCTCACGCGCCCGTAAAATAACAGATTAAACTTTCACAATTAACATCCCTCAGAATTGTACTGACAACACAATCAAGTGGCTGGCTACCTACCAGTTAACGGTATTTTACTGATACAAAAAAAAATGTTGAATTTATTTTTAAATCAAATGAATCAACGAATTTTCCATAGGTAAATTTTATTGGTTTTGTTAGTCTTTGCTAAAAAACTTATTGAACGCTGACTCCTGGATATAAATCACGACAAAACTGTATGAACTAAACATGGAAATTATTGCTACTATTAAATAATATTCATTGGATGAAATGATTGGTTTTTCTTGCAGCGATTTACATGTGATTGTGATTTCGTTAAAGACAAAGATAAATGACATTGACATGAAAACTTCATAAGGCGCCTTAGGCATTTTTTAACAACAAACAAAAGCATGTATTTTTTGAGATGGGAAAACCATTGAACTCGCGAAACTGTATTGGCCTTGTTTACACGAGAGTTCAGTTTTTGTTGAAATACATTGATTATATAACTATACTAGCTGACCCAACAAACGTTTTGCCATATACATCATATCTAGGAAATATTAAAAAAAAAAAAGCCGTGTGGTGTCGTGGGACACCCGATAGGAACGAAGTTGTGACTATCTAGTAAAACTGATTTGACACGATTTTAATTACAACGCCATCTATGAAAGCGGCTATTACCTACATATTAAAAACAATTAAAACAATTTATACATTGGTAAAATCTACTTGCGAAATGATTTCCTATCTATTCGATAGATGGCGCTGAATGTCTGACAAGATGACACGAAAATAAAGAGCAAAAAGCCAACATCACGTGGTATTCCCAGGCGGTCACCCATCCAAGTACTAACCCCGCCCGATGTTGCTTAACTTCGGTGATCGGACGAGAACCGATGTATTGAACATGGTATGGACGTTGGCGAACGTTAAAGCAAATTTAATGTATGGTATCCACAGTTAGACGTCCATTTATATTAAAAAGTGTCGTGACAAATTTTCGTACGAATTTTTTCCGTCTAGCCCCCTTTCACAACGCGCGATAAGGAACTTCGTTCCAATATTTAGGGGTGGGTCTCCCTTGTCATTTAGGGATATGAAAAATAGATGTTGGTCGATTCTAAGACCTACCCGATGTGAACACAAAATTTCATAATAATCGGTTCAGCGGTTTCGGAGGAGTTGTGACACGAGAATTTTATATATACGATATAATATAAACGTGTATCGTGTATATACGTACAACTTAGATATATATTCATGTCGGAACTTTACGAATCGAAAAAAAAAGAAAAAGTTATAATAAAACATTTTTAAATTTTCAAGTTTTTACTTCTGTCGGCACTCCCGGAGTGCCACTGTTTTTATTTTTATCAGATTTAGACCTTTCGCGAGTCTTATAATAATTACAATTAAGTAGCAGTGATTTTGTAAATCATTCACAGGTGTGATGACATGATTTATAAAATATATGAATCATCACATGTGATTGAGATTTTATTCCATCCCTAGCATGAACACTGTTTCTATACGTAGAAATATTTCGTTGAAGCCGGCGGACGAGAGAATTCAGTGCATTAAGAGATGTTCCGAGAAGCGATTACGTGTTTGTCAAACATGAATACCACATTTGTGTCTGTTTAGCCAGTTGGTTGTCCAGTTACGTATTATAAGGATCACACAACTGACACGGTAGGATTTAGGTATTTCACCGAATATGTACTCGGAGATTAGACATGTCATTTACATCCTGATTATTAAATCATACGCATTTATATAGTGTTGATAAAGAAGGACGTTTCTATTCTTGTTCCGTTTACTCATAACTTACCTCGGCAATTATTGGGAGAATTATATAATAACTATAAAAGAAGTTACAGAAAAGTGTGGCCAAATTTCAGAAGCGTTGTTGCTGATAAAATATTCATTAAGATTTAAAAAGAAATGCATATTAAATTATTTTCAAATATCTTTTTTTTTAATTCTAGAGATGGTTATATAACAACATACTATTGATAATTTCTTAAATATAGATAATGGATATATTTATGTGAATTTATGTCAGTCTTGTCATATATTAAATATTCACTTTTTCAATAAATTTTGGAGTTTAATTTATCTGTTCCCTGAATTTTCTTTTTTTTTTCTTCACGACCCTACAATATGACCACGTTTTTCAGTAACATGCTGTAGATCCTATACAAAGTCGGTTTATTTCACAGATGGCGACAGAGAGCCCCGAAATTTCATTAGTGAAAGCGAAGGAGACACAGGCAGGCCTTTCCACTTAAGGGTTTTTCCATCGACCGGCGCCATCTAACCTTAGATCGACGTTTGTTCCTTCATTACATTATTTTCGTTCCTTTACGAACCTAATTATTTTCAGAAACCAATGTACTCAGATATCAGCGATAAGTGTCATTTTCGAAGTTTGAATGGTCAACAAAGTTACTTAATCTTACATTTATTATTTGGAAGTATTCCAATACGCCATTCTCTGCCGGAATTCTAAGACGGCCATTTGTAAGAGCAAATCTTCTTTAGATTAACTAAGTGAAGTGTGTGAAAGTGATTTCCTGAAAAAAAAATCGTCGCATATCTACTATCCATTAGTCTGTGAAATTGCTTTTTCATAATTTTGCTCGTTACCGCAGTCGCGTCGCAGCGAAGCCACGAATAAGCTTGATACTATCACAGCATTTCCTATAACATAACTAACTCATATACTACTAATATCAACTAACAGGATCTGTTAAAACCGACAGCGATCCTTTAACGTTTTAAGTTTAATATAAGACATTATCCGGGCTTAAATATTAGGCGACACCTTGTGAACAATTCAACTTCAACAATAAATCATATTCCAAATTTATGCACACGAGTTTGATACATATCATTTAATTCTTTATCTAGTTCACACCTGTTTACAATTTTGAAGTACTTATCACATTAACAGAAATAATAAATAATTTCATTAAAACGCTTTGATTGTTTGAAATAGACGATGCAATTTTTATCTTAAGAATACGCAAATTATTAATGGTGTCTAATTCGCGTGACTCCCAAAATACTTGTAGACCTTTATTACCTATATATATAATAATACTAACCCCTACAGATATAATAATACCTCCTACTGAAAGCACCACGTAATAAATTTAAAAACAACTAAAAAGAATAATATAACCAGTTTCCTTTGGTACCGAAGTATGGTTGTCTATGTGATTTCCGAGCAGTTCCATCAAGGCGATGCAACTATAAAGTTTTTAATTAAACGCGCACAGGCAGTGGGGCTTAACGACCACATTTTTCTAAATTCCCTTAGCGCGTTGCACTCCCGGGAAATCTCTTGGCACTGCACGAATAATTGCTCAAATTAATAATACGGAATCGGAAGACGGCGCGACTGTCTCATTTTTTACATCTACGAAAATGGATTACATTAGCATACACAACGAAAAGTTTTTTAACTTAATAGTGGAAGAAATTGGTCGTCATAAAGTCTCTTTGAAAAGTAGTCCTAATTTTTGCGGCTCTCCGGGTCGAAGCTTAAACTTGGTAGCACTTGGGAGTTTTAATTGATTTAGAGCAGGTAAAAGTGGGAGTGTAATAAGGGTGGAGATGGACTTGGCGGCGCTGACTCGAGTTGAGAGCTCTTTATAGTCTGGCATGGAGCTCAGAGAGCGGATTGTTTGAAACTTGAATTTATCAGCGCGTCTATGGCCGCCCGCAAGCGGCCTTCACTGTTTACTAAGCCCCTGGGTAAACTTACCCACAACGACCGACTACTGTGTATCGAACAAGCCTTAACAAGGAACAGAAGTGTATCGTATATTCATAGTTAACGGCAAAAGTTAGAACTTTGAACAGAGATCAATTTTTTGTGTGTTATCCATTCAATCATAATACAGACTATTATCTTATAAAAGTTTAAAAACTAAAACTCCACGTAGTCAGCTAATGTTAACAACATTAGGCATCACTTATTTAAAAATAAAGCGGAAGCGGTATTTGTAACTAGTTTATTTACTGTTACTTTAAAAAATTAACAGTCTTATCTGGTATTTTGTGCTTTTACTCGTATATTTGATGTCCGTATCTGTATACTCTGAAAGTATTTTAACATCTGCAGTACGACGGCAAGTAGTGCCCCATGAGGCGTAGAGATAATCACCGCGTTAGCAGGTGGTTTAAAGCAGCGAATGACACAGTCGATCCCACATGAATTCCTGATCATTTCGAATGCACTAATGGAAGAAGGAAGGTTTTTTTTTGGACATCTGACACGCAACGCCATCTAGTTACAAACTAGGAGAGCTTGTACTATGAAAGCTAGATTGACTGATAGAATACTAATGAAATTAAATGGTTTTCAGGTCAGAGATCAAAAGTCAAAAATAGAAACGGAACGTCGTCACCTGCAAAGGCTGCAATAGAATTGGTGATCTACCGTTACATATGATTACTTAATCCCACAAAACTTTTTAGGGATACAATATAGTAGTAATACGAAACTAGAGTCAAGACTAAATGAAATGTCCTTAATTCAACACTAAATGAAAAATAAACTATAAGTGTTGGAAGTCCTTGGAGTGTTACATTTCTTATATTTTTTTCCTTTAATCAGATACGACGGTTCGAGTGTTTTTTTTTATAATATGCAAATATTAAATTTGCTTTTAAAAAACCTGTATAAATTGCTTTTTCAGAAACATCGCGGAAAATCTTGGTAGGGCACTCATTCACAGTCAGAGCGTTCCCGTGAACAATTTTCCTTTATGTGTATTTATATAATAGTTATATAAATTTATATATAAATTAAAGAATCATATGGATAAACTTGCCATTTATTTTACATAAACGATTTATATGTCCCAAATATCATAGCAAAGTACACCTAAAACAATAGTTATATAAGGTACTCAAAAAGGGTTGTTAATTATATAATTGAATTAAATAAGCTTGTGACCAAAGAAAAAAGCTTATTTGTAAAACATGTATTCTGATACATGTCTTAAAACAACAATTACTTCGTAATGCTTGGATGCTATAAAGTAGCGATCGTTGGTTGACTCGCTCTGCTGCATTTCACATGGAAACAGACAGTTTTAAACGATGCTTTTAACTTTTGCTTTTATTTGTATAGAATACGAGTACAACCATATACTGTATACGAGTCACTCGAATTAACTATTAGGAAATAAAAATATGTACATCTCAGTTGCAGACGAAAGAGATATTTCTTCAACATCTAAAATCCATTAATTGATACATTAATATAAGTTTTGGACTGGCTCTCATAAAAACTAAAAACAACCAAGAACAGGTCAAAAACAAAAAAAAAAGAAATATTCTTCGCATCTCTCCAATAATTAGCACACATTTATATATGTATTGTATATGATTTAACTATTTTTATGGTATTCTATTGGTGTCTTAGTAGTAGTAGCCTTTAGTGTAGTCTTAAAATTCTGTATCGTCAAATTTTAAGACTTTAAAGTATAATTGCATTGAAATGTAGGTAAAGAATGTACATAGATCTGATAGCAAAGAAGAAAGTATAGACATTATCTTATACATCACAAAACCGGCTAACCTTATGTCCCAACATTTACAATTAATGTGCATACCTAGTGCGAAAATCAACTCAAAATTTCGTTTAATGATAGTTGAATGCAACGAGTGACACATAATCATCCTTTTCTGTTTTACACCGGAGGAAGACTACTTAACTATAATTAATTATTTCAATAAATTTCACAATCAAATTAGCTTTTAAGATAATAATACTTTTAATGGCGTGTGTGACTATAATAAAAGAAAGATTTGATTCTAAACTCAATGGACTATAGTGTTCTATAATGTTGTATAATGGACTATAGTGGATCCCTGGCAATCTAAAAAAATTATAAATGTTCGTAGCGTAGTTTTGTACAGCCTCCGTGGGTTATTAGTTCAGCTGTTTTTCATTTATTTACAAGTATTTCTCTCGGTTCTCAAAACGTGTTCGGTAAATAACACCGCCTGTTGTCAAAATTTACTTTTACACACTGATATAAAACTGTTTGCTGTTAGGCAGTTTTATGTCAGTTCTTCATAGGAACTTTTAAACTTATAACACTTAACCGAAGTGATTAATGCCCACATTAATTCTTATAATTTGTAGTAACAAAGTGTATTATTTAAAATGAAATTTCACTGGTGAAACTTTTACTATTAATATTTAGTTTTACAGCAGCAATTCTTATAGTTTAAGTACGTTGTATAAAATTTAGCTTTTTACTGGCATCGAAGCTTCATCACTTTCATAAAATAACAACACCCGTGTAAAATCTCCTCAAAACGGCGGTTGTGTAACTTGTTATACCGCCCACGACCTCTATTCATCCCATAATTATCCCGTGTGACCTTAGAAGATAACGTAAGTTAGAAATAATATAGAATATATTGACTTACCTCTTAGTATTTGGTAGAGGAACACTTTAATGTGGTCGGCTGATAGATGTTGCGGCGATACGATAATCTTGTGAAGATCACTCTGCAACAGCTCCGTGATCACGTAACTGATATTTGCTGGTTAAGGATATATATTAAAGAATTGCATCTTACACTAGTGTAAACAAAATATAATCTGAATAATCAAATGTGGTTACTGTAATACTCCTACTGATAAATATTGTCTAATTGTCACTGATCTACATTTACTATATCAGTTATTAAAAATAAATTGTATGTTAGGGCAGCGATATACAGCAGTCTTGGATAGCGGTTCGTGTAAAATTTACGGTAGCGCCTTACGTGACTTGGGTCGTGGAGCTTTTGACGTAAAACAACTCAATTACGGTGTATTACCTACGAAGACATTCATATCCTCTCTAAACGTCTAGTCATAATGTTAAAGGCAATCGTTTTAACAGTGACAAGATGTAACACATTTGCATGTTCCGAAATTCCCAGTGTGAGGCACGTAACAAATTTCGCCGCCCACTAGAAAGGGTGGCTCCAAAGCGTCCCACTCACCCTTGAGCTGCGCCGGAGGGCCGGTCCGATGGGCTAAAGGGTCGCACTGGCCGTCTCACTGTTATCTCGCTTATCTTCAGCACACGCCCCTTGTGGCCATTATCAAAATTACAGAACACGAACCCAACTACACTCGGCACACTTGTTGCGGCAAAACTACATTACAACTTCAACGTTACGAGTTGAATTTCAACGAATTCTAATTCGGGATGCTACGCTTGGTGCTGAACTGAAGTTGAAAACGTGGTCAATACATGAATTTTAATATTAAATTAAAGTTCCCAACTTATTCTTACTTATTCTTACTTCCCTATAAAGCATTTAACGTATTAAATGCAATCAAAAAAATGATAAAGTACAAAGATTATACTGAGTACAGAATAGTTATATTGTTCTATTCGCGTAGCTATTGTTCAATTTAAAATAAAATAGGTACAATAGGAGATACATATTGTAGTCGTGAAGCACGAAGCTTAAATAACGACTGTTAAAGCCTACATTCGACCTTAGAACTAACGCATTAGCACTGGTAATGTGGGAACTATAGTGTGGTCATGTTCATAGTGTACGTAGTTATATATGTATGTTTGTTTTTATGAACCATATCAGATCAAATAAAAAGTAATTATAAATTAATGTTTGTTATATGTGATAATTACACGTTAATTTCTATTCATGAGATTATAATGTGATTGTGTTTATTGCTATTTTTCGACCAAGTTTGAGGTAGACCGAGGCTAAGACTCAACCTTATTCTATAGTACAATATACAAAACAGACACAGTACCGAAACTAGAATACTATGGTTATAATGTGTATGCTATAGTAACACAGCGATATCTATACACAAAGTAAGTAGATACTTATGGGTTCTAGCACATTACACATAAAAACACTTAACTTTTGTGTATCCATAAGTACGGGCATATAAAACAGACAGACCAATGTAAAAAGAAACATTTGCAATGAGTGGGGTCACACTCTTGGAACCCTAAAGTTATCAATAGATGCCTTACATGGAAGAAATAACTGAACAATTGTACATTATTTCGAGATTGTCTCATATGTCATGCCAATGTCTCTAAGTTACTAAAGTAAGTGCTCTGATGATATACACCGCAATGAGTAGGTATATTTACAGTAGCTGCTGGATGAATCAATTAATTTGTGAGTCGAAACGCCCATTTACAACTAGTTTTAGTAAGAAAATGAGTTTTATACTACGAGTACCTAATGTCTGCTCCCTACGGCTGTTTCCATTAGCATTGTCTCGTGACTGACTTTAAACTTTTTATTTATCCAGAACGAAAAACTTCGCAAAATGCGGGAACTTTATTCTGAAACTTCTTTAACAGTTCTTTTTTAACGCTGACTTCTGAAATATCTATGTAAATGGACTATAGTATCAACGTGGGCGTCACTAAAGTTCCGATCATAACCTTGAATATTTATAACTTTTTCATTCATAGCTTTAATATTAAAATAACGCTAGCCAATATTCTGCATAAATGTTTAATTAATGTTGTATGGTATTGTGTTCTTAGCTTTTAGATTAAGTTCTATTGAAGTTCTCTTATGAAGCTGTTTTAAAAAAAATATTACTACTCCTGATCTACTTAAACTACTACTACCAATTTAAAATAAAAGCGGTGTTTAAAATGTAATAATACAAAAAAAACATCTACCTTGTTAAGATGTAAGTGAAAATTACATGACATGCACACTCAGATATATTCGGGTTACCGAACATCGTCCGCCTAATTAGCGAAACAGGGTCCTGAAATAAGCAGTTAGTTTCAGACGTCGCTACATCAAGACGAGAGCACGTCTCGTAAAATAGAAAACCTCGATAACCAACTTGCTGGGAACAAAGACCTTGAGAATATGAACAATGTCGTTTCTACAATTATTTCATTTAGACAAAAACGAGGGTGCCATTAGAAGCACGGAATGAGTAGAATGGACAAATTGGAAAAAAAAGTGGAGGGACTTTTTTAAGTAACATCTTTTAGTTACTCATCAGTATAAATACAAGACTGTATAATCACTAGCAACTACTATACTTAGTTCACTCCACTTAACTCACTCGATCTGGAAAGAAAGTGTAAAACAAAGAGACAATTTGAATATTTGAGAAGTCTTTGATGGTTGTATGTGAATATATTGACAAGGAAATATCATTATTACATTTAAATATTCCGACTATCATTATGTTTCGAGTCCGAGTTGTTCAAGTGACTCACAAAAGCTCGTAATAAATATAACATTTTTATCCGATCAAAAACCAATAACTTTGTAACAAGCATTTTCGCTTTAATAGTGTTGTAGTATAGACAAAAACAAAGAATTTGTTTCCAAATAATGATCAGATCAAAGAAATAGAGAAAAATTATTTGAATGCGGGTTTGGTCACGTAGAGAAGTGCGGTCGGTTGGTTAATCTGTATCTATAACTATGTACCGCACAGAGCTACGGGCGACCGTCTAACCGCCGCGCCCTGTGGATAGCGCTGATTATTCTAACTTATAGTATTGGTGCTCACTGCCTCCATACAAGTTTATATCTTATTTTTGTTAGAAATAAAATTTTAAAATGTATGTGCGGAGCACGTGTTACATGAAAATCATTAGAGTTACTTACTTTTAACTGTTTGCTTACCGATATTGTCTATTTTAAATTCAGCAAGTAAACATTTATTAAATTAATACACGTATTTATTACAGAAAAGAAAATACTATTTCTAAAGTATAAAATATACGTTCGGCAAGGTCAACTGATTTAACGAGGACATTGGCGCATGTGTGTGTTTTTATAACATATCATAATATCATAACATAGAAAGTATTTCCATAAAGAGCAAAAACTTCACAGGGGTAAATTTTACTGATGGTGGATAAAAAAAAATGCTTGTTTGTATTAAAAGGCAGTATGGGAATATTATGAATCCCCACTTGAAATAGCTCTGAGTGAGCATATGGCAAGAATGCCGCCTAAAATGGTAATATATTCATACTTTGCCAACTGTAAAACAAGTACATAAATGTTACAAAGTTTTATCGATCTAAAACCTTTACCTACCTGTATAAGTAATATCCTTTTCCATCCTATCCTTATCAATATCCTTGTCATCCTTCTTAATTTTAAACTTTTCCTCTTAAATCTAAGCCCAAATGACCTATTTTTAATTACCAAAGCGCTAAGTTCATGGCGGTGTCTCTAGTCGGAACGATATTTATTAAAACGTGGGTTTTTAATGCAACTCTGCCCGCCCCTTCAGAGATATAGGCGCCAGGCATGTACTAGCTTAAGAAGTAAATTTCATTCAAGTAGATAAAGCACGAACGTAACACACAAACTCCTTTATAATATTATTTATAATTATGTGTATTAATAACAAAAAGAAAACTTTCTTAAACTGTGTACAAAACTTATTTCATACTTACATTTTTTTTACTTTACTTAATGTACAATAGGCACATTTATCATTACAGGAAATCTTCCAGGAAGACTTTATCTCACAACACCCTATGTAAATAATGGGGTATTCAAACAATTCTTCGAAATTTTACTGAAGTTGTAAGTTCTGTTCAGTTCAGTTGATAATGGCAAAGTACGGGAAATTACGTATTTGTTAGCCATATCAATTTATTTTCGAAAGATTGTGACACAATGTGCACAATGAGAATTGGCAACAACTTTTGTGGAGCCGGTCGGCAGGGCTCAGCGCCGGCTTTGGGGCTACACCCCTGCGTCGGGGCGGTAATTATTTACAGAGGGCTGAGATTCCAGCCCCGCACCCGTGCCCCGCTCACCGCACCCAGGACGCTCCATCAAACACGATACGCGCGCACGATTATGGAATATATACGTTTTTTATGACAATAGAAATTAGTTTTGAGTTGTTTTTCATGGCTACGATTTATTGTTACGTGTTATCAGTTTGGTTTATCGAAAAGTAAAGTTATTATTGTTACTAACATGGCTGACTCCTATTAACAGAAACTTTATCAGAACAAATTTGTAGTCAGATTTTTTTTATAGACATTTTTGTTTAGAGCGGTGAGATAACCGCAAAAAGTTTCGAAGTTAACTATGTTATCGGATGAAAATAAATATAAGCCTGTTTGTAAATGAAATTGGTAAACCGTGTAAAAACATTTGTTACTCGTTTAGTCTTTTAGCGGATATTTTTTGGGTGCTAAAATAATAAAATTATATACAAAACATAATACAAATTTAACAAATATAACCAGATGTACAATAACAGATGATCTATTTTGTGTGATCTTGTACTACCAAGTGATTCAGGCTTAGTAGATGTTGTCCTTAGATATGTATACGTGTGTCTTGTGCAGTCTTGTCACAGGAGAGATGAAATGTCAAGAAGTTACAAATAAAACATCTATAGATAAGTGCGTACACATTAGAAATAAAGCAAGATGTTTGTAAGTAGACAAAAAACAAAGTCAATATTGAGTTTTGGCCAAGATATGGCCATGATTTATGTATTACCTCTTAAATAGTAATTTTATACGAGTGTGTGGGTGTGTGTGTACAATGAGCCCGGATGCGGTGCAGCTGTGCAGCCAAATGTCCCTTTCGTTGAATAAACGAGATTGTCACAAAAAATCCATTGCAACTCGCTAACGTTGACAAAACAATCAATGTCTTATCTGTGCATCGATTAGTCAATCATCTTATCAGGCATCATAGGTCGCGACCGATAAATATGTCTGACTTTTAAAGAAACATGGGATTATTTGCAATTCGTATTTTGAATAGTTTGCCAACATGTTTTGCGTAGTACTTATATACATTTTCATCAGTAAATGTTAATTTTATTTTGTAGTTTACATAACTCACATTATACACGGCTATCATTTATTATTGTTAATATTTTTTATTTATCGACTACGAATTAAATAACATTTACTGAATACCTCTGCAAAATATTATTTGGCGACTAGGTTTAGACAAAGATGATTTTGGTAATCGAAAACTATCCTAGTACAATTCAAACTACTCTATAAAATGAATTCGATATTTTTATAATCAATGGTCGCCGCTTCATGTTTGTAACTGTTTAATTAATGTTTATCTTGAATATATATGAAATATTTCAATGCCATTTGCTGTTTTTTTTTCACGTTAAACACATTCATAAGCAACAGCAACAGGATTGTCAATTTACAGATATAGTTTTATTTAAATTTATTCATAAACAGCACAAATACCACTAGTAAGAAAATAGCATCGGTTTTTTCTAGTACTAATGAATTCGGTTCAATAATTTAAAGGTTTTCAAACGTATATTGTAAGTTTTTTTTGTACAAGTTATATTTAAGATACTCCGGACTACGTCCACTCACAGAAAACATATTCCAGTGTTCACGTTTTTGTTTGAGAACAATCTAGCCTTTATGAATGAAAAAGTAAGCATAAAACATAGAAAATATTAAATGCATAACAGACCGTTACACCAGGAAGTAATACTACGCCTTATATGAATTGTAACGCTAGGACAATAATAACAGGTTTTCTACTGTTTACAAAACTGTTTAAATGACCACTTTTACTGCACATTGCCCAGTAGCAGCAAGTTCCAACCATTGTTCTACGGCGCACACAGGTAGGACTCTGTCCTAAACAATACCTTGCTGCATTCAGTGTTTCGCTGATCTCAATTACTGTGTCTAATTTATGAATATTCTGTTCACCTAATGTTAAGCACGGTGTTATAACTAGTTCTAGCTGCACACTGAGTTATGTTTTGTTCTGCATTCTTTTACCGTATCGAAAAGCCACGACATTGACTGATCATCGACAAAAGTTTTATTGAACACAACCGTTTGACAATAGTTGCCTGTCATATTTGCATAAGACGTACTTGAAGTATGGAAAACGTTTAGTTCGTGACTGGAATTCTTTTCTAAGACGAAAATGGAAAATGTTTTGCATTTGCTTTGAACAAGCATCTCGCGAGTAGCTCTGTTAGGTTAGATACTGGTGAATTATTAAATGATTTGAATACTTAGAATTAAACAAAATGAACAGCAACGATTGGTACCCCGAGAGAGGCTTACAAATCACGGATATTTAAGATGCGTAGAAAGACATTCACGATGTCGGTGCAAATGAACATTTAGAAGACATTACGTGGAAAGGCGACATTGATAAATCGTTATGTGCTGTCCGCGGGCTTCCAGAATGATCGACTGTATTTTATCCTACATGAAATGATGTGAAAGGCTGCTTTGTCAACACGAATGAGTAATGAACTGTTTCCAAATAGAGAAATATTTAATTAATCTTAAGAAAATTACGAAAAGATTTACTATGGCATATAAGGAATTAAATTCAATATTATAATTTCATATTTTCAGTAGAAACAAACACAAAAGCGTAGCGCCTTTGTGTTTGGTAAATCTTTAGGAATAAAACGCAGTTTGCGGTAAATAAATAAATAAAGCGTAAATGTACATAAGTCAAAACAAACATTCGCTCAAAGAAATTTGCGGTTCAAAACGAGCTGAGTGTACAAAGATTTGGGAACTTACAATTTTTTTTCCAAAAGTCGAATCGTATCTGAAACCAATAGGGTTGTTTGTATTTAACGAACGAACGACGAACCAAACTGTTGTTTAATATGAAATGATGTCTAACGTTCGATATTTTCCTAACTTGCATAAACAAAAAACGTAAAACACAACCTGAATACTTATTTTAAGGTTTACCAAGAACAAAAGTGATAAACAGTTTATCCAACTCCGCTCCCAAATCGAAACTTGGTTCATGCAACCTTCCTCATTTGCGTGTTTAAATTTTCTTCAAGATAAGGTTACCGTAAGGTTTTTACCTTACGGTATCTCGAATCCCCTACAATTCAATATATAAAGTTATACCAAATGAATAAACGCTCGACAATTTAATTTAAATAAATTTGGATTGATCATAAGTCCCTTTCATACACGAATAGAAGTTGGGAATTTTAAATAAATGTATAAAGTAAGGCAAGAAATCGCTAGTGCGACGTTTCATTTCGGGATCGTATTCACGTTATTAGGGTAGTGATTCAAACGTTGGGTCATATATCGGTATCCCCCGGCCACAATCCATCAACGTCGGCCGATCCCGGGACATTTGCACTATGTATCGTCTGTCAACAGAGACAGGCTTATCCTGGAAACTAGTTTCACTGTCCTAAATATATATGAAGTGTGATTTTATTAAATCTGAATATCCAAACTAATTATGAGTATGTGGGAATAAATTCCAGAACACTCGAAGGCGTGCAGTTGACGAGAAAAAGCAGATGAAGAGCAGTTAATGAGTTGCTCAATATTAATTATTTCTTATACCGAAAAATGAAAATTTTAAACGAGTAAAAGCGAACGGAATCTATGTGACTGGTTTTTAGTAAATACACTTCATAGCGCTGGTCTACGTTACGTCCTGTTTCTCTAACTATATCGTTAGTACACAGCATGATGCTTCCCTGTTATTGGATACATTAGCTAGTTAAGCTAAGTTTGTATAGGAATAGTCAATGAAGCTCTGCCATTAGCCGGCGGGGATGTGGCGCCGATCGCACACCGACGAATATCCGCCATACTTTTTTTACTTCTCCCTCTCGCAACAGGATATTCCGCAGGATGCTAATCTACACAATGGAAATTACTGGTAAGAAAAAGCTGAGTATTACCAATCGATTTCCATTTATGAAAATAACCTAATTTAAAAGCTTATATGACCTCAAAACCTTTTACAGAATAACTTTCCTACCATATAGAAAATATTCATGGGAATCTTAAATAAGCACCTATAATATTTTTAACGTAACGAGTAACATAAAAGTTAAAGAAGCCTCAAACAAATTGAACGACGCTTCCGTCGTGACAGCGAACAATAAAAGCAAAGGGAAAGTATTATCGCCATTTATTTGTAAAGTACGAATATTTGACTAAAGTCCAATTGCACGCATACTCATCGTGATCATTAAAATATTAACTGTGTTTGTGACTTGCGCCACTAAAAAAAACCACGTGTTAAATAAGCTGACATATCTTTTTATTTAACTGAGAATATTGTGTGAGAATAAGCAGTACTGAGGACATTAATATTGTTCAGTTATCCCATTAAAACATTTTATGTTCAAAATTTAAGTCGTAAAACGTTTTTTTTTCTCCAGTAAAACGTGATTAGATTTAATTGTTACCTAATTAGTTATCATAACATTTCATAGTGGCAGTATTAATATTATCATTTCTGGTTTTCTCCATCCTTTTTGTTGTGGTCTGTCAAATTGAACCAAGTTTAGTGAATATACCTTAATTTTTATTCTATTGATCATTGGAAATTTAGTCTTCTGATTTAATACAGAATGAAGTTCAGGGTTTTTGAGAAAATGATAGCACGCTGTCTGTATTTTTTTGTTTAAAAGGGGCACTGCCATGCCTAAATTTGTTGTCAATACAAATCCTCATATTAATCCTACCCGTGTACAATATTGGGCACGGTAATAGTTTACGTAGCTGAAACAGTCAATGAGACGTTCGTTGATAAACATGAAGCAAGTATATTGTTTCATAATCTGTATCTCTACATTCACTATATAACAACATGAATAACACGAATTGTATAGATCGTTATAATACTCAGTAGAAAATCAGATTAATTCCATACTGAAATTCACGACCTAATATTTCAAATTGAACTTCAGAATGCCATTTCAAAAAGGAAAGAATATTTATGTTACCCTAATTAGCAAGCCCAGGTGGTAGTTGGAGTTTAAATAAGACATGTTATGTTCCATTACAAAAAATCCAATACACATTTTGCATATCGAAGTGGAGTATTTCATACAAATGTATATAGGTACTGTAACAGCGCATTTCATTATCGTTTGGAACCGTAAAAAAGTTAAGACATTATTTCTGGAACCGCAATACGGTAGCGTTTATCTAAAGCCTATCGGGCAAGTTTCCAAGGCGTCATCTAGCTCGGTGGGTAAGCGACAAGGAGCTACGCCATTGCTGATCTCGCAAGCCAGCGAGCCAAGACGCCTCTCGGCCAAGTACCCGCCGACTAGACTTTGCGAGCCCTTAGTAGTGTCTGCTATATGTTTGAGACTTAGGATCTATATTTACAGCGATATTTTTTGAAAAATATAAAGACGAATTATTGTGCTATGCCCGTGTCCAAATGTCCGTGTAAATCCATGCTTAAATTAACTTTGTAAACTGACTACAAATTTTAGAAATGCCGATCAACAAATCACTATAATATAAATAATATCAAATATACTCGTATTTTCACAAACCTCTCTCAAATCTTTCATGTGTTATTGCATAATATTAAACACTTTTAATGTATAATTACTACAGCAAATAAAGATCAGTAAATAGTTAACATCAATGTTCAAGAATCTATAAAGGTCGAGCTGCCTGGATATCTAACAAAAGTAACGGTAAACAGAAGAGTACAAATTTAATATAGGGTCTAACCAGGACAGGGGTTCCCGGGAGAGCGTTAGCGAAATTGCCAGAATACATTAACAGGAAGGGTCGCCCCCGTCCTATCTCAACAACCTGCAACTAAGCTACGACTTATAATCTTCCTGAATGCTACATTTTGCTGGTATTAGACATTTTTTACCCGCAGCTTTTGTGAAATACTGTAATTAGTGTACTTTCTACGTTGCGTACACAGTAAAGTATTATGTTATAGCCGTGAGGCCATAACTTCTACTGTTATACCATTGAAAGACTTAATGAAGTCGTGGAAATATCATAAAAGACGTTATTTACGGCGAGATTCTTCTACCTTAAACGACCGCGAGGCAAATAAAACCAATGTTTAATGTTTCACGAAGACCTCAAACGCTATATTATAATATGCGTAACGTAATTTTAGCATACTTTCGTTTGCAGTTGTCATTGTTCTTTGTTTACTCTCGATAAGATTGTCAGAATATCTCAAGCTCAGTATAAGAGGTGAGCGCCGCTTTGACTCTTTAGTTTTTATTACAAAACGAACAATTTCTGCTGTAAGGAAAGACGAGTATTATCATTGGACAGCTATCATGAAATACATTTTTAATAAACACTTAGAAGCATGTTTAGAACAGGCCTAAACTGGTAATCCTATACAATAAAAATTATATTGTTCAAAATACTTTTGTAATGAAACACGCTCCAGAAGACTCCGGTTCTCGATCAAGATTATACTGCGCATCCTACAAACTTTATAACCGTTTTTATACCGACGTCAAAATTTTTACGGTTTCTGTTCAGTGCGCCTAGGTTACTGAGGCGTGGCGGTCCACACTGGCTCATTTTTCTTTGACCTTATAACGCCTTTGAGTGAGTCTTTCAATGGATAAATAAAGAGTACTAGCGTTACATAAATAACGCTACTTTACTGGCCCATAAACATAAAACGTGTTACCGTACTCTTGACGATCACAGTACCTTGGGTACCACACAAATACCATTTCGAGGAACTAACTTTCCTTTTATATTAGTACGTACTTTTGGAATGTAAATATAGGTACAAAAATCATTTATTTGATCAGGTACTCTTGTTAGTACACTGAGTGCTCGGGTTTAATTTTTGGCTCACTGAATATTGTATGTTACCTTTTAGTTAATTTTCTCAAAAAAGTATTTTATTGTTTGATGTTTTTTTAGAATAAAATAATATTGTTAAGTAAACTTATATATAGAAACATATATATAGAATATAGAAAATATTTTCAGTTTTCAGCCCAATTTCGAAAAAAAAAACGGATTTTGACTAAGTTTCGTTAATGACTGAAATCGAATCATCGGCCATCAGACATATTCCATGCACTGAATTGCAAGCGACGAAGTGTTATTTTGGCGCCTCTGCGTCGTAAATTTTGTCATAACTTTGCTTGTTCAGTTTTCGTTAAAATTTTCCTTGGTGTGTGAAATAGCGAGTGAATTCAATTAATCAATAGTAAACTTGTTCTTCTTTAATAACAATAATGTATGCGTTTATACGTTACGTGCTAACTTTCCGGTTAATATAACTTACTAAGTAAATTGATTATGCAACAGTTTTTTTGTTTTTTTGTTATAAGTGAAAAAATAGAAAACATGATATGATTAGAAACATGTTATATAATGTACTAGTTTGAATCTCGCATCGAGGTTTACGCATAAACAAAAATTTGGCAGTCCATCTCGAGAATCGATTTTTTACCGTTTTTTTCTAAGTGACGAATTTAACTTGGCCTTTTTAGAAATTACCTATATATCATGCATAGATAGGGTATTTCTAGAAAGGTTAAAGTCAATTTTCCAAGTGCAAAATTTCTAAAATAAAGTTTCTAAAATACTTTTCTATGTGACATACAACAAACTGACGATTTTGGATCCTTTACGGGTTCTGTGATAACTCGCTTCTATTATACAGAATGGACGGAATCAACCTATCGATTTTCACCAACTTATTGAGTTTACTAAGTTAATTTTCTTACAGGGTCGAGGGACCATATTCATAAGTATTTGATATTAATTTTAATTTTCAGTCCTGTCAGACAGAGATGGAGAACAAAGAGTTGAACTCTTTTTACAGAAACCAATAAAAAGTAAAACAATAAATATAGAACAAGAATAGACGTAGGAGATTCCAAAGAAACATGGTTATTAAAGAATAATTGTGAGCTAAGCCGGTAACAGACATCTGCAGAACGATAACTATACAATATGAAGGCCATATGGCACGAACATGCACGTAGGATATTGAGTGGGAAGCCTCCCGTGGCAAATTTCGACAAATTATAGCGAGGCGTATTTGCTACGGCCAACGTCTTGGCATTCACGCCGTTTGCGCTCTAACTTCAAGACATATCGGAAGCTATAAAAGATTAAGGCCACAGAGCACGGTAATATCTAAAAGTTCCAGCAGTTCTAACTTTACTATTCAGATGTCTTTCATTAGCACAGCATTGTTTATTGCAACCTAAACCTTTTTCCTCCGGTATTAAGATTTTTATATCGTGCATACCGCTAACACGATTTTAATTTGACCATGCCGCACCCTGTAGTTACTGACGATGATGAAGCACAGCAAAATATATGCATTAATTACATGTCATGAAGTACAGCCAAATAAAGTCAAGGTTGGCAGGCGAAGAGTAATATGATATGAACATTACTGCAGTGTTATGTTATTTGCTTGGCATACTCGAATACAATAACGAGCGGAGATCTTAAGCTTGTACTAGAGAATGATTTTAACGCTCTGGTCTTTACAGTCAGCCTTTTTTATAAGTGCGTCCACAAAAGAATAAATGCGAGACCAAGCTGAGGAGAAATCCGCCAAACAATAGGTTCAGTGACTACTGCGAGATATGAAAACTAAGCAATGCGATCCTGCCGTTCTATTTTTAATGCACGAAATAAATATTTGAAATTAGCTGGCAGTTTGTTTTTTTTTATATTTGGATTCAAAAGAGATAGCACTAAATATTTTAAAATTTATAAATATAATTATAATATATGAACAGAATTAAAAACAAATAAAATTATTAAAAAACATTTTTCGCCTATCAGATATAGGGGAAAAATGTTTGAATATATTAGTTAGAAAAGAGAGAGATGTAATCTGATGAGAACTGGTCTGGAGACTAGCGAAATACGATTTTTAAGCTTAGGTTTAGAGATTACTAAAATCGATTGAGCTGTATGAACAAGTTCGCGAGTAGCCAAACAAATTATATTACCGAACCTACTTACTTATCATCTGTCTCGTACTCACGAGCGTGTTGCAAATCCCACTTTGGAAGTAAACAAAATTATCGATTTGTTTCGAGAAGTTTCGTACCCTATTCACGATCCTGTGGTAAAACCTTATCGACTTTAGCATTATTTTTTACATATATTGCACTCTCAAAACGCAATGGCAGATTGGCTATGAAGATTTACTAAAACAAAAACTAAGCAATATATGAAAGAAACATAACTAGTGTATGTTTATTTATTTTATATTTTCACAGATTTGAACAGAAACAAGAAACGTGAGAAAATTAGAAAGAATATGGTTGATTTATTACACCTATACTAAATGTAAACCTAGCTTTGATCTAAGTTTTTGTTTGTTTTTAATTCGTTAATCCTTAAGTTCTACCAGTCCAAGAAGAAAACATTATTTTTCGCTTAGCCAGGCGGAGCAGGGTGCAGCTAGTATTTAATATAAATTATTTTCTGTATAGTACCTCGTTTTTATAACAAGCAACCTTGCTACATTAAAGATACTATCCAGAAATGTTTAAGAAGCGTCTTCTCGAAATGAATCTTTTGGAGAATATTTATACAAAAAACATGATTATAGTGAATATCGTCAAGCATTCGTAGCCTTCAAAATAATAATTATTTTAGGACATTTATGTAGACATTTCTTTATTACCTTGATGTTTATATTTTGTATTTTAAGAATAGTGCATTTTCATTTTATTAACAGTATATAGTTACATTATGGTGTAGTATAATAGTATGGTACAGTATAAAAACAAAAAATTGTGAAAACTAAGATCTGAAATGCATCTCATATTCGCAAATTTAAAATAGATAAATACAAATTAAAACCAATTTTTGCCGAAATGCTTAAAAAGTCATTAGACCGAGATAATTAAGTTTAATGTTGCTATCAGGGGGCATATGAAAGGTTTGCTAATTTGGCTATATGTAAACTAACCACATGACGGCTTTATAGATTGGATAGCTTTTAAAGCCCCTCTGACCGTTAATCAACTGCATAGAGACCTATGGTGTCCCCATATGAAGCTACGCTTTTGAAGCTTTTCCCTAACGATAATCAATATAGAAATATTTATTAATAAGCACCATTCTACATTATTTGGGATTTTATCTTTTCAGCATTGATATGATATGCAAACAACACCGAACGAAGTCGGTCGCGCTGTGTGTATTTAGTATAATCAGAATTATTCGTACCCCTACCCCTACGCAAGCTAGGAAACGATATATCTATAAAAACAAACTGACCGCTTTTCCAAGATAATTAACAAACGTTTAATAACATCATTTTTAGGTAAATGTGTCTTCAATGAAAACTCACGATTAAGACATTGCGAAAATTGTGTACTCAAACTACAAAAAACATGCTCTAGTAATTCATTCTTAAATTTTCATACAAATAATGCATATGACCAGCAAAAAAATACACATATGTTACAGATACTTTTACAATTATCTTGCTTCATTCACAATAGCTTGGACAACTAATTTTTGTTACAACCCCATACATACCTTATTCATATTTAGATTCAAAAGTAAATTTATATATATACATAAAAAAATATGAGAAAACTGAAATTCGTATAAATTTTGAAAATGTTTTTAAGGGTGGCTCTTTGTTATTTTAAACAAACTCATTTGCATATTATTGTACAGAATAGAAATAATTTAAACCAAGCCTCTTACTAGATAGTACATTGACACGTGAAACAGCTAAGCTACTATTATAATAATAATTAGGTAAGCTGAAGTTCCAGAAGACACAAAACCTCTGCCGGAAACATTAGCACTTTGACTAGATGGAAATGTATGGTAAAATTACAATTTTATTTCCCATAATTAACGACAAAACACGGCGATGTCACTTAAACGCTCTTTTAATTACTCATAT
Source organism: Arctia plantaginis (assembly GCA_902825455.1). Taxonomy (NCBI): domain Eukaryota; kingdom Metazoa; phylum Arthropoda; class Insecta; order Lepidoptera; family Erebidae; genus Arctia; species Arctia plantaginis. Next base: position 1,611,391 of record CADEBD010000283.1, on the reverse strand, counting down.
TTATGGTTTAAGATGTCGTTTTAAACTTTATTTCTTGTCTTTGATTCTATCAGTTACTAATTAATACATAGAAATTTAATAAATGAAAGAATCAACATATTCTGTACTTAGCGTGGTATCTGGTTGTTTAGGTAGTGGATCTAATGTAGAATGGTGGAACAAGGAATTCTGTGAAACAAGTATCTCTTTGATATAGGTAAGTGACATCGTAAATCATTGCTCTTCATTTTGTGGATTCACTGCAGGGTTTAACGAACATTCTCAGATCTCAGATATAAAGGCATGTGTTGTTTCTTATTCTATAATATCTTTAAGAGAAAATTCAGATTACCGAATAACGGCATTATATAATACAACAAAGCGAGGTTCGTAAATCTGAACTATTTTTTGTGGAAAGCCAAGTACTTGTCTTAGTCATCAAGACGATGTGATGAGGCAATTTCCGCAGTTATGTTGAGCTTTCGTAATAGAATTCTTAAAATATCCTTCTGCAATACAAATTAGATGTTATATTGTACTGCAGATAATTATTTCATTCGAACACGAAACCTCATCTAATATTAACTAAGTTCGAATTAACGACTATCTTTAATATGTAATAATGCTAACAACGTTTCGAACAAAGCAAGGGCAGGGAGTACGGTGACACCGAATCCTTGGAAATGGTTTTACGTCACGGCATGTGTCAATGTTCCATCATAAACAAGTTTATGGGAGAGTGTTTTGTGTGAATGCGTGATGCCATAAAATAGTAGAGAATAAAACAAATAGTGGTACATGTTTCAATGCAACAGTTTAGATTTGAAACAAACTTCTCATTGTTAATAACTTAGCCAGTTATCTATATTACCTTTGGAAAGAATTTCATCCTAATATTAACATTTTAACTTTATAAAATATCTTAAATAGTCAAAACTAAATTGAAATTTGTTTTGACATTATTTCATTCATAATAACTACAATATTTTATAAAGTTACCTATGTTTCACACACAAGTACATATTTTATATAAATTGTCGCTCATACGAGTACAAGCATAACTTGTGTTTTAAACAAAATTATAATGCCGTTTACATGTTTGATTTTGTTACATTATACTACAGAAATTCCCTTACCTAGAATGGTATAGTGGTAATGGTATAGTGTAGTCATACTGACAAAAAAATGGCAACCACTAGTAAACAACATAAAACACACGGCAGTTTCTCATTGTTACGAGTCCCTGGGTGTAGAATGAAAGGTATTACCACGCCCATTGTCAATGCTAGATAGTTTGTTATATCTCTTATGGAGATAAAAAAAGTTACACTTAATATGTAACCATAGTAATTTATAATTGTAAGACTTTATAGTATTCACTATTTGATAGACTTGCAACGAATATTCGGTTACTATTCGGTATTCGGCCTATTCGGCTGCTTTTATTATATTCGGCCGAATACCGAATATCTACATATTATTCGGCCGAATACCGAATACTTAAATAATATATTTTGTCATTGAGAAATAATTGGTAAAATGAAAAATTAAAATCGATTGATTACGTATATATTCATATTTTCATTTCTGTTATAATCATTTAAGTAGTCATTGGTGCATAACACAGGTACATAATCATCTTCTGAATAGGAAAAATGGAGGATTCTATGTATTTGAATTATTGTGGTAATCAAAATTTAGAAGGGTAAGGTTCTCATTTCTTTTATAATCATTTATTAAGTAGTCATTGGTACATAAAACAGGTACATAATTTAATTCACGTCTGTACAAGTTTTTGGCGCTAAAATCCAGCCGAATACTTTTGCCTAATATTCGGCTATTCGGTCAGGGGCCTCGCCGAATATTCGGTATTCGGTATACTGCCGAATATACTATTCGTTGCAAGTCTACTATTTGATCATCGAAATGTAATTAAAAGGGACGAAGCTAAAGGTAGAGTAACGAAGACTCAGGCTAAGGTATAAGGGCATTGCCGCATCACAGACGCGGGTCATGGCCTCCCGAAATCACTGTGCCTCGGCATCAACGAGACAGGCCTATCTGGCGCAGGGTCCCAGGCCTGTACGATACTCCCAATCTAAGCACTTGAGCGCCCAACGAGGCTCGGGTGAAGCCAGTCTGGCCGGCGCCTCACTCGTAGGGGCGGAGACGTCGAACCGCGAGCTGTTGGAGACACAGGAGCGGCCAAGGGGACGCCCCTGCCGTGTGGTTAGGGGCAAGATGCGCCCATGGGCCCCGCCGATGACCAGGTATTTTCATCAGCCAGGGGATCGTCGGTTCCCTGTTCCCACCACTAGTGGTGGAGCATACTCCACCACAAATGTCTCCACCTCCGGCGCTTGAGGCGCCTAAATTAGATGACGATGACATACCTAGGGTCACTTGGGCAGAACTAAGGGTTGCGATGCTACGGCTTAAAGACAAGAACACTGCCCCGGTTCAGACACCCGACAGATTTGGCGAAAACGTCTTTGACACTATTATAAATCTCATATATTTTAATCTTCACTTACCATAACTATATTTATGCCGATACTGGCTTAAAATGATGCAAAGCTTTCTACGACGTAACAATGAATTTATAAAACCACTGTATCGCCCTTTGAGGTATTTTGCGGTTTCAAATGTTTTAGAGACTCCTGGTGTAACTGCGGTGTAAAAACACAAATGCAAAGAAAATATGCAATATTAAAAACAAAAGTCAAAGCTGAAACAGTTCTAGAACAATAAGAATTTCTAGCAAAACAAACACATAAATAAATAACTCAACAGAGCACAAGTTGTGGTTGACTTGTGACTGAAAATATAAATAATACAACAGTTATTCACTAAAAGTATTGTGCAAAATATAAAAGGTTGAAGCCCTTAATTTAAACATTCAGCGGGCTCTTTCAAACCCGCGTGTTTACTATTCGTGACCTTATTGACTTTCAATTAATTCTCTTTGGCCCACATTACTAAGGTCTCTTATGAACTGAGATGGAGGCCAATATAATTTCTATAGCACAGAAATTGGTGATTGGAAGTATATGTCATTGCGCGTTTATGATTCAGATCGATAATTCGGACACGTTCTTTCAGGAACCTTAAATAAGTATTATTTATCAACAACACATTGTTCTGTGTAACTCAGGATAAATTATAAAGATAAAATTATTCTAATTTGAAAACTGAATATTGATAGAGCATTTAACCGTGTTGTGACGAATTAAAAATACGGAGTGTCACCACCCGTGTTCATCTCGTGGGTGTCGTAAGAGTCGACTAAGGGAGCAAACTACGCAGGACAACAGCACTGCAAAAAGAAGGAAAACTTGAAACAAACCCTATACCAACCAGTCTGGCCAGCGTAGTATAACAGGCCAAAACCTCTTTTCTTAGGAGAGGGACCTCTATCCACAATTGAACTATTAAAGCCTGTTGATAATAATAATGATGATGTCTTGATTTAGACCTCGAAAAATAAGAAATATGTCCCTTTATTAGTTTGAACCTGTAGTTTATGTATGCTATAACTTCACTTATAATAGGAAAATACAGACAGTCTCTCTTAAATCTTGTCTTTTGAAGGAAATTTATATGATCAACATTCAGACAATTTTAAGACATAAAAGAATACTTGAAAAACACAAAGTAAGTGTAGAACGATGATCGTAATATGGTATTAAAAACAACATCCTTTTTAATTTTTTCAAATGAGTCAAATAAGAAAATGATTAATGAGATGTGGACAACGTTTTAAGCCCGTTTATAAAATAATTTTAATATTAAACCTGACAGGAGTCGTGACATGATTTGGTCAAAAAAACAAAAGGTAATCGCTGAAAAAGTAACGATGGTACAAACCAATTTTAAAATTATTTCACTGATTTTGGTAAGACTCGGCAGTAGCTTAAAATTGACTTAATTTATTGCGTAAATTTGTTTGCATTGTTAATTGCAAGGGCAGGTAATAAAAGCTATTTAAAAAAAAGAGCTGAAATTTTCAGGTACTTAACCTGCGACGAAATCTAAATATTACTTTGCAAAAAATGCATGAAATTCAAATTAATTCTAATTACGTATTTAAAAAAATTCTTATGTGTGCATCATATTATTAAAAATAATCACAAATGATATAATTTGTACACAGCGATAATTTATAAACGATATTTTTTGACAAAAAATAAGGAGATACCATTATTTTTTGACAAATTAGTATTGTATAATTCAGTTACAAATATGTATACTAAAATAGAATGTTTTTCGTTTAAATACTTCGATTTTTAACAGCATCAGTTGATAGGAAAAGTTTTAATGAAAGAGCATTTATTGTTTTTATTTCAATTTTAGATACCGATATGGAATCGAATACGTTTTATTTATTTAGCCGGCCAATTAATATATCAAAAAGTAATCTCAATTTTTACATATGTAATACAATAAGAGGTAGTTAAAGGGGCGATAGCGCAACGAACGCATGGTTGGGCGTGACGTACCGAGGTTAAATCGGGCCATACGGCCCACGCAGAACTGCTAATTAGGAAGCGCACGCGCAAGGGCGCTGCACCGTACCGCATCGGCATCGACTGCACGATGTGCCAGCGATTCGCCACTACCGGTAAGACAAAGACACCACGCCGACTAACAAAAGAAACAAGCATTTGAACAAAAGAAACTGCTCATGTAACAAAAGAAATGGCGAGAGAACAAAAACAATGGCGTGCCAAAGGAAACGCCAAGAGTATGCCACGTTGCTTTTGGCACAAAGGGTGTTGTGTGAAATTATGTTTTGTTACGAATTCTGACGTGGCCGACACTCAGGAACGCCAATAATTGTATGTTTACATTTTACTAGACCACGTATAAAGAATTTATTGATAAATTTTAAAGGTAGAAATCACAAATATAAAGGTAAAACCATAAGATACTAACACTAAAATTCTCTCTGATCCAAGGAAGTTTAGACTAGAATATTATCTTCAATAAAACTACAACAATACCGAACATCCGGGGCGAGCAAAAAAAGAGTTTGGTGCGACTCTCGTCGCCCGATGCCAACTTCCTTCTTCCATTTCTTTGTTTTCGGGATGTTGATTCGTGCGAAGCGACGATGGAATTCATTATTAAGAGCAGCCACTCGAACTGATATGTTTCTGTATAATATCGGCATGCATGTATTTGTCTTCATAACGTGTATAAAAAAGTGATGAGGTCACAATAGGTATCTTAACATACGGCTTCGGAAAAGCCATGTTAAAAGAACTTCAATCGGGTACTAAAACTAAGTTAAGAGCCTGCGGAGATGCTGTGCGTGACAGAGATGTTTTCGTATAAGTAGAATAATTAGCGTATATGTTCACAAGATATTACTTTTATGAACCAAGTTTGGTTGTTTTACCCATTGTAAGACAAAAACATATACCATGAAAAACGACAACATATTATTATGTATGTAGATGTAAATAGTGATTTTACGAAAACTACAACGACGATGATTTCGGATTCAAGTAGAACAAAGCACAAAAGCGACATTAGACATTATTCGACGGAAGCACTTAGTTCTATTTCGGTTATACGATGTGAATGCTCTGAATATCGCATGCAGGGAATATAAACAACTCATCGGAACTCAAACGATGCCTCGTTTATTGCTCCTTCAACTAGAATTTCGGCACTTACAATAGTAGCAGTTGTACGCGGTGCGATTTTAACTTCCAAATTAATATATTTGTAAATCAGGCGTGGTCAGGGCGTAATATATGGTTGCACTTGAAACGTTCTACATATGGGGCATATCAGGGTAAACGAAGGTTTAAAGTAAGCGTTAGTCACGCTAACAATTTAGTAATAATTTATTTAATCAAAATAGACAAATTTGTAATCAAATACTTGTTTTTTTATACTTGCATCTATATTTTTAGATCTTTGAAAAATCTAGCGCCTATAGCGAATAGAAATGCCGTGAAGAATGAAGTGTGAGAAGTCTTTATTGATAATTTAACTGATAGTCACATTGTCCAGTTACTCGGTAGGTACATAATTAAATCATAATTTACGTCACCTTAACTCGTCTTAACTTACTGCTACAAGCAAGTTTTTATAAATAACTTTAGTAATATCAATTAATAAAAGCAGTAGTAGTAACTTTTAGTTTAAATATAAATATTCTTAAGTATTGCAGGGACATAGTTTTGTTACAAATATTCTATTCATTTCATTTCTATTGTCATATCACAGTCAGTCTGGTTTGGTCTTTATTTAAGGTAACAGGTTCTTTTACCTGCTCAGTGGCCACTTGCTAGGGATCTTCTTTAAGCCAAATTCCATCAATGTAAGACTCCTGTTTAACTCTTATTATTCAGTTTTCGTTACTGAACGTTTTTATAGTTTATCTTTGAGAACTTGAATACAAACGGGACTCTATTAAAATAGTTTCACAAAAGGTCCATCTCGAAAACGAATTCTCGGGGATTACACAATATTTTTAACTTTTGCCAAGTTAGTCCCCCATCTGCAACATTAGTAACTATTTACTATCTTTCAAGCCAGACCCCTAGAAAATTTAACATTTCGGTTCTAAAAACTGTCTTCTCTACATTAATAGTCATAAAATATATTTTAAACCATATCCTTTACTCTATATTCCCTGTGTTGCGAGATCCCACTTCTCAATACCCTACCAAGACCTACCCTATAGAATTTGATTTACCAAAAGAAACGTTAAAAAATCTCTTCATTGAGTTGATTTAGAAGGTTGGCTTTTTATCAGCTCAAGGAACCACAGACTAGAAGAAAATTAGACAGAAGTATTTGTTGTTATTTTTAACTTGACATCTCCAAGCAATCTTAGGCAGGCGAACAGACAGGCATAGAAGTGTTCACCTAAGGTTCTGTGTTTCGTTTCGAAGCACGGAATCCTAAATTATATTTTTATGTAAACTTTTTAAAATTTCAGTTTTTATAATTATTTTTTTAATGTCATGCATTTTACATCTAAGCAATAATAGGCAACGTGTTATGTAGAACAAAACGAAGTCTTTTTTTTTGTTGAAACAGTCAATAGAAACCAGTCTCTTGCCCAAGTCACGCGTTCTCACGTGCGCTATCAATTAAAGTTTACGATTCTATTAGGTTCTTGGTAGGAGAGGTTCTTGTATAACATCTTATACAGGAACGGGTGGTTTTCTTTTACAACTGGACTTTTAAACGACGGCTTCGGTGCGATCGTCAGTGCCATTCGAATTTCAATAAAATTTGAAGGGGGAATAAATCTTCGGAGGGTGAATCCGGCGAGTTATTGTGTGCGAGCCAGCTGACACCGCAGACATACCAATAACCCCAAAAATAATAAGCGGCATTATTGAGCTAATTGCACTTTTAGAACACATTTTTTAAATACACAACTGTCATTTGGATAATTTCCATTAAAATCAATTGAAACATCTGTTAATATAACAGCCAGAAAGTAGATATTAAATAATATGCGATAAGAAAAAGGCGTAATTTGCAAAGAATTATGATGATCGGTTAACGAGTGAGTGAGCCGGTGACATAATCGATTAACCTGTAAGTGAACCAGTTATTTTTAGATGTAGTTACCTGACTGCGCCAGAAGGAGGGTTATGTTTTTCGAGAGTATGTATTTATGTATAATTGTTTGGCACGCTCTGTGGCCTTAACGGCTAGATGGATTTTAGCTTGAGAGATGTCGTTAGATTCGTATTTACTGTGAGAGTGACACTGGGTATATCAAAAAATAAATAAAATGGCGGATTTTTGCAGCCAAATTCAAATGTTTGGCACGCCTTTTAGCCTGAATGGCTCGATGGATTTTTTCATGCAGTCGGGTGTTTTGTTTTTTCAATAATTAGCTGGTTTCTAATAACTATTCTCGCTTACTCACAGTAGGCGCAATTGTGGTTGTCATGTCACGACCAAGAATTATGATTTCAACTCTTAAATTTATATAATACTTACTGGGGATTAAACATGATAACATTAATACAGTAAAATCAAAATATTTAATGTTTTAAAAAAAAAAACAACTAACTCGTAAAGATTTTATACTGTTATAAAAATCACAATAGAGTAGGCGATATAAAATTTGAAACATAAAACTGATACTCGGTTAGATATTTATAAGCCAGTTGAGAAAGATAAATTGCGGTTATATCGTAGTATGACGAAATTGGTAGTAACGCGAGACGAAAAAATTGACGGCCGACACTTAGAAGATCAACATCTCTTGACATTCGATTCGACAGCGTGAAATTGAAGTATTCTATCGCAATATAAAATGTATTAAAATTAGTAGCGTTTCACTAACGCTGGATTCTTAAATACTTACTTATAAGCGGCTAGAAGTTACAAAGCAAATATAAATAGGGGAAATCAGGAAAGAATAACGTGGAAATACAACTCAAATAATTTAGTTGGATTTCTATAATTCTGGTTTGTTGGCTGTCAGCTCACAAAAATATGCGTGACAAATTATGTCGCAACAGACAACTAGTAGTTCTTTCATAAATAATAGAACATTCCATGTTTCAATTTATCGCCATAAATCTTTAATCTATACTAATATTATAAAGCTGAAGAGTTTGTTTGTTTGTTTGTTTGAACGCGCTAATCTCAGGAACTACTGGTCCGATTTGAAAAATTCTTTCAGTGTTAGAAAGCCCATTTATCGAGGAAGGCTATAGGCTATATATCATCACGCTAAGAGCAATAGGAGCGGAGCACCAATGAAGAATGTTGCAAAAACGGGGAAAATTAAATCCTTTTAAAAGACGCAGACGAAGTTGCGCGAGTCAGCTAGTGTATTGGATAGATATCAAACAAAGGTAAAATATCAAGCAGCAAAAGCGCTGACAACTGAACGAGAACTCAATAACGCCAGCGGACATAAAATATAAAGCAGTAGACAGTTTACTGGGTGCTTTAACAGTTTCAACGTTTTTAAAAGTAGAAAATCAACGGGTATAGGAGGCTCACGTGTAAGCTACCTGTTGTTAAAATGACCCTCTCATACAATCGTTTACGGCATCTTAGTAATGTAAGCTATCTCTACTATGAAAAGGATACATTTCTTGGAAGAAGTCGAGGCTAGGCGGCTGTAGAATGTCCAACGCTGATAAGACCTGTGGAGATAAAACGCATGTAAGAATGACATTAAGAAAATAGCCTCCAACCACATATGTATCGTTCATTGGCAATACGTGTTCGTGCACAATGACAAACGCACACGAACAAGTATTGATCGATAAAACACAGTGAAAATGAATAAATTATGAAATTGCGCGCACGGAATTATAATTATTTCGCGATAATGTCCATTTCGAACGGTATTATCATAATAAAGAGATCAGAGGCATGTAAATGTACCTATAGGTAATGAACCGAATCGAATTATTGCTAATAAATTGAAACAGTGCCTGTGTAGAATTACCAAAGGAGTAATTATAAAGGTAGGTGTGAATATAAAAGCTTCAATTAACGTCCAGCAAAGTAACTGCTCGGCTTAGAAGGTTCCGCTAATGAGAAACGTAAAGAGCAAACGTGACGCTGAGGTGCTCCAATTTAATGTTAATAAAAGCCTCCCACGTCAACTGAAAGAACCTTTTTAAAACAAACACTTTTATTTACCGAAATAAAGATGTTGACACTGTTTGTCAAGGATAAAGTCTTTTTTTTTGAAGTTACAGCTTTTAAGAAACGTGATTTCCCCGTTCTTTTTAAACTTATTTGAAGTAACATAATATGGAAGCGAGTTGCAGTTGTCTTTCTATACAAGGGTCTCAGTGACTTAATAAAGCGAGTTTTCACACGAATATTAATTATCTCGTAACGTTAGTTACACCTATACCATGTTTAGTGTTTGTTATAGCATAAAACAAATTAATTTTATGTATAGTGTGCATAGTCGTGCAATTTTAATTTTAGAAAATGTAATCCTTTTCTTTGTTTGTCAAACAAAATTTAACAGTTTTGGTTGAAGAACATGGTAATTCATTATGACCATTACTAATTAAAATCGATACCTTTTAGTAAGGAATGTACGAGTATACTAGAAAACATATGTATACTAGAAAACTGTGCTTACGTTTTCGTGTTTGAAGAAACAGAGCATCTTGAGCTCACGGAACACGCGTTTGGAGGAAACGAGCGACTGGAATACGTTAGGCAGTTTCTTGAGTGCCACGCGCCGGCCATCACGAGGATCTGTCACCGCCCTGTAAAAAAAGCAAAGTTAGAAAATTAAAAAAAAATCTGAGTCAGTGTCGCCCACCGAGGGTTCCGTATAAATTTGTAGGTACATATTATAAATAGTTCAAGAATCGAATCTCGCAGTTTTTTTCCTAGGTTTTCCCGAAATTCAGTTTCAAAAATATATAATTACTTATTGTACTATGTATTATTGTGATTTATAACTGAAATTGTAAAATGTCTTAAATGTGAAAATGTCTTTAAATAAAGACTATATTTTTTATAATTAAATTATAAATGTATGGTTTTCAGATTTTTCACTGTACTTGTAGTATAAGACGATGTTACTTTTCAACTCGATTCCTTCACGCGTTCCAGACAGAAAGACGGACAAGAAAATGAAGCTATAAGGGTTCCGTTTATTCCTTTTGAAGTACGGAACCCTAAAAAAACTTTTTTTATGGTATAAGGCGCGAACGAGCAGACGGGTGAGTCACCTGATTTTAAGTGACTAAGTATAAAGTCGTTTTAACTTCAGCGTTTAATTCTAACACATTTTCATTTCATAATGGTGGGGTTCAGCCCGAAAACTAGTAATGGTATATAAATACGCCTAGTCACTTCGCAGAACACAAACCTTTCACAGAACCCACGGCACTTGTCAAGCGGTTCGCCTGCTCAGTTTTGTTATGCAGCCTACGATATTCCCTCATACAATACTATTTATTATGATTCTTCTCGCCTATATCGCGACTCTTTCAATTGATGTGGCTTGTAGCTTTATAGAAAAGTATATCGGGTACTCATTTCAAATATTGTTTTGCTTACACGTAATATTTATTACTGTTTACGCCAGAGACGGACCCATAAGTAAGGTAAATAGCGATTTATGTTCGTTTATCTGGCCTATAAGTGTATTACTAGCTATGGAAAATATTACCGACATTATTCATAGACATATCATTTTCTTTTGTATTGTATTAATTTTATTGAAACTGACTTATAAATTCGTTTTTTGCTGTATCCAATTAAATAGCTAATGTATATAATAATCGCATACCTATACGTAGAATGTGGCTGTTCCATTATTAGAGTGTACGGTAATGTACAAAACACCTATATTCGCAAATAAAATTGATTAACAAATAAAAATAGAAATCGACAGCAGTCCCTTTTAAGAAAATATTGAAATAAAACTTATTACATTATTATATACATACTATAAGCCTTTTACTTTTACAAAGAAGTAAACTGTAATTTCGTCTACTTACCGCATAAAATTATAATAGATTATTCCTCCCAGAGATAAAATTAAGAGTTTTAATTACTTATTATGCACATGGATGAACAGTCCCTGCAATCATATTCTAGAGAAGTGTTGATATAAAAAAAATATATAAATTTAATGTTCTCTTCCATATTTTCGTATATTAAGCCGTTCCTTTTATAGTCTTAATTAGATTTTTTAAGGAAGAATATTAATAAGTCTGTACAGAACATCACCCTTATATGTTTGTAACATGATTGTTTAGTAAAAATATGATATTTTAATGGAAAAAATATCCAAGCAGTTGAACTGCGAAAGTTAATGACCGAATCCGTGAAATTATTCAATGTTTTTAAAATATATTTTGATGATCAAGAGTAAGGGTATCTTAACAAATACGTTATTACGGTGTTAAGATTCGTTGATTAATTAACTATAATACTTATTTATGTAGGTATTTAACCATACCAAAATTGCATTTATCTTCACATAATGGACAGTTCAGCTTTCAACAATACTCGATTATCATAACAATACGGTGGGGTTACAAACTATAGACTTAATTCACTCGTTCGTGACATATACTGACAATGAGCACCCATCCAAAGTTCACAATTAACATAACAACGCGATTGTCCTAACAAGGTGTAATTGTTTTTGTCACGTACGTACCAGTAAGAGTTTCAGTAAAAATCCTTTTTCTTTATTTAGAAGATTATATTAATTATTAATATTATTATTATTATATTTTGGCTGCTGCGTTTGTATTGTAAGCACTCCCACTAAGAAAGTACTTTTGTAAATTTTACCCTTAAGGGGTTTGTTTAACCTAAAGGGATGAACGGTTGTATAGAAGTTCGTCATTTTCAAAGTTAAAAACACGAAATAAGAAATGTGGCAAGAGACATATATTATTTCCTAAATATGGATGAACAACACTCATAGTTCACACACTTTTATAATCGACACTTGATAAAAATTGACATGTCGTATGTGTCCCTAAAGCAGTTTACTGAAAAACTTTGTTACAGAAAAAAAATATTTAAATAAAATTGGTTCACAGGTATATTGTATGCTGCACTTGAAGAGAGATGTGAAGGAGCACAACACAAAATAGAAACATTGTAAAAATTTGTTACATCAGAATGAAAATATATATATTAAAAACACTGCAGGTATTGTGGAGCTTCGAACGTCCCCTCGCATTTAGAGTCCCGTTAGGTCTGCCCTTGCGATTATTATCGTTTGAAAACGCAGACCCGCCAGATAATATCCGTCGCAAGGGAAATAGGGATGCCAGGCGGCTTGAGAGCAACGACCGACCCGGGCAATGCAGAGCTTCGCCATGAATCGTTCGTACAATTTGAAATTACGGATGTCGCTGATTTATTGTCTACAAAACGGACAAATAAAAGCAATCGTTTAGTATAGCGTGGTTTAATTTTAAACTATTGTCCAAACCCCACCGTGTTGTAGCCGATTTTCACAATCCTATTGTTGTTCATTCGCTTACATTGGGTAACTGTGCTTCTAACAATTGCAAACCTTACCGTGATATGACAATAAAAATTTAAGTATATTTATTGTAAATAATGAAGTTATTTACGCAAACATTAAAATCTATAAACTTTTTTTAACTTATTTTTGGTACTTTTTGGTGCCAATATCTAATGGATTTGTAAGTGCAACTGTCGATAACAAAGTTTACATATCCGTGCCGTGAAGGATGCGCTCTTTAATGCAATTTTGCGGTCTTGAACATCTTAAAAGATTTATGTGAATGTAATGTATTCACACGAACTTAAAAAAGTGAATAATAAAAAATTATTTTGATATGGACGCCGTAAAGGAGTAGGTATTATTTATGTCGCATGACGCGCTAAATTCGTTTAACTGAACAAGCATTATAAACAAAGGCAGGAAGTATCCTTGCATTGAAAACAGTAGCTGTAAGTAATTTAGTCACATTTGATTTGTGTCAAAACAGTTTTGCAAGTTCAATAACATTTATATAGGAACTTTGACATTCGAAATCAACTGCGCGGTTGGTATAATCATCGTACATTTCAAAAATTATACGTTTAAATTGTAATTTTACGGTTAACACCACGACGTACTCAACATCTAATAATTTAAAAAATTAAATGTGACATGTACATATTCTCGGCGCATCGTTTCTCTTTGTAATTTTAGTGGATAATTTGAAAATGGCAATTGTTTTAATGTTCCCAGGGCAATGTATGTTACTTCAGTACAAAAAATATTTAAATTTTTTGAGCTGTTGTGAATTATACAGCATTAAAAGGATGGCTGTTTTAAAATGTTTATAAGGCGAAACCAGTTTTATTCAGAGCTATTCAACTTGTATTTACTGTAAAAAATATCCCAACTAAAAGAACATGTTAATGAATGGTAAACCTTTAAGTAAGTAAGTCTTTACAAACAAAAGATAACGTTTAACGTAACATTTTCTTATTATTACTCAATTAAAATCAGTTAATCACATACTAAGTTAATAAGAAGTCGACGGCTTAAAATTAGTTGGCCAAATTTTTATCCTTTTTTTTGTAAGTATATACATATTTCCTAAAAGTGTTTTGATGTAAGTAGGTTCATATTAAATAATAATAATAACAACTTTACACATTTCACCACACGATTCGGCAGTCTGGTCCCAAACTAGGCAGAGCCTGTACTATGTAAACCAATCATCTGATAAACATACTCATATATTTCTATATACATACATATGATAGATCAATTACGCCACAGAACAAATGATCGTGCTTTCACACAATATTTGTCCTAGATGGGAATCGAACCTACCTCCGGCTTAACAGTCAGGGTCACTAACCACATTTTAATACGGTAAACGAAACAGACACAGTCGAAGCCACTGGTAAATGCTAGTATGTAATCCAATGTTTTATGTTTTAAACCACTTATCCAATTCGACGCCCTCGCTGCTATTAGTCAACTTGCAATGACAGTAATTGAACAAGTTAGTATTAAAAATTTAATGCAATTTGTCCAAATAGCAATGGCTTTTACAACAAATCTATGAAACGTAATTAATTGTGATTTAAATATCGTCTAGCTAGTTGGTCTAGAACTCGAGAGTTACGGTTTTAATTATGTTGAGTCCAAGGTTCAAGAATTGTAGGTACAACAGTTTTAATTCAGTATCACACAGGGGTAAACGAATCATCAAATTAAATATACGAACGTAAATACGTTTTGTTGTTTAAGTAGTTTTCGTATTTAATTAGTTTAGTTTCTTTAGTTGGTTGGGGACGACCTCTAAATCTCTCGTCTCTATTTGTCACAGAGATGGAAAGGCGTGAAAGGAGTTAGTGTCCTGAGTCTCGAGAAATCGAGGATAAGAAATTACAACTCCGCCAGGTCCTCGTGGAAAAGTGGAAGGAACGACTTGGGCAACCAACTTTTTGCCTGTCTATAAAAAAAAGTTGAGGTACTTTGATTGCCTTGCGCAACAAAAATATTGTAACCAGTACTTGCCTGTTTTCGAGTCTCCTAATGTGCCCTACTACAAATACCGAACTCTTTTTGATGGTAGCTCTTGCAAGTCTTCTAACACTAAACTAATTGTTCTCTCAGGTAATTTTATCCCTAGTTACCAAAAAAAGCGTTAACGACTTAAAAAAGGTAACGATAATTATACCATTGTTAATAATTGGTGACCCGTTTGCTTCACCGTTGAAACACAGCCGAATGTCCGAACGTACAGAGCCTACTTGTCATCCTAATCTAGTTAAATACACAGTAGACCCTGTAGATACGTAGAATATGTCCGGCTATTGTTGACGGATACAGGCAGTAAACAAGCGCTATGACACTAATTAAACACGATTCATACAAAACTAGTTTTATATACAAAGTTATGAATGTTCTATCTGAGTAGATTTATATAAATATATATGAAACTTCTGAATGACGAAATAGAGAAAAAAAAATGTGGTGGAGTAGGACGCATGCGCAAAATCATATTATGTTAAAAAATGTTGCCCCCAATGGCTGCACAGGTTATATCTCACACAATGCAACTTAACAACCTGAAATCATATTTCTTGCAAATAAATTGGTACTACTAAAGTTCTTTGTATTAAAGCTTCTGGAAGTATTACAGTCGCGGGTACTAAAGCTGGGGAGTCCTTGGCAGCAATGTTTATTAGCACTGGGGATCATCTACCATTGTATTGATTAGTAGAAGTAGAAAAGCAGTTTTCCTTTTAAAATCCCCACTAACGAGGCAAATAAGTACACAACGCCTTTTAATCATAACTTGAACAGGACACACCAGGATTTTTAGGGCAACTTACTAATTACTGGGTTAAAAAAAAAATGAAAATTTTAGATTAAAGCTACAACAAATAATTTTACAGCAGAATAAAGGTATTGTTTTTATCTTTGGATTTTTAACACCTTGGTATTTAGTTTTACAATCAACTTAAGTCCTGCCATAAAGTCGGGTTTATTTCACCACTAAAGGTCTAAAAACGGTTCATCATGCTTTACGTTTTTATATAGTTATACATAAGTCCCGGCAAAAGTAAAAAAAGGTATGCTTTGTGTTGTGGTTTGACTTCTATAAACCAAGTCGTACCCACGATTTCCGTGGGTCTGTTTAGACATAGACTATACATGTCATAAATATTTACATATATGAACAAAATAGCACGGGTTACAAAAAAGGTACATTTATTTCCCTAGCAAGTGTTATTTACGACACTTAATAAAGAATCTCTGTTTAATAAAGTCGGAGCTACTCGTAGTAGTTGGTGAGTTAGTGTCATATTAACAGATGAGTAGGAAAATGTAGTGAAAATATTAACAATGTGCTTTGTTACGTTGTTAAATCGTTGTAAAGACCTTGTACTCTCTAAGAATAGAAGCGACAACTGTATACAGGACTGTGTCCCTTTGTTTGTCATTTATTTTAATTTAAATGAATCAGCGCATTCACTTTGGAACAAAGCTTCTAAAAATATGTATGTTATACAGGAATTTTGAATATATTTCGCAATGTAAGTTTATATTTTCACAAACTGCTATCATTAAAATATGTACATTGTTAATAAATTACTATTTACGCCATCACATCCATGTCTACATACATATCTAAAAACCGCTTCTTTTTATTAAAGTAATTTAAAAGTCAAGAACATCAACTTCGAACCTTGTTTAAAAGCTCCGGCCTTAAAAGGCATTTATTTATGTTTCACGGTGTAACATCAAAAAGTTCATTTAAAAGTGTTCGTTTTATTATGTTCTTTGCTCGTAAAAAGAATGTTACATATGAAACAAGATCATCTCTTAATTTTAAAACTGATTTAACATTTTGATTTTGCATTTTATATACCGACGGCTGGTTGTAATCTACTAACATCCTCTGCATCAGAATGTGTTTCTGAAGGAAAACAGTTTCATCATCAACATTTTCCTGTCTTTGTTCGAATTTTGTTTAAATTCGGTGCGATGTGAAACATTTCAAAGGGTTTAAGGCTGGTTTCTTTTATGGGTTTCTTTCTACCTTTTACCTTTTATGGGTAGCCTTCTTGGTAATGTAATCATTTTCAGATGGGAGAATGTAAGGAAAACAGGTAGGGCGAGCGGGCTCTGGAAGGTTAAAGGAGT
The DNA here is from genome assembly GCA_902825455.1 of Arctia plantaginis. Classification (NCBI taxonomy): domain Eukaryota; kingdom Metazoa; phylum Arthropoda; class Insecta; order Lepidoptera; family Erebidae; genus Arctia; species Arctia plantaginis. Next base: position 1,594,281 of record CADEBD010000283.1, on the reverse strand, counting down.
GAGGGAGACAAGCGATATGCAAGTAAATACGCAGGTAAGGCTCGAATGGGAAACGAGACTGGCACAGCAGTGGGTAGAAAGGCCAGGGTCGCGTACCTGTTCCTCGTCTTCTCATTGGCGACGCTACTGGGACAGTGACAGTAATAATATCAACAAACAATAATATATAATAGTTTATGTTGACTATTGGTGTGATGAAATTTCCTAATTCACAACCCACCATACTAACCAGAACGCGTTAATATCGAGTTATCAAAAATTATAAATATAGCTCATGTCACTAACATCGTTTATTAATAAATCAAGAAAGCTAGTAAACTTTTTACAGTATTTTTTTTAAAGACAACTCCCGAATTATGTATATATCCTGCAGGGCACCTGAGGTGGGTGCAGGGAGGTTGAGGTGGGTGGTTTTTAGTGGCATCACCACATACTCCTGGCTCCTGAGGGATTTTCCACCCCGTCAACAAAAAAAACAAGTATATATCCTGTGTCGCGGCGAACTTGCCAAACACACATGAAACGGACACAAAGAACCCACAATACTCAGCGCTTACCCACAAAGAACTCCATACTTAAACCAATACGCCATCGGTGTAGTCAAAGTAATAACAGAAGCAGTGCTTGATTGCAGAGAAAAGAAAATTATTTGCCAATTTCAACTTTTTCATTAAATAAATCTAGTTTAAAAAAAAAATTACATCTCTACTCAGCATGTCACTGCCAGAGAAACTAATATTAACGTCGAGTTGTAGTTTTGTGGTGTGGCCATTTAGTGTTCTAGTTCGCATCTGCTCTGGTGCTTAGTGTGTTCTATTGCTCAGGTGGCGACATCTGCGAGGGCCTGTTCGGCCGGAAGCCATTGTGATGGCCTTAATTACAAACGAAACGATAACCAAGTCTTATCAAATAAATACTGTACAAGTGTTACGTAACCAACAGTGGGAGCTCTTCTGTGTTAGTCGAATTAGCATTCTTATCTTTAAATGTAAAGAAGTTTTTTCAGAAAGCTAGCAAAAGGTATATAGGAACTAGTTTTAAAGATAGAAGGTAATAATCTTAGTTCAGGTTTGTACTAATATTATGTGATTATTAACATGAAGCCCCTTTCTTACTTACTTAGTATATACTAACAATAAGTCATCCAAGATGAGGGAGAGATCCGATTCTATTATCTTGAACAATCCAATGAAGTGTTGACATGAATTATAACAACAGTTAAACCTGCTTTACTAAGTTCTAAAGACATCTTAACAAATTACGCTTTTGCCGTCGATGCCAACAATTGAGAAATAAAAAAACAACAGCGGAAAGTATTCGTTACATTTACAAACATAGGCAACTGTAGTACGTTCAAATTATCCGTACGTTGTTAATAGAACACAATATGTACACAAAGGTATGTAACACTTCTTCAAACAGAACAAACGTGGAGCCTGCATAGGGTGTGAAGGTGTACTTCTGGCAAAGTTAAATAATACTAAAGAATTGTCGTATTCTGTGATAATACGAAACAGGAGGTGAAACGAATAATCTTCAGACAATACCGTAGGTTTGTATTAGATAAAACAAGCTTAGGCTACGCTACGTGATACGTAGTCGTGGACCTTGTAGGGAAATGTTTTACAAATACTATAAGAAGATGAATATTCGACAGTGGATGTCCCATGACTAAGACGACGCCGGTTAGAGGGGTGCAAGACGAAATAAAAATATTAAGGTTTATTTATTAAACATACGACAACAGTAGGTATATATAGTACAACATTCTTTAAAATACAGAAAATACAAAATTAATTTACTTTAATTAAATAAACGATAAATAAAGAAACGATATTTCAACTTATTCGATGTATTACTACTTACTTAGTATTTTATATTATAGGCAGAATATAATCCATATGTTTTATGAATACTATCAACTTGGTAACCCAAACTTAAAAAGTAATATAGGTCTTTACTCTTTACACATATTTATTAAAAGCTGAGTTTGTTACTAATTATAATTGTTATAATATGTAACAGGTGCGAACAACAACACACACTGACATGTTATCAAACTGTCAAATAAATATGGTGAGCTATTGGCGTATCGAATATATGTTTTATTTGATTCACAAATCACGTGACAACTCAAACCAACGCCATAATTCCCTAACATACGCTAAGTGTGTATATGTGAGTATACACAACCTACATGTGATCTATATTTACATGTCGTACATATGTCAGCGACATAACCGCTACCGTTTAGCTGTATCAATACCATAGATAATATGGAACGAGAAGTTTGTTAAGTCGTTTGCTACAGAAGCCTGGTAACTGAACTCGTTTAAGAACAAATAATAAAAAGTAGTTTAAGTTGGAGAAATAAATTAAACTTAATTAATTATTTAAAGTAGCAAAAAGATGATTTAGTACGCAAATAAATCGATTTCGACTTAATAATATTCGTAGGTTTAATTTTATCTAACCCAGAGAAAAAGTTTTTTTTTTCATTCATAATGTTAATTCTAAGTCTGTTGGACTTAAAAATATCAAATAGAGTAGTGTTGGTTCAATCTAACATAATTTTTAGACCGAAACATTCAATACCTTAAGATGTCTCTGCAGTCGGATTTTCATCCAAACCACGAAATACCTAATCTCAATTTTCGCTTAATCTCGAAATTCGCAGCGCTAAATTCCCATACAAGTCGTCGCGGGCGGTGGCTGTAGCTCGTTCAAATAACCAGATACGTACGTACCTACTTTAATATACATAGTAGATACGACGGTGTATAAGTAGGTATAGATAGCGTCTAGTGAACGCGTTCATTCATTTTTCTGTATGAATCCACGGTCGGGCGCGATAAGCCGACAGTCTACGCCCGCCTACAATAATGTACCTACGCGATTTCATTCGAATTTACTTTTGATGAAGATGAATTGAAATTTACTATGAAACGTGCTCTTCGTTCTTTTGACCGTCTAAATATATATATTCTAGAATAAAATAAGAGTAACCTTCTTTATGGCGTCAATTGATAAGATAAAATAATATTATTATAAGTATTTATGAGCCCTTAGATCTTTGTTTGTTTTAAAAAAATGCACTTAAGAGAGGTCGGCCATTAGCAGACTGCAGTTTGCGAGTGTATAAAAGTGGAACATCTTAGCTTTAGTTGTATTAATTGTACCATCTGCACAACCTAATACGTTTTAATTTTAATTTAATGCCACTTTTAAGTGTTAGAGCGACGAATAGTCATGCCGACGGCGCCGGTGGCGTTTCGTCGCCGACGTGCGAGACAACAGCTCCTAGTTAGACAGCCTAGACAACGACTGGAAATGTTTTACATACTTTTTACTTAAGAACTGTTGTTTGAAATTATTTTATTTTTCTGTGCTCGATTATGTTTTTATTCTAGTAACAGAAACCTATAACCACATATTTTCGAAAAGATTTTAAAGAAATTCTGTGATTTTTTCTGTTTCAGAGTATTAGTTAGCCTGATTATTTTTGACCCACTAATTCTGATTGGAATGACGATCAAACGAAATAACAGTAGGCATTAGTAGTAGGGTTAAATACGCCTTATTTTACAGGGTTTGGTGTGCTCTAGTTTTTTCATAAAATTAGTGAGAATGCTGTTGGACTTGCGTGCTTGCGTGGGCGTAGGCGTCGCGACGCCAAAACTTTTGTTTCCGCCCTGTAACTTGCCACCGTGGGTGGGCCTCCCTGCCACATCCCCTTAATACTTATAGGTTTTATAAATACGGGAGGATGTTTATACTTGTAGGTACTCAACGTAACGTTCCATTTTATGTAAATATGTCAAAGTTTCTTCAAGCCACGATTTTAAATAGGTTAGGTACATTAGGTACTATGCTTTAATAGTTTACACGTAGGTCTCTTAAACTGAAAATAATTCTTAGGACTTCAAAAAAAAACTTTTCATTTGAAAAATTGATACTATAAGAATTAATTTTGAATGAAATAAGTACTTTTTTATAACGGTTTGGAATGGAATGAAGTTAAAGTTGGTTGAAAAAGTTTAGTTTCGCATTTAAATATTTTATTTTTTAATTTTATTTATTTTTAATTTTATAGATTTTTGCATGCTTAATTATAAGACAGAATGTACACGGTTTAATGAAAACTATTCCATCTGTAATTTGATGTACCTACATTCATAGCAAATTGATGTACCTACATTCATAGCAAATAAACTTTGATTTGATTTAATAAATAGGATAGATAGATTAGCAGTAAGCTTACTGGACGTGTAAGAAATAAATGCTTAACGGCGTCCGCCTGGCAAAGTATTATTTGTATTTAATAAATAGGAACAAAAAAAGTTTGCCAGGACAAGTCCTTATGTTAGGAAAAACACCTTAAAGTCAAACTTGAATTTACTATAGATTTTTTGTAGTCTTCTTTAAGGCAATGGTCGATAAGACACAATTCTAAAAAGTCATTATGTGTTAGGGTTGTATCGTTTGCGGCCAATATGGATGGATGGCCGAAACCGACGCTAAAGCTAATTTGTTCGTGTGGACACATACTTAAAACATCATAAATTATATTTAACACTGAAATTCAATAATGTTGGCATTACTCAATTAAATAAAAGTTCACATTTAACTGCTTGCACTTTTTAAAAAATTAGGTTCTTGGTTAGACAGAGTTAAGAAACTCAGCTAACTCTCAGTCACTTTGCATTTTGGCCAGAATACCTTTGGGACTTTTGTAAGCCGTCTAATAAATAAAAGTTGTAGACATGGAAAATATCGCTCCTTTTAAATCATATTCATTTGATGAAATGATTAAATGGTTTCAAGAATGAATGGTTTCAGTCACAGCAATTTCACATGTGATTGAGATTTTGTCATAGTAGATAGATAAATGGCATAAAATCAATCAAAATTGTTTTTATCAAGGATAACCTTTATTATTTTTTTGATTTAGGCCTTTTGCGAGTCTTGCGCTAGCATAAGAACAATAATTAAATCGCAGTGGGTTTGTAAATCAGTCACAGGTTCAATTATATAATGTTTTAATCATATGATTTATCACCTGTATTTGTGATTTTATTCCATCCCTAAAAACTTGTTATCGGGTGTAGGACATGTTATGAAAAACGTGCTTACCCTAATCAAGAGCCGTTCTAAACCTAGCAGGCTGTTGCATGGATACAATTTTAAATCCGGCTGGATTTGTTTCCCCTATCCAATGGTTTTACCTACCTAATATACCCTTTATATGAGTAATAATGTACCTACATTACTCACATAAACTTTCTGCCTGTTGCAAACAGGTTCTCTTTTGAAATATTTTCTTAAGACTTTACTGGGTACGTTAGCTACTATATTTAGTTTCCGAGTACATAGTTCGTAAGTTCCGTCTGAGAAAGTGAGAACTTGAATTTATTAGTATGAAAAAGTCAAATTCTTTAACTAAATTACTGATAAATAACCTATCTTTTCTACTTATACACAACGTATAAATAAATATTAGGAGTAACATTTAAGATAAAAATTATTTGCTTGCTCAACTAAGCACACGTGGCTTATTTATGATCAAGTTATGTTTCACGTACATAATAAAGTTAAAAGAAATCATAAAGGTACTTTTGACATGAATCCTTGCCTAGAAGAGATATGAAATGAGACTAATAATTTAAAACGCTGCATAATTTTGTTTTGTTTATTCCTTAACTAGTTACAAAATTGAGTTCAACTTTTTATTCAAACTAAAAAATACAAAACAAAAGGTAAAATATACAAGCGGCCATTTTTAAACACGTTGTGTTATGCACTTTGTTGGAATCGCCCAATCTAGTCGTATTCAACGATGTGTATGATTCGATTAACTCAAAACAGTCGTTAATCGTATTTTTAACACAAAAATTAGCATTTATTATTTCCTGGCCTGAGGTGAATAACATTCGTTTCACATTAAATTTCTGTGAAAAATAACATTTAAGTAATAAAATTGGTAGTAATAAACCACAAGCTACACAAACTTGAGCAACAATTCACAATGAACGTCCACAAAGCGTCGCTCCGCTCCAAGTTTCATTGGAATAAAAATACAAAACCAGCTTTTATCGATAGCCGATTTTTTTCCATTATAAAGAAGAAATGGTTTGTAAATGTACAATGAGTTGGTAAGTTTTAGACCTTTAGTTATCTCTGAATAAATACGTCTAAGCAAATGTGTAAACGTGGTTTACACTCGTATATTTTGGGTGTTACTTTGAGCCAGTGTTCTGCGTTTTAGCTAATACCAGCTTTTTACAGCGGTCCTTCCCGCGTGTATATCGGTTTTCGCGTTAAAAAGTAGCTTATGTTACTCGCTGATATTGTAGCTTTCCATTAGTGAAAAAAAAAATTAAAATCGGTATAATGGTCTAGGCGTGAAAGCGTAACGAACAAACAAACAAACTCACATTCGCATTCACAATATAAGTATGCATTTGCATGTTTCTATGTTAAGCATTAGTACTGAGTAGGTTATTGTGTAACGGTTTACTAAAGCAGAGCAGCAAGCTAGTTATTACATTTAATTTCAGTTGTTTGTTCTTGCCCGTTTGCTAGTAACATCATTGAAACTCATTTCTATATGTCAAAAACGGAAAGAAAAAGATATAGTATAGAAGGGTTAAAAATAATGAAATGCAGGATAAGGGGAGGAGTCGTTTACCGTGCGTGGTGTGACGTTCAGTTTTCAGTATTTATAGCTCTTTAGTCCTGAACAAATATAGCCATGTTCTAGTGCCCATATAAAATTTGTGATCACGAAACGAACATTGCTTAATACACGAAAAGCTATTTTCAACTTTTAAGTCCGATACACCAAATAAGCTATCATAATTTGATACATAACTTGACAAATCAAGGGAAATTATTATTTTATATACTTCAAATAATAATATTAAAAAATACTTATAACTACATCAAAAGGCATGTAAGGCATGTGACAAGCGACAAAGGAACAAAAATCAATTTTAACCAACCCCCCAGGTTGAACCTACCATAAAATTTTCGAATAACTGCCAAGTGCAGAGTAGCTCAACTTTAGAGGTAACCTGAAAGTTTTTCTATTTGTATCCTTTTCGGCAGAACTGCAATGTATCAATTTCGGACATGAATACCTGACCTATCAATTTGGCAACAACACACCTATACTTATTTCATAAACGAAACGTTCTAAAATACTATTCATAATCACTTTCGGACTTCGGACTTTAAAAACCTAGAATTTAATTATTTAAATAATCATAGCTCATTGTCAAGTACTTTGAACAAACTTTGTTTCTCTCGGTAAAAACAAACATAAATAACATCTTTTAAGAAGTTGGGAGGTCTTTTAGCCACTTATATAAAGTGAAATAATTATATAATGTAAAAATACTCGACTGAAAAAGGTATCAATTTGTCTCAACTATTTGTGAACGATATTTCTTATGTTGATATAAGTATAGAAAATTAGAAATAAACTTCTGAGACGATTTTGTAACTAAGTGAGTTTTTTTTTTGTTAAGCTAAAGATGGTTTATTAAGTCCCTTTGAACCTTAGATCACAAACGAGCTGTAAACAGATAAATAAATGTTTGAGAATACAGGTCCCATTCGACTTGTTTTTGTGACCACTAGCAATTGGAATATATGTAATCATCATCATCATCATCAACAGCCTTTATTAGTCCACTGCTGGACATAGGCCTATTTTCTAAAGAGAGGCCTATATATGTAATAGTGAATAGATACTGATAATATTTATTCTATACTGCTATTATAATTTTATAAGTCTTTTAAGTTTTATTGTGGAATCTTAATTTGGGATTTTTTCTTGCGGAATCTTAGTTTGTTTTTCTCACCTCGGCTGGTTTTAACTGTATTTATCGCCCAAAACCAAGTAGATACAGTAACGTGTGTGGTTTGGTTATGTTGTAGATGGTGGTTGCTGTGTGTGTTGTGTTGTTTCGTTTTCTTCGATGTCCATGAACTTTCTTAGCATGTGTTTTAAAATATTGCTGCTTTCTGTAGATTTCATTTAGACGGAATCATCTAAATCGAATAATTTAAGGCTATGGTGAGCGTGTTTATTATTATTTTACGTTCTTAATTTAAAATTACACAAAACAGTTCAATAAAAGTTACTATTGTACGCCTGCGAAATATGACTGCACGGCAGGTCAGTGTTCGGATGTTTAACTGTCAAAAATCACTTAATGGTAACGCTAAACCGGTGAAATGTTAATCACGTGACCACTGACTGGGGATCGCTGACTCGCCTGCTAATCACCGCGTTTATAATACAAAATTGTAATTTTTAAAGTGGTCATGGTAGGCCAACTGGTTGTAAAAAAAGTAGACATCACCTTAACAAACAAAATAAACTAAAATGAATAAACACGTATACTTCAATAAATATTTCTACCTAATTCTTTAAATGATAAATATTTGGATCGAATGCATAAATTAGGTAATAAATATCAATTAAATTAATATTATTTCAAGTTAACATCGTGGTGTCCTTATGCCACGGATAACTTGTATTAAAGGTCAAAAGTTCAATGGCAGAAACCCTCTGCGAAACACATACGAACATAAATATTTGCCACTTAAGAAGTGCAAACTGCAATCCAGCGCTCGCCACTTTGCATACAAACAAAATTAAAAGGACATCAATCGGCATGCGGTGAAAAAACCGTAGGATAAACTTGTCATAAAAACAATAAAATGAATTTTCACAACAACGAAAATACCGCGAAATACGAGTGGAAAGCGGTTCGAGAGTGAGCTGGACTCGGGAAAAAAGGACGAAAGCAAAATGTTATATCGAGTGGAAGCTAACAGGAATTCCATGAGGGAAACTGAGTCAATGTCAGCATACGGTTTTTTTTCGATTTCCGTGAAATATTGTACACGGGGTTCTTGCAATTTTGAGCGGAAACCACTGTTTGGGTATGAACATCATAAATATGATACTCACGTGTACAACCCCAATGGAGAGATAACATACAAAAAGTCAAGGAATATGAAAAAAGAGTAAATAAAAGTAAAAGTAAAACAGAAATGAATCAAAAGATTTTGATTTTTTTTTTTAAACTATTATTTAAACTATAGAGATAGACTGCATTATTTTCAGACAAATGCTTTCACGTTCTGGTTGTTAAAATATGAAGTGTGTTATTTAACTACAGGCGGATATTGTTTACATGCAGTGACCTATGGAAATCAAAAACATAATTTATTGCAATACTCATATAGATCTACTGGTTATCTAACAATGAGTGTTATAGACACAACACAAAATGACGAGACGTGAACTTTTTTGGTAGCAATTGTAATGTAATGGTAATGTAAAAAATAATTGTATAGTAATTTTGTTTTCCATCCACAAATAACACACACTTAGATTTCACACAAAATAAAAATAACATTCATACAAAGGTGGACAATTCCTTTGTGTAAAGTAGCTATTTTTGTCCTATGTGCGGTGTTACCAGGCTCGATAAGATACGGAACGAGAACGTACGAGGAAGCTTAGGTGTAAATGTATCATTTATAACAAAACTAATATTTGTAAAACCAGGTATTATGTAAAACGGTTTTATTAAATAAATTATTATTATTCTCTTTATTACATTATTTATACATATTAATTACACTTGTAAATAATATTACAAAAGGAAATAATACATTTAAAAATATAAAAAATAGTAGACCATCGGGTACAGGGACCAAGACACCGGTGGTTAGGATTTCAAAGACAGAAACCTCACTATACGAGCCGTGTCAATGAGAACTGCCTTCTGCATCAGACCCTTGATCCAGCCTTTTAACGTGAGCCTCTTAAGATGTTGGTCGAGGCTCTTGGCTATCAATCCGTGAGCAGATACTACTATCGGAACAATGATCGCCGAATCCACATACCACATACCGACAAACTCGTGAGATAAATCCCAATATTTCATTTGTTTTTGTTTTTCAACTTTTACAAGATTACGACGATGATATCAACAATCATTGCGCCACGCTCTAATCGACCTATCACCACAATATCCGTACCATCTTTCAGGATATATTTCCGATAGTTATCCGTCGTGATAACTTCGTCCAAAACTGCACAAAAGAAATCACCATACCGTAGCCAAGTCTTAGATGCTTTTAAGTCTATATCGGACCCGTTTAGGGCCCGATTAACCAACCATGGAGCTCTTTGCCCTTCCATACTTCCCTGCTGCTGAACTTTCTCTTTAGCCAGAACAAGCGGACTGAGTCCGGCGTCCACTGCAACTACATTGCGATGCACTCCCACGTCAGTATGTAGAAAATATTCTCTGAGTTTAATAGTCCGCGACCCCCAAACTTTCGCGATATATACAATCTCATAACCGATGAACGTGGGTGGTGCATTCGGAATGCAGTGTACGGACTCTCCTGTCAAGGGCATCTAATTTGATCGGAGTCCATCTAAGTATACCAAAGGAATACATCAGAACCGGCATAACCCAACAATTGCAGACACGCACTTTGTTGTCCCATTTTTTTCCGTGGGAAATCCCCTCGGATACCACTTACCAGTGGCAATGTCGGACTCGCGCCGACTAAAACCGCACGTCGTCTCAGGTACCAGTAGTCGGGGAACCAGGTGTACCCTAGAAAGGAAAGCACTTTGTTGCCCCCTGATAAAAGACTTTTTCAGGCGGCCAAAAAAAGCGTTCCTGCAACGTATGTTTCATGTCGGATTCCGTTATTCCAACGACTGTCATATACCTTGATACCTGTAGGTTTCAATGGCAGATCTGAGTTTTTTGAATCTGAAAGCTCTGTCCTTTCAGATTCTACTATTACGCCCTTCTTTACATACACTGCACACTTGTCGACACCAAATTATTATTATTAGGTGTGCGCGACATTGCCGACGAATGCGGGAAAGCATAGGTACTGCGATAGTACCGTCACAGAAGGAGGAGGCCGCCTGACTACATTGGCAACTTGGCGCCACAATTATCAATCCCTGGTAGAAGATCCAGAGGCAGACCGAAGACAAGGTTTGAGGATGTAGTGCTGAGGGACATGAAAAACTGTCGCGTTTCCGAAGACAACATAGATGATAGAGTGAAGTGGAGCGGACAGACGAGAAAAGCTGACCCAACCACTATGTGGGATGAATAGCTTTGGATGAGAGGGAGAAAGTAGCTATTTTCCTACTTTTTAAATAAATTATTTTATTTAGACTAACAAAGCGCTGAATTTTTAATTGAAGACGACATGTATTCTATGTAACATGTTTATACGAAAAGATTTAAGTTATAAAAGCAAACTAGATTGGAAAACAAATTAGATACAGCTTATCTCGTACATCACAATAAAAATATATATACATACACAAACAAAACTTTCGTTTTTTAAAAATAAACAGGTAAAAATAAAACAAGGGCTCGTCCAGGTAACAGGCGAAAGAAATGGGACGGCGCAGAAATCAAGGCCAACTAAAGCTCCTTAATACGGGCTTGCGTTCTATTATTGTGAGTTCGTAGTACGAGATCGTTGTATAAATAAGCAAATATCTATTTATATTTCTTAGCGTTTATATCGGTGATTGACCTATAATGTATAAGGTAATTGGCTATGAACAATAAACCGATGAATAAGTTTGTTCGGAGTTAATTTAAGATTCTGGATTCTGTTTGACACTTTTACTGCAGAACTTTGAAGATTGCTTTCCACTACTATATAACTTATACACCTGCGGAGAGTAATGTTAAAAGCTGAGATTAGCGTAACGATCTTAAAGTGTGTAGTTGTAAAGAATGATGGGTGACACACAAACCTGTGCTTTGAATGTAGGTGGATATGGATGACTTTTAATAAGCTTATTTAAAATCTATCAAATGTCAAACAGTTAGACGGGTGTCGATGTAAGTAAATTTCTGATCTATACAAATATTAGTTTACAAAATGTTGGCACAAGTAGGTAAAGTATGGAACTCAAACGCACGCCCTCATTTCGCGTTTACGTGGGGCTTCGCGATTCGATTTGAGCCGGCCGACGTCACGTAGTATAGCCATGCCGTTGCTATAATATTATAACACGTATATTACCTCGTTTTATACCCTATAGGGTTAAAAGGGTACGATCTTGCTTTTAGAGGTCGGTAAACTGTAAGTAATGTTTAGTACCTTTCATGAAATAACAAATTTAACAAATTTTTATAGCAACATTTCTCGCACATTGTATATAAATGAGAGTAATCCCTTATGCCTTCTTAGCTAGGATAGAAAATAATAGAAACAATCATTGATTGATGGTCCTAATGAGATAAAATGTTAGTCTGTAGTATCTTATTGAACTTTACTATAATATAAAATGGAAATGAAAGACATTTTTGTTTTATGTTCATATTTAGTATTTAGGGCACTACTACATTGAAATAAATTCTGTTCTTCTAATTTAAATCGTACATAACACTATTCCTTATAACCATGATTATTAATTAAAATTTTATTAACAAATTCATTAAAAGTTTTCTTATGGAGCATTACTAAAATATGAATACATAACATGTTAATGCCAATTATATTGTAAGTATATCTATGCTTATCAGTAACCGGCATATCGATTAAGATAGTAAAAAGCGATTTTATATTACGATTACATGTTCATTACTCAAGTCTAGCTTAGAACACGAGCTAGCCATAGAGATTGTGTTCTACAGCAACATGATAACGACTGCTGGGGTACTAGGTTTAGATATGTATCCAGTTACCTTTGCTTAGTAGTCGCACTACATTGTCTGTTGGCTCTTTGTCATTGTTAACACACATAGTTATACTAGACCTCTGTCATTTAAACACCCCTGTATGTTGATAAGGATGTTCATATAGAGGAAAACATGTTTTTCTTGAGGAATGTGTTGAGTCTGTAAGTGAACAATTTGCTTGAGCGTTTTAAGACACCAGTATAGGCCACCTAAGAGGTACCGTTTGACAGTTCTCACAGATTGAAGTATAGTATGGGTTCAAAGAAATCGATTACTAAAATATCTGATTCTTAAGAGATTTCGATATCATTTTTAGTATGAATTAATCGATTACAGTTTTACAGATTTATGTATGTTACTATAAAAGCCCGTGCAATGGCACATCATAGGTTTTACTAGTAAATCTTAGTAAACACTAGACTTGGACACGGGCGATTTTTGCCTTCAAAGATTTATTTAAAATTACATTAACCTACATACTTTAAATTTTAATTTTATTTGGATGTCAGATCAATTTTAAGTATTATTAAACACTTTAACGCCTCGAGTGAAAATTACTCACTCGTTATTAAAAATCCGATTTATCGAACACTAACAATTATTCGCATTCAAATGAATTTGAGGAGACGCAATACTACGGTAAAGGATCTACCTACGTGACTGTGAAATGAAGTTTGAAAAAAAAACATCTATTATGTATAAGTTGGTTATTTTGCTTTGTTTCAGAGATTTGAATTAAGTCTTTAAGCATTGTATATCTTGCTACAAAATAAAAATAGCTATATAACTCCATGGTTTTACGGAAAAGGTTATTTAAATTGTGTGTTTCGCCTATACAAAGTTGTTTCGTCTTGAAAAGCATGAAATGTCAAAGGGTACCTCTTCGATTAGATGGACTCCAATACTAATAATTTATAAAGAAAACTATTTAAATATTTTTTTTATTCGATCGGATTGGCGTGCGATAGGAGAGGCCTATATCCAGCAGTGGACTGCGATAGGCTGATGATGATGATATGTTTTGTACGTACACATTTAGCTATTAAAAATTAATATAATAACCTTGTTTCTCTTTTGTGAATTTCAACATTTACGTATTAACACATACATAACAGATTAACCATCATTGTTTATCTGTTATGTGTGTGTGTGTCTTAATCTGTTTTTCTATGTCTTAATAAGTAATCTGGCGTTAGATTATGATTAATATTTAGTCATGAGTTGTTTCAACTTTAAAGATTGCTCTGTCTATAATCTTTAATACTACAATACATAACACTTCATGCTTTATAATATACATAAAGGAAAAGTATTAACTTCGAAATTTAAAAAAATATATTTTGCACAGGATTCCGACAACGTATTTTCTCAGACAATGTCAAGGATCCGGGTAATGTTGAACGTTCAAAATAGAAGCCCTTGAAACATGACTGCAGATAACAGCTAATCTCGAGAACCCAGTCTCTTGGCTTAACTGGCAAAAGTGTCCATTTCGACGTAGTAATGAATATGAAGTAAGCATAAATAACGCCCTAATGACACTTTACCGATACCGATAGTCCTATCACAGAACGTTTTATATGTATAATATTCTAAAATTTCAGTGGCGTTCGCGTAAAAAAAATATTTTAGCTTTTCTGTTCTTTTCTTAAAAATCCGGGAGTGTAATGGAAAGTGGAAGCCAGTACCTTCATTCCTTACTTACAAGCCTCTCCCCTTAATGTATAACACGCACAGCTTACTCCCAAAGAACTGTAGTGTCTATACTTATAAACCTTTTCTGACTTAAACACCATTTTCGGACTTTTTAGGGTTCCAACGTGCGCTCGAGGCACGGAGGGTCTCAATGTGTTAAGAATGGTCCATTCATGGACTGACCTGGCTAGGATTGCTTAACATCACAACGTGTTAACCTAGCCCTAAGCCCCTCAATTCTTATTATATGTCTCTGCGAACCAAACTCTTAATTTTCATTAAGCCCCTCTGCTTAAGTTATAATAGCAAAACATTTATTAATATTATTCATGGATATGACAATTGACTTACTAGTTTTGTTCCATAATGATTACGCTTGTAACTAGGTATTACATATTATGTTTTGCTTCCGAATAACATTTTATTTAATTATTTGTATTAACCTAATAATAGATTTTGATTCTCCTTTACAAAATTACTTTGATTTTATTTAATATTTTTGGATGCAACTAGTTGTCACAGTATTTTTGCAAATAAATATTATTCTGAACCTCTCTAGTATACCTACCTACCACCTTTTTTTTTTCTACACAAAAATAAAACAACTTGTAAAATAAAACAAATGAAATCTATCTTCTGACATACGTACTCTTCTAACGTACTCGACGTTATTCATACCTAGTTGTGTACTTTGTCCTGTCGATTTTTGTTGATTTTTTTGGTAATTCACTTGGTTCTTATTTAATTGGGTTAAGAGGCGCCCAATGAAATGAGAACCAAATTCATTCGTCTCTATCATCTCAGTCTCCGTTGTCATTTCATTCAAAACACTTTCATTTTCCCTTAAACATTTTCAATTTTTCTTTGTTTTGTTTCTTAGAACGATGTCCGTATTATTCTCTTTGTTTTGTAACCAAGTAAAAAAAAAGTCCAGTCTTTCTCAGGTGAAATGTTTGCCAACAGCATTAAATTCTGGAGTATATATTGCAATAAAAAATGCAAATTACGCTTGTTGCGTTTACGTTCGCCTTTCCTGACACCTAACAGTAATAGTTTCTACAACCGAGCGAACAGAGTGGTAACTCTAGTCATCGCACCGGAGCGTGACGCTGCGGCTACCAGAGTTTACAAGCTAGTTACGATTACCATTATGTTATGTAGAAGTTGGAAAATTGAAGTAAATTATCATTACATATGTAAATTGCACAAAGGCTAAAACCATTAGCCTCAACCCACTTTTGAATTGGCATTGATCAGTATTCGTTTACCTTAATTCTAATATTGCTTATTGAACACTCGTTGTGGTTAATAGATAAACTACTACAAACTTCTTTTAAAAAAAAACGAATTTAAATATATTAAGAACAGGACGTGCTATATTTCTTCAAAGGGACATACGTTACTGGGCTGAGTATTTAGACACCAAAGAAATAACTTTTTCGTCCTAAAATTAAAGTAGTATAAAATATGTATTTAACTACAAGTCATGCAAAGGATGCGCAGAATCATGTGAACGAGCCTTCACCAACAGCCTTTAATAGTCCACTGCTGGACATAGGCCTCTCCTTAGAAAGGTGGTTTTGGCCTACTATACCACGCTGGCCAGACGGGTTGGTATAGAGTTCGTGTCAAGTTTTCCTTCTCTTCGCAATGCTATTGTCGGGCGTAGTTTGCTCCCTTACTCGGCTCTTACGGCACCTACGGGATGACTAGGGGTGGTGACACTCTGTATTCATAATCCGTCCCCACACAGAGTCACCTCAAACCACTTTTACCAACAATGTCAAAAACAATAACATTTCGTCTTGCCTTGAGAAACAATAAGTGTTAAAGGTAACAATTTAAGAATGTGAAAATCGTATCGTAGTCGTAAAAAAAGTAGCAAAAGTAGCAGAGCCTGTACTATGGTAACCAAACTGCTGATAAACATACCTACTTATATATTTCTAAACATACATATTATAGATAAAGTACCCAGACACAGAACAATTGACCGTGCTCATCACACAATTATTTATGTTGGGTGGGAATCGAACCCACGACCTCCGGCGTAGCAGTCAGGGTCACTAACCACTAGACCAACAGGCCAGTCAATTATCGCAATACATTATGTTATCTATGTGATCAACTTAACTGACGCCAGGACGAAAAACCAAAAAATTTATAGATAAGTAATATTGTATTAAAAATATATCATCATCATCATCAGTCTTCTGCCGTCCACTGCTGAACGATGGCCTCCCCCAAGGAGCGCCAACCATCTCGGTCTAAAACATATACATCTGCAACCTATTTATTATACCATGGCACTGGCAGCACTAACATCCTTGCAAGTGTTATGTAATAGATATTCTGAAATCACACGCTCCAAGAATCAAGCGGAAAACTGATACAACCAATGCGGTTTTAACTGCTTAATGTTATACAATCATGAATCCATTATATTTTATTAGGTGTTAAATATAAAATATACTAAATTTATTTTATACATGCAATTTGACATTTATTTTATTAAAATATTGGCAGGGTCCCCCCCGTCTCGTTAGTTTACAGTTTGAAACATTGTTAATTTGCTACGAGCTTTGATTGTACATAATATAATATAATATAATATAATAATATTCTACCACAATCACACAACGCCATCTAGTCCCAAACTAAGCAAAGCTTGTACTATGGGTACTAGACAACTGATATAAATACATATATACTTTTTTTTTTTTGTAAATACATACATATTATACATAGAAACACCCAGACCAAATCAAACATTAAATGTTCATGCACACAAATGCTTGACTTGAGCGGGAATCGAACCCGCGACCTTTGGAATAGCAGTCCGTTACACAAACCACTACGCCATTCGGTCGCCATGTGGTGAATTTGTCAATAAGGACCTTCATCCTTCCTACCTAATCTAAATATCTTTACTTTTAAGTGTTTAAAGATACTGTATATCTGGACCCCGATCAAGAAATCGAGAAATACAGTGTCGAAATGAAGTAAGAACACACTAGTTGTTAACCCATTAGAAATCACTGTACTCAATTGAGTACAGCCATATTTTTGAATTTCAATTCAAACACTTGTAAAATTTAAGGGGCCTACTTTGTTATTTTATTTAAGTTACAATTTCGATGTATTCAAGTTTCTATTTTAGGTTAGATGGTTCGCATACCATTAGGTAGCGTCAATAGTGTTAATACCCGTTTAAGTAGGTACCGTCATCGTATCTAAGCTTAATTTAAATTAAATTAATATTTATAAATATTACATTAATTAGTTAAATCACATAAACCGTCACGTCATCTATCTAAACATAACGACATTAAGCCATGCCCTACCAAATGTGTGTTTACGAGTAATAACATGTGTTGTAAAATTTTACCTACAGACACGAATTAATTAAGTTCATTCTTTATTAAAACATTTTATCTGATATTAAAATTACGATTTTTAGAAATGATTAAAAAAAAATTAAATAGCAAAATATTTCCTGAAACAACACCAACTACCGCTAATTTTTACATAAAATCAAAAGGTTACAAGAAGATCAGCCCATACATACAGAATATTCGATCATAAAACCGTAAGTTCACATTTGTACCTTACATACGAGTTTTTGTTTGAGGTAAGATCACGCAGACAAAAATAATCCAATATTGCATTCAGAGTCACTTGAATTCAAGGCAGTTAATATGATACACGTTATTAATGTATGAGTGTTAATTACGGCTGAATATGACTGGATACAATTAATATTAATCTAATGCGTTAAAGTTAACAACATTTGCGGTGATATTTAATTAAGATGTTCACCAAAATACGGACAGTTCCAATCCACATGATTAATTAATGCCTCACAGTATAATGGTCAAGAATTAAGTACTGCCTACGAGTGGTTTTTATATAATAAATACCATATTTTTATCGTTATCAGTAAATATTCGTAAAAGTGCTCGAGATGTCTCCAATAGTCATTTTATTGTGACTAACAGTGTCAATGTGGGCAAGGCTAGTACGTCAGAATGACGCAGACGTTTGAGCCGCGCTGCGTTCGGCCTTAGGCGCGCGGGCGCACGCTCCGCTCACGTCACACACACAGCTGATTGTGCTACCTACTCGACCGGTGTAAACAAATCATAGTAACGCTCCCACGCTACACTATTAGATGAATATGACTACAGTGCAGATAGGTCACATAAATATTTATCAAAACAGAAACTAGCGGCACTTCTCATTGACTATCCACTTCTAACTTCGAGTTCTTGGAAAGTTAATACGCTCTCGTGACATTAAAACAGTTTCAAGTCGTTGTTTGTGTTTTAAATTGAAATTAGAGTAGGTTTCGATACGTGTACTTGACTCTTAGTTGGTTGTCTATTGG
Source organism: Arctia plantaginis (assembly GCA_902825455.1). NCBI lineage: Eukaryota > Metazoa > Arthropoda > Insecta > Lepidoptera > Erebidae > Arctia > Arctia plantaginis. The sequence continues at coordinate 1,575,438 of CADEBD010000283.1, read as the reverse complement.
TTTTTTTATCAAACTGATGAGTTTTCAAAGCGGTCAGGGTCAGTATTTTGGCTAGCGACAAAAATTGTCGTCATTAAAGTCATTAATAACGGGGTCAACAGCTACCGTCGACAGGCCTGAGAGCGTCGACGGAAACTACTTTATGGGCCAATTATGTTATCACATAGAAGAAATCTATTTTTAATATCACAACTATATGTCTGTTTACGCATAAGAAATGCGATTTAAATGCTTGCTAAACATTGTTATTTATTTGGTACAATCTAATAACTTTCATGTACTGTTCTTGTATAGCTGTAACGATTAAGTTACAAATTTAAATTGTTTTTCAGACTTTTAATTTATCTAGCGAGGTGTGTTTTATTAAAATATTAGGATATAACAAAGTAAGCCCAGATAACTTGTTATTTTGTAAAAATGATTGCGACGGTTTCCTCTAAAACTTATAATAAGTTATTGAATATATAAAGTTTTAAAGTTGACCCTTCTCAAAATATCCTTAACTCTAGTAGTAGTCTTAGTACTACATCTAGTTATAGCACGATATCAAGAAGAGTGGAACAGATGTTATAAATATTAAGTAAAAACTATAACAGAATCGGCACGGCACCATTGTTGAATATATTAGGTTAACCAGCTGGTTTGCATATGGCGAATAGATTGTTTAGATAAAACGTCTGCCAACCAACGCTCAGACACCATGCTGCAGACTCGTGGGTGGCACAGTAAATGTTATGATGACATTAGTCACTTTAAGCAACATATTTAAAGCTAACAAAAATAATAGTTTAGTAATCGTTTTGAATTGTGTAACTATATGCACAGCTCTAGTAACTCGTTATAGAGTAGAATAAATAACGAAGACTGCAAAGGTTTTACCTAAACAACGATTGTTCACCCATGTTGTAATAATTTTCTACGTAAGTTATTAATTATTCAATAGTTCACCATATTGTACCTACGAAGTGTTAAGTAATACGAAACCTATGTAAACCTATATAAACCTAACCATGTGGCCATAAGACAGAAACAGAGGGTTATTTGTATTTGCTAATTTGGGAACAGTCATGTCACATTGTTTTAAAATAATTCTTTACAAATATCCGAACACGCAATCAAATTAGGAAGGAGGTAAACTGGTAATACTTGGTGGAGGTCAATAGTATATAACCGATTACATAAACATTTTACCTCGGTAACCATTAGGCGAACTAATAGCATTTCCTTGTACAGAGCGGGTACCATGTAAAAAGCGAACGTTAAACGGCGAACGACGTCGAGCGCGACGATTCTCGTCGGACCGCAGAGCGAGCAGCGAGGTACCCCTCCTACTCGCCGAGATTCGCTGTATCAAAGGACATTGCATTTGCATACAGAATCGACTTGACTTATCTGGATTATTCACATAAAATAATTCCATAAGCTTAGACATCTATACGAAACAGAGATTATAATATGTATTATTTGAGCGCAAGAGTCAGTCAATAGTTGACTTACACCTGCCGTTCAGGTCACTACACCTGCGCACCTGCGGCTAGTCATCACTTAGTCGTTAATGGGAACGAGAGCAAAAATGCTCCACCTTTTATTTTCTTTAAAAAAAAAACAACTCCCGCACTAGGAATATATCCTGTGTCGCGAGGGACTTTACAAACATACAACGAACGGACACAGAGAACACCCACACTCAGAACAACTATTTGTGGATCACACAAAGTGTCGTCCCATGTGAGGATCGGACCCACAAAACTCAGCGTAGTAGTGAGCGGCGTGGCGACCGCTTAAACCACTACGCCATCCGTGCAGTCTGTTAGCTGTTAGTCACATGCATAGTAAAGACGACAATTTTATCACATATGCCGGTGGCCCATAGAGGATTTGATACCTAAGTATAAACGTCGCTACGCTTTCACAATATTTATGAAAACAATTTTGTTACGATCAGTAAGTACATGCGAATAAATTGAGGAATGCGTGTCACGAAAGTATAGCCGTCGTGTTTTATTTTCCAAATCATATTTCAACGGAGACAGGAGCGCGCTATAGCCGATGAAAAAGGCGAGGCGATACCCTTTCTGCAAGAAATATTGCTAGTTCTACGGTAGCGCGCTCAGGCGAAATACGCACAAGGTATCTACCATCTCCAGCGGCTAGGCCTTGTTCGGTTTATCTCCCCGTCATACTCAACTTGGCGTTTGGGAAATTGCGTAAACAGCAAACAAAGAATTGCACATCGAGATAAGGAACCGGAGCGAATAGCGCTTATGAACGCCCCTCAGCTGTGTTCTCCGTAATTTAACAAACGACCGACCGTTACACCCTCCTTTGATATTCCTCACCATCAACACCAAGACTGTTTTACGTAATAAAAACATAACATTAATTTAAATTCAGAACAGAAAAGCAAGTCGTAAATGATTATGTGTATTCGAAATTGAATCGTACAGCTTATGTTAGATAAGGCATGCGTTCTTTATTAATATGAAGACTGTATCAAAATAATGTTGGCGTTTGAAAAATTCCAAGTAAGAAAACGGTATCGATTAGCGAGGCCTTGATTTTATGTAATACGGATAGAAGCTCCATTTAAGTTTCATAATCCGCAAGAGGCTGCCCGTCATAGATAGGACAGTTTCGACGAGGGTCGGGACTCCGCACGGATGCTCTTTGGCATTCGGCGTTAAAAAGAGAGCTTAGGCCTAGGCAGCTAACAAGCTAACAAATTTTAATAGGTACGCGCTACGTAATGCATGCATACATAAAAATTGTAAAGCATACAAGCTGACCACGATCATTCGACAATAACGTCGACCGATCCAATGAGTACTTAACTAATATTTCAACGTTTACATACGCAAACGTGCCTGAGCTGCCATTGTGTGTTAATCCGGGCGAGCACGTCGACCTAAACAGATTAATTCCAAACGTGCAATACTGTAAGTCAAATATATTATAGTTTAGATGCAATAAAAATGCAAAAATAAATTAAATAAGTTACGGAATTTACCACCACGTAAGCCGAATGTAGTTTCTAGAGATAAAAATCGTCATATAAAATTGCTGCAGCCAATACCACGTCTTTCAAACTGAAACCCTCTTTCGAAAATATCAGTGAGAGGAGGAATTTTGGGGCTTTGAATGAAGCGACTGTCGCGCTCGATAGCTTTTAGGGTGACTTCTTGTAGGTACTAAGTATAACGATATTTGTGAAGGTTTTTGAAGTCCTCGAAACGCAAACCTTTGTATGTTATATATAATTATAAAGCTCAAGGAATAGCACAAAAATACTGAGTAGTGCTGATGTCAATTTTGTAGTAGCGAGCAATCTCGCTACTGCAACTGATTGATTAAATGCTTAACGATAACGCACTATCCCGTTTAGACATGAAAAACACATGCGTAAAACAACATATTTCAAAATAGTTTATATTCCTCTTTTGAAAATTATTATTTTCTTTTTCTTATTCTTTTCTGAAATGTATTTACTATCTATTGATAATCGCAGAGTTAAATCAAAAATCAATATTTATAATACACAAAGAACAACACAAATCGAACACGCATTTGAAATGATGTTAGGGTATATCAAAACTTACAACAGGAAGACGTTTGTTTTAGATATCTGTATATTTAGAACTAAGAAAATGGAACAGGTATTAAGACTCCTTTCTGTAAATTTATCGGTAGAGTATAACACATATAAAATGTTGATCTTAAGAGTTAAAATAGAGACCAAACGTTGGCGAGCTAAAGTTTGTGGTGCACGTATTCAACTACCGCGTTTTGACTCACAAAGCGGAGTCAAGTTACCAATAGAAGAACACGTCGCGGTCGACGAGCTCGCTAGAGGCGGATGGGAGGTGAGTAGGGAAAGGGGGCGGTACTCTTGGCGACGTGACATTTTCGCAAACAAGCCACGGGGAGTGTGGCAGCGGTGCCGTGAAATTTGCAACCTCGGCGCCAGCCGCTATCCAACGGGCCGCGACTCGCGCCAACATAATAGGCGAAATCGATGAATAAATTCGGTGATCCGAGTTTCACTACGCCGTCCGAAAGTTGACTACCGACAAAATGTGCCCATTATGCGTCGAATTATTCACTAAATTATGGGAACACGGCGATTCGCAAGAGAGCAAGTTTGCAAAAAATACGAATAAGTCAAAATTTTAATTTACAAATTAATTTACGTTTTATGAGACACCAATTTTAATGAAAATATGTGTGACTCAGTGATGTAACAACTGGTTTTATTAAATGGAAGTAACATGATTAGGTATCAATGCGGACCTTTATTAATTACACATTACTTTATAAATAAGTGTGACAATTTTACTAGTTGACCATTATTTATATATATATATATATAGTCAATGTGCTCTATGGAACAGAAAATTGTATTAAAAAACCAATTGGATGAATATGATTTCCTTCAATTTTTTTGGAATCCAGCAGTCAAGTAAAAATTATGAAAAGGATTACATTAAAGACTAATAATAATGATGAATAATGATGATGAATGAACACATTCAAAACACATAGAACCTAGTATTGGTAAAATTATTGTTGACAAATCCAAATATTTTTCTATAAATCAGTTACCATTACAATTTGGTTTCGTAATATAATTGATATGTTTTCAGTTATCTATTTGATATATGAACCAATAAATGAAGTTTTAGTAATTACATGCATTCATTCTAGTCTCTTTCACCAATAGCAAATCTTTGTTAGCTAATTCAACTCACACATAATTAAAAGGCTATCGGTAACCAAAAGCGTTTCGAAATTATATCGTGAGGAACAAAAATATGATATACACCTAAATACTCTTACAAAAAAAAAAACTTAAAATCCAAGTTAACCGCGTAGGAAAGCGTAGGATAAAACAACCTGGTGATGTAATTAAGAGAAAAGATCAAGGGAAACCGAACACGTTTTAATTATTATACAACAAATACACGTAGCGACTGAAAGTCCATGACCAGAATCAAGCCTAAAGCAGTTGAAGGGTAGTAAAAGTATTTTCGTCATTAATATCGATAAGAGATCGATTATATGGAACATTTCAGATTTTCCCATATTGATATTATCATATTGATTATATTCTAAATAAATTCGATATGTAAATATTTGTAAAGTATGTAAAGGTAATTAAAATAAAACAAGTAAAACTATTCATAAAACAATCGCCGTTTTTTGTTACTGGTACCCGCGACTTCGTTCACGTGGAATTTGAAAAGCGCTGCCTTAGTGGGTTCGGTGCAAAATGTTAAAGGGTTTTCTGAGAGGGAAAATAGCCAAAGTTATTCCTCATGTAGACAGCTACCTGGTAGTAAAATATTTACGAAACTAATCCAGCTGTTTAGAAGTACCACCACTACGCCATCTAGTCGTCATATTTTCAAAGATTTTTGGTCCTTCAACTGAGCCTTGTGCAGGTAAGGAGAAAGGTAGGTGTATAGATTCTCATCTCAATCTGATGAGGCTGTTTCTAAGCGATGACTAACGCTTTAGCTGGCTTGAGCAAGGTTGTCAGAAAAACTAATTAATTAGACGACGTAAATTACCTCATTAAAAAAAATCGAAATGCGAATAGGACTCTCATCTTGCGGGTTCTATAACTTTGTAGAGAAACCTTAGAGTATGCAAACAGTTCAGGAAAATTCATTTCGGGAAATGGCGGTTTAATTTAACTGACTGATATTTATAAACATTTAAAATAACTTATACTCAACAAATAAACTGAGCCCTGTCTCCTTTTTGTTTCAAAGCGGTGTCTAGCGGCATGACTTAAAATCCGATCCTAACATAAATATGACGTGAGAAACCATTGCGAATTCTTCAATAATTGTACTACAGACTACAGTTGACTGATTGCGAGGCCCACAGAGACTTCCTTTTTTTATGGTACGTTGGTAATTTATTTGTAATAGCTAATATTATAAGTCCAGGATTATTTGACATTGACATGATTTTTATATTATATTATTAGTCTTATTTTTAATTACATATTTCAACATTTCCATTTTATACAATTTTATCTTTATCTTAATATATACCTAATTTTATACTACTTTATTTTGGGTACAGTTATACGAAGTAATTCACAATTTAATTTTTGCAGTATTTATAGCAAGTAAATAGAATAACTGAACGCATCTATGCACTAATTCGAAGTATTAATTAAAACCGGTTTTGCCATAAATATAATCGCTCTAGCAATACCGTAGTAATAATGGCATCTGTCGGTCGCAAACTATACAGTCCAAAGGCTCGCAATAAACATTAGGTGTTCATTGCTAGTTTATTACAACTTATAAATAATTCTCTTGACTAGCAAAGGCCGTGTGATGTAACATCTGAATTTCCAACCCCATATATTTTCAGCGAAAATGAATCATTTTATCTATCGAATATAGCGCTTCAGCATCAATATAATGGACAAAAAATGGCTCTAAATATTTCTTGCACAGCACGTCACGTTTCTGGAGGTCATCAGAACGCAATAAAAACATCGGAAACATTACGGTGTTTTAATTGTTTCAATATCCGTGAATATAAAATAGATGTTTAATTAACGTTTCGGCAAGATACAAGTACATTCAAATTATTTATAGCAAAGAACTTGATCAATATGTTTTAATAATATAGAAATAGATACTTACATAAATGGGATTAATAAGTGAAATTAAATACATATTATTATGTACGTTAAGACATTGTGGCATTATGTGCTGATGACGAGGCGGGAAAAAAATATTCCCTATCTTATTATTATAACATCCACACAAAATGTCTAACTATAGGAGAAACACAATTCAGCGCCAGTTTTCAAGACATTGCCGCTATCTGCTCAGAAGAAGCTTCTTGAATTGTGTTGAATAATCGCTTGTACCTAATCCGTACGTCTTTACAGGCCTGAGCAAACATCTCCGAAATACTGCAGAATCAAGCAAAGAATGAAGATATTATTATAATTATCGAGCAGGACGTCTAACGCTCTTTTGGTATAACTGAGGTTAGGGTAAAAACCATTATGTTCTAAAGTACATCAAACGACACGGAAAAGTGAAGCCTTGGCAATGTCAAGGATACATGCGCGCTGGTGTCTGTATTGGACAGTAAGCTTGAGATTCAAGATAGCACTTTCAGTGGATAGTCCAAGCGCAAAATCCGTCCTACTAACAGTTTTCGTATTCAATAATCGTGAGTTTTTAACATATTTAAAGGAAGATTTTATGACGGCTATTAAAGACTTGGCTAAAGCCAACATTGGATTCCAGGGCAGATCGGAGACGGTTTATGCTAATGACCATCTATGTAAAGAGCATAAACAGCTTTTTAATAAACTGAAAATCATTTCCTAAGAACTATCAATATGATTGAATAAAACAAACTCAAAAATCAAGAATAATGCCTTAATTAATCTTTTAAAAAGGGTCCAAGTGCTCGTACTATATATAAACAGCTGGCTAAACTACTGATTGACACTTCTCGTGATCAGAAGGCTGGTCTTTTTCTAGCACAGAGAATTAGCATTGCCATTCAACGTGGCAATGCTGCCAGTCTTCTGGCAACGCTACCAGTAGGCGATGATGCGGAGGAATTTTTTGATGCTTGTATGTAGATAGTGTAAATGTTGTAAATATTCTAACTTAATTTTATTTAATTTTTATTCTTAATTTCTTTTTTCTTTTTGTACTAGATACTGGAATTTCCTCCCTTATTTTTCACTTTCTTGCACCTTTTATTAGCTTTAAAAATTGTTGTTGTTATATTTAAGTGATCTTATTAGAAATAAATATATTACTATTTGTAAAAGGCCATATTTTTAAAAATAAAGCCTTTATTACAAAACACACACATACATATTTTATTACTAATACGTTAAGTTTATCCCTGTTTAAAATTTTAAGCAGTTGTAGCATCAACAGCTAACATGGATTATCGCGCTCATCGCTTATTAGACACATATTAATAAAATTGCGTAACACTTTCCATTACAGATAATAAATTTGTTTTATTTTGCATATTGATGTGTCATAATATTGTTTACAACCTTTACTTCTTTTCGTACTTCGTCGTCCTCCCTTAATACGGCCTTTATAGCAAGTAATCCCTAAGAAAGATGAATCTATCTATACGTTGACGAGTTGTATAACTTGGATCCATGTCTTTAAGTCAGTTTAATGGAGTAGTCAATCGGCACGGAAGAACATTAGATTTAGTAATTTCAAGATACGGAGTGGTTAAATCCCTTGGTCTCCACTAAGTCTGCCGGTACTGTTGATTAGTTTTGAATTTAAGTTAAGCTGTCTCTATACCTTTGCTTAAACAAAACCTCTTACTTATTTTAAATTTTATAAGTGTGACTACTGTTTCCATCAGCAGAGGATATATACGTAAAAGATTGGGAAAGGGAATGTACGAATGCTATATACAAGAAGCTGTCTGTCTGTTACTATGTAATTAACTGTTTTATTAGTCCATTATATTTGTTATAATTGCATGTTATAAATAATAAATCATTAGCAATGGATGCTTTGTAAGAGAAAGAAGTAATTAAGTACATATTTTATTATATTACAGCTCTTGGGATTTACCGGTCTTAAAAAAAAATTGATGTAACTAATGCCTTGGTGGTGTGCTACGTCTTTCCAATTTCATCAAAATGGCCAGTTACGAGGTAAATCGAAACGCTTTCGTGTAGAAAATACAAGTGAATTTAAATTCTTCCGTTATAACGTGGACAAAAAAATATAACATTTCGTCGCAAAGCTTCGTCTATAGTTGTACCTAAGAAAAGAAAAATCATGGGATTTTGTAAACTAAATTAAGTGTCATATTATACAGCTTCAGATTTTTCGGCAAATGATATTTTCTCCAGAGCCACTAAAGAAGTTTGCGTCCAACCATTAATACGACAAAAATCATAGTAACAGTTTTTAATGGTTTTTTTTTAATCAAGTCTGAAAAGAATAAAAGGGTGATGACGTGTTACGCAATCAATTTGCGAAATTCAAAAGAAACACTTAAAGATAACATTTAAAAAAAAATTATAGCAAGTGTTGCTGCTTCACGACTACGTGCCCGGCGCTAAATTAAACACGTAATTAATAAAAGGTTTACAGAAATCAATTTCTCGATCTAACAAGCGTATTAATGTTGTAGTTAATAACATAAAAAAACGTTTTTTTATCAAAATTTTCGGGACTTTCCTTTACGCTTATATCGAGGGCATATTGAATTCTCCCCGCAAATACCGGAAACGTTGTGCATCTCACAGTTGAGGATCACACGCAATATCAGTAATATTGAGGATATGAAATATATAGCCCCAACTCACATGCTTGAAATACGATAAATTGTCTTCCACTAAGATTCAGATTTGTTAATGTAATAGAAATATCCACACATTAAGAAATAACAATTTAGAATATTATAAAATAACTTTATAATAGCTTTGGTCATTTTGACAAGTTTATGGAAAATAGGGCTTGTGCGACTCAAGTTAAACGGTGTTAAATTTTGGCTTTAGAGTGAGTCACCTAACACTATGGTCGTTATTCGTGCCTCGAGCGACGTGGCACCAAATGGGGATTGCATTTCATGATGGCAAAATTAGTTTAGAAGTAAAATCGATAACAAGTCTGGCAAACTTGTGTCTCCTGCATACTAAAACATATTTAAAATAACGGTCATAGTCCTGGGACCTGTGTTTAAATAAAATATTTTATCAGGAAAATACTTGGTACCGATAAATGTATTTATATAAGTATTATATACTTTTTATTTGACGTGATTTGTTTAAAACTAAGCTTTATTCCAGATAACCTACGTCATACATTAGTATGATAGTGAGTGGAGGTTAGCCAAGAGGTATTGGCGGTAATGTAGGCAAATTCGCAAATCCTGATTGTCGTGTGGGTGGCCGTAAACTCCCGTGAGAACCACAAATCTGAGATACTCGAGGCCACAGTCTAACAAGATAACAGATGCAAAATCATACCACCGAGTTGTGAAATTGAAAATCAAACGTTTGCAATACAAAATTTGATTTTATTAGTCTATTTAAAAAACGAATCTTGTTTCCAAAATGATTTTGTACTTCCGCTATTTATTTTAAATTTTATTTGAATAAGATTAATGGTCAAGCTATGAGATAACTTTTAACATAAAACCGGACACCTACAGAAACTCAAATTAAATGAAAAAAGAGGAAGTAAGAACTTTATTCACAATAATATACTCGTATTCGCGATCGCTAGAACTTGTATGATACACGGTAGGTTTAGTACCTACCGTGTATCATAAAAGTTCTTATTGTTGCAAAAAGAATGTCGACTATGTTTAAGTATCTCTTCGGTCGGTTCGTGCGCTTTGTGAATCACTGAGAACGATATGAATGCATTTTGTAGCAAAAACCACATATCATAAGCATGACTCTACAGAATTAAAACTTTACTGCCGAGAACGCCGCTAAGTGATTACAGAGATTCAAGTTAATAATTGTGTTTTTTTTAACATAATAATATTGAAAAAACTCGTATCTTATAGAAAACTCATTATATATCAAATGTATTTTATTAAAAGCTTCACGATTTTGTAGGCTTACAACTTTCAACAATTTATATATTTAACTGATATTGTTTAAGTTACTTCCTGTTGCCTGTTGCTTTGATACGCGTATTTTTGTTAACCTTCCGGCAAGCAAAGAACTGATGCCTCTATCACTAAACTGTAGGTACATAATCACAAAATAGGATATAAACACTTATTGATACCAACAATCCCTTTATTATAAAAATGTTTGTTTATCGTGAAACTTAAGACCATAAATACGAATTTAGGTAACATACACATCTCATCGATAATGCGATCGATACACGTAAATAATACAGAGTTCAACCGATTGAGACCACACGTAGTATACTCGAAATCAGATATTACTAAGAGAGGAGGTACAAACTAAAAGACCACTGGCCTGTATACTTGCCTAAAATCACATTACTACCACTATTCGTAGTGTTGTGGGTTATAACACCACTTGGACTTGTGAGACTCAAGGATGTCTGTTAAATGTTTATTTTGTAAGTCCCAGCGAGTATTCTTTACTACGAGTATTTAAAAAATCCTCGTAGTAAAGAATACTTTGCCTTTGCTTAAATTTTAATGCAGTATTCGTGCGTTTGCTGCATACAACCAACTTAATCTAACTTTTAACGTTATGGTACATTTTGTAATTTAGACCTGGGTGGCCTAAATTTAGATTAGAAGGTTCGGACTTTCTAGTGACTGAGCCTTTTATGCGACCCAGCTCAAGTTATTGCTTACATTACCCAATACCTGAGTAATATTCCTTTTAAACTATTTTCTTCTACTTATCAACCTCTCCTATCAAATAAAATTCATCAAGAGTCCACGGGAATAAGCTTGATTTTATAAAAGTGGGTCTAAACTGATAGTTAGCAAAATATGTATGTTCGACAAGCCTCTGCCTACCCTTTCGCGGATGTAGGCGTGAGGTATCTATGAGTACGAGTCATATTATCTTGTATTTTGACGCACTAGAATCTGAATGTTACCAAATAAATTTCGAGCTAGTAATTTGTTAAGATCAGACTCAGAATCAGAGATATTTAATCCGCATATGTAGAACTTAATTATTAATTAGAGGTATTATTGCTCTACCTTCTATTTAATACTATGCAGAGACGGTCTACGTTAAAACCAAGCATAGTTTTACATACGAGTAAGCCAATGAGCTTGATTTTCAAAGCATTTTATGTACCTAATTTATATCCAAGTTCTTCGAGAAAATTACTGACTCCACTGAAATAGAGCCAATGCACGTATAAAGCTACTGACTATTTCATTGTCTGATATATTTATATTTGGCACAAGTGTACTCTGTTAACATTATTGCAAATGTAAATAAAATGTCGTAATATACATATTTACCAAGAATAAAGCTCATATTTCTTCAGATATTAGAAGTTTGCTTTCCCAAAAGAAACCCCCGTAACACTAGTGATGCCACTATTAAGTAGCAGACCTGAGTTTGTACTGCCCTTTACTTAACAACAGAGAATAACAGTTCTATCTATACTCTATACAAATAAATAAAATTTAAGTGTCTGTTTGTGATGTATAGGCCTTTTTGCCTGTCCGTTTGTTCTGGGTAATCTTCAAACGTCTAGACCGATTTTGATAATATTTTACTACCATTTAGCAGTCTATATAAGGACTAACTTAGCCTTTTTTTCCTATAAGCAAACCCCTCTAAAATTTTGCCCGGGCCGGGAATCGCACCCGAGGCCTCATGGACTGCAGTCACGTACCGTTCCACTAAGGCAGTGTTTTTCAAATTCATCACGAACGAAGTCGTAGGTACCAGTTAGTGATAAATATAATATTTAACAGGTCTATTGTGTCTCCCGTAATGTGTAGGGCATGAGCTCCCAAAATAATTAAATTAGATAAGGAACCCTCTCTCGGTATAGCTTTTAATTTCTGAACATATTTGATTACGAAATATCGATGTCACAGCAACATAATATTGTATTAATGTTCATCGAATATAGATTGCGCCTGAAATGGCAGCCAATATAGCAGACTATTATTAGACAATCAATATTAGTTTTAATGAATACATAGTATTACAATGTGGCTACGACGATCCCGGTGTATGGTAGACGGGATATAAGTAATACCGTGAATAAAGACTATGGCAGATGGGCAGGTGTACCGCGCGCCAGCTGTCACGGACATTTTCTCCGACAAGTACCACCTGTCCCTAGAGAATTGTACAAACATGCAACTTTAGAGATTACTATAATGATTATTTTATTTATTTTCCTAGAGCAATCAGTTTTCGATTATGAGAATCATTAAATTTACAATCGGAAAATAAATATTATTCATCAGATTTCAAAGAAGTTTTAATAAATAAATGTATTGAATTCGACCGCCATACAATAGTATTACAAACTGGGCAAAAGCATGTGGGAAACCCCTACGATAACAAAGGAATATGTTTTTGTTTTACACTTACGAGTGTCACGGAACGGAAGATGAACCAAAACGCGATCTTACCTGAAAGAAAAATGTTTGGATTAATATAACAGCACAGCTATATATATAGATTTTGGGCGAAGCTATTAGATAGCAAATATAGCATTATCCAAAAAAAAAACACCCAAAAAACCAAATTGAAAAACATTGGAAGTATAAAAATATAATTATGTAATAATTAATGTTGTTGCGAGTAGAACTGTATGGAATTAAATATAAATGTTTTCGTGCTTCAATAGCAGCGAAGCAATTCGTACTAACCTGTGGGTTTAATGACTAACCAGTAAATCGATAGTGGGCCGGCCTATGCATAATTGGACTAGATAGAATGTTCACGAGCATATATGGGGAATTTGCACGACATAACTGCTGGACAGTAAACAAACAACAAAAATAAAACCAGTTATTCATTTAACAATACACAATGGCTGTGCATATTGTGTGGCTGGCAATCCCAAATTAAGTTTATTTATTCTTTAATACTAGAGATCTCCGGTGGTTGAATTTCGACCTTAAGTTATATTTACTTTAAATTATTTCAAAATTACATTAGATTTAACACGCATATTGTTTAACGTTTTCTATTTCTTCTTTATGTAAACGATAGGTAATCCAAATAAGACATTTCATGTTGAGCGAAATTTGCAGGAGTAGCGGTAGGTCTTCACGTAATAATTCGAACCCAAAACCGGTAACAAACGTAACTTTGTGTCTATCCTTGATAGAATGTAGTTAATTATGGTTATTTATGTAGAATTTATTACTTTATATCAATAACTCAATTTTATTTTTTATCTATTATTTTAGGTATGTATTTTATAATCAAAAATTTCAATTCCCAAAAGAAGAAACACTACATTTTAATGCAGTCCTATTCATGGCAATATTTCAAGGCCTTATTAAAGGTATTCAATAGCACATTTTTCTGTTCTCCCTGAGTTGGCTGTATTAAAATAAATCACGTATGAAAATTTCACAATAAAACCCACTCAGCGTCTCTCAATACATGACGAAGCCAATATGGAAGAAAGCGAATCTTGTAAATTACAACAGATGTCAGCAGTTGAAATGTTAAAAGAAGAATGGTATGATTTGGCAGGTTAATGGCTTTTGTTTCTGAGGTCTTTTGATTTAACTGTTTTTAATTGACATTCAATCTCTGGAAAATCTAACATTAGTCATTTAAATATTGGTAGCGATTTCTACTGTTAAATAAGCTATGTTGGGCATTAAGGCACACCTTCCCAAGAAATGTATAACTACCAGGTTTATTCATGAGATACTAATGGCAGGAAATTGAAAATATATTAAGGTGTACTTTTATAGTATTTTAAAGTAAATGGGAACTTCGACACTGGATATCGTAGTTTAAATCATCATTGATTCTAATTAAAATGTTATAACGGGTTGAGATGGAAATCAATATACTCTCTATACTCCGCTACTTACTTTTAGAGACAGTAGCTAGCTATTTACTTCTGGAAAGACAAAATATATATATATATAAAATATCTCTTTTTTTTAAGTCGTTCAAAAGTAAATTTACTTTTATAAACAACAAACAAATGCCCTGCCAAGGAATAAATAACCGGCATACAGTCGCAATATAGATTAGTTTAACATTTCTTAACTCATTTTAAACAGATATCTAATATTCTTTATATATGAATATAAGATGTCCAAGAACACAAATGTATTCAAGATATTTAATTAAGGATATTTTGGTAGCTCAAAGAAATATACTAATTTAAATTTTAATCTACTTGTATGTTGAATTAATGTAACACGTTACTCAGCTTACAGAATATACAGATATAACCGCAGTCTGATACATGTCGTGATACTATTTTAAACATATAAGCTACTTGACTACCGCGGCTGAATGTAATTATCGCTATAATGAACAGCATCCTTTATACATGGAAGACTATATTTGTTATTTACAGGCGTCTATTTCCGTAAAGAGATGTCCAAGGAAAGTGACGGGTTTACGCAGTTTCTGTATTATAATGTACTTGCTTTTGCCAACGGCTTCGCCCGCATGTCGGTAATCGCGGTAAAAAGTAGCCTATGTTATTCGTTTATAATGTGGGTTTCCATTGTTGAAAGATTTTTTTTAATCGAGTTAATGGTTTAGGTTAAAACGAATAAACATGTTCACTTTCACATTTATAATATATATATGGATCTACATTTGGGCAGGAAAAGTTAATAAAAAATGGACGAAGTAGTATTTTCTTATGCTGAACTTTATCTTTGAAAATTTAGTTCAGACCTCGAAATTTCTTACATTATAGAAAACTGGAAATTGAAACACAATATATATTATCAGATACAACTTATTTTTACACGACTGCGACTGCCTAAAGAAGGAGTGAGTTCATTTCTTCGGGGTCATGTATTTGTGTGTTTCTTTATTCTACCATAACTTCTAAATGTCTAAACAGTTTTGGATAAAGATATACTTTTAATAAATATTATATTTATATTTTAATTACATATTAATTTACATAAATAATATTACATTAACGTAAGGCACAAAAGGTTACAGTTTACTACCAGTAACACCATATTATGCGGATGTTAATTGGATGGCCGAAACACAATTCATACACAATTGATTATAAGTCATCAAAAAACAAATGAAACTACATATAATATTTAGTCATTAAACCTAGAATTTTCTTGCCATATACAATAAAATAAAGTGAAATGTAAACACACCTAATATTAATCCAACCACATACTCATTATTGATAACAAACAACGGAGGTAACTATATTGATTCAAAGGTTACTAACATTTCTAAGACAATCAAATTGAATGTGTTTGTGCTTTGTACCAACAAACAAGAAATAAGTAATTTCGTGTTTACAAAGTTTAAAACTGATGCAGTTCTCCGAGATTTATTCCGCCAACAGGAGTTCAATTCTTTAGATAACGTTCTTAATGTTTGTTTTTTTTTAAATAAATCTTAAGCATTAACAAAGTAACTGTATGTATAGCACTGTTTATTCACTTAATAAATTACTATTAGTAGGCTTAGATTTGTATACGAGATTCTTGGGTTGAATTTAACAACACCACATTTAAGCTTTTTAGGCTAAACCTATTTACCCAAATTATATTCAAATTACAGTAGTCGTATAAAATAACAGCTGTTATTCACGAACAGTTCTAGCGCGCTGGAGCCGAGCTTAAATTCATTATCAGTACTTAGTTAATTTTTTTTTTAATTCTAGTAATGAGTACGCGAAAAATACGAAACAATATTTCTATTTTATATAAACTTGAGCTGTCATTTATTACATCTGTATATTAATCTTTACTACAGGCAACTGCAATAAATTGTTTACTAATTAAATGACATCAAGAATTTCATAATTTACATTTATGCTTAAAAAACATATCAACGGTTTTTCATAGTTGTATGCGGGTTAACTCCTACAATTGCATTAGCCAACTGTAATAAGGCGGAATTGGTTTTGGTTGACGGTAAAATTCCTAGCTTACCTATATATGAAACCCCGGGTTGACAATAAGAGGTAAAAGTTAGTCATATATGTATAGATTGGATTAGGTTGCTAATAAGGTAATTACGATGTGGTAATGTTGTACAGGGACTGCGTGTGTGTGTGTGGGGTTCATCGCACCCGGGCGGAAGTGAACCGGGGGCGAACGGTACCCGTTCCCTTCACTTGTGAACAAATAAAAACTTCCTCTCAAATGTCTATCGTTACGTGGGCTCACAGATACATATATACATAATATATGTAGACATATTATGTTTGTAAATGTGCAAAGTTTATATGTAAGCATCATGCCTTTATAAAAGAAAACCAAGGACGTGCTGAAAGGTTATTGCATCTTTGCACGACGAACAAGCAAATCTACAGGTGTTAAGGACATCTATGAATGTTATCGAACAATTGTCATATTTATTTATGTACAAAGCGATCAAGGTGATGCTTCTATGAGGAAAATTAAGTATATGCCGAAATAACAATAAGACTATATTAAAGTATGAACAAAACTCGCAACAAACTAAAACGGTACGTAAGCGAGTAACTTATCAAAGTTTTAAACTTGTGAAAGTCTCGGTTAAGGAAACATAAACTAAACCGGACCACTAGAAGTTAAGAAGATTGTGTACCATCTATTATTTTGTAAATAAAGATTATCTTAGGACGCTTTTGACCTACGTGCCTTGAATCTAAATAATCCTATCAATAAAACAAGTGTTACTTTAAATATAAATGTTTTTTATGTGTTCCACAGTTTAGAGTTTTTAAGCATTTCTTAAATAAACGTAAGTACACCGTTTTAAAAACAGTCTTGTTATTTACAAGTCCGATTGGCTTTTGTAGTGTTTTTTTTTTGTTAATAAGACAACTCCCGCACTAGGAATAAAATATCCTGTTTCGCGGGAGAATTTACAAAGATTTATGTAACAAACACAAAAAACAATCAGAATCAGAACGAAAATTTGTGAATCACAGAAAGTGTTGTCCCATTTGGGAATAGAACCCACAATTTGCAGTAGGAAGCGGTGAGGTGAACGCTTTCATCACTAGTCTATTCGTGTTGGCATAGTGTTACATACATTAAATATAATTGCATTTACAATGACATTCATCTACGATTCTTTATTACTTATATAAATACTAGATAGTTTAGTTAATGACAAGTATAGCTTTGGTATTTATAGGGGGCTTTACGTGTCTACGCACACGTATTAAGATAAAACTGTTATTATATTGAATGAAATTATAATAGACTACGTCGTCAAGTGACGCAACACAAGGAAATGTTTGGAGAAAAAGAAATGCTTTAAATATAGAATATCAGCAATAAAAAATCTTTTCTCTCATTTTTAGATAATTTAGCAACAAAACTTCAAGTTTATTTATGCGCAGAATAAGTTTAGAAAGCAGATATTTTAAAAAATAGATCAAGCAAAACGAGTCTATTTATATGTAGACCTGTCATTGTATTTAAGTCAATACACAATATAGAAATCAGTTTATTCGGCTAATAAAATAAAAACAAAGGATTATGGTCGAATTTCAACGACAATCTCTAGTATAAACTTATTACACTTTTGACACAAACCTTTACAGAAGATATGGGTTCTTTGTTGTTTATATTTCCATCTACTTGAAGATCTCCTTGATACTATATACTGTATAAACAATATGTGCCACACAAAAACACCCTTTTGAAGTACAATAATATATTGTACCACTGAGACGGCAGAGTTCCACGAACTCTTGCTTCGTACCATGGCCTTTCGCTCGGTAACATGATTGCATGTTACCGAGCGAAAGAACTCCTACTCCGATGGTCACGCCTCTGCTCAACAAACGCCAGGAATTTGGCCAGCGTGTGGAGCGCTGTGTTCACGGTCTGGCCATCGCAGTGGTGGCACTCAGGCGTTGGCTCCTTGCGGATGAGACACAGGTGATCCCCGAAGCATCCTTTCCCAGTGATCATCTGGGTCAGCCGGTATGAAAGGGCCCCGTGATGCCTCTCGAGCCAATCCTCCATAACGGGTCTTACCGCCGCGATAAAGTATGTCAACCCTAACCTTATACCAAATTGTCTGGCCAGCATGGTATAGTAATACCACGCTGGGTAGACGGGTTGGTATATGATTTGTGTCAAGTTTTCCTATTCTTTGCAGCATTACAACACCCACGGGCTGAATATGGGTGGCGCCACTCCGCATTCTTAATCCAATCCACACAGACGTATATTCAAACATAGAAATATAAGTTCTATTCTTTTTATGTATTACATTCTTGGCATTTTAACAATGCATTATATTAATAGAAAATCAAGTTTAAGAAAATATGTTATTGATTTACTAGATACTTACATACTTCGCAAGGTATACAACGTTACATGTTAAGTAATACAAAGCGAGAATGTTTTTCAAACATATACACTAACTGATGAAATATGAAAATATCGTTCCATACTCGTTAAAATAACAAGCGAATATAGTTAGACTCGCTCGTAAAATATACAGGTTATTAAACAACTGTATTGTAACTAGGCGGTTTAAGACTAATAATAACTGATGAATATAAAGCCACGCCTGAAATTTAAACGACAAACTTTGATAAAAATACTTGTAGAGCTTGTTCACGCATAATAACTCATAAGTATGAAATATTTGTGACTTAGTTTATTTACTAACTAGTAACACAAACTTTAGTCAACTAAAGTGTAGTTTTTTCTATTATTTTGGCTTTTTTACGCTGAATTTTGACTTTTAACGTCCTGTCTTGCACTCAGCACATAATGATATTATTTTCATACCTTATTTTACTTTAATTGTTGGTTGATCAGTAAATCTATTCTCCAGAGTTGCAGATGTTTATGGGCATAGGTAGTCACTTATCATCAAATGATTAGTTAGCCCCCTATATCATAAAAAAATAAGTTTGCAATATTTATGTGTCATCTACGTACGTATACGGGTTGTAATGTCCTTTATAGAATTTAAACATAGAATGAAAATTATAGATAACTTAGCATACTTTTATACTAACTAATTAATCATTCACACATTGCTGTTGTCTGAATTCTTTTACATTTGGAAAACAACGAATTAGTAGAAAATGTAACATTTTATTTTTAAATTTAGAATAAACACGTACTATCCCGCTAAAGATTCACATTCCCACAGGAACGTCGGTAGCGCAGCTAGTACGAGTAATAAGAGAGCGGAAGCAGTATTTTTTTTTAATTGTCTACGCGGACGTTGTGGTCTAATGTGCAAGGGAGCACGAAATAAGTAATTTAAACTGAACAGAATTTGATTGAACATGGTTAAGATATTTTTACGTATTTATTTTAGTTTGACATAGCCAAAACTTTTAGTGTATTGAAGAATAATAGACTTACGGGGCGGTATAGGGCACGGACTGATAAACGAGATTTTGCAAATAGATATATTCATTTTATCTGATCCCTTTAACCATCGATGTATTCTATAGCTTTATAGGTATGAAACACATATATGGTTTTGGCATTTTCTATTACAAGCCTTAAGAAGAAACGCCGAAACAAATGGCTTCTAAAAATGAAATATACTTTAATATTCTTAAATTCTAATTGTATGAAAGAAAGATATTATGAGCTTTATTACTCGACATATAAATGAAAAAACGCTTATAAAAATAAAATATCTAACTTAAATATAATTACTAAATTATCAATATCGTTAAACAACAGCTTCAGTTTACGAACAATGATAATACTTGTAATTGTATATTAGAGGAACCACAATCGCTTCAGGGCTCTCGAGTGCTAAATAATAATTTAGAATCGACGTCGATAGATATGATTAATAGGGTAGGCAGTTATAACGCAATTAATAATAAGAAATGTGCGTTGAAGGTTTTATGATTATTACTCTTTAATTATCATACACAATGTACAATGGAATACGTCTATTAAAGTTTATGATTAGGAATCCATCAAAACTACCGGAATACTACTCGTACTCTGGTAGTTTTGATTGGTTCTTATATTCTTGGTACATCGAATGTAAAATCCCAACACAATACCTTTTGTCGACGACCCTGTTGGTCTAGTGGTTGATTCCCCCCTCAGGACAAATATTGGGAGACGAGAACGGTCATTTGTTCTGTGTCTGGATGTAATTTATCTATAATATGTACTCATTACACAGGCTCTGCCTAGTTTGGAATCACACGGCCGTGTGTAAGATATGCGAGGTATATTATTTTATATATATATATATATATATATGTGGGTGTGTGTGTGTGTGTGTGTGTGTGTGTATGTGTGTGTGTATGTGTGTGTGTATGTGTGTGTGTGTGTGTGTGTGTACATATAAATTCGTCCATGTCTTGCATTTAATAATCTATAGTCCTTATTAATAGTATCCTTCAAAATAAAAGAGCGTACTCGTTCCTAAAAGGCCAGTAACTGTGACTCCTGAGTTGCAGGCGTTCATGGGCGGCGGTAATCACTTTCCATCAGGTGACTCATCTGCTCGTTTGCCCCTCTTCCATAAAAAATATGCGAAACACGGCTAAACCGTTGCACCGATTTTAATGAAGGCATTTGGCATGGAGATACTTTGATTCTTTAGGAAGGACATGGGCTACTTTTTAACGCGATAATCGACATACACGCGAGCTCAGTCGCTGGCATAGGTTAATGCAATAAATAAGTAATTAAAAAGCTTAAATCGTCTCTCCCTCTCTTAGTTTCCAATATTTATATATCACCTACGTATTTATACGTCCTTATACTTATTTTTACATAACTCTTTGGAGTACTTTAACAAAACATCGTATAATAAGTTTTACTTTTTTTTTAAGACAACTCCCGCATTAAGAATATATCCTGTGTCGGGGGGGGGGGGGGGGGGGGGGGGGGGGTGGGGGGGACTTTTAAAAACATACATGAAACGGACACAAAGAACACCCAGACTCAGAACAACAATTTGTAGATCACATAAGTGTCGTCCCATGTGGGGATCGAACCCACAACACTCAACGTAGTAGTAAACCACTTTAACCACTATGCCATAAAATAAATAAATAATCCTTAAAAATGAGACAAATTCATTAGATTAACGTTTACGACTTGTGAATTTAGTAATTGATAGTCCTTAAATTTGTATATTTCTGACTTATATCTGATTCCTTTGTTCCTGTGTATTATGAAATTCAAATGATGTAAGTGAGAGACGAGTTAGCGATAGTTAAATACGAAAACGATTTGTCTCGTGACCCTATTAGAAACATCTGGATGAAAGTAGGGTTAATGACTTATATTGCCATTTTATCTGGCATCAACTACACTCGAGGTTAGCAACGTAATTAAACTTTTTTTGGCAGATGTGTTTAACGGTAATTTTAAAAGTAACTCATTTTTTTAATAAAAAAAGGCCTAGGTATAATAAATAAGAGCTTATTGGTAAAAAATACTGACCTTCTACGTCACTTATCCTAAACACTAGTAAAAATAATAATATATAATAATATAATATTCTACCACATACACACAACGCCATCTAGTCCCAAACTAAGCAGAGCTTGTACTATGGGTACTAGACAACTGATATAAATACATATATACTTTTCTTTTTTTTTGTAAATCTTTTTTTCTTTTTTTTTTTTTTTTTTTTCTTTTTTAAAAAAAAAAATACATACATATTATACATAGAAACACCCAGACCAAATCAAACATCAAATGTTCATGCACACAAATGTTTGACTTGAGCGGGAATCGAACCCGCGACCTTTGGAATAGCAGTCCGCTACACAAACCACTACGCCATCCAGTCGTCAAAATGTCGTTAGATATATAAGTTTGTCTTTATTCATGTTATTGAAACTTAAACGCAAATAATAATTTATTCAAATGATCTTTGAAAGACAATTTACTTTTAATTCAAAGTTTTCAAAGCATGGGCGGAGTCTGTGCGAAAAAAAAAGGAAAAGAAAACTTCTGGCTACTCAAATTGCGCATTTTGTTTCAGATTCTTTTAAAAAATTGGTAAGGTTCTGCTACCATTGTAAGGTTTTGTTCTTCACAGTATGACTTTCGGTACCATTTACGTAATCAATACTTCAACATAAATTTTCTGTTTAACATAATGTTTAAGATTTGATATTTTTTACATCTAATACACTAAAAGCCGTTTAAGAAGTTTTTAAAGAGATCTTGTCTACTTATTTTGTGTAGATATTGAGTTACACCCACACAAGTGCATAATTTATAATTAAATTACAATCACCAACTTTATATAGTTAAAGATATTTAGCTGCTGAAAGTATCTGAGCGTTTGTAGTTTATGTGTCGCGAGTCTCGTTTTGGGTATTATTCTCATCAAAGATTGTAAGTACGGCTTTTGTAGACTGCAACATTTTCATCAGTCAAAGAACACTTTGCACTATCACGGATTCTCTTTCTTCCGACGATGAAAGAGAACCCGTGATGATATATGACGTTCAATCGCTCAAGCACCTGCCGCATTAAATAATGTGCTTGTACACATGGCGTATTGAATGGGATGAAGAATAGATCAAAATAGATTAAAACTCAAGGTGCAAGGACTGTCTATTAAGCGGGTTTTACTGTATTTTATTTTAGTATTTTAAGAGTATTCGAGTGCAGTGACCGACAAAATTATGCTGGGACTCAAAGTCAAGTAAAATATTTTATTCATGTATCATTTATGTAGAAAGCTGCTTTTAAAATTAGTGTGGGTTTTCTGTGCAATAGTAAATAGAAGGAATTAGAAAGTGTTTGTTTATTTACTCCTTTTTTTACAGATCGATAAATAAAGATGAATTGGCCTTACATGATTGTAAGTGCAACCAAAAACAAATTTTCGTGCACTTTGTTCACACCTTACGACGGAATACATGTCAATTCTAACTATAAATATCTACTTATTTCTCTCTCTCCTATTTAATATATAGGTAAACACATTTTAAATAAATTTATTTTAAATATTCGTTGAAGACCAATAAAGATTCTTAGCAAGAGAAAAATGATAAGTTTTTTTTTGTTTTACTACAGTCCATTAGCTTTTGACCAGACGAGGTCTGTCAGGTTAGGTAGCATTAAATAAATTAAATAATAATGGCAAACAAATAACTAATAATATTTTCATCATGATAAAGTTATCGGATTGCCAAAAATAAAAAAATATATATTTCAACAGATCACACACTATTGAGATTACATTATCACAGAACTATTCAAAATTTGATCAATTTATTGAATAGCATTGGCAAGAGTTGAGAAACACATTTTTAGTGAGAGGACAGATGGCTTTTAATCTTCGTCGGGCGTCCAAGTAGGTTGCCACCCATTATATAATATATAGTATATTCTGATCGATTTTACTATACTTTTCATATAGAAGTAAAAAGACATTTTCAACGTTGAACTATCGTACTTTTAATACTAGGTTTAACTGGAATACACCGAATTGAAGTCTTCAATTGGGATTATTTCAAATGAAGACGCATTAATAGCTCTCAATTGCATCTGATATTTTATATTATATTTTTTTTTATGTTAGAGGGGGCAGACGAGCAGACGGGTCACCTGATGGAAAGTGACCACCGCCGCCCATGAACGACTGCAACTCAGGAGTCACAAACGCGTTGTCGGCCTTTTAGGAAGGAGTACGCTCTTATTATACGAATGTAAGCATGATAGTTTATGTGCATGTTACACAAATAATGTTAGAGGAATGTTTTAACCCAGAAAAAAAAAGTTCAAAACTGCAAAGTAATAAAACAAAACAAAATTATTTTTAAAAATATGACTTTTAGACACTACTTAATCGCTTGTAAATTAAATTTTACCTCAATTATCTAATTTAGAAAACATTAAATAAGTATATAAAATTAAAAAAAAAAACATTATAATGTATATTATAGATTAGTTTAAAAAAGAATATGGCAGCCCTAACCCCAAGTGCAGTTGCTTGGAGTAATTGAACCGAGCATTTTACTACAAGGCTGTAAATGCAAAAACTGTTTAAAAAACAGAATGTACACACATGTTAAAAGTTTACTAAGGGTTATGTGCGGAGATGAGCCGAGTTCGCAGTTCCACACCAAAGTCTGCGGGTTCGCTATCAATCATCTCGCTCCCCGCGCCCCGTTGCCCGCCCACCCCCTCTGCTCAGCAATGGCGATATTTTCACAAGATCCCTCCTGTCCTTCTAGCGGCCGCTTATTTGCTATCTCGCAGCTGGTCGGCTACTTTTAATTCGGTGGATAGACTTAATTGGAACACCCCGGGGAGCAATAAATAATATGATAAAGCATAATTTATTTAAGCACGTTTGTATGCTTAATTCCTAAAACTTACAATTCATTGTCGGGACAAGGTCGCTATTGTTTACATCGAAGTTTAAAACATGTAACAATTATATTCAAACTTGGAGCACGTTTTGCAGAAGAAACCATTTAAAACAAAGTGTTCTTAGAACGCTTATTGTGCGCCAGGAGTGTCAATATTATAATGACAGCCACTTAGCTATTTACTCATAAAACTAATATAATGCAAATAATACAAATAAACAGATCGGGTGTATTATTTTTTCCTAAACAGGTTTTATTTCACTTATAATGAGGTTTATGATTTTAACTCAACATTAATTTCACCTTTACTTCAGAGGATACGAACCTGGGATTCTTCATAAAAAGAAAAGTTATTAATGAATGTGTGTGTCACTTATGTATTCGCTTTCAATATACATAAAAAGGTCGTTTGGACCTGATAAAATAGGTTACCTTTATACCTATATCACCTGCGTAAAATTATTAAAGTAAAATAATTTAGTATAATTTAATAAGTTGCTGACTGCATAATATAAAACCTACAATTTAGCCTTAAATGTGTTGCAGGTAAGCATGTAATGGTTACAATTAAGTATATAATGGTAGCACGCTATTAACCTAGAGACCTTTACGCGACGTATCGCGATCAGCTGAGTGGTGGGCTTAGCGTCACCGACAACTTGGCACACTGCAACGCACCGTTTGACCTACTTCATGATATTAGTGCAATACATAATACCCTTTGTGGTCTAACACCACTGGACTATTTAGTGTAACTTGTAGTAATTCAGAGGTTGAAACTCGAGTCATTTAAAGATTTTCAAACATAATAATTGTAATCGACAGAGACGAACAAGACTATTTTGTTTTACTTATTTATAAGCCTGCACATAGACAAGTTTAACGATTAATGCATTCACATGTTTGAGCATAAGCTATATAATACCTTAAAATAGCACCACAATAGTGGTAAACAAGAGATTACCCGGTGGTAACAATGGTTTGACGAAAGCTCGTTTGAGGTGAGCATAGGATTTGATAGTTTTCAAATATAAGAATCGACGTCTTAAATACTAGGCTATGCATTTGATAAAATCACAATCACTTGTGATTAATCATATGATTTACTATAATTCCATCACAACTGTTACTCCACTATAACATCACTGTGACTAATTGTTATCATGTCACTAGCGCCAGACACGCGAAAAGACTAAATCTAAAAAAAAAAAACAATTTACTACGTAATCGCTTTTAATTGAAATAACATAAAATAAAGTAAAAAGAATCGATCAGCTTATTTGCTAAAGTGTTGCAAATGATACGTCATCGCTACGATAAGCAATCGTTGTTGAAACTTTGCATAATGTATAATCGCTGCTTTAGAGTGACGCTAAGTAAAACGTAAACTATAACTTTTAACTTTTTATAATAAAGACTAGCAATAAAAAGATACAACTGTGGATTTGCGCAAAAAAGGTACCGTCTAAATTCTGATACAAAATTTCGCTAAGACAAACAATCTGCCGCAAAATGTACGCTCAATGGGATTTTAGTTGGTATAACATATTCAGTGTAACATTGTAGGATTTAATACGGACGCTGCCAGCGAGCAGGGCAGTTAACCTATATCGATTGGTTGCCAGCACCATGTGCGGAAGTGATCGGACAACCGGATTGCTGCGCCGCACCGTACGTTTCGATTACTTTATTTCAATAGATTGGATATGCGTTTAGTTATTTCGGTTTCTATGAAGTATTCTAACATGCAGACAAGATTTAATTCCTAATTTTCCTAAAATTAAAAATAATGTGTGACATCGGCAGCAGCTTTTTAATTCCCTTCTCATGTCTATATCGCCAAAAGGTTGATTGTTAGAAAATATCTTAGGCATTAAATCCAAATCCGCCTATGTAGCAAATGTGCCTAACCTAAAGTTTAGAATATATTAAAAAAACACAATTTAAATTTCTTGATATTTTTACGATTAAGATATTTTAGTTTTTTTTTTGCAAACTTCGTTTGAGCTTGGGTAGTTTTGCAAATTGAAACTTGTTGCTTAAACTGAAAAAAAAAGAGCATTGGTGTTTGTGGTCGCCTCGACTGTTTTTTTTTTGTATATTTGGTAGGTATGTGAATGAGATGTAAAGTATTTATCACCCTCCTACCCCTCGCCCTCTTTTTTTAATTGCAACTTGATTTCTTTAATAAAGTTAGGTATATGGCAGAATACCATTTGTCGGGTCAGATTCTGTACAAATTGATAAACGGTACTTTTTCTTATTTCTTAAAACTTTTACTAATAATACAAATGCGAAACTGAGTTTGTATAATTTTTACGCTTTCACGCCTTAACTGCTCAACCGATCATCGTGAAATTATTTAAATACATTGTCAGTAAGGGGTACAGAAAAATACATAGGGTGTCCTTTTCTACCCAAAAAGTACTTGTCCCACCCTACTGTATAAAATAGTGATGCCCCCAGTTGTCCCCTATTATATTAAATTGTTCATCTACCGCTGAAATTTTTGTTCGATTTGAATATGGTTTTTTAAAACAAGTTTCGCTCATAAACATAATTGGATAAAATTTTGTTTGATAAATTTACCAATTTCTATTATTATTATTTTTCGATTTCGGTCTTTTTGCATTATTCTAATTTAATTGACTCACTATTATACTTCTAGAGATAAAGACGGAAGGTACAGGCTACACTAGACTAAGACCTATGACGGAATATTGTGGTTTTAGTCGGTTTGTGTCTGATATACCACCTTGCCGATAGAACCCGGTGAGGAGACAACCCAATTAGGGTTTGAATACACAAAAAGGCTAGATAGAAGTTCAATACACAAAAAGGCAGTCGTTAGTTTTAAAACCAAAGAGTTCATTTCACTGTAGAATAGAAAACTTACTGATGAAGTGACTAATGTTTATTATATTCGAATACAATTCCAACAGGTAAGCACTTATTACGAAATGTGGCTGTTAACTCAATAAGAATTATTGTTACAAATAACTGTGGACACAGTGAGTCATGGGAAGTGTATTTAAATTGTGGGTATGTGTAACCGGTCGCGGTATGCATCTTGAGAACTTGATGCTACTTACTAATAAGAGATATGATTGTATCATCTCACGTGAAGTATTGAGTACTTCTAGCATATAGTACTTTTCTCTGATAGTGATAACGATAAGATTGATAACGATCAAATGAAACGATTTGTGATGTAGGCAATATTAAAGATTTATTAAGGAGAATTGATAAGAAACAGCTTGTGAACACTTAAAAAGGTTGCCTTTCAGGAGTTCAGAAATCCTTAAAGTTTAACAGTATTTATTTTATATAGTTTTATTCTTTTACTGTATTTTTGTCTCATAAAATTTTAAGAGACGACGAATATGTCTTGTTATAATCTATCGTGATTTGGCGCTTTTAAGTCAATTTTACGTTTTAAAAAAAAGAAGGAAATATATCTTCTACTTAAGTTACCGAAAGAAACTACAATGTAACTAAAATAATTAAGCATAACTAGGCAAATATTTACATATAAATGGCAATAAAACTGGCACTTTATTAATACAGAAATTTGAAAAGCAAAACTTAAACTGTTAAAAAACTTAGCAATAGTTCAAAGAAAAGCATTAAATATCACTGTAAATTACTGCAAACATTAGCTTAATCTGTCATGAGCATATACAGCAACTAAAAATATACTTTATTTACAAAACCTTATTGTACGAAATAAGCCACGATAATGCTACTTATAAGTGATAGTTGAATGAACTCTCATGATCAATATGAAAACCGACGTATCTCACGCTCTCGATGTGTAAAATAAATTGATTTTTCATCCTCAATTAAACACTCTCGAAGCGTTTATAATTGAAATTTTATAACTGGTGGTGTGTCACGTAACTCAAATAACACAATAACGAATAATAGATGAATAATCGATCCACTGAAATGTTTAGTTTATTCGTTGAACTGATAGATTTCTGAAGAGAATCTTGCAACTTTCGATTTTAATTTTTTAACTCTCGCTTCCCACTTAAAAATGGCGGTGGCTAATCGTTCAAATAAAACAGTCATCATTTAAAAGATGCAGCAAACAATATTAAAATGTTTGATAGTCTTACTATTTTCACTCTAAACTTGAAGGGCGCCGTTACCGATGAATGAGCGACCTTAAAAGCCTGGGTGGGGCGGGACAGCGCGAGGGGGGTGTACGTTCACACCCCACTTCTCAGATCAACAACCCCAAAACCTTAATCAAGATAAGCTGAGCGGACGCCGAGTAAGGTTTCCATGAGAAAAAATTCAATTAGCAAATGTAGACCGAGAAAATCATACTCCAATTTAAAGTTGTCATTGCCGTTAACAACTGCGACCGAAAGGATCGTTCGTGACTGTAAATCTGACTTCCGCTCTCAAAACATAAAATTCATCCGTTGGCCGAGTCATACGTCTACCTATATTAATTACAAGAGACCATCGCCCGAATAAAACACAACCGGACGCGCCGGTTCGTCATCATTTTGAGTTAATTTATTCTAATGTGACTTTTCGCAGTAGAGCACATGGTTGGGACGAACGACCGTGGCACACTGTGCATCCAGCTTTATTAAACAGTCCGAGTTCATCGCATCGCTTTACCTGATGTGGTTTCCGGCGGGCATTCCAATCATTCCTCGGTCCCGAGTGAACCTCCAAATGGATGGCATCATAGTTTTTTTTAAGTGGATTCATGAACAAAAAAGTGTAACTTGCAAAAGCGAATAACTTAATTATGAAAAGTAATGAAAAGGTGAGGGATGAAATAAAGTATTATTTTTTTATAGTCGCAGTGCACCTTAGTCATGTTAATGGCCGTTAAATCGCCGTTGAGGCCTGTGAGGAGCAATTTACGAGCGAACACGAAAGTTATAAACAAACCAAAGCTTTGAAGATGTGAACGAGTTTCTTAGTTAAAGCGCTTTTAGGTAATTAAAACGATATCTCCTATAAAGGATCCCTTTGGAATAAGAGTTACAGCATTATTGTTGGAACAGGATATTGTCTGCATACAAGTTGATATCTAAAATCGTATCTTTTAAAATAACTACCTCGTTGGTAATCCCCAGCGGCAGACATGAATTAAGTTAGTTTCCTTTACAATACGAGCTTGAGAACAAAAACATGAGTAAAAATGAAAACAAAATACGTTGGAAAGCACGAAGCGTGACTTAAGGGACACGAGAACACGACAAAAGCACTATCGATTCCTTAAGTACTTGTAAAATCGGAGGGACCAGGCAATGCTCAAAAGATAAGGTATTCTTTTATATTATGTATTTGAGATTTAGAGTAAAATTCAGGATACCTGGTAAAATATAACGTAATATATTGTTCACAAAGCAATACATTATTACTACTGACGTCACGATAAATACTTCAGCAGGGCTCCTTTGTCAGGGCGATACGCGATCGGAATGCGGCTTTGTCAAAGGACTATTCTACGGTGTCGAAATTCGAGTTCGGGTTTTGTCTACACTATAATTTTTAGCCGTGTACCTGCGTAACAAACCAGTTTGTACTTAAGCCATCTGTTCTAAGAAGTTACCGCCATGTTAAGTTAGTAGCCTATCGCATCTCGTCCAATCGAACTACTACAAATTACAGAGATTAACTAATTATAATAGGTAGAAGAAAAAATGTTCGCAGATCACCCCCGCCGCACCGCTCCGTTCAAGTATTAGCTGACATCAGTGAGTAAGCAATTTTCGGAATATTAGTTGGAAGCAATACTTTTACTAAAGAGGGAGGGAAATCTTATTTATTAGCTACTGCTGGCGTGGTGATGTGTTTACAATTAATCCAAGCTGTAAAAACGTATTCTGGTTGTAAACTATAGCGTAATGTAAAAAAATTTCTTTATAGTCTTGAAAATCAATCGGTACGATATTGTACAAATCTGTATAGTGAGCAGTGCGCGACTAAATACAGTCTAAGAGGGGTCTCACATTTTATGATTTCAATGAAAACAAGACCGTTAGATGGGTCTTTGTACTCAGTTGGCCTGGGGCCGGGCATCGATCGCGTGGCTGTGGTGAACGCACCCCAAACTCCGAACAGAGCCGTACCCGACGAGAAGCGTAGGGGCACGTTGTTCACATAACAAAAACCCCCTCATAACTAATGGTAAAGTATTCTCGTTTAGGCAGTTGAACTGTTGGAAACTTCTAACATTTTTAAAACATTTCTAAGAAAAGACACTGGATACTTAGTTACACATATAGTACCATAAAGTTGCCGAGGTGTTGGGTTTATGCAGAAAGTGTGCGTGTATAGTTAATAGTTGTGCGACAGACAAAGTCCCTGTCCCCGTGGAACTAATGACCACTTAAAACGAGAAAATTACGCCACGCCGTCGACCGCATAGACCGAGCGAGTCACGAAGTTCGCTTAAGATAAAAGGAAAACATTTCGAATTTTAAATTCGAAACGCACATTAGGCGGTGATATAAAAATGAAACGGCCCTTGATCAATTCAAAGAGATATATTATAATATGGACATCGTATCTTTTTCATAGAAAATGTTATCATAGATACGACTAGTATTTTAGAAACATTTCTTAGTTGTGAAGGGCGGGAGCACAAAAACGAGAGTTGGGTTTAATATCCAGCTGCGTCGGTCCCGGGTGCGGTGACCTCAGTCGCATCTGCCGCCACGGTGCCTGGCTCCACTTCGCACGTATCAAATACAAATCTCAATACTCAATACGTCTATTGCACACCATAATGATAAAGTTGGTCCATAATGGAACCTGTCCGGCATTGCAGCGCTGGATAGGGGATGAATTCATTCATAGGAATATTTATCTAAGTATGTATTAGTATAAGCATAATTATTGTATAAGTTGATTATAGTATAAATATGTTTTCGCGTCAATTTTAAATATTTTTACCATGTTTCAACGATTTTATCATATCAAAGCATTTCTGTTATGAGGTTTGTAAATTCATTCCTTCTGGCTATCCAACTTGTTGGACACTTAAATAAGCAATTAAACTGTGTAAATAATTCAAACAGAATTACTTTAACAGTTCAATTTTCTTAATTTTAATAACATTGTCAATTTTTACACTACTTTTCTATTTAATATTTTTATGTAGGCAAAAAAAGTGAGTTATCCTTACAGCGTTAAGACATTTATTTACATATATAGTAACAAAAAAAATATGACGTACTTGAAAATTTACAATATATACTATTATATATAATAATATATATATAATATACTATTTTAAGACCTTTATCATATATGTAATAACTACTTTTATTATAAATTTAATTTGTAAACGAGAGAGGTACATGAATTTAAAATCAAGTTCAATCTCATGAACAAGCAACTTCAGGTTCCTTTCCAAGATTTGTTTTTGTCTCGTCTTGTTTACATTCAATAATAATGTTTATATCGAATGAGATAGATGCAGTATCGAAATGAATAAAATAATCTGAATTATAGGTTAGAAGTAGTTAGTACAAAATTAGCGTCGGTTCTTTCTAGAAAAATATTGACAGCGATAATTTAAAAAAATCAAATATTCCTGACTCAACTTTCCCTTCAATGATTAAAAAAGAGGCTATAATAATAGATAATCGGTTTATCTGTTTAAGAGGCCATGATACCACAAATAAACATATTAAACTATTCCTTTTTAGGACAATTATGAGTTTATGAGTTGATGTTTTTGTAATTGTGATTTCTCTAAAATTGTTTCTCATAACTGAAAAATCACTAATCACTACACAAATTTTTCATTTGGTTTTTCATCTATTTTTTAGTATATTAGAACCTAAGTAGGAACAATATTTTCGATGATTTATTTAATAATAGATAAAAACATAAAACACAAGGAAAAATTGTCACGTTATCGTAAACGTAATATAAATACTGACACGTGTATTTAGTGTGAGAAGTCCAAAATGTTAACAAACCCAATCAAAGATGCAGGATTTCAATTAATCCTTTTGAGAGATATAGCTACGTGACGTATCCAGGGGCTATCGGAGAAGTTCGGCATCAATTAATCACCTGCATCGGCTCTATTATAGTACATGACCTTCAGTCGATATTTCCTTTGTAACCATCATGGAACGTGATGCTCTTGACATTAAAACATTCTATAGACCCACAAGCAGTTTAAATCATTCGTTTTCGGTATAAAGCAAAGGTGAAGAAGCATTCACTGTTATATCCTATATATAATAGAAATATGATTCGAGACTATATGACTTTGATTTAAGTTACTTTCAATGATGTAAGCATAAATTCAAACGATGTTATTGACAAAACAAACTATGAAAGCTTTTATACTTTGAATGCATCCTTGAAAGGATGTTTAATTCCTTTTTAATTGGTTAAGAAATTATGTATCTGCTACTAGGAATAACTATCCTCATAACTTAACTTGTCAATAACTTAAGAATTAGATTTGGTTGTCAGTGAACGTCGTAAAAACGGCCATAAATCTAGCCATAAAAGGTAACCGGGTTCCGTGTTCACTAGCTCGACGTAAATCTGTGTGTTGGTTAAGTGGTGTCAGTTACATCCAGTGCAACTAGAATGTGAGGTTTTCATTGTATGTCGCGTCGACGCCGAAACCCTATACTACGTAACTGGATAAGGTAAGTTCTAAGATAGTAATAAAAAGTCGGTTTAGAGCTAGACTATCCCGTCAAGCCTGTGTATAAAGCACTAGTAGCTATTAACACGCCAAGGTGAAAAGAATAATTCTTTAAACGCCTGCCCGTCTACATCTACTATTAAACACGAATTAGAAAAGAAATATTTCTATAGCTTCACGTCAATAAACCGTTTTTTTTTCACGTTTGAAATTGGTACTTCCAAATGCTTTTAAAGTATCTCAAGATTCCACGTAAATTCAAAATGTTTAATGCATTTCATATTTGTTCTGGGGTTTTTTTTTCATATTTTGTTTAGGAAAAACTGTAAATAAAGGTACAACTGACAAAAAACAGAAGATTCAAC
Organism: Arctia plantaginis; assembly: GCA_902825455.1. Classification (NCBI taxonomy): domain Eukaryota; kingdom Metazoa; phylum Arthropoda; class Insecta; order Lepidoptera; family Erebidae; genus Arctia; species Arctia plantaginis. The sequence continues at coordinate 1,541,473 of CADEBD010000283.1, read as the reverse complement.
TTAATAATTTACTTTGTGGTTTTTTATTTCATTTAAGCATGTTAATCCGTTCAAATTAAAAACAAACTCAGTCCGATATCACAACTATGACTGTCTTTCTAAATTCCGCAGTGGACATCCTGGGATGATAACGACCGTGATTAAATCTTTAATTATATAGCACAAGGAAACGATTATTTAATATTTTTAGCACTTAATGGCGCCTAAATAAAGATGCTATGAAGAAAAACGACGGGTGATGCTTTATCTGAACATACGTACAAATTTTTAAGCAAACTTATTACAGCGGTTTTTAAATGGTTGGTTTGATCAATCACTTAAAATAATATTCATAATTTCATTAGCTACCTAGTAATAAGATTTCCTTAAAACACTGTTATTTATAAACAATAGCGCACACATACACTGTATAACGGACTGCTATTCCAAAGGTCGGGGGTTCGATTCCCGCTCAAGTCAAACATTTGTGTGTGTGAACATTTAATGTTTGATTTGTTCAGGGTGTTTCTATGCATAATATGTATGTATTTACAAAAAGAACGTATATTTGTATTTATATCAGTTGTCTAGTACCCATAGTACAAGCTCTGCTTTGTTTGGGACTAGATGGCGTTGTGTGAATGCGGTAAAATATTATTATTATTATAGAATCCTACAATAAAATACGACTTATATGTATTCATACATCCATTGCTTTTTCCAAAAGCTTTGTAAGAGATAAACGAATGAAGAGATTGAGTGACGGCAGGTGCCTTCTTGAGACTCCAAAACAATTACATTGAGCACAAGCATTATAAAAAATTTCCGTGTGGTGACGGATTAAGAATACAGAGTGTCACCACCCCTATTCATCCCGTGGGTGTCGTAAGAGGCGACTGAGGAAGCAAACTACGCAGGACAACAGCACTGCAGAGAGAAGGAAAACTTGAAACAAACCCTATACCAACCCGTCTGGCCAGCGTGGTATAGTAGGCCAAAACCTCCTTCCTAAGGAGAGGCCTATGTCCAGCAGTGGACTAGTAAAGGCTGTTGATGATTGATGATTATAAAAAAGCAAAAAGTAGGGTGAGCTTCATCTGACACAAAAACTTACCGTGCAAAAAAAGGACCAAGGGAGAATTCAACATGGATACGTACCTGAAAGAAATACAAAGATAAGGTTAGTATTTAAAACTAAAAAAATATTAAAGTATGTATAATATGTTAAAAGTATGCCACAAATGCGTATAATTCAGACACAGGATCTTTCTAATGTAGATTATATGACTTTTAGATTATATGATTATATGAGCTTATAGCGTATTTATATCAGATAGCAATTCTTAGCTGAAATACAGGTTTCTAGAGCCTAGTTCAGCAACAGATGCTAATACCGAACACAAATTGTCAAGTCCAGAACAATTTAGCAACTATGGGTAAATGTGTATAAATTTCAATGCGTAATTCATTCATTCATTCATTCATGACTTATGCCTAAAATACGACTGATATTAAAGAAAATGTCCAGTAAATTGTGTATTTTACACAACGTAAGACTGAAAAAACCTGGTTGTTGCGTCTTCATCCCACTAGATCTCATCCCAAATACTTATTCCGTACTCATCAAACCTTTAAAATTAAATTTGTTATTCTTAACGCAGCTCAATTTCTATTCTTAAACCATCCCAATGCAACAAGTACTGAAAAAGTATATATGTATATAGCTCAATCATGCATACAGTCAATACCATTATTTAATAAAGTTACAAGGTGTATGACAAAACAAGGAATTGACTTCACGGATAGCGTAGTTGTTTGAGCGGCCACCTCGTCGCCTCCTACTGCGTTTAGTGTTGTGGGTTCGATCCCTACATGTGACAACACTTTGTGTGATCCACAAATTGTTGTTTTGAGTCTGGGTGTTCTTTGTCTTCGTTTCTTGAATTTAGTTGTGCTTTACTCACTCCATTGAGTAACATTGTGCAACAAGGTATTAATAACCTTTTTTCACAGTCGTTTCAATTTTATTTGCAAACTGTACTCACAAAACGTGTTGTTATAAGAAAATTTTGATAAGGGATGACTTACGCATAGCAGAGATTAAATAAAATGGGATGAGTTAAGAATAGCAAAAAATAATAATGAGTTAAAAAAAGGACAAGTGGGATGAGATTTAGTAGGATGAAGACGGAAAAACCCAAAAAACTGTAGGTCTTAACTTCCTAAAGATTAATTCAATCTCAATAATAGTTGATAAACCTCCTTTCTAAGGAGAGGCCTATGTCCAGCAGTGGACTAGTATAGGCTGTGATGGATGTGATGTTGATGAATAGTTGATAGTTCATACATCCCGGGAATCTTCAATATTGCGAGTATTAAATATACCGAAATACATTTAGTATACACATGGCAGTGGAGTGGCACATGATAAAAAAGAGAAATAAAAGAGTTTCTGCAAACAAAGCTTAGTGTTCAAAAATTATAAAAATGTTTTCATTTTTACTTTTACAGTACTTTGACAACTTACTCTTTGATCATTCATAGTTTTACTTGTTAACTTTAAAATAGAGTAAAACAAAAATCTTTTTTTTCTACTTAAAAAAGCAGTAGTCTCAAGAATGTAATATACTTATTTAATTTTAACTTGCAGCCTTGATTTCTAAGAAAAAGTCTTCTAAAGAAACAAAACCAAAGTGATACTGCAAAGGTTCAATTTTATTTTTTGAGGTACGTAATTATGAAAAAAAAGAGAAGATTAAGGTCTTCCAATTTACATACTGTAGCAGCGTGATTGCTAAGAGTAATATAAATAGCTTACACAGATCAAATCTTTGAAGCTTTTGGCAGCCCAAAATAATTCATTTTTAATTTTATTAATTAAAGGAAGTAAAAAGACTTATATACATACAGTTACACCTGTATTCAAAAAGAGGTAGGCCGACATTTTGTCAAGTGTGATCTAGCCCCACTTGTCTTGTCTATCGTCGCCAACTGACTATAAAGATAGGAAAATTGGGAGTAGTAAGGATTGGGATGTGTAAGCAACTGTTTAAATAATCAGAGCCATTACGTTTTGAGTATAAAAAGGTAATAAATAAGCATGTGTAATTACTGTGAATACAATAGGTTAACGGAACTGTCATATAAATACTTAAGAAAATGAAAACACTTGGAAGCGTCGAGATCTCTACTGCTGTTCATAGAAAAGTAGTGCAACAGTGTCAAGTAAGACGCGACGTTAATTTCGAGTCACGGAGCGGGGTGCGAATGCAATCACTGGCGGGAAGCTCATTCCGGCTGCATCTCCGGGTGCACGGGCATCGAGAGCAGTTAAATTAAGGATTCCCAACGTACCGAAGCAACGCATCGGAACGCGAGCAAGTTCACGCAAAATTTGTTTCAAATGCATCCGTTCTTGCCCTAAACTACGAATAATAAATAAATATAAAAAAGAATTAACTTGCGCTAAGTTAATTCTTTTTAATACTTTCCTTCTCTAATTCTGATATGAATAAAATGGTCATGTAATTTCAAATGTCTAATATTAAATTTGGATACTGTTCATATTCATATTCTAATCCTTTTTGATCTGTTTTATACTAATGTTTGAACTGCTCAAATACATTTCTTTTCAATGCTTATTTGTGCAAAAGATATATTAATCTTACATTAATTCTTTTTTTCAGTTCATTAAATATGTATTTTTAAATACGAAACTATTTTCTTAATCTATTCAATATCTTTTTAAATGTATTTATCTTACATCATTAATCTTTCTGCAACGAGCACTTTAATTCGCCTTTGCAGAAAACGAAGACGACCTTAATCAATATCTCTGATCGAGTCGATGTCTTGCAGTCTTACAAGGATAATATTTGCTTCAGTTTACAAATAATTATGACATAGGTATATCAAGTAATCTTGAATAGGTTCATGCTTTGCTTTCTTTTTTTAGTTTATATGCGCAGCATATATGCATCGCAGAATATCAAAAATGTTAGTGTTATGTTAATGTTATCAAATTTGTTTCCTTCAAGGAATCTAATGAGTTTCGTGTTGGATACAGGCTTCATATTGGGATTTTTTTAAATATTGTGACCAGGTAATTCCGTTAATACACATTGTACAAATAAGTAGGCCATGGCCGTGATAAAACCGTGCAGCACTTTTTAAATCGTCATGGGAAGGATACGAGAATAGATGCGCATAGAATATTTAATCAAAGAGAAGCTCTCCAAAAGGAATTGGAATGAGGCTTATTCTGTAAGAACTGTTCACGCTAACAATAGTTTTAATGTTCGGAAAAGTAATAGGACAATTTCGGATAGGCATTGAAAAAGTTAGATCAAAAAGTTTGATAAGTATGCTCTCGTGTGACCCTTGCTCAAGTTTTTGCTAGTGTGAGTAATGATTACCCATATATTTGTTATTAAATAGTAGGTACATATAATTCTTGGCATATATGCAGTTTCTTTGATACTTTTTTTATAAAATTTGAATTGAATTTGAAAAATTTGAACAGACGTTCATATGCTGATGGTAATAGTACAAGGCGAAAAATACGACGTTTGACTGAACTTAGACAAAACATGAACAAGTGTTTCAAATCACCCAAATGTTCAGGTCAAAAAGAATTCGTGAACAGAGCTACTCTCGCCGGTCATGATCTGTTCAGCGGAACGGTGTTATTGCAGGCTAGTAGCGTGTATTCCTCTTTGACGATTGGAGGGCAAACCAGGGTTAGTTATTAAAGTGACGGAAAGTTTATGGGGAAGATAATCTTGAGAGAAGTTGGCAAGATTATATGGAAAGGCTACAATCGAGATTAATAATCCCAAGCACAAATACGTCATTACTGTGCAGCACTAAGTAATAATTCAAAGCTAAGCACCGTCTATTTTTTTTTTCATTGTGTTGCCATGTTGCACGGAATGATAAGCACCTAACTTCTATTAGTTTTTTCCTCTAACAGCAAAAAGAAGGATAACATCAGAATCGCACAATTTTTGAATTGAAGAACAGTCTTAGTACCGTAATCAGAGATACCATTAATTCATATAAATTATAACTGCAATTTCGTGAGAAGCACAAGTGATGTCATATAGCTATAACGTGTATCCGTCCGTCTAACGGACTTTAAGTTATGGGTAAAGCAAATTTAATACAATAGCCACTTAACTATAGTATATACGTTAACTGTAACTTACGAATATGTTTGTCCGAAAAGTTTGAGTGGGCAGCCAATTCATTAATTTAAATTCATTTGGTCTATATTAAAAACAAATAAGTAAAATGGATGCCTTTAGAAATAATCAAAGTAAAGTAAAGTATGTGAATAGTATAGTGAATAGTATGACACAAAAATATGCTTAATAGTCCATAATAATCATTTGTAAAAATTAACGAATCTCACATTTCAATTAATTGGCGACAGAATACACGATCAAACGGAATCGCTTAAAACAAATTCCTCATTACCCAGTAACAAATGGGAAAATTCACAATAGTTAAGACAAAAACATGACACAATGAGCATTCAGATACAGTTATCGGCGATATTACCAACTCGCTGTAGTCGACAATAGCCAGCCTAGCAGGAAGGCCGTGTTTTGCAATAACCAGGTAGCCAATTTGACATTGTGTAAACGTTTTCACATGGGGGCCGAAAACGGAAACTTGGGTCACGCTCCTTGCATACAAAATGTGTTCGTAAAGAGTATTATTAAAACCGTCGAAGTCAACAATCGCAGTACGGTAGACTAAATTATTTTAAGTTAAACTATACACATACAGTTACATCACATGCACATACTTTACAGTTAAACTATAGTTTTCTGAGAGACCAAGTGTTTGAATGCACTATTACATGTATTTTTCACTCGATATATCAAAATCTAGAATCTTAGAATTCAAAATCCTGTCATTTGATTAACCCCATCGATTCTTCATGAACGATCGTAAATGGATCAGAATACATTATGACGAAACTGGTTACGTTAATGTAATTTGTTATGTTGATGAACGCTAAGAGAAAGATAAATGCATCACCAACAGACAGACCTTTCGCCTCCCAAAATTAATGTATCGACTAATTTAATTCGAATGGATGTCTTATTTTCATTTAATCTAGACTGAAGTTTCATTAAGAGCTGTTATAATGTTATTGAATATACGAGTATACTATTGTTCCTCGTACCCAGAAGTTTATCGGTTATGACGTATAACGATCAATGTACCTACTGTTTATGGAATTAAATGCGTGTGATTTAATAAACTACTTATTGTTTTAGAAAGGGGCTCTTTGTTTTGATATTTATTGTTTTCTATGCATAAGATTTTGTAAGGTTGTCCCTTAATAAATAAATAAATTAACATAACTTGCGCAAAATACTAAATATGTAAAAATGTTCTTGGAAATTTCTTTTCATGTCGGTTACCTTCTTATTGTTTGACTTTGCCAGTATAGCTGTCTAAAATAATAGGTATTGCATAATAAGTGGAAGACTCGAAGCAACTTCTGTAGATTTAAATATAAAATAACACATTCTTTTACCCACGTTATCACTGCAAAACAAAATAAATTATTCCAGGTAGTACAAAAGCTTTACAATTTACTTTTAATAGCCTAGGAATTGGCTGTAAAATCAAAGGTTACCTACATGCAATAAAACCTTAAAACCTGTTTGCATACCAACTACATCAGTCGAAGAGCTTGGATGCAAAATTATGAAATCTAGAAAGCACCTGAACAGTTTTAACACAGATTACAATGAGCCGTGAGTTAACCGTAACGAAAAAGGACAAGACACGAACCTGTCTGTAAAGTTTTAGAGAAAAATTGTAGATAGATAGCATTGAGGATCATGAATTTTTTATAGTCCAGAAAAAACTGGGGAAAAAAATAATAGGGATTCGAAGAACTTGCCTAAAATACGGGTTCCTTTTTGATTTGTTGTTTATTTATTGGCGAATGGTTTCGTGGATTAAACTGGTTTTGATAACCATATATATATAAATATATTTTACCATAGCTATGGCGTTTCATGGCGTGATATTTAGATATTTTGTGAGTGAGGATTGAAAAAATATTATCTAAGTGGTGTCACTCATATACGTCATAGATGTCCGTGTAGTGACGGATTAAGAATACGGAATGTCACTACCCCAATTCTTCCCGTGGGTGTCGTAAGAGCCGACTAAGGGCACAAAACCGCAGGACACCAGCACTGCAAAAAGAAGGAAAACTTGACAGAAACCCTATACCAACCCGTCTGGCCAGCGTGGTATAGTAGGCCAAAACCTCCTTTCCAAGGAGAGGCCTATGTCCAGCAGTGGACTATTAAAGGCTGTTGATGTGATGTGTCACTCATATACAGACTCACTTTTATACAGACCGACTCACTGTAAATGCAGACAATTTATACATATAAAATTACTTGCTCTCACTGACTGACTGATTCATCAAACCAGAGCCTGCAGCGCTAGGGTTATAAACTTGTTACCACGGATTTACTTTCCAGGGTCTACACCTGGATCCTGGCTACTGGTACTCAAGACGGCGTGCGGTTTTATGTCGGTTCGAGTCCGACATAATATCCCCACCGGGGGTGATATCTGAGGGTTTTTTTTTGTAAGGAATAGTATAGAAACGACAGAGTAAGAAATCGAGTTATAATATTTCATTTTATCTTCCAACTAAACTACTACTTCTTTTTTAAGTTCATTATAAACATGTTCGTTTAGTCCATTCACTATATCATTCAGCAGTTCTCACATAAGGGTATTCAAACGGTCATATATTAGATTAGCAACTGATTGATGTGACGCGGGACTCGGTGTGCGGTCTCTGTGTTCCCGCGCACGCACAATCGTGCGCCTCCGGGAGGAAGTCAAAGAGCGAATAGGAACGAGACAGGACGAGTCGGATCAATGAATACGTGACATAAAATTGCCGACATAATTCGAAAGACTTTTTTATACGCCAAAAGTGAAACATTTAAGCCTACGTGAATATAGCATTTAACAAACAGATAATCATACCACCACGCGTAGAAGATTGGATTTAAAATCTTTATATTCACTACCTACGTGCAGCTTTAAAAAGTTAATTTCTACAATTTCGTATTTAAATTTCCATATATGTAAATGCATGTATTATTCTGTAGACAATGTAGCATTATGATATGACCTTGTATATATACAGAATATGAGATTGTATTTTAATGTTAAAAGAAATATTAAGACACCTCACATAGATAAAGATAATAAAACGTTCGCTTAAGTAGTCAATGACCTCGAGGAGCAGAAACGATTCGTAGCATGATAAGCGCTAAAACACAAGTCAATATTCGAAGGTAGCCAGATTACTCGAATATTTTTTTGTAACAAATAACAACAAAAGCTGTGTAGTAAGCCTGTGTGATACGTTAGCTATATATTTACATCCATATATAAAATACTGTTTGTCCAAATTAGAACTTAGCCGAAGTAACAAAGCGCAGCGCCGATGGCAATAAATTTAATCGATAAACTCGATTATCAAATGTCTCCGTTGGCTATTTCAATATTGGCGCAAAACTGCGAATGTCAATGGCACGTAAACGGTGTGCACGCACATTGCCGAATATTCTGATAAACAAATCGCAAAGTTGAGTGAACTCTGTGCGCGAACTGCGACCGGGTAACTACAGGGAAGCCGCAAGCAAGCTTGCCAATGAATCCGTGCGATACTATGATTAGACACTGTCTGATACGCAGTACTAACATTTTGATATTACGCCAAATCATTTGCATTATTTCCTTAATTTCCCAGGGTATTGGCCTCATTCTTTGACGTTTTTGATTTCTCAAAATGCAAAAATCTCGCTTGCATTGTTGTCGATACCATAACCTCAGACAACGTAGAATAAATCGCTAAGTCTGACATTCGTTGTAGCTTCAAGGTCGAATTTAAAAAGCTTTCTTGCCAAGTGGTTTTTATGTATATTGGCGTCACTAGAAGAAGAAATATATGTTCTCAATACTTTAACAATGACTCGCGGTAAGTCTTTGTTACGGCTACTATACATAAACCAATGCGTTTAAAGTGATGCTACGACAAGATTAAACATAAATCATAAATACTGTAAAAAGACCATGTAGGAGTAGAACTCAGTAGTAAAATCTATAGGCAAGACTGAAAATCTATGTAAACTTTAACAGGCGAATAATATCAATTCTATACTTAAAACCCGGTCAGGTACGAGTCTAACTCGTGCGCCGAGGGTTCCTACCTACCCAGATTTTACGTAGATTTTCGCGAAAATTTGTAAGTACTAAAATTTATCTTAATTTTCAACTTTTTTTATTTTTTGGAATTATTCATTTATTTGTGCTATAAGACGTTTCTTTTTGCCAAATTTCTTGATTCTAGATCAACGGGAACTACCATATAGGTTTTCGACCCAAAACCTACTTCCGGTTGACCTAGAATTGACAAAAAAGCAGTCTTACAGCACAATTAAAGAGAAAATTCTGAAAAATAAAAAAAGTTGAAAAATAAGGTAAATTTTGGTACTTACAAATTTTCGCGAAAATAGAAATTTGCCCATATCTTTGTATCGTGTTGACTCAGGACCTCGATTTTTATACACCTAATAGCGACCATAGACGTCAGTATATGGTATAAATTTCAACTTGCTAGGTCTACCCGTTCCTGAGAAAATCGGTGATGACACACGGACAGACGGACAAGAAAGTGATCTTATAAGGGTTCCTTTTTTACCTTTTGAGGTACGGGACCCTAAAATGTAATTAGCAACTGACTAACTTTTTCTCCTTTGCAACATAATTAAATACACGTCGATCATGGTTTATTGGCATTAAAATTCATATAATTTTATCTTAGGAAACATTGCCACTAAAAAAGAAGTTTCCTTTGTACATTTTATTTTCACATTCTATAATAGCCCATGTTGTTGCTAAAGCAATGCGATCTGCAGCCGTAACTCGAGCACTGATATCTTGATTATGATGGAACTTCATTGTATATTTTAGAATTTAAGGATACGGATTCAATTATAGAATTACGGATCTTCCAGGTGACTAATTTAGTTTAACGACGAAGTTAACATATTTAAAAACGAAAATATTCTAATAGTTTAAATATAAAAATAAGTAAATAAATAAAAATAAATGAAATTACTTTAGATATGAATGGTCATAATGACTCACTACAGGTAATCGATCGAATAGTGCAATAATATCATAAAACATGTGTGCAATAATATATGTCATAAACTTTGTCTAGACACAAATAATAATAATTGTAACTAACTCTTCCTCTCTCCTAACATAGTGCAGGGTCCATAATTGTAACTTAATCATAAGCTTGACATCTGTATGTATCACATTATGAAATGCAAAAAATGTATTGAGTATTGAAGCTTCGTTCTTCCATTATACTTCAGGCAACACTGAGTTTTCAAGATATCATACAACTACTTTCAGTAAAAAAAAAATTTTTCTTTATTTTATGTCATCTTATTTCTTACTGAATATTCTTTAGAAACATTGTGTCAAAAAAATCATTGGCAATCTACTAACAGATGGTTTAAGAACAAATTAATATAACTTATGTGTCAAATGTGTTTAATGAAGTAAATTCTATATGTCATAATTCATCATGAAAGTAATAAATCATTGCAAATCACTGTGTACACTAATAAGTGCTATTTAGCAGAAGTAGTACTTCAAGTAGGTATACTGCGGGGTTTTTATTGTAATATAAGGCCTTTAAGACCATGTCCAGCGTGTGAGAGTTTAATGTTTTACAAAGAATAATATAATTTTATAAGCACCTTTATTTAACTTTAACCTTATTTTATTTAGTAGATACAATAGATTTCACTACAAAAATTATGTATTTTCTTTTATATTTTTCTCTTCATAAAATGCTTATTGACAAAGATGAAATACAATCAAAATCTTTAAAGTGGTATACACAAAAATCGAATATCATACACAACTTGCAGCTTAGCTACTTTTTGGTCAGATACCTAATATTGATGATATAAAAAAATCATAGTTTAAGCGTCAGAAGTCAAGAAGCACTAAATAAAATAAAATGTTAGTTAAAAATTTTGATTTTCCTACATCATATTATCGAAATGGTTGAATTGAGACATAAATTTACTACATACCTACTGTACAATTTCTAACAATGACTGCTTTAATTGCATCAGAAACAGATCTATATTCTTTTCAAATCTATATGTATATTTAAAAATGTTAAGTTGGTTTGTGTGCGCTTCAAAAACTCATAAAGTTCTGCACTGATTGTGCTCATATATTAATACGACATACAACCGGTTTCAAAGATGGTTTTTATCTATTTTTGGTGTCAGTTTTGTTCCTCATTTCTCATAAATGTGACCACAACATGCTACGCGTCAGGGCTACACACACACACACACGCTAATGTAAAATAATTTTCTGACGAATAGTTACAATGAAATAATTGATTACAGAGAAAGAGATAACTTAGCCGACTCCACATTTTTATGAACTTATTGTTGAGTATACGTGCCACAAAAGGGTGAGTATGGACTGTTCAAACAAGACTGGTCTGGTCTGGAATATTTGCAACATATTCAGCGGTCATTGCACGATTGGTCGAGGCGGAACGGTCTAGAGGGTATTGCCGAGCTGTTTCATAGCTATCTATACAAATAAATATATATTGTGCTTACAAGTAGGTACACAGTCGTCATGAATCTTGAACATGAATTTTGTTACATTACTAAACCTGAAAGGTTTATTTCAAAAAAGAAAAATAATTATTTTTAAATCCCTCTTGATCGCAGTACAGTTCAAAAGTTTAAAGCTGAAACGTTATAAGAGATTGCTATTCGGTCTTATGTAATATGGCATGATATCACGTGGAATATTTATTAGCTGCATTTACCAATAAATTGTAATTTTAATTATAAGAACTAAGTTTTGAGAAATTCACAGACGGCTTTACTTTGTTAATACTTTTTTAGAATATTTTTCTCAAACCTGTAACTTAAATTAAAAACTTAAAAAAAACATAAATTTCTATAAAAAGTTAAGCAACGAGTGCGTTGCGTACGATAATTGAGAACAAACTTGATATGCAAACGTGCCGGGTGACGTCATTGCCTGCCACGTCCTCGGGATAAGGGAAACAGATAAGGAAAAATTGGATTGGATTTCATAAAAAGTGTGCCTCCCAACGGTACGCGCTGTATAAAACACGAGGGGCAGAGCTGCTGTGGTTTTAAAGATTGATTAAAATTAAATTTTACCTGCTAGCATATTCTTTCTAAACATTATATTTTTATGATGTAAATGAACGAGCTGGTAAGACGTGATCCAAAGTATGACTTTGTAAACATACTAACAAAAGCAAAAGAACATTCATCACCATCACATCAACAGCCTTTAATAGTCCACTGGACATAGGCCTCTCCTTAGCCAACAGTACAGTGCAGTACAGTACAGTGGTTTAAGAATATTAATTGTAACTAATTAGATCGGCTTTATTGGAAGTCGCCGGTTATGTAAAACTAACTTGTATGTGACTCGAGTTAGTACGATGTCGGGGACCTAATAAATTTAATGCGAATATCTATAATTCTATTGGTAAGGAAGAAACTGGATGATTTTACGTTTTAACCTCACCTCTACTAAGGTCGTTCTAAAAAGGTTTTAATTTTCAAGGGTTTACTGTGTAGACCAGCTAAGTTTTGTTTAAAGTATATATTTTAAAGATTGTATGTATGTGTTTAAATTTTCATAACAAACTAAATTGAATACACTTCAGTAGTGTTCGCTGTTAACCCTCGTTTTACCTTTTAACAATTCTGATGAATGAGAACTGTAAATTGTATTAATTTTACAAATACTTTTCACACATCACCTCATTACAATCCTATTCAGGACACACCATAACGCTATAATTTACAGCAATATAAACTAATGTTATTCCTACTACTTACTAAGTAGATGCTTGCCGCAGTTACTATCTATAATCCAGTTTAATAATACTCCTATTCCAGTGTAATGTTATAAAATCTATACAGGACTCAAACCAGATTCTTCTATAACATTTCTAAAAGTATTTTTTTTATCCTAATTTAAAACATCTCTAAATAACGTGGCGTCTCCCTGTTGCTTTATCACTTTATCAAATAAAGCATACATTTTGCAATAGAACAAGTTAGTGTTAGGTATAGTATTATTTACGTTCATATTACGTTATATTTTTTAAGAAAAAATACAAGTAACGATTGTCACATATTTTTAGTAACTTTGTCAACTCCGTCTAAGCTTAGCTTCATAGCTAAGCTTAGACAGAGTTGGAGCCTGGAGCTTGTGTTAGAAAGTTTTTTCCAAATTTTAATATGTGAAGCACTTAGGAAAGTCTCAACCGATCTTTGACACCAAAATAAAGGCAGACACTGACAAAAGTAGTCTTTGTTAACAAAGCTTTAATAATAAATGAATTTTTACTAAACATTTGATGAAAGACACAAATCTTAAACCGAGATCAGTCAATCACAGGTCCTTTCTCACGATACCAATTATTGGTTGACGGTGACTGGGCAACAAAAACTCTATGGTTACTGGCTGAGTTAAACTAAGTGGGCTATTTCATTTCACACAATAATGGCGGCCACTCTAACACAATGCTTGAAAGAAAATAAAAATATATAAATGTATTTTAAAAGTACCATGCTTTTTTATAATTAATTGGATAAGTTACCTTATTTTAATTCTCTAAAACAGCAGTTAGGACATAAGCACAAGAGTGTGCGCAATAAATTCTCGAGCCCAACGTTCTCCCAGGGCTTTCTTACACTAACCATTTCGCAACATTATCAGAACCCCTTTAACTCAGGATCGAATAAAGCTAATTTATTAATCTGAATTTGTGCAAATGCCGCAAAGGCCATCATACTGTCAAATTTAAAAGTTCAACTTTAATACTTTACCAAAAATGAATGTTTAAATATAATACAATTTTGGGATAGCCGATTTAGACATTTCTTGTTCTCCTTCTAGACCATCTAGATCTAGAGACATGAAATTTACTACAGGGCTTATAGGAAAAACTATACTTAAATTGCACGTAATGCAATGCAAAATGCATGGAAACTTAATGCTAGATTCTTTGAGTGATAAAGAACTCGCCCGTAATTTCGCTTTAGCTATTAATATGATAATAATATAAATCTTTAATTTATGCTTGTTGATCCCTAGTCATCAACTGTGACGTATGTGTGATTACTGTGCGGTTAACCGGTACTACTTGGTAGGTGTTGTGTTTCGGATTATGGGTAGGGTTCCTAGTGTTCCACGTGGAAGGAAAGTAAAACCTGCTACTGACTGCTTACTTTAGTGTACTTAACTAAATTTAAAAAAATATCATAATTCATATTAAAAAATCTAATAACGTTAAAAGGGTCAAATGACATGAAAAACCCCGACAGTTGTAAAAATGTGTAGGTATTTTGTAATAGCAGTTGAATAATAATTTTAAATGAAGACTCATATACTCTCGCAATATTCGTACAGTATAAGCAATTTCTAGACGTATCTACAGTCTGCAGATCACGCAAACTCGACGGTTACGAATGTCGATTAAAATTATTGCGCTCGAACGAGAAAGTAATTCATTCTGCAATTTCTAAAATAAATCTGTAAAGAGTGAATTGCATTTTACTTTATATTGTGCGAAACTTGTCGGTGTTTCACGAGTTTTAAGTAATTTGATATACTTATAAAGCGTATTAATGCTATTCCATTTTAGATACAGAATATACCTGGAGCAACATATCGGTTATTGGTCATGAGTTGAATACAACTATCATAGTGAACATACCCAAGGAAGCTACTCAAAAAGTACAGTATACGAGTTAGGTTTTCTAGCTTAGTCAAATAATTCCAAATCATACTCGTATGCCTAAGTTAAGACAGTATTTGGTTGCCTGTGTAATATTAGATGCCAAAGTAAATCAGCCTGTCTCTTTTCGTTTTCACGCCTAAATAATTTGATAACATTTTGGTACTTAAGATATATAGGACCTTGGAGAAGGACATAGGATACTTATTGTAGCGAAAATAAATCTTTAAGGAGGTTGTATAGGGGAAGAAAATTAGTATTGGGAGATTCTACGCAGACTGTGTTGAAGGTTACAAACGATTATGAACATAATTTTAAGTAGTAGTTGATTAAATTATGTCATGGAGTCATGGCATATAATACTCGCACTATGGCCGGTACGCGAACTGTGAGTTCCCCGTGACCTGGTTACCGTAACCAGGCCAGTTCTCTGCCGGTACTCGAGTCGAATGCCGCCGTTATCTCCTCCACTTACCACTGTTACATGTGTGATGCCAATTTCTTTAACATATAAGTAGAAATGGCAGAACAAATCAATATTATTAGATACATCGCCGGACAAATGACTTGCATACTATATTTTATTTGTATTTTCATTATCTCTTCAATTCGACTCGACTGGCCTGTTGGTCTACTGACCCTGACTGCTAAGCCGGCGGTCGTCGGTTCGATTCCCACCCAGGATAGATAATTATGTGATGAGCACATCATTTGTTCTGCGTCTGGGTGTAATTTATCTATAATATTTATGTTTCTACGTTTATCGACACTGTACGTTACGTACGTTCATGCAGCAAAGGCTCTGCCTAATTTGGTATCAGACGGCCGTGTGTGAGATGTGTAAAGTAATTGTAGTTATTATTATAATTGATAGTTTCTTTATCCTGTACAATATGATATTCAATCTGCGCCATTATTATAATGATGTTGGTCTACTTGTGCGGATTCAAGACATAATTTGGACAATGTTGGCAAAGTGCGAAGATATGTCATTGATACCGCTAACCGATTACCATCAAATTGCGTGTAAGATCACGTCCAAACTTTGATAATAATTTAGATAACATTGGAGACTCAGGTAATGGTTTTTTATACTGTATTCCACAGAACCCGGTCAACAAGTACTTGCCTAGTACCTTATACCAAAACACTAAAGGTAAAGTAATATTGCTACGCTCATTCAATTAGGTAACCAATCTCATTGCCAGGCGTGTTGAAATGAGATTAACAAAAATGGATTCCATTGTGTACATGGCAAAATGTTTCCGAAGATATTACTTCTTTTCTTCCAATATTACATGGTGTTTTTATACTAAAGTGTGTTAATAAATTGTGTGTAATGTTGTTACGCTTTAGGAAAAATCTATATTATTTTGCAATAACAATTTGACTAAATTGTATAAGTAGGTAAATGAATAAATTTTCCGTCTGCCTTCAAAATCAAATAAGTGGTGGATTTGACCGCAAATTTTCTTTTTTCAATTAAAAAAATCTACCTATATACATATTTAAAACTGACTAAACTGACACAAAGAGAGTCCTGCATGTTACGACCCGCATGGGTAAGTCTGATACCACGGTATCACAGAAAATTGGTATTCAGCTATTCTTTCGTTGTATTTCATCTACTGGGTGATTATCGGAGACTCGACCCAGGGATAACGTTAGTAAATGAGTTTTACGATCAAAATCAAAGATCATTCACAACACACACACATTAGAAATATATATTCATACACTTAAAAATCATAACCCTTCTCTCGCAGTCGGGTTAAAATAAGCAAACAACCCAATAGATAGGTTGAAAGCTCGTCACGTAGCTATGGTCCAAATCTACTGGACTTAAGTGAAACTACGGATCTTAGATGTCAAAACCAGCAAAAACTACCTATCACAATTCAGCTCAGCATAACGTTTTGTCATGCTTTCACAAACCAAGTAAACTAAACTTGTGCACATAAAATAAGTCTATTTTATTCAACCATACCATCATGGTAATCTTTTTCAATCTATTTTGTAATATATTTTATGAGACAAGAACAAACTCTTAACGATCGACTTATTTTGCTTTGATTTACACAGGTAATAAAACATATTTGTCATTCATCGGGAGCAGGTAAACGAACCTTTAAGAAGCTGTGATCGTACAAAAGTTCCTTTTTATACCAAAGAATGAAATAACTTATTATTTAAATTTAAGACGAAATCGCATGAACATAAAGGATGTAGAAATAACTATCACGGCATACAATAAACTAGCGTGCGTAAGTATTATCATATCACCGACAGAAAACTTGTATAACACTTAAGAGAGTAATTTTTAATCAAGGGTTCCACAAAAAGCGTTCACAAAACTTTATTCTGTTTGCAATAAAGACAACTGAATCAAGTTTTTCAACAGGCTGGGAGCAATTAGACATGGGTAGCAGGGTGGAGACTGTAGGTGCGACCCGAGGCGCGGTTCCCGCTCCAGCTTGATCAATCAACCCGCACGTTCGTGGTAGGTAATTAATTTACTTCAAGAGACCCATAGCTCGTCCGTGCCTGTGCAACGTGCCCATTTACGAGTTCATCGGCTCGTGTATTGATATAATCGCTGTCCTCGATTAGTATGCAGGTATGGTTTACGTGTAATCAAAGAATCAAAAGATTTTTTTCATTTACGGTCGATATTAAAT
Source organism: Arctia plantaginis (assembly GCA_902825455.1). NCBI lineage: Eukaryota > Metazoa > Arthropoda > Insecta > Lepidoptera > Erebidae > Arctia > Arctia plantaginis. Next base: position 1,523,908 of record CADEBD010000283.1, on the reverse strand, counting down.
TACTTCTGAATCGTGTACGGGAGTGCTATTCTGCCTTAAAAAGAAGACTTGTTAGAAACTATTTTAAATATACCGAAACGACTAGTTGTTGAAAATGTTACTGAAGGATTATGTATGCATTCCATTATTTTGCAATTTTGAACTTAGTGCTAAGTTAATACAAGTTCCTACAATCCTACAAGTGACCTGTGTAAACTGGTACTGGTGTAATAATTTGCGTTGAGGGTAAACATTTTATTACTTTCAACTCGGTTAGCTGTTTTGGTTAGGTACGAGATTGTTATGACAGCGCACTATCATCGCCTTGTCGCCGATGAGAAATAATTAAACGTACTTGTTATATGGTATGATGAGCAGTAAGTGAAACGGTTTTGTTTTCACTACAATGTGGAATTCAACAGTGATGATCAACGGAAGGCTAGTTTCATTTCAAGATAGAAAAGTCAGTTAAATGTTAATGTTAAGTTGGCCGTATATGCTTTGAACTGGCGAGTGTACGAGGGAAGGTTAGAAACACAGAAGACTGGATTTTAGGGTTCTCAAGTGTCGATCGACGCAGTCTCGGAATAATCAGGCGTGCCTCCCTTCGCAGCGGTCGTTCACACACAATCGACGCGCCAAGCGCCATAAGAGACCTACCTACGCACGCCGAGTCGACACAAAGCATCCACCTATACTTACAACCGCTACCCTCAATGCACGAGCTCAGTACTACGTCAGGATTCGAAGACCTACTTAGAAAGTCAACTCTAGATGTAAGAGCTACGACAGAATTTTGCTTACCAGCAGCGAACACGCATTCTTTACCTCCACTTTGATAACAACAGCAACTCAAAAGCAGACTAAATGCAGTAGTTTTAGGGCATAGATTCAAACGAAAGGAGAAGCTATAGAGCATTCGATTGTGGGCAACATGAATATTGAAAATCGCTCTTATGTCGTTCACGGTGAATCGAATGCACGTCGCCGGCCGGCACAAACACACCACGTGTTTACATAAGGCAACTGGTACAGATTTCAGATTAAACTGGTGAACTGCCTAAACTTGTAAACTTTTTAGTCATCAACTTACCATTTCGATCTTAAAACTGGTAAGATATCACTAAAACGGTATAAAACAAATTGGGTTTCGCTATAAGCTATACCGATGAGTAACAATTAAAAATTTTGAACTGGAATTGTTGCTTTCTCTCGGTTTAACGAGTGCTCGTGTTCAGAGGTTGTAAAATGAATGTTCATTACATAGCAGTCTTAGAGAGCAGTTTAATTAATACTGCTTTCGATAGCCGCTCAGCGCATTTTACTTATCGAAGCGTTTACTGTCACTTAGGTGTCGACTGCACGGTACCTGCGATAACGGCATATTCTTTGTTACATTACTTTGGAACTTAAGGACTTTGTCGGATATTGCAAGAAATACCGTAAGTTCAGAATCACGGTCGACGGGCTGCAGCGCTTATGGGTACAAAATACTGAGTGAGCCTTACAGTTATTTTGCATTATTTAAAACTTGCTGCATAGTCTTAAATTTATGTGATTGTCAGTGTACACTCTTGCATATGAGAACAGTCGGCAATAGGTCGTAAAATCGAACTCGATAAGAACTACAATGTAAGGTTTTAGTTATTGCAAAATATTGTTCACAACACACATGGCAGCTGCTACATTGTGATTGTTCTCTCACATTATACAAACTTCCTTTTTGGTTTGGAAAATTTTATTACACTTCAGAAGAAGGTATTTACTCTTTGTTTTATTTTTTTTACAAGAGGGAGACCTAATTTTTGAATAAATCATTTAAAAAGAGCTGTCAAACATTCCACTCTCAAAGACAATTTTTTTAAATTTAATATTAAATTTATATTCATTAAATCTTCAAATAGTACTTACATAAAAATCTGAATAAATTTGTTTGAAACATTGAGTTATGATGTCTTACCTAACTATTCCTAAAGAACTTACTTTTATTAATTGGCTTAGCAATTAAATATAATATAAAACTTAGAAAAAGTAATGAATATACATAACTCTTTACAGTCTTATGTCATACCTAATTTCATAAGAACGGCAGCTTTACAATTTATTGTAACTATATGAGACTACCCTGTTGTGGTAAAACTTTTTTAGAATTCCATACCTGCATTGTAAATTTGAATAAATTACTTCACTACCTCTTTTTTAAATCTATTCAGTAGATACTAATAAATCTAATATTTTAGGTTTTTACATGAACCCACCATTTTTTCATTTCATGAACAAATCTGTTTATGATTTTATGTTAAATTCTTTTAAAATATATGACAAAAGGTTGTTAAAATATTAAATAGAGATAATTGGGTTTGTATTTTTTTTTTTATAAAAACCTCTTTTTACTAACCAACTAGAGTTCCCCCATGTCAAATTAATAAGAATTGATTTATCAAGTTTCTGCATAGTACCTATTAAATGGTAGAAAAAGTACCAACCACAAGATAAATCAAATTAATGTTCTAAGATGTCCAAAACATTAGATTTATAGCAAATGTATGAAATAACAGTCTAGTCCACTGAGTTTTATATTCTACATTCACAACATGTGTAACAAAGTTTTGTGAAGTTAAACTTTAAAGTATAAACAACAACAAGTTTACTGACTTACCATACAACTCCGAAGGCGCCATAGCCGATAGGGCGGTCGGGCTGAACGTCTGTCGGGATGGCCGGCGTCTGGTAATAGGGCGCCGCTGCCGCCAGGATGGCGCCCTGCGGCGCGCTCTGCGCACCCCCCTGCATCAGCGACATGGACACACTCATGGAAACGCGAGAGTGCCGCGCGGGGCCGCTTACAGCCGCCATCCAACCGCTCAGCGGCGAACCGTCACCGCAGACTCATCACACGGTGAATCTCACGACCTCAACACTGCGCCTGATCACCAAACCTTGCCTTTCAGTGGACACACGACAATATCACCGATTACTTCTTTATTATTCATGCTCGATTGACTATGCAGGAATCACTGAACAACACACGGAACGTTGGGACACCTGTAGATTTCACCAGCTCATTCAAGTTGAGTAGGGCGTTTCAGTTTTTTTGTTATAAAGATGTGGAATGTTCAGCTTTAGCTTCTTCCTGGACAAAGGATAAGACCGAACAAATTATAACCGCGCCACGCAAAGACGTCCACACGCCACAAAAATCGAGCGAAACTGGTTGAAAGGAGGGGGAGAGGGAGGCCAGGAAGACGCGATGTAAAAAGAGACAGCAAATAAAAATGGCGACGACACGCTAAACAGCTGTGCTTGTTTAAGATATCAATGAGTTGAAATTGCTTTGTATTTTTGTTTTTTCAGAATACTTTACGGCATTAAAATTTAAATAAATTATAAATGTTTTGATTTGTAAAAATTATAACTGAAAATTAATTATGAATTTGAGGGCATTTTTCAGTATCCAAAAACATATCGTTAGATGGCGTTAGTAGTTTGCTACATGGATTGTTTTAAGTTTCTATATTTAAAATTTTTAATTATTCCGTTTTGATATTCCACTTTAAGATCGGATGAAAAAAATGCAAGAAATGAGTAGTCACCAAAATTTTTTAAAATACGGGGGTATAAATCATTTATTTTAGATAGAAATTAAAAGGAATTAATCAATCAACAAACAGAAAAATCGGATCTTAATTTACTACACAATTTCAATATCTTTGATTGACAATAGTGTCTTCGTTTGTAGTAATTGTGCTAAACGCATTAGCGCTGAGGATTTAGCTTTTTCCCATGCCTAAATATAGTTTTTAGCCAAGCGTCATACAAAGATCCCATTTGCTGTAAATTAAACAGGAGAAACCTCAGGTTTTTTTTCCTTTTGAAGTAAAGTGTTTTTTATTTTGCAAACCTTCATCAGCTTCATGGAATAGCGCAAGTAAAGGTACCTACACATACGGTAGCTATTGCTTCCACGTATTGACTGAAATACTACCAACTAGAAGTCTTGATTGCGATGTAAAGCAAACTACTGCGGAAGTGGATTGTCATTTTGGGTTTAAGACTCATAACCGAAATAAAAATTTTAAGCCCGAGGAGAGGACGTGCTGCTCTTTGAAATCTTTTTTTCTACTAAAGCAATTTAAAAACATGATTCTTCTTGAGAATATTTAAAAAAATATATGTTCTCGTTTACTTGTAGCATAGTCTATAGAATCCGAAGGACGTTAAAATAACCTGCAAGTTTTTGTGATTGTTCTTTTTTGTAAAAAAATATTGTCAAATATTTATATCGATATTTAAGCTTTGAAGAATCCTTCAAGATTTGCCGTCTCACTGCTTACTCCCATGCTGAAGTCGCAGTGTGCCAACTAAGCTAGTGTTGTTGCGATTGTATCGACAGTATCGTGACTCTGTTGTGGCCCGGAAAATCAGTCATATTATCAATTGATAAAAATAAGCAATACTTACTGCTGAAGATCAATAGTATCGATACTATGGACAGGATGCGTGTTGGTACTATCGACACTATCGATAGAATGTGTGTTGATGGCATCGATAGTTTTGTTCTATCGATAGTCCAACATTTAACGATACTATAGCTTTCCGTGAGGTGACAGATTAAGAATACGAAGTTTCACGAGCCCTATTCAGCCCGTGGGTGTCGTAAGAGCCGATTAAGGGAGCAAACCACACCGGACAACAGCACTGCAAAGAGAACAAAAACTTGAAACAAACGCTATACCAACCCATCTGGCCAGCGTGGTATAGTAGGCCCGAACTTCCTTTCCAAGGAGAGGCCTAGGTCCAGCAGTGGACTAGTAAAGTCTGTTGATGTGATGTGATAATTGCTTGCTTGCTTTTATTAGTGACTGAACTAAGAGACAACAAAGCATAGCTGGTTTTCACAAATTATAAATAAAACAAAATTATAAGCGCTGAGTGATGTTTAATGTATCAGTAAAATGGTAATTATCATTCCAACCAAAGTGGCGGTACTGTCATTAAATTAGTATAATTACCTAAACCTATAATGAATAACTGATTGAACTAATTAATATCGGATCCTCTCTAAGAAATTGTTATTTTTGACATCTCGTGTTTGAGTACAATTGCCTACTGATATAAAATTATCTCTTTACACTTGCGACGGACGGACGAAAGGACTTATACGATCGATGATACGACTATTGACGTTATACGATCGATAGTATTACAGCGATTCGACATTTTCGATAAGCCTATTGGCACTATAGACTGTTTTTCAAGGTCAACAATCTATTGCAACAACGCTAGTGCAACTGAGCAAATACAAAGAGAAGGGATAAGCAACTGTGCACTGTGATCCTAAGTAGGTCCTGACGATCTTAATATCAAGATGAAAATAAATTCTGAGTACGTCCCCCTACATCCTAGATCTAGTTCGAGATAGAAAACCTACATAGCAACAGTTACGAGTAGTTTTTTTATTATTTGGTAGATGGAGAAAGGTGTAGCGGGTAGGCCCTATTATAAGAGTTGTAGTTGAGTAACGAGTATTTGAGAGTTATTTTAAGTTTGGTTATTTTTCGTTTAATTTTTTTATTAATTATTTTTCTCAAGTTGGCTTTTAGACGCGTATTCAGATGCCTAATTTAAAAAAATATTTTGATTTGTTTATAAAATTCCATACATTCCGTTTTCTCTCAAAATATAATATTAAGAATACTTAACTATGGGTGAAAATCATAACACTCTTTTTCGAAAAATCTAATTACAACATCTCTTTGTATTTGCTCCATGGCTAGTGCTTAGTGTTGATCGAGAAAAACATTCCTCCGTTGAAATATTAACTTTGCAACCATGCTTTCAGTAGAAGAGCCGTCTGTTGACGTAATCACCTGGACTATGAAGATAAACTTATATTATTACCTTATTGATAATATTTATGTCTTCATTTTTAAAGTCAAAAAACAAATGGAGTTATTGTTAACAAGTCTGGACACAAGTAGCTACCAGAGCAGTAGATGTGAAATGAACCCACACTAGGCCCACAGTTAGATCTTATTGACTCCTCAGAAAGATAGGCGTGGGAAATTTAGCAGTTACTACTAACGAAAACTGGGCTGTAAAAAAATTAAAATATATGTATATTAAATAAAAAAGCTCAATAATAAATATCAATTATTTTATCACAGAGAATCACATTGTGTTATACAACATATTTACGTGGCTAGTACAAAATATCCCTTACAATGATCCTGGTTTATGCACAGATTATATTGATACATACATAAAAGTTTTTGAATTAAAAGGGAAATATTACTACAAAATACAATCTTTGTTCAACAGATGAAGTTCTGTATATCAACTACAAAAACAGGAGGCAGTATTATGTTATCAAATGTAATATTTAAAAGCACTCTGGCAAGGGTAACATTTCGCTTCAACATTTTTGCAGTTGACCCTTTAAAATGATTTAAAAGTAATTGCACACAAATACCAACGACATATAGTTTATCGATAAAATATTTTTTTTACATAGACTACAGACAGATAATTAATAGTTCATTCGATTTAAAAAAAATGTTAGCCGTTTTCGGATTGTGCCGTACGCCGGCATTTTCTTCTAAAACGAATGAACGTTACAAAACAGTACACAAAACTAAGATAATATTGCAGTGTAGATATAATTATTGATAATCTTAGTAAGACTAGTGACATAAAATTTAATATGATGGTGCAAAAGTGACAATTATTGACACAAAATAAAAGTTACATCGAAAATTAAACAATGTTTACAGTACTAAATAATAATTAAATTCGAATAAAGATGGCACTTTTACCTTGTGTCTTAACTATAACAAAAATATGTACTGTAATTTAAAAATAAAACCTTTAACCTTTTAATTTCTTAACGTTTACACAGAGAAAAAAAAATGCCGTAGAATTGGTCTGTACATAAATAGGCGAATAAATATAAAATTAGTATTAGTATATACAATAAATTACGTGTTATTGTCTATATACACTTACAAATTACTTGGACAGGATTGGGTTATTTATAGACTCGATACATAAATTCACATTTAAATATTGTGTAGCTAATTGCAGTAACGTGTTTCGACTATCACCGCAATCTTGATATTACGACATTTTCGAGTCTTACTAGTCAGATAGAGCATTTGACATTTTATTAGTACTGGTGAATTCAGAATATTGAAATGAAATGATATGCTATGTGTTTTTCAATACAATTCTGTTCGATCATGTTCAATTAAAAAAAAACGTGTGAAACACCATTCTATTTAATGTCAATTACCCTACTGTGTCGTAGACCGATCTGATGATCAGGATATGATATTTCAGAAGGTCAATACTACTAATGAAACAATTAACCGCTTCACTGTTAATTTATCTGTAGAAATACAGGTAATACATACAAAATAAAAAAATAACTTTTTTTGACTAGAGTTGACCCTCTAAACTATGATAAACACTGTTCACAAGTATTTCCGAAATCAGATTAATTCGAACGACTATAGCTGAATGTTATGAAAGTGCTATTTTACGTGATCTGTACATATATATGAATGTTAAGTAAGTTTGCTCAAAAAGTTCTGTATCGATTGAGCTCAAATACACGTTTGACACGATATACAAACAGCCTCTAAGATGGTTTTTATCCTTTTTTCGTGTTAGTTTTCTTCCTCACTTCTCATCAATGCAACCACAATGGTAGATGTTGTATCTTATTATTATAAATAATTCGTATCTCTGATTCAGGATCTCATAGTTTTTCAAACACACGTATTCCATTCTTCAGTTTATGTAACAAAACAAAAGAACCGTTGTAACGTCGCCAATCCAAGGTTACTTTACTCCTTGAAAGAGATCCAAAACTAGTGGGGCTTTCCCAAAGTACACACCTGATTAAAATTGTGTATGCATTTAATAAATATCATTTACAAAACTTTTTGTTTCAAAATTTGGTTGTTACGCCGTACCGATTCCCAAGAAAATTTTATATACGTTGCCAGGTATAAAAAAACGTAGTAGAAGTAATTTGCACCCACATAATGTCCTGCGACCTTGAATACTGCATACTTAATTTCCTAACGCGAGGAAACTGCTGGGGAAATGTAACTTTCATATAACTTACAAAATACCAAGTCTGAAAGCTGAGTTGTTGTGCTTAAACCTTTAGTTGATTGCCTCAATTGCTATGATTAGTTATTTATTCTATTTGTTTCTTGTTGACCCTTCAACACTCAGTTCAGTAGGAAAAGAGGAGGTGTCAGCTTAAACTACTACGTCATCCGTGCAGTTAATTGGACAAACGATATTTCAAGCATCACTGTCTTCCGAGTCCATGTTAATAGGATATCTTGAGTATCTAAGTTTAAATTCCTACATTTTTGGTATATAGTATTTTAATTACAATTAATAAAAAAAACCGTGCTCATTTATAAATGTGATAGTGCATTAAGTTACTGGCCACACGTATAACACACGCTAAATCCTTAAATATAAATAATATTACAACATAATTCGTAAGATACAATATACAGACTCCAAATTTCAGTACAGCTTGTCTTGTTATTGACACAGCTGTAAGAACGACCTTGTTTCTGAGATCATGGCAAAAAAGCCAGAATAGACCGTAGGATCTCCATGTGTATTGTCAATCACTTAATTATTTTCAAATAATGATTAAGACTTCAACAATAAATTGCTTTTAACAACATATCTGAGCCGGAGAACTAAACAGTGGTTTTACTTACCTTGTTTTACTGATAAAGCTTTCCACACGACAAAGAAGTAACATGCATTATTTACTTTTAGTACCCGAGACCGTACTACATTATATGCATATCCATATTTATTTATGAAGTGTACTTTTTATAGTGTATAAAGCTTAAAGTTTAACAGTTTTATTTTAAAACCTAATTCAAAAGTCTTATGTGATACGAAGTGGGTTTGATTTGGATCCACAGCTTTCGTTGAATCGCTTTTCAATGTGTTAAAACAAGTTATCATTAGCCTGTGCTTCGTTACGTACTGTCGGACAATGAGATCGACTTCAACATACACTTCTAGTTGCAGCATTACGTGCTATTTTTGCTGCAACAATTACAAAATTATAAATTGAGGAAATCCTTACAGGAGAGAATTTACCTATTGACATTATCATCTTTAACTAAATTTGGTTTCGAAGGTTATAATTAAAAAAATACCTACAGTTTACTTGTTAACTATTCGCTCCTGACAATTTTACTTTGGGTTGCCAAGAATCAAAAATAGTAAGTCCATAATTGATTTACAGATTCCGTAAATCTTTTGATGTCATAATTTACTTATATTGTTTTTGCTACGATGATTAATAATTTATGATGTTTTGTAACTTTCACCATTTTTTTAGCTGAAGTATGAATCAAACGCTGTTGTATATATATCCGCAGATAAAGATATATGCGACGAATCCGAAGGTATAACTAAACGAAATGGTTTAACATTAAAAACAAATTACATGTAAAAAATCTTAGGTCTGAACTAAAAAGTACCTTTTGTGGCGCTCTTTTCTTATTTACACTCACTTACTCCAATCAGGCACCACACTTTTTTTTAAATTTACTTACACGTTTTACTTTTTCTACATAATTTGTATGTTTTTAATGTCCATTTTGTTTTTTATATAAATCGAAAAATAATACACAAAAACGCATTCAATCAATGCGTTTTTGTGTATCATTTTTGGATTTACATAAAAGTTGTGTTAACAGAAAAAAAAACAATCTTGAAGTGACGAATAATAAAGACGCATTCACAGTAAACATTTGGACTCTAAACCATTTCACTAAAATATTGCTTAACCTTATCCTTCGACCAATTATAACAGTTTTGTGAGTGAAACATTTATACGAGTGCTTATAACAATTTGAATATTGTGACCTGACAGTGGTCATAAAAGTGGCAATCACGTGTTTTTAAACACCTATATCATAATTTAGCTTACAAAAAATATTTTAATAGTATTGTAGGATCAAAGTTATCCGTCCCTTTACATGATCTTTGTGTAAAAATGTTGGATAACAATTATAAAAGTAAACAGAATTCGACCTTCCCGTAATAGTCGTAGAATTGTTTTTCCAACTTTTTCTTATGAGAGTTCAAATCCTGTGTTGCTGTTGACGGCATATCGAAGTTTATCGCGTAATGTACTTCGTTTCTGATAATTTGGTAGTTTGAGTAAATTAAAGCAGGTGGAAGATGTTGGAAGACGATTCAAGGGATCCTTCTTCCTGATTGTGAAAAAACCTCGGATTACACTTCCTATAACAAGACATGAGAAATTTATTAATATACATTTTAAAACCGTAAAGCTGGTTTTGTGACTGTGATTATGGATCCCCTCTGCCCGTTTGCGTGCTATGTAATATGTTACATACGGCGATACGTCTTCCGATGGTTAGTACATATCGTCATGATCAATATCGGTTTTTAAAAAATACGAAATTCAGTTTTTACCATATTTGGATACTACATTATCTAATTATTATAAATACATAAAAAAAATAGATTTTAAATTATTCAGTCGGTAAACCGTCGGGTTTGATAGGCGCTCAAAGTAAAGTGAAGCATGTGATTTTTCTAGAGAATTGTGTAATTATTCGTTTCTATTTTTACTGCAATTTAAAAGAAACCCTTTTTTTGACTTGTATGCTAATTTTCATAATTACAGATTTAGAATTAAAAAAGTTATGTCAAAAAAGTAACATAATTATTTGAAATGGCTGCCCTATGAAGTTTAATAAATGTCAGATGAGGTGTACATATCGTCATACGACTATGACGATATGTACAACTCACAAGTGCGAAGTTCCCTATTTCTTTAAGATTTGAAATTAAATAATTCTGTTATCCTACATTTTTTATGAGAGACTTGAACATGTGCACTTATTGATGTTGTCCTTGGTACTTATCGAGTAAAAATAATAAAAGGTACTTTAGTAACAATTAAAACAAGTAATTCTTTTACTTATTTGTATTAGTAAATTTTTACTTTGAATTTCAAATAGAGAAGAGAAAAAAAGATAAAATTGTTTTTTTTTTTAACTGTTAAGTCAATAAACGTACCTATTGTATCGCCAGTGTCTTCATCGTCCCCTACTTCGACACAACGAATTGAAAATTGCGGTTTCAGATGCGCAAATCCGAGGACTGGTGGTTTCGAGCATGACGTCACGAACTGAAAAGAACATAATATTTTTACATTAAATACTTCCTGTACAATACATACTTCTATGTTATGTATGCCTCAATCAAAGTAAGGAAATTGTGTGAGGAAAATGAAAAACAAGTACATTTTTGTATATGCGTGTATGTGTCGGTACTCGCGGTACATAATAGCCTATGTCCTTCCACAAGAATCAAACTATCTCCATGTCAAATTTCATCTAAATCGGTTCAGCGTTTAAAGCGTGAAGAGGTTACAGACAGACAGACCGACGAATATTAGTATGAATAAATTGGCTTGTTTTTTTTCTACACCCGACATCGTATGAAGTAGTGAAGTACAATAACTGTAGGCCATTGCAGAATGTATGGATGCAAATCGTTTTTTTTTTTTTTAATTGTGGAAAGGCAATCTGTACCGTTAGGTTTATCTATGGTTGACAATAAATATAATGTGAACCCTCTTGATATTTATAGAATGTCAGTGCAATACTTCTGTAGGAAGATTAGTTTAACAGTTTGGGATGTGATTCGTGCGTCTGATTAAGGGCGAGTGTACCTTGAGGAACATGGCCCGCTCGTTTTCGCTGAAGTCCCGCTGCAGCACGTCCCAGAGCCAGCACACGACGCGGTGCGAGTCGTGGAACCCGCCGTAGTACTGCGTGTTGCGCCGCAGGTCGCGCAGGTCCAGCGGCACGTTGTCGCCGCTTATCAAACGTTGTAACTGGACCAATTATATAAACTTTATTTAAACAAAAATATACGGACCGGAGTGACACCACGGCGTCAATTCCTTCGTTGCTTTTAACCGACCGACCAAATACCTCTCACCCCGATTCTAGGGGGAGGAATTCAAACGGCGCCAATGCACTTATGACTCTGCAGTTGCAGGTATCTGGGGACGGCGGTAGTCACTTACCATCAGGTGATCCGTCTGGTCATCCCCTTATCCCCCATATCATAAAAAACAGAACTAATGTATAACCATCGTTGATTGGAGTTTAATTACATAAGTCAATTTGGCTATTTGCCTAGTCTATCGCAAGTCAACTTTGCTTTTCGTTTAGTTCTTGCTCTATCAAATTCTCTTTTCATCAAATTACACTTTTCGTCAAGTATTTCGTTTGCCAAATTTCGTTTACTCCAAAGCTTGGTACAGTTAGTAATAAATATTTTTTGCGTGTTTGAAAAAATATACTACATACAAATAATTCTTAAAACTTCTGCAGTTAGCTTGGACATAGCGAAGGAATTCGATGGGGTCTGGCATAATGCGCTTCTCTCGAAGCTCCCTTCCTATGGGCTTCCCGAGAAATTATGTAACTGGGTCACCAGTTTCTTTGCAGACCGAAGCATTAAGGTCCTTATCGACGGTGTATGCTCCGACTGAACAGTTGGGGCAGATTGTTCACTTGTGTTTAGTATTAAGGTTACAAGCATATATATGTTACCTTTAGTATAATATTAAGCCTTATATAAGAATCTAATGACAACAAAATGTAAATCATATACAATATATATCCTAGATCTCATTCTTCAATTTTATTTTTATGCATAAATAATTAATTTTCAAACACGCGAATTTAGAAATGTCAACTGCCCTAAGAATTAAAAATAAATAAAAATATAAAGATTAGCCCTAAGAAATGTCAACTGAGAAAAATATTTAAAGCATTACTTACCTCTGGGGTAGAAAATAGAGACAACCATTCAGGGTTTATGATCGTTCTAAATCCTTTGATAAAAGCATTGGTTTGGTCTTTGATCTGTGTGTGCATTCTGAAGTGAGCCATTAGATGGATGTAGTTGATTCTAGAAATATAATTAAATGTATTTACCGTGTATTAGTATTAATCATAAACATATAGGCAGCGAGAAAAACTTTAAGAAAATCACAAACACACTAGATATCATGTCATCTGACATTGTGATGATGATGACATGAACATTTTCGTAGGTTAGTTAGACTTAGGTAAGCCCTAACCAAAATTCTACTCATACCCGCCCAACTAGGTGCACCGTAAACATCACAAAAGTGTGTGTCAGTTCCGACGCACGACTGGAGTTTACTCGTTAAGAACGATTCGGCTGCATACAAGTATAGAAGGTATACACACACATGTGAAATTTGCCCACGATAGGTTGCGCACAAAACCGTACAGAGGTCATTCGATCACTAAATTTTACTTGTCATATTTTTTTCATACCGGGTACCTTATATGAAAGTCGATTCTTAAGGAGTAAACTTCAAAAATGGCAGTTAAGCTTTACGCGTTCATTAAAATAAGTATTAAAAAGTTCCAGCTTCCAGAAACTTGAGAACCATAAATCACACGACCAGTGTATTTATTTGCCAAATTAGTATGATCACTGCTTAATAAGTAACATGTACAGATTGTGAAATGGAAATATATATTTACTTACTTGTTTTCATTGGTGACTGGCACAGCTTTACCACCGGGTACGAGTTCGTGGGTTACTATTTCTCCCAACCTCTCTTCATCTACAGAAAATGTTAGTTCCAATGACGATATATCACCCTAAAAACAAATTAGAATATGCTGAACATGAAGCAAATAAACACATCATATCTATATGCAGCATCATTTATTTTTTATATTGTATTTTTTGTTTTGAAGTTTTAATAATGTGGTGACGCTTAAGAATACGGAGTGTCTCCACCCCTATTCATCCCATGGGTGTCGTAATAGCCGACTAAGGGAGCAAACTTCGTAGCACAAACAACACTCCAAAGAGAAGGAAAACTTGACACAAACACTATACCAACCCGTCTGGACAACCCAACCGTCTGGACAACCAACTAAAACCTCCTTTCTAAGAAGAGGACTGTGTCCAGCAGTGGACTAATAAAGGATGATATATTCAGAGAAAATTCTCGACTGTTTTTACTACTTTCCTAAAGCACGAGGGCTGGGGGAATTAATGTAACGAAACAAATGCAGTGTCAGTAGCATGTACCTAAATAAGCTCACACACGAGTTTGAAGACTGTCATAATCAACAGCCTGTTTTTTTTTTTAACTGACCGTGTATAAAATACATGACACTTCACTACTATGCAGTTAATAAGTTACAAATAATATGGTTAATGAAAACTCCGAAAACTGTTTTCTACTTATACACTTATTAATGCGTGAAGAGACTTCCTTGTGAGGTACAAAAGGTTTTCAGGCACACTTCGCGAACGGGGGAACGTAAAATATGAAGTTTAAAGTTTGTACGTCGAAGAACTGCAGAACACTCTTTGTATCAAGTGGTTTTTTATTAAACAACACATATGTACAGTACATCTGTCGATCTTTCACAATCTGTAAAGTGACAGTTGAGGGCCAAAATAGGTCTCCCACGGCAAAATTTTTATCACCAAGTTTCACTGTTTACAAAAGTTTCAACATTTACCTTCAACATACGTGTCGCCAAATCCTTTACATAATGCTCCTTGTACCCTGTACCTCACAAATATAACTTATAGGGATTTATAATAATATTTTTGGTACTTACTTGAAAGTGTTTAATATAAGTAAGACTTCTATACAGATCTCTGTCTAGTGAGGGTAGCTCATCGATCCAGCTGTATAAAGCTTGCTGCGTCTGGCCCAACACTTGAGATAGGAAGAATGACGCAAATGGTACGTCTACTACTATACCCTATAACAATATATTACATACATCTATACAAATAAATTAAATTGGAGTGTCTGTTTGTAATATTAAAATAACCGTTTTTTACTAAATGCATATGTATGTTTACACGGTACATATGCCAAAATAACTTTTTTTCAATTTTTGTCTGTCTGTCTGTCCGTTTGTTCCGGGTAATCTTTGCAACGGCTGGACCGATTTCGACGGGACTTTCACTGGCAGATAGCTGATGACATAAGGAGTAACTTAGGCTACTTTTTTTAGACTAGCTTCGTCGAGCGGCGTTGCCCGCGGTTATAACAACAAACGCGGGTAACACCGCGGGTCTCAGCTAGTATATATCTAAATATTATGCATTAGATCAATTGCAAAAGCAGTTGGGCTTTAATTACTTAGTGGAATTTGCTACTCTGTAGTTTGAAATGTGTGTGTGTGTGTGTGAAAAGTGAAAGAAAGTGGACAATATATAGAAATATAATTAAGGCACTTTAAATTCCTTGTAAATTTATTGTAGTTAACCATAAAATTATGAAAAATATGTTTTATTGACGTGTGTATTTCAAGGATGTATTACTAGTTACAGTCAGTAGTAAGACAGAAATACTCATGTAAAATTTTCCGTATATCGTAATCATAACTATTACTATATTTGTTTCACTTTCATACACTATATCATAAAATTTTACATATTTTGTACAGGAAAAGAGCAGAGCATCTAACATCAACAAATAAACTGTCCCAGAGGAATAATTGTTTTTTTTTTTAATTCTTTTTCACTACAGTTGAGTAAACGATTGCGTCTGTAGGTTTTACTACTCAGTAGGTATTTAAAGAGTGCATCTATTCCTACCTCATACACGGCTTTGCCCAACATTCGTCCAATAAACTCGAACAGTTGGAGATGGTTTTCTTGTAGACACGACGTTGGCGAGGGATACAGACGCTCCTCGCTCGTCACTCGGAACAAGTTCAATGATGGGTCGAATACTCGCTTTATTGTTTCCTCAAGGAATTCTGACAACAATTATATTAATATATTTGTAATATTTCGATCCTACGTTCGTACATATTCATTGAAAACATTCCAGGTAAATCATTTTTATAATTTCTAATAATAACGAATGCTGCTTTTCAAGATATTTTATAATATAATAACTTTACTTACCAATTACTTACTTTACCAATTTCTGTCAATAAAATATTTTTAGTATAGTCTCTAAACGAATTTTTATAATAAAATGATTTTCCTTTTTGAATTTATAGAAAACAATGGGATATCATGTGATTTTCTATTTCTAATCCGATACAATATTTTTTGATTAAGAGTTGTTCAGGAGATTTAGTGTTGACTTAAAACACAGTAATAAAAATGATATTTTATGCCTTCAATTTTAGATGAGAAAAAGTATGAAATTATGTTTAAATATCTTTTATTCGTGGTGTAGGTGGCAAAAGAGGCGGTGATACCTTTGAAGACCCCGTCCTGGTCGATGCCCGCCTCGTCGAGCCCCTGCTCGTTGATGAAGCGCACGCGCACGACGCCCTTGAGCGCGCGGCTGGGCAGCGCGGCGAGCTGGCGGTAGCCGTCCTCCACCAGGCGCGCGCGCCGCACCGTCACCAGCGTCGAGCGCCCGCCGCACGCGCGCTCCGTCAGCCCCAGCACCACCTGCGCCCCGCACCCCTCCCCCATTCAATATGTGATGCACATCCCCATACACAAAAACTTAAGTCAGCGTCATTTAAAAAAAAACGTGCCGTAGTATAGGAACTAATATTCACGCACCGCAGTACGATAAATGAAATTTAATTTGACTTATAAATGGCCACAGTATTGTTACCTTTTCGTCGGCGACGGCGCGCCTGAACAATCTAACTCGTTCTCCGTGCGCTATTATATGCGGCGTTTTTTGCAGCAACACCTGCACAGTAATATTTATGTTTGATAATCTTATATGTATGAGCTGTAACATTGATGTGTTAGAAATCCGTAGCGGCGAATATCCGAGGAATAAACAGTGTCACTCCGGGAGTGCCGACAGAAGTGAAAACTTGAATATATATTTTTTTGATTTTAACAGGTTTGTTTTAATTTTTTTTTTTCGATTCGAAAAGTTCCGACATGCATATATATCTATGTATTTCAACTCAAACTCAACTCTCGTGTAAACGGGGCCAACATATGTAGATACTTATATACAGAGGTGTCGGTAAGGGCAACAGTGTTGCGAGTTCAATGATTTTATCCCAACTCAAAAATACATTCTTTTGTTTGTTGTTCAAAAATACCCAACGTCCCTAAAGAAGTTTGCACTTAAAAAAACCGTATGCGTATGGTTTTTTTTACAGATCTTTTACATTATTTTATTGTATTACGTTTATGAAACACTAAATTAAATTTCCTTAAGTGCAATATATTAACATTCCTTCGTTAAGTTACTAATATTATTAAACGTTTTAAGTTACTATTTAAATATACAGAGAGTTTTGTAAGCTTTGACAAAGCTTTATAAAATATACTCGGCGCGTTATTTTCAGACGATTTACAAAATATAAACAAAAGTTATAGAGACTTACTTGTTGCGGTTTCTTGCCCTTCTCCAAGTCGTGAATGAACTGTCCCTCTCGTATCTCCTTGACGAGCCAGTGGTTGGCGGGCGTGTACGAGCGCCGACAGTCGCGCCGGTACAACACCAACAGCAACGTATGCAGGGAACTGAATAACTCATTACTTTGGATCGTTTTCAGATCTACAACCAAATAATGTCTATTTATATTTTTATACAATTTACATAAGTTTTTTTTTACATAATTTACACCCGTTGACATAATTTACCCCGGTAACTTAGATATAACAATAATATCTACACACATCTCACACACGGCCGTCTGATTCCAAATCAGGCAGAGCCAGTTCTATGGCAACCAAACTGCTGATAAACAATGACTGTGCTCATCACACAATCTTTGACCTGGGTCACATCAAACCCATGACCTCTGTCATAGCAGAAAGGGTAACTACCCACTAGACCAACAGGCCAGTCAAGCGTGAAGAATAGCAGAGTATGTAGTCTTACTAGAATTTTGCTTGACATACTGACAAACAACATTCTACTTTAAAGTTTATGTCGTTTAGAAAATAATAACAAAACTTACCAAACAACTGCCCCATAATAGATTTATAAACGAACATGTTCAGAAAAAGCGACATGTTCACAAAGTCTTGTAACTTGAACGGATTCTGTTGCTCATACATTTCCATATCATCTAATATCCTAAAAGGGGAACACACATTAAACTTTGCTATATACAAATAGACAGATAGATGGATCGATGCTTAAAGACGGTGCTGATAACTTTATTTTCTTTGATTTACTTTTTGTTTTAAACACTAATGAAAATTGGTAAAATTATGAAGCGTATACAAAACATTGTACATCACTTTATATAAGTTTACACTCTGATTATTATTTCCCAATAAGAATTACTATACCTCACGCCTTTAGCCAACTCACAGGAAGTGTTCTTGAGAACTTCATAGCCCATAATTATTTATCGAATTTAATTTTAACTTAATAATCTGTTTGGTTAATGAGCTCTGACTCATAGATATATGGGTGAGTGTATGTATATATGTATGAAAATACTTACGTAACATAATGCGTCATACAGTCGGCGAAAAGTATTAACATTTGAAACTCCGGCGCAGACGACTTCGTATTAACAGCTAAGAGATCAAGGAAGGATTTCAACCCACAATTTGGTCCCAATGTGCATAAGAATTGCCACAAGGAGTATAGAATTTCATCCTGATTACACAACCCTAAAATAGATAAGAAATTGTTTTATACTTTTTATTTTTTTAACTTTATGCATTTTTGAACTTCGGCAGACTTAATGCCCAGGACATTCTCTTCCAGTCAACCTTCCATCAATCTTGTAAGGTAGGTGCACAGAGGTTACCTCTTAATATATTAAGTAATCAACGAAAATATATGTAACGGTTCGCTACATACATAAACTTATACATACACATATACAACACATCATAAATACACACAATCATACACATACATATATATTCAATTATATTTATATAGATACATAGACATATTATATACGCGTATGCGTCAATCAATCAATAATATACCTCATATTCCGGTATTCATAGTATTATGAATACCGGAATATGAGGTATATTATTGATTAGATAGTTCTGCCATTTCGTTAAGAAAGAGATCATGTACTCTTTTTGAAAATAAAGCGGTTTGTGGACATCCTGACTTCGAGCGGTCACGGAGAAAGCAGACACGGTCATTCTTCCGAAGATTGAAAATGTATCGAATGCATTTATTAAGACGGTCTAGCTTGTTAAGGTCTGCATTCAGGTCAAAATAACATACATCACCATACTCAATTATTGGGATTATTAAGGACTGCATGAGTGTAGTTTTAGGAGGAAATTCTTGAGAAGATATAATGTTCGCAAATTGCCAGTTATTTTCTGGCTCACACTGGTAACTTTTGCTAGCCAATCGAGGGTTGAGACGATAAGTAAGCCCAGGTCTTTGACTGCAGGGCTGAATGGAATAATTAAACCATTGAAGACGATCGGTTAGATAGAGGATAATAGTTTTTACTGCTGTATAATAATTTATAAGGGCTTTAACGTCGATAATGTTACTAAAAATATTTAGAAACCAGGGGGCTCAGTGTAAGTTGTTTTAACATTAACTCGATCGTCACGGGCCCGCACTGAACTCTTAACCAATCGCAAGGCGTCGAAAGCGAGTTGATGTGTAATAAACTCACACTAGGCCCTCTAGTCATGGTCAAATGCTTCGGTGTGATTTGCATCAAACTTGATATCAAATTTTATTTTGTAAGATATATATTATTAGCCTAAGACATAAAGCCCAAGAAACGTACCAATAAACTAAGAAAACATTTTTTAAAAACCTTGCAGTTCAGCTAACCCTCGCTACTGACATAAATCCAGATTCGTAGTGACTCCATCACTTACCTGTTAGTATATCAAGTTTAACTTGCGTCATAGTCTGTAAAGCTGTGTGGTACATAGAACATATTAGTGCAGTCTTGGTACTGTCCGGAGAGCCGAGCTTTCTGTAATTTTTGCTTGAATTTGATCTGTGAACACAAGAACAGTTGCTTGACATAAGTTAAGTACGTATTGGGCATATAATTTACATGTACTTAAAATTAGAAGAAAATAAAAGGTCTAATTGTATGTACATTCATTCAACTTTTAAATTTTATATTACAGAATGAGGGATAACAAATACAAAGGAATTAATCATTAATGGTAATTATTATTAATATTACCCAATTTTAAGTACAAATATTTTCCTATTGAAGTTTTATTTGTTTTAAAATAATTATGTCAAAAACCCATACCTGCTAGTTCTAGCCTCAATTGCCCTCCTAATTATAGAAGCAGGATTATTACTCTGAACTGGAGTAGAAGGCTGCGAGGGTCCCGCCCCTTCCTCACCAGTTACTCCCGCGTCTATCATTTCTTTCAATGGCATAGCAAGCAACTTCTTCAACATAGGGGCACCCCATAGTAACGATAACTGATTGCGAAGGTTCCCCATGGCTGGGGGCAGGTAGACATCGAAGCTTTGAGAGAACCATCCCAAAATGGGGTGCCAATTGCTTAAGTTGCCTTTCTTGCATACTACATATTGCTGGCAGGAGTCTAAGAATCGTGTGACTACGAGCTGTAAACAGAAAAATATTTATATAAAGTCTCTTTTGAAATGCACCATCAAAATTGCATTTCAGAAGGATTAAGTATACATTTTCTATTTAATTTAATAAATGATATAACATTATTTCTATAATTATTTTAGGAAACTTATAATAGCGTAATATCTTGGCAAGCGACGCAGAAAATTAACCGTAAGAAAATTAATAACTAAAAAACTTTTTTTAGCCTCAAAAGCATTTTGTCTAAGTAGTCTCTGAGTCATGATGTTCGTCAAAATGTATTTTTCTTACTACAAATGTAGGATGATAGGAGTCTGGCTGTGCGTAATCCCTCTCGGAGTGCGCCAACTGTATCAAGTTGGCGAGCAAGCACAGCGCATAGTTCCCCTCCAACGTGTTGAACACTATGCGCATATTCTGGTCCGCGCTCAAGAAGTCGAGGCATTTGTCGAACATTGAGAATGACCGGAACGACAATATAGACTGAAAGAGACAACATATGGATTTAAATAGAGAGAAATATATTTCTTTACCAAATTTCATGGTTCTTTCGTTCGATAGTTCAGCCATTCTGGCGTGATTGAGTTTCAAACATCCATTGATTCGCATTTATGATAGTGTAAAGTAAGATATATGGTTTTAATCACGTGTATATTTGACGAATACACAATGGGTAAGTACAACATTATATCTTTGATAAAAAAAAGTACAACAAACGCACTAGGGATATATATTGTATCGCAGAGGACTTTAATAAAAATGAATACCACTAATAAAAGTTTCTATCGTAAATACGTTAAAATCGTGGTTTGTACATTGTATTCATAACTATTATAACACATTTTATTCCTGTGCCAACTACAATTTACTCTACTGACTTATGGCGACTCCCATATACGAAGAAACATAAACATACTACAGTACCATCTAACGAAAACACACCGAACTACGGAGTAACTACTAAATGAGAATTGCTAATCCTGTATCGCGATATAAAGAATTCTCTTGCCGATTATCATCTATAAAACTTCCCAATATCAACCGTTGGGCCGCGGCCCGCCAGGCATAATCACCTCGCCTGGTCGAAGGATCCTCCCTTGTTGGAGGGACATGACACCCGTTCCTCCACAGACTCTTCTCTAGTAAAAGTGTAGGAGCGTGTAAAGTTTTAGAGTACAAACTTTGTATTAATTTAATGTAATTACCTCTGGGGATATCTGCTGCATGTGGTACAAGAGTGAGGGCACTGACAGTATCTGTATAATGTACATGGTGAGCAGTTTCTCTGAGAACTGCGCTGAGACCAGCGGCCGCAGTGATAAAGTCACTATCGCCGTCAGTGATATGTTCTTGAGATACACCTTCTCACGACACAGTCCACGAAGCAGTAGGGACTGAAACAAGTGTGATATAAGATTTCTTTTTAATATCAAAGGAAGTAGAAAGTTCTCCTAGCTTATAGAATACTACTTTAGATCTTTATTAGTAAGTAGAAATATTAGAACCAATGATTACTAAACACATACCTATAGCCCTGACGCCTGAATCTTGTTCTTAGGGTTATAAGCAATTATTATTATGAATTATTATTTAATATATGGTTTAGCTTTCCATTGACATGGCTTAAGTTATCCAGTCACACGTTCAAACAGCATAACCGTCTTACTTACTCTTGTTATCAGTATTTTGCTTAATTTGTTTTAAAACTTTATATATTTTTTATTTTAATTCGAGATAGACCCAACCACCCGCTCCCTTCTTAATTCTGGGAAAAGGGCACTCAAAGGGTGGCAACTCACGAGGTGTCCTTAGATAGCGGTCGTCGCTTACCATCAAGTGCCTAGCCTGCTCGTTTGCCCCATATGTCACAAAAACATCACAATTAATAACTTTACTCTTACCTTTAAAGTTAAATAGTAGCCTTTATGGAACAGTGATCCCATAACATTGGCACACAGTTGCTGCATGCCGCTTCTTAATTTATCAAAGTTTTTTAGCCTCGTCAATGCCCAAGTGTTAGTTGCAGTAAACGCTATCAACGTGTGGAGGTGAACAAGAATGCTTTGCATATCTATTGGTGATTCTAGCTTTAACTCTTCTAGATAAAGACAGCATTTATACAATAAATCTTTGATATGAGCTATCCATTGGAGACTGGAAATGTAAAAAGCGAAATCTTTTATTAATTACTAAATTTTCTTATACTTTATTAGGATGATAGGTTAAATTGAAACATTTGAACGTTTCCGATAAGCTCTGAAGGCCTAGTGTGAGTATATTTCACATCGACTCGATCGTCACGGACACTGCGTTCGGTGTTACGTTTGTACCGCGCTGAAAGTCTCACCAATCGCAACACTGAACTCGCTCGACGTCGGGAGCGAGTGAAATAAACTCGCACTACGGTGCTCTCGAAATAAACTCTGTTGCGCTTAACCCACAGTAACCTTATTGTTATTATTATATTAATAAATATAAATATTACTCATAGACGTTTTTAGTAACCAACTTTAAATGAAAAAAAAAATCTCAGTTAACCTAATTACTCGAAAATAGCTAGAACAAATTATATGGAAGAGTTTCTTGCAATGTATATTTTCTAGTTGGTTTTGTGTCATCAGTATCTAATGATGGAATCTTGAAGAAGGAAGGAACCATTCAAATATTTTTGATTTGGGTCTTTTCATAGTAACTTAAGGGTTTGCTTTTGACATGATATCTTTGTATGTGTTATGAATAATCAAATTGTATATCTATGTTGTTACGTATTTTTTTTAGTATAAATAGTTCAGATATCAGAAAAAAAATAGAGTCATCAGCGACATTATGAAGGATAATTATCAAACAATCATAACACACACTTATTAATTATTCACATGTACGTTCAAACTGCTCAAGGTCGTGCCTATAATTTTCAGTTATGTAATGAACCAACCAATGTAATTTCAACAATATTGACTGTTTTCACAAAGTTCTTTACGAAAGTCTGTTGTGTGTAACTTTAGTACCAAGTTAAGGTCAATTAAAATCTCCAAAAGAAATATTTAAATTGTTAAAGCAATGAACTTTTGCTTTTGCGTTCTAATGTAAGTCAATAAACTCATTGCGAATGAATACAAAAAAATATTATAAACAATGAGTGAGGTCATAATATGGCATGTTTAGTTGCTCTAACGTCTGGCCGTCCGCACAGCGTTCACCATGAGCTTTTCACTCGCGCGGAAAAAAATTGGTACCCTATCACAAAATTTTTGCAGTGCCTATTCAGCTGAGCCTACATAGATTCCATGTGTCACAGAATTTTGTGAAAGAAAAAACACGGGGTGAAATATCGCGGTCCCCAAGTTTTCTCCGTTTTTGCAATATTTTTCAATGATGATCGCCTCTAGCATAATGTTATATAGAATATCCCATAAGGCATCCAACAGCAAGGTTCAAAATTAAGCCCATTGATTTTTCTAGTACCTATTTATAAATGACTTCTTAGTAAAGTTAGAATGTAACTGGTTTGTTTACATGTATATATAGAATGTAACTGCTTCGTATAAATGAAATGTATGTCTCTCAATGTCAAGAAATGCCAGTTCGTAACATTTACTAATAAAAAGAACTATATTAAATTTTAATATCACATAGAAAAGGTTTATAGATAGTTCAACTCAGTTGTGCGCGCGGCAGTGATGCGGCAGTCGGACGACGACTGCCACACGAATGAAAGTTGTATATTTACAAGCCCACGCACACATAGGGCCGCGCGCACCACTGAGTTGAACTATCTATACTTGAGCAGAGTTACTACCATTATACGTGGCGTGACTTAGGAGTGCTTTTTGACTCGTCACTAACGTTTCGTGATCACACATTAGTAAATAAAGCTAAAAAGATGCTTGGTATCATAATCACCATGTCCAAGCCTTTTCGAGACAACAGCAGTATTATATTACTCTACAACGCCTTAGTAAGGAGGTATTTGGAGTACCTATTGTTCCACTATAGGGTCCCCTATTATGCAACACATAACGGTAACACTATAGTGCATAAAAAACGAAATCCGTAAAACTGTTCCACAATACAGTGACAGGTTAAATCTTTTTTGCATGTTATATTTAGAAGCAAGACGACGATTCTGACTTATTTACACTATACAAAATTATAAAGGGCTCAATAGATGCACAATTGATATACGACTTTCAATTTAGGATTAATACAGGTGTAATGCATCACTAATGTACATTTGAAATACCACTTTCAATAGCCGAACTCAACTCTTAAAGTGCCTGTTCTGTTTTGTTTTTCTTCTTTTGTTTAAAAAAAACACTTTCTAATTTTACTCTTTTTTTAAGGAATATATCCTGTGTCGCGGGGGATTTTACAAACATACAAGAAACGGACACAAAGAACACCCAGACTTAGAACAACAATTTGTGGATCACACAAAGTGTCGTCCCATGTGGGGTTTGAACCCACAACACTCGGCGCAGTAGGAAGCGGCGTGGCGACCGCTTAAACCACTACGCCATCTGTGCAGTCTTATGTTTGTGTGTGTATCTTTATGTATTTAATTAGCATTTGTATAAAAGGCTTTCCATTGGAAATATACTAAGTGTCATGCATATCTATTATCTGTGTAATTACCAGAAACTCAAATTATGAAAATGTTATCGCCCAGCGATGTTGTAATTATGCTGTTGATGTGCTTAATATAAATAAATACCTCTCCCCAATGTACTATCCGACACAAAAAAAAAAGTTTCTATTCGAACCAGTAGTGCCTGAGATTAGCACGCTCAACCAAACAAATTCTGCAGCTTTCAGATTATCTATATTAGTATAAATTTGTAAATGGTATTACATGTAATGTATATGTAAATACATATTTCAATTTAAGTTTACATTAAACTGCTTACCTGTACTCTTTGTTTAAGAATACTCCAACATAAGACAATTTAACAGACTCTGAGTGCAAGCTTTGGACAATGTACTTGCATAGTATTTCAAATCTTTTTTTGTCTCTCTGTTGTTTAAATACAAGGAAGAGCCTGCAAGTGACACGGTAGACACTTAGTGCTGGAATCAGTTCTATTGGCTGTGAAACTTCATCTTGTGCAGGCAGAGATTTTGTATCTGGGAGTAGCTCATCAAAATCATTCCTGGAAAAGTTATGGAATAGTTTAATTTAAGCCTATAACATTTCAGTGTTAAGGCTTTCTGTTTAAATACAGTAATTATGTTCTTCACAATTTTTGTGTTAATATATCTTTATATTAGAAAAAAAACATTTGCAACATTGTAAATGTGAAGTCGTTGAACATGTTTTAGTGCGCTTACATTGCAAACGCTGGCTAAACCTTTTAAGATAGATCACAATATCTGTCGTCCGTGATGGTATATATCTATCTCCTAAGGATAATAAATAGCAACCATTTTTGTCTTTGACATATTATAAAAAAAGAATGGATTATGTAAGAAGCTATTTTGAACAATACAGTATAATTCTTTATCCAAACAAATGTCAGATACATTGTGAATTTAATGTAGATCAAAATTTTTATTTACAGCATATGATTAAATTGAATATCTTAAAAGATATCAGAGACTTAGAATGCAAAAATGGACAATATGGGCCATACACACTTCCCAGTTGGCTGTCGTCAGCAGGAGCGGAGTGGTTCTATAAATATTGCATATAAAGATGCATAGGTACATACATTGCACCCATGCAAAACCAGGACAGATTGTTAGAACATTAAAAATTAAAGGCTTTTTTAACAGCAGTGTAGACAAAGCATAAATACAATTAAAAAATGTAACATATAATTTTATCATTAAAGTATTTGTTAAATTTACTAAAAATTATATAAAAATAACAAGGCCGTTTTTCTTACCCTTACTAAATTCTTCACATAAAAGTGGCATTTTGATAGTGAAAATAACATATGAAAATTTATTGTCATATGTTATTCAGATTCAAATCCATTAAAAATTTCTAATATGAAATTTAAAAATACCTAGACTTATTGCAAATTGTGGTATAAGGTAGGAAAACAGCTTATCACTTGTCGAAAGCAACTGCAAAAAGATGCCAAGCATTCTATGTCAAAAATGAAAACCCCACGTCAAAAATATGTTATTGATACAATTTTGTTCTCCGAAAATGTATGTTCAAGAAATACATTGATCAATGGTTACATTTTTATGAGACAATGGTCCTCTTCTAAGCCAAGAATGCCCCAACTCTAATGTCTTAAAATGCAAATCTTTTAAACAAATTGTAGAGCAAAAAAACATTTACAAAACCAGAGTAAGGAGGACATTGGTACTCACAGTACACGTTTGATAAATCTCTGCCTTGCCAGCCACCCTCTAACAACAGCCTGTATTTTCACAGCAAATTGTTCCCGCTTTTTCTCCAACGCACGCTCTTCACGTGCCGCCTTAGTCTGCTCCAAGAACATATCCTTGATGGTTGATGATTTAGGAAACATCTTGGGTCTTTAAACACTGTACACAAATATATTTAGCTTCGTTTCCCTTTGGGTTGGCTGTCAGGATATTTCCCTACTCTGAATCATCATCAATAGCAAAAGTAGCGAATAAAAGTTCTATCGATAGCAGAAAGCACTTTACAGTTAACTGTTTAAATCATATTTGCAAAATAAAAACAATTGATTTTATTAGAATTACGAGTAAAAGATGCCTTTCGGGAATAAACTAATATTTTGACATTTTAAACAGTGTTATCAGTACGATTATTGTCAATCAGAATACTAACTTACAACTCATTTACAACTAATAAAAAAATTACATTTTGCATTATAGTATTATTAAAGTTAGATTTGTTAATTTCTTAGTAAAACAATCAAATACGAAACTTAGGAAACGTTATTACTAAAATACCTTAACTAGGAAATTACAATAAAAGTAAATTTATTGTCAGTTTTCTGTCTGTCTATCTTGAGAATACAAAGAGTACAAAATCAGTGAAAAATGGAAATAGAATCCTATAATTTTCACTCTTTAAGTATTCTTTTCAACAGAAACAGTAAATAATAACATCACATAGTTAGTTTCGACAAAATTGAATCAGACTTGTTATGACTTGTAATAACTAGATAACTCGATCACATTACTACTTACACATTAGTACTTTGGTACATAATAATTTCCAAAAAGAATTTGAAAAATATATTTTGATCCCCATTTTTATCCGTAGATATGAATCGACTTCCATTTTATTACAAGACCGATCAATCGCCATTCAGTTCCTAAAAAGGCATCTGTGTGACAAGCCCATATTTTTGACATTAGTTGTCAGTAAAATTTCCATTAGTGATGCGCAAAATGTATCACAGAGCTGAAAAGATTGATATATATCATTTCGCTCAAAAGATATATATCACTCATCTAGCTCACTAGCTCATTTAGCTCACTAACTCGTTTAGCTCACTAGCTCATTTAGCTCACTAACTCGTTTAGCTCACTAACTCATTTAGCTCACTAGCTCATTGATCCGATTCAATTGATTGGTCTCACTATTAATTCATTTCTTCATCTAGATCGTTTAGCTCAGTATACTCGTATATCACTCACTTTAAGCCTCTCTCGCCATACAAACCTTTCTTTATTTTCATATTAACTTTCATATTAAATAAAATTAATTCAGTTTTTGAAACTACATTTTTGACCTATTTTTTTTAAATACAATTTTATTCATTTTGATAAGATTACATAATTATTAACATCCTTTTACATAATAATTAAAAATAAGAAATTATTTCTTGTACTTTTTTTAGGTTGTATAATAGAAATCATACATAATTTAATTTTTCTTGTACTTGGCTTAATGCTTAAGTAATATTAAACTTTGATCCTATAGAAATAATGTACATTTTGCATAAACAAACCTGCGTGAACTCAACCATCATCTATCTCACTCATTTATCTTTAGTCTCACTCGCTCATGAAACATAGATAGGCGTCGTTGAGCTAGTGATCTAGTGAGCTAGTAGTGAGTTACTGATATATTCGGAGCTAGTGTGAGTGAGTGATACATTTTATCGTCGTGAATGATATATATCTTTTATATCACTCACTCAGGAGCTACACAACTCTAATTTCCATAATATGGGCTTTGTTTTTTGTTGTGCTGGTTTACAGTGATTAACGCACAATTTTGTATACAACTCTTAGCTTTCTTTTGCCATAGTATTAAAGCATTTAGTTTGTAAGTGTTGAAATAACATGAGCTCGATTCAGGAGCGATTACAGTTAAAGAGAGTGCCCCTGGACACATGGAATATTAGAGAACAGCTATGTTTGGCTTCGGCAGTTGTCCGAAGCGGAGATCAAAATTGGATGTCAGTCTCCAGGGCTCTGAAAACTATTGGGGAACCAAATAGACCACCCGATTGGTATTCTCAAAAGAGTTGTGCCGCACAGTATGGCGCCTTATTGGAACATGTGGAAACTCCAAAACGTAAAAAGCGTAGTTCAGAAGGCGCGGTGGAAACGCCGCAAGAAAGTATTTTAAAGAGATTAACCCAAGATCGCATCAATGAAATTCAAAAAACATTAGCTGAGATGACTCAACAATATGAGCTGTTAAAGAATGAAGTTGCAGAAGCTCGTAACCCTGCTACATCTGAAGAACGTCTCAGAGAAGTATGGTCTAACATAGAAGCTCGTACTAGAGCGAGGGAAAGAGAGGCAGCTAGAAGGGCAGCCTGGTTGAAAGAGAGAGATGAAAGAAGAGCACGTGCTGACCGAGCATGGAGACCTGCACAAGCACAAACTCCAACCCCACATTCACCTATCACACCTACTGCCCCTGCTCCACCTGCATCACCCTTATTGACATCACTTTTAAAATCATCCCCTGTTGTAACTACTCCTCAGCACATTTCTCACCCGGCAAATGTAGTTGATGCAGTATCACCTTCTGTAACAGCACCAACATTATCTATGTTGTTGGAAAAATCTGCTGTGTCTGGGACCACCCAACATGAAAGCAAACATGCTGCGATAGAGCACATTAAAAGTCAACTGGTTCAAATAGAACAACAATTAAAAGCTAACACTTCACCACCAGTGTTGCCTGCCCCTGTTACAGTACAACCCGCTCCTGTACAGCCATTGGATATTGATGAAATTGAGATTAAAGCAGAGGATGTATATGTATTCCGAGATATTGATATACATATACCACCAGTTACAGCAATGCATAAAACCAACAATAGGACTGTTGAAAAAACTTTAAAGAAAGAAGAAGAGGGAGATGCATCAACTACAGAAGTTGCGGTAAGTGAACCAGAAAATATAGAAGAAGAAATTGTAAAGGAAGAACCACAAGCAGTTGCAGTTGATACTATTGAGGAAGAACCCATACCTGATAAAGATGAAATTTTACAACATGATGAAGAGCCAATTGCGCAGCCCATACAACTACCTGCTGCCATAACTAAAGAATTTACTCCAGAAACTGAAGTAAGAATAGCTTTCCCAGAAGTAAAATTTCCAACTACAGAAATTAAAATTATACAACCTGAAAACCCAAAGATAAAAGAAGAAGTAAAGGAAGTGGAGCCACCACCAGAACAAAACAAAATTGAAGAAGAAATCATAGCAGAATCAACAGAAGTGAAAGAACAAAATGACCAAACTGTGACAACTGATGAAACACCATCAGAAGTTAAGACTGAATTAACAGAACCACCAGAGGAAGTAACATACACACAAAAAGTTGAAGAAGTTGTTGAGAACATAGATGTACCTCCTCAAGAAGAAACATCATTGCCAGAACGTAATGGTGATGAAGATCAAGATAGACAAGAGAGGGTCATTGTTGAGCCCCCTATTTCAGCAGAGGAAGAAGTGGCATCATTCCCGGAAACAGCACATACTGATAGCATAGAACAAAAGTTAGAAATGATGGAAAAGGGGGAAGTTGTAGATATAAGTGAACAAAAGATTGTTGAAGATATCAGAAAGGAGGAGGAATCTGAGGATTCAATACCACTGAAAGAGATGATGAGAGTAGAATCACAATCACTTCCGATAACACCAAACTTAGAAGTTAAAGAAGATAGAGAAAAGACAGATGTAGATGATACTCACACAGAGACAGATGATGACACACCTATGGAGTTAAGTCGAGAAGAAGATAAGGAAGGGAAAAAGAAAAGAGACTATTCTCGCAAAAAGAAACCTGACTCTAGGACATGTTCAGGATCAGAGAGTGCAGCTGAAGCTAGTGCACCTGAATCACCAAGTGCAAATGATGCAGAAAGGCAACATCGCTTGTGGAAGAAGTCTGTTATGCTTGTGTACAGCAGGTTATGTGCACACAAATATGCATCATTGTTTCTTCGCCCCATTAGTGATGAAGAAGCTCCTGGTTATAGTATGGTAGTCAAGCGACCAATGGATTTAACAACTATAAGGAAAAATATTGACTCTGGTGTCATACGAACCACAGCTCAATTCCAAAGAGATGTCTTATTAATGTTATCAAATGCTCTAATGTATAATAGTAGCGAGCATAGTGTATATACCATGGCTAAAGAGATGCATGAAGAAGCCTTAGGTCAGTTAGGCATGTTGCTGGCGGCACAGGCACATGCTGGCCTTGTTGAAGCAACTCCATCAAGGCGCAAACGTCGTCGTGAACACCCTCCAAGGCCAAGCACACATAAAAGACATCACTGAACATTGGCTAGATATTTGTGTCCTAATTACAGTACAATTAATTATGTAGTGTTTTGTTTTGATGAAGCTAGTATTATAAAATATGTTTAGGTTTGCTTTTGAATTTACTAGGTTTGGTTCATAGGCTTTTTAGTAGAAACCATTTCATTTCAATTAAATTAGACTTGCGATAATCAATTGCCTCATGTATTTTAAAATGCCAATTTAGATAGGGGCAGATTACTGTTAGTCCATGGTGTGTAAATAAGTCAGGACTGCATTCATGCTTCCAAGTTAAGGTGTATGCATTACTTTGTTGCATAATATGTTTTTAGTTATGTACTTTACAGCTTGGATTTTTACCTGACTTATGTATGATAAAAGATGTATGAATGTAGCATTTAGTTCTGCTAGTGTGACCTATATGGCACAATAAAGAGTACACATAAATAAAATGTAAGAGTTAGATTTTTGTAATACTAGTATTAGACAAATACAACTTTGGAAAGTCTTTCAATAGTTTACTGCAACCACAATGCAATAGTAATCGGCAAAAACCAAATACTTTATCTATCTACACACAATAGTTTGATTTTTTGAATATCATGATAGTGTATGATTTCTAAGAATTAATTAAATCTAGTTTTATAACGGCTTTTCAGTATTTTATTTATTGTTTGTACCTCTGAATATTTTGTTTCAGCCGTAGAACACAATATAAAACTTTAGTTCATACCTATTCCGCGAGAGGCGCTATTACCAACTTAAACTCGAGAGATCACCTAAAATGACAATAGATGGAGTTAAAAAAAAAACCGATTACGGCCAAATGCACTATGTGTGTTTTACTTATGGAGGGTAGAGCCAAGGAAAACCACCTCTGTGTATGAAAAGTGTCCGTAAGAACGCGTCCAATTATACAGGTATAACAGAGGTCAGTGGTTACTATTCATCAACCCATTTTTAGAGAAGAAATCATCATTTCAGCGGAAAGTCGTTCACTTCTGGACATAGGCCTCGCCCAAGGCTATTCACTACAACCGGTCCTGTGATGTCTGCATCTAACGGCTTCCTGCAACCTTCACTGGGTCTTCGGACCACCTGGTACATGGTCGCCACTCTAGAACTTTTTGATCCGGTCGACCGTTTTTTGCTACGAACAATGTGCCCCGTCCACTGCGACTTAAGTTAGGCAATGGCAGTGATCTTGGTTCGTCTGCGGATCTCCTCATTCCTGAGTATTCACTGAGTATTGCCTTCTCCATTACTCCTTAGGTGACTGTGCGCATTCTTATAAGGCTCATTTCTTATTTAAAGGTAGATGAAAAACATTTTGCATTTCTTTATAAAGTGTGAGACTATTTTGTTGGAGGAGACCTAAGTCCAGGCGTCAAGTCTTTGTGGGTATTATATTTCGTTTGACAAGTGTGCCTGTATCGAAAATAGGTAGGTATAAAAAAGGATGAAATTGAAAACATAATAATTAATGATAAGAAATAAATGTTTAATCATTATTAAAATTGTAGGCCGGCTCCAGAACAAGTCCCCACTGAATGAACAAGTCAGCTGAATTCTGAATTCAAATTTTTTTTTAAATCTCAGTCACGCCATTGTTTTTGACATCAGGTACTTTATTGATTTTTTTACTTTTATTAGCGTTTAATTTTTCGAAGTTTTAATTTCAAAACTTTTAAACATTATAGGCTAATGAAAGTTAAGTTTTCAGTTGTCAGTAAAGATGATTACATGACAAAATAGTGGTCCGTCTGCTCGTTTGCCCCCTCTTCTATAAAAATAGAAAGAAAAAATATATAAATTGAAAGCCATTTTGGTAACAGTCATTTCAAAACGTCGGAATAACTTTGAACGTGTTAAGTAATTAAATGATATACATATATGTAGGTACTTAGGTATTTAAGTACATCAACAATCGAATGGTATCAACTTACATGTGGGGAGAAAAAAAGTGGTTTCTTTTTTAAAATATATGCATTTGAAACAGGTAAGTACTTATGTGTTTCCTATGCAATTATAACAGATACTTATAAGTACCTACATTAGACGAGATAAGTACATATATGAGTCGAGATAAGTACCTATGAGTAAAAAGTATAAGTACCTATGATAGGTTATTACAACAGCAATAAAAGCCAAAAACTTTTAGTTTCCTGTG
The DNA here is from genome assembly GCA_902825455.1 of Arctia plantaginis. Lineage (NCBI taxonomy): Eukaryota > Metazoa > Arthropoda > Insecta > Lepidoptera > Erebidae > Arctia > Arctia plantaginis. The sequence continues at coordinate 1,490,479 of CADEBD010000283.1, read as the reverse complement.
TGTGCGTATCACGCACAAAAGTAAACATTCTTATCATTGTTTTGTAATTGGTCGCACTTAAAATTTGGTGCATGTTGAATCTTAAAGCGTGTCGCCTTGCGACTATCTATACATGTAATAAGTAAATTCAGAGACTAGAGAGAATCCGTGTCTGCGCATTAAATATTATAAATATTTTACCAAAAATGTAATAATTGACCCTGTAATACGTAAAAAACATAACTGCGTATTCTGAACTTGCGATCCTCCATCTGCAAGCTAGACACACAACTAAAGATGATAATATTGGAATGTTCTTTATATTTTCGCATATTGTTACAATTACATTCCGTTAATTGTTGTTAATTATTTCGTTAATGGTTTTAATAATTAACAATAGAATATCGCGAATTGGGAACATAATAACTTCATATTTATTTGTTCCTAAAATATAAGCTTACAGTATATACATACAACCAAATCGCTTATTTCTATACTAAATATACAAAATACTCGTAAAATATATAAAGACATAAAATCAACGATAAAATTTTAACATACACAATAAAACATTAGAAATTGCAATAAAAAATTCCAAACACAACAATTTTATAATGAGATCTTTTAATATTAGGGTAATTCCGGGGGAGATGGCCATACGGTAGAGATGGCCAATCGAAATATTTCATTGAACGTAGACTAGATGTCGCCAGTTACCATTTAGTTCGCTTCGCGATGTGTGGGTAAGCAAACGTGAAACAACATTTTGGCTAAAAAAATCCAAAAAGTAAGTAAAATCCTTGTCAATTGTTTTGTCTTATGCGTATATTTTTTAATGAGTTAATGTTTTCGATGATTGTGATGTCAGTTTCTTAGAATAATGGTTATTTTTGTATTTATGTCAAAGTACATAAAAAATGTGGCGATATAACCTCAAAATGATGCGTATCACATTTTTACTTGTTTATTTTTTTTGTGTGGCCATCTCACCCGGAAGAAAAGGAGAGATGGCCAGTTTGAGTCGGTATAAGACGGCCATATGGCCATCATACACCGACCGCATACTAATGATGTTTTCTTGAAATAATTTATTTATTTACATAATTGTTTTAGATGCCTAATACATACAAAAGAAAGGCTGCAGCCGTAAGAGGAAATTGGACAGAAGAGGCACTCAAGGCTGCTATAAGTGCTGTCAAAAATGATAGATTATCCGTACGTGCGGCAGCTAATGAGTTCAAAATTCCACGAAAAACATTGGAAAGGAGAATAAAGAAGAATAATGACAAAAAGGGGCCCATGGGGCCATCTTCTTTATTTGGGGAAGAAAATGAAAAAAAGTTGGCTGCTCATATCAAGTCTATGCAAGCCAAAGGTTTTCCACTGACAATGGATGATGTCAGAAAAATAGCTTACGACTTCGCGGAACAGTTAAAGTTAAAACATACATTTAACACAGAAACTGAGAAAGCGGGATATGACTGGTTGAAAATGTTTTTAAGAAGAAACACGGATATTAAATTAAGAAAGTCAGAAGGTGTCTCCTTGGCTAGAGCCAACGCTATGAATAGGTCGGAGGTAAACGCATATTTTGATCTTCTTGAAAGAGTCCTCATGGAAGACGATGAGATTTTACCAGCAAATTGCATCTTCAACATGGATGAGACAGGTCTACAATTAAACAGTCGTCCAGGACACGTGCTTGCTCAAAAAGGTTCCAAAGTAGTTCACACAGTAACATCAACTGAAAAAGGAGAGACTATAACTGTCATAGCTTGCTGCAATGCTGAAGGCACGTTTTTGCCACCGGCATGTATTATGAAGGGCAAAAATAAAAAGGCTGAGTTTGAAGATGGTCTGCCTCCAGGCTCAAAACTATTCATGTCACAAAAATCGGCGTATATAACTTCAGCAATATTCTTAGAATGGTTGAAAACCCACTTTGTCCCAAGAAAACCTGCTGGAAAAGTTGTACTTTTACTTGACGGACACTCAACTCACTGCAATTCCGTGGAAATGTTGGAGTTTGCTCATCAGAATGAGATTATTTTGATATCAATGCCGAGTCACACGTCTCATTATCTCCAGCCGTTAGATCGTTCGGTATTTAAATCATTAAAAACTCACTTTTATGAACAGTGTAGACTTTGGATGGAACAAAACTCAGGACGTCGCATAACAAGACTTTCTTTCGGAGCCTTACTTAACAGAGCTTGGGGAAAAGCAGCATCGGCGGAAAATGCAATATCTGGCTTTAGAGCAACGGGAGTATATCCTTTAAATCCAGAAGCAATCCCAGACTACGCTTATATTCAAGACCCCATACACAACTTGCCGAGTACTCCTATTTCACGAAAGGATTCACACTCAAATAATTCTGCAGTGGAAGATAATGATGACGTATTTATTCCAAGTACTTCAAATGAGCCAAATAGAGACCCTCGCTATAGCCCTGAAATGGTTCCCAGAAAACCGAAAACCTCATTGAATGCAGCTACTGTATCTAAGGTTTCAAAACCAAGCACTCCAAAAGAAGGTACATCCGGTAACATTGCAAATTATACTCCATCGCGGATTTTGCAGGAAATATCTCCTATTCCGCAAAAGCTTATTGAAGTTCGTAAAAGAGCAAAGCAAGTAGGTACACTATTGACTTCAGAAGAACATATCAATGCTAGAAAATGTGTTGCAGAAAAAACATTAAAAAAAGAAATTAAAAAGGAGAAAGAACCTAAAAAGTGCACTGTGAACAAAAAAAAGGTTATTCGAAAGCTGTCTGATAACAGTGACGATGTTCCTTTAAAAATTTTAGCTGAGAAAACTAAAAAACGAAAAACTAACGAAGAGGATAACTGTCGCGGATGTGGAGAAAACTATTATGAAACCCAGCTAATCGAAGACTGGCTTCAGTGTAAAGTTTGTCAGTTTTGGGTGCACGAGTATTGCACTGAGTTCGATGACTCGTGTTCAAAATGCGGGAAAAAGGAAAAGAAAACCAAAAATTACCAAAATAACTAGGAATAAGGTATGGCCATCTTACCTTTAATGTTATGGCCATCTCACCAGGATACTCCGGGAGAGATGGCCAATTGTGATTTAAAAAAAAGTAATCTTTTAAGTGTGATCTCGTTATAATTGTTCCTATTTAGTCTCATATCCTCAAAGTTAATTGTTCAAAGTTTAATTACGAATAAATATTTTTGTACTAATGTGCGAGAGTTTTTTTTAATGCCGTTTTAGAAAAACTATGGCCAACTCCCCCGGAATTACCCTACTTAGATGAAATTTAATTATCTATACCTGTACCCAGAGGCGTAGCGTGGACTAACGTAGACGTGGGCGAAGTCTCATCAGCGAGGCCCACTTTTCTTTCGTTCCCAAGACATCAGGTGCCCAATACTTCTATTTCACCAAACATGCTTTAACACGACATACCTACTCATGATAGTGATAAAAAAGTCCAGAGTATTAGAAGGAATATAGATTTAAAAAAAAGTTTAATTTTGTGACTTGTGTGATTTAATTTTCTTACCAAAGTAATTTAAGAGAAGTTTTCTGGTAAATACTAGTAATTAGTTATTGCAGATAAATCTCCTTGTAAGGAAAGTATTGCTAAAGCAGTCATTCGGACCTGCTTGATACTGTTTCCAAAGTAGTTTGTAATCATTTTTACGTTACGTCAGATACGTCTCTATAATAAGATGCTGTGTATTTTCTTTATACATCTTGACATACTACACTTAAATCATTACAATGCTTAAAAAGCTCGTTATTTGGCAAAGTTTTTAAACTATTTAGTAATAGTGTAGTGGAGTCAGCGTATATCCGTCAGTCAGTGTATCGTATATGGATCGAAACGGTGAAGAATGTTGAAGGGTAAAAGTAGGGTTCCCCAAGCGTCGGTCCCAAGACCTCTTCTGTGGAACCTCGCGCATAATGCAGTCCCGAAAACTAGTCTTCCTTTAGAAGTAAGTGTAGTCTGTTACGTGGAATAGAACTTAGAGCTGGCCGAGTCAAGGGTAACTTGTGTCTAAAAGATGAGCGGTCTAGGCCTACGGCTAGCGCGCCATTAGACGAACTCCCTATGGTTTCACAGAAAACGCGGCGGTGTAGCTCTTACCCACTCGCTCATTACTTGAGAGAGGTCGAGGTCAAACGCCATACCGCCATACGTACCTCGCCCTCAACCTGGACTGTCGCTGGAGCTTCGAGGAGCATTTTGAGCGAGTTCTCGGAGTGGCGGGCTACCTAGAGAGGCTGCTGTCGAATCTAGGTGATCCGCCGAAGGAAATTCGTGCCTGCCTATATGGTGCGGTGATACTATATACGGTGCGGTATCACCGCACCGGAGCGTCAATATGGGCTAAGGGCCCAATATGGGCCTCCTCCCGCTGCTGAACTCAATTAAGCGCAGCGGGTAGCGGCTATTCGGATCCTGCGAAAATACCGCACCATCTCGTCGGAGGGTGTCACAGTTCTGGCGGATACGGAGGGGCTATGACCAGACTCGTGCCATCCACCGGGGTGGGAGTAGAGAGGTTCAGGACGGCTTCGAAATGCGGAGAAGAACTCACTCACAGACACTGTTGCTAAGGCGCGCAGCTAGAACAGCCGTGGAACGTGCGTCAACGCACTGTTGGTAGTGTTCTGCCCGACCTCGAAGAGTGGGTAAGTAAGGAGGCCGTTCGCGACACCTACCAATTAACGCAGGTACTCCTCGGGCATAGTTGCTACGATGAGTATCTTGATTCGACCGTACGAGAGTAGACGATACAATGCCAGTTCTTCGCAGCCGACTGGGACTCCGACTAGCATGCGCAAGAGAAATGCCGCCCGTGGGTGTTTAAATGAGGCTCTGGTAGATCAAATCGGAAGATTGTATCAAAAGACGATCAGGCCACTATACATAGGTAGTAAATGGGCCCAAAGGCAGGAGAAGCCTGCTCCTCTCCCGGGATAGCACCTAGTTAGTTGCAGGGTTGATCCAGGATAGACCTGAAATGGTCCAGCTCCTCCCAGAGGTTAACGCGTGAGGCCAGACGTCGAGCGGGTTTTTAGAGGAAACACCACATACTTCTAACTTTTATGTCTGTAAGGCGCTGGAGATCCAAAGGGATTTTCAACTCCGCCATTGAAAATAGGGCTCTAATTATTAGTAGGCCAGGGCCCCGAAAATTAACGATTCACCCTTAATGACAATCCAACGGTCGCTAATTATAGTTTTTAAATTAGTCATCTGGTAAAGTCTACTTCGGCCTATTGCCGTCCACTGCTGAAGAAAGGCCTCCCCCCAAAGAGCGCATCCAACCCGGTCTTAGGCAGTCCGCATCCATCCGGTGCCAGCAATTTTCCTCAAGTCATCGGTCCATAGTCTGGGCAATGCATTTGAAGGAGCCTCGCAAGGCCCCCCTAAGCGCGAGGCCATGGCCGATGGTCCACTTCGCTCACGCCTAGCTACGCCACTGCCTGTACCTAACCTTGCTATATTATTTAGGAAGAGTAACACTTTGTTAAACATTACGCTAGGGTTGTCAAAAAATATATCTGCCTCTGGACTGGCCTCTAGGCAACAGTTTAATAGTCTGCCGTTATTGGGAGTGGGGCTGTTAGCAGCGTGTGGGGAGCGCCACGCCGGCGGATAGCAGATAAGTCTATGCTGTCGCCTACAAATGCCTCCCATGTATTGGTCTGGTACATAGAAATGTATGGTCTCACGTACTTCAGGGTTATCTACTTTGTCAGTTATCGAAAAATAGTAATGTGTGATATGCTTAAGTTCTCGCCTAAACTGTGGGGTATCTAGACCAACCATGCCCGATACAAATGTTGATGGGTAAAGAAATGGGTAGTACCCATACTGGCGTTTGTATAAATATCGGGCAAAAGGGTAAATACATAAGTATTGGAATTCTAGTTTTAAGTAGGCCACACATAGGGCTCGGATTTCTTAGAAATATTTCACACTTTTATGGTGAGACAAAGACTTTTCTAAACTTTTCTAAACTTCACACTTTTATAAAGAAGCATTCATGTGTGATTTTGGTTTTACTCTTGAGACGTGAATAGGTATGTTACTTATGTTCTATTTATTAGCAGACTGCGCGACGGAAGGAGGATTAAATCTTTCGAGTGTATGTGCCTATATATATGTTTTTGGCACATTCTGTAGTCTAACTTGGCTTGATGGATTTTGACTTGGGAGGTGTCGTTAAATTCGTCCTAATTAGGAGAGTGACACTGGGTTTATTAAAATGATGAAAATTGAAATCACCTGTTTGTAAAACTTACGTTTGTTTTTAATAATTTGCTTGTCTAATTATATTGGTATTTAATTATTATTTTCTAATGAATACACAGGGAGATTACATAATCTTCTCACATGATAATCCTCATTTACCTTTATAAACTATCTGCCCATACGAATGGTTTCTATTGTGGACACTAGATAGGTACGATACTCTTGCCACAGGTATAAAAACATCATCTTACATAGATAACTTTGTGCCGGATGACTTGTAGTGCCTATCTTTAACAGACGAGTAATTCATTTTATTTATGAACTAGTTGTTTCCTTGAGTTTCAGCTTTTTTTTTTTCGTGCGGAAATCCTGCGGACTCGAACCGACTAAAACCGCACGGCGTCTTGGGTACTAATAGCCGGGGAACCAGGTATACCCCAGAAAGGAAGTCCCTGGTGCTCCGACATACCTCGTTCTCCTGTTTCTCTCCGAAGAATCGTAATTCCATGTTACATACTCTGTCAAATACAAAGAGAATTATTTAACTCTGGCTCATAGTTTCAGAGATCAGTTGATGAGTTCTATACATGTGTACATGTTTAAGAGTTAGATCCCTTGAGTTCCCTTGTATATAAAAATAATAAAATCCTCACACAGCTTACCTGCGGCCGTCTGATCCTAAACTGGGCAGAGCCTATGCTACAGTAACTAGACCACTGATAAACATACTTATTATACCCAGACACAGAATTAATGATCGTTCTCATGACACAATTATTTGTCATGGTTGGGAATCGAACCCACGACCTCTGTTTGTCTGTCTGACTTAGCAGTTAGAATCAATAACCAGTACACCATCAGGCCCGTATTTATACTTTCCTATATCATAATAAAGGAGTTAGTTTTAACTCTTTCAATGGATTTATATATTGATAGTCGTTAGGTCAATATTAACATATATTATATATTGTGTTATAGACAATACTTCATTAGGTTTCATGCCGATGTCATGTAGCTATGCCATTTATTATCGCTGATGGATTTTAAGACAAGGGTTTCTAGTTGACAAACGTATTTATAATGCTTAACAATATACAATGGTTTGTGTACGCTTCAAAAACGCAAAAAGCTTTGCACCGATTGCGCTCAAATTTTGACGGCTTAGTGGTCGACAAATTTACTAGCAAGATTTGCGCGAAACGACCCTTTTTAACATTAATATATTTTTAGTGATCGATCCGCACAAACTGAAGTTATTAGTGTGCAAATCGACACCTATAGAAAAATGCTAGTTAGTTTATAAATTTCTCTCGCTGGGTTTGATAGTATTGTTTATAAACTTTGTCTGCCTAACTATTCTCCATTAAATCATCAAATTTATGGGTGTTTGACGGAATGGGTATTATAATTAGTGGGTATTTGACGTTGAGAACGATATTCACACGATTTGATTTGACAATAAGTGATATTTCACTAGAACTCAAGGCTTGAAAAGTATGCAGTTAGTCACCTAATACTTCATTATCTATGCACACCGAGTGATTAGCTTTCCGGTGATTAGTGAATGAGTAAGCGAATGCCAACCATTGTGAATGTGGATAGTGCAACAATGGTTGTACAATCTGATAAGTGATTATAGCAACTGGTCAAACGTTAAATCCGTGTATGACCTAATCCTTACCTGTGTCATTGTCTTCGATAAATTGACAAAAATGTTTAAGATAATCCCTTTTTGACAATATTTTTTACTGATCGCAGATAATTTACTAGAACTGAAGGTTCTTTACCTTATTTATGTGACACATCGACTAGGACTTATCTCGGTTTAAGTCATCTGGCTAAATATAACCTGGGAATTGTAAGGTTAAGATAAATTACTTATTTAGTTCTCCGAGCAGATTCCGTATGCCATTACTAAATGGAAAAAAAAGCTAGTAAGATGGCAATGAAAACTTCTCAGTGGTTTTGTCACGACATAAATATTACAATAGCGAACATAAGTCATGCTAACAGTTCCGTTCAAAATCGACATATTAAATATCTACTGATTTATCAAAAATGTATACGGAACAAGGCCAACTTATCACACCAGCCATTACTGGTGTGACATGTGGCGTAATTGTTCATGGAGCCCAACTTAACTGGTTTAGAATGTGTTATGTGTGATCATGAAAAAGCAGGTGCATCCTTTGGAAAATTTTCTTGTTTAAGCAGCTGCACGTGTTAATAAAACGGTTTCCATCGTGTGAGCAAATAAAATATCTTGCAAAACATTTTATTTACAATTTACTATCTTTCTTTCTAAGCTTTAAGCTTAAGCTCGTGTGAACCTAGGTTTTCATATGCCTGTGTTAATTAATATATACTTTACTTAGTTGTGTTACAAAACGAGTTTGTTTACTTACTTGGAATGCGCTAAGAGAGATTAGCGCATTCCAAGTAAGTAAACAAACTCGTTTAACAAAATCATCTCTGAAATTACCAAACGAATTTAAATAAATTACAAGTAATAAAGACATTTAAAAATATCTTTATTTATTTATTATGTATTTAAAATACCATTGCAAGATGGACTTGAACAAACACACACACACACAAATATTGCCAGTTAAACAAAAGATTGTAAAAATGGGAATAAGATATGTTGAATCAATGTAAAACAAATATGTAACTCACGGTGGTTCTAAAAGCTTTAACTCGGGACCATTGGAAACTAGATTGACTGTGTACAATAATATACATATATAGACCAAATGTTTGTATGATCTGCAAATACTTGTTTCGGAATTTGGGTGTTTTCCATGTATATATTTTTGGTTTTTCATATGTATATATTTACACAAAAAGTGTTTTAGCAGTCAATCTAGTTTTCATAGTACAAGCTCTGCTTAGTTTAAAACAAGATGGCGTTGTGTGTCAGATGTCCGAAATTTAAAAAATATAAATATAAATACATGGTTATTATCATATTTAATTATCTGTGGCTTGGATTAATTAGCATTGGTGGGCAACTCGAAATTCAAATAAATTTTAATCGAAAGACATGTTAGTATGTAAGCATTGTATGTTGTTTTGGATAGTCTTCTGTTTTTGGGAAATTATGATAGTTTGAATTGAACTCAATCTACGGCTGAGCTTGCTGCGGGCTTTGGAGTTAGTGTCAAAACAACATTGAAGCACTTGGGTCAAATCGGAAAGATAAAAAGGCTAGATAAGTGGGTGCCACACGAAGTAAGACTAACTAACTACGACTTACGCGTCGAAAATATGCATACGAGTAACACTGCTGAATCGGCATAGAAAAGAGGAAATTTTGAATCGAATTATTATCTGCGATGAAAAGTGGATCCTGTACGACAACCGTAAGCGTTCGTCTCCGTGGCTGAACCCGGGTACAGCACCTAAACAGTGCGCTAAAAAAAGATTAGGTACCCATAGGAAGATGATGGTGACTGTCTGGTGGACCAGTGCCGAACTACATCACAGCTTCTTACCAAATACGAATGTCACAACAGTAAATTCGTCCTTCTTCAAATTTGCGCAAAAAGGAACTAAGATTTCTCTTAAATATTTATAGGTATTTAGAAATATTAACCCCCCCCCCTCCCGCGCACGTTCACCCCTATGTCATAAAAAGAGTACAAAGACAAATAAGTTTATTACTACTATTTCATTATTATTGTGTGATGTGTGAAGTTATTACTATTATTACTACCATTTCCATAGAAATGTCTTTACATTACTATTGGCAAATAAAGATTCTTGCATCAATTATGTTGTCCAAGTACCTGTTACACGACCAGATTACATAGTGTTAAACAGTTACTGATGATGATTATTAGAACTCACTTACAATTTTGTAGCTGTACAATATTGTAAGTGAGTGCAAATGGACTACTACTAAGTACCAAGGTCTACGCCGTCAGAGCTGTTAACCTTGGTTTTTATAGATCTGTTCAAGTCAGGCGGCTCTAATTCTAATTGTAATCTTCTGTACAATATCATAAAAATTAAGATTTTGGTTTAATTTAAGATTTCTAAAAAATAACAACATATGGATAGGTGGATATTTGTACAAGAAATTAAATAAAAAAAATATATATTTACCAACTTCCCCGATACAAGTGTAGTGTAGTAAAGAACTAGCACTTCGTGGCTGAAGTCTCTTAATTACGAGGAAACTGAAAATCTACTCAATGCACCAACATAATTTCTTGGGTATCCGTGTTACATACACACACACACTCACACACACACTCACATACACACTCACACACTCACACACACATACACATACCATCGCACACACACACACTCACTCACTCACTCACTCACATACACGCACGCTAAACTCTCACCTCTTAATTATGCAGTCACTTATTATATATTTACTGCGACTATGCCTTCAGGTGTCCAGAGTTTGGAGAGGCTGGTAATCTGTAATACAGGTCTCCTCCTAGTGCAGATTCCAGTCTTCCACACAGAATATTAACTAATGCTTTACATACGCTGTACTATTCAATATTATATATGATTGTAAACTGTGTGAGAGAAAATATTAAAGTTATTTGTATATAATAATAGGTCTTTACCTATGAAATTGCCGTTTTGTATGCAATAAGTGAAAGTACTTATTTTTTCAACTTTTTTATTTCTGTTATTCGAAGTAATCACCCATGCAATCGACGTATCTTTGCCAACGCATTGGCAGTTTATTGTTATTTGTTATTTGTATTACACCTACCGAATATTACTTTTTCCAAAATTTAGATAACTTTTTAGTGGGTAAAAAATTCAATTCACGAGAGGCAGTACAAAATGCCTTTGAAGAGTTTGTTGCCTCCCGTCCAGCTGATTTTTACAAGAAGGGCATCAATAAACTGCCAATGCGTTGGCAAAGATGCGTCGATTGCATGGGTGATTACTTCGAATAACAGAAATAAAAAAGTTTGAAAAAATAAGTACTTTCACTACAAAACGGCAATTTCATAGGTAAAGACCTAATATACATAGGTATTCAACAAAAAAAATCAATCTTTCTTAATGACACTTAGGTAGATTAATAGGTAACACTGCGATAAAAGTACACACAAGGCGGAAGTTACGGGTTACTATTTTCTATTATAAAACGAAAACAAAAAAAAAGTGGACCGATACTGATACGTTTATGGGAGTTTGAGTATAAAGATTTGAGCCATATTATAAGTAAACTAACCAATGCAATTATAAATAAACGGTAATTATCACGCTTCCTTAACTTTATCCTATTATTACTTCTGTGGCTTGTTCTACGCTTGCCACAAATTTAAACAAAAAAAGTTGCCATTCTGTAATACTGGGTAACAGATAGCGGAGAATATTTTAACGACGTTTGAACATGAAATTCGTGTTATCTCTTTCCGAAGTTAAAGTAGACAAAGAACTCAGATTAAGAATCGGAAACAGTCATCATACATATATCTCTCTCAATTTAAGAGCTAAGCCCTTGTCGGTGGAGCAATCGACCACCCTTCTCTATTTCCTGCGATCTTTTTGACCTCTTGATAGGCCCCGACTCCCACTTTCTCCTTCACTTGCTGTATGTATATTGATCTAGGCCGTCCTCGTTTTCTCTTCATACATACAACTAGTGAATAATAATAATTATTAATAATAATTAATGTAACTAAAAATAATATTGCAAAGTATCTACCAATATCCGAAACTCTGCGGATAAAATGGAGAATAAATCTCTTACAGCTAAAAGTGTGTCGGGACTGTTCGTCTAGTTCTTAGTGACCTTGACTGCTAAGCTGGAGGCGTGGGTTTGATACCCACCCAGATCAAATATTTGTGTGATAAGCACGATCATTTGTTCTGTGTCTGGGTGTAATTTATCTATAACATATATGTACTTAGAAATATTTAAGTCTGGTTACCATAGTACTCTGCTAGTTTAGAAACAGCAGCAGCAGCTCTGTCTAGTTTAGAAACAGACAGTCCTGTGTTAAATATGTAAATGTGTTATTAATATTTATATATGTGAGAGTTTAAATTTTATTTAAATTTATTAGTTATAATTGAATTAAGGCTAGTCGGCTCAGACTATCCAGTAACATCCAGTTCGAGGTACAAGCACGGAGCAAATACAAACGTTGCAAGTGTGCGACCTTGAATTTTTTACACTCTTCAATGCATCCGTATAAACAATATTCTACTCCCAAAATTGCTTTTCCTTTATACCTACTTTTCCTTTCATATTGAACCCCCAATCTTTACATGTAATTTCTAAAGTGCCCGGTTGACGGCGAAAAGCTTGTCCCCTCACGCAAGTGGGAATAAAATTATAGTTGACAAAATGTGGGGTTTTTAATATGTCTCTGCCGACTTGTGTGTAAGTATTTATGTATGTAAATAGTAAACAGTTGCTCATATCAGCTTGTACACTTTTTAATTAATCAATAACATATTTTTTAAATTAATTTTCCTTTTCAATTTAATATCTATCATTTACATAGGTATAATTACAATCGGAACGGTTTGTTCTTCTGTTTAATTTTCATTGATTGTTTTCATAATATTAAATACTTTTAATCGACTTCAAAATAAATTTCTTTCTTCGCGATTCCATTTTTTACGTATGTCATCTGGTCACTGAAAGACTGCTGGATGATGACGATGCTGATAAGCTCGTTAAACTGAGAGATGAGAGCTCTTTGAAATCTACGACTTAATTACATATGAGTATAACTTTCCTGTTGTCTGTACATATTAAAAATTTCAACACGGAGCGGTTTTGCTAATCCTTCGTACACTCACCGCCAGTTGGCCTAGATCATCACTCCATCTAGTGCGGGTCATCCACCTTGCTTATACCTACCTACTTTAATTCGTAATAAACTTATTTATTAGTCGTTAGTTAATACTATTATTAGTTTATTGCTCGTTATAATGGTAAAAGCACCTTACTCGTCTCGCTAGTACCTCACCTAGTTGTCCTAAGTTTTTGTCACAATTTTTTGGGGACAAAATAAATAATTAATTAATAAAAAATGTGATGGCATTAAATCTTAACGTAGGTTATGCCATACTTTCTGACTACCCATTTTAAAAATGTAACACCATCATCGAGGTGTTTTTTTTAGATTACTACTTTTTTTTTAATTTATAATTTTTTGGGAATCCTGAATGCGGCATGCGGAATTACATTTTCCTACTAGTACAGCAAGTCATCAGTTTCCAACGAACTGAAATGGCGAAATAACTGTTCCCGCGACATGGGATTTTTTTCCTAATACGAGAGTAATCCCAATTTTAACTTAATAATTACGAGCTGCGCTAGCACAAAACACAAATGTAAGATCTTCCAAAAACTATTCTTTACCTACGTATTGGTCGCTTGTAAGAAAATATATTAAATAAACAAAGAAAACTATCTTATTGGTTGAAAGTACAGAGGCGTTCTGTCTTATACGTAGTAGGTATTGTTTTAATTAAACAGGTAACCTTTACGCTCTTTATATATTTACAATGAAACTAGCGACAAAAACTCACTAATGAGTGCCGCGGTTGGCTGTTTCTGTAAGACATGGTAATTCCCAGTAAAAAAAAATATACAAGCAGATGTTGACGTTCTAGATAAGTAATTACTTAAATGGTTTCATGGTGGGCATGAATGAAAGAACAAACGAAAGATGTTACTATATACAAGAGCTTTAAACCACAGTTAGGGTTTAATCCACATCAGAAGGGGATAAGGTCAATTTGATTGAATAAAACTTTTTTTGTGATATTACGCGATATCTTTAGCATTTGTAAACCGTTTTTTTTTAATAGTTGGTATCAAGTTTGGTCCAATTTTTCAAAGTTAATTAAGTATAGTTGTGTTTAATTATTTAATGTCTTTTAAGCCTTCGCGTTCGATTAGAGTAACGAGAATTGTGGCTATAACGTAGGTATACATACTTTAAACTGTTTGACATTTCAAAGGACGTGTTCTTACTCGTATAACGGATTTTAAAAATGTCTTTTTTACAAGCTTTTATGTAAATACCTAGTATCGTTTATGTTTCCGTCTTTCAAGTTCATCAATTCACTTAGGTCTTTCAAGACTTACTTGTCCTCTTAACGAGTTCTTAAATTACAGGTGACAGACATACAGTCAAGGTAGCTTGGAGATCAGCTGCTGATGGAGTGAAAAGGTGTTCATAGGAACTCCACCTGCCTATATCAGTTGTGGTGATTTCCTTTGAATAAAGCTCATGTTGAGTTATGATTAAAAATAGTTCTGTTTTTTTTTTCCTAACAACTGAATCTTTAATTTTTGTTAGTAATAACTACACTTCACCTACTAACTTCTAAATCGTTCAGATCAGTAATAATATAACTTAAGTGTTTACACACGTTTTTCCCTGGCATCAGGTACGTGATAATAATATTCCCATCGTTCCGAAACATTATATTTTTTCTGGATTTTCTGTATCCAAATTGTAATATGTAAATTTTTAATTGTAATGTGATATCTGTAATTTTATAAATGCACATCTGGATGTGCATTTGTAAAATTTCATGATGATGGGATTAAAAGTATGACATTACATGGAACATTGATTTTCACAGGTGCATGTTAAGATTGCTCAAGATAGAAGTAATTGACTGTCTAATTCAAGACTCTTAGATTCAGTAACAATATATCTGTATGAAAATGTAAGACAGGGAAGACACCCTACTACTGCGCTGTCTACTTGACGGCACTACGGTACGGTACGGTCTAGTGGTTTAAGCGGTCGCCACGCTTCTTCCTACTACGATAAGGGTTCGATCCCCACATGGGACTACACTTTGTCTGATCCACAAATTGTCGTTCTGAGTCTGGGTGTCCTTTGTGTCCGTTTCATGTAGGTATGTTCATAAAGTCTTCCACGACACAGGATATATTCCTAGTGCGGGCGATGTTTAATTTAAAAAAATCCTTAAATGCTATTTGGCCTAAATAATTTAAGATCAACAGTTTAACCCTTAGCTATTAATACTAAGCATTCTGGGACTTCACTTCATATGATTTAGGGTAAAGGCTAAAGGGAAGTAACGAACTCAACAAAGGAACGATCGCTCTAGGCATCAGGTGAAAGGGCAGTATAGGTTTACTTAGTCAAATGTGTCAAAACAACAAAGATTATAGGTGGTACCTAGCGTTTGGGAAACGCTGAGCTGCTAGAATCCTTTTTTTTTATCATTAAATGGGAGTCTAAAAATTTAGATCTATCTTATTTAAATACAGAAATTGTTGTTATTAATAAAAAAAAATGTATTTTTTTTAAATTTACTTATTAATTTAATATAATACTTGTGTTCACTTGTCTCTGATCACGAACTGGGGCCGGTGCCGTATTTTTATAATAAGTATAAATACTGTATCTAATATATCACGGGTAACTTTCTGTTAATCTATATACCTATGTAAAAATCATAAGTTGGTTTGTGTAGGTACGCTTCAAAAACTTTAAAAGTTCTGCATCGATAAAGCTCAAGTTTTGACACGAAATACAACTTGCCTTTCAAGTAATGTTTTTATCTATTTTCAGTTTTGTTTCTACATTTCAACCATAGGTATGTTTGAAGACAAACATTCACACCATAAACTGTTTTGGCGGGATTTTCAAACGTAACATAGGTGCATAATAAGCCAAAAGCCTACCTTCATGCCGACAAAGCTCTCAGATGGC
The DNA here is from genome assembly GCA_902825455.1 of Arctia plantaginis. NCBI lineage: Eukaryota > Metazoa > Arthropoda > Insecta > Lepidoptera > Erebidae > Arctia > Arctia plantaginis. The sequence continues at coordinate 1,474,558 of CADEBD010000283.1, read as the reverse complement.
ATTTTTAACGTGCTAGATACTTGCCGTTATAATTTATTCATTTATTTAACTAATAATTTTGCTTTTAATATAAAATAATGTTAATTACAAGTAATGTTTATTTAACTTATTCATAAATTGCATCCCAATTATTTTTCGAATGTAAGTATAAGGTTAACCAAAATCCGTTCAGTAAATTTTGCATGAATGTCTAATAAACATCTATAAGTGTATCTTCATAAACATTTACATTTGTATTTTATATAGGTAACAAAAATAATAATATATTGTATTATACAAAACTTATTATTCAAGACGAATAAATTGGTTGTGTACCTACCTAGTTTTCTAGTTCTTATATGGGTATAATTTTCTGTCACATTATTTTCTAATTATAAGTAAATAAATAAATAAACAAAAACTTTTAAACAGTCCCAGAATAATTGTACGAATACGTATCATACAAGCCGTCGCATATACATGTATTCAACTTCGTTCCATTGAAATAACAATAGGCTATATCGATATATGCGCCTACGCACCCAATTCGAATGTCAAACGCAACTATTGAGTCCGAATACCTGTCAGAAGGCGGGCGGATACTGCGGAAAGCTCGGGGAAAGCGCCACAAGGCAAACCAAGCCACGAATATACACCGAAGGCTCCACGTCTGCCGCCATTAGTCCACTACACACCAATCAGGCGTTAGGGGCGGAGCTTTGCGCACGCGCCGCCTGCATTACAAACTCGATTCAGTGTAAACGCAGCTGTCGCTCCGTATCCACGTATAAAGTTATCCGTTTCCCCGTTTTTAATTATGAGTTTCTTGTGAATCGTGTTTATTTCATGTGTTTTGCGGGATATTTTTTAAAGAAATTTTATTAATATCGGACTTGTTCAGCGATGGTATTGTGAAGTGACATTGGGAGTGACTTGTCATTAGGTGTTTGTTATTTGTATATTACAAGATGATGATGGATCAGGCACATTTTGGAGAGTATTTGCTGAGACAGCAGATGTTGCACGCTGCATCACTTAGTGGCTTGCGTAAGTCATAACCAATTATAATATTTTTCAGATTGTTCCGATGAGCACTCAATTTTTTGATGTTGTTCAACATAGATTATTTTTTAAATACGTTTGTGTGATATATGATCTATCTGACAACAATAAATAAAACATGTACCTAAAGCATAAAAATGTACAAATTATGGTGCAAATTAATATTTTTGTATTTGTATCTCACTCCAGATGGTCTCCCTCTGAAGTCAGACTATAGTTAGGTATTTACCTACTTGTGTGAGGTCTAAATGGGGACCTTATTGCAGTCAGAGTAAAAACAAAGTTTCCTCAATCTGAAGTTATTTTTCATGAACTGCAATACCATTAAGAGTAATTTCATCTAATTTGAAGTTCTGTTTAAATAACTAAAAAGTTTTAATATGAGCTGAAACTTTTATACATGATTGAAAAGAAATATGTACTAACCAAAAAGATTCTTATGGTTATTATTATCATTAACTATCTTTTTTAATATTTATCGTTATAGTTATTTGGTTATTTAACGTAATCTGTGTAACTAGCTACCAATGATAAAAATAAATATTAGTAATACCTACACAATTTACCTATGTATATGAAATGTGCTTGTATTGATGATGGCTTAAGTGTGATAAAATGTGTGCAAACAATGAATAATACATAAAATGTTATTGACGATATAAAGGTTCATTTGATCAATCTATTTCTACCTACTTTGCATGTCTGACAGCAAGTACCTATTGCAAAATACGATGATGGTCGGTTGAGTAGTTAAGGTGCGAAAACATAATGAATGGTAATTCATTATTTTTTCCTTCCTTACTATCGCTATGTATGATATTAATTAGAAGTAATGACTATTTAATGGTTTTTAATTAAGAATCAACCTGTGACTGCTAATCATCGCATCCTGATCGACGCGTCAGGCAATCTAATGCCTATTTATTACGTTAATTCTCGTATAAATAATTCATTACATCATTGAGTCAACATCCTTTAATAGTCCACTGCTGGACATAGGCCTCTCCTTAGAAAGGAGGTTTTGGCCTACTATACCACGCTGACCAGACGGGTTGGAATAGGGTTTGTGTCAAGTTGTCCTTCCCTTTCAGGGTTGTTGTCATGACACCCATGGGATAAATAAGGGTGGTGACACTCCGTATTCTTAATCCGTCACCACACGGATATATATATATATATTTGTATCCCATGTATATATATATTTGTATAAAACGTGTATTTGACGACCGGATGGCGTTGTGGTTTATGTAACGGACTGCTATTCCAAAGGTCGCGGGTTCGTTTTCCGCTCAAGTCAAACATTTGTGTGCATGAACATGGAATGTTTGATTTGACCTTTGAGTTTCTATGTATAATATGTATGTATTTACAAAAAAAGTAAATATGTATTTATATCAGTTGTCTAGTACAAATAGTACAAGCTCTGCTTAGTTTGGGACTAGATGGCGTTGTGTGAATGTGGTATTAATAATAATATTAAATTATAATTAATTAACTCAAAACTTAGTGAGTGAGGTTACCGGAGCCCAAATCCCTCCTCCCGCTGATTCAAGCGGGAGGGACTCCAAGGGCGGCAACGCACTTGTGAGTTTTGAGTTGCAGGTGTCCATGGGCGGCGGTAGTTACTTACCATCAGATGACCCGTCTGCTCGTTTGCCTCCTTATACCATAAAAAAACATTATCTTTATATATACATATATTTGTTATTAATTTTCCCATCCATCAGATCACGTTATAGCAATCAATAGAGTAGTTGACACTTGTCAAATTATCTAATTTTTATCATCTGTCAAAACGACAACTTTGTATGAAAAATGTGCTAAATAGTAACTTTTAGTCTATTTCAGACTACCCAATTGAAGAATATATTCCAATGTTTTTTGATTTAAATTCGTAATAGTTATAAAAATCTAGAATAATTATATTTTTCGTGATGTTTTGCGATATTTGTTTAATGAATCGGTCATTGTTATTTCTTGATGATACAGTTAACTCATCTATTTTAACAAACTGTAGATGTTTGTATTGTCAGGGATGTCCCGAAAAAACAATGTCTTTATATTGATAAAGGAAAATATAATATCTAGTCAAGGGGCTATTTAGAAACCATTTGTCATAAAAATACAAATTTAAACTTCAATTGTCTACGATCTTTATTAGGGAAACAAATTGCAGTTTGAAATTTCTCTGTTAGGATGTCTTGAAGTCCCTCAACATAACTATAACTTATCTATGAATATCGATGACTCAATATTTTCTCTTTGTAAATGTTGTTTAAAGTATTAATGTAGTAATCATTGGATTCTAAATTACTTCAAAAAGGAATGATGATGAATCACTATGGGTTTCTTTGTGTGTGTGTACGTCAGGCGATATTTTTTGTATGCTCCCTATATCATTAAAAGTAATTATTTTTACTACATTGGTTAGCAGGTTAAAATAATTCTTTATTTTTCAGATTCGTTATATTCAAGGGTTTTCCTACTTAAATTTAAAGATAATATTGAAAGGTATGGAAAATTATTGGCTTATGAATATAACTTATTATAATTCATCACGAATTAAGCGTATTGAAGTCGGTAATGCTTTTCTTAGAAGTTCTCAAGTTAAGTATTTTTAATTAAACTACCACGCGTTGTACACCGTCAATTATTATTTGCTTTATAGATTGGTTGCAATTTAGGAGTTCGGTGAAATAGTTAGTTTATGGCACCATTCTTTGGCAATCCTAAAATATAATAAGAAAAAATAATAATAGTATGTCCAAATGGATTCACACCTTTACATTTTTTAATTGGTGTATTATAATAATTAATCTATTCAGATTTAATTAGTTCCGGCTGTGTTGTGTTGAATAATATTAAACGAAATATTTTTAAGTGTTTAATTTATTACCATTATAACTTCTAGAGCAATAAATGAGTTTCTTAGACTATGTTATTTGATTGCTAATTAGGTGACTGCACTTTTCAGCCAGTTTAAATGTACTTAATTAGTTATTCAGCAGGTATTTCACTAAAAGTTGCTAACACATCATCTTATCAAGCTTCACCTGAGGCTATATCATGCACGTTCAACACATTTAACATTTTTTATTCATTACGACAAGTATGTCTTTACAGTTTTTATGTAATTACCATTGTTTTTAAATTTTCCAATGATACTTACCATCCATTGAGTCATAATGCTCAAATGTTTTCAACTACTGAAATTGTACATTTCTCATAACTTAATAATAATCAATAACAACAAAACAAACAACATAACAAAAAAATCTATCACGCCCAAGACCGAACCCACCCTCGATTTCCGCATGCCTACGTAAAAAGGTACATATTCTCAGATGTATATCAAATACTTTACTATCTTGTAATTCTTGATTATTTATTGTATTAATAAAATTACACACAGACCTAATTATTTATGGTTTGAATAAGCGTGGGGTGCTTCTTACTCTCTAATGTTATACTTTTATAAATGGCTGCTATTGAAATGATTACATTTGAAATCAAATACCCTGCGCTTTTGTACAATCAATGGTTATTTTCTATTTATGAAAGTAAAAATGTTTTTAGTAATAATTTTGGTTGTTGTTGAATTCCTTAATTTTAATCTTGTATTATTGCTTATCGAAATGCATATGCTGTTCAAGTTTTAAAGGTAAAAGCAATCCTTGAAGTTGGTCAAATTCCATTTGAAAAATTCCATTCCATAGATAGACACATACAGGTCACTATTAATATAAAGTGCATGGAAACGTGACTCATTTCAAGACATTGTTTAAGCTGACTATACCAAGATTAATCCATGGGAAAAAATGTATCACCCATTGCGGGTTTCGTGAGAAACAAAACACTATCAGCAAATAATCCTCACTTTGTATAGTGAGGGCGAGGTCTAAAGAATAGAGACCTCTTTCCTTAGAATGCGCTAAACAAATGATTTGATTAACACTGTAACTATAACAAAACGTTTAGTTAACACCGTTTCTTGATTTTGTCCATTTTAACATGTATTTTTTTTCAATCCAGTACAGCAATAGGTATTTTTTTATAAATAGGTATATCTAAAATTATTTGGTTTATCTTTATATCGTTGCTTTTATTTTTTAATTTTCTTAATTGAGAGGCGAAATGAGATTACAAATTGATAAAAAGCCGCCTTTCTACACATGTGCGAAGTGGCTAAATTGATCCGGACACCCTTAGAACTAAAAGAAGAAGGTCCATGATACAAAATCGCTCCTTGAAGCCTGTGAACGCCCCAGGAGGCTTCTGCGCTTCTGGAAGGTGCTTGGTTAGCTCACCTAGCTAAGCAGTCTAAATGCGGAAACCGAAGCCCACACCCAACCAACCCTTAGAAATAATGAAATGTTTGTCAGCTTGTTTTGTAGTGTCCCCAAAATTAAGTTCTTGATAAAATCTGCTTCCAAAGCCTAGATCAAGCCAACCCACACGAAGGGGACGCGCTGATGTAAATGAAATAAATATTAATAGCCTTTTGTTTGCCCCAATCACTGGGTATACATACTTGTTTAATACTACTAAAATTTAAAAGACAAGAATTTGAATTTCAATGGTCTCATAATAAAAAGTAATATGCTTAATTAAGGTATGCATTTAAAACCTAGTCCATAAAATGAAATATTAACTGCAAAAAGAATATTTACAAAGTTAGGCTTTTAAATATATTTTTTTAAATAAGCGTGCGTTGAAGTCTTTTCTTTAAATTCCTAATTATGAACTGCCCGCCCGATTTCGGATGAGTTAAATAATTATCTTTAATATATTTTTTTTATTTAATATACAGCCAACTTTTAGCCATGGTTTTGCTGGCGCAAAATATATTTTGTATGTCCCTTGGGAACAGTTCCTTTTCTGGATATAAAAGGGCACAATGTATCCTTGTAGATATCCTTCCTCTGGCAACGTGTATTACACATGCGTGTGTTTCACACAATTAGAAAACACGTAATTTATATTTATTTTTCAGGATTAGGATACAAGTTGTCGTTATCTCACATATCACAGTTAAATACTACTAAAAAAAAGTACACAACCTTTTATAAAACACATGTAGGTATGTTAAGTTGGATATAATATAATATATACCTATATATAACATCCAGTTCAACAATTGTTTGCAGGTTAGAAAAAGTTATTAAATGATGACATGCTTAGGTTTGTTAGAAAGCTTACAAAAGTCACTTTTTAACTTTAATCATTTACTAACAATTATTTAAAAGTGCTCTGCTCCAACGAATATCATATTTTCACAGTGGGGAGTTAATTGGAATTAATTATAAATGTAAATTTTTATGAAACTTATGCACTAATTTTTTTTCGTGTTTGTTTCTTAGCTTAAGCTATTAAACAATAATAACCAAAAAAAATGACTTATTCTTTCACCTACACGAAACGCTTATGTGTGCTCGCAATTTCAGTGTTGCACGTTTTGTTTCACTCACGCAATCTAGTTCTGCAGTTCCATGCCGGTAGCAGAAATGAAACACTAGGCACAATTCTTGTTTATCCGTGGTCTTTTGTAGGTAATTCACCACTCAGACTGACTCATTACTTAGATATTATCGGTGCTCTTCTCTAAAACCTTAAAAATAATTACACACATTATTGACGGAGGGACTTCATTAGGTATATAAAGATGGAAAATATGATAAGGTATAATAATAAATATGATAAGGTAAATAAGAGAAAAAAATCTAACTAAACTCCTGTAGGTATTACTAAAATATTTGTTAATCCGATGACAACTAATGCCCTGTAATAACAACAAAGCGATTTTATTAAATGCTTATTAGAAAATGCAATAAATATCTGTTTTGTAATTGAAATGATGACGTCTTAGATAAATACTAACTGTTTTGTAATTTCAAGAGACTAATAATAATAATAAATAATCCGAAGTAATTCTGGTGGTGTCTCTTTTCTCCGCGTCTCTCTTACATGAAACATTTACGTAGGTATACCCATCTAGGAAATGTGAGTTAATAACGTCCTCCTGAGTTTTGTACGTTCTTAGAACTCATCAGGCCTATTCTCACCTCTATCCACGAAACGGGTCATACGTTGACATTTTACCATCTATTAAGCTAAATTACCATTTCAAACCGTGACGGCACGTACCTTCTCATTGTAATTGTTTTCATGCTTAAAGGAAAATTATTATTACACGTAGTATCGTACACTAGGCGTAAAAAACAAATTAAAGTACGCTCGCACTAGGAATATATATTGTGTCACGGGGGACTTCGGAGATCAATAAATAATTAGTCACGTGATTACTTTTTGCGAAATTAGAATGTGTATATTCATTCGGTCCATGTACAAATTAGACATAGACCGTTTGAAAATGATTTTATATATTTCTAATTTTATTTCAATCTGTTTAGAAAAAACCCCTAGTGCTTATTAGAAAGTTTTATAATCCAGTCACGCGACATTATTATGGTTAAGAAAATAAAATGTTTTAAACATAAAGAGTGATAAGAGAGTGAGTGATGCATATGCATTTTTAATTTAGCTTTTTTGTAATTGCAAATATTTTTAAGTGTCTGGTTCCTAGTCTGTTTGAAAAATAAAAGAAATTAAATTAGCCGGAATGGTTTTTGTTTCGTATTTAAATTTTGAGTGAAATTTAAATACGAAACAAAAAATTTTGAGTGAAATTTAAATACGAAACAAAAACCAAATTTCACAAATGTGAAACATAGTATTGTTATAGCTTACAATTAAGTGACTTTCTAAAATGTTACAATTACGGAGTATTGTTTGCAAGTGGTGACAATTAATCAATAAGTGTATACAGAAAATGTCAATGTGACTTTTCTAACAGAGGAGTGCATATATTATATACCCAGTCAATTATCACTCTTAAGTTATTTTATCTATAGCATCTATTTGAATACTTCAGTGAAACAATATTTTTTACTATATAAAATACACCTGTCATCACTATAATAAGGAAATTGCACCTTACTTTGATGCATAGAAAGTCTAAGTTTGTATGTCTATGCAACAAAATTCTATATTTAACAATTGTTGGCTACATAAGTATATGCAAAAGAGAGACCACAAAAGCTTATATTTTTTAATTTTATATGCGACTGTTTTCTATCTTTGTCGCACATGTGTAGAATTACTTAGATGAAAGACCTCTATTATTTAATGTCGTAAAATCAACATTCTTTGAGTAATTTTTTATTACATTTTTTTTATAAGTTTTAAGGTAGAAAATCTTTGAAGTGTATTTTTTAATTCAGAAAGCAAAAGACGTACCATGTTATTCACTGGAAAACGAAAGATTTTCAAAGCTTATTTAAAATAAATAATTGCTTATTATACGGTTGCGCTATTATTGCTCGTAAATAATATGTTATAATATATGAATGAACTTATTGACCAAAATACGACTTTCAAGAGAGGACTGTTCATGAACCTTAGGTACACAGACTTACATGTACCTAAATTTAATCATTTTAATTACAAATTGTATTTTTTTTTAACCCTGTGCTAACGTTTTATTTTCTTACTTGTGTTTATGAGCGTAATGTTGCTTGTGTGTGTAAGTAAGACTAGGCTAGTATCATTAACCTTATAAAACAATAAACAACATAAAAGGGTATGAAATAACGACTTTTATTGGCTATTAGGAAATCTATAATGGATAATCATAATTGATGGCCACGTTTCATGTTAACTTTTTGTACTAGAAATGGTTCTAGGAAGCAAAAAATACACATACGTTACAAATTCTTCTTAAGAAATATTAAACTCTTCAAAGCATTTAAATGTACTTAAAGATGAGAAATTGTGTCTCTCATTAAAGTTAGCATACTTTTACGTCAGGATAATAAGGTTTAAATTTGTTTCAATCAAAGACAATTTACTAGCGAAATTAAAACATACAATAGCGATAAAGATTCATTTATTTATTATATGCTTTCTTATCTATAATTTCCGTGCGATGTCTCCATAAAATAAAATATTTTAAGAGCTGAGGAACGGATACTGCTAACACATATAATAATTACAAATCGGCTCTTTGATCGCGGCACCGCCGGCCATCGCGTCGCCAAAACTTGATTACTCGTAAAAAATCAATATTATACATTGCATGAGATGAAAGCTGAATTTATACCGCGGGCTTAACTTCGTTGAAACATGATTTTATTCGGAAATAAACCTTAAGCGCTATTACATAAATGGTTAATGTATCGGATGATGAATGAACCTCATGGTGTGATCACACTATCTCATTAGTTTGGATATTTCATAGTTTTATGTGTGTGTCAAGAATATTGTCTCTCATTTACATGTGTCGTCCCGAGAAGTTGAGATTTAATTAATTTCGACGTGAATTATTGTAGGTACTGTCCATATAAACAGATAATTATAAAATAACGGTGAACCTGCAGTTCATTTTTAGTCATTCATATTTTTATACTTTAACTTCGTGTATCTGTCGAGTTTAGATTTTATTTAGATTAAATTTAATTCAATGAGAGTATCATTGAAGTAATATTTCCAGTCAGGAAAGTGCTGAGGTATTTTCGTTTCATAATTCTTGTTTTTGAGAGCCACTAATAGGCTAAAGGATGTACTTTCATGATAGTTTCAAAGCTATTTAAATTTGTATACTCGTAGTACTTATAATTGTTGGGTAAGGTTTTTAGACCGGTGTATATTACAAAGAAATACATTGTATATAACGGATGTACATGTAAGTATATAATTATTGTATTTTAATATGCAACTAATTAAATATAATATGTAACCTTCGGTATTCTCAATATATTATTTCCTCCAATCGCGATATTTGCTTGAAAAGAAGTATGTACTAAGATTTTTCGCAGACAATACAATATCCTTTGCTTACTTATTTTCGCGGAAACATTTGCTTAACTCATAATAAAATCGGTAATGCCATTCGGAGGTTACCACACATATTAGTAGGTAGGTACAAACTTTGCACGCCTAATTTCAAATAGTTAAGAACAATAAATTATACCGCTTGTCATAGTAATAAGAATGTATAAATTTACTACATCCGTATCATTATGCAATTAACAAAAATATTTTATTTAGTTTCAATGAAATTCGTCTTTGTTACTAACAAGTAAATATATTTAAAAATTATTTTAATTCAATCAAGGTTTGAAAGGAACCTGCACCTCACTTCTAAGTAACATAATAGTATAAATTTTAGAAGGTCAGCTGTCTTGTTACTTATCAATAAAAACTGACATAGTCTTAACTTTATATCAGCATTTATTTAATGTTCATGTCCAAGTGTCATATTTAATCACCTCTCAAGCGACACTAGCCTTTTTGCCTAACTAGCCTCTGTCATCTGACACCCGCGAATTTCTTTACCCTATCTTTCCCGCTCTATTCATTTTCCTTACTCCAGTTAACCTTGCTCCAGGTAACCTTACTCCTTCGCCCGTCTGAAAACTATTAGGTAGATTCCCAAGAGGACAGGCCGGTCTCAACAACCAGCCAAAATCCTTTGCAGCCTAAATTACCTACTAAGAGAGAAATTATGAAAAAGCATTAGGTATATGTTTTTATTTGACACTGCTACATGCTGTTGAGGTTAAATGAAGTTTTTAGTTTAGAGTTATTTTCTATATACGCTTAGGCTTTTGAAGGATCCTGATGATATTTTACCATACGACAAAACAAATAAGTTCCATATTTTAGCTTCGTGTTAACATCAAGTACGGTTATATGGTTAGGTCTAGGTACCATACATGTATGTGGTGTTTATTTATTTAGAAGTGTTTGCAAGGCTGTTCACAGCATGAGTTTTATTCTTACTTAGAACTACCTGTTTTATTTATATGAGAGAGAAGTGCTAACTTATCAATATGCTCATTGCGATAGTAATAAAACATGACGGATCTAGTAAGTAATATTTCAAATCTGGACTCGTAAACGAAAGAATTATAAATTTTATGAATAAGTGTATGGTTAAGCATGAACATGCGTCAACCTTATTTTTAGAATATAATAAATCTCATATACACTTGGGATATTTAAATATATTTGTACCGTGTACGTTTTATGTATGTAAAATTGATAAGCTTTAGTTTATAATAGTATGTACAGCAATTGTAGATAGCATCTTTTACTGACTTAAATTCTATGGTCTTTGAATACCTTATCATACGAAATATTTAATTACTAAAGTTACTATTCATCCACGTGAATATAAGTTTTTTGAAAGTTTCAACGGCAGATGCAGTTTAGTTAGCATATAAAAAAACGAAGAAGTGCTGGCTAAACCAAGCTTAGAGCCTCCATCAAAACTTATGTCACGTTGCCCCTTATACGGTACATATCTAAATATAAGTCTAATATTAAATAACGAAAAATAATAAATATTACAGGTTAGGTTCTTTTTTCAGTGGAAAATCTAATCTTAAATATTCATATGTAATAATCAATTATGCAGCTGCAAAATTATCTAATATGTACTATTTACATGTGGTGTATTTGGATCAACACAGGAAACACTGGTTTGTTCCGTGTCCACAATATGTGCATCTCAAAAAGTCCAATTTTAAAATCGAATATCAAAAAACGAACTTCAACCATTTATTAATTTAATTAATTTTTTTGGAATGGAAATTTTGTGCAATGTAAACACATAAATATTATACATCATTTTTGTTAAATAGAACACCGAGTGGGTGCGGACGCAGAGCCGCCGGCGTGCGAGGCGCGTCTACTCAATGGAGACCTCTGGCGGCGCTTCCACGACATCGGCACTGAAATGATCATCACTAAGGGGGGCCGGTGAGTAATTTTAAATACATCACAAAATCCTACTCGTATGTTCAATTATGAGTAATAAAGCTGACAACGTGAAATACCAGTTAACAGAAGTACCAGTTACACACTTCACGATAGACATGGAAATTATTGCTACTTTTAAATCATATTCATTTAAGAAAATGTTTGGTTTTAGCCACAGCTATTTCACATGTGATTGTGATTTGATTTGATCATAGACAAAGATAAATACCATTAAAATTAATCAAAATTCTTTTTATCAAAGATTAAGACCTTTTTTTAGATTTAGACTTTTCGCGAGCCTTGCGCTAGCGTATTAATAATAATAAGTCGCAGTGGTTTTTTAAACCAGTCACAGGTGCTTATATGATTTATCACACGTGAGTGTGTTATTATTCCATCCCTATAGGTCGCATAGACATCGTAATTACACTTTTTTACCTTCCAAATATACAAAACAACTGAGTTTTAAATGTGTATTACATGTGGACTGCATTTTCTTAAATAACTCTCTCCTTTTATTAGGACATTACCTCGGTCTCTATTCGATCTACTAATTCGGAATTTGAAATAGTTAATTCAAAAACATGTCCGTCTCTTGTCCCTTTTAACTTTTTTCATTGAAGTGGGGCGAAGAAGTGATTTGAATTTCAAGCAATGTGCTAGCTCTGTTTATGGCTCACTCGTCTCTTATTACGAGTACGTGTGTCAATTGAATAGAATCCTTCAACGCCATTGGAAACCTTCATTAAATTTTTTCATAAATGACCACTCAGAATGCATTTTTACATAAAGGAAATTATTGATAATATCGCTTCCCAAATTTATAACACATCATATAACTTAAAAGTAAATACCGGTTTGACACCGATTGACTGTAGTAGTCGTTAATTCATTAGGGGTTCATTGCATACTTTAAATTAACTTGTTTATGAATATAAAATTTATCAGTCCTTTTTGGTTGGATATCTAAAAATTAAAAATGTTGATTAGATTACTTTTTAATAAAGTTAAAGCAAACAAGTTCACGACTTGTTGGTCGGTACCGAAGTGGCTTCGGTTTGGATGTATTTATTAGAAAATAAATGATTGTATTACGTAAAAAATAATATGACAATGAGTTAGGCAATGGTAACAATGGTAAATACCTAACATTTAACTTGATAATTTAGATTAAAAAATCTGCTTTTGTCATCAAAATAAACAACCAAATGTTTGCGCAACAGAAACCGAGATTTAACCACGTTTAGTAATATGTTAATACTGAGTCTTTTTAAAAACATGTTGGCATTCTAAAACAGTTACAAACAATAATTTCAGCTATAGCTAAACTAACAAAAACAAAATTGAAAACAAACTTGAATATAAAGTCAGATATATCGATAGAATTCAATTTTTTAATTTCATTTTTGTTATTTGACTTCGGATTTCTAAAAAAGATATAGACCAATGGTAGCATTCACAGTGTTGATCCTTAGAAGACTAGATTGAGAATAGCCACGACTAGCATCTAGATTAAAGGAAAACTAGGTTGAGTTCCGAATAAAATGATCTTGAATACTTAATTATAGTTTTAATTTTTATTCGTATTATGTTAGTAATTAGCAGAATAAACCTTTAAGTTTATATTTTGGAAGTTAATTGTCGAAAATATGTACAGTTACAAGTGCTCTTTGTTTTAAACAATTTACGGAGCATTCATAAGTTTAGCGTACACGTTATAATATGTATATTGTCAATTAGTCTCTTTTCTATGGCTTAGCGTTATTTTTGACAAATTACGTTGGTTATTATCTCAATAAAAGTCCCATTTTTTTATCAAACATATCCATTGGATATTTTATGATATTATATTAGGCCCATTTTTAACAGATTCAATGTACCAAGATTGTTTATGAAACAAATTATTCAGTTCATATCAAATAGAATTAAAACTCTTATACCTTAATATAATAATACCATAATAATTGTAAAACTGCCTTATGACAACATAATATTATTATTACTAATAGATTGTACTACGAAAAAGCTTTAGGAAATTCATTATATATGCTTTAATTATGTACCAAACTAGTGTAGTCAATGTATTTGCAATTACTAGGTAGTTACATTTGGTGCAAAGCGCATGCACCGCCCTCCGCCCGCCCATCAGTGCAAGCGCATTTGCTTGTATGACAATCTGCGATAGCACCACCTACGCGAGGACGCTATTTAGGAAAAAACTTACATTAGCTATTAACTCAATTAAACGATGCAGCTGTCGGAGTCCAAGAATTGTACGCACAAAAACATATTGCTAGTAATAAATTACAAAATAATAACAAAAACTTAACGAAAGCCCATTAGGACTGCTGAATCTGACGCGAGGCTTGTTAACGAATAATTTGGGAGATGGGGCCGGACCTCCGTCATAGACAAAACAAACAGCTGCCTCGACAGCAATTTGTGCATTTCTCTAAATGGCCGAGCACAAATTACACCTTATTATAAGCTTGTTTGCTTTACGACGGTACCCCTACAATTATATTTTTTTCGTGATCGATAATGTGGGTGCGAGCAGTGAAGAAATTACACAGTCGTCGAGATCTCGGCGCCTCCGCCCTTCCTGCGAGCGAGCACCGCGACCCACCGCGAGGCAGCCTCCCGCGTCCGACCCTCTCACCCGCGGTCCTCCGCGGATAGGCGAGCAACTCACTCGTTACGTGCAGTATCTCGTTATTGGCAGATGGCAATCCAGAGGCGACCGAAAGGACTCGATCACAGCTTCCAACGTGAACACGATTAATACTCGTAGCAGCGTCCACTTTCGCTTCCTTATGCACTATTATGAATAACTTATTGACTCATTAGTTTTATAATACTTTCGAATAAGAATATTGTTACCCACCGTAGTCCAACCGTTGCGGTGCCGTCAAAAGAAAGTTTGATTAGTAACTAGCATCACGTCCGCTCGACTTTAACCGGAATCAAAAACAGATAATAAAATATTCCGCAATTACTGCCGTGTAATTAGCGTTCGAGGACAGCGGTGCATCCGCGATCAATCTCTTATTAAACTGGCTGGCAAAAAGTAGATCGCTTCTCGCAAACGAATATCTGTCGTTTGTGATGGCTGTAACGGCGCTCCTTCGCGTTGTCCCGGTTTTTGCACTCTTTGATAATTAGCCAAGTTCATCGTTGCTCCTGTCATCTCCTACACGTTTCCTTGGCCCGCCCGGGCGCGCAGAGTCGCGGTCCACGCGGACCTCCGCCACCGCACGGCTTATATTCTGATAATTTACCGCTTTATCCAGTGGTTGGTGGATCTCGTTAGCTTAGCTGCCCGAGCCCGTCTAGAGGTCACTTTTGTTTGTTTTATATTAACGATCCCGCGTGAGAGAGGCCGGGGGCTCGCTGGCGCCGACCCTGGCGCCATACGACTCGAAATGGGTCAAAAATATTTCATGCATTTCTTGTATTGGATACCTACTAAACGCTGCGTGAGTACTGTAATTAAGTCATTCTATGGAAATCGTCGATACAGAGTATCCGTTGACAATGGCTCAAATAGGTAGTGGTAATGCAATGCTTTTAGTTGTTGTTCAAATAGTGTTAACTTAAAAGCCTATCTCGACTATGTTCTTTTGTTCAGATGCTTTCGCAGAGAGGGGTTGAGTTCCCCGGTTAATAGAAAAGGCAAACAGTGGATTTGGGCGGTTCGTTTGTGCAAGAGGGCCCGAGTGGCGTGTGTAGTCAGAGTTAACACCTGCCGTTCTCGGCAGCCATGCCAGAGCTCTATGTATTAGATGTCAGATTTGAGGCTACAGTCGTAGTGAATGTTCCCACCTGTGCCTACTCGTAAATTTATTGGTATATGGGACGCTAAGCATCGGTAGGTATGAACAGCTATGTTTGCTCTCGACTCGAACAGGTTTCATGTCAAATTTGTTTGCGTTGTGTCTAGGCCTAATCGTGTGCTCATACATCTCGGCTTTTAAACACATTTTCGTAAATTTCTATAAAGTGTCTTTTGCTATAATTACTTTATGAATGTTATTTATATTTCTTTAATCACATCAATTAATATACGATACCATTATATCAACATAAGTTATAATTAATTTTAGACGCACATGTAGAGCGGTCACGCGCTCACTTCAACAATAAACTAAATGGATACGTAAACGTACAATACCGTATGTTCGGCTGACACGTCCCATCTGTACCAGTTCATGTTCAGAGATAATACTTAACCCTCAATAATCGACATACAAACAAACACTGGTCGGAATAGAGTAGGTTATTTATTTTTTCTCAAAACCGAAATATGACAAATGGGCGAGCCAGGCCGCCGGCGCGCGGCGGCCGGCGCGCATCGCTCGCGTGTCGTCGCGCGGACCTCCCGCCATTTTAAAAACAAACACACAACACAAAAACTTGTTATTTATTCTTGTGTTTTTCGTTGGGAAGGGCGAGCCCAAATTCGCTTGAAAAAATCATAAGTTATAATTAAAAACGTCTGCGTACAATCACTCAGACGGATACATCGCGAGCCGACGTAGCTTCCTTCATAGAGCCACGTCGGCGTCGTCGTTTTGGTAATTCGTGAACGTGAATTACGCTCGTAATTGACGTTTACCGCCGACTGTTACGAGATAAAATTTTAATCACATCTCGAATCTACGACGTATTCGAAATCATATCTAACAAACGAGTGTAAGCTCATTCCGCCGCTTGTTTTAACAGAAATACCGATTAATTGATTCGATCTGTGTCGTAATTAAAATGGGTGATCAGGGCGCGGGGAGCGGCGCCGGCGCCTCAAAGCGTCGCCGGCAACATTCCTTTTGTTTTACCACGGGTCGTTTGTCGCCTGCGCACGCACGGCGTCCCTGCCGGCGCGAGCGGGACGCGCGGCCCGGGCGCCGACCCCCTGCAGCGCGCCGGCCGCCCGCCGCGCGCCCCGCCCCAACCGCGCACCACTAATAATCAGATTATGACAGTCGCTCGTCTTCCGACTGACTAGTGTACCACTCCACTCGTCACTCTTCCGTCCGGTTCCTTTATGACGTTCCACGTTAACTTAGCCCGTACCGAACTGCCAGATTGAACGATATCGCAACTCTTAGATTCGATCGAAGCCAATCTGACGTGATACAACTTTGCTCAAAAATCCAATGGCAGCGGGTGGCTACTTTATGTCAGGCGAAAGTAAATGAACGTCAGAGCTCAGCTAAAAATTTTAAGTTTTTGCTCTTTCCTACCTGAAGCTTTTGGTGATACACCTAATCAATAATCTCTTTCTTTCAATGATATCAAATAAAAGCTATTAGTATGAGCACATGGTCAACCGCTACACGAGTTTTCTTTGTAGAAAGGCGATTTGATAATTTCTTATCAGGTATATAACCTAAAATCACACTTACCTTTATCAACAATTGGAAGCTACTCTGTAATTTAGAAAGCACTTAAGTGTCGATGAAAACTCACTTATCATTAAAACCATTAACGTTTCTAAACTGAACTCAATTACTATAAACATTAGAACAATTTACCTTGTGGAACAAATCGTACGTACAATTTTAAATTGATAGAAAACGTTTACAGTAATGAAGGCTTAGATCAAATCTTAAGAAAAATGTTGCTGTAAAAATGTAATGTCATTGTATGTAATGGGTAATTCCGGCGAGGTGGAGCAAGAATCTGAAGCACGCGCCGAATGCTCGTCGCCTCCGAGTGATCATATCGCAATATCTCCTGGGAACACACCACACACAAATCTTTACAATTTTATCTGCACGTTGACCAATGCTGTTGTAAAATGAGTGTTTATAGTGAGTTTTCTTGTCGAGACGTCGTTGTATGCGCACCGATATAGATCCATCACGTCACTCGCCTATCCCGAAGTGAAACGATCTATAGAAAAGCACAGTCATCGTCGGCTCCCGCGCCTTCTTGTCCCGTCACAACCTAAAACAATCGACGATCGAGGTAAAAAACAAACACGAAAATGATAATTCGAATATAGAATATAAAAAAAAATATGCGTTCGGGTATCATCATAGCATGGTTGTGTGGCGCATGATTCGTTTTTTGCCGAAGACAGACAGCGCTCTGATGATAATTTCTCATTAGGTTATAACATTTTTGTCGGTTGAAACGTCGTAAATTCCACGAATAATTTAGGGAAGAAAGTGGTCGTGTTAAAGATGTTTTGTTTTTATGGCGCCAACGAGCAGCTCGGGTTAGATCGGTATCTCTCAATACAAGCGTTTAACCCATGTTATTCGGAACTCTGGAATTATTCTCACGGAGCCCATCTCAGCTTCGCTACCTAACAAATTGTAATGTGAGCGAATGAGACAAGCCACATTCTTACATATGACTTCTTGATTGGGGATTGAGGAATAAACTGATTATGTGTTGACTATGCCATTAACTTTGTTCTTTTATTCTTCTAATCTGTAATTGAATGAATACAAAGCATGTATTTGTAATTCCTGTCTTTTGTAATGTTAATTAAATGTGTCATTTGTAGGCAATCGGAAACCATACAATAAAAATGGAAACCAAGCGGTGACATTTCTGTTAATTATGAGTGTAACCTAAATAATAGCGAATCATCCCATTGACATTAAATGGTAATAGGTGCAACTTGCGTCATTAACTATCAATAACTTGTATTGACGGAATTAGTGGAAGGGTTGCCTAGTATAGATCACATCTGACATTCAGGGACATGAAAACATGCGTCGTATCCTACGTGCTTGCTGCGTGTCTACGTGTTCATAATGCGTGTCCCAGTAACTGTGGTGAACTGGCAGTTATCGAGGGTGCATCGTCAATCATAACGCTCGTAAAAATACGGGAACGCACGTACAAAAGCAGCGGTGATACAAAAAAAGTTGTTGTGATGTATACGAATTTGTTACATTTCACGCAAGATTTGTCACTAACGAGCCGTACAATCTAAGTTTTTATTAAAACAACGAAGCTAATAGAAAGGTAAAGGAGTATTTGTAGTAGATAAACAATTTTAAATGGTTTCTTGTCACTTTCCTTTTCTTTTTCATAACTGCATTACCTTTTTAATTCCCTAATAGTTAGCTCGTTTGCTCGTCAGGGAACAAATGACAGCCGAAATAACAAAGATCAAAAAATGTTGCTTGCTCTGTTGGAATTTGAAAATAACTAAACACATTTTTACGTTTTTCTTTCTTTTCTATATTATTTTTCTTTATCTGTATAAAATATACTTTTATTATTATATTATTAATTTTAAATTTATTTCACACACATTAGCTTTAAAAACTAAGGTAAGCTGCATATCGAGTTACCTATTTCAATATTTTAATGACTGTACATTGTCTTGGCAGCATATTACGCCAACACTTAAGTCTTTAGCAATAAGCAGTAGGTCAAGTTTCCTACGTGATCGGTGGACCTAATGAGAGTGTCCCAATGAACCCGAACCCATATCATTTTGAAATAAACTTAGATTTAGTTAAGTTCAATAAATAGTTATAACAAGTTAACTTATCTATCATTTTACTTCTTAGTGTAAGAACGTTACAATGACACTAATCGACAAAAAGACCTTACTGAAAAATAAAGTAAATTAAATCGTATGTAATTTTGTACCTATTACTAGTCCGTTTTTAATCTGCATTTTTAGAAAAAAAAATCCAGCCGGACGGAAAAGCTATCGGAATGTTTTATATTAAATACTATTAACCTTTCGAAAGTTAACTTCGGTAAGCAAAAATTGCAGTATCTTCTTAGCCGATTTCTATCGAAACCTGGAGATGATTGAACAAGATGCAGTATGAGTGTGTTTTTTTGTTTCAACTTACTTCATCGATCATCAACAGCCTTTAATACTCCACTGCTGGACTTAGGCCTTTACTAACCTAGTGTATCTAAAATCTGAACAAATCAATGACCACACAAAGTATATAGTTGTCAACAATAATGTGTGATACTGACGACTACAGAGAGGCTTTTGGGACGCGGGGTAAGAGGGTCGCGCCACCCGCGCGGTCGTGCGCCGATAGCATCGGTTACTGCGCCCGCGCATCGCGACATCACGCGCTGATGTGTATCGCCGCACGCCGCTACCGAAACCTCATCGTCCACAGATAAGCTCACAGAGTTACAAGCGCTATGGGCGACACTGGGTGCAGGCGGACGCACGACTCTCGAATAAATGTGTCGCTTCAGTCGCCTAACTACACTCTGTGAGAATATGACTGATTTGGACGAAAACGTGGCTCAGCATACGTAATGGCTGATGTCAACGAGATTGTCGGGAGCAATAAAATGAAAATTCCTGTTATTTACCCAACAGGCTCTTTAGACCAAACTCTTCCATAAGATAGAAAATGGGAGTCACCTCTACAAAATCATTGTCAGCTCTCTAGTAAAATAATATTTTTATAATATTCTATACAGCGGTCTGTTAGGCACACCATGTCGTTGTCATTCCTAAACTTGAACGTCGTTGAACGTGACTTCTGGACCTACCAATTTAATATGATTAAAGAGTAAAATTATAAACCTATTACCAAATAAAATAAAAATCGTAATCAACAGCCTCATCAACAGTCTGGCCAACAACATCGTCATCTCCTTAGAAAGGAAGTTTTGGCCTACTATACCACGCTTGCGGCACGCAGACGGGTTGGTAAAGGGTTTATTTCAAGTTTGCCTTTGCAGTGCTGTTGTCCTGCGTAGTTTGCTCCCTTAAACACGGGATGAATAAGGGTGGTGACACTCCGTATTCTTATGATGATGTCATAGTGTTAATCGTGTCTTAAAACTGTGACATCAATAAAATAGTGTCATAAATGTTAGTTTTCACATAACACAAGCAACTTAGGAGGCACTGATAAATAGGACATTCAATTACTACAATTCAAAAAGTTGGATTTGTTTTTCTTATCTCGATTCTTCCAATAAACCTTTTGAGTTGCAAATAGCAGAATTAAGTTGAAATACTTGTAGTTCGTAGAAAAACCTACTTGATGCGAATTGAAACACTTAAATGCACTGCTCCCTAATTAGGTCGACGATTCGAGATTAAAGTCCACACTTATGAGTTGAGACGTGGCAATGAGGCGACATCAAAACACATTTCTGTGAAACATGTAACAAGGGTTCAATGTCAATAGCGACTGCTGCGATGTCGCAACTCCACGCCCACTAATTGCTCAGATGACGAGACTTGGTCGGCACGTTTGAACCCGACACATTACGCAAGCCTTGGTGCGATTCCCGGTATGCATCACCCGCAGCTTGTGGGAGCGATTAGCGACTTGGATCATGGTCCACTGACATCACCAAAGAGTTAAATTCGTTTGAAAATAAAAACAAAAAATGAATTCAATTAATAGGAGTTCAGTGAACACAGCTCAAACGATTTATTCCGTTTTTACGTTAAGAACATGGAGAAAGGAAAGGAATATATTGATCGAAATAACAGCAACAGTTGACGTCATACTTAATCAAATCGTTGTTTAGAACATAATGATAGCTGTTTCATTGAACAGTTATATAAATAATGACTAGAAGGTTAGATACGCGGTCGTTCCCCGCTTGTACCATCCGTACGGTATTAATATCAATTAACACACGCGGGCTTAATTGTGAATCGGGCGGTTCGCGTGCGGCGGTGCCTTTGTCGGCGCTAGTGAAACCCTCTCCGCGACTCCTTGCGTGTGCGCAACCAACTTTAATTCGCAGCCTAACCCTTTCGCTTCTTCGAAAATCCTAAAATACTGGCGCCGTTCTTCGTAGTGTCCGCTAAAGGATAATGAACTCTATTCCAATAAACCATGGTCGTAATTAATGCTAGTGAATGCTAGGGCGGCACCACGGTACGACGAGCAGAGATCCTGTGCTTGATTGATCGCTGCTCGTTGGGATGCTACTACCGTGTTTGCTTATTGTACTTGCGGTTAATGATTCTTGTTATTCTCATTAACTGCGGCAATTTGTTTGCGACTCATTGGCACTTGAAGATTAGTGATAAACGATTTGAACCATTTTTTTTTTTTGGTGCCGTATTTTGCTTTTTCATAGATTACAATTTAAAATTATAACTAAAACAGAAGATAAAGATAGTTAAAGTAGATACGTTGTAGTCAAAAATAAATTTTACATACATATTTGTTTTGTTGTACTTAAATAATACGTTCACACATATACTTGAAGTTACAAAGTTACAAGTTCACACATATACATACTCGTACATCTATATTCCTTGTTAATGTTGCAGACAATAAGGGTTAACTTTGATATAATGGCATCTAGGTCTCTCTTTTTATACAGGTATTTGTCATCCAACAAAGGGTTGGTAAATAATAATGAAGACAAAGATGGTACACGCCTACCCAAGAGGAACAAATTCACTCTACTCTTGAACGTTCCGACCGAAACACTACTTAACCAAAAGGGAGCTGTCAAATTATTTAGTTTGGCGGTTTGGTGATTCAAAAATAAAAGATTAGAACCTCTGTCTACGTCTAATAGTCAGATGAGGCATGACATGATCTAATAGTCAGATGAGACATGGTGAGGGTCTAATAACTCCGACTTTTTTTTTTGTTGACGGGTTGGAAAATCCCTTCGGATCTCCGGCTCCTCGGGGACGCAGGAGCCAGAGTATGTGGTGTTTCCACCTAGAACCACCCTGACAGCCAATCTCTCTGGGGAGGACCCGGACCATTATTCAGCTATTAGCAGTTATTTCAGCCCCCCCCCCCCCCGGATAAACGCCGCGCTTAGCCAAGCCCTATCTCGGGGAAAGCAGGCTTTCCCGCGCCTATCAGCCTTATCAATGTGTGTTGTGGCTCAATCGCATCCGGGCCGCCATCCTATCGCCTACCGCAGCAATTAATCTGCCACCAGAGGTCCCCACTCTCTTTCAGTCTGCTGCCCTAATAACTCCGACTAGACCTTTCGCACAGTGACCAAAGTGAATCTCATAAGAAGACGAAAAACTGGTTACTTCAGGACAATGGTAAAAATTATTTAGTTTTCTATTTATGAGGACGTTGACATCTACTAAGGTAGGGGTTCTTCGGCCGACAAAATCCAATATTTCAAATTGGTATTTAAATGGGCTATTTATAATATGACTAAATAAAAGTTACTATTGTACAACTGCGAAATATGACTGCACGGCAGTCAGTGTTCGGATGTTTAACTGTCAAAAATCACCGCACGGTAACGCCAAGCCGGTGAAATGTTGATCACGTGACCGCTGACCGGAGATCGCTGACTCGTCTGATAATCACCGGTTTATGGTACAAAATAAGGCGACTGTTCAATTCTCGGCTAAAATTGACCTGTTTTAAGAGTTCATGGTAGTCCAACAGTACTCCGTACAAGAACGAGCATGGGCTGTATAGAGATTAATATAACAGCTGGCTCAAACCTGAACATGACTATGTATCTTCTAAATCACTCCCACTCATCATCACATCACTTCCCTTTCTTGGAATAGAATTGGGAAGTGGTTGTCAATTTAGAAGTAAATACTCTTTTATAGTAACGGGACACATCTGTGTTTTAGAATGATTAAAATCGATTTGATTTTCGTAAACCCGTTCACTAGTTCAGTGAATCAGTAGCAACACTACGAAATTGAAAAACCAGAAAACTGAGATTTATTCTCAATTCTTTATTGCAGACTTTATCCGTTGGGGCTCTTTTGGTCTAGTAGGGCTGTTTATCAACTGTCTTCTATATGGTAGAAGTGTTTCCCCCGTCAAGTAGCTATAATTGGTGCATAAATTTGGTGTGCCCACATCAAATAAAATTCGGTTTATTCACTACCCAAACAATTCAAAACATGACATGATATTAAAATTCAACAGCTACTTATCGATACGATCGCTATTATCTAAGATAAAATCAACGTATTTCAGGCGATCATTAATTCTTTGCTTAAATCGGAGCTTTGACAGGATTATAATTAGAAACTGTCCGTCCTTTTGGGTTGTCCTTTTTAATGTCGCTTGCCTGGTCCCATACTGCGCTCGCATTTCATTAACACAAAATGTTAAAAAATTGGGAGTTCTCATAAAACGGTGTGATTTATGTATGTCGGCTCGGGAGCTAACGAGCGATCGCCACTGGTCTGGGGGCGCCTGCTCCCATCCATACTGCCACGATTAAATCCGAACTTTATTACAATGTCTTAACGTTGCTAATGAAACATTCGTCACGCATAACCCGAATATTGTTGATCGTACAATTAAGCTTCATAAGTAATGCAATTAAATGGGCTCATTAGTCGTCGGTCTTTGTTTCAGTCTGACAACTATACTCCTTTTTATTTTGGGATTCAGTTCAGTGAATCCAGATACAAGAACATCTGATCATATCGGATCGCTGATCAAGGTTTAAATGTCGGAGTTGCTGACACAGTTTTTTTCGACCGATATTATATCTCAAATTAATTTTTAACTATCGGCGAATTCTTTAATCATATATTCGGCATGAGTTACCGAACTGTGTATTGGCGAAATGTAATCTTAACGATCTGTTGTCGAGTGCGGCGTCACTGCGTCAGGCTCATAATAGACTCTAGATGCGGCCGGTAGATAAGCTTTGTATAGTGTGCCGCACCGGCGCAAGCGCAGCTCGGCGGTCGGTCGTCCTCGTCTCGTACCCACTGTCAACTAAATTACCGCGCGTTTGTCGGTCCTTCCATTCGCAATTTACGAGCAACAAGCTTTGTGCCACGCGTGAGTACCGCGGCGCCGGCGCCCAAAATGGTGCTGAATTAATGCAGTACTTTCACCGTAACGACATCCATATTCATTTGAAACATAATACTTTTTTACGTAAAAACTCTTGATGAGGTGTTTGTTCAAAGCGGAATATAAACTTTTAGCGTTAATGTGGAAAATTCAAAAATTAATTGGTTTGGACAGATTAATAAATTTCATAATAAATTAGTATAGGTGTGCATATTCATAAAAAACTTTTGCTTGGAGTAGGGGACATTTGTGACAAACGAGACCTAAAAAAAATAGAACCAATCGAACATTTTATATCGCCTAGTAACTAGGCTTGTAGAAGTCTGATGGCAGTCGCTCCGTATAGAACATCGAAGTTCAGCAGCATCATAGTAGACCCCAACCTAGTTTGGGAAAAAGGCTCGAAGGAACTTAATCGAACATTTTACGGAATATGGTTTCACACGTTATCTATTGAACAGTGATTGATTGATAGATTAACAACCAACAGTGTAAACATTTAAATAAATATAAGGATTAAACAGCCCGCGAATTAATTTACTTATGTGGTCATAAAATCAAACGTCATCTGGCATAAGATTGGAAATTAATTGAGTCGGTGCCCTTTACAAAAACGCTTACAATCTGCGGACATCGCAGTTAAGCTGAATGAGTTCAATTGGACCTAGCTGCACTCATTGGGTAAAACTTGATCGGTGATTAAAGTTTAAACATTTTCAATTTCCGTAGCGGCCTCTTCGGGTCCAGTCGGTTGTAAATTTGGCGACGAGATGCGCATAAACATGTCGCGCAGGTGCGCCTACGCCGCGGGCGTGCTTTGTGCACACCGCGCCTGCACCGCCCCATTCTGCACTCCGCCAACTGCAATAGTAGTTCAGTAATTTACTGGATGTACTCACCGCAGAATGATAAGTGACCTTATAATACACTAAAGATAGATCTAACAGATACGTTCAAATTAATTTTGTAATAAGAAATATTTGATTAGCGTAAACTCGATAACTGTGGCTAAGTGTAGATACAGGGGTTAATCAATTTCGTTATAAAACAGGGGTGGATCGAGAAGGTAGCTGCAATATTTTTTGTTACCACCTGCAGGCATCAGCAAAAACTAGCCAATAAAATAAATGTTTTTTGTATAATATCTTTATGATTGAAGGTGCTGTCGCTGATTTTAAACAAAGGACGACAGATAGACTCTCCCATCAATATGCTAATGCGTCGTTATATCTCTAAAATGATTCCGTGGCCTTTTTTGTGGTCGTGCCCAAATTGGTACATTTGTTTTCTTACGAGTGTATTTCTTTATAAGTATTGTTTGTTTATTTAGTAGAGGGCCTCGTAGCATATGGAAGTGTTTTTTTTTAAATTATTGACATTAAAAATACTTGTTAATTTTGGGACAAATACAGAAAATATACCGTGGGAGATATTCCGGTCGGGGTTTTAATATTTTATTACAAAGTAGGTATTATCACTAAACTGTCTTGAATGTGTTATTGGTCTTTATTATGCGTGTTTGAGTGTTTATGTTATGTTTATGTCTTTTAAAAGATCAGCAACGAACATGTCTGTGTACACTGTACTGGCGATTACACATTTAGAACTATACATTAAAAAGTACCTACTTATAGTAGGACATTATGCCGCCCCGTCAATTGCTTATCGCCATAATTAAGCATCAACATAATTTTTATTCAATTACCTAGATGGTAATTGTAATGTAAAATAGTAAATGTTTATGAGATTTAATATTAATGTGCAAAAAAACATTAACTTGTAGCTATAAATTTTAAAAAGTATTCGAAAAGCCTAAGACGTAAAAACCAGCCTTGAGGCTACAACAGTTATCAAATATAGTGCATTTATTATTCATAATGCAGTTAATCTTCTCCTGAAGATATTGAAACAGGATAAACTTCATTTTTATGAGTAAATATAAATATTTATATACATATGTACGTAAGCCGGTCGAGTGAGATTCACACGGGCCGCTCTCACAGTCCGAGTGAACAATTTGACACTTCCAGGTGTATGGTTTTTTATATAGGCAGACAATGGCGGAGGTGTTTACCCAGGCCCACATCTGGGCGGACGAAAAAAACCGGCCGGACTTCTCGTATGAGCGTTAATGAGCGCGGGTTAGATACTGGATATACAACACGAGTATTGTACACTTGGAGTTGTTTATCGTACGAGTTATTGCCTAAGTAAATGAACGCAGATGTCCCGAACACAAGGGCGCGTTGTCGCGTTAACGACTGTCCTGTGTAACATTGAACTTGGGCGATAAAAAGGCAATGAAATTAGCTGTAAAGATAACTTACAGCGGTGAGGGGTAGGTTAGTGCTGTATCGCCTTAAACATTGATCATTGAAAATCAACGTTTACAGATGGTGGCTCTTACATTTAACTGACTGACATAGATTAGATATTCATTGCTTAACACTACTACTGAGTACGGATCAATTTATTCAGATATGAAGTTAAAAAAAGCGCTAATTATGTCGTTTCTGTCTGTCGGACAACTAAACGACGGCATATACGAAGATGACAAAGGGGCACTCGGAATGCTCTACATATCAAGACTGGTTGTGGCGGCATGCGGGTACCGATCAAGTCCGAGAATCACACACACCTAATACGTGTTTTTAAATGGACGTCAAAGTGCCGCAAATTTGTCGTACGGGAAACAATCTGCAACGAATCGGGCCGTTTAAACATTTCGAGTACGGATGCTAGAGCGGATATGACAGTTTCTTTCCTTGTTGTTAGCGCCTCCGTGTGGCAATTGGCAAGTTGTTACCGATTTACGACCCACTCTAAAGTTTATTCAACGCTATTCTGGTGGTCCCATTGTGTTCATAAGTCGCCTTCCCATCGTCAAGGCTCCGCAGCTTAACGCTCTCGAGGGGCTTTTATGGCGGCCCGTTTTTTTATTATATTTATTTCATTTGCATTCATTCTCCTTTAAATTGTATCGTAAACTAAACTCAGTAACATAAAACACTTAAAATAAAAGGCTTGACACGACTCCTCGTTCAAATGGTCATCATGGCTATCAAATTTAAATGGTTCACAATCTGACCTACAGGTTGCGTTCTTATTGAAGTAGAAAAGTGCAGAGAAAAGTAACATAATATTACCTTGTATTAAACTAAAATAGAGACGTAAATTACACAAATTTTTTAAATACAAAACAACCTAAAACCAAAAATATTTGGTTCTTTATGGAGTAAAGAAAATGTGTGTGTCGGTGTTTTAACTTTTTAAAAATATTTCTGTTACTCCACTGTACTTAAGATCATCCTCACATCTTCTTGTAGTTCATTTTATTACTCACACACTCAGGGAAATGAGATTCAGATGGTGGGTGCGGACAGTGAATTTTCATTACATTTTGCGCGTGAATCGTCACCTTTTAGTCGGCGTGGGCGCAGCATTCAAACGACTCGATAAGTGGACTGTAGCTGATAAGAGACATCTTACGAACGGTAGCCGGGTGAAGGGATTTGTCAGCGTACAGTCAACACACACCGCGACTACATAGTTACTCACGTTCGTATTTGAACTTCGACTGTAGTTGATATTTGTTCAACACTGTGCTCGTGTAATCAATGTAAACAACGAATGAGTTATTTGATTTTTTGTTCAATTTAGAAGTGCTTAAGTAGTAAGTACGTCTAAATTCTAGAATCCTCTATCAGATTTATTGAAGTTCAAATCCACCAGTTTGACCAGGCCAAAATCGCATGTCTGTAACTTGAGTTGGTTGCTCATGAGAAGTCCGAACTAAACCTCCCCACATTAGTAAATTAGAGAACAAAATAGCCTATTAATCAGTTGCAAATGATTTTATATATGACGGCGTCTTAATTCCTTGTCATTATTTTTCGTTTACATATTTTATGAATGATTTAAAATTATGTAGCGTTTTAGTGACGTTTAGACACTCGTGTGGGCTGAGAGTGTGTTGGTGTATCCGATACACATTACTTCTTTAATTGACGTTGTCCTCGACGTATTACGTATATTTAAAATAAAGCAGACAAGTTTTTTTGAGCGCGTGTGAACCGGGCATTTAAGGCTAAACTTTGTTTCACCTTTATGAATTATTGTTCGAACAACATTCTACTCTTTCAAGATATGTTTGCATTATGTGCATTTATTTATCCCTGTTATCATTTGATTCCAAGCAATCCGAGTTACCTACTTGTGTTATTTTTTTAATAACACTTTTGCATGTGTCGCGGTTATTTTTAATTAATTTATAATACAATGGGTTCCGTATAAACTGATGATGATATTTAATTCCATAATTGTAGGCCCTTATTAGTAGCAGTTTAATTGTATTCAGTCTTTGTGTAATATGCCTAAAATCATCTTCAAGGGGTTTTAATCTAAAACAATGTTAAGTAATAAGCACGATTTTAAATTTCACAATTTATTATATATATTGTATAGTTACCTGGTAGTGTACGAGAATGCATTACAGTATCAGTTGTATAAGTATTTCCAGGTCTAATCCGCATTACTTAGTTATTATTACATTAGTTAGTTATATCATAAGAATCATGAGAGTGTTAAATGAATGTTATGATCCCACAGAATGTTATGGTGACCGTTAGGTTTCCTTTTTAAGGTGAGCGGGGAATATTTTTTGTTTAAGCCATATTTTATTAGAATCCAGACGTTCCTAAATCGCCGTCCAATGTTACGGCAATTATAAAGTTTCAGCCCTACCTAGTGTTCTTTACGATCAAACAAGTACCGTCTGTTGTTCTGTCCGTACCGATGTCGCGCACGTAAGGCGGTAGCGGAGATCGTAAACTTTAAATGGAGGCTAATTTAGTTTGTTGTTAATTGAGCTTCTGTCGGCGCGTTATCGGCGGCTGCATTAGTGGCCGAGTCTCCTGGCGGCCCGCGCGGTGAGCCGCAGAGGGCCCTGATAACAGACGCTATTATGACTGATCATGATCACATGCCGACGCTGATACGCGAATTGATTTCGGTTCCCTTATTATTACTGTATGATACTTTATTGATGAGTTATGAATTATATTGGTAGGTAGGTAGTATAAGCATGTACTTTATTAAAATTCTAAGATACTTGGAACGTGGAATAAATTGCATGAGTTTTATTTAGGTATACAATTAGTATTATCTAATCTTTGTATAAATATTTCAGATAGTCTAGAAATGTAAAGTAAGTAGTTGTCTTTTTTTTTTAAAGACAACTCTCGCAATGGTTTTATATCCTATGTCTTTACAAACATTCATGAAACGGACACAAAAAACACCTAAACTCAGAACAATAATTGGAGGTTCACAAAAAGTGTTGTTCCATGTGGGGATCGAACCTATAACATGCAGAGCAGTTGAAAGCTGCGAATTGACCTCTTAAACCACTACGCCGTCCGTGCAATCCATGTAGAGCAGTATAGTGTTTTATTTCACACGTCCTCTTCACTGTAATTTCGCTCAGTATTGTTTGATTTTATCTATGATAGGTCAGGCAAGTTAGCACGTAATTTGAGAATTATTTTTGAACTGACTTCAAATTTTAATAAGCATTTATATTTTTATGACCGTACCTAAACAAGCAATTACATTTCAAAAGAACAAGTAATTATGGTATAAATTAATAAGCTTTTGGCTGGACAACAGAGACTATGTATATCTTATTATTTCAATCTTTAAAAGGATAACTGTTTGATATTTACATCTAAGCAAGACACAATAAGACAATCCTTTTGAGTTTTATTTCAATTGAAAGCTCATTTGATACGCTGTGACACATAGTAATAGAAAAGCCAATACAGGGTGTTCATTTAAAATCATTTATGTAAAACTTTACAAAATCATTATTCGTAAAAAACCAACACACGGCTTTTATAATCTCAAATACCTGAGCTCTTCTCTATAATTCTGCTTCACAGATTAACCAACGCCGCGGTAGGCACAATCACTCTGACCGCCATAATTACATTAAGAACGTGGATACACCGCGGCGGTCACCGATAGCCGCGGCGCCACAAGTCTCTCGGTTTATGACACACGGCCTTTATAGTCGATACAAACGGGTGCCAAAAGGCCTCGTTGGTCGACACATTTACCCCTATCACATTTTTATAAACTTGATAAAACCATATGACAGTAAAACTCCTACCGTTCGAATTGTCATAGTCATTTCGTTATCACCTTCTTTGTTCAAATGAATTCGAATATAGTGTGTGACTGCTAGAAATTAGCCTTTAGTTACATTGATGTACTACTACTAGCCTTTAGTTATATTTACCAACAACTAACATCTACTTAGATGTATTTGATTAAAGGAATACTTAGGATTAGTTATCAGGAGCCTCCCAGAAGGTACTTTAATATAAAACATCAGCGACAATATATAAAAATTTAAATTTAAAATGAAGTTGCACGTCCGTGTTACACACAGCAGATGACTAAGTGCAGTTTTTATCACTATCACAGCTATACTACACGACAAAATTAAAAACAACAAACAGTTTAAAGGGAGTACTTTAGTGATTCGCATGACACTTAATTTTTCCACTGTTAATTAATGGTTTATGTTAATCCAATGACATGATACTAGACAGTGATACCTAGTTTCACTGAACTCATCTGAGGAAATGATATAATAGTGCAACTGATTGATTACAATATTATGAGTTTATTTCCATTACAAGATTTCTGTATTTATTCAGTTTAATTCAAGTTTTGCATATGAAATCACTAAGTAAAATGAATTAATTTTAAATGATTTTGTATCGCAGTCAAACTTTTCAGACATATTGTTCTTTAATTAGTATAACAAGTTAGTTGTTTAGTTTAGTTTGAAAGTATTTTTTAGTTAGAGATTACTTCTGTATGTATATTAGCGTCCATACTATTTCAAAATGGTGTTATTTATCCAGCTACAAACTAGCCTTGATGTTTACTTACCCGCGGAATTAGGAATAAATTACTTCCTTAACTACTATTACGGCAGCTGTTTGTGTGTGGGGCAAGTAGAATCATAAATTGTATGTAGACATTATTTATGAAATAATAAAGTTAGTAATAAACGGCTGTATTACTTTCAAGTGTCTGGTTATCGATCCGAGTGCTACAATATAACTAGTTACCCTTGGCCATTCTAAGTTTGGGTAGTTAAAATCTATGTTATAATTTTTTTGTAATTTAGAATACCTATAGGTGTTGACTGTATTAATTGGCTATGCCAAGTTAAAAGTAAGTCTAGTCGTATTTGGGCTGTAGCCATAGCCAATAATTATTATGACTACCTTCGTGGCGTAGTGGTAGCGTATGCGACTGCTGTGCTGAGGTGCCGAGTTCGATTCCCGGGTCGGACCAAATGTGTACGATCTGTAAATATTTTTTTCTGAGTTTGGGTGATTTCTATGTATAATATGTATGTATTTTCCAGAAAAAGAAGTATATAAGTATTATATCAGTCAGTCAAGCTGTCATAGTACAAGCTCTGCTTAGTTTCAAATTAGATGGCGTTGTGTCAGATGTCCGAAAATATTATTATTATTCTAATAGAATAATAAAAGTGGTCAATCTTAATAATCTAATCACAATAGAGAAATAATTTAAATAAAAGCTATTAAAAGAATAAATAGATAAACATACATGCTCACAAAACACTACAATAATATTAAACACTAAAATATTGTTTTATTTTCAGGCGTATGTTCCCGTCTTTACGTATCTCCCTTGCTGGCCTGGACCCTCGCGAAGAGTATTGTGTTCTTCTCGAGCTGTCCTTAGTTGGACGGCGTCGCTGGCGATGGGCAGGAGGTACTTGGGCAGCAGCGGGTGGCGCAGAGCCTCAATCTCCACGACGGCTTATGCTACATCCTGACTCCCCGGCTCCTGGACACCACTGGACTGCTAATCCTGTGTCCTTCAGCAAGCTCAAGCTGACGAACAACACCATGGATGCACAAGGCCATGTAAGTTTTAATAAATTGATCATTATCATTTTCAACAGCCTTTAATAGTCCACTGTTGGACAAAGGCCTCTCCTTAGAAAGGAGGTTTTGGCCCAATTAAACCAGACGGGTTGGTTTAGGGTTTCTTTTAAGTTTTCCTTCTCTTTTTAGTGATGTTATCCTGCGTAGTTTGATCCCTTAGTCAGCTCTTACGACACCCATGGGATGAATTGGGGTGGTGACACTCCGTATTCTTAATCAGTCACCACACGGACTCAATAATACTAAATTAATATTTGGATTTAGTCAATGTCTGATATTCAAAGTTATTTAGCATTAAATTACCCTACATCTCAAAAGAGATTTTTATAATAGTACCCAGGTAGGCACGAGGCAACAACCAAACTGGTCGTGACTTAAAAACATAGTCACGATCAGATTCTAAGCTATCTATCACTAACATCAGAGCCCTAGAGATGAGTAACGTGATTAAGCGAACTAGCAACCTCCTAAAATTGATGAATATATAAAAAATAGGTACACATTTTTTGCAAGTGATCTTAGTGCAGTAGTTTGCGAATATAATTATTTTCTCAGTTATTCTAAATTACAGCTACATTTAAGCGGTCTAAAAACTGCAATTCCTTAAGAAATATGTTAAATATTTCACAAAATGTTCGTTCGTGTGTACCATGCGCTCTACATCAGCAACAATCAGCTACGAAGTGAAGTGAATAAATTAAAACAAAGAAATGAATTAGTAATATTATCATGAGAAAAAAATTAAAACAACAGTATAATAACTAGTTCGCAGAAACAATAGTAATAACTCTGTCATAGCATGTTGTAAAAAACATAAAATGGCTAATCGATTTATCCATTGTATTTCTACACACAATGCAACTTTTTCCAAAGTGGCTGCCATCTTAAACTTGAAGTAATTTGTCTGATAGAACTCATGAAGCACCGCTTCATCAATAATAATTCAATAACAGTTACCTAGGTTACATATGCACGTAGTTACTGGAATTGGTATCATGTAAGTTACTACGCAGTTATGATAGTGTAACAGTTATGCAATTGCAGCAAAACATCGCTTGAATATGCAAGGAAATTGCAGAGTTCATGCCATCTTATGTCCATCTTATGTCTGAGCTTATGTCCATCGAGATGTTGTTACGTTCTACTGTATACGGATCTCCTCTAGTTCATAGAGTACAAGTAAATGCTTTGGACATATTTAGTGCCTGTTCACCTCATAAGTATTAGAGGTTAAAGTATGAAAAATTGAAACTCGCTTTTTTTAAAGATATTTGCCGTCATTATCTATACATTGCTGCCCTCTAAACGGAATTTCATTTCAAATTTCTCAACGGAAAAAAATGGTAGTCCGTAGGAGCAAGATCTGCCAAGTGTGAGGTCTTGCGTTATCATGGAACAATAATGGTGTAGATCGATTCACGAGTCGGGGCTGTTTCACTACCAGTTTCACCATCATTGTTCGAGGTTCGGCAAAGTAAACATCTGCTGTTATTGCCTGACCAGACCTGAGAAAGCTATAGTGGATAACACCATGAAGACCAATTACCATTACCATTACCTTTTTATGGGTAAGCTTTGCTTTAGGGCACTGTTGCGGTGTATTTCTGTACCGATTCAATAAGGCAACACAAATTTCAACCTGCATTTCTTTCTGCGGAAGGCACCCATTATTCATTTTTTTTTGCTTATTAATTTGATGCAAATGAGCCAATATTATAAGTAGGGTCACGTTAAACCATGCTGCTAATTCCTGGGTAGTTTGACTCGGATCGGCTTCCACCATCTCCTTCAATTCAGCGTTTTGTACCTGGGTCTTCATGTCGTTCATTCTTCAAGTCGAAGTTTCCATTACGAAAGCGTTTAAACCAAAAGATATGTTGCATTCATTATCAGTCTTCTCTCCAAACGCAGCATTGATATTGCGAGCCGTTTCTGCCTCCTGTTAGTTCCGCGTCGGATTCATTTTTTTCGTTCACACTATAAAATATGACATACATAATTAGGTGACTAGGTAGACAGGTGTCTTACACTATTTTATTTGGTGTCAGTTGTTACACGGTTTTGATTAAATTTGTCCAAGGACACTACACAACATAAAAATATATTATATTAAAAAAAAGCAATGTAACTGTAGCTATGGACAGTTACGGGAACTGTAATAAAATGATGTCATAAAAACCATTCATAAATGAAGTTCTGAGAACGCTGATATTAGGGTAGATTTTGTTGTATCTAAAATATTTTATATTTATTTTTTACAAAACCATTATGTTTATTTAAGGAATAAAGATTTCTAAAATTAAAAAAGTACTATAAATTATTGGGAGTTAACTTATTTAGATTACACTTCTTTTTGTTGTAAAAAAATGAGTTACTAGACTTGAACTGCTGCTGAAAAAAATGCGTATATAGAGTGATGATAGATAGCAATCTTTTTTATTGGTATACTAGCTTTTGCGTGTATCTCGGATTTCGCGGTAGCCTATTTTACTTGCTGATAATGTAGCTTTCCTTTGGTGAAAGAATTTTTGACATTGGTGATTTAGGCGTGAAACCGTAACAAACTTACTGTAAAAGTAAGTTTATATTACAATAAGTATGGATTAAAGAAATTATAGAGGATTACACAGTAACTAATGCCGTTTATAAAACTACTATAACCCTATTGAAAGAATATTTGCTTCTTTTTCTTCTTTCTTTATCAAAAACGAAGTTCCCTGGTGCCGAACTGTTTCTTGTTCCACACTTACATTTATGTATCTATTTATCTACCTACGTTAATTTATTTTTTATCACCCACCGAACAAATTTTTGACATTCTCTTACATAACCACTTTTGCTGTCAATGTTGTAAATATCAAAATAAGGACATGTCTTAGCGATTAGCTCGTCACTATCAGCGAACAGTGACACTGAACATAACTACATGTTGAGTGTCACTGGGGATGGAATATGTAAATAACACGTCATTATTTCGTTTAGTCAATGTCACACTCATAGTAAAACTTTCGCTGTTCAAGTGGCTTAAAAACGAACTGATAATTGGCAACATAATTGTTTTAGAATATAGGGAGAACCATATGTCGACAAGAAAAAATAGAATTGTTATATTCCCAATTTTGATGACTTAGTTTTTATTTTAAGGATGGACAAATATACATTTGAATTAAAACAAAAATACTTGAAGGTGTAAATTAGAAAATAGTGTCAGTTAAACCAGTTTTTAGTCATTTTCATTCCGATACCTATATTTCATATTTATTATAATGTCAGGGATTTGCGTATGTCGAAAAAAACACTATTATAATTCTTAAAGAAACTTGCATTGGTATATCAAATATGGAAATAAGTTTGACGTTTTGAAGCGTGAACACTGCTGAATAAGTGCAACTAAATTACCGAGTATTTAATTAACAACTGATGTAGTTAATTAAATAAAGGAAATAGATAAAAGTTTAAATATGCAGTTGCTAGTACTGCTTGTACTTTCTATAAAGTGAAACTAAATATTCAAAACAAGAGTAATATTTATCAGTAAAGTGAGATAGAACATATATTTTAACGCCTTTTAAATAACCCTCAAGCATAAGAAGTAGGAATGAAAAGCAAACTAAAGCAATAAGTATCTGTATGAAAAGCCACAGGCAACGTCATAATTTAAATGTTTTTTTTTTATTTCGCTTAGTAAGACAACTCCCGCACTAGGAATAAATCCTGTGTCGCGGGGAACTTTACAAACACACATGAAACGGACAAAAAAACACCCAGACTCAGAACAACAATTTGTGGATTACACAAAGTGTCGTCCCATGTGGGGATCAGACCCACAACATTCAGCGTAGTAGTAAGCGGCGTGGAGACCGTTTAAACCACTACGCTATCTGTGCAGTACGAGTAATAGTGTTGTATTTATATCATAGTACATTTAGTAATAAGATTAGATAGTGGATTTAGTAAACACCAATCTTTTTAAAACTTTTCGAAAACAATTATGCCAGTAATCTGCAAATATTACGTTTAATACAGAGATTATAGTCTATCCATGGTTATTAAATAGATTACATGAAAATAACAGAATGAGAATTGAATTTAAAATACTTGACTGTAGTTGTATCTTTCAATTTGTAAAATAATGTATTTGAGTTATTACAAAGGTGTGTATGGCATTTAGGGGTTTTAATTTAGTAAAAAAATTAAAATCTCTTTTTGATACACCTTGCTGTACACCATCTACCTCCCAGATTGTTTATACTAACTAACACGGACGGTATTTAATTGAAATTCATTAAAAAATGATCTTAATAAAAGTATGCCGCGAACGCAAACATTGGCTCCATTGTAAATTATCTCGCAACAAAAACTTTCAAAATTGGGTATGGTTACATACAGCCTTCATTGAACGGTCCCGCGATCGTGATTCTGCCTCCGACCTCTATGAAAGGAAACGCCTCTCGCGCAAACACTTCCCATAAAAAAACTGTATTAAAAACAATTATAAACGTTATAGTCATCGAAATAAGAGTTAAAAACAAACAACTCGTCGAAAACTGACGTAAAAAATAAATTTCTCGCAAATAAACTCATGGGAGTTTAAGATTTTGGACTGTGCATTAAGATTGAGATTTGAATGTATATATCATATAGATGATAAGAGCCGCGGTTGCCTGCCTGTACAAAGACGTCTATAAGCATTTCGTCACTTGAACAAACAGTCTGAAAGGCATTGTATTGTAGCTGTGTAGCGGCAACTAACTGTACTCTTTATCCGGGCGGTGTGTTTAGACAGGGCAGTTGACGCCTCGATTAATGACGAAAGTGTCTACCTTAGGCCTTATACACACTATTTACGCTGTATGTTTGATGAGACGCGTTCCGAGTGACATTTTACGATTGCTCTTATTACTTGTTTAACTGTTGAATAAATCCACAATGATAACATTTTTTACGTTCCAGACGTGTTAGAAAGTTAGCCTTTTCGGAATAGTCATCTTTATTGGAATTATGATTTTCGTGAGTAATAATCATAAAAACTAGATAAAGCGGGTGGTTAAGCAGCTGTGACGGTTGATGCTACAGCTCTTTTTTAAGCTAAAAATAACTGAGCTAAAAAGTCTGCCAGAAGATAAGTGTTTACCAAACTTTAAAAATTCATACCATCATAAAAATGTGACATAGGTTTATTCGAGGTCTCTAAATGATACTTTTCTTGAAAGTCAAATTCAAATTCTCAAATTCAAATTTTTACGTAGGTTTTTCATTCGTAATATCGTTTATGCTTATCGAGGTTGGTTTTAAATATGTAGATTATTTGGGTAGTTACAGAATCAAAATGTTTTATCTTTATTTCTTGGTCTATTTTAACTTGAAAATTCCACAATCAAGTACAATTTAATTTTTAATTAATTGTGACCATATTTAATTTGGCATTGTTTATTATGCTACAATTCAAATACTTACTTACTTTATAGGTACTTATTTTCCTTTTGCAACCATTTTAATTTTTTTATTAGATTTTAGTTTTTATTAGTATATAATTAGCTTAGCTAGCTTAATTTTATAAACACGACTGATATGGATTTCAAAAATTCATACACTACTCGTTTGTATTGAAACTGCCGGCTTTTGTTACAGATTTTATTAATTTCGATAAATGCTTTGAAAAGAATACCTGTTTAAATAATAAAGTAATTTTGTTTGAGTGTTATTAACATAGAATAAAAGACATACCTATCAAAATAAATATCATGACAGCTATGAGTCGCATCATACCATATTATTATGACGTGTAGGGACAGCAAAAACTGGTGGCGAGTACGCATGAGCAGGGATCGTATGTTCGGAACCAACAGCGATCGCACCAGGCGGCACCTTTGTGCACCCATTCTAACAACAAAGCACAGCTACCGACTTCGCTCCCACTGTGATAATTCGCTTGGAAGAAATCCTTCCATCTACTGTGCACTTGAGAATTTGCCACCTGCATTAAAAAGCCTGCTATTATACCCTTTGTAGAATATTTTTTAGCAAAAGAACTGTTGAGTTGCCTGCGAAAAATAGGTATTTAAAGAAAGGATAAGTGTATCTTTAGCCTATTACCGTGAAACATACTACAAGTGAAATATTCAACGATTTCTTAGCAAGCTAATTACACTAGTTTACAAAATTGAACTTTTTTTTTATACCCCAAAATAAATGTATATAAATATGTTAATCGACCTTCCTTAAATCTAAAAGTGTTAGCAAAAATATTTTATCACGTCACAACTTCTTCCTGCAGTCAAATATTTATTTTGTAACTACCTAACGTGGTGACGACAGTTTATTGTTTATTCGTTCGCTTCAAACGACAATTATCTTGTTTCGGATTGATTTAAAATGTCGAGTAGAAAGTGAAAACAAAGTTCTGATCGTTTTTGTTATGTTTGTGGACAGTTTATATTTTCAAAAAAGAGAAGACCCATTGTAGATTCGTTAAAAAGTGCATATCTTCATTATTTTGGATTTCCCGTTGCAAATCAAGATAAAAAGTGGGTTCCTCATGTGTTTTGCGAAAGCTGTAGAATCGTCTTACTCCAGTGGTCATCAGGAGAAAACGTTCACCTTCCATTTGGTTCACCAATGCTATGGAGAGAACCTAGTAATCATGAAAATGATTGTTACTTTTGTGTTACGAAGACATTGGGATATAATAAAAAAAATAAGGCAAGTATTATATATGCCGATGTTCCGTCTGTTACTAAGCCCATATTACATTCGAAAGATCTACCACATCCAGTTTGTCCTGGTAATTCGAGTGCAAATATACTAGATGACAATGAAAGTGATGTTGAATTCAAATCGATTTCTAGTGATTCTGACGAGTTCTCACTTCAAGAAAAGATTCCACATTTAATTAACCAAGCCGAATTAAATGATCTTACAAGAGATTTACAATTATCAAGATCTAAAGCAAAGCTTCTTGGTTCCCGCTTACAACAGTAAAAATTTTGTGAAGGCGCTTGACAAAAACAGTGATGCTTTCCGGTATTTACAAAAAATCTTTCCAAACATTACAGAAGGAAAACTGAAAGAGGGTATATTTGTTGGCCCACAAATCCGTAAAATTATGAAAGATTCTCAGTTTGAAAGCCTTTTATCTGTTAATGAAAAATCTGCTTGGAAGTCATTCAAAATGGTTGTGGAAAATTTTTTGGGAAGCAAAAAAAGTGAAAATTACAAAGAAATTGTTACTGATTTATTGGAAAATTTTCAAAAGATGGGAGTAAACATGTCATTAAAGATTCATTTTCTGCACTCGCATCTAAGTTTTTTCCTGAAAACTTAGGAAGTATGAGTGACGAACAAGGGGAACGTTTTCACCAAGATTTAAAGGTTTTTGAAGAACGACATCAAGGATTTTGGGATGAAAACATGTTAGGAGATTACTGTTGGTCCATTATAAGAGAAACTGATTCAAATAGCTATACAAAGAAGGCAAAAATTAGTCATTTTTATTTTTTTTTAAGTATTAATACCAAAATTATGTATTTCAGTTAAGTTAATAAATATTTCTTAAACCAGACGTGACCGAATTTTTTTATTATTTTTTCTGGATAATTCTACCTAAATGAATAACAAAATAACAACTTTCAGCTGGGGTATGAAAACCGTGTAAACTAGTGTTATTAAAAGGAAAGGTTGGAAGATTAACGCGCGCCATTATCTAAGATTATAATTATGAATAGTTTAAAGTTGTTTCTCAGAATTCGTGGTAGAAAATAGTGGGTGATCAGGTACCTAATTAAATTCAGAGATATTTTATGATAGAGTTACTAAGATTCATATCTGCGAACAGATTTTTCGGTCTATGAAAAGTAATAATTAAGACGAAAACATGTTTTGAAATTTACGAGTTTTTCATTAAGTTATCAATTCCTTTTTTGATTTTTACTATAAGATTACCAAACACCTAATGGTAAGCAGTCCCATCCAATCGCAGTTGTTTTTAGAGCTGTTTAAGCTAAGTACCTCGGTTGAGACTTTGAGAGGCTCCAATTTATTAAGAGCATTAGAAATTATCCCCGACTGATACATTCATATTTTTTTGTTTAACATTTTTAGATATAGAGTTAGTTTTAAATCCCTAATAATTCAAACACGTATTCACATAGCTATTGAGCCGATCCATAGAAATCGATCCACGATTTCTGTAGTCCGATCCGTAGTTGTACTACGATCACCTTATTCTCTCGTCGATATATCGTCATTATTGGTTTTTGGATAGAAAAGATCCATTGCTTTGGTTTACCTACTTTGTTTTCGTCTAAAATCACATTTCGTTAATCAATATTTAGCATAGCAAAGCCGTTGAAATTGCTCCACTACAGTTGGAACTACTGAAACAAAATGGAACAAGGTGACATTTTATTAAATGTCATTGAATTCCTTTAAACGTCACATGCGCAGCCGCAGCATGATTCTAATAAAGTATAATTACACATTCGTTATAAAACGAAACGTGAGGGGCAACAAAACCTTGTACAAAAACACTTGTACATCAACATTTTACGACACATTAATGTTATCGAAGAAACGATCGAGCCAGCGACGTGGAAGACTGTTGTTGTATAGAGTTGGGCTCCATGTGTAGGACAAACGTTTATCTTTACATCTTGTCACGGCGATTGTTTTTGATACTAATTAGTGAAAGACATGTGTAGCTTATTTATAACGAAGATAAAAGCCTTGTTCCTTAACGGAGGGTTCTTAGCTACGTCTAATTCGATTAGAAATGTCTCGTGCTTTACTTTAAAATGCAATGCTCGTTGAACTCTTTTGTATCCAAGATTAAAAAGAAATGTTAGTTTTTGTTTCTCCGATGTTATTAATAAAGAATGTGGTATCTGATATCTGTAAATTCCAATTCTGTCCATTAAAATGTTTGCTTCTTGTGTGTCTAATGTTTTAATGTCAGCCGAAAGTCGAATTAAACAATGACATATTTAGACAACGTGGTCGAAGATTTATGAGATTTTAAATATTTAAAATATTTATTAGTAGCTTTTTCCAGTGGCTCCGCTCAGGTATTATTCATTTATCCATCTCTTGGTAACATGGAATTTTCTTTATGAAAGGTACTCTATTCTTTAAAGACAACTCCATAATTAGGAATGTATTCTGTGTCGCGGGGGATTTTACAAACATACATGAAACGGACACAAAGAATACCCAGACTCAGAACAACAGTTTGTGGATCACACAATGTGTCGTCCCATGTGGGGATCGGACCCACAACACTCAGCGTAGTAGTAAAAAGCGTGGCGACCGCTTAAACCACTAAGCCATCCGTTTAGTCACTCTATGTCTTTCTCAGTCTTGTGATGAGACAAAAAACGGTACGGCACTGCATAAACAGACAATCATTGATTTTTAAACTGATTTCTGTTTTAATGTTAACCATTTACCTAATCTGCCTTCAGAAGATCAGTTCGAAGTTTCGAACCAATACACGAATAGTGCCTTTTGTTCTCCAAACGAGGGCAGATTAGGGTCAGTAACATTATCGACCCTATTCTCCTCTATTTGTATGTATTTGTACATATAAATGCCACCATTATATTTATTATCACTTAAATTTATAAAAATACAAATTTTGCCCTATAAATAATTACGAATACTTATCAGCGTAAGTAGTTCTACATTATTAAATTCGAGGTACGGCTTTTATATTGTCATAAATCAACCCAGCAATGAACAACAAATGATTCTATATTTTATTGCTTAGGCTTTACGGTACAAAATGAGAGATCTTATAAGTACGTTATGACGTTTTTAATATTATCTAGCTTTTATAATTGTTTGATATTATTAGCTTTAAATCTTTACGACGTTGTCTACTCGTAGTAATTTGGTTGTTATTAAGATTAAAGGTTATTGTAGATAATGTCTATATTTACTGAAGTAAAATTCAAACTCATCTATAATTGTATGGTCACGAGCAAACCTAGT
Source organism: Arctia plantaginis (assembly GCA_902825455.1). Classification (NCBI taxonomy): domain Eukaryota; kingdom Metazoa; phylum Arthropoda; class Insecta; order Lepidoptera; family Erebidae; genus Arctia; species Arctia plantaginis. The sequence goes on along the minus strand of CADEBD010000283.1, from coordinate 1,431,969 downwards.
AAAGAGCCTCGCCTTAATAATGAGCATGTTTGGACTAAATGATATTTCTTTTATACATTGATACCTGAAGAGAATTCTCTGTGCAGAAGGTACAGGTTTAAGCAGATGCGTAAACGCAGAAATGCTACATTTAGAATATATAAAATTTCTATAAAGGAGTGGCAAAAGCTAAAAAATGTTTATTATAATTATGTAAAAAAACTACAGTTGTGCAGTACATATGTTACGGTAACCATATAGTAGTGGTCCCCCGATTTCCACCCAGAACAAATAATTGTGTGATGAGCACGATGATTTTTGTGTATGAGTGTATGAGTGTGTGAGTGTATGGGTGTATTTGTATGTATTTAGTATGTATAGGTATGCATGTATCGCATGTATTTAGAAATATATAAGTGTGTTTATCAGCAGTCTGGTTACCATAGCACAGGCTCTGCCTAGTTTGGAATCAGACGGCCGTGTGTGTGATGTGTAAAGTTAATATTGTTATTATTATTATTCCAGTTAAACCGATAGAACTAACTTGATTTATGTTAGAATAGATTAAAGTTTAAGTAATATGTATGTCTGAATATAATATGGTTTATTACTTAATGTAGAATAGAATAGAATAGAGTAATCTTTATTGTACACCAGTTCAGTACATTATACATACAAGAGTATTCCAAGTTAATGGCATGTACAAAAGGCGGCCTTATCTCTAAAAAGCAATATCTTACAGGCAACCTTTGGACGGACAAATACATAGATTGTAAATAGGTAATTTCATTAGCAGTTTAAGTGTGAAAAAAGTATGCATGTATGCATGCATGTCCGAGTCCTATTCATGGATTTCTTGGTTCAGCCACAATTCATTAATATGCTGTTGGCTATATGGCTGAAAATATATGTATGATAGGTTTTATAGGGTTCTTAATTTCAGGTGAGGTTTAGAAATCTTCCTGGGCCTCGAAGTGTCGTGTCTGTAAAACTAATCACTAAGAAAAAAGTTCCTCCCATCTCTGTCAATGGCAAAAACAAATGTGCCCAATCTGGTGTCTATCTCATTTGATCGAACACTCGGTTTATGATCGACGAGCTACCGAACGCGGCGAAACCTTTGTATTGTCTGTCAATCTGTCCATGGAGACTGAACAAGAAAACTTCATATCACACATTGTGGGAACTATCAAGATCTGAACGCTGGACGGGACTTCAAATATCTTGGGAATTCGTTTTTTGATTTGATTATCATATTTTTGATGCCACAGATAAAAGTTAGTTCTTAGATTTTTTGACTACTATTGATTTATTTATTTTTATATTGTTGAAAGTTTGTTCTCGAGTTATTCTAATTACTTATTAAGAGAAAAAGCTGTAGTCAGTTCGATTCGAGCAACGTCTTAGAGGAGACTATAATTTTTACTCTATACTTTGTATTAAGATAACATTGATTCTTATTTATTATCTACTTTCATAAAATTTATATAGTTTGGGAAAAACCGTTTTTAAAAATTTACTATTTTATTAATATTTTTAGTTAAGTCACTTTTAAGAAGAACAGATATATGTTTACTGGTTTTATAGTTATATGTTTACTTTACTTTTATACACGATTTAAGGTTTTGCCATGCATGCATTTTTTAAGAAAAAAAAATCTATAATCGAAAGTGACTAAATTTTTTGTTAATCTTTTTGTGAACTGTTAAAAAAGGGAAACAATAGTGTGCAAACCCTTCATCGTTTGAAGTGGTTGCAGTTGCGGTGCCTGCGCAGGTAGCGGTTTCGCGTCAAGTACCAGATAAGGGCTCTCTCGCACATGACGGGCGGGCGACTCGTAGACGCGACAGTCTTGTCGCCAATGCGCACGGTTGGCTTTCGTCTTTAGACCGTAGAGATTTTACTTTTAAGTTGTTTGCCCTTTATCTCGGTTTAAAGATTAGCATTTATACATTTTTGACTTTTAAATGTGCGAGTTCCGTCTCGGTAGGCGGGTTGAAATGCCATGACATATTTGTCGCCAATTTCGAATATGACTAAGTTTAATCCACAGTATATATATTTTATAGGTTTTCTCTTTCATCGACAATATCAATTAAAACTGTTGTTTAGATATGACCGCTGTTAACGATCGTCTTTATTCTTTTTTATATATTTTCTAGTACATAAATAAAATACATTCAATTTAATTTAAATTAACTGTTCTTCTTGAATACAGATTAGTCTTTATTGGTTTTTGATCTAGATAGTTTATGGTTTAGGAAGTCTTAGAACCGTTAAATGGCCACTTATTTTATGACACTTTATTCAAAAGACCCGACCAACCGGGTTTAGAAATGTTTTCTTTTGTGAAAAAGACATCGTTTCTGGCTTAAGGAAAAAAATGAATTTACTTTTTATATAATTCAGGATTTAGTTTATCACATGTTTTGCCATATTTGTACTTAATTTTACAATGACCTCTATTTCCTTGTTCTAGATGGTGCTCACGTCAATGCACAAGTACCGTCCTCGAGTGCTGATCGTCCGCGCTCGTGATGCGGCTGCCCTCGCGTGGGGAGCGCCGCATGCATCTTTCTCGTTTCCTGAGACTGAATTCATCGCTGTCACTGCTTATCAGGTATGTAATTATAGATTTAATTTGTAACTGCTTTACTCCTCAACAGGTTCGTTTAGAGGCAATTTTAAAAACCTTTAGTAAGCTCAGTTATTTGGTTGCCACCATGATTGACATCAATTATCGTGTGAGCTTGTTTAACAATTGTCATCTAAAAATCGTGGTCAATCGACTTAGATGTAAAACTAAAAAAAACCTATTTCTTTATAACGTTATTGAACTAAACGTTGGTATTTTTTCTTACACATTCGGTAGTCAACCCAGGTTCTTATAAAGTCCTGTAATAACATTCACGCTATTAAACAGTTTCACCTAAAACGCAGATATTATCTTTACAAGGGGATTCCTTATATGATATGATCGCAACGGATTCCGGGAATACTTCCTACGATTCTTCGAAAATAGCACATACTGCCTATGAAATTAGTTTTTTTGCTCGACGTAGGCGCCAAAGCTTTTACTAACGCATGCTCTGGTGCCAGTTAGAAACAAAAAAAAACACAGATTGCGACGATCGGAGAGCGGTCATTGTGTAAGTTCTGTTAGGAAAACAATACCGACCGACTAATTTGGCGTTTTTGTTCGAGCGGTGTATTTGTACGAGCATTGTTAGAATCACTCAGTAACTTCGAAGCCGATGTGCATCGGACTGTGAACTACAGTTATTTCTGAAGAAGCTAAACATTACCGATTGAAGTGGTAATAGAATGATATAATCGAGCAACAATACATGCTCTTCTTTTTTGGGTAAACAATAGGCTGGTCTTTTAGTTCAGTTAGTATCAGTAGTATCAATTGTTTTATATTGGTAGTTTTTCACACAATTGATAGAATGGTATCTCGACTATGCCTAAGACCCCGACTATGCATAATGGCGCTCTATAAAAAAACACAAAGATTACCGTATACTTTTAATTATATTTATTAAATCTGCATCAAAGCTGTACAACCAGAAGGCCTCCTGCTGTTTGTTATCCAACACAAATCTACTGGCTTTAGCGTTCAGCGCACCGTGGCCATCCCTTGCATAATCCACCCAAAGTAATTACGGCACGGCGGCTTTCTTTACCCCCGGCCATCACGTTGACTGCAACGAGGCGCGAAAGTTTTCTCGCGTCCATTTTATCGGAAGCTTTGTGGGATTATCTAACAATAGTCCAGCTAACGGGACCCTACCCTTAACAATAACCGGCGGTGTATCATTGCGCATTATCCCCGGACAAGCGACCGATCGCCGGCTCAACCATTGTTAAGAATTATCAACGAATTAGAAATTACCTTTACAGCCGCCGCTTCTTTATTCGAGAGCGTAACTAGGTGGCACGCTAGTTCAATTACGGCGACACAAAGCCCGTCGTCGCATTTTGTAAACACAATAATGCACATCATCGCTTCAGAGCCCGTCATCGAATGTTTGCTGGTCTCTACTCGATAATTGGAGCCTATCAGTTAGATAAATAAACGAATATTGCTCAGACCCTAATTACACAGTAAAAAAAAACTGGCGACAGTCGCCAATATGTGAAATAGGCACGCAAAAAGTATAAACGACGCAAGTTTGTGAAGTGACGTCACGGGCGACAGGGCGGACTGGGGCGGCGCCCGCCACTCTCAGAGCATAGCTTTGCTAACCAACCGACTTTAAAAGTGCACTTTGTTCTGCTAATAACAGGCTTTTAGCACTCTTCGGTTTTTGGGCACCTTATCGGTTATCTGGAGGTGCAGTGAGTAAACGGCACCCGCCGGCGCCGCCTTATCACAACAAGTAAACAATCACATACAAGTGATTTCACGTATCTCGAATGCACTATTTGCGTTCAGGATTCGCCAGATAACCAGCGCTTGGGACTGTTGATTGCTTACATATTTTAGAATGTCAAAAAAACAAATCGCTTCCAATTAGAGATATGTCTGTCTGTCAATAGTTGTTTTAGAACTGTCGTCGTCACTTATGTATTGAAAAAACTGAAAATTATATTGAGTTTCATGTATGTATGTAGGTACTGTTTTTGTGGTAGGCGCCAAATGTAAGTCGCCTGGAACAGTAGCGCGACAGGCGGGCGGCTAGGCGACATCGACAGTTAGACACGACATGCCATGCTAATTGGCTTGTCGCCAAGTCTTCCACATGTGCGACAATTATCCCTTACAAGCTATTAGCGCCGCCCCAATATATGCGGAAACGGATGTTTAAATTGCATTCGCAGGCAAGATAAGTCGAGTTCCGTGTGACGTGTCGACAAATCTCTGATATGAGATTATCGCTGGTAGGGGATATGCCTCTTATTGTGACATAACATAACCTGGTGTTTATATTATGTAATTTTTTCACTATGAACCATCTGACTTATATTTTGATTTACCTTACAACATTAGAGTAATTCTTCTGTACAGGAATTATGAAGTTTTTAATCTTGTAAATCAGTCTTCCTATTTATAATAAACCACAAGTATATGATTCCTCACTAAAGTAGGAAATCACAGAAAAATATTTTTTATATAATCCAAACTTTATCTTCATGTTCTAATTTTATTTCCTTGTCCACAGAACGATCGTATAACAAAGTTGAAAATTGACAACAATCCCTTTGCGAAAGGCTTTCGAGCGTGCGGTCAATCAAAATGCAAGAGAAAAACATCAGACGCCACAGACAGTAACCCGGAACCTGCCTCTGAGCCCAGCGAGGCCAAACGGTCTTGTTCAGACGCTGCATCATCGTGTTCAGAGGAAGGCAGCTTAAGATCTTCATCACCAAGATCTCCGCCCCTCGTTGAGTCTCCTGCACCTTTAGTTGTTTCTTCAGAGAACATTACTCCACCTCCTCCTACGTTTTATCCACCCGAGTTACCTTACTTGGGTATGCATATGCCAATGCCTCTCGGTCTATGGCCCAGCAGTCCTATGAGTGTGCCTGGTGGATTATCTTGGGGAGCAGGACTGCCCCCCGCTCTACCCCCTCCCCCTGCCCCGCAACCTCCCTGCAGACGCGTCAAGAGTTTTACCATTAGCGCTTTACTTGGAGAAGGTTGATACCTGATGCCTTTTATACATGTTATAAATTTAATCTTGTGTCTTGTAGACATGATATAAAACCTATTTTAGATATAAAAATGTGTAAATAAAACCTACCATTTAAAAAAAATCTAGTAAACAGTGTTCAAGAAATAAATTACTTTTATTATATTTAGTTTATATATATAATCTCAGTTTTATATTCGTAGATAAATAACTTTAAATTCATGTTAATAACCATTGCATTCTGCTTTATTATTACGCACTTTTCGGTTATAGAAGGTTATGAAATTTGTCTTAGACTAGGAACATATTAGTTGCTTTTGTCAATCGTATTCCATAAAATACTCTCACACTTTTTATCCAAGTTTTTTTAAGAGATATTATATTATTTTTATTCCTATTGTTCTTCACAAATTTATATGTGCTTATACATGTAACAGCATTAAGAAATGGTGTCACATGTATAAGGTTTAATTTAATGAAAATGGAAATATTCTGTCAATGCTTTTACCATGTATAAAAAGGATATTCATGACATTTTTTTAAACATAATTTGTTGTGCATACGTAAAATCCGTATTTACCCAAGTTTTTAAATTAATTTAAAATATAAACAAGAATGTAGATAAAATTAGCAAATGAATAAATTGTTTATACATGTGTATATTATACACTTTTATACAAAATATATATTGAACTTTTTAATTGTATAAAAGGTCTCAACTTTTCCTAGGTGCCGTCAAATACTCAGGAAATCACGTATAAAAGGGATATATAAACACTCGACAGGGATATCCGCAATATGTATAAATAATGTTGTAAATAGCTGTTATTTTTTTAATGTAATAATTAAAACCTTCTTTAAGCCTACCTCGTTAGATAAGTAAATAAAATATTATATTGTGATAGAAGTGCCTTAAGGTTGTATAAATCGTGCTTGGTTCATAAATTAATTATGTAGCTTTCTACAAGTGTCAATTTTAGATTACATTTAATTAAAGTGTGTAAAATATACCAATATACCTACTCAATAATGTATTGTTACATTTTTATAACATTTGTTCCGTATTTTTGTATACATACGATAATTTTACATACATACATAGGTAATTATAATTTGTACATAATGTGAATAATATCAGTCAGTTATTTACGTTCAATATATTTTTATATGATCTTATCGCTTGCATTTTATTTTATTGCCCACCTGGTACTTATTACACACTTCACCAGTTAGCACCCTTTGTGTACCTAAGCAAAACAGAAGACAGTGAAAATTACTTATTTATTTGAATAAAAAGCAGGTAGGTCAAGAAATAACGGTGTATCATGAAAGTTTTTTTGACCACTTTTTTTTGGCATGCAAACATAATAATGTCGAAAAAAGACTTAACATTATTAAACAGTAATCAATCAAACGAACTATTGAAATAATGTAAAAACAACTTCTGCAGATATTATTGAAATTAAAGTCATTAATTAAATAACAGTATTGCTCAAGTAACAGAGTAGTCGCTTTCTTTTTAATGACAGTGTCGCCATGTCCGTCTGTCCATTTGTCCGACTACTCGTCTTTCCATGGCTAAAATTAAATACTTATTAGCACTAGAATCATGTAATTTTACTAGAGTACATAGATTAAATACGCTGATAAAATAAAACCTTGAGCTAACATTAGGGTACACGTAAAGTGGATATGAATGGACAGGCCATTTAATAGCATTTTCGACTTCCAAATAAATTTAAAATGCTATCTTTTGATAGAGTTAAGTGTCCCCCCTGTGGATACTGGTGAAACTATTAGCTTGAAACGTAAAAATCATAATGGTAATATATAAGATTTAATGAGAAGTACAACTAACTATCACGGCTAAGATTGTCGTGTTACATTGAGAGTGATAGTCGCCCAACGTAAGAAATGTGAAATCCTTACAAACAATACCTACTTAGAAGAAGTTATTAGAAACAGATAGTAATTAAACTACAGCCACATATGCTGATGTTTTGAATTCGTATGTTTGATGACAACATTACATATAACACAACACACACACATAACGATACATTTTGTCGTCAATATCAAAACTGAAAAGTCTTGAAATAGGTGAAAGAAGTTTTTATTAAAAGAATTCTATACAGGTCTAGTCGTATGCAAGTTAGAAATAAATTGCCAAAAACTATAATAATAATACCTCACACATGCCACGCACGTCCGTCTAATCCCCCAACGCCTGATCACTGCCTAACATTTAAAAAAAAAGATTCAAATAGATAGTTTTTCTTAAAGAATATCCGTCGAGGGCTGCCATCACTTTTTTTTTTTTTTTTTTTTTTTTTTTATTTATTTATTTCTCTTCACAATTAGTTAAGTTACAATATCTTGGAAATAGAACAATTATACATTACAGTACCCGAAACCAACGTGAGAGACTGGTGCCTGATGTAGATTTATTGAAAACTGTATTACAGGTCTTTCACTATTTCAAATTTGAACTAAAATGCAGATATTGTGTGTTATATTATGTCGTCATAAAACATCTTCAATAATTATCAATAATTAATAATAATTATTCATGTTACTATTGAAATGCAAAACTTTAGTTTATTTAATAGCAGCCCCAGAGGATATTCTTTGGTTATTCATTAAGTTCATAGGTAGTTGAATATGTTATTTATTCGTTACATAATCTGGTTAAGTTTTAAATTATTTTGTCCTTTTTCGATTAGGTAAGAAAAAAATATTGGTTGCCTGTAAAGTCGGTATACGGGCGAAAGTTTTACGTGACAACGACTATGTCTGTCTCTCTCGCTCTTAGGCGGGCTAACCATGCCCGAGTGGAAGGGACGCGTGCCTCTCACTCGCTCTCATTGTGAGCGCATAACGTGAGCGGAGCGTAACGCAGTTTCTTGAAGTGTCACCCGGCAAACCAATTTATAAGACGTTGTCACGTCAAAAAAAATTTGCTTTTTATAGTAACAGTGATTTTCGTATTAAGCGGGACCTGATTCTACGTCAAGTATTGGCTCCAGATAAGGGGACTCCTCAAGGGTTCATGTAAATTAAATTGTAAAAGGTTGTTTTCAAGTTCACCATGTCTCCTAGGATCGGAACTAAGTGAGACTATACTCAGTGGCCAAAAGCGCGAGCAAGGAATTTTGTGTGCAACTATGCATTCAGTTATGAGGAATTCTGGTGACTGTAGGGGTGGTTGATGGCTGAATAAGTCGCTTTATAGCCAAGTTACGACAAGTTTCGGGGTAAGGTACCCCGCCGTCGTGTGCTACGCGGACGACACACTCGTGACGGCGCGCGGCAAGACGCACCACGAGGCAACCCTGAGGGCCACGGCTGGGGTTGCCCAAGTCGTTAAGCGTATCCGGCGGCTGGGTCTCGAGGTGGCTCTGCACAAGTCCGAGGCCCTGTTCTTCCACGGGCTTCGGAGGAAGCCGCCTGAGGGATCTAGCCTCACGGTAGGAGGCACTCGCATCGGCATCGAGACCTCGATCAGGTATCTGGGGCTCGTACTCGATGGCCGATGGGACTTCGGATATCATTTCCGAGGTCTGGTCCCCAAGTTGGTTGGGGCAGCGCGTGCGTTGGCGCGGCTGCTGCCCAACATGAAGGGACCCGATGACTCCTGCAGGAGACTCTACTCGGGGGTTGTGCGGTCCATGGCCCTTTACGGGTGCCCAGTATGGGCGGGAGCCCTGAAGGCCAGCAACGTCGCGATACTGCGACGACCGCAGCGAGTGCTGGCCATCAGGATCATAAGGGGGTACCGCACGATCTCCTTTGAGGCGGCGAGTCTCCTGGCCGGAACTCCACCGTGGGACCTGGAGGCGAGAGCCCTTGCGGCTCTGTATCAGTGGCGCAAGGAGGCGCGGGAGTTGGGTCGATGCCCCGAGATTCGAGAAATCGATGACCGGAAATCCCAACTCCGCCAGGTCATCATAGGGGAGTGGAGGGAACGACTCGGGCAACCGAGCGCCGGGCACGCCGTCATCGCGGCGGTAAGACCCGTTATGGAGGATTGGCTCGAGAGGCGTCACGGGACACTCTCATACCGATTGACGCAGGTGATCACTGGGAAGGGATGTTTCGGGGATCACCTGTGTCTGATCCGCAAGGAGCCAACGCCTGAGTGCCACCACTGCGATGGCCAGACCGTGGACACGGCTCTCCACACGCTGGCAGAGTGCCCGGCGTGGGTTGAGCAGAGGCGAGACCTCGTGGCGGCCATCGGAGTGGGAGTTCTCTCGCTCGATAGCCTGATTGCGGCTATCGTGCGGAGCGAGAGTGCGTGGAACTCTGCCGTCTCCTTCTGCGAGCAAGTTATGCTCGCGAAGGAGACGGCGGAGCGGGACCGGGAGAGGTTTAGGACTCTCCCGGCCCGCCAGGCCCGGGAACGGGCCAGGTACCGCAGGCGACTCAGGCGCCGGAGGTCGCAGAATGACCTCCGTCCTCCATAAGCGCAGGCCTGGGGGTGACAGGTGAGGCCATCTGTCACCCTAGCAGAAGCAGGCCGGGGTGGCGGCGAGCGCGTTGCGAAGCGCGCTCGCCTCTAGGGAGCACAGGGAACATGGGGTTCCCACACGGGGGGGTCGTCTACTCGTCTGTAGATGACCCGAGGTATGTCGGGGCACCAGGGACTTCCTTTCTAGGGTATACCTGGTTCCCCGGCTATTAGTACCCGAGACGGCGTGCGGTTTACCCGTTATGAATATTTGTGTTATCTACACTCTGAATGTAGAATTTCATGAATGTAGAATGTACTAAGTTCACATACCTTCTCAGTAAAAAATATTGAATATGTTCAAAGAAAAGTAAAAAAGAAATAAACAAATTAATTAAAAATACAAGCTGCTGTATTTATTAATAAACTAAAAAGTTTTGTAATAATTCAAATCCATAATTTCTTTAAATTATAATAATATACATAATTTATTCATGTATTTATTATCTCCAATGAAACAATAATTGAAAACAAGGGGGTTTAAGTTGGTGTTTGTACTTACTCCTTCAATTGCCAATAAACAAAAACCAACTAAGCGAGCAAAGTAACAAGTTAAAAACAAAACTTAAAGATTTTAAAAGTAATCATCATCATCATCAATGATCAACAGCCTATAACAGTCCACTGCTGGACATAGGCTACAGCTACGGCTAACAGAGGTTTTGGCCTGATAAAAAAAAATTGAAATAAAAAATTGAAATAAAGGTATGATGCGAGATGTGCCTCTTGAACTTATATTTTTAATAAACACATAGGTGGGTATCTAATTAGAATTAGGTACCAAAGTCAAGATTTCTTCAGGGACTTATATCTTATCTTATTTTAGCTTCCATATATTAACTACACAGGTATATCATATTTGAAATAATTTACGTTTTTTAAATTTTGTTCTGCTTCTAGAAAGCACAAATCATAATCGACTTTAAATGTTCAATTAGATTATTATTAGTTCAAGTAGATTATTATTATGTAATAATGTTGCCGTACTTTGGCCTAGTTGTTTTATTTATTAAAGAAGTATGTAGCTGGCTGTTGACACGCTCACTATAAATTATTATTGGTTAACAAATTAAATAATCGAAATGTTTAGTTACCATTTTTTTTCTATAGAAAAACTCAAGTTTTGACTTGGGCGACATAAACAGTCCGACTTAAAAAAATAATGGTCCTCATTTCGTCTTATTTTTTACTACGGCTTACTTCATACCTTGAATGATAAGTAAATCTAAGTATACTACTTACATTTATCGTTAAGTTCATTTAACAGAATGGATGGTTGTAATTCAGATAGCGCTAATGATAAAATAAAGGATGAAAATACCGCTTATTTAAGTTCACCGCAAATTAGACACGTTGTGGTCGATTATCCTTTTTTTAAGTTAACTGAATAAAACTAAGATTTAATTAAATTTGATTTATTTAAAAAAACATTTCTAGGTACGACGACGGGTGCGAGTATATAGACAATGCTATTTCTTGACTATGACTGCACGGATTGCGTAGTGGTTTAAGCGGTCGCTAATCGCTTTCTACTGCGAGTGTTCCTGGTTCGATCCCCACGTGGAACAATACTTTGTGTAATCAACAAATTGTTGTTCTGAGTCTGGGTGTTCGTTGTGTCAGTTTTATGTATGTTTGTAAAGTCTCCTGCGACACAGAATATATTCCAAATGCTAGAGTTGCTTTTAAAAAAAAGATAGAATAAAATCTATCACATCAACGGCCTTTAATAATCCACTGCTGGACATAGGTCTCTTCTTAGAAATGAGGTTTTGGCCCACTATGCCACACTGTCTGGCTGGTATAGGGTTTGTGGCAAGTTTTCCCTATTTTTGCAGTGCTGTTGTTCTGCGTAGCTTGGGCTCTTAGTCGGCTCTTACGACACCCACCGGATGAATAGGAGTCACCACACGGATGCGACGTATTACCTAACCTTTAGGTCTTTTCCTTCTGAAACTCGTTTTTATGCCGGGTGCATTATTTAACAAAAACATTGGTAATGTGAAATCATCATATTACACTTTTCCCAAATTTACTTTGCGTTGCGTTTTGTTTATAAACAAAAAAGAAAAAGACAAGTCGTATGAAATTTTGGTTTAAAATAGCACCAGACCTTTTCAAAAACTCTGTAAATGAGAAAGTATGGAAATGGTCGTGTTTTAAGATATAGAAATTGATACTCGTAGGTTTTTGTACTCGCAAGGAGCTAATGCCGTAGTGCCACCACTGTGATGGCCGTACCGTGGACACGGCGCTCCACACGCTGGCAGAATGCAAGGCGTGGGTGGAGCAGAGCAGTTGCCTTTTGACGGCCATCGGAGTGGGAATTCTCTCGCTCGGTAACATGATTGCAGCCATGGTACGGAGCGAGAGTGCGTGGAATTGCGCCATCTTCTTCTGCAAGCAAGTTATGCTTGCAAAGGAGATGGCGGAGCGGGACCGGGAGAAGCTTAGAACCCTCCGTGCCCGCCAGGCTCGGGAACGCAAACGACTTAGCGCTGGAGGTCGCAGAACGACCTCCGTCCTCTATAAGCGCAGGCTTGGGGGTGGTAGGTGAGGCCATTTGTCTGTCTAGCAACAGGCTCAGGGTGAAGGGCGTCGTAGATGACCGCCTTATCAGGAATTTCCTTTCTAGGGTACACCCGATTCCCCGGCAACTGGTACTCGAGACGGTGTGCGGTTTTTGGTCGATTCGAGTCCGATATAACCACCGGTAGGTATCCGAAGGGTTTTCCGCACAGAAAAAAGGATTTGGACTGGTTTGTACCTACCTGGTTGTACTTACCTGGTTTGTCCGCGTCGTGTATCATATGAAATGTTGATATCCTAACTCTGAACAAATAAACTTACGTAGAGGTGTAGCATAATTATTTGGTTTATAATTTCATTATTTAGATTTGTTCAATCTGAAAAAGGAAAAATAATCAACCTTTTAACTGTATCTCTATTACGATGTTATTTATTTTTTATTTATTTGCCATATTTGTTCACGAAATGATGTTGAATTCTCTGAATATTTTTAGAAAATGGTGGCTAACTATACATACCTAATACGGGAGATATCGATTTGATATTTATTGTACTTATTAAATGAAAAAAAAATAAGGCCGTCGTGCAGACAGCAGGGTGTCGTGTGTACGTAGAAAACAGCTGAAACTGACAAATGTTATTTCTACTTGGTCGCCTTTTTTGTTATTCACGATAAATACTTTTTAACGTTCGATCAGATGCTCGCAGCCAGTTTCTATAACCTATACTCGTATAGCCACTAGCTGTATTCTACCTCACGAAAAATTCAATCAATCTCAAATGGTCTGATAGTGACGGGTGGTCAATATGTTACTCAAACTTAGAGCCATCGACTGCCGTGTTTATCTTCTGATTACTTCGCAAGAAGCAGGATGTATTAGAATACATCAAGAAGACGTGATCGTCAGACCAGTTGGTCAGAACCTACTAGGAAGTGGTGAGTTCTGTATCGGCAAATATAAGTTACGCTGTTTACTTCGAGCCGGTTAGTCCTAGACATAAATATGTGATTGCATCTTTGATGGTAAAAAGTAGAATGAAGGTTTCAGATACTTACCATGTTTTTTAGACATAATAAGTAAGTCTTTCTCACATACTGGTGAATATTTTTTATAAGGGCGATCAGTGGCGCCATCTGTACTTCTGGTTGAGATTTCTTGAGCATTGTTGTCAAAATGCAGTGACTTGCCTCAGGTCCATTAAAAATTGCAACAAATTTTTAATTGGAAAAACAACTGTTTTAAAGAATGAAATAATTTAGGATAAACATGATTTTCCACTTAATTACAACGTAATCAAATACAGTCATGAGTACCTATAGAGTTAGGTCAAAAAATTAATTATTATGAGACAACTAATATTTTGTATATTTGAATGACGCAAAGGCCCAATACTTCAATCGTTTCAGCAGCAGCATGTTCCTAGAGCTTATGTATTCATTAACATGGAGTACCTATTTAATTGAAATTTTGTCAAACTTTTTGTATCTAGTGGCCATATTGTATGACTATCTGAATATAACACTTTCGTAAACCAGAGATCATACAAGTAAGGAATCACAGATGGCGTAACTTTGTAGTTCTTAAATAAGTATTAAGTTACCCTTGAAGATTTAACTCATGTACTGTCCAACGTACGTAGTACCACACAGAGTATTTACAATAATGGCTATAATACAGCAGAACCCAAAAAAAGGTTCTTAAACCCTATCCGAGTTTATACTTCTCTCAACAGATGGCACTGTAAAGAGTTATGGTGTGTAACAGGAAAATAGCTGAGTAAAATTAATACATATAATTTGTTTGAATCAATTAGCGGAACCTCTTGTCTTTAATTCCAAACTCAATTGTTAAAATGGCTCGGAGTAATATAGTACAAATATGTCTTATATGTCATACACAAAAATTAAAAATGCTTTTTACCAATTTAATAATGTTGATATATTTACTTCATGGGTACATGAACACAGAAGAGTAAATAACATAAATATGTACAACAAATGCCACTACAACCAGAAACAGTAGTACCAATTCCTCATTATAACAAAACTTATTTTATATGAACATTACATTTTGTGATTGTTATAAAAATATTTTGGGTCTATTTAAATAAAATATTACTTGTCTGTGATTATAAGTATCTACGTACAGCACAATAAAATACATCCAGACAGTAGAAAGTGAATTAATTTATACTTAATTTGTTAAAAGGTTCAATGAACTTGATCCTATCCAGTAATGAGGTTCTGAAGTTGGGAGCTTAGTTCGTTTGCATCAATATTGACTTTCGAATTCGATGTGGGCGCTGGGGTGCTAGACTCTCTATTGCATGCCTTTTTATGTACAAACCAGTGGAGGCGCTGGCACTCCCGGTCACAATATTGCACTGATTTACATTTGGAACACTTCTTGGCTGGTTTCTCCTCTCCACAGGTGCTACAATAAGGAATGGCATCAACAAATCCTCTTTGTCCATTGATAGTACAGTTGATTACAGATAGTGCTGGCGGAGGGTCTTTACTTGTCAAGGAGGTAACCATTTGATGGAATGTGGTGCATTCTCTATAAGGAAACTCTCTCACACAATCTTTCAGGAATGCATCCATCAAGTCTAAAGAAAATCCATCTTTTCCAGGTTTAAGCAGTTTCTTTGCGAAAACTTCAATGACATCATGCTTCTTCTCATCCTTGTCTGTATTTACTTTCTTATCTTTAATGTTATGGATTTCTCTTATGAGGTATCCAAGGTAATGGTATTTGAAGGCCATAACTTCATTGGTGTCACCTCCTCTCGTCATCTCTTTTTTGCACATCAGTTCAAGAACCTTTATGACTTTTTCAGCATTTTCTAGTAAGCTAGGTATGTGTTGAAGATGTAGCGCTAATCTCACAGGATGTATGTTGACTCCCAAGACAAACTTATGCAAAGGATCCACTAGAAAGCCAGGTAGGTATGGCTCAGTCTGTTGGCCTTGGATGACACTGAAATAAGCGATTTCATTACGCGGTACGTAGTTGTTGATAGTGGCGACAGTATGGTGATTACCCACAAATGCCGCCATTTGCGAGGCAGTGCGGCCGACAGAGTTTGTAGTCGTTGACTTGGCCCCCGCGTCCAGTAGAAGTTTACACACCTCAGAGTTCCCCGATAATGCTCCAAAGTGCAAAGCAGTATAGTTATACTCATGTTTGCCTGAATTTACGTCTGCACCCTATAAAGAAACATTTACACATAAGATTATGTAGTTAATTCTGAAAGTAATACACGACACTAAAGATATTTGCATACCCTATCGAGAAGGAGTTGCACCATGTCCTTGTTCCCCTTATAAGCGGCATGTTGTAGCGCAGTCATACCATTTTCGTCGAAGAAATCGACGGTGCCTTTGTGTTGGGCTAATATATTCTTGAATTCTATGAAATCATTTACGCCTATGGCATCGAAAATTGTCCTTTCTGCAGCGGGTTTTTCTTCATTTTTCGTTTCCATATCGATTATCCTATAAATTTTAGTACAGAATAGAAAGATGCTACAAGAAGCAAACAACCTATAAATTGAACTGTCAAAGTCGATGTGAATGACACTGTTAGAGATGCGTGATTTGATTGTTACTATGAATGAAATCGACTAAATTGGTTTACATATCATATTAATGTTTCACATTATTGTAACACAATTTGTCCATAATTTTTTTATATCGTTAATTACATAATAATAGCTCAATAAATATTTTTATTTTTTTATTTTTTGGTCTTGACTGGATAGTCTTCCTCTGTATTTATTATCTTTAGAGGTAGAGTATTTATGCAGGGGTAGTGCATATCCCCGAGGTTTTAGTCGGTTCGAGTCCGACATAGCCCGGTAAGTGGTATCCGAGGCGATTGCCGCACAGAAAAAAAAAACAAAAAGTGGTAGTGCATATAAACATATTGTTTTGACATCTTATAATAAAGCACAAGCGTATGTAATATAAAATAATTTTGTAAGTTCATTTCTTTTAGTAAAATGGATAGATAAAATCTCAGAAATAAGTATTTAAATATATAATATATATTGCATTGACATAGGAGACAATATTTACTTTGAGGATAGAACACTGACTATAAATTATACTTTATTATAGTAGGTGCAGTGGTAGCATATGCGACTACTGTGCCGATGTGTCGGGTTCGATTCTCGGGTCGGACCAAAAATTTGTATGATCTGCAAATATTTGTTTCGGAGTTTGGGTGTCTTCTATGTATAATAGGTATATAGGTAGGTATTCTATCCGTCAATCAAGTTTTCAAAATACAAGCTCTGCTTAGTTTGAAACTAGATGGCGTTATGTGTCCAATGTCGGAAATATTAAAAAATCTAAATTTAATTAAACTATAATAATATATAACTATAATTAAATAATGAAATATGAACTCCAACAATTTCATTTTATTTAATACTTTATGCATAACGTGTACAGAGCCGTGCTTAATGCCAAAGGACAAATATTGTCTAATTATATAGCACATACTCCATGAATATCTGTAGACATGGTATGACCACTTCCACATACAGTGAAATAAAAACATAATACATCGCCATCTAACGAAGACACGCCGAACTATGGAGTAACTGGTGAAGTAGTCCTGTAGCGCGATGTAAAAAATTCTCACGCCGATTTGCATATGTACAACTTCCCAACATCAACTATAATCACCTCGTCTGGTCCGACGATCCTCCCTTTGTGGTGACATACATGCACGTATTACTTAAACTTAGCGTTTTTATTGTAGACTCTAAGGTTGTTGTGATTTCGTACGACCTCTATGCTAAAGTATTTAACTGCCAATTCGTGTCTATCGGCTTTGCTTCTATTCTCTAGTTCTAAAATCTATTGCCAAGGCGTTCAGTACAATCTATGTATTTTAAAGATAATATGATGTATGTATTGTAATGATGTACTGTAATGAGTAATGATGTATTAGCAAGAAAAGTTTTGTGGCGCTTGTTGAGAGAGTCTGGATAGCGCAGCTGACTGTTATTTTATTAGTTATATACGTACGTATATACGTACCTAAGTAACAAAGTTTAATGATTGACATCAACGGTATAGAAACTTTCATAATATCAAAGAATCAGGAGCATTGATATAATACTTACATAGATGAGTAACTACCGCCTAAAATCGTTGCTACTGCACATATTATGTCCACAGGCATATGCGTAGCAAACGTCAATTCATTATTCAATGTGGCGTCAACCGAGTTGAACATAGCGACACATGACAGTACGAATCGCCAAAATGGCTAAATGCGTAGTGAAAGAATGCGATTCAAGGTCACAAAACATTAATAAATCATGCGGAATTACTTTTCACGTGTAAGTTTATGGTTTTTGTATTGATAATATCGTAAATAAGGCTATAATTGAAATAAAACACTGATAATTGTAATTTAGAATCAGTGTTACCATTAAAAATAATTTTGGTTTTCCCACATTAGTGGGAGAATTTATAATTTATGAAATAATATGCTTTATACTGTTTTTAAACATTTTGCCAATAATAATAAAATATAGGAAGAACGGTAGTTGTTAGGGCTGGACCGATCCCTTTTTTAGGGACCCGTTAAACGTTCACTGCGAGCTTGGCAGAAGTGCCAAGCTCGCAGTAATTTATTATCAATTTTAAATAATAATTGTACAAAATAATAATAATAATAATAATATAAAATAAAAAGTAAATAAACAAATAATTTTTTTTATAAAATAAAAATAAAAAAAAATTGTTTTTTAAATTATAATAGAATTTGCAATACACCCTGGGGATTATTTATTTTCAGTACAAGTTGATCATTCACTTTTATTATTAAATGCTATTATTTTTACATACGTAAAAATAAGATTGTATCATGAAAGTAAAATATCCACACAAACTTATAAAGAGTCTAAAAGACAATTGTATACAAAACTGATGCTTCACAGCGCAGTTTGATTTTACACTGAATATAAACCCTTTTAACCAAATATTTCCAGTTATTTTATTATTTATACCTATTCTATTCAATTCGAAATATATTATTTAGAATATTTAAATTAATTTATTTTATTACAAAGTTGTTTTAAAAAAAAATTGTTTCTTAGTTGTTATGGGTAAAATTTCATACGGTAGTCAACACTGGCTCACCATCGTAAAGTTATATCTTTGTCTTTGTCTAATCCGAGCGATGGTATTGTTCTTGTCTCGCGTGTAAATGAGACATAAATATGTTTACTTTCAAATGTTTAGTGGTATCAAAGCTACGTCGTCAAAGTTCAAAAGTGGTTACACTTTTTTCGACGTGTGATAATGAGGTTTGCTTCTCTAGTGTTGTTTTAACTCAATGATCAGGAGTATAACAATTAGAGCTTTATTTACACCCAAGGCGCCAGACAACCAATGTTGATATGGTATGCTGGTGTGTGTGGTAGGTAGGTATTATAATGTAGGTGTTTTCTTTTGATAGAATGTTAGAAATGTTGTTACATTTTATTTTTTTGAGACGACTTTCGATTGATTTCATGCTATGACATGCTATGCAATTTTATTCAATTTGTGTGGCAATAACTAAATAAATAGTAGATATGTTTGAGAATACGTGACCATGAGAGACTTGCAAGTGCCTCCATGTGTGGTTTCGTAAAAAAGTCAATAAATTTTAATCATTTGTGGTATTGTCTTACTGTTATTTAGTGTTTTCTGTCTATTTTGGTACTTGTTGACTTTATTTTAAGTTTCTGCAACACTTGATTATTTTATTTGGAGTTTATCTAAAGTAAATGTTTTCATTTTTATTAATTAATTCAATTATATAGATTTTTTCTAAATCGATGTAAGAGCTCTGTCACTTGAATTGATTGAATGATTTTCTCCATGTCATGAATTAGTTTGATTTTGAATTCAAAGTTTTTGAAATGTTATAAAAGAGAAAAAATAAGGGGTAAATAAAACAAGACTATTAAGTATAAATTTATTCTAAAATCAATAGTCATAATGGCTGATATGACTATTGATGTAATATCAACAACTATAAATATCAACTACATTTCTAAAACATCAATATACGTAACTAACATTCAAGAGTACCATGGAATATGATAAAAATCTGCATTGATATATATATCTCCCTCATACACAAGAGGCTAATATTAAAGGGTTATCTTAAATAGGTTGATTAAATATTTTCTAGATATCGAAAATGTTGAATTTTAAAAGCAACTAGGTACGTAGTTGCTAAACGAAAGTCGCTCAACACTTTTTAAATCTTCTTTCTTAAAAACACAGGGTGGATATTTTTTACCCGTTGATGATAAGAAATGCTTTTTGCATTATTTTGGTACAAGACTTATAGCTGTGTGTTTCTGTATGTGTTTAGTGACTTTCGTTATCGATTATACATAGAAAGTAATACTCATAGAAAAGATTATGAATGCACTACACATCAAGTAAGATAAGTTATTGTATGTGTAGAGCGTGTACATTTCTATCTCAATGGAAGATCTATTGATATCCGATAAATATTTAAAAAATTTAAAGTACAATTCATCAGTCCGCATTGCCCAGGACGGAGTGATGAATAGTAGTTAACAACATAAATTTAACTTGAAACATAATTTAAAAAATGGAGCACTTGAATAATTGATTATAAGCACAACAATCAGAGAGATTAAATGGTTTATAAAGATTACATGTTAACACGATACAATTATTGAATAAATAGTAGTGAATAAGACGTTGATTAAATAGACACAGACTAATAATATTTTATCTTCAATAATGTGGGTATATGAACAATAAATTGTATTATATCAATTAATTTATTTATTCTACAGTGTCTATTATCTACACAGCATTTTTTCTTCTTATTAGTATGTGTATATATTTCCTATTATATTTTTATATACCTTAATAAATATTATGCATAATATGGTATTTAAAATTTAAATAAAATACCTATCATAAGGATTATACATGCGCGTATCATATATAAATTAACGATATTCCATAAGCATAGAGTGATTTTTCCTTTAACTACGTAATGTAAGGTTAAGATATTATTTGAAGAAATTATATTTGAAGTGGTTAAATATTTCAATACTACGTTATTAATGCTACGATACACGTATTAAGTGCCAAATATACAATTCTTAAAACTAGTTACTTGCCGAATGGAAAATATGCGTTAATGACATAGGTACTTAAATAAACATTACAGAAGCTCATACACGTATGTACTATAAAAAGGAAATGTTTGCTAAACCAAACATACATTAAATGGATTTTTTTTCTTTATGCGAATAGCTCAGTTGTTAAACTTGCAAAACATTTTGTCAATTTAAAGATATGAGTTATAGTCAATACAAATAATCGACTAAATAAATGATTCTGATTATTGTTAACCTTAAACAAAAAATGTAATGCGTGGTTTAAAAAGCAGTTTATTTTATAATACTTAATTGTTCCAGTGTCAACCGTAGTGCTTGATGGGACTATGTCTAAACTACAGCTAAAACATCGACGGTTTGCTGAATTATCGGTTATTCTTATTTAAATACTGAATATTTCAGAATATTTTTATGTATCTACTCTTAGAACTATTTATGTAATAAAATCAATGAATATATTTAGTAATAATCTATAAAGGATAATAAAATAAGTACCGGAGTACCTACACTAATGAATTGTGACTATTCAATCCTTAACTTAGTAACATACTAAAGTGTAAATAATACTTAACTAATACAATATATTATGTATATGATTTAGATGTATCTTAGATGGCCATTAATATTCAATAATAATTTAAATACTAGTATTAATATGATGGTATACGATTTGCACATTTTACCCTCGTTCATCCACACTAAGCACATTAAACTTTGTGTTATTGTATCAGAAGTCTTAATTTATAAAGTAATAAAAGAGATAAGAAATATCTTGAAAAATTAAAACTAACATTTCATAGTATTTGAAATGTAAGACCGATAGTGAAGCTGCTTTTATAAAAGCCTATTTAATCAACTAGAAAACCAAAAAAAAACTCGGGAGTGTTTCAACGTTTAGACGTAGTAGACGTCAAAGGAGAGTTGTGCTCAGACGAGTGCAGGGGCTGAAGCGAGAGTTGGAGTGGCAGCTGGAGGCTGCTGTGGGGTTGTGGGGGTGTGCACTGCAGATGCCAACCTGACTCCGCCGCTCTCCGAGACAACCATGCCATTGTGAACGGTGCCGTTTCCTTCCGTATCAGCGTATGGTGTGGTCAGGATACGTAGACGCTGAGAATTGTCAACAAAACATTTGATGTACACATACATTTAAACGGTCAACAGTTAATAAGCACTGATAAACTTGTGTTGCATCTTTATAGTAGAAAAAGGCCGCGAGAGTTTCTATTGGGTTTATAACTAAGGCTAACTTCCTGAAATGCTGACTAAGTTTTGTGAGTGTTAATAGCAAGTAACCATACAGTATGTTCGGTAATTTAGTTTAATAACAATGTAAAAAGTCTAAAGAAATTTTGCGTTAAGTTCTCTTTTCATCAATTTGAATTTGCAATCTTTATGCAACTTTTAAGATGTAGGATAAAGATCAAGTATTGCAAGATGTGTCTAAAAAAGATTTCTCAGTAAATCAGTAATTATCTAAGCGTACCCTTATATACATAGACATAAGAATAAGAACTTAGTTGTAGCAGAATTTTACCTCCAAAAATGTTCCTTTAGTGGTTAGCAGCTTGAATATAGCGACAGTGGGTATACAGAGAACACTGGATCCAGCTATAGCCCATCCAAGAGCATTCGCCCAGCCAGGATACACATAATCCTCGTATTGCAAAGGTTCGTAGTCCAATAAACCGTAAACCGTTATAAAGAGTAAGAAAGCAGGGGCTGCAAAACGCCAGCAAACTCGCCAGTAAAGACCAGGCCGGAAACCGATCATATCGCGTATGTCCTCACAGAAACGTTCAGTACCTGCAAAACAGTATAAGATTTTTTAATTGAATGACTACTCTTCGCCGTCATTATGCCACTTGTAATGAAACTTCATCAAATCACTTACCATAGATCCAAGAAACAGCAATAGCCTCGAAGAATACAGCGATCAGTATAGAATACCCAGCAGCATACCTATCAAGCAATTGGAAGAAGTAGAAACCGCCCTTGGTGCATGAAGCCAATCCAACGAAGAAGTAAAGCGTGAACAAGCACGCCACAAACAACTCCCGGTGCCGACCAATTGGAGGAAACTCGTCGCTTAAAGCTGTTATAATAGCTTCAGAACCCCCAAACTGGAATAGGAACAAAGTATATTGTCGTCATCACGTATATACATTTTTAGTGTCAGAGAGCAGAGATGGAGACATTTGTCCCCCGGCGCGATATATGGTGGCGGATCACTAAGTCTACATTGTCATTTAAATAAGTTAAAAGGGAAACTGTTTGCCAGACACCATTATAGAAACAGCATGTAAATGACTGTCCCAAATTTGTCACAACATCATGTAAGACAGCGGTTTTGCCGAAAGTGTGCTCAAATATCCACTACTAACAGAAACAGAATAGTCAGTAATTATAAACAGTCCTAAATAAAGAAGTATTACTTGAGTAGCAGATTACTTGATTATGAACTTGTACTTTCTAAGACGGTAAACTTCATGGATTAGGGTTCTGATTACGGGTATATAAAATTGATTGAAACTCACCGAACTATCCAAACCAAGTGTCAGCAGCATCATGAAGAAAATTAGCGCCCAAAACGTGGATCCTGGCATAGTGGCGATAGCTGCTGGGTACACTACAAATACAAGTCCTGGACCTTCAGTAGCAACGTCTTGGACCTGTTTGCCTGAAGTATGTGCCATGTAGCCAAGCACGCTAAAGATCACAAAACCGGCCACGAAGGATGTTGCAGAATTGATTACACTTGTAAGTATGGCGTCTCTGTAGATAAAGTTAATTTTTAAATTTATGGTTAATTGGATTTTACCCGTGGCTAAACCCGCGTGTATGTCGGTTATCACTGTAAATAGTAGCCTATGTGTTTTCTAAGAATCTAAGTATCTTCATGCCAAATTTTTTAAAATTGGTTTAGCGATTTAACTGTGAAAGTGTAACAGACAGACTACTTTAGAAATTATAACATTAGTAGTGATTTTTGTCTAGAAATTTAGTTTGACATAGTATGCAATTTAGTGAGTATGGCGGATGAGGGAGAGCTTCCAACCCCAGCTTTTGCAGCTTGGAGACTGTCTGTTGCGCAGTATGGGGTCGCGCGTTGTCGTGAAGGAGCAGTGGGGACGACCGATTGACCAAAGCTGGTTGCAGATGTGACCACCAGACCTTGCACCTACCGACTAGTACTTTTTCCAAAATTTAGACAAATTTTTAGTGGGTAAAAAATTCAATTCCCGAGAGGCAGTAAAAAATGCATTTGAAGAGTTTGTTGCCTCCCGTCCAGCTGATTTTTACAAGAAGGGCATCAATAAACTGCCAATGCGTTTGCAAAGATGCGTCGATTGCATGGGTGATTACTTCGAATAACAGAAATAAAAAAGTTTGAAAAAATAAGTACTTTCACTTATTGCATACAAAACGGCAATTTCATAGGTAAAGACCTATTATTTCTAAGTACTTACTTATACACGTTGTTATGGTACTTATTGTAAGACGCATAGGCCAAGAGCACTCCGAATCCAGGGCCCAGAGAAAAGAAAACTTGAGTAGCTGCGTCCACCCAAACCTAAATACAATTTAATAATTTTTATTCACGTACAAATGAGATGAAATGAAATCTGCAAATAGGTTAAAGGAACATTATGGCATTTCAAACTGTTTTTGAGCAGATGAGTTCGGAACCTTCCTAAATGGACTAGCGCTTAGAAGAAAGAACGAACCAAACTCGTCACTTCAAATCGGATTATTGGCTCTTTCAAAGTACAGACAATCTTCTCAGGTACAATCCTAAAAGATATAATTTTCAGTGAATCTCAGTTTGTCAACAGGTTTATATTTGTGGAATATTGGATTCTGAACTGCTCTTTGTTACGTCGGACGTAATGTAACATGATATAAAAGTTTTGCCCTGTTCGACCATAAGATGGACACCCTAAATAATGATCAATAAGAAGAAGCGAAGAGCAAAGAAGATGTAAACCATACCTGAGGTTGTGTTATAGCTTCAAAGTTAGGACTAAGATAGTATTGAATGCCGGTAGCAGAGCCAGGGAGTGTTATACCACGAACCAAAAGAATCAGGAGTACTGCGTATGGAAAAAGAGCCGTAAACCAGACCACCTGTAACAAATAAATGCAGTCACCGCTTATTACTGCTAGATCTTTTTTTGTAAATATCTGATAAATAACATTTAACAAGTAAAAAAATATATATCACTTTGCCAGAAGTGCTGATGCCTTTCCACAAGGAAAAGTAACAGATGATGTAGACAGCAAGCAAGCACAGAGCCATGTCCCATTTTATGGATCCCAAGTCGTGCAGACCCTTGCTTCCCTGCAGCTCTAAGATCGCTCGGCTGAAAGTTAACGAAGCTTGTGTAGTTATTCTAAGTCAATATAATTTGAAAATGAAAAACAGAAGGAAAACTTGACCCAAACCCTATACCACCCCGGTCTGGCCAGCGTGGTATAGTAAGCCAAAACCTCCTCTCTAAAGAAAAGCATATGTCCAGCAGTGGACTGTTAAAGACTGTTAAAAAACGCAAAAGGTTTGCACCAAACTCTATAGTTTGTTACGGTACCGATTTGAAGTATTAACAAGAAAATTAATAATAAAACAAACTTACTTGAAGTACTCCGAGGCAGGGGAAGTAAATGGCGTGGCTTGATGTAATGCAGGGTATGCAGCAGAGCTGTTATTACGTATTCGAGACCTATTAGCCTCCATACCAAACTGCAAATAGTAAACATTTTTTTATTTTTTTATTGTAATCTTCGATTGTAATCTTTTTCTGTTTAAAGTAGGCCATTTAATGCCATGAAGTAGAAATTTAATAAAAAAAATCAGTAGTTGCTAGAAGTTCGTTCCTAAATCAAAAAAAAAACCTTAATCGTTGACTTCTAAAACAAAAAGTTTGGATAAAAAGAATTACAAATAATTATTATTTAAGAACTAATAAAATCCGCTTATATAGCAAGCCGAACTAAAAAGTAGAAAAATAGTTTGCGTTATGGAAAAGCTTTTTCTATATTTATATAATAAATTGAATTTTCTTTTTTTAATGCAATATATTTATATTATTTCTAATGGTTATTAGTTTGTTATAATTTTTTACAATACAAACTCTTTAAACATAATTATTTTCTAGTTTTTAGTACAATTTGCTAAAAGAACGGGTTTTTAATTTCATTTATTTTCACGATTTTTTTTTAATACTGTATTGTCCTTGATGCTTGCACTGAACGGGACAGGAACGAACATATGGAGAAATCAAATTAGACTAACTCAAAGCGTACCTATAGAAAAATAGTTCTCTGTCTACTTTAAAAAATGAACTTACATCTCTGCAAGAGGGTGTATTCCACTCGTTGTTACAATTAGTCCAGGGTAGCATGGTGGTGAAAGAAGCGAAGAAGAAGCGGAGCGCCCAAGCGATAATGACATTATAATAGAAGTCCACGTAGAATGCTATCAGAACCACTGCATAACCAATACCTACAAAAAGAATAAATCGCACTTAATATTTGGATCGAACAGAAAAAAGTAAAGACAAAATTAAAGGCCGCTAACCTTTACGGCTACCATAACGGCTAGTTAAAGTAACCCAACCTAACTCCAGATCGAAATGTGTATAGAGAGTCTATTATTAAAGGCAAAGAATATGTTGAAGGAGGCATACACCAAGATAGTTCAAGAAAGCAAAAATAGAAGAAAAAGAATTATAAGAATGTAATCTCAAATATGTTATGTTGTTAGGTACTTTTACGTTAGGTAGTTTATATCTAATTCTGAATTCTAAACCAAAAGCTTTTTCTGTGTATTTTGTATTTGTATCATGTCTAAGTCACTTTAATACATAACTGCAGTCCAATTATGTTAAATACCACTTAAAAACTCCCAAGATTGGATGAAATCCATAAAACAAAAACCCTTATCCGACTCTTAAATTATAGGTCAATCATACGAGCAAGGTCGAAATCCATTTCCACAAAAATACTTTCACTCAGAACGGTTTTCCAGCACCTTTCCAGTCCATTACCAATTTTATTTCTCTTCAAAAATCACGTCGTGGTAGGAGCCACTCAGCGGTGCGACGTGACAATCGACTCAAATGAAATCAACGGGCATAAGCCGGCCTCGCAAATCTACGGAGCCTTTTGAGAGAGAGACCGTATGGGACGAGCACTTAAGGGGAGTCTCGGGAATGGTGTCAATTATGGGTGTTAAGTGCGAGGGGCGACGTCCAACAATATCGCGTTCTTGTAAATGACGCAGCCCATGTTTTGCATAAAAAGTCTTGAAGATGAGTACCATTGTTTTGTTGAAGTGTTGGATTTTCGGACGTATGTGAGAGTTAGTACGTATGTAGTATAGATATTTTGATTTGTTTTAGATAAAAATCTGAAAACAAACCTCAAAGTTTTTAATAGAGATTAAAAATAAAAAAGTATTAAGGATGAAAGTTATAGAATGTAACTTTATTTTACAGTGTATTGAAAAGATGACTACTTATACCACTTTAAAAAATAATAAACTAAAAAGTAACTCTTCTTAGAAATTTACAAAACTGGACTTTGGCCATGAAAGGGTTGCATAAGGAGATCCGGAGTACCCCCTTTTTTTTAATCCCTGCCTAAATTAGACTTTACAATCAGCTTTGTAAAATAATAATAGCAAAGTGAAATCTGTCTCTTAAGTTTAATAAACATCAAAACGTAGACATATTATTGGAAAGCGTAATTATATGTCATCTGATTTAAACGTGAAATTTTGAGACGAAATAAAAGTATTTTAACAACAGTGTGGAAATGGCTAAGTGGTAGTGGCTATAACTCAAGATCGCGGAGGTCGTCGCGTCTCCATTCCGATGACATTAGCACCACGTACGTGACCAACCAGCGCCTCATAAATCTAGCTGTTCATATGACTCGCGCGTTGCCGCAATAAATCCAAGGTAAGTAAAGAGAAATCGACACATTTTTTATTTAAGTCATGTTAGTGTGAACTCTTCATTAAAATATATATTTGCGGTAATAACGAGCGTAAACGTAATATAAAACTGAACACATAATAGCGAACGACTCTAAAATAAAGATAACATAATATCATTTAAAAATCATTTACAAAATACACAAAGGGGTAAGTACTAGAGTATTGTTCCTTAAATTTTTTGTGGAATGTTACTGAGAAATACAGGATTAACCATATCTAGTGAGTGAGTGTAAAGTCAGCAGATTATTTAACTACACCGAGTTAAAACGAGTTTGTAATACATTTGAACTCCTTAAGCGTACCTACTGGTGGATCTACCCCTACATATAAATAAATATCCAATACAATTTGCTTTACTCGTCCCTAGAAAAATATACATTCTATAATATTCAGAATAAATAGATTATTTCTTTCGATAATCGAGAAAATAGCTACATGCCTTTGCATTCAGTCCACATTTGAAACTATATACCTTTTTGTTATCAGAGACGTACAATCTATCCATTAAAATTTTTAACCTTAAATGGCAACACTTACCTTTAAACAGAGGCACTAGCCTCCCCCAGCAGGTGATGGCGCCTTTTCGATGGAACTGACCCAACGCCAACTCCATGTAGAAAAGCGGGATACCTCCCACCACCAGCATGATGCAGTATGGCACCAAGAATGCGCCTAAACAATCAGATTACAAGCTGAGATATTACAAATCTACGCATTTAAACTGGACATTATTTTAAAACTTACTATGCTTTTTTTTAATTTAAAACCAATCGAACAATGGTAATCATGAGAGATCTACACGTATATCAGAATTGAAATGCTTAGAATATAATTCTAATTGATTCGTTGAAAAATATGCTTAACAAGATGACTCAAATGGAATGAGAAAGTAACAAGATAAAAAAATATTATAGCTTTTCTTCCTGCCATGTAGCAAAATAAAGTGGTAGTCACTTTCCCAAGAACTGTTTTCAATGAAAATCTACCAAGATCTATCTCATAGTAAAGTATAAGTTACTAAGTACTCGAAACTCTCGTAACAAATATATTACTTGTCTGTACAATTCCATAAAGTAGCTAATAATTCTTATAACAACGTACATTTTTCAGTCAATTTCCCCTAAAGAGTTCCGCAGCAATCTGAGATGAGGTCGCAATACCGCCAATAATTTCATATCGGCTCCCTCGAGAGGGCGACGCAAATTGTACTGTAATTGGCCTTTTAAGGCATTTACCTTGTGACTGCTTTTATAAGTCTTGAAACATTTCTCTTGCATACAATGTTCTAAAATGCGCGGTATATATATGTTATAATAATTTTAGCTTTCAATCAAATATTGTACGAGATTTTTGTCATTGTGGACTTTCTTACAGACGAGCTATGAATTCGATTATTTAAAGGTCTTTGTGTGGATGTGACATTTTGGCAGCTGGAGTATTCCTGTTTCGGTACCAATTTCTTTTTACACCTATTGTTTCAGCCCCTAAGCTATTCGACTTACCAGCAATAGATATATTGGCTTGGTGCTCAATGTGGAACATATATTAAAATTTATTCCTCATTCAGCACCTGCGGTGCGGTAATTTCTAGTGATGTATAATAAGTATTGGTTACAGATTTTATCGACAAGTTTTAATTAAGAAGTTTGTGAAAATATGTGGAATAGCTTAGGTGCTGAAATCATAGGTGCTGAAAAAATTGGTGCCGAAAGAGGAATATTTCCGGCCGCTATGTGGCTGGGTAAGAAAGCATTTCATTACTTCGCGCTACGGCAATAATTATGGGTTTGATTCCTGCGCTGTGAAAGTGTACTGCTTAGTACTTTTAAATGTATGAGTCATTCATGTGGAATAGTTGATATTACCGCACTTAACAACCACATTAAAGCTTGATAGGAATAGTTCACACGACTAAACTGTAAATAATTTTAAAATTAATTGTAAATATGTTTGTGTAATTACTTAAATGTATCAATCTAAAACTACTATATTTTAGTTTTATTCTCTAATAATGCATACTTTACGTAAGCCAAACTTTTAGCTTAAAAAGCTTTCTGACAGTTTCTAAATTTTATTATAACTACTACTACTAACACACATCAAAACCCACTATTCGAAAGAAAATAAAAAAAATAATAACGCTGAACTAAAAATAATCAATGTAAATAAAAACAACTTAAAATATCTTCATGCATGCGTCGCCATGCCAACAGCCGGTCTGACTCTCCGCATTGGATGTTTCACATCCAAAAGTACTAAACTTTTGCCAATTATTTCTCATTTTAATAAAGGAGGGCAGAGGAGCAAACGGGTCACTTGATGGTAAATTATGACCACCTCCCATAGATACCTGCAACTAAAGCCTGTTGTTGGGCCTTTGTTAACCTCACTCACTCGGTAAAAAGCGACTAAAGAATTGCTCAACATCGTTTTTCGTTGAGGCCATGTCATCAGCCCGGTCGGCCCCCGGCTGATATGTGCTACCATGGTAAATGATTCAATGTGACTATCATCTACCATCGAAATTTGAATTCACGTTGAACAATGAGTACAAAACTTCAGAGTTAAATCAGAATTTAGCTTACATCACATCTACGAAGTCTATGAACTTTCCTAAACAGGCAAATTGGAGAATCTTATCAAAGATATGCGCGAAGCAGTTACTAAACTATGTCTAAAGTAGGTCAGTCGACACAAAGCAAAACGTACCACAGTAGCGCATTACCAAGCTTCGGTCCAAGTAAACAGCTAATGACGACGACAATTGTTAAATGACGAACTTCCTTAGACTTTAATTGAGTAAGTAACCTACAGTGTGACTTATATGAAGGATGATAAGTAAATTTCATTATTAAAGCTATTGAACGATGCATACCGCAATTATTTAGTAGGGGTGACACATTTTAAAGAAAACGGGGTGACACAATTTAAAAAAAGAAAAGGTTTCTAGGAAAAGGTGAATAAATCGATCCGATTAATTCGGATCGAAACATCTTTTTTATTTCTTTGACATAGATTTCAAGGACCTCGAATAGCTAATTTTAGTTTTATTGTTTTATTAGTTTTTGTATGCACTCACATATGTAAAACTGGGTGTAATATGTACGTGGGTACATATTGTGACTGTTTAATCATTTAAATAAAAATCCATTATAACATCAAACTAAAATCATAATAGTCCGTGTGGTGACGGATTAAGAATACAAATTGTCACCACCCCAATTCATCCCGTGTGTGTCGTAAGAGCCGACTAAGGGAGCAAACTAAGCAGGTCAACAGCACTGCAAAGAGAAGGAAAACTTGAAACAAACCCTATACCAACCCGTCTGGCCAGCGTGGTATAGTAGGCCAAAACCTCCTTTCTAAGGAGAGGCCTATGTCCAGCAGTGGACTAGTATAGGCTGTTGATGATGATGATGTTGATGAAAATCACTTAAATTTGATACTACATGTGAAATATGTTATATTACATGGGCTGAAAAGTCCCGGGTCTAACACATACATGGCGCTAGTTTTATTGCAGTCACCTTTTTTTCAGTTAATACTAACCTTTAAAAGACAGCTGTTAGAATTTCATGATATTCTATTCATTAGTTTGTGAGTTATTGTGCTAAGAGTGACGCTACTTTTGTTATTTTCAAAACAATGGATCAAAAACAATTTCGTGTTTTAATTTTACACTGCTTCTTGATGGGAAAAAATACCGTTCAAGCGAAGCAATGGCTTGAAAAGTGTTATGGGGACTCCGCTCTATCAGAAACAACAATAAAACGTTGGTTTGCTGACTTCAAACGTGGTCGTAGAGACACCGATGATGCAGAACGCAGTGGACGTCCAAATGAGGCGGTAACACCAGAAAACATAAAAAAATCCACAAAATCGTTTTGAATGATCGAAAAGTGAAGTTGCGTGAGTTGGCTGCCATCGGAAAGATATCAAAAGTACGTGTTGGCTTTATATTGCATGAGCATTTGACTATGACAAAGCTCTGTTCAAAGTGGGTGCCGCGTTTACTCACTGTTGACCAAAAACGAGAACGTGTTGATGATTCTGAGCAATGTTTGGCCATGTTTAAACGTAACAAACCGGAATTTTTGCGTCGATATGTGACAATGGATGAAACATGGATCCATCACTTCACTCCGGAATCAAAACGATCGTCATCTGAGTGGACAGCAACTGGTGAACCTGGACAACAATCGGCTGGAAAGGTTATGGTCTCGGTATTTTGGGATGTGCGTGGTGTAATATTCATCGACTATCTTGAGAAAGGAAATACCATTAACAGTGAATATTATATAGCGTTATTGGAGTGTTTGAAGGCCGAAATTGCAAAGAAACGACCGCATATGGCAAAGAAAAAAATTTTGTTTCATCCAGACAACGCACCGTGTCACAAGTCAATTAAAACAATGGCAAAACTACATGAATTGAACTTCGAATTGCTCCCACATCCACCGTATTCGCCAGATTTGGCTCCCAGCGACTATTGGCTGTTCGCAGACCTGAAAAAAATGCTCGCCGGTAAGAAATTTCGCACGAATGAAGAGGTTATCGCTGAAACTGAGGCCTATTTTGAGGCAAAAGATAAATCGTTCTACAAAAGTGGTATTGAAATGTTAGAGCGGCGCTGGAATGATTGCGTTGCTCTTGATGGAGATTACATTGATGATTAAAGCTATTTTTGAACCAAAAAAACTGTGTTTTCTTTGTTAGGCCCGGGACTTTTCAGCCCATGTGTTAGATTAATTCAAATTACTTCTTTAGCAATTTTTTGACATCTATGAATCCATATTTTTTACACACTGAAAATATACTGGTTTACCGAAGATCTTCACTTTTTAAAATGACCTAAAACTATCTCCGTTGTTACTTAAATAATCAAACTGGTTTAAACTTATGAAAATGTGACAGTCTACGAGAAACTAAGCACGCCCGAAAATACCGTCTTCATAAAAAAGTACAAAATCACCCAGTACTATTTACTTCGAGTAAAACAATTACCTACAGAGGCTACAGACTACCTAAAACTTCTGCCAAGATATTCGAGGAGGGTGGGGGAATATAGCAAGGATTAACTTTATTGCCGGATGCAACAGGTCTCGAATAAAGAGCCGTGGAAGCATTCCACCGAAGTTTCTCTAAGTCGCGGATGAAGGGGAGAAGTGCCTTTTGAGCTCCGTGTCGCTTAAGTGAGGATAATGGGGCTTTATGGAACACGAAGCTTTCTAAAATGATAGTGTGATTTAATTTTTCGAACTGTTGTTATGTTTGTGTTTTCTGTTCTTATTTATTTATAATAACTTAATGCTCAAGTTGTACACAGGCGGACTTAATCCCCAGGGCATTCTTTGCCAGACCTTCGGGTGATGTAGAAAAATGGTGCGGTAGGTGCAAGAGAGAACAAGAAATTTCATTGATTTATATTAAATTTATTAATTTAATGTAACTCTAACTTAGATATAATATACATAAATAAATTAATATACACAGTACTACATATATACATAGAGGTCCCAAGTCTACACGTACAATACATAAACATACACATACATAAATTATATAAATATCAAAATACACAGGTACTCGCGTTGTGACCGCTTTGTGTCTTCTAGATTTTTTACTACTTTTGTAAATCCAATCAACAATCTTATTAATAATGCAAGTGGAAAACCCATATGTGCTAAATTGACTACTCTGTGATAATATATGGAATTGTGGATTAAAAACCGGCCAAGTGCGAGTCGGACTCAGGCATAAAGGGTTCCGTACCATTATCTATAAAAACGGCAAAAAAAAATCATGTATGTTGTATGGGAGCCCAAACCTAAATTTCTATTTTATTCTGTTTTTAGTTTTTGTTGTTATAGCGGCATCAGAAATACATCATCTGTGAAAATTTCAACTGTCTAACTATCACGGTTCATGAGATACACCCTGGTGACAGACGGACAGACAGACAGACAGACGGACGGACGGACAGCGGAGTCTTAAAAATAGGGTCCCGTTTTAACCTTTAGATACGGAACCCTAAACTAGCAACTATGGAATAATTACTTTTATTAAGGCATAGGTAGTTATTTTATTATTAGACTAGCTGAACCACGCAACGTGGTCTGCGTCTCTCAAACGGAATAAATTATTCCCGTTTTTGTAACATTCCTATTCCTATTGGTCCTATTGTTGGTAGCGTAGCGTGATGTGATATAAATGGGCTATCATACACTAAAAGAATTTTCCAGTTCAAACCGGTAGTTATTGAGCTACGCGCAATTAACCTAATAAAAAAAAACTATTCAACTTTATAATATTATTATAGATACGTTATCAATCACCCACATGAACACCAAGACATTTTAACCGTGTTTATATTACATTCTTTTAAAGCGATGACAGTGTTGTTGCTATGGTCAGCGTAGTAGCTAAGGCTTACAATTAAATAATACCGATGATAAAATCCGTTACTACTACAAATATTCAGATTAGTTACAAATATTTAAGTCAAAACAACTTACAAATATTACAAATATCTTGGTATTTATGGCCCCACATTAATAAAAAGTAGGATTTTCTTGTTCTCGATTATTTCGTCTCGTCGTTAATTAATTTTATTCACTACAAAAAGTGTAATCGGCTCACGATTGAATTTACATTTTCTTCTGTAACACGGACTAAGGTGACTATAATTGAATCGTCTCCGTTCCGATAAAATCCGGCCTGTCCACGGGGACCAGCGCCCGCCGATGATTGGGTATTATGAGATTGCCGATCCGATACAAGATGCGCATTAAATCATCCGAGTAAGAACACCTTGGGTCTTACTCGGAATTGTTTTAAACTATATTGTTTATGGTACTGTGATTTATAACCCATAGTAGTCTACTCGCAAATTGGGTTAGAAAATTTATAGGTTTGATTTTCATGATATATTTCAAGTAGGAAATTATTTCGTGACACAAATGGTGATTAGAACTTTGATTTAATTTAATTTGTATTACTGTATTATAAAAGCAGTCTGTAAACTTTTCGATTTTATTGCATTGACGAAATTTTGACCACAGTTTGTCACAGAAGGCTGTTATGCTGAAACGAACGTATCTCAACTAAAACCAATCACCTCACCATCATCTACGCTGGTTTGTGTTGGAAAGACGGTGATTTAAAATTAAATTAAACCAGAGATATGAAAATGTAAGAGATGTACAGGATTCTAAAGCTTGAGAAATTTATAAGTTTGGGGATTTCCAATGCATGATGACAAATCTTTACATAAATAAATGCCTTTGATTTAAAAGTAAAACAAGAACTCTGTTTACTTGCACCTCTGGGCGAACTCACACGTACACAACATATAGTTTTAATATATAGATGACATTATTAGACCGTCTGTTATGACATTATATCTAACCGTTACAAAATTATTGTTTTTAAAACTTTACAATAGTAACGAAGTTACTTTTATAGAATTTATTTTAAAAATTGGAAGCCACCACGTAGCTCTACAATTAAAAAATAAGCAATACTATTAGTACGGTGATGTATAAAACCCTGTCAATCTTATAAAACCAACTGAGTTGAGAAAACACTGTCATTGAGGTCTATCATTGAAGGTACCTACTGCCCACACCTCACTGTAATGATGGATGGGAAGGGTCACATGATTAAGTGGTGTACGAGTCAATTAATATGGCAACACTTTAACATGGAATTGTAATTAGAGAGAGTGAGATTATGACCAAAATGTTATGTATGACTGATGACATTTGAACGATACCGAATGTGGGTATATTTTGATTAACCTATTCTCACTTATTTCTACACCACTCTAAGGTAGACTAGAAGTGAATATCAACCCCTGTGCATAAAGTAATAAAATAAATACAGTAATAAATCTCGCTCGTACACAAAATATATAAAAGTATTACATTCGTGGAAACGGGCGGTTGTAGATCGGCATAGGTATGTAATGGATTGGATTCATTTTACTAAATATGTAACTACGACTTTAGAGTCTACATAAAAGGAGATTTAACATATGTAATTAAAAAGAAATGAAATAAAGATATTTTGACTTTGCCGACTTATATTTTAAGACCAAATAATGTTTTGACCCAATATTACAGATATACCTCACACAATAGTACCTTTTTAAAGGTGTATTAAATGTCCACATTTGGCCATCTTAGCTCATTATCTTATTTAGTTCCACCTATAAAATAATCAGATAATGGGGCCGCAGGCAGGCTGAGTACTTTAGAGAGTTGGAAAAATTGAGGTAAATAAAAAGAAGGCCATATTGTTTACTGATGGATGGGGAAATGAAAGCAAAAACTAAAAAAAAGTAAAAGGCTATGGATCGATGTAACTCGAATTGGCTATTGCGGGAAAGTCCCTCTAAACTCCTCCAATCTCTAAAACAGTCCACGTAGTTGTCTTAGATTGAAAAGTTTTGTTTTTATTGCAAAATAAATTATAGTAAGTTAAAAAGAAAAATCATTTTATCGTAAAAAAGCGTTACAAACATTTATATACATACCTACTTGATATACATATGTACATACCA
Source organism: Arctia plantaginis (assembly GCA_902825455.1). Lineage (NCBI taxonomy): Eukaryota > Metazoa > Arthropoda > Insecta > Lepidoptera > Erebidae > Arctia > Arctia plantaginis. The sequence goes on along the minus strand of CADEBD010000283.1, from coordinate 1,395,574 downwards.
AGCTAATAAAAGCGTGTTTAAAATCACATTTCTTGTACAGTTCCACTTTAATTGTATTTTATTTTTATTTATTTACACCAGCAATTAAAATACACATCATATTAAAAAATATCCGTGGTCATGGAGAGTCATGCTTTGGCACAGGGCTGGCCCGACCGGAGTGTTTTTTTTTGTAAATCCGTGGCCGTGCAAAGCCTTGGTTCGACACAAGGGCTGGCCCGACCGGAGTTATACCACGGCCTTACAGGAAACTAGTATTAAGCAATTCTTTCGTGGTGTGTGAGTGACGTTACTAGAGCTCAACCCCTCTAATCCTAGCCGATGTCTCAAAGGCGACAATGACCTTGACTCTTTTGAGCTATAGGTGTCCATGGGCGGCGGCCACTTACCATTAGGTGACCCGCCTGCTCGTTTGTCACGCTTTACCATAAAAAAGAAGTTTTATCAAAAAGTAGGCAATTTAAAAGTTGTAAACGATTGAGACACACTGAAAAAGATTCCTCAAATCGAAGGATATATAAAAATCCATTTTAAGATTTTTTTACTAATTTTCCTTAGGTGACGTAGCTGTGCACTAAGCAAGGATTTAAAAAAATTTCACCCCTAAGAGTTTAAATGGGGGTTGGAAATTTATATGTACATCATCATTTTTGGTAGTAGCGCTTTCCAACTTACAGTAAATACTCTTTATGAAGAATAATAAAAACCGTAAATATATTATTATATTTATATTATTAATTTATTAAAACTACCCTGAGAAGGGGTACAAGTGTTTTAAGGAGAATATACCTATGAACATGACTCCTTATATCCTCTACGATATCTGATTTCGACCACCACGATTTCGACCAAGTCGCAGGCAAAAGCTACTTCTCAAATAAACTGTTCTAAGACAAGCTTGACATTTAAACAGTTTGCAAGAATTGCCAGTTAATTAGATCAAACGCGGCCCGATCGGCCTCTCACTCCGTATAGAGCGGATGACCTCCCTTCTCCATTAGCTTATTACCCTCTCCCATTATTGCGTTACTAATTTTCCTGCACATCGAGAAGCTAACGAAGTTTCTCTTGTCGCAAAGGGCACGTTTTGATTGTCAATTACTGGCTCCTGGACGCCGGGTGGCTGCGCAACGGACGATCAAAGCAGAGACCAGGATGCAATTAGATTTATATTATAAAACTTTGTTTTTGGAGCGCGACTATGTTCTAATTAATAGTTTAGGTAGCATAAAGTTTGAAAGGAGGAATGCAAATTCCTTTTTTTCTCATTATAATTATTTATTTACAGTTAAATCTAAAGATAACACAAAATACTAAGTTAGTATAGAAATAACCATCCAATTTTTTGAATGGGAGTTGGAGTTTTAAAAAACTAGTTGTCAGAATTGTAACAATGAAAGGAACAGAGTTGGTAAAGGAGAGAACCCCGAATCGATTTATGAAATAAATGAGCGTTAATAAATTTAATAGCAAGCTAACAGTACTAGTCATTCGATGATTGACAGGATTTACTTCAAAACATAATTCCCACTTTAGAAACTTCAAAAACACACGGTCACGTTACGATCACCAAGTCGGAAGATTTTGCATTATTATTGCATTAATGCCATGCAAGTTTTCCACAATGCCTATTTCTAGCATATTTTGTCTTCTGAAATAGATTTTTTCACCTTATATAATGATTAATGTTTTTTTTTAGCAGTCTGTATTCTGTTTTGATAAAAAATTAAAAACGTTAAAAGATGTAGGTCTGTTTATCATCGCTATATTGACTGCACTTCTTTAGCTTTACCTGTACAAAAAAGATGACGTTTAAACGTCATTTTGTCTACTATGTATTTTTGAGATAGTTTATTTTTATTTTTTTACAACGGTTTTGCGTATTTATATATTATTACAAAATAAGCCTCTCATCATGTCGGAGTTAAGTTTCAAAGAAAAAGAAGAAGATGTTACCGTTATATTTGAAGCACCGGCAGAAGTCAGTTCCGAGGAACCTTCAATGAGCGAATGGTCCTCATTGGAATCGCAGACAGTGATAGAAAAAGAGAAGAAGCTACTATTCGATCAGGGTCTATATTCTCCGGGTAGTTCTGACATATGCCCTAAGTATATACCGCAATCTGACAGCACAATATTGAGGCACCCATACTATAACTATCCAGCAGTTCATGACCCTGGCATAAAAGAAGCACTTCTCGTCCCCGAACAACAAATTGTGTATTCAGATGATGGACAGGCTTTATATCTACATTTATGTTCTGAAATGAAATTAACTCCAGTGAGAATGTTTCACAGAAAATTATTAGATTCAGAAATTTCTCTAAGCTACTATGGCGTAGACCCTACGGCTATTCGTGCTATGGCGATGGCTTTGCAGTTTAATAAGCATGTTCATGTTTTCAATTTGACTGACAATTTTCTCACTGATGACAGTTGTTTTCATTTGAGTCAAATGCTTAAGACAAATACAACATTGAAAGAACTCAACTTGACCGGTTGTCGCATAGGTACATCGGGGCTTATCAATCTTGGAGACCAATTAGCTGTGAATCGTACATTAGTAACATTGAATCTCTCTAGAAATGAAATTGGCGATGAGGGTGGGGTACACTACGCCAAGCTAATATCTGACGGTGTTACCGTTCAGAAATTGAACTTAAGCAAAAATGATTTGGGCCGACAAACTGCTTTAGCGTTTATGGAGGCCTTTGAATGGAGGGATCCACTTACACTATTAGACTTATCGTGGAATAGTTTCCTTCACGTTCCATCTACTGTCAAAATGCTATCCTCTTTAGCAAACAGCCAAGAATTACAAGAAATAAATTTATCATTCAATGCATTTGAAGGAGACCGTATAGCAGGTGCAATATACAATTTATTACTTATTCCTACATTAACAGCTTTAGACCTGAGTCATAACAGATTCCAAGGGGAAGCGATAGATATAATAACAGCAGGTTTGATTAGTGCAAAAAAATTGGTAACATTTAATTTGTCTTTTAATCCAATGTCACCTGAGGATGCTTACCGCACCTTAGAAAAAATGTTACGGCCGAGAGTCAAACTGCAAAACCTGCTGATGGAAACAGTGTGTGTGGATAAGTCTTTCTTAGCTTTAGTCGCGAGAGTATCAAAGATGAAATCTCGGAAAAAATTTAAAGTGATTTATGGTGATGTGTTGCATAACTGGGATGTAAAAGGTCCAGATGTAAGGACATTACTATTAAAGCGAGCCGAATATCTTAGTACGGTAAACAAGAAGAAACATATTGATATACTGGTTTATTTTTTAACTTTAAACCAGAAAAATAGCGCACCTATGCTACCTAAAGATCTATCAGACCGGCTAACTGAAGATGGGATTCCCTTAAGCAGTGATTATTGTGACCAGTTAGTCGAAGTTTTTCCTGGGCCGAGAATTCGAAAACTTCGGTCTATAAATATTCCATTACTATGTGAATATATCAATCGTCTTTATCCAAAAAAGAAGGTCCCAGAGCCGGAACCGGTCCCTGAACCGGTGGTCGAAGTAGTGGCACCTCCACCCTCCACTAAAGTCAAAGAAAAGAAACAAAAAGTAAAGTTTGTAAGATAACTATTTTAACTATTTATTTTGATATCATGTTATAATTTGGAGCTTTATTTTAAGGAATTTAATTTAATTATTTTTATATTATTGTATTACGCCTTCGTTGCTTCTTCCTTCCTTGTTCTTTTTTGCAACTTTTTGTTTTTTCCTACTTTAAACTATCTATTTATTTTTGATATCTTTCAAACATTTTATTTTGAAATATGTTTAATTAAGTAATTTTATAATTTTTATATTATTATGCTACTACGCTTTGTTACGTACACCAAAAAAGTAACTATTTACAGAAATTTTTTTCTTTAACTTTTTAATAAAAATATACAATGTTATAATTTGGTGTATTTAATACAAAACAAAGTAATTTTTTAAAGAATTATTCTATCTATTTATTTTGAAAGATGTTATGATTTTGAGATTTACATTAGATCTTTTACTTTATAGTTTTTATATTATTATATCGCGCCTTTGTTACGTACACCAAAATAGCTATTTAGAGAAGATGTTTTAATTAACTGTTTATTTTGATTTGGTTTTTTAAAATGTTGTTTCGTTTTTATAATATAATGGTTTTAATTATAAATGTTTTTATTCATATTTATACGAGTATATCTTGGTATAGAAGGCCTCACAGGAAAACAATTCTTTTGTTACTTGTCACTTGGTGGTTTCCAAACCCCCGTTTAAATTATCGTCCGTGTGGTGACGGATTAAGAATACGGAGTGCCGCCATCCCCATCCATACCGGGGGTGTCGTAAGACCCGACTAAGGGAGCAAACTACACAGGACAACATCACTGCAAAGAGAAGGAAAACTTGACACAAACCCTATACCAACCCGTCTGGCCAGCGTGGTATAGTAGGCCAAAACCTCCTTTCTAAGGAAAAGCCTATGTCCAGCAATGGACTATTAAAGGCTATTGATGATGATGTGATGACTGAATCCCTTAATTCTGGGAAAATTGGGGGGGGGGGGGACTCAAAGGGCGACAACGCACTTGTAACTCTCATAATACGACATAATCACATAACAGTCAACGTTGGATGTTTAATTCGACTACACGGATGGCGGAGTGGTATAAGTGGTCACAGTGCCGCTTCCTACTGCGTGAGTGTTCTGGGTTCAATCCCCACATAGGTGGGTGGATGGGTGTTCTTTGTGTCCGCTTAATGTATATTTGTGAAGTCGCCAGGGACACAGAGAGTTGTCTTTAAAAAAATAGAAATATAAAAGAAATAAATAAATACATTACAACGAAAATGCCTTGACAGTAATTTGTGATATCGAGAGAAGATCAGAACTGAATTTTGACCGAATTTTATGTCCAGAATGATGACCTTCTGATGACAATTTAATTGGATATTGGAAAGAGAAAAAGAGAAAGAGATTTTGCGTTAAAAATCTCTGATATTTATTGTTAATACATACATACACAATGTTAATACATTCAATCATGATTTGATTTGAGATTTATTATTGGCAATAGTTTTGGAAATTACATACTATCTGCATGTTGTATACCAACTGCTGAATTCTAGGTTCAATGTCACTAAAAGTCAAATATATATTACATATGCAAATGATTTTGTTATTATACTAATGAATAAGGCAAGAAAATTTTAGGTAACTTTTACATTTTCTCGAATCTTGAAGAAGTATGACAATTTCTATGGTCAAAAACACTTAACTGTTATGCCTTCTTCTGATATCACCTTATTATTGTGTAACATTCCAATCAAGTCTTCTTCACCATGTACTTCAGTAATGAAAGGATCACGAATCAGTTTCTTAATAATATAGATGAGACTTAAGCAAAGACACAAGATTTTCATCTTTACTAACATGGTCTTTGACTAACGTTATTATTCGTTTTTGTAATTTATTTCATAAGTGTGTATGACTTAGCAGACCACTTCGACTGCTTTCAGGGAATACCTAGTAGGTTAACCTTTTAGGGAAAACTAGAAGTAATCTGCGGATTACCAATTCAAACACAGAACAATGAAATAATTTTCATGCTTTCTTTTCTGAACATCACTGGTTTTTTAAATTATGGTGCAAGTCTATCACCGAAGAAATTTATAATAAATTATCTACTATATTACGCTAAGTCTACGTGACATTGTGTATATAACATAAAAAAAAACCACCATCCTTCAAATAAAATTCTCATAGAATTTTTGCCATCGGAGCTTATACGGAGCCCTCATTTAATGTATAAATTTCGAATCTCTATGCGAAGATCTCTTTTCTGTATAGGAAAAAAAAAGTTGATATCAATATCTTATCTGTGTATAAAAATCTAGTGATGTATTCAGATTATATTGTTGTTATTAGGTTGTCTATGTTGTATGAAAATGATATAAGTACAGCCTTATGTAAGTGAGTGAACTTAAACAAATCTAATTTATGTCATTTCCGGCCGGTCGTGACGTCCTTTGGTCTCGCCTGAAACGGTTCATTTCCGTTACAGCAAAGACGCGTGATGCCTTTTTATACTTATCGAGTTTTGATTAGAATTGTTGAGGTCCGTAGGACAATTCAGTAAAGTCGAGGATTATAATGAATTGCCTATTGACTTTAGCTGATTGTTGTTTTAATAGGAAGTGATCCTGACTGCAAAGCCTAAAGTCGTTGCCTGTTCGGTTCACGAATTCCAAAATCACGATGTTTTGTGTCTGGGTGTAATTTATTACTAAAATATGTCTATTCAGTAAATAATACACATAAATAATATTAGCTTGCCACAATTCTCTCCCTCTCTCTCTCTCTCTGCCGTGTTTAAGAGGTGTCAAGTGATTATTATAAAATATCGACGTTAAAAATCCATCGAAAAGAATGACGGCAAAAGTTGGACTTTACCGTTGCAACAGTATCAACGCAAAAACTTTCAAATTGTTTATATCTCTAAGTTATATATATTATATTATATCTCTAAGGTATATCAGTATGTTTTATATCCATATTTTCCTCACTTTCGTCAAAAGTTCTGATTACTATTAGTAGTATTACTCCTCTCTTTATTCGTATTATAAATGGTACAATATTTAGATTTGATTCATAACGTCGTGAAAACAACATTTGTACTCAGAGAATGTAGAGATGTGAACCCTTCAATTAGCAAGCGGCAGGTGTAAGCGTAGTGCTATGCAGGCCACTCGAGTCGTCGAGCCGGCATGAGTCTACCCGAGGCACAAGGCGTACGATTGTTAACCATCTATTATGCGTCGAGGGCTCTACACACCGAGTTAACCCGTAACCGCCGCCGTGGTAAATCTTGAATAATTTCACGAGGGCTTGTCTTATGGAGAATTTAGTGTTACGCAGCTGATCCACGATGCAGCGTACGATTATTACGTGACAAAATACTAGACTAAATATAATTTGAATTTCACAAATCATCATCATCATCATTTTGTAAATACCCCTATTTAAGCAAAGTTCTTGTCGAGGGAATGTTGAATTTGGATCACTTAAAGTTATATACACTTAACACATGTCTATATACTCGTAAAAGAAGTGCAGAAAGCTAACTTTTTTAAATAATAAATTTAAAAAAAACGTTAAAGCTATGTAATTGTATCTATAATGGTACGAAAAGTCTATACATAGTTATTAGATAGTTGAAGTTATACTAGGAAACCAAACACTTAGATTAAATTTTAATATAAATTTGACCTCCACGCAATCTCTAAATCATGAGGACCTTAGACAAGAAAGGCCATGTATAAATTTAAGTAAGGTAGGCGAACGTACGCTACAAAAGAAACTGTTTTTTGCCAAACGAATCAATTATGACAAGTATCAATATGAACCATAAATAACCATCACGACAAGTGTTTTAACCCACCTATATATATTTAGAACCCAAAAAATGAGCAAAAAAATTTAAATCTTCCAAATTTGTAAGCAGAGTGTGTAGTCGGACCTATCTACGGGATATGGCGGAAATGTCAGGCAAGGCGTGGCGCCGCGAGACGCACAATTACCGAGGCAAGAGGCACTTAGTGCCGTTCAAAGCACAACCGCGACACTCTAGGCATGCACCGCGTGTCCTATTTTGTAGCATGGCGCTCTGGATAGGATAATTGCATTTATGGCTTATGGATGCCCCTCAAATTTAGTTAAGGCCTTAGTCAAACTTCTTGAATTGTGTTTTAGTGACTACTACTATCAAAGATGCGATAATTTGGAGTGCAGTTTGTAACTTAATCATGGCAGAACGGCTAAACGGATCTGAATGTAAATTTGCACAGAGGTGGATGATAGTCTGAATAATAATAAATAATAATAAAACAATTTTATTGAAGAGCTCTTCCCAAGTTTGATACAATGGCAGAAGTACATAAAATCGAAGACAGTCTATTACATGTTACAAAGAGTGATGGGCGTGTCTACAACCGAACTAGGTTATAAACCTGTATCTCAGCATGAAAATAACGAGAATGGAACTGTTAGAAAAACCTACTACTAACAAATAAAGTTGATTTTAGTATGTAGAACGAACTTTAAGCAAATTATGTCTTAAGTCTTTTCTGTACGACAGCGTCTAAATGATTATAACAAAATAGTGTAACGAATAAACGAATGGACTTCTAGACACTTAAACGACTATCAAAGATAATAAAGAGTAATAAAGTAATTAACGATAATTAAGATGATCATAATTATTCAGCATAGGCACATCGTTATTTTTTAAAGGACAACACCGTCGTATAACATAATAAATTACTATAAGTAACGGAATCAAACAAACATAAATAAAAATCTATTTGATGATGATAATGTACGTAGATGAAATGACTAAGAATTATATTGAAATGTTAATATGTAATTAACTAAAATGCTTCAGATAAATTCTAACCAATAAAACTTTAACTTCAAAAGCCTGCTGTAATTGTATCACTGAAATTCGTAAAAGTTAAGCAAAATCATTCAATTCTTACTTATAGATTGCAAAATTGAATTATCATCCATATTTTATAGGAAACAGATAGTATGTATTAACATTATGATATAAATACTCACCGCCCCCATTCTTGTAGCAGAGATAGGGGAATCGCCAGACGTTGGCGAGGTCGACAGCGAACCCGATGACGGACAGTAGGAAGTCCACCTTCTTGCCCCATGTCTCGCGCTCGCCGACGCCCGGCGTAGGCGTCTTCAGAGACATCCTACTGCCCAACGTCCAGAAGCCGCCACACCCTGGACAAAACAAATATTACTATTAATTTTAAGGCTCTACACATTTTTGCTTTTGAACCATGTATAATGTACTAATGTCTATTTTTTATTCTTATAATTTATTGTTGATCTTGTCAACTACACCACTACTCTAAGGCAAGAAAAACTGAGATTAATCTTCCTTAAAAAATCATTAACATGTCGATACATTTAGATAGTGCTATTTTTTTTTTAATAATGCATTGAGTATTCGACTCAAGTACATACTTCGAAGTTTTTAAATCATTGATAAGATGACTCACTTTTAATGCGTGTTGATTACTACTTTCGTCTGTTGCTTTTAAAGGTCATTAATAAATCTCTGATCTGTTACTGACATTTAAAAAAAAAATTGAGGGAAAAGAAGACCTGTGCTGTATTCCCTCAATAATTTTTTTAACTGTACAAACATAGGCTATAAAAGCATGGTAGAGAAAGGCGTAATAATTCATAGCCCCAAATTGACATAATCATAGACATAAATTGAATTTAACCGGCATGTTGTCGAATCACCGCGAATATCCGCGTGTGCCTGGATATCGCTTAAATGAAAGATTTACAAAAGGTGGTTCCCGGCTGTGGTTAGGCGCTAGGAGGGGCCCGGATGTCTTGATAAAAGCTGTTTCCGGATTCCTCCTATTCAAAGCGCACAGTGGCACATCGTATGGTTTTAGTCAATTTGATTCCTACACACTGTCCCATGGCAAAACCCCCGAGGGTTTCCATTTAAATAGCATTCTTCACATACCATACATCAAAATAATCGAATCTGTTAATTCGAAATTAAGATTGAACAAGGTTTTTAAATCTCATACGTATTATAACAAAACATTTTCAAAGTCTTTAATTTATTTTTGTTCCACTAAATTATTTATTTCATTTTTTTTTCTTTTTTTTTTAAAGACAACTCCTGCACTATGAATGTAATCCTCTTTCGCGGGGGACTTGATAAACATATGAAACGGACACAAAGAACAGATAAGAAGAAACAAGAAAAAGAACACACAAGATAACAGTTTGTAGATCTTACAAAGTGATGTCCCACTAGACTACAAGTGAGTGTAGTAAGGACTCCGCCATCCATGCAGTAATTTTAAAATATATATTATATGTAAGTCCTCAATGCGTAGTTATAATTGATTCGTCAGTAAATCTTTTAGAGAAGCTACAGTACTCGACCTTTGATCTGCGGGTTAATTGACCGGAGCGAAATAATCGCGCTGGCACGGTCCTCCATTACGGTTGGGCATAATGAAGTGACAATGTTATAACGCGCGCCGTGACAGAGGGTCCTCTCTTCGCCCAACACGCTGACCGACCGACTTTACCTAGGGTTGACCGCACTTTGGAACAGTACGATTTGTTAGTTTTTTAATTATTTCCTCCATCTCATGGTATACATTGAGAACAAACACATGGTATACATTCAGACAACATATCGATTTTGTAACAGTGTTTTTATTGTCAATTTGTAAGAAGTGCTTATTAGAAATATTTAATTAATAGGACATTATATGTGTGTTCATAATATTTTCTTTTAAAAGTGGTAGTCGTGACTGAGTGGAGTGAAGAGATTCAAATGTCTGGAGGTGGGTATAAACTAACCTAAACTGTAGGACTTAGCTACTATTTCATGTTTAAACATATACATGTTTAAACATATACATATACTGTTAAGTGTTGTAAGGGAAACCTTATTGACCATTTACATCTACGCTATCAGTAGTCTTTTAATTCATTTAACCTGTATTGTAGATAATATATTCAGAAATAATAATTGAGGTACTTTAATTTGAACTTTGAACTTAAAATTTAAACTACTTAGTTGCATGCAACCTGTATCAATATCTTATAAACTATGGGTAAGTTCAATGAATTACAGAACTGTGTTAATGCCAACCCTGGCAATATCGTCCAAAGCGTCCGAGTGGCTGTCACGCCCAGCGGGCCTTCGATTAACTGATGGCGATTTTGCGACGAAAAACCGCTTGTCACCGTACACCACTAGCCGACAAATTGGATTCCGAACGATCGACATTCATTAATTGATTTCAAGTAGTTGTAGATGCATTTGTCCTGCACTTTGCGTTGTGTTGGTTTAAATTAAGAATTCATTTACCAATAAAATATGTTACTTAAACTCAAGGCTCAATATATAAGTCTTAAGTGTTTTAGTGTGATAAGTATTGTAAACCAGTGATCTTTTTATAGTATCACGTAAATATAAAATAAATGAGTTCAAGATGTATGTAATATAAATGAAAATTTGTAGCACATTTTTGCAGCTTTGGTTATACACCGCTTACAAACTTAGGCTCAGAACACCTACGCTTAACGCGTTGGTTTCAATCACTATTTTTAAGATGCGACAGTCAGACGGTTCGTCTGATGATAAGTAACTGCCGCCGACGTTTAACGCCTGCAACTCAAGAGTCACGAGTCAAATCAGGGGGAGGAGGGCTTTGGGCTTCGGTGGCCTCACTCACTCGGTGAAAGCAACGAAAGAATTGTCAAAATACCACACCACATCCGACTCAATTGCATGTACATAGATAGAGTGATAAAAATTGCAATCATTGTCAAACATGCCGCAATAAATAAAAATACTAAAATCATAAGCTTAGTTTAAGCTATGATAAAACTTTGATACCATCAAATTGTAACATATACACTATTTTAGGAATACTCTTTCAAGAAGCAATCCACTTGGAGCACGTGGGAACCAAAGAATTCAACCCCTAGCGTCTCGTCTCACCTCTTTGCCAATTAAATTTCAAATGACACATCATAAATGATTCATTCAAAATGACAACCGTTTCTGATTTAATTCGTTAAATTTTGATATTATTTACCTTTCCTAGCTTTGCCCTCTCCTGAAACCAATACTGGTTCTGAACCTCACATTCAAATTAATCACTTTTAAAAAGAAAAATAAAAAGCCGTGTGGTGTCGTGGGACACCCGATAGGAACGAAGTTGTGACGATCGAGTAAAACTGATTTGACACGATTTTAATTACAACACCATCTATGAAAGCGGCTATTACCTACATATTAAAAACAATTAAAACAATTTATACATTGGTAAAATCTCCTTGCGAAATGATTTCCTATCTATTCGATAGATGGCGCTGAATGTCTGACAAGATGACACGAAAATAAAGAGCAAAAAGCCAACATCACGTTTTATTCCCAGGCGGTCACCCATCCAAGTACTAACCACGCCCGATGTTGCTTAACTTCGGTGATCGGACGAGAACCGGTGTATTCAACATGGTATGGACGTTGGCGAACGTTATGGTATCCACAGTTAGACGTCAATTTATATTAATAAAAAAGTGTCGTTCCAAATTTTCGTACGATTTTTTTCCGTCTAGCCCCCTTTCACAACGCGCGATAAGGAACTTCGTTCCAATAAATATGTTCCTTTTTAAAAATTTGCTGCCATCCCTTCAAGCTGCATTTTAAGACTCTTGTCCAAGTTAAAATAATAGCGGCTTCGGAATGGGTATCATTAATAACATATATTTTTCAAATTTATCGTCATATAGAAGTATCTTTTAAATGACAAAATATAATTCCACTTCTCACATCTCTGTATCGTAATAACTCGGTTTATGGGGTTTACGGCACATTTTTGAGATACATTTCTTCCTCGGTTAGTTCTTAATAAATAAGCTTTAAATTCTTTAATGAAACAAGGTACAGTCGCCAAATTTCGTCTCCAAGCGCTTCTTTTTTTTTAAATAACGCCATCTAGTTCTAATACCCCAAATCTAAGTTACAAGATAGATCCTTAAAAAAAAGTAAACCGACTACAAACAATACTAACAAAGAGCACTAAAAACCTAGCAGCAATCGCGGTTGATTTGCTGTCATTTTTTGAAGATGTCCGTTTTCTGTGTCCGAAACTCATCATCAGATATATATGAAATTGAATTGAAACCCTTTCGGAATAAACCCCTTTCGAACAAAAAAAGAATTTTGAAAATCGATCTACATATGATCGATTTGTGCCCGAACACGAACATACATGAAAAATACATATATATAAACATCCGAATTGATAACCGCCTCCTTTTTGAAGTCGGTTAAAAATCATTGTAATGAAGGATTTATATTTAAAATCTATTGCATTTAAAAGAAATACTTAGTTCCATTTATCGTGCTTAATTTTTCTATTCAATATATTACTTTTGGTGTCAACTACACGTACTATTTGCAAAACTTTTTTACTACTTAACGCCATTTCGAAAGTGGTTCATTGGTTTGACGTTAACAATTTGCTTTTGAATGGAAAAAAAACTAAGTCTATACGGTTCAGCACGCCAAACGTCAAGCCAGTGAAAACCACTGTGATGATGAGATGTAAGGATGTCGAGCCTAACCTTGTGGATACATCGACATTTTTAGGAATAACATTAGATTCTAAGCTACAGTGGGGCCCGCATATAGATAAATTATCAAGTAAACTTAGTACAGCAGCGTACGCAGTTAGAAAAAATCGAGAATTGACTGATATTCATACAGCAAGACTTGTTAACTTCAGTTATTTTTATAGCATAATATCATACGGTATTCTACTGTGCAGGAATGCTGCCGACATTCAAACTATTTTTGTGCTGCAAAAGAGAGCGATTCGAGCAATTTATAATTTAGGCAACCGTTGTTCATTGAGGCAAAAATTTAAAGACATAAACATAATGATAGTGGCAAGTCAATATTTATATGAAAATGTAATATATGTTCATAAAAACAAAGATAGCTTCTTGAAAAGAAGTGATGTACATGCTTTTATTACCAGAAATAGAAATAGACTTGTTGCCTGCCTCTAGGCTCCAAAAGATTTACAAGTCATTTCGAAGTGAATGTGTCCGATTCTATAATAAAATCCCAAATAAAAAAAAAAAAAAAGAAAGGAGATTATTAGTACAAACAAATTTAAATCCACAATAATTCGTAACTTATGTCAAAAAGCCTGTTACTCATTTTCCATTTTTTTATGTTTTACTTAACTGTCTTTTTTATTCCATCTTTTTTCTATATCTGTTTTTCTCTTAATTGCCTTTTTAATTTTTGGTCCTTAAAACTTACATACTGGCAAACAATGTTGTGTATATTTATTTTTCATGATGATTGTTATCTGTTGATTCAAAAGAGTGGCCGTGAGTTTATTTGCCCTTTCTTCTCATGAGGCTCAACCCCTTGATCGGCAGAGGCATATAAGAGATTTTCGATACGTATATATTTAGTTTGCTAAATATTTGATGAAACAGTGATTGTTGCTATTGTGTGTGTTGATCTATGACTTTAGAGTCTACACAAGTGATGATTTCAAGTTTTTTTTAATGAAATAAATATTTTTAGATATAGATAGATTATAAATAAGAACTTTTGTAGGTTCGTAATTTGTGAACGGCTGGATGGCCATCGTTATCTTTCGTTATATTATAAGTTGATCTTGATATGTAAAATTAACATTGATGCCTGCAAAAATGGCGTAGTGGTTTAAGCGGTCACCTCGCCGCTTCCTACTGTGAGTACTACGATGAGTGTTGTGGGTTCGATCCCCACATGGGACGACATTTTGTGTGATCAACAAATTGTTGTTCAGAGTCTGGGTGTCCTTTGTGTGCGTTTGATATATGTTTGTAAAGTCCCCGTGACACAGGATTTATTCCTAGTGCGTGAGTTATATTTTAGAAAAAAAACCGTTTTCTTTAAAAAAAAAGAAAAATGTCTACGAAATAATGATAAAAGTTTTAAAAACTAAACCGCAGAATGCGTACGTTAATATTGGTTAGTTAGTTAGTTAGTTAACATTGGTTTAGCAGTTTTATTTTAAAATTCAAAAACCAAGAAATCCTATGTTTTATTTTAATGTCGTAGTATGGAGTTCACTTTTGGAAAAATCTTATTTTTACTTTCTATTTTATCCGATTCAGATTTTTAAATCTACCCCTTAGTGCAGAAAATTAAGGAATGAAGATTACAGTTTATTAAATTTCATCAAGATGTAGCAGCATTGAAGTCGGTGAAACTTTTTTAAATAAGAGTAAAAATATTTTCTCAAAACGACTTTGGAAGAAAATTAGGCAGAGCCTGTACTATGGTAACCAGACTGTAGATAAAGTACACCCGGACACAGAGCAAATTACCATGCTCATAACACAATTACCTGTCCTGGGTGGGAGTCGAACCCACGACCTCTGGCATAGCAGTCAGCGTCGCTAACCACTAGACCAACAGGCCAGTCTAATGAATGTTCATAAATTCCCTCGCGACACAGGATATAATCCTAGTGCGGGAGTAATCATTTAGAAAAAAACCGTTTGCTTTTATAAAAAAGAAAAATGACTACGAAATAATGATAAAAGTTTTAAAACCAAAACCGCAGAATGCTTAAGTTGAAATAACATTGGTTCCGCAGTTTAATTTTAAAATTTAAAATCCAAGAAATAAAAAGGAACCTAACTTATAACCTCCTCTATAAGGAGAGCCAATGTCCAGCCAGTGAACTACTAAAGGCTGTTGATGTTACAGAAAAAAAAGCAAGACAAATAAACGAATACTTAAGTATATAAAGTTGTTACTTACTTGCGTGCCGGCGGGCGCAATAACGGCGCCATGTCCGCGCGGCGCCGTGCCTTGCCAAGAATGACGGGAGCTCGTCTTGTCCGACTGCCGTTGGGCGGGACGACACCACGCCCAATACTGCGCACTCAGAAGCACACCCCCTGAAAACCATACCGAGATATAAAATGGAACATAAATTGTGAAGAATAATTTGTAAGATTTACATGAAAATCTGGTTCTCCGTATCTATGTATATACGGTCCGTTTTGGTTTCGACACAATGAACAAAGAAAAAGATGGCTCTCTGTGGCAAATTCATGCAGATTAGATTAAATTTGGAAAAGAAGAACAATTATATATATGTGATTGTTTTATTATTCTTTTGTTACAACTTTAGTAACCCTCTCCAAGAACTAAAATCTGAATAATATAGAGGTATTATAAATTAGTAAGTCAAATTGCATACGTAAATTAACCGACTGGGCTTCTATGAATTTTCATGGTAATGGGGGCAGGCGAGCAAACGGATCACCTCATGGTAAGTGACAACTACCACCCAACTTGCGACTTGAGAGTCACAGGTGCCTTGCCGCCTTTTCAGTGCCCCCCTCCAGATTAAAGAGGAGAAGGGGGTGGACCTCGGCACAAGTGAGAAGGCTCCTATGGAGAGATTACACGGCCGAACCCTAAAACTAGTGTTAGGCTACTATCTATATGCTTAGGTTGCCCCATGGCATTGACCCTGGCATTGACCCTCAATACTCCCCATTTATTCTTAGAAACGAAGGCAAACTCAAAGGCAACTCAAAGTAAGGCAACGCAATTTTGTCTCTTGAATTATAGGTGTCAACCCATCTGCTTTGTTTACATCTCCTTCGATGGCCTATGTCCCCTGGGAGGGACAGAGGGTGTCCACAGCAAGTCTCCGAACAAGAGATTCCTTAAGAAGTGTGGGCTTGCTGCTTCAGTCAATGGTTCCATCGCATGCAACATCGGCGCTTTGAATGGAAATTCTTCTTCTATTATAAAAAATAAAAATCTATTACATCACAACTTTCAGTGTGAGACCCGTAGTCATAAGCAACTTACAAAAAGAAGTGAAACCCCACCAAAAACATTTTTATGTAATATTTTGCCAAGACGAGGCTTTAAGGCTCGCACTGTCAAAAAGCCAAAGCCAAAGTAGAGCCAAACTTCTAAATCTACACGCCTTCTCTACTACCGCTGATTGGGATTCTACTAACTATGTAAGACCTATAGCTTCCCGATGACTTGTAACTGATACAAATGACGTCGATGTCTTTGTAACAGTTTCTAAACGGTACATTTTACATTTAAAATATACCGTTGCAAATGTAAATTGTAAGCTCATCAATGGTGATATCATTAACATTGCCATATCTGGCAAATTAAATATGTATTTAATTTGCCAGATATGGCATTGTAATGATATCACCATTGATGAGCTATTGATACTACTTCGATAGTCTATTGACACTGTGTCAATAGACATTTATGTTAGTAGAATACCGATATTTTGACCAATGTCAATAGCAACTCAGTTGCATCTTGATAGCGTGTCAATGGAATGACAGTGGCTTGTACGCTAACATGAAATATCGAAATTGAGGCCCTGGTAGTTAGCAAAACTTATGGACAACGTTGGTTATGATAACCCTTTGCCAGCCTTTGATCAACCGCCTTTAATAGGCCACTGCTGGACATAGGCCTCTCCTTAGAAAGGAAGTTTTCGTCACTATTGACCTACTATTGCTACTTTTGCGCGGAAATCTCCTTGGATATCACCACCAGATTATTATTCATTAGAGTTCACATCAGACTAAATTATGGCTATGCTAAAATTGCTTCTCTTATAATGAAACGATGCTTATGTACCTAATATGGTTGATGAGTGCAAAATTATGAATTTCTTACTTCCATTTTCTTCCCGAGAGTCAATTTAGCGTTTAATGTCACAGGTAATCGCATACTTACTTTCGACATCCTCATTATGAAAATTCAGTCAATATGCCATATGTATGTACTTAAAGCTGGAGCTTGGGATGTATTTTATTTTAGACAGGAGCTGACTGGTTGGGCGGGGGACATCGCTGTTTGATAAACTGTATAGTGACAAATTGTTTATTGAGATTATTGCTACTTGAAAATCATAATCATATGTGGAAATGATTGATGAATTAATTTCACGTGTGATAAATCAATACTGTGAATTTAGTCATAGACAAAGATAAATGCCAACAAAATCAATCAAAATTCTTAGAATCAAAGTTGTTTTTAGATTTAGACCTTTCGCGAGTGTTTTGTAAATAAGTCACAGGTGTGATTATATGATTTACCACAGATGATTGTGATTTTATTCCATCCCTTAAAATGTTGAATATTTTAGAGTATAGTGGGCAAAGAAGCAGTCGCAAGAGTGACAAGTGAGTTACCGGGCTTTGAGTGCCCCCAGAATTGGGGGGACGGAGGGCTAGAGTTGAGTTGAATCTCCGTGTACCGTATTCCCTAGGTGGAATTCAATGAAAGAATAGCTTAACACCTCTTTAAGTTAATCCCTCTTATACTGCCATCTTCTTATTCTTGTAAAAGCTGAAAGCACGTCGGTATTGTACCAACTGGGTGAAGATCGATTCCGTAACCACTTAATGTGGCTGCATGGTGTGTGCACACAAGTGCCTGAAAACCCCCACCTATTATGTTCTTTGAGAGATTTATAAATAGTATTTGTTTCAAACAAGGCCTCATCTTTAATATTTAAAGTTATAATACGTAAGTTCATACAGAAATAGGTATACAGGCACTGACCATTTCATCAAGTATACTTATTAATATAAAAAATACAGAAAAGATTTAGGCTCAAGATTCAAAATGTCTTTAGACTTCGATAATATATGATATAGCGAGTAATTACAGTCTACTTTTCATAAACTAAATGTAAGTAATCAATTAACGTTGTGTGGGCGGGCGCCCTATATCGCGTTAGGCGGCACTGAAGAGACCACGCCCCGTCCCTCCGCCCACTGATCCTCAATCTCGATGTGTCGCTCCAAGAGTGCACTTGTTAGCAGAAGAATCAAAGCTAGTCTACTAGCTAGCTAGTCGAATAGTCGTATTCGTCACTGTCAGTGAAACTAAAATTATGTCCCTGATGCACGCAAGCGAAATGTAATCAAAAGAGGTTCTACTAAAAGAATGTAGAAATTTACGAAATTACATTTTATTTCGTAAAATTCTAAAATTTTGCACAGGTTTTGTTTTAGAGATTTACGCTAGCCTTATTAGCTTCTTCCTTCTTTCTGCTACATCTGCACAAGAAACAAAGAAAATTAAATGTTGTCCTGTTATAATTTTATAAAAGTGCATTAGAGTTTGTTTGTTACTTTCCAATACTTCACTGATCGTCGTAAATTTTAATATGTAGGTTCACCACCTATGGCCAGTTTTTTAATCTCAGAGACCAAATTGACACATGCAAATGTCAAATTTAGGAAGAAAATACATGATCCCAGCTCTTTTTTGCAGTGGTACCTACGATACCGGTTTTTTAAATCACAGCTTTTTATCTTTATTAAACGATTAACTTTATCAAATGTTTAAAGGTTTTCGTCTTAATTTTTAATAAATTAAGAAGAGAAAGAAAGAAAGCAAAAATAAATAATTGCAAAGGAATAAACAAGTCATTTTTATGCGCCTGAATGAATAAAATACCTGAAATTAAGTCATTATAAATATTTGTTTCATACTATATATAAATATCTATCTTACTAATTTTGTATTATTACGTTTTAAATAAGTGCCTGCCTGCCTACCTACAATTTTTTTTCAGGATAATTTATTAAAAAAAAGGATAAATTGATTTTATTAACGTTTTAACGAAATTCTTCCAAATAAAAATTTGGAAGAATTTCACATTGCAAAAAAGTGGCAAACCCATGTAATGTCTATTTAGTCCCTAGAATTAAAAAAAAAGACAATAGAAATACCAAACCCCTTTTATTATAATGTTTTTTTATTGTGTAGGTTTCAAAGAGGCCGACGCCCATCTCTTGTTTTTAAGGATTGAAAAAGGAGTACTTTAGTCTGAAAATCAACACAATCAAGAAGGGGAAGACCCCTTCTTAACTATGCTGAGGTTTCTTTTCTCGATGCCACCGAAGAACTCTGGGGTAAGAACGGTTGCAAAACGTCTGTATCCGCTTCATATTTGGCTGGAAGGAAACAACTAAATTGGTGACCTATTCGGCGGCGTCGAGACCTCCACATTCTTTCCTTACTCCATTCAACTTCATACCGCCCTAATCCTCCTTCATATCTCTGTGAGCGCTTCTAGCACTTTATTCCCAGGAACAATCCCTGTCGCTCTTCTTCTTCTTTCCTCCTTCGAACTCCTTCCCACACTTCGAGTCGTTATGACAATTTCTTTGGTATTGCGGTTGTTCGGCTATGGAATGTTTTAACGCATGCCATAAGCAATAAATGTGTAATAAATATCAGTGTGGTGCAGGAAGCGAACCATCATCTGTCCCTACGATACTCAGACCTTTAGTATGTCATATATATATATATGTATGTAGATGTATTTATATCCGTAATTATGTATGAATGTTGTATTGATGTATTTATATGTATAATATATTTTACTGTACAAATCAAAATCGAGTTTGGTTTTATTTATACACTTTTCTCTAATGATTCCCAAGTACACATGACTGCCTTTACATTTAAGGTTTGCTGGAAGAAAACTCAGTTTTGGGTTAAACTCGCCTTTGTACACGACATTTCCTTGTGACTTATATCAATAATTATGTGTCTAGTGTGTATAAAGAATAAATGAAATGAAAAATAAGAAGTATGACAGAAACAATGATAGAAACATTTAACAAGTTTATTCACTGTTCTGTGCTGCCGAAGCATGGCTCTCCCATGAATGCAAGTTTTGGAAGATGAGTTTATCTATAAAATTATGTGTTTTTGAAGAAGCCTGCTCTTTTATCTTTTATCCTTCTGCGGATTTGTTTTGATCTATTTTCATCCTTCCTCAAAGAATTTGCTTATTGTGAAACCCCTTTTTAGAAGTTTTTATTGAAACGTCCATACACTTTTAAATGTCTACAATTACGTTGAGTTTTTGCTAACGTTTTCGGTATGGTTAAGTTGGGAGCATAACATTGAATATTGGCAAAGTGCCCCATGTTTAAATTATTATTACTCCGTCAATTTTGGAACAATTTCTTTGTTTTCAGGAAATGGGAAAAGTTATCCAAGAAAATGGATCGGGAAAAGTATGATAAAAGCTCTGTGGAGGAAGAAGAAAGAAGAAAAGTGAGTGGGTTCAGTGTTTACAGTGTTTCAGCTGGTTACACAAAGACTGTATTAAACATAAAGAGAAAATGCAATAAGTGTGAACCAAAGAATAAAGGAAAAGAGAAAGAAATAAAAGTCTTTAAAGTTTTTGATCTCACATCACATCACATCAACAGCCTTTACTAGTCCACTGCTGGACATAGGCCTCTACTTAGAAAGGAGGTAAGGAGGCCTGCTATACCACGCTGGCCAGACGGGTTGGTATAATATATATATATATATATATATATATATATTTTTTTTTTTTGATCTCAGTCACTTTAAATTATATTTTAAAATATAACTGCTATTTGGTTTTTGTTTATGATAGGAGAGATATCAACGAATTCTATACGCTATATAACATCACGATACATCTAATAGGAACCGAGCATCAACGAAAAATGTTGCAAAAACGGAGCAAATTTATTCCTTTTGAAAGACCTACTACCGACCAACTAAACTAAAAATGACTGGATTCTATAACGAAGCACAAGCATTTTATAGATCTAACTATTATAGTATTATGTTAGAAACAGGGGCGGCCTTTGGGGGTGGCGAGCAGGGCAACTGCCCGGAGCCTCGCTAATGCAGGGGCCTCGCGCGCTCACGCAACAACCCATCCCGCTTCGCAACCGGCCAACGCGCTTGATTTGCAGACGTTCATGGGCGGCGGTTGTCACTTTCCATCAGGTGACCCGTCTGCTCGTCTATAAAATATACCATAAAAAAATATAATTACGGGCTTTGGACTTAGTGTCAAAACAACATTGAATTGTTTGGTTTGATGTTAACAATTTGCTTTTAAATGAACAGAAACTAAGAGTATACGGTTCACCATTCCAAACATCAAGCCAGTGAAAACCACTGTAATGTTAAGGATGTCGAGTTAGACCTTGTGGATACCAAGACATTTCTAGGAAAAACACTAGATTCTAAGCTACAGTGGAGCCCATAAATTGATTAATTAACGAGTAGACTCAGCTCAACAGCATACGCAGAAAGATAAATCCGAGAGTTGACTGATAGATATCAGAACGACTCTTTTACTTTAGATATTTTCATAGCACAATGCCGTAAGGTATTGAAGCTATTTTTGTCAACTCTTGTAAGTATATTTACTCAATTTTAGTGCACCTAATCACTCACTTCTACAACACCCTAAAGCAGCGAATGTCTATGGCATTAAGTCCACCTTTGTACATTGTGCATTAAATAAATAAATAAAACTACAAGGTGTGCTACTCTGTGCCTGAAGTAAGAGGGATCAGGGAACAGCTGTTATTAAGACATCCGAACCCCTCCTAACGCCTAGCGCCGACGCAGTTTTCACAATAACCTACTACTCAGGCATCTTTAGCCCAATCTAACCCTGTATTTGAAAGAAACGTTATGGTAAGTTTTTGACAAAATGTGTAAATATAAAATTAATATCTTTTTTAGGTATCATATTAAATGGGCAACGAAGTGCGACTTCGTAAGCGGTAGATCAAAATTTACTCAGTAATAAGGCGTTTTATAAGAAAAGCATACATTTTGTACCATCTTCGACAATCTAAGCTACTTAGAATTATGGGATAGCTTAAAGCCTGTAATCGCTTGGACACTTGGATTCAGTTTAATAAAAAATATACTAGATGGCGTTAGTAGCTTTTCTTACTCACGTTTTCGGCATTCTCGTGTTTGATGGAAAATAATAACATAAATTATATTAGTCTATTTTTACTTTGTAATTATTACATTATAATCATCTACAATAAACACAACGTCATCTAATATGATCAAAATAGTGCATGTAACTTATATATGAGTAAATGAAATCTGAGAGATAAAGATGGCACTAGATGGCATTAATACTGTTTCGCTATATTTTCGTTTCGTGATGTATATGAATTTCTGCAGACATAGCCTATATAACTATATAACTTTAACTGAAATTTAAATTCAAATACTACTCAAAACTTCTACATGTTTTATTTTTGAAAAAAGTTTTGGCAACATTTAAACTGGCCACACTGAAACTCTACATTGATTGGTTGTTGCTAACCCATTACTATATTGCGTAAACCAATCGTGTAGCTCCAAGCACACAGTGTAAAAATGTCGTCGTAAGTGTAGTAGAGTGTCCGACAATTTCATATCGTTTATTTAACGAAAGGCAGTAACAGTTGCACTCGTATTTAGCAATATTAGCTATCTAATTCATTGTATATTTCCATTCTCCTGCAAGTACAACAAGTATTGCAGGTACGCTTAAGATTTTTACTTTCTCTTCTCAAGACCCATGACAGATGATCCTTGACCAGTGTTTTTTGTATTTGTAAATAAAAACAAAGATGTTGAATATTATAAACAGTGCTTGCGTCGACGGGAAGGAAAAGTGATACGTTGACGTAATCACCTTAATTATATTGTTATCCGTGAGGATATTGAAAGACTACAAAATATAGAAACATGTAAAAAAGTTGTAGCAGCTATACAATTTTTATCAGATGATTTTTGCGTAGATATGGGCGATGAAATGGATCCTTGCGAGTGCCTGTGGAATCACGAGTTGGCAATGCGTCGTCTCATCTCATTGGTAAGTAAATGACCTTGTACTGAGTAATAATAAAGTGGGTGGCACTTCCACGTCTGCAATTTGATGTTATATTCGTAACATCTTTTGTTGCTATTCGTGTTTACCAACATTGTTGGTACACGTTCTTTTTTCGATGTTTAATTAATGGCCCAAAAGTACTAATATTTACGATGCATGTTTATTACAATATTCATCAGCAGAGCACGAAAATTTATCTAATTATTATGGAATTATCTTATATGTATATCATTAAGAAGAACTAGCTTTAATGGAACTATTTACATGATAACAAACCATTAAAAGCATATTTATTAATGTGTCAATCATAAGCTCTGTAAGTGAAAAATAATTCAGATGCATTTTGAAAATAAAATCATTATTTTGTCCACATTCCAATAAAGTGAGTCAAATACACTATAAATATAATCTACATAACATTTCTTCGTTAAATAAAAGTTTATAAGTATTACCTGCCTTTGCCTACCATAGCTTACAACATTCAAACTAGGACTATTTATATAGTTATTAGATGTATATAAGTTAAAAAAGAAAAATCATTTCATTGTATACAAGCGTGGGGTGCTAGATCTCAATTGTTGTAAAAATATTTTACTGACAGATATTGAAAAGCATCCTACACTTTCTTTAAATAAAATTATTTTTCTTTTTGAAAGTATAGAAAATTATTTCCTACTTTTTAGTTTGGCTAACTACAAAAGCGGGTTTTTTCAGTAGTCAAATACACTATAATTTATTTTTCCCTTTTTAGTTATTAATAATGACTATTATCTTATTAAAACTAAAAAAGTACCAAATAAGTTTATCACATATGCTTTAGCACACCTTAGTACATGACAAAAGATGCTACTGTTAATCCTGAAGGTCCATATCAGCATAATGGGACAAACTATTTAAATTATTGCATTGTAGTTGGCCCTTGATTAGTATACAAAGTTCCAATTTAAATTGACGGTTTGAAGTGGCTCAAAATCATGTTCAAAGATTCCGTTACATAAATACCTAGCCAATAAAAGCATGTTAATTTTGTATACAAAAGAAACAAGTAATAGATGAAACAACTGATTTACATATATAAGCCAAAAATTATAGAACTAATCACTATTGGTTATTACAACTACTGAAATACATGGGTTACACCCACTGGAGTTTTATCTATAAAGTTATGCTTTTTTTTAAACAGATTATAACCTATTTATGCCACAAGGACATTGAAATCCATTTATTCCATTGTTTGTTGACTTTTTACTTTATTCATACTTACACTGCTCACTGCTTAAAAATCTTTAGATGCTAGGAAGTAGAATGAACATCAAGGAGTATGTTTATTTTAGTTAGTATTTCTAATAGTAAATTATTAACAACAAACATATACACCCAGATATATCACCAAATATCCTTCTCATCACTACACTTGCATCATTATTAAAATACAGTGACAGACTTAATAACATCATAAAATTAAATATCTTTTGAGTATAAAATAACTGCAGTGTTTTGAATATTCCCAAACTCCATTTAGTGACATTGAATAACTTTTTAACTTTTATTGCCAGTATTGAAACAATATTATGTAGGTATTTATATTGCTAACTGGGTTTATCGCTTCTGATATACCAATTAGTACATGCCACTTACCTAACAGGGTTTTGTGAAAGTAAATTTTAACTTCTATTAATTTATTTCAGTAATCTTATATAAATAAGTTTTTGTTTGTTTGTTTTATGCATTTGCACATGCATTATGTCATAGCTTTCATCTTGTCATACAGCAAATCATATGGGAGATCTCATTCTCTTTTCCATATTCTCGAAAGCTATTTCATGCAGAAAAAATACCTAAGGAATAGAAAATATCTGTGCAAAGCCACATACAAAAAATTAAATTAATAAATCACATAACCCATTATATAATGGATTGATAATTTTTTATTGATAATTGTTGAGGAGTTCTCCAGATACTCCATCACAGAGGAGCACAACTTCGATTCAATTTTTCCAGATCATCAAATCCTAAGCTGATGACCATAGGTCCACTTGACAACTAAACAAAATAATAATATTCTCCATCACTCGCATCGTCATTGAGTTACAAAGGAATATACATTTAAAAAAAAAACAGATTCGGTGCTAATTAAGTCTTGCCGAGTGGTTGGGGGAGGTTCTTAGTATTATTTTTCAAAACGATGCTATAAATTATACTACGATATTTTAGGTAATAATGCTTTTAGGCTTTTTACAACTCATCGGAGATTATTCAGCGCGATTATAACTAGCATTTTGTATGTAAGTAGGTCATGCTAATTAACGCGGCTGTATATAGCCGAAGCGATTACATTATAATGTATGTCTTCTGATACGGATCCCTGTATTTGACAAAATTAAAATGCAATTTTTTTCTAGCTTTGTCTTAACAAACAAAAACAGAACAGATTAAATCTCATCATCATCATCATCATCATCAACAGCCTTTAATAGTCCACTGCTGGACATAAGCCTCTCCTGAGAAAGGAGGTTTTGGCCTACTATACCACGCTGGCCAGACGGGTTGGTAAAGGGTTTGTGTCAAGTTTTCCTTCTCTCTGCAGTGCTGTTGTCCTGCTTAGTTTTTTCCCTTAGTCGGCTCTTACGACGCCCACGGGATGAATAGGGGTGGTGACACTCTGTATTCTTAATCCGTCACCACACGGATTAAATCTATATGTACGTAATATCTTTTTCAAAATAACGTATTGTTCATTCTTGCGAGAAAGTTGTCCTTTCATGGTTTTTGAAACGCACATGTTTTAACTTTTGTTTCTGTAAAAAAATGGTGATGAACGTGAACTCGTAACATACGATCTATAGGGTGCGCTATAATACTCATAACGTATTAAAATTGTCAATTTCTTAAATGTTCAACAAGTAAATTCATTAATTTACAACATTATAAAACATTAATACTTAATAGAAACATACATACATGAATCAAAAAACAAAAAGGCATTGTTAAACAATATTCAATCACAATAACAATCAAGTTAAAAGATAATTATTTGAACTGGACGCTGAAGGAAGAAGCTTTCACGTAAATATAGTGGTCACTTTAAAAAAAAAAAAACAAAGCATAGAGGTCCCGTTCTGGACAAGTACCTGAATATAAAATTTAGACATAAGGTTTTCTTACATGAAATACAAGTCGACGTACTTTTATTTAACATACCAGTAATAGATCGCATTATCAAAGCAACTTACTAAGAATAAATAATAATTTAACATTTAAACCTCGAAATCAAGACCATCACTTACCGGAGAAAATAGAGATAGAAATTAAACGGTGTTCGAACATGTAAGACGTTTTGGATAGCACAGCTCTTCAGAGTCCCTCTTCTCTTTTAAAATCGTTTCCTTGCAGTCTCCAAGTTTAAGGATCTCATAGAGTAATTTAAGTCTAGTTGGTACTAAGCTTATATATTAACCACACACATACGAATGTGTAATTAATATTATTATGTATTTCACGATGTGCAATAAAGTTATCCTATATTTTTTATATTATACAAGCGATATACATATATAGATAAACGACTGGATGGCGTAGTGGTTTGTGTAACGGACTGCTATTCCAAAGGTCCGGGATCGATTCCCGCTCAAGTCAAACATTTGTGTGCATGAACATTTGATGTTTGATTTGGTCTGGGTGCTTCTATGTATAATATGTATGTATTTACAAAAAAAAAAGTATATATGTATTTATATCAGTTGTCTAGTACCCATAGTACAAGCTCTGCTTAGTTTAGGACCAGATGGCGTTGTGTGTATGTGGAAAAAATAATAATGATAGATATGTCACACAGCTAGATGTCGAAATCATTGAGAGCCATAGTAGACCATCTGATAAGATTACGTTGAAAATGTACCACTTTTGGCTATCTACATACTTGTGCTATTATAGAATAAATATCATTGAAGGTCTTTTACTTATGTATTTCGAGAATGTGGGTAATGAGCTATTATGTCTCACAAACTTGTTAAAAGTATATAGTAATCGTTTCTATTAAGAAATGAGCCGTACGCCAGTATGTAAATAAATATGTCAATATTTTATTATTGAATGTTAACGACAAAAACACGGATATTTTTCTTATATATAATTGCACGCTATCTATCTACTCTCTACTCCAAGTCTCCACTTTGTGATTTGAAGTGTAAAATAAGTAATATATCTACCAATTGATACTCAAACAAATTTGTTTTAGGCTGCCGTGTGAAGAACTTGATTGAATTGTTGACACTGTTTTTTTAATTATTATTAAAAAGAAAAAAATCCCCCTATCACAAAAAAATACGGTTTTTTATGACTTTGATCTAATTGCTATGACGGTTTGATCTAATTTCTAATACTGCGCATATTTCTATATGGATCTCGATTTAGGAGCCGTCCAATTTTATACAGTGCGCAAATATGTGCGCAGTTATAATGCTCACAAACAATGACAATATTAAGACAAAAGAAAGCAACAGACACTCTCCAAAATGCATAAAGTCATCTTTGTCACTTTATGTATGTCGCATCAGATATAATGTATATGTCGTTTGCGCACTGCGACGCCATTATTGTAAATTATTAGATAATTTCAGACCAATTCGTAATGGAAATAGACTCATTTCACCACTGTTATATTTTTTTTGCATTGTCCGGGCAACGGGTATTAAACAATATTACATGTTTACAGCTAGTTATAATTCGAAAGTCCTTTCCTTCGAAAGAACTGCCAGCTGTCTTTTTTTCCTAGTTCCTATTTTCTAGACAACCTATTTATAATTTTACTTCATCTAGAAATCGTATTCGGACTATAACACATAAAACAAAAGCAGTATCTAATCAGCTCAACGTTTTCGAGTTAAACGCTTATTCTAGAGTTGTTGGTTTTTTTTTTACTTTTTATATATTATGTTTAAATGTATACCTACTCTATAAAATATTTAACATTGCTTAAATATTAAACATGCCGCCTGTTTGGCGTACGAATGTTTTCAAAAATCAATAGTGATTTCGACCTTTTCTATTCCAAAAATCCTTAACAAATAATACAATGTGTGTGTGTGCGTGTTATGTACTTATAATCACGACATATTCTACTTTTAAAAACATTAAACCAACTAAAGATACATGTTTAACTTTATTTTACATTCCAAGTTCAATTATTCAACAGGCTGACATAAATATTCGAACAGACAATAAAAACTTATTTACAAACAAACGCAGGAAATCGATTTCACCGACATTGAGAAAATAATTAAGGGTTGTCGTAATAGTTACATAAGATGTATGTACTGTTAGTGGTCATGAATTATTTACTCTAAGTAACGTGTAAAAGTCTGCTAAAATGACTGAATTATTGTTCGAATATGAGAGTATATATAATCTCGTTAATTGGTATAAAGGATGCGCCAGTAGGTATTTGATTGCCGTGCCTACTTTTGGCACAGACTTCGAAGACCGCTCGCACGAAAACGAAGAAGTGACCTTAAAGTAACTATTATACTTAATACAACATTTATAAAAACAATCAGAATGGTGTATCGATTCAAATTAATCGATAACATGAGAGATTTTCATGAGAACTCTCTAAAGGATTTTGAAAAATGTCTCCGTTCGATTTTGTATTCATTGTTACAATACAATCACGACACAAGTTACCACATAGCCAATCAAGTACATTGCCTAAATTGCTTGCCAACTGTGATTATTGCAGCTACACTGGACAGTCAAGGCTTTGTATCTCAGTAGAAATTACCTACTTGACGATTGAATTATTTGTAATTTTAATAATACAAAATGATGTCTTTTTTTATACGTGACGTTTTTAGAACGTAAGTAAATTATGCTTCATTAGCGTTCCGCCCCGGCTTAGCACGGGTGCAATGTAGATACTACTAATGTGGTGTCAGTGTGGAATAATTAAACTATTATTACGATAAGACTATACTACAGGACATCTTTAAATTCAATATTTATAGACCCGCTCCGATCCTGCCGGGCCGCTACTGCCACCTCCCGTCCCGTCCCGTGGGACGTCCGTCCCAGGTGGCAGTAGCGGCCCGGCAGGATCGTTGGGCCCCCGTTTGTTTAAACCTCCAATAACTTCTAAAATTATGATATGCTGTAAAGAGCAATTTAATCTACATTAACTGCAAAACGTATCTAACATATTTAATTGGATAAGGAATAATAATAATGTGAGATAAACAGACTAACATTGCAGACTTTTTTGTACATCTATTTAAGATATCCAATTCCGTAGTACATTATTTTGTTCTATCTCGTAAGTTTTAGCCACCAATGTAAGCGCATAAAAACATGTTTTTATACCACAAATCTTAGAAATTCTTGGATATTCTCTACTAAAATATGCATTTATCATACATATAAACCTTCCTCTTAAATCATTATCTCTGTTTGTGAAAACTGAAATCCGTTGCTTAGTTTAAAAGATCTAAGCGTACAACACAAAAAAGCGACTTTGACAAAAAAGCGAATTGTTTACTATGTAAAGAAGATATGTACCTACTGAATACTTTAGTACGAATTTTCTGTTACACAGCTTCGTCAAGGCCAGTCTTACTGCACGGATAGCGAGTGCCTGGAACAACTGCCAGGTCTACCCAGGCCAGAGTCATCCGCGAACAACTTCTTAATGATGTTCCTTATGATGGCAGTTGCACTCGCCATGTATGCGATGCGCCCGCGCGGCAACCAGATACAGGATGCTGCGAAACCTACGCAGAATTCTCAAGTAAGCCTTTGGATTTACATTTCTAACCCTACTTAATATGTAACCTGACCAGAGTAAGTCGGCCTGAGGCCGGATATTTACTTCGTTATTCAGTCGTCGGATCATTCATTCACTTAGTTATAAGCATCCAGTTTTGCATTAGTAACATATTAACATATAATAATAAAACCTCACCGACGGCCGTCTGATTCTAAACTAGGCAGAACCTGTACAATGGTAACCAGACTGCAGAGGCCCAAGTGTGAGTTTATCTTAGACTTACTTAAATATTTCTAATACATGTTATATATAAATTACACCCAGACACTGAACAAATTATCGAATCATCCCACAAATATTTGTCCTGGGTGGGAATCAAGTCCGACGACCGACGACCTACGCCTTAGCAGTCAGGGTCACTAACAACTAGACCAACGGGCCTGTCTGTTTATCTGGCCCATTTTTAGGTCGAAGAGATTTATTCTTCTTTTTATCCACTGAGTTTCGGATATCGGGTAGGTGCGTTGCAATATCATTTTTAGTCATCATCATTATGATTCTTTTTATTCACTTGTTATTTGTGTGATGACTGTTTCCGATTTTTAATCGAATTCTTTGTCTGCTTTAACATTGGAAACAGATAACACGAATTTTATGTTAAAACATCGTTAAATTATTCTTCGTTATCTGTAACCTAGTTTTACAGAAGAGCAACTTTTTTTGTTTAAATTTGGAACAAGCGTAGAACGAGACACAAAAATAAAAGGATAAAGTTAGACTAGGAGCTCATCCTGGAAGCCGCCAGGCCTGGGACCCTGCGCCGGACAGACCTGTCGACGTGGATTTCGACCCAGTGGTTCCTGGAGGCCATGACCCGCGTCTGCGATACGGCGATGCCTAGGGTTTAGTCCAATTCTGCGAGGCGCCTGGTCTACTGGTGGTCGCCGGAGATCGCGAGGCTGCGACAAGCCTGCGTGACCATGCGCCACCAGTGGTCCAGATTCCGCAGAAGGCGTCGCCGCCCCGAGGATGCGTCTTTTGTTCTTTAATGGGCCTCGGAGGAAGCCACCTGAAGGATCCAGCCTCATAGTAGGAATCACTCGCATCGGCATCGAACCTTCGGAATCGATTAGGTATCTGGGGCTCGTACGCGATGTAACTTCGGACATCATTTCCGAGGCGTGCTCCCCAAAGTGGTTGGAGCAGCGCGTGCATTGGCGCGGCTGCTACCCAACATGAGGTGTCCCGATTATTCCTGCAGGAGACTATACTCGAGTTTTGTGCTTTACATGCCCCTTGCCTGAATGCCAGCAACGTCACACTAAGGAGTGGGGGGAGGTATATGCACGGACTTCCTTGAGGCGGCGAGTCTACTGGCCGGAACTCCACCGTGGGACCTGCTCTGTATCAGTTGCGGAATTAGGTGGGAGTCCTGAGACTCGAGAAATTGAGGACCAAAAGTCCCTACTCCGCCAGGTCCTCGTGGAGGAATGGAAAGAACGACTTGGGCAACCGAGCGCCGGGTACGCCGTTATCTCGGCGGTAAGACCTGTTATGGAGGATTCGGTCGAGAGCCATGGTACGGTGCGAGAGTGCGTGGAATTCCGCTGTCTCCTTCTGCGAGCAAAAGAGAAATGGTGAAGCGGACCGGCCCGCCAAGCCCTGGAACGGGCCAGGTACCGTCGACTTCTCAGGCGCGCACGCCCTTCGGGCAGGAAGGGAACGTCGGGTTTCTACACAGGAGGGGAAATCTATAAGCGTGTGGTGACGGATTAAGAATACAGTGTCAACACCCCTATTCATCCCGTGGGTGTCGTAAGAGGCGACTAAGGGAGAAAACTACGCAGGACAACAACACTGCAGAGAGAAGGAAAACTTGAAACAAACCCTTATACCAACCCGTCTGGCCAGCGTGGTATAGTAGGCCAAAACCTCCTTTCTAAGGGGAGGCCTATGTCCAGCAGTGGACTATTAAAGGCTGTTGATGATGATGATGAGATGGCCCGAGGTAGGTGGGGGTTAAAGGCTTTCCTTTCTAGGGTATACTTGGTTCCTCGGCTACTGATACCTGGAGATGGCGTGCGGTTTTTGGTCGTTTCGAGTCCGACATACCACCCACCACACTGGTGGGTATGTCAAAGGGTATTAAGGACTACAACAGCCGTATACCGTCAGACAGCATGGCCGTCCTTAAGGCACCGGAGGGGAAACCCAATGACCTCTGGTACAGTCTTCGAATGCCATCAAGCATTGGAGCAGCTTGAAACAACAAATGGGGTGCTATTGCAATTTTGGGGTGGATTAAAGGGCATAGTAATTCACAGGAATGACGCTGCAGATGATTTGGCCACTGCCTTAACCAACTTTGATCCTGGGTTAGACAGCGTACTCGTGAAGCGCACACACGAAGATGGAAAAATTCACCCGCCTGCAGACAGTCCAAACTTGCAGACAGACAGACATACCGAATAGTTGCAGGAATCATAAAATGATAAAAAACGACAGGAGAAAAGAAGGATCTCGAAATTCTAATTTTGCACTTTATATCATGCATTCTTGTTTGAACTGCTATCTTAACTTAATAACTAACTGTAGTACCAAATAACAAAAAAATACCTTTATTTTAGTCGCAAACCAATGAGGTACCTAATCATTTTTTAGCGACTAAAGGTTGTTCAAAAAGTTAAACTGACTTGTTGGATACTGTACACGTTTCTGAGTCATGACTTAGTATAACTGGGTTTAACATCAATATCATATAAAATCATCATCGTCTCATCTCAGGCGAAACACATCCACTGCAGGGCATAGGCCACTCCCAAGGTTTGCCACAACAACCGGTCCTGTGTTGCCCGCAATCCAAGGCTACCCGCGACCTTCACAAGGTCGTTCGACCTTAACATTTTTTTAGTACATTAGCAGCAAGTTTAGGCGTTGATTTACCGTCTTAACATCTCCATAAAACGTAAATATAAGCTAAAAATAGCAAATGTGTTGTTTCTAAAAAAAAATTGAAGGTCATTGAGGTGTTTCTTATTGTTATAGATTGTTTCACCTACGCAGACATAATAATATATCATAAGACAAACATATTTGCCATAATGGGCTTAGAATGGTTATTGTTTTGCTTCATTTATATTAAATCTGCGTCTTTTATCATTTCTAAGGTCTAAACTGACGTGTCCTTCATCATCATCATCAACAGCCTTTAATAGTCCACTGCTGGACATAAGCCTCTCCTTAGAAAGGAGGTTTTGGCCTACTATACCACGCTGGCCAGACGGGTTGGTATAGGGTTGAGACGCTCTCGGATCATCTCTATATCCGATTTGAGCTCTCCCGGACCCAGGACTCCAGTAGGGGTCACGTGGCGCGGCGTTTATCCCGCTTTCCGCGGTGGGCTGTTGCTAGACTGAACCGGGACCTACTAGAGGAGGCAGCCATAATTCACTCGTGGCTGTCTCCTCAGGCTCCGACCGAGGAGGTCGACGTG
Source organism: Arctia plantaginis (assembly GCA_902825455.1). Classification (NCBI taxonomy): domain Eukaryota; kingdom Metazoa; phylum Arthropoda; class Insecta; order Lepidoptera; family Erebidae; genus Arctia; species Arctia plantaginis. The sequence goes on along the minus strand of CADEBD010000283.1, from coordinate 1,361,971 downwards.
GGGGCTGGCCGCTTTCGCGATGCGATTACGCATATCTGCGATGCGGCCATGCCCCGCATTCGAGGTCGTCGGCCTCCAAGGAAGGAGGTCTACTGGTGGTCCCAGGAGCTGGCGGACCTCCGTGCGGCCTGTACACGTGCCCGGAGGTCCTACACGCGCAGTCGGCGGCGTCACCGTGGAGACGGTGAGGAGGACCGGCTTCATGAGGAGTACCGACGGGCGCGGAAAACTCTGAAGCTGGCCATTAGCCGCGCCAAAGAAGAAAAGAGACAGGAGATGCTGGAGGGTCTTAATCGTGACCCCTGGGGTCGCCCTTACCGCGCGGTGCGACAATAGCTCCGCGCGTCGGGCCCCCCCCCCTTACGGAGACTCTCCAGCCCAGCTTCCTGCGAGAAGTGGTTGAGGGCCTTTTCCCACAACTGGCGGAACACACTCCCCCGTCGATGGCCTCCCTGGCCGGAGACGACGGGGAGCACGGGGAGGATAATGTTCCGCCCGTCCGGGATTCGGAGGTAGGGGCGGCTGTTCTACGGATCCGTTCCAAGAACACCGCCCCTGGGCCAGACGGGGTACCGGCCCGAGTGCTGGCCCTGGCCCTCAACCACATGGCAGACCGCCTCGGGGAGGTGTTCGACGCTAGCTTGGCGTCGGGACGCTTCCCTGAGTGCTGGAAAAGCGGGAAGCTGGTCCTATTGAGGAAGCCGGGACGGCCTGCCGATTCGGTCGCGGCCTATAGGCCCATCGTGCTGCTGGACGAGGCGGGCAAATTGTTTGAGAGGGTTCTTTCTGCCCGCATCGTCCGGCACCTCTGCGAGGTGGGCCCCGATCTGTCGGACGCCCAATTTGGTTTTCGGGCGGGGCGTTCGACAGTCGACGCCGTGTTGCGCCTGAGGGCCGTGACCGAAGAGGCCGTGAGCTGTGGCGGCGTGCTGTTGGCGGTGTCATTGAACATCGCCAACGCATTCAATAGTCTGCCATTCAGCTGCATCAGGGAAGCACTCCACTATCATGGGGTGCCAAAGTACCTGAGGCGGCTAGTGGCAGACTATTTAGAGGAGCGTACCGTCGTGTACGAGGACCGAGAAGGTAATTTGAGGTGTCGGCCCATGTCGTGCGGTGTTCCACAGGGGTCTGTTCTTGGACCCCTCTTGTGGAACATAGGGTACGACTGGGCCCTTCGCGCCGATTTCCCCCCCGGGCTGGGTGTAATCTGTTACGCAGACGATACACTGGTGACAGCCCGGGGGGCAAACTTCCAAGAGGCGGCGCGCCTGGCCACAGGGGGAGTCTCCCTGGTGGTCGGGCGCATTGAGGCGCTGGGCTTACGGGTGGCCCTAGATAAGACGGAGGCCCTGTTATTTCATGGGCCCCGTCGTGGTCCACCCCCTGGCGCCTCAATCGTGGTCAACTCGGTCCTCGTACCGGTTCGGGCCCAGATGAAATATCTGGGCCTGATCCTCGACGGGAGGTGGCTCTTCGACGAGCACTTCCGACAGCTTGCTCCAAAGCTGGTCGGCGCTGCGTCTGCCCTAGGGCGACTTTTGCCCAATATGGGTGGACCCAGCGTCGGCTGTACACGGGGGTTGTCCGGTCAATGGCACTGTACGGTGCACCGGTGTGGGCGGCGGCTCTGACCGCCCTGAATAGGGTACGCCTCTGGCGCCCTCAGAGGGTAATGGCGGGCAGAGCCATACGCGGTTACCGCACCGTTTCGACGGAGGTGGCATGCGCGTTGGCCGGAACACCCCCGTGGGATTTGGAGGCGGAAGTGCTCGCCGAAGTTTATCGGCGAGTGGCTGACTCCCGGGCGGAGAGCGGATTTCGCCCTCCGCCCGAGGATGTGCGCGAGTGGCGCGAAGCCGCTCGCCGAGCCACGATGGCTCGTTGGTCGTTCCGGCTGGAGACTCCACGCGCTGGCTTCGCCGCCGTGGAGGCTCTCCAGCCGGTCATCGCCGAGTGGGCAGGGCGGCAGCACGGGACCCTTTCCTTCCGGCTGACGCAGGTGCTTTCCGGGCACGGTTGCTTCGGAAAGTACCTGCACACGGTCGCTAGGAGGGAACTGAGTCCCGCCTGCCACCACTGCGACTGCAGTGAGGACTCGGCCCAGCACACGCTGGCGGTCTGCCCCGCATGGGCGGCGCAGCGCCGGGCCCTCACTGCAGTCATCGGAGTGGATCTCTCGCTACCGGCCGTAGTACGCTCCATGGCCGGTAGCGACAGTTGTTTTACCGCGGTCGCAACCTTCTGCGAGGTAGTAATCTCGCGGAAGGAGGCGGCGGAGAGGGCCCGGGAGGACAACCTCCACTCGGACCCGATCCGCCGCCGGCGAACCGGGCGGCGGAGGCCCGCCCATCACAGCCTCATGCCGCCCTGAGTGTGGCCGCGAATGGACGGGGTGGGTTTCCCCTCCACCCGCATTAGTTTGGCCAGCCGCGAGGGGGCGGCGTCCGCGTGTGCCGGACGTCGCCTAAAGAGAGGAAAAACACTGAGACGGAGCCCGCACCAGGAGCGGGCTGGCGCTAGGAGGGGTCCGGATGTCTTAACAACAGCTGTTCCCGGATCCCTCCTGTTACAGGCGCAGAGTGGCATACCGTGTGGTTTTAGTCGGTCCGAGTCCGACACACCACCCCGCCGCAAACCCCGGAGGGGTGACGGTCCGAGGGGATTTCCACACGTTAAAAAAAAAAAAAAAAAAAGGGTTTGTGTCTTAGTTAGTAGAAGTTTTCCTTCTCTCTGCAGTGCTGTTGTTCTGCGTAGTTTTTTTCCCTTAGTCGGCTCTTACGACACCCACGGTATGAATAGGGGTGGTGACACTCTGTATTCTTAATCCGTCACCACATGGTCGTTACCACGTGTCCTTACTATGTTTCTATGTGCTATCATGTTAGTACTTATTCATTATGTGATCGTGTTAGACGTGCCCCAGAATCCAGTGGTAACTATGGTTAGTTTAATTTCAGATAGCGTTTCGTAATATCTTATCATCATCACATCAACGGCCTTTAATAGTCTACTACTGGATATAGGCCTCTCCTTAGAAAGGTTTGGCCTACTATGCCACGCTGGCGAGACGGGTTGGTATAGGGTTTGTGTCAAGTTTTCCTTCTGAATGCAGTGCTCTTGTCCTGCTCTTACGACACTCACGGGATGAATACTGTTTTACCGTATTCTTAATTCGTAACCACACTGATAATATTTACTAGGAAATCTACAAGACTGTAATGTCTACTAGACCATTATTATCTTCAGTTCTTTGTTAATTTCTATTTATCAACGACCTCGTGTTTTTGACAGACTTTCAAAAGAAGTTTCTCTATTCGCCTGTTTTTTTTTTATGTATGTCACGCAATTATATGCTATTTGACTGTTCTCTTGACTTCTTCTCTAAGTTGGTCTGTGAATAAATTAAAATATGGGACGAAAAGTAGAGCTTATTACAATTTAGCACGATTTAAGCCCATTAAAATATTATTAGTTTTGTCGGACATCTGACACACAACGCCAACTAGTTTCAAAGTAAGCAGAGCATGTACTATGAAAACTAGATTGACTGAAAGAATACTTATATACTTTTTTAGGGTTCCGTACCTCAAAAGGTAAAAAAGGAAGCCTTATAAGATCACTTTCTTGTCTGTCTGTTCGTCTGTCCGTGTGTCACCACCGATTTTCTAAAGAACGGGTAGACGTAGCAAGTTGAAATTTATACCAGATACTAAGGTCTATGGTCCCTATCAGGTATATAAAAATCAAGGTCCTGAGTCAACACGATAAAAAGATATGGTAAAATTTCAATTTTCGCGAAAACTTGTAAGTACCAAAATTTACCTTTTTTTAACTTTTTTTTTATTTTTTAGAATTTTCTCTTTACTTGTGCTGTAAGACCTTGCTTTTAACCAAAATTGACAATTCTAGGTCAACCGGAAGTACCCTATAGGTTTTGGGTCGAAAACCTATATGGTAATTCCCGTTGACCTAGAATCACGAAATTTGGCAAAAAGAAACTTCTTACAGCACAAATAAAGAAATAATTCCAAAAAATAAAAAAAGTTGAAAATTAAGATAAATTTTGCTACTTACAAATTTTCTCGAAAATCTACGTAAAATCTGGGTAGGTACGGAACCCTCGGGGCACGAGTTCGACTCGTACCTGACCGGTTTTTTTTGTAAATACATACATATTATACATAGAAAAGGAAAAAAGTAAAAAAAAATTGTCTGTATTCTTTTTACTATTTTTATTAATTGCACCACGAGATCCCATTTATTTGATGGACGTTATTAAAGAAAACGACTGGTATAAAAGTAATTGTTAGAACAATTTTAAATATATTAGATAGGTTAATAAAACTAATGATAACTGACATCTAACATCTGATACCTATCTAATGATAAGTTTATGTAGGTATATTTAATTGCTTTTTACGTTTAAAACCTATTAGAACAGAATTTGTTTCATGAAATAATTACATGGCTTAATAACCTATGCTAGCTAGTTGTTCTCTTGTGGGCACTGAATTTTATTCATTAAACTTAATTATATAGATAATAAGCTTACTTTATAACGCGGCAAATACTGTTACGTGTCTGAGGCCTTGAACCTCACCGATTTGAGTTTACATATACTAAGATGCTCATTTTTCTTAGGGTAGCAAGACGACCCTCAGAAAAATCCAAAAGTCTGTTCCAAAGAGTCATTTTTCTGTTATTAAAGAGGGTAACTCTATTTCCTTACTACGAGGATAAAATCTTATATTAAAGTTACCATGCAGTGTTGATTCATTTCATGTATGATGAAACACTAGCATTTAAATAGTTTTTCCAATAAAAAGTTTTTAAAATCATTTGAAAGAATTAATTTGCCCAGAGTTGTCATACATAGTAAGAGGCTCTTTTGCGAAAATTTAGTTTTGTAGACTTGGTTAGGTTGCCACACATCATGCGGTAATCCCCTTTGGTTAGCACGACCGATGGAATGGTTATGTCGGACTCAAATCAACTAAAAACTGCACGTCGTGTCTGGTAGCAGAAGAAGGCCAGAAACAGGTCACACAATCAGAAACAGGTGGTAACAGAATCAGAAACATGTGATCTCCGAAGCATCCTTTCATCTGCGTCAGCTGACATGAGGGTCCCGTGTTGAGATCACCCCTATAAGCTATTTAACGAACATACTCGCACATTTAAGTGAATGAGTATACGTTAAATATTACCGAAACCAGTATAATGGTTTTTCACATAATATTAATTAGTGCAGTAATTAAGAAGAATGATAAATAAACCTGTTTGTAATCATTAGACTTGATATTTTTCTAGAATAATAAATTCTATTATGCAATAAACGTCCATGAAACTAGTATATCGGTTAATGTGTTATTCAATGTTCATAGCTATATAATTAGATAATATGTCCTACAATCAAAATGTAGTTTTGGCAAGCTAGTTTAATGTTGTTATCGTTATTTAAAAGACTTTATTCTGTTAACAATATTATTAAATTTAATATGCACGTTATTAAAATAGCCTCTTTAGGAAACGCAAGTTCGTGTTGAATCCTACTACTGAAGTATGAACATTTTTGAGGGCGATTACCTACATGCCTTTATCAGTCAGATAATTCGCCTGAGTTTTTTATTAGAAAGAAAAGCTTTTCATTGCACGAATGCAAAATGTTCTAAAAGTATATTCTCTTTATGAAACATTAATCGAGGCCCCCCCTATCAACAGAACAGGATTTCATTCCTTATTAAATTAATTATTTAGTTCCATCTCAGAATGTATAATAGAAGTTAAACGTTAGTTATTGATTGCAATAAAAATGATAACAAATTATTGTCAGCTAAGGTGTAACAAAATGTCAAAAGTTGTAAAAACAATTTGCCGCGTCTGGAGCGAAAACTAAAGCTCCTACGAAAAAAGTTAATAAGTGTGCGCAATAAAAAACAAAGAGAATGAACCCCCGGAGAGAGAGAATCGGACCATCAGATCGCCCGAAATTTGCAAATTTAACTACGTTTTTCTTGCAAAACTTGGAAAAATGATAACTCGCGTTCGGGAAGTGGTAGAGGGCTGAAATTTAGATGGTGGTTATCATTGTTGTAGTCCTGTAACTACAGTTAAATTTTCTAGTCAAAATGTTGTAAACTTTTTGCAAACCGTCGACTTTTGCAATAAGTTACCTTCTTTCAAGCAATTGGATGGGAATTTTAATTTTTGAAAGACGTTCTAATTTCGGCACCTATGTATTAAGGAGGAGTTTAACTACAAATATCCAAATTTTCAGATCATTTGACAAATATACATTTATTTAAATAGTCAATAAAGAACAGGTACTAGTTACAGGACTACAACACTGACAACATATTCAAATTTTGGCTCTCTACCACTTCCCGAACGTGAGTTATCAATTTGCCAAGATCAGATTTTTTTTACTTAACCGTTTGCAAGAAAAACGTAGTTAAATTTGCAAATTTCGGGCGATCTGATGATCCGATTTTGCTCTCCGGGGGTTCATTCTCTTTGTTTTTTTATAGCGCACATTTACCACATTTAACTTGTTTAAGGAGCTTTACTTTTCAATTTGCAATGCAATTTTGTTACATTTTTTTTTGCAATCAATTCCTGATCCTGAATCTTTAATTATAAACAAATCCGCTCCATTAGAATTTTTTCGGATCGGAAGCTAATTCTCCTTGTCTACGTACATTTTAAGCGGATCAAATATTGGGATGTGACAACATCATGAAAAGGTTCAAATTTTTTGTTCTGATATTAAGACTTATTTTTAAGAACTAACAAGTAGTGTCGCCATAAATAACAAAAGCCAATTGCTTTTGAAGTTCTTGACAATTTTAATAATTTATGTATTTTTTTGCAGGACCACGACGGTGCGCCTCCGACGCCTCCGAGAATATAATTACATTTTTTTTTCATCGAGAGGTCAGCCAACAATGAATTCCAGTAAATGTATTATAAATACTTATAGAAAATATGTCGGGGGGGACACAACAGCCGTCGCCAGCACGACTAGAAATGTAAGATCTTGTGAATTACGAGTAACGATAAGTTTAAACACAGAAGGTTGGATTAAAACTTGTGTTGTTGCCTTACTTTAAAGAAAATTGTATTAAAAATAACTTATTCTCGAATCAAGATTTATATCTTTCAATTTTTAATCATCAGTTTATTCGTTACTTTGAAACTTTTTGTTTTCATTTTATATAATGCATATTTATCGTCCTTGGTGCTATGTTTTTCCGAAATCTAAATTTGGATAAATACATTTTGTAAGTTAAAACTAAAGTAATTATTGATAACAATTGCGTTATCTGCCGTGATATAGAATAAATATGCGTTCACAGAAACGTCACAATAAGTGCAAAATTGAATCTCGTACTTTAAACTAAAGATCTGAATGAAAAGTATTAATATCAAGTGACTTGCCTACTAAAAAAGACAATACACAATTATTGAACGTCCTTTTTGAAATCGGGCCTTAGAAAAGTCGAAAATTGCAATACATAATGTTAACTGCGTTTGCCGAGTTTTTAGTTTATGTAATCGCCATCTCAGGGTTTACGGTCGCTTAACGAGCGTAGACTTTATGAATAATGCAAATATTAATAGCTCAACAGAAATGATAAATTTAACGATCTATCGTAGCTGTCTAAGGAAATGAGATTTCCTATTTATCGAGATTAAAACACGTGCTAAGACAAATTTCCTCCACGAATATGAACTATTTGCTACACTATTATTATTTATGTGCACTTTTTTTCTGTGTTACACTTAGTTCTAATGAAGCATGATTAGAAAAATGAAATACTCGATATGATGAACACATAGAGAATATTTTCTCGAACACTGTTGTTATGTTTTTGTTTTTCTGGTCAATGTAACGCATATTCCACTAGTTTTAGTTCATTTCAATTGGTTTGGGTAACATTGTGAAAAATAGTATTTATCATTTTATCAATATGTTTATGTTTCATTTACAAAACGTTAGAGATTCTATTTATCAGGAAAAATAAATATAACAGATATAATTTGTTTTTTTTTTACTTAACCCTAAACTGTTACGTGAAGCATCAATATCTTTTGGTGCTTCACGTTTGGGCGCATTATGTTCAATTCGCAATTGGTCCAGTTAGTAATTAAGGGGCGTCCGTGAAACGTTTTTTTACCACTTCCACGTTGGTGAAATATTGCCAATTGGACATTCTGCGGCTGAACCTAATAGATTAATTAGTAAGTGGTGTTAAATGTTTTAAGAAACAAGTATGTGCCCGCTACCAAGTATGTGCAATCGTTATAATACCCTTCCGTAACACCTGCATTGACTTGATACTTATATATTTCTATAAATACACTACAGTGCAAAACGTTAGTCGAGTTCGCTAGAACAAGCTAAACATAGCTGTGCCAATATCACAGACAGCTACATATACACAGATATAAAAGGCATTTTAAAAGGTGCATTTGTGTAAATAAAAAGCCATATTAAATTAAATTGCGTCCTTGGTTTAAATAATCCAAATAAGTAGATCTCGAGCTACAAGCATAAATGGCAGAGACAACAGAATAATGCGCCCGTTAAGATTTCGGGTTCGACTCCCATCTAGATCGAACACCATCGGGTGAACTTGTCATCCCACCACTACCCCCAGTAGTAAGTAGGGAAGGTGAAAAACAACGAAAGAATTATTTAACACCGGTTTTCTGTGAGTCCCTGGTATGACTCCGGTCGAACCGGCCCATTTGTACTGACAAGGCTCTCATCCGAAAAATTCGACTCCCGACTAAATCTAACACCATCGGATAAACTTTTTGATATGACAAAGCTAGAAATTTGTCCTCATGGTGTTAGGCTATCATTTAACATAGAAAAAGGCTACGTATAACTCATTCCCAATACGCACGGTCAACCCAGACCGCGTACCTGTGTAACGTCGGTGATGTCCACTCAGCGAGTGCACACTGACATACAACTTCCATCGACGGCTTATCCTGCTCGTACAGTGCACTCGCACTCGCCTCTGAAGTATGTGACCGCACTAAAAAGTATCATAATCTGTACAAAATAAATAAACCTCGCAAATTATTTTTACCTCTTTAAAAATGTGGAGGACGATACACACGGACGTACAACACGCCCATACTGTCGCACTCGCTTCTGAAGAATGTGACCGCGCTAAAAATGCTATAATTTGTTCAAAATAAATAAGGTTGCGAATTTTTTGGCTCTAAAAATGTGGAGGGTATACAATCAACATTTTGTTTAAAAGCATATATACTATTGTAATCAAAATTCCCCATATCCATTGTAATAAGCACCGACTGACTTCGCGACTACGCAACAGGTGGCTTTTCCACGCTATATCGCCGCCAGTTTTTTAACCCCTTGTTTTCTGTACAAAATAGGTAGCTACAGAATAGGGGGGAAAATAGGTAGGTTATTAATTTTGTTGCAACTTTTTATACATTACCTTCTTTTCCAGATGACGACAAGCAACTAGTGGTTATAAACATTATCTATTGGTAAACCTGCGGCGTCACTCGCGTTCTCAGTTGAACTCCATTATATATTCAGCTGGTATTCACATTTTTATAACCATCAAAAAATGTTTAACGACTTGGGTTTTACGGCTTGTAAAGTAGGCTCTTTGCCTACCGCTTTCAAGCACTTTTTCGTCAATTTTACGTTAATAATGTTATTGATGCAGTTCCGTGAAGGGGATCTGAATAAGCTAGTACAACATCCTCTAGACCCGCAGATTGCCGGGTCTAAGTCTCAGAAAACGGCCATAAAGGCAGCCCTACACAAAACTATGGCTAAATTAACTTAGTCTGGAAACTGAATTCATAAAATAAATAAATAAATTTTAGTTTAAACCAAATAAACTGTTATATTTGGTTACTATTGTACACGTCTAGGTTGACCTGTAGAATAGTGTAAGAATTGTACCGATTGTAGTTAGAAAGCAATGATTGCAGTACAGTACGAAGGCAAAATACTTACACTTTTGATCTGTAAAATATTAAATAAAATTACAATGATCTGAAACACTGCAATGCTTTTCAACTTCTTGTATTTACAACATAGAAACTAACAGTTTAAAATGTTTTCACTCATTCACTAGATTAACTGGTGAAATAACTCAACTTAATAGATGTAGTTAAAATCACTAACCGCACTAAGGTAACATTATTGAATAAATAAAATCTGTAAAAATAGACTTGTCATTCTCTACAGTTGTATAAAAATACCTTAGTACTTACGTACGTACAAGTAACAATTCCTTACATACAATAAACGTTTGTATTATGAAATTTTTAAGATACTGTCTTAACTCTTCTGATAACCTTTCGCATCATGAGTCTTGTATTCTATCAACTTCACTTTTAACTTTTTTTAATAATGCACTTATTTTTTTGTACTTTCCTGTTGAGTTTGGAAGGTTCTCGAAATTAATGATGTCACAAATGTTTTTAGCGAATTTATCGTCTGACGGCAGTTTAACATATGATGAAGCAATGTTTAAAACTGGGGTACCGTATTCGGTATCTTTAACGAGTCCAGTCTTACTGTCAGGAGTCTTAGCTATGCTAGAATCAAAATTGGTCGGGCTTGCCATGAGCTGTGATAAGTTTATCACAGATTCTTGTGAATCCAGAAGTTGAGAGCTTAATGAGGAATCCTGTATGCTTTTTACTTCACAACTTGAATTTGTTTCTTGCGAGTCAATAACTTGCGAATCTGACAGGGGCACTTGTGTATCCACAACTTGAGAACTTGATTCTTGTGTGTTTACTACTTGTGTTGGAATACTTGGTGAAGTATCCTGAGAATTCCTTTCTAAAATTGGGATTTCTGGTTTGTTACTGACAGAAGTATCACCTACATTTGCATCTTTGTCAGAAACATTTTCATCATTCGTGGCTCTAACAATAACTTCGGGAGCATTTGTGTTAGCAGTCCCATTATTATCAGTATTTATATCATCTATTATATTGTCAGCATTTGCATTATCGTCAGTAACTTTTTCGGCATTTTCATTGTCGTCACCGGCTTTGTCCTCAATTGTGTTATCGTCAGAAACTTTGTCAATAATTTTCCTCTTGTCCTCATTTTCTTTAGCATCATTAATTGAAATATCTGTGATCTCTTCTAGCGACTCTTCAGTCTTATCTATCACAGTAATATCAGTTACTTCTAGAGCATTAAGTAATAGCTGCTTCTTTGCCTCCAAGTCATCCAGAGACGGGCTGGCGCGACTACTACTCTCTGTTTTATCCTAAAAAAGGAATTTCAGTTTTGGGAGTAACAAATATTAAGTAAAAAACTCCAGCAGTTGGCTACCATCATTTAAACGACCATTTCAACAATCGTTAAAATAATGATAGTAAATACTTTGTTTTAGTATATGATTAATATTCAATTATTTTTACTTACCACCTCACTGTCATCCTCATCAATTACAATGAAATCAGCCATGGGTATGGGAATGTCTCCAACTTTTAGAACCTCAATTACTTCAACATCATCCTCAGAATTTCTATCCTCTTCTTTCTGATCTTCCTTCTGTGGGGATGGCAGAGGTGGACTAGAAGTTGGCAAGGGCGGTGGAGTGTATACAGGCGGAGGGCAACTTGGTGGTGGAGGAGGTGGAGGCGGAGCTTCATCAGGGAGCGGGGGAACTGAAGGAAACTCAGTTAATTCTGCAATTTTAAAACATAATTGCATTAAAATATTTTATTTCACTATAGAATGCCTAATGCTAAAAGAAGAGTATTATAAATAGTTTCACGTATATATGTCTGTTAGTTGTACCATCTTAGCTCCTAAATGAATTCATCAAATTAGATTTAATGTTTTTTATTGAAAGTTGACTTTCGACGATTGTTCCTTTTTAATCATTAAAGGCATTATTATTATATTAAGTCCACTATTAGTGCGACACCCGAAGCGATAAAAATCACGAGTCACCTAATGAACTCACTTTTAAACTTAAAGTAAATAATTAAGGAAAACAATTTCCTACTAGATACACGGAATAATGCATATCCAATTATTCTTATACCATTATGTAGAATACCATATCTTTTTAACTTTCTTTTACATATTTTTTAAAATTCAAAATTTCTATATTTAGCAAATATTTTTAGACTGTCTTACTTAGCTTTTTCGAGTGATAAATAAATATTTTGGTGAGTAATGGTCCCTTTAGTGCTTTATAAATTTAAGCACTAAAGGGATATGACCCGTAGGACCCGTATATGGTTCTGCAAAAGAATAGTATGGTTAGTTTTGATCTTACCATCACCACTGTCCAGCTCCATTTCAGTCTGACCTTCTATCGTGGTATTCTTGGAGTCTGCTGAAGGGAACATTGTCAGCTTCTTGCGTTTGTATGCCTTCATTGCATTTGGGGCTAGAAACTGGAGCATTGCCATCTTGCTGTCCTGATCAGCCATGGGGGGAAGACCCATTATATGTGCCTCCTAGAATTATATATTCATAATGAGATATAATAGGTATAATAATAATAATATTTCGGACATCTGACACACAACGCCATCTAGTTTCAAACCAAGCTGAGCTTGTACTATGAAAGCTAGACTTACTGATAGAATACTAACTTTTTTTGTAAATACATACATATTTTACATAGAAAACACCCTAACTCCGAAACTAATATTTGCAGATCATACAAACATTTGGTCCGACCCGGGAATCAAACCCGAGACCCCAGCACAGCAGTCACATACGCTACCACTGCGCCACCGAGGCCGTCGGGCAATTGATTGGGCATTTCTGCATTTAACTTACGTACATAATAAAAACTAACGTAATATATACTACAACCTGCCTGACTCTATGTAGAATGTGTTGGTGATAATTACTATCATGAAAATTGGGTCATTAAATATATACAACTTCAACATAGAAACAGCTTTTTGTAGTGGGTTCGTAGTGGGTTCTTTATAACTAGTTACTCTAGGTTTTGTTTCACTGTATGATATAATTACCATAACCGTCTGCTCTCATACCGAAACCGGTCAGATCATCAACAATACTATACGCGCCGCATAGGAGTATCACGTGAGTTGTAAGAAAAACAACAATTCCAAGGAAAAATTGAAAATAAAAATTAATTTGTTACTAAGGCAGATTCCATACATACCTCTTTATATCTTGGACTAGGCAATACATTAAATCCAGGAAAGTCTAATATTTTCTTGATGTCAAACTTATCTTTTGAGCCTGGCTCTATAAATTCACCTTCTTCATCATCTGCTTCCAAAATCGCGTTGCCCTGTAATTTTAATAATTTTTGGGGTCGGGAGATTTGTTTACGAAGCCCTAAGCAAACATGGTCTATCTGGTAGTGGCTTACATTTTGGGCCACTTTGTTGGTCTGATTAGCAGAGAGTTCGGTAGAATAGTAGTGGGTCATGGCATAAAATATATATGAATACCAGAACGAAGATCCTACTTCGCAAAATCATTTCAATGAGTAGCGACTGCTACTACGAAACACAGTAATTCAATTCTATACCTTTTGATGTTATTTGGAGGTGTTGAACATGTTTAATTACACATTGGTTCTTTACTGTCATTTAAGCAGCGTAATATAATGCTATATGCTCTCACTTTCATCATAGTTAAGTAATACCTATCAAACGATGTAACGCAGCACGTATGTAAGTACCGATTTCACAAGCGACCCGGGCCACAGCACAGCACACAGCAGCCCGGATTTACTGAATTAAGCCGGACAAGCTGAGGCCTCGATGTTCTTGTAGCGCCATGTCAAAAGTGCCGATTTAGCTTATGTTAATCATAGAGAGGTCGCCGCTCCTAGTCTTGTATGCTCTGCCTTACAGCCCAAAATATTTAACAACAAGAATGGTAGCTACTTAAAGTAATAGAACAGCTTGGTGACTGCCGTTCTACATCAGTTTAAGTCTTTCTTCTTCAACACCATTTAAAATATCTAGCTCTCCTTATCTTCATGTTCTTACTAATACTTACTTACCAATGTTATAAATGTGAAAGTTATTCTGGCTGTTACACTTTCACGGCTAAACTGCTAAACCAATTTTGATGAAATTTAGCATGGAGATACTTTGATTCTTGAGGAAGGACATAGGCTACTTTTTAACGCCACAACCAACATATACGCGGGCAGAGCCACGGGCCAAAGCTAGTCTTTTATGAATGCAAAAAGAGTTTTACTTACTGATGAATCAAACATGGCTATTCCAGAATGCGATATCCTCGCCTCTTCTAACCAACCTGGGGGGTATCCTAACAACCGCATTCTATAGATATGTAATGGTAACTCGTGTCTTTTGAGTCCTAGTGCATGACGCAACTGTCCTGATAGTCTTCCAGGTATCAAATGGCCAAATTTTTGCTCATCTTCTACATGGTAACGTCTGAAAATAAAGAATTGACATGTACATTTAATAAATAATATAATATAATATAATAAATATGGTGGTGGTGTGTATGGTTTAAGAAACAACTCCAATAAATTATCACCAATATAACTTGAAATTGTAATTAAATTCCTCAACACTATACATTTTAACTTATCATTTTAAAAATCATGTATGATGGACAAAACCTGTATTTACAAAATGATACAAAAGACCTAAATAATACAACTAGAGATAGAAATAAATGACGTTTTAAAAGGCAATGTGTTTATTAATTGGGTTAATTAAATGAGAAGAAATTGTAAATTATTTTATATAACGTTATAATCTAAATTTATGGTATTTAGATTCTACTCTATTTCTTCTAACATATGAATATCTATTTGAGTGTAATTCTTTTTGAGTTAATTTTCATTAAGTAAAACATGCTTAAAACCTTCTTTGTTTTTATTATCCCATACCGTATGTAATATTAGCACATACACAGTGTTAACATTAATTTTGTACATTTTTGTTTGTTAATTTAAGGAATGTGCAATAGTTTGTGTGTGATCATTCAGCTACCTTCAAGGCATGAAGCTGGCCATTTCCAGAGTACTATTACTTAAGTAGTGATTTTACCTTGATATGGTCCTTACATTTAAATTCTACTTGTAAGCAATGATGCCAAATATTTAAAAAAAAAAAACTTCTGAACATGAAACATATAATCACTGTTAAAATTAAATTAAATATCACATACCCAACTCTAACTGGCAAATTCTTTCTCTTATTTGCTATCCTAGCAAAATCCTTTGGTTTTGGACAATCTCTAAGTCCATGATTGCCATCACAATTAAAACAACTGCGTCCTCGGTGGGCTGGTGGAGGAGTTGGCTCTTTTTCAGGTACGTTGGAAATCACAGTTGATGTCTGAAATTTAACAATGTGCAATATGAATAAATTGATTTCTTTTCAGGGATAAGGGGGCAAATGGGGGGTCACGGAAAGTTATAAACCTACTACCCCTCATAAACGCCTGCAACTCAGGAGTCACAAAAGCTTGAAAGAACTTACGGTTCAAATCACTGGACGATATAGGTTATTAGGGTTGAGAAATTGTACTTATTAACCAACCTGACTGTATCTTGGTACATCATCACACCTATCATCACCTGGATCTGTGTCCACAAAAAACAAATTGTCTTCTACTTTCTCTTCTGCAATGTCAGGCAATTCTTCATTTAAATCTTCAGGCCAAATATCTAGTTCTAGATCAGTCTCACTGTCAGAAACCTGACTATCACCTTCATGTTGTCTAATTAAATTTAACATAAATGCCTTAATCTGCTGTTTATAATTAACTGCCAATTTATTATTTTTAAATCTCACGGTAATGAGTGGTGTTTTATTTTCACAGCCCTCTACTCCTAAGTCACTGTTACCAGGCGAATCTATAACAATATCTTCATTAAGAATAGTAGTTTTGCAGATTTCTGTGATAGGTTTCTTAACGCAGTCGACGACGTCTTCATTCTGTACGGAATCCAAAACGTTTTGTGATTCAACGCTAACAAAATCAACTGACATTTTCCCTCCATTCTGAATAATCGTGGACGATGCAACATCGCTAACTTTAACATCGGATTTATCAACAGTAACATTTTCGATACCAGTTTCTTCGATTTTATCATCAGTAGTAATTGTGTTAGGGCTGATGACCGTCTCCAAACGTTTCGTTTTGGGTTCTTTAACCTCATCGTCACTGCTGACTTCAATGTCCTCGTTATCCAATTCGTAAATAATATTGTTCACACCCGCTTTCCTTTTTGCCATGATAGTATTCAATCATCAAGTTATATTTCACTGTATAAAGTATAGTCATCAACGTATTTTCTTCATCAAAATATATTTATTCACAAAGACACCGAAACAAATATATTTTGACAATTAAGCTACAATACATACAACTGTGTAAACTGTAATAGACATACATAGACTACAAACGCGTAGTAATCAAAACTGTCAAAAGTCAAAACAGAGTAACGGATGTGAACGTATGTTACTTAGATGTAAATCATCTCCCTTTTCCGTTTCAAAACTTAATTATCTATTTAAACAATATATTGCTTGTTCGCCATTTATCAAAACTAAAGGAACGGAATGCTTAATGTAAATATAGTATGTCTTGAGGTCATTCCCAGCTCCAGCTTCGCTGCGCTTCTAATTCATATTTTTGTCAAACTAGATTTTTATTACATGTTACTAAAAAGTGTTGTACATTGAACAATAACAAAAATTCGATTAAATGGAATATCCTATTTTTCAATTTGAGGTTAATTCCAGTTGAAATTGAAATTAATTTCGGTTTGCAAAAGTTGATAAATTCTTAATCAGGTCCAGGGCTGCTAACCCTACGAGGTTCCTCGTACTAATGCGAGATTTACGACACCGAATATTTTGATATTGTCATTCAAATTGCATGATTTTTTTCAATTCAACATGTTTGGGCGTTGACCGTCGATTTAAAAATTTAGCATTCACGTTAAAGGAATAACTTTTCTCCTGGTAAAAAAGCTTTCTCCGCATGCCTCTTAAGTTGCAATCTCAGCGAGTTCTTCTATCTGTTTAGCGTTTACAATTGGAGGAGCACTGTTATGGCAGTTTAAAATTCGGTTAACAGCTGGACGCAGTTTTAAAGTAATCAGTTTCAGTTATGACTGTTTCCGTAGATCATCACTTGCTGCAACAGATCGCTTGAACCACATGTCTATTCTTTAACGGGTGCAATCAAGCTTGGTAATTGGTCAGGTTTTCAATAGATTGTGTGCTACTAATTTATGCATGTGGGCTAAAGAAATGACGGTTTTTTTTGCCATCGCACTATCAATAACTTTCACTACATAATTATGCTCCACCATCAGTCAACACTCCCAATACTTTATTTGTATCTATCAGCCATTCTTCGCAAGTTAGTAACAGCTACCATTGCAATGTATTCAGCGGTATGCAATTCTGTATGAGTCTGTTCTCTCCCAATGTGAGTGATACCATTGTGTCTTTATAAAAATCTATAATTTTTATTATTCGATTATGTATTTTTTGTGTAATACTAAATCAATGTTAAAACATCGATGTTCTATCTTTTAACATCGATGATCATCGATCATCCCTACCGTCTTGTGAATGTGAAGTGTATGGATAAGATAGGTTAGAATACATTGAATAATTGAATTTTTAGGAAGCGATACAATGTCTTATTTATTTCGAAAGCTAGCACAGACAAATCCTAAAAACAGAATCTATGATGCACAAATATTTGTTATTTCATGCCGTAAATTGAGTATAGTTCCATCACTGTATGGTAAGTATATTAACAAAGATACAGAAATTATGAATAGGGATTGTTATTATTTTGATATAATCTTGCCATAGATGGAGAACAAGATCCGGCACCAAAATTCTTCTCTTCAAATGTCCAAGTTATGCTGAAAAGACTAACTAGACCAGACTATAACAAAGTGTTTCGTAAAAGGACTAATCAGGGCTTGACTATTCTCAAAACACCATCTTATAAGTTCCTAACAAATGAAGAATTGGAAGTGGAGTTGGCTAATGCTAAAAAGAAGGCCGAAAAGTTACTTCAAATGCCTCCTGTAGTTAAGGTAAATATAAAATTAAATAAAAAAATTAACTTCGCTATTCGCTTCGCTATTTAGCTTACAGGAATGGATTTAGAAAAAATCATTTATACATATAGAACATTCTTTTTTAACTACATAATAAAACCTTTTTTCAAATATAGGTGGATATTTACACAGAATATGAGACATGAAATGTGTAGTAAATACAAAATACATATTCATTGCACTTGTATTTACTACACATTTGCTTTACTTTTTACGTGTTTGCTTTTGCTGCTTGAATGCAGCCTCATCTCTCCAAGCAAAGAAAACCAACCTTAAGTTAAAAAAACAAAACAATGTCATTTTTATAAAACATAATTTGAAAAGCAATACTGTAATAAAAAAAAATTAACTATGTCTTTGACAATGATGAGCTTGCTGTTAAAAATAAATCATTCTTTCCTTCCACAGATTCAAAAACATATAGATGATGTCCTCTCCAAAGACCCGGCTTTGATTGGATATGATACAGCCAAATATCTATTTACTGATATCACCTTTGGTGTTGCAAATGAGCACAGATTTATCATAGAAAGGTATGGTTTTCATGAAAATAATTTATAATTATTGCCAATGTTTAAAAAATATGTAATTATAAAGTATCTCATTTATCTTATTGTGTACTAGTGAACCAGCCCAGTTTCGCACATGTGCAATGTTATCTACATTGCACATGTGCTAATACTAATATCTATTGATAGGACTATCTATACTACAGGACATCTATAAATATGCAACATTTATAGGTATGCTGCCACCCGGGACAGACGTACGGCTAGACTGTCGTTGGGCCCCTGCATTTTAAACCTCTAATATCTTCTAAAATTTTCATTGTAGTGATATGCTGTATGGAGAAATTTTAATCTACATTAAATGAACAATGTGTCTAACGTATTTAATATGATAAGGAATAATAATGTATTGTTTAAAATATTTTTGTAAAATTTAAAAGATAAAAATAGTTACTGTGGGTTATCCTTAGGAGATAGAAATATACCACCATGTACTTATTTGTAGATCTTTTTAAGATAAACAATTCCATAGTACATTATTTAGTCTATCTATTAAGATTTAGCAGGCGTTTGCAATGTAAGCTCACAAAACTATGGTTTTTGCGACAAATCTTTGAAATTCTTGGATGCCTCTAATATAATATGAACATTGTATTATACTTATAAATTTTTCTCTTGAATCACTGTCATTGGTGAAATCTGCATTAAAATCCGTTGCTTAGTTTAAAGATCTAAGTATACAACACAAAAAAGCAACTTTATTTTATACTATGTAAAGATACCAAAAAATTTAATTGGTTTGTGTATAACTCAAAAAGTTCTTACACAAATGTGTTTTTATCTATTTTTTGCGTTTTATTCTTAATGATATTTAAAAAGCTATAGTTATCAAAGTGATGTATTTATATGACTTTTAATATTGATAGGTACTCTTAATTAACCGACTTCGAGAAAGGAGAATTTTAAAAATTTCTCTTTTTAATGTTTAGTAATATTTATGAACCACTTTGGAAACTTCCTTTCTGGGAACAGATAATAACCTCACACATCTCACAGATGGACATTTGATCCCAAACTAGGCAGAGCCTGTACTATGGAAACGAGACTGCTGATAAACATACTTATATATTTATAAATACATATTATAGATAAAATACACCCAGACACAGAACAAATGATCATGCTCACCACACAATTAATTGTCCTTGGTAGGTATCAAACCCACAACCTCTAGCTTACCAGTTAGGATCACTAACCACTAGAGCAACAGGCTCATCAAATATTTTGGTCCCATTCGGATTTAAAGAAAATAACAAAATGAAGAAAACAGTTAATTACCATTTGTTATTATATAAATGTTTTAAAGTTGGTAATACATTATTAAAAGTTATTTATTCTTTTTTCAGGGACCCTGATGGCATTCTTCGCAGCTGTGACCATGATGTTAGGAAAAGATTAAACCAGGTAAATATACTATGAATCTAACTATTATAAATGATGCCGAAAATAGTTTATTTGATATGCTTTGAAACCATTACCACTGTAACTACTTAGCCATCGCCATGAAAATATGTAAACAAATTGTTAGGAGTACAGAGGTTATCAAGAGAAATGCTTTGAACTAAAAGTGAGTGGCTTATGATTTAATTGTAGTTCCTTTGTCAGTGGTTTAAAGTGATTTACTTCATGCGACTTCAATGGGTCTGCCTTTTTATCCATTCTAATTTTAAACTGCATTGTCAGATGGCAATCTAGTTATTTTTTAAATTATTTGTAAAGCTTAAGCATAAGGGTTTTTTATTGCTGATTATTAAAGAGTAGAAACTGTTAAATGATAATCACAGACTCATTAAGTCTAGATATGGTTTCATAAATAGCAAATTCACTATTTCGGTCTAGTTGATCATCAATGAAGTATATATGTAATTAAAGTCTTATATCTTTAATAAATAAGTAATGAGTACCATTCACATAAGTTTTTTAAATCATAGTCATACAGTCATCACTATTTCCTTTTTATAAAATGGAACACAATAGTCATAAATCATCTTTCTGTTAAAGAGTTTCCTTTCTTATTTGAAGTAATTTCTATTTCAGACATACTTCCCAATGAACGGTCGAAAACTGAGAGAGCCACTTATGTTTACAGACCAGGAAAAGCTGTACAGTTTATTAGATAGGGAGAAGTATGAGTTTGTACTTGACCGTGCATGTGTGCAGTATGAACCAGATGAACCTTCTTATCAGAAGATCACCAGCATTACATACCAGCATATTGATACCCTAAGCAAATATGAACTTCTGAGGTTAGTAAAGTATATTTTTGTGTTAATGGCAAATAATTTAGAAACATCAAATAAAAAAAATAAGCTTACATGTCATACTTCACTAGTTTAGTTGCCGCACAAATTCTACATCCCAGGTGTACTGATTTTGTTGTCTGTTGTGGAGAGATAAAACATAGTTAACCAAGTTTTTGTTTTTTTTTTAGATCAACTAGACACTTTGGACCTTTAGTCTTTTACCTGACCTGGCATCAAAGCATAGACAATTTAATATTGGAGTTACTACAGAACAGTGCAGTTCGGGATGCAGTGCTGCTCACAGCATTGAGACAAGATCTACATGGTGATGTAGTTAATGGAGAAAGTTTACCTTCACTTGTGCATCAGGTATGATGGTCTTTATGTCTCAGTGTTTTGTATGTCAGCATATTGTTCTAGAAATATTGTGGCTTAAAAACTCAGTATTTAGAATTTGCATTTGCACTAAATGGGATCTTCAAGGGTCGCGTTTAAGAACATTCCCTTTTGTGAATAGCTGGACCGAATGTTGTAATTCTTTCACACACAATGCCAGCAACTTTTGGCCTCCGGGGTATGGCGGTAGGTTGGGAGCCCCCCGCCCCGTTGCTGAAGTCTGCTTTCGGCTTTCGAGTACTAGCGTTGTGTTGTGCGATGACTGCAACCAAAATGCCGTCTAATTGTGACTATGAACGTGTATTGCCTCTAATAAACGGATTTTCAAGAATGACCTTCGAAGATTTTGAAGTGTACACTTCAAAATCTTCGTAAGTCATTCTTGAAAATCCAAAAAACATGCTGTTACGCAAGTGGCGACAACCACATCATCTCTCATATAATTTTCTAACATGACGATGACAACACGACAAGTCGGCCACTTTCTGCATTTTAAACTTGGACGATTCTTTTCGTAATTAAAATTAATGTCTTGGCGGTGATGTTAGCGGCTTCGTCCATACATCCATCAATCACTATAAAATGAGCAAAAAACGAAAAAAAAAGGAAACAACGTTCAACTTAAACGAGCTTTCTACACGGGCGGCACAATCACAACTTGAGAAATAATTTAAAAAAATGGTTGTAAAATTTAATATGATCTTATGTAAAGTTAACCCTTATCATACATTTCAGGTGTTAGCTACTCCAATTCAACTCGCCAAACCCGAGTGTCTAACTGAGGAAGATATTCAGTTAGACAGCAAGTGCCTGGAATGCATAGAGAAGTACATAAAAACTAATTCTTCTATGAAGAGTCAGCAAGAACTAGCTCTTCAGGGCTTTAGGGAGAATTACAAACAACTGATAGAACTCAGCAGAGGCTTGAAGAAAGCCCACGGCAAAGCGTAAACTATAGTAGAATAAAATATATGAGTAGTTAAGTTTTTATGATATTTTTATTGTACTACCTGTTTTAAAGATTAAATTAAATAATTTAATCGAATTTCTGGTTTTCTTTATATTCAGTAACTTGTATAAATCTGAATATAGCGTGGGATTTGCTAACCCTCCGATTGTTTTTTGGAAGTATGACAAACCTAACTTCTATACCTTGTTGTAAAAGAGTATTACCTATGCCTTTTGGTAATGTAATATTTAGCGGACGTACCTTGTATAGCTGTAGTGTTTACACAAAAGTTCGTCAACCGAGGTAAGGCCCGGTATCTTCCAAAGCAGAAAGGAGAGGAGACGAGAGGAGATGGGTTTTGAATAACTAATTAGATTTCGTTATTTCCTCATCTCCGCTTAGCTTCGGTGGAAATGAATCAAGCGGAGAGGAGAGGAGATGTCTCACTTAGAGCAAGCGGCGCGGCAGAGCGGAGAAGTGTGTAGTTGGCGGCCGGGCGGGCACCTACGCTCGCGCGTGCCGTTCCCCGCTGCCTTCTCCGACTGTGACATTTTAGATGGTTTCTTATCCAGAGTCTATGTCGCCGTCGATAATTTCAATATTGAAGAATTAATCGTATTCCTTCAACCTCTAATTACTCGAGCTCTCACAGCTTATATCTCTGCTACACACAGCTCACTTCTCCTTTCTGCTACGCATCTCCTCTCCGTTTTGGTGGAAATAACCTGCCAGCTTCGCAGCCCATCTCCTCTCGTCTCGTCTCTGCTGTGGTGGAAATTGGGTCTTTGCCCGGCGCGCAAATGAATCATCGTACTTAAAACGTAGTTCCCTTACATATATTAACTCGGAAAGCCAATACCTATATAAATATCTCGTTTCATGGTGTTTGCCTTGCTTCCGAAACGGCTTGAACGATTTTAATGTATTTCTTTCTGTATATTTGGTAGAGATAAGAACAGGTCGTAAAGTATTTTTTCATCCTGTTACCCTACATTTTTTTCAATTACGTTAGATTTTTTGTTAATATTTATATGGCAGAGCAACGTTTAGCGGATCAGTCAGTAAATTATAAAAATACCACTGTATTTTAATTCATAAATAAATTGCTGGAAAGGTCATCATTTAAGTATTAACGAACAACAGTGTTTGCTATTTGTAAAAGATATGGAGGGTAGAGGCGAGGAGAACCATCTCATATGGGGGAAAGTTGATAATTGTCCAGCTGTATACTGAAAATAGAGGTCGCTGGCGTACGAGAAACGACGATATGAACATAGCTGTTATAGGCGAGTAAAGTGTACTGAGTAGACTTGCAACGAATAGTATATTCGGCAGTATACCGAATACCGAATATTCGGCGAGGCCCCTGACCGAATAGCCGAATATTAGGCAAAAGTATTCGGCTGGATTTTAGCGCCAAAAACTTGTACAGACGTGAATTAAATTATGTACCTGTTTTATGTACCAATGACTACTTAATAAATGATTATAAAAGAAATGAGAACCTTACCCTTCTAAATTTTGATTACCACAATAATTCAAATACATAGAATCCTCCATTTTTCCAATTCAGAAGATGATTATGTAGTATCATTTAAGTAGTCATTGGTGCATAACACAGGTGTTATGCACCAATGACTACTTAAATGATTATAACAGAAATAAAAATATGAATAAATACGTAATCAATCGTTTTTAATTTTTAATTTTACCAATTATTTCTCAATGACAAGATATATTATTTAAGTATTCGGTATTCGGCCGAATAATATGTAGATATTCGGTATTCGGCCGAATATAATAAAAGCAGCCGAATAGGCCGAATACCGAATAGTAACCGAATATTCGTTGCAAGCCTAGTACTGAGTTAAAATATAATACTTTTAGTGTCTGAAAGTTATTAGAGGTTTATTTATTGTCTATTTTCGCAGTCTAGTACACAGTGTCTAATTACTATTTAAGTCAATATAAAATTTTCAGTGTTTTTCTTTCAATGTTTATTTATCTACTTTCTTCAAAAAATTATCCTTATGCTACTGTGCTGCCCCTAACTTAACGCATTTTGACGGACACTCCATACACAGATATTTCTTGTTGCCTCTACCTACCACCCATAGTAAAGGACAATGCAATACGTAGGTCGGAGATATGAGTGAGTGAAGGGTAGATTTTTAAATTGAAGGCAAATCTATATCTTTAGAAGGCTTAACCTACCCCAATGCTTTGAGGTGTCCCACGGTGCGAGAGAGATCGCTGCTCACAAAGGCCTCTCACCGCATGGCAATCGTGATTATTACTAACGTGACTCGCATATGCAAAAATTAAGAAAGAGATGGAGGGGGCCTGCGTGCTACGATCTCTCTCGCACCCTGAGACACGGTGAGGCTTCCCTTGCGTGCTCTATTTCTTATATTATCTCTATGTTAGAAGGTCAGGTTCGTATGACTGTCACTTGGCTATTCGGCGTGAAGTTTGAGACCTCCGACTTGAATGTCTATTTAAATTTTTATAATTTATTATAAAATAAATAGAAACCAAGTGCAATACATAAGTATTTTGAAAACACATTTATTGAAAGTCGTCTATTGCTTATGTCAATTTCGTTTGAGAAGGACTCTGTTCGTTGCCTCACACCTGTTCGTAGTAGCCTATATTTATAATTTTTTAGACAATATTTAAATGTTAGTGTGAATACTGCGTAAATTATCAAACCTCTTTGCATGACCACAAAATAGAGAATATAATTATATATTAAGATAATAACTGTCACTTTGTAGAGAAATGTACATAGATATCATGTCAAAGCTTTTTTAAATATATAGTTTTAGTATTATTATAAGTAATATTATTTTGTAATTTCCACAACACCCATGCCCTTCTATCGTAAACCACGAGAATTTACGCCTCTATTGATCGCGGCAGAAAAGAAAGCTGTCAAAAATGGTGTACATCACGCTATATTTACATCGAGATTTGACAGATATGTTGGTGACTGGAAAAATGATTTAAAAGAAGGTAGGCACTTAGATCTTTAAGTTCAAGTGGATTGCGGATGGCGTAGTGGTTTGAGAGGTCACCTCGCCGCTTCCTACTGCGCTGAGTGTTGTGGGTTCGATTTCCACTT
This sequence comes from Arctia plantaginis, assembly GCA_902825455.1. Taxonomy (NCBI): domain Eukaryota; kingdom Metazoa; phylum Arthropoda; class Insecta; order Lepidoptera; family Erebidae; genus Arctia; species Arctia plantaginis. Next base: position 1,336,580 of record CADEBD010000283.1, on the reverse strand, counting down.
GAGATAACACTTTGTGTGATTCACAAATTGTTTATCTGAGTCTGGGTGTTCTTTGTTTCCGTTTCATAAATGTTTGTGAAGTCCCCGGCAACATTCCTAGTGCAGGAGTTGTCTTTATGAAAAAAATATATCGTACGAGTCGTTATTATTAATACAAACAGTCAACAACAATTCACACGGTCCGTGTGACGAAATCATTAAGACAATAATTGACATTCGTCAAAATGAACGTAACTTCAAATGACAATGGCCCAAAAACGCTTAATGTTAATAAGTTCAAAAACTTGTTGTAGCTACTATTTACCTAGCCTAGCCAATTGTTTGCAGGCAAGGGGTGTTTTTTAACAATCGGTGGTAAATTATACGAAGGGGACTGGTACAAAGGTTTCAGGTGCGTATTACCAAATCTAAATTACATTTAAGTATATCTCATAATTTCGAGGGACTCAAGGGACTCGTGGCTAAGTGGTAATCTAGTAGGTTAGCACATTGCGAAGTGAAGCAATCCTAGCCAGGTCAGTCTATGGATGGGTGACCATTAGTAACACATTGAGACCCCTCCGTGCCTCAACGAGCACGTGAAGCCATCGGCCTCGGTGGCCATACGAAGATCTGTAGCAATCGTTATGGGTAGTTGGAGGCCTAAAAAGTTCAATAAGTCTTTCTACAGAACTTCGATATCGTTTAGTACTTAGGTTGTGAATGTCTGATGGCAGTCACTCCATGCAAAAAATCTATGTTCAGCCGAATTGTGGTAAACTTAGTTTCGTAGGTAAGTCTACCACAATTCGGCTGAACATAGATTAGCCTAGCTTTGGGCAAAAAAAGGCTCGGAGGAGGATGTATATATTTCATGATTGAAAGAATGACAAGAATACAACCTACAAGAAAGATAACTGACCGTATTATTGATGACCGTATGATGATGATGATGATGATGATGATTCATAATCCACTGTAAAGGGAACTGGCATTTCGTGCCAATAATAGAACATGTTTAAAGATATCTATCAAGATTGTGTATACAAAAAAAAACCATAGATATAGGTGTACGAATATTCCAAAATAATCTAAACTATCACAGACCAGATAGACTACCTTATTGTTCTTCGACTGGACGAACGAAGAAAGTAATTTTGTGTAAGACAAATAGACAGAGCGAGGGAGTCAGGGGAAGTATTACTCTTTCTAGGGTATACCTGGTTCCCCGGCTATTAGTACCCGACATGCCACCGACAGGTGGTATCCGAGGGGATTTCCGCACGGAAAAAAAAAAAAAGAGGAAGTATTACCGTAAGTCGCGGTTGGGGAAAGGAGGCTGTAACAGTAACCCGAAGAGGCCGGATTACATATCTGTATGATTGTCCTGTGATTTGAGACGCCACTAAGACAGGGAAATCAACTAGCCATCCTAGTCACATAAAAGTAGGTAGGCAAAGGTTAACAGAAACTGAAACTAAATACTATTGCAATATTACGTTTGGCATTTTTGTGAGCCACGAAATGGGTGATTTTACAATACGTGTGCGATACACTTAAGTCCAATGCTGTAAACTCTTTATTTAACTTTTGGTAATCGTTTAGCTCCATTGAAATAAATACCGGCTAGGTATTTATTTCACCGGAGCTAGACGTTCAAGCAAAATGTCAGTTTGGAGGTGACTGAAGCAAACATATATTCCATCACAGACCCTAGATAAAAAATCCTTTGAACTCTAAAAGACTTTGCTTCCTGTTGACTCACAGATGACCCCGGCTGTGGTATACGGGGATTTTCCCTGACAGTCAAAGAGGTGCGATGAGCACGGAGCCGCAATCGTGCTTCAGCACATTGGGCGTGCTTTTGTTGGGAGGGCCGATACTTCTCGTATTTATAATTGCTTATGTGCCATTGATCTTTATCTCCAAAGAAGTCTAAGTCCGGAATTTACTATTTACGAACAGAATTAAAATTATTATTAATTATTTTATTACTAGAAGTTTTATGTTTAACCATTTCAAAGATACCGTGTATTTTAAAAGTAGAAAAGTTAAATAGCAAATTATAACGCGCGTCCATACGCATGATTGACTGCACAGATGGCGTAGTGGTTTAAGCGTTCAAACTCACCGGAATGTTGTGGGTTCGATCCCCATACGGGAAAACACTTTGTGTGATCCACAAATTGTTGTTCTGAGTCTGGGTGTTCTCTGTGTCCGTTTCATGTGTGTTTGTAAGTCCCCCGCGACGCAGGATTACATTCCTAGTGGTGTGGGTTCTTTAAAAAAAAAAGCATTACTTTTATGCTATGCTCCAATATTGAATGCTCTTTGTTCATGTAAATAAGTGTTTACAGCATTATTTTTAGTCATAACTGGTTTAGTGGCAAAAACACAAACCTAGCTTAAATGTAAGACGTCTTGCATCACAGTCGTTTTAGTGAATCATAGAGACAAAACAAGATTTAATAATATTTCATAACTTAGTTTTAAGACTCGGATACTATACATTTTTATGCATATATACATAATATATGTTTGTTTGAATCACAGACACGGCTTCGGTACCTTAAGTAATCGGCTACCCAATGGCACATTTCGACTTGAATACGTGGGCGGGTGGGTACGAGGCAAATTTGAAGGTGTCGGTTGGCGATACTATGACAATGGCGATGTTTACTTCGGGTTCTTCAAGAAAGGTCACAAACACGGCTACGGCAAGATGTGGTACAGAGATGGGACTTACTACGTTGGGTATTGGAACGAGTCCAAGAAAGAAGGATTGGGTATGTTCGTGCAAGGTGAGTAACGCCTGCTGCATTTTAAACGCGTTTTTAATATTCAAACATATAGCTACATAATCATGCTGATTAGACAGATCGTTACACAATTAAGTTATTTTGTTAGTCTAGAGAAATAAAACATCAATACCTAAAAAATGACTTGCTTTGATTAACTGACTGATTCATCAACGCAGAGCCTAAACTCGAAATTTTGGCAGTTGATGCTTTTTATGTTGTAAGCACCCATTAAGAAAGGATTTTTAGTAATTTCATCTCTGGGGGAGTAAAACAAGCGATGAACGGTTGTATAAAAGTATCGAGCGAGCGAAGACATTGACAATAGCTAGTATTATATAAAATACAATCTTATTCGAATATTTAGTGAAGCCGGGGTGGTATATGTGTTTAACAGTAAAATATGTAACTGTTTGCTTCTGTTTCTGTTATAACCTGTCAGCATCCCTCTATTTAGATCGAAGGACTTCTACGTTGCTAAATTTGGTTGGTCGTTAAAAATCTTAATTTTAAATATTTTTACTATTTTTTTAAACTGAAATTACAAGAAAATTTACTAATGAAGCTAATATACCGTTTTATGAATTTTGAATTTTATCTCCTGAAAATAATATTTAAATTGCCCACAATTATGACAACATCTTTTTGTAAAATAAAATCTCATAATATTTTCTTTTCTTTTTCTTGAACTGCTGTATAAGTACCTAGTTTTTTTGCAATTGTATGTTTTTATAATATTAGTAATGCCTATCAGTTGACGGTAACCGCTACGAAGGCAACTGGGCAAAAGACGTGAAGAACGGTCTTGGTCGTTTCTACCATATGCATACTGGCCAATTGCAAGAAGGTTGCTGGAAAGACAACATTTGTATCAAGTCTAAGATGACTGATATTATAATACGACAGTTCTGCGATCATCCCACGGAGTACCCTATTCCACCGGTTAGTTCTTTTAAATATACTTACCTACACAATTATTTCAGCCTTTGAGATCGTACGCCCAAAATTAAACGTGTAGTTGTTCGCTATTTATTTAAACGAAACGTCTAAAACAATACGAGTATTGGTAAGGTGTAATCGCTTGCCTAAAATGTTTTTTTTTTTACTTTAACATGATCTATCTAGACCAGTCTAGTTTTCTAGAATACAAATCAAACCATGGTCTATTATTAATCTCACTTTTCATTTTATGTAACATACCTTCTTTTCAATTTTCAGAGTTTATATTGTTTTTCCACGATGATAGATAAGAAAACCTATATTTTAAGGCACGCTGAGAAATAACTTTTAGTGTACATATTCTTAAGGAAACGTGTCTAATCTCAATCAACGGTAGTAAAATTTGTGAATATATAAAATATATGTTGTCATAGTGATATTATATCTACCATTAGTAGACTTCAATGTCGGGGTTCTATTACGATCGTGCCGTTATTTTTTGCAAAACTTTACCCACTTACCCACTATGTGAAGGCCCCTCTTTCCCACTGGGCACTCCCACGGGGCCCGTCGATCGTTAGGGGCCCCCTATTTCCTGCCAGATCACTAATCAATAGTCGATATTAATTACCGAAAAACATATTTATTTCGAAAACTACAGCGATAATTTGACTGCACTAACTGCTAAGCCAGTGGTCGTGAGTTCGATTCTCACCCAGGCAAAATATTTGTGTGATGAGCACGATCATTCGTTTTGTGTCTGGGTGGAATTTATTTATGATATGTATGTATTTAGAAATATATAAGTATGTTAATCAACAGTTTCGAACCCGGCGGCGAGATGAGGCTATTATTATTATATGTAGGTAGTTCTTATCAGGACAATACCCCATTGCTAAAAAATTTATAAAAGTAAATACATTTAATTTTATCTATTATGTTTATGTACTGTGTTTAAAAAGTCTTTGTATTATAATGCTTATGCTCACTAACAATAATAATATTAATTTAAGGATTATCATCTGTCACACAAACTATTTTCTTCTGTGTGAAAATTGCTTTCTGGCCGTCAGCATCGCTGGGGTTTTAGATAGGATTGTGTCGGAATTCACAGGATGCAGCGAACAACAGGATGCGCATTTTTTTATTCATTATCAGTATGGCTGTTGCAACACATCCGGCCTCCCTCTTGCTTGGCCGCAAAAGGGCGAGCACCACATTTTTGCAACCTCCGAATAAGGCGATGTCCAGACACATACCAACGTCGCCCTTTAGCAGCTCTCCGCTAATGCTCGTGTTGGAACACATCTGCCCTGTCCACCTGCCAGCAAATTTAGGGCGAAATGAGGAAAAAAAAACAGTTATATATATTTTTAAGACAAATAGGACTTTTTAAACTAAATACATTGTGATCGAATTTCAAACTAGTACACAAACACAACTAATATACACAAACGTGTGCACGCATTTTCATACAAAAAAAAACCTCACCTTATTTCATTACACAACTATTTTGATAGTTATACAATATTCTATAGGTCCCCGTGTCCTGTATTAAATGTTAAGGAAATATGGTTATACCCGACGTCCGGCCATTGACATATAAGTGACACGATATGATGACACTGAAATGATTTGTTGATTGTATGCAAATTAAATGACAGCAAATAATTTCTTAGCCACCCGCAGCGACGCCCAAAATGGTTTCTGTACAAATATCCGTAGTTCCCTTGCTAAAGATTCTAGTTTTGTTTTACTTTTAAGTAATACTTCAACAGATCTATGAAAGATAAAAAAAAATGCACTTGCATAAAACCCTTCTGGCTTGAGCTTTTAAATGGTGACTTAGAGGCCGAAGATTGGAATTCAGCTCTTGTATTTACATCGTACTTTGATTGACATAATAGTTAATACATTTTCCCCCCATAAATGTTGTTAAAGACAAAGAGCCTGAGGTCAAAACTCACGTTTGTAAGCGCTCTGTGACATCTAATTTTCTACATACACATTATAACCTTCTGGAAGCGCGTCGCGCCGTCTGTCCCTACCTTTAAACAACTACACAAGTGACCCGACTAACACGGTAAAAACGTGTGCGCTAACTTTTTACTCCTATAAAATTAACATAAATTTTCTTTGTATCAATTCACAAAGTAACAATACCTATGTGAATTCTAAAGGAATATTTTCCAATTGCATACCTGTCTATGTGCATACCATTTGTTCTCGACACAGTTACCTACAAAGGCTACAAATATAGTGGTATAGCGTTAAAAGTTAGGTACAGCTAGGTAGGTATACAGCGGGAGATAACGTGATTGTATTTACATAAAACGATAACAACACAGCATGTACTCGTAGTTGATTCACGACATTGTAGACGTTAAAAGCATCGCAGCTTCGTATATTTTAGTTCACATTAAAGCCCGTATATAATTATTTTCAGTTCCATAACATAATTAATGTGGAAATGCATTATTAAGCTGTTTAGAAGTTTTGGTGGAATAAAGAAATTAACATATATTCCTTTAAATTTATAGTTAACTACCGCTGTTTGAGTAATAAATCCCTGCTAATATTTTAAATGAGAAAGTAACTCTGTCTGTCTGTCTGTTACGCTTTCACGGCCGCTGAACCAATTTGAATATAATTTGGCATGGAGATACTTTGATTCTTGAGGAAGGGCATAGGCTACTATTCACCTTGATAACCGATATACACACGGGTGGAGGCACGGGCAACTGCTAGTAAGTCATATTTCTAATTAAAAAAGAACCAAAAAAAATTAGTTATTGGTGGAGTGGACACATATGGGCCGGCTCCACTAGAGTGATAACCCCGGAGTAACCTCTTTCGTTATTCTTCACCGAGTGAATACTGTTTCCAGAGTCCTAAACTCCCTCCAACTTGTAAAAATATCTAAAAAAGATGTACAGAAATAAATATAATTTACCCTGCCCTCCCTAATTATGGAGTGCGCCCGCACAGTCAAAGGGCAGCAACGCACTTGTGGGTTTTAAGTTGCATGTATCCATGGGCGACGATCCGTCTGCTTGTTTACCTCTCATGCAATAACAAGTTTCTGATTTGATATTTTAATGTTAAGTTGGTACGTCATTTCGAACGTCAATGTTCTTTTCAAATTAAATTATTATATGAATTACCAGCTTTTACTCGTGGCATTTCTAACGGTAGTTTTTATTTTTAACTCTCAGAAACTACTACTTTATTGGATTAAGAATACCCTTTGTCGATTTCTGTGCCGCTGACATGTGTAAGCAATATTGTGATTATATTTTTTTGCTCGACTTGGCAAAAAAAAAACTTTAATTTCGTGTTGGTGTAAGTCGCAGCTTCTTCACTTCTTGTTCACACCTCCTCTTTAATTATTCTCGCGTATTCATTATTGTACAGAATACACAAGCAAAGTATAAAATAAATAATTTATAACACATTAATTAAAACTTTTAGGTATTCTATACTTTGTTTATAAGGTAGTATATGCATCATTTACTCGTGGTCCCGGTGTTTACAAACTTATAAAATACTCGGAATTAGCAAGTTATCTACTATAATACTGTGTTTGGTTATATAGTTGAGAAGAAAGTTTTGGCATATTTTAACTTTTAAATATGGGTTGTGAGTAAAATAAAAATTATAATAAGATCGAAGGCTATATGATAGAAGATTTATCGGGCTAGGAAGTTAACCACCTTAATTACCTTAACCTTGGTATACTCGAAGGAAAGGGCGCCTAGTATTGGGAAACCGCATCCTAAACCCATTGTATTGAATACGTGCCCGATCAGTAAAGGTGCATGTTAATGATGATAAACATGACTTGACTTGACTCAAGACAAAGAATGTGTGGCTGTTTATTTTCATGGACTGTGAAATTATGCCTTTCCGAGAATCGGTGCGTTTAACTATAAAAAAGTTTATTTGACATTTGGTTGCTTGAGCTATGGACAATTACTAGTACCTAGTGTCCGTGTGGTGACGGATTAAGAATACAGTGTTACCACCCCTATTCAACTCGTGAGTGTTGTAAGAGCCGACTAAGGGAGCAAACTATTCAGGACAACTGCACTGCAAGAGAGGGAAAACTTGAAACAAACCTTGTACCAACAAGTCTGGCCAGCGGGGTATAGTAGGCTAAAACCTCGTTTTTAAGGCGTCGCCTATGTTCATCATTGGGCTAGTAAAAGCTGATGATGAAGAAGTAATGTACTGCTTTAGAGATATATTGCTATGTATCTCTAAAGCAGTACATTACTTCTTCAAGCCGTATCTGTAGCTACCTGCCGAGAAACCGAGCTTCGAGAGTTTCCATTACTCTAAATGCTTCTTACGGAATGGAGAGTAAAACTTAGGTAACATAGTGTTCACATATTAAAGAAGCAGTAAAAATATAGGGCATCGTTACTTACTTGTCTGCTATTTGTACGTAGACCGTAAAAAAGGAATAAATAAATCAAGCAATCAATGATTAACTTTCTTTTTAAAAATTTCAGTGGTAAAAAGTTTACTAGGAAAAGATTTAAGTATACCTACTACCATTTAACATTTAATATTTTAACTTTAGGAGCAAAAATTTTAGTATGCTGGTGAGTGTGCAAGTCTATGAAGGTGTGCGTGTAAATTTAACGTTGACAGCACAGTTGACACATATTGATAGTGAAAGGAACTTAGTGGCCAACAGTGGGACACTGTTTATACTATCATTTTAGAATGTTCTAAGTGTGGTTTTTCCAAGCAGTGAACGTTTATATTAGACAAGGGAAATATCCGCTTAGAATAACAAAGCGCAATATGTACTTATATGAAAACATAGAGATAAAGTTTATTAATAAATATTACGTTAGATTAAACTAACTGCAACGTTTCTCATAATTAGGTCAAATAATGAAACTACATATTTTTTTTATTAAGGATTCATTTATTCAATGTTATTTTCATTTACAGCAAGAATTGAAGTGTGCGAGGCGTATCCTGGAGTTGAGCAGCCTCTGGTTGAACCAGAAATTGGGAGACATCGACAAAAAATTAAAATATTGCATCGATCAAATGTATTAAATATACTACTGGGTATAAACTATTGTAAATTATTATACAAAAATTCTTTACATGAACAATATAATACTTATTTCTAAATATTTATATTAACAGATTTAATAAATTGTCATTCATTATTATATCACAGTACTTAATGGATTTAGTAGTAAATACAGTTAATATCATATTATTGCTTTCGATAATTGCTTCTAATCATCAATAGGTACATTGACATATTAACCGATTCAGTGCTCATGACGATACATCACTTGACTGTCTATCTGGGTTTTTTGGAACTAAGTTTATTATCGCGCGTTACACGATCTGAGCGAGACCGAAAAATGTGTAACAAGACTTTTTTCCAACGCTTCTTGTCCCTTGTTGTTTTATCTCATAAGGGTGTAGACATGCAGACTGTCCACCTGATGGTAAGTGATTACCGCCGACACCTGAAACTCAGAGTCGCAAGTGCGTTGTCTCTCCCCCTAGATTCTATATCAATCAGTCAGAATAATTATAATTTGCCGAGATGTTATTTGATATATTTGTTTTAATGCATTGTTATTTATTTATGATACAGACAACTATCTTATTAGATTAAAAAATAGAAATACAAATATTTTGTTGTCGGATAGTCCGAGCCGTCTAACCTCACAATTTTAACGCAGATAATGATTAAATTATCTTAATTATTAGAGCTATCATCTATTCTGACATTAAACACCAATAATTAAAAGGAATCCCTTTATAGGGTCATCAAAGTTCCTAGTATCGACGCTCAAATACGTAATATGGTATTTGTTTTGGAAATGAGACGCGAATTTACTGTTGGCGATTAAATAAAAATGTATTCAAAACAAGTCATTAAAATCGAGAGGCGAGAAGCTCGGATAATTTTTGATAAATGACATCATAACAAATATTATAGAACATTGAACTGCTATAAGTCTAAGCGAATAGAGACAGATATTTGTATCTATATAGCAGTTTGGTAGTTTTTAGGTCATGGTGTTATCGAAATCATCAGATCTAATCTGAATATCAAATGTGTTTCAAAACAGGCAACAAGCCTTGTTATTATTTATTCAGTAGTTTTTATTTTTTAATTGTACTTAGTATGTAAACAAGCGTATAGTCTATATGACAAACAGTCTTAACAGATAAGACAACGACTTGGTAAGGCTCTCATTTACCTAACTCTTCTCTTTACCGAGCTGCGGGGATCTAAATGATCAAGTGGAATATTTTGGTTATCGATCTTAAGAATGTTTATTTGCATTTATATGGTCAAGGAGGCGCACAAGTTATACCTAGAATTAACGTTACCTTAGCGGTAAGAAATCTATTTACGTTTTTTTTTTCTAAAAAAGACAACTCCAGTATTGGGAACATATTCTGTGTCGCAGGGGACTTCAAAAATATACGTGAAACGGACACAAAGAACACCCCGACTCAGAACAATAATTTGTGGATCACAAAAAGTGTCGCTGAGTGTTGTGGGGATCGGACCCACAACACTCAGCGTAGTAGTAAGCGGCGCGGCGACCACTTAAACTACTACGCCATCAGTGCACTCAGTAAGACACGCTGAGAAGAACTTTTTAATGTCTGCCTTGTAGGACATCTTTAACGATGTCATAAATATGATACAACGGAGCGTTCAAATAAAGTACGTACTTAATAAATTTTTGGCGCGATAATGTTTTTGGTGTTTGAAGCGAAGTATCGAAACTATTAGAATGATTGCTTTACAGAAATGAAAATTTAGGCATAACATATAATTGCTTACTTGAATAGTTGCAGTCGGAAAAAAATATAAGAAAAAAAAATTAAAATACAGGCACAAAATTTAACTAGAAAGACGATAGCTTACTTGAATAATAGCAGTGAGGAAATATATAAAAAGAAAAATTCCAAATGACAACTGTCATACTTATTAAAGGAACAGCTGCAGGAGAAACGAGTGAAACACTGTGTTACATAATCTGTGCAGCAAATGACGCAGCCTTGCAAGTCTTACACTTGACTCGGGCACGGATCATTAGGTAATACAATTTCAAAACAAGTAGAGCAATATACTACCTACGACTGAGGTAAAAAGAGACAAACAATTGTCGCAGTCGAAGTTTTGCCTCATAAATATATATTGCACACATAAAAATGGCTTAATGATGATAGAATAGAATAATCTTTATGGTACGCAAAATTTAACAACAAGGATTTTAAGTTTCTTAGTCTAGTTGTTGTAATGAGTGGTTTTATTGCTAACGACAATCTCTTCTTTTCCTTTGCCTGGATTTCCTGCCACGAATAGGTAGCTGACTGATATATAATACGTGTAGCAATAGATATGTTACTGGCGTATGCCAGTAATATGAATAATCATATACAAAGAAAATACATATCAATATGTAGCAGATAACTCAGTTAACTAGTTACGATTTTATTATATCTACAGCTATGCCCAGGTATTGACTTTACTACTATATCTCCAAGAGTTCACAGAGGCGTATGAAACGGCCATATTTTGCGGAAATAGCGGGGAAACACGGAACAAGTGATCGTACTCATGACACAATTGTTTGTCCTGGGTGGGATTCGAACCCACGACCTCTGGCTTAGCAGTCGTCACTTGTAGGGATTTTGTTACGAATGTAAAAACTCGAGCATGTCCAGGTAGCATAACTCGAACTGGTCTTCGCTAAATCCTCTGACCGATACTAGGAGTGTTTACCATGGCGTTTAATACAATATATTCTTGTTATAGCGCTGAATAATGAACTTGGGAATGCATTTTTAACTTAACGACAATAGCCATACTATACTGAACAATTGTACAAAGTCTAGAGTAATATGAAATTTTGTAGACTTGTTTTGTACGATAATTTTAAACTTTTTCTTGCTATGTACTCGTATATGGCATAACAGAAGGTCAAGCCTTGAATTTTGATAATCCACATTTGCATACCGTTTAATGTTTACCTATTTAACAAGGTGACATATTTGTTTAGTTGCTGAATTTTGTACACGGTTAAATACTCTGAGGTCGTACTCGTACTACAAGTCAGATTGTGTTCTCATTTTTAGGACATTTCCATTTCTTCCGCCCTTGTGAAGAGTCGAATTCCTTTTAGATTTACTCCTATAGCGCAATATCTTGACTTTGGGTTCTTAGCTATCCCCGAAAGTGAAAAGAACTTAAAATCATCCTTAGAAATCATTATACTACTACATCTAGTTATGCCTACATCATACATTACAAGTTTGCCATTTCAGTTTTTGTTTGTGAAGGTGAATTAAAATCTTGTTTTTTTTTTGTAGTACAACCGACATCGTAATGACTCAACTTTACGAAAATAAACCATATTAATAATATTTATGAAGAATATCGGTTCGGGAATATTAAAGAAAGCGGGATAAATAAGTAATATACTCAAAGAAAACTATAAACAAAACACGTAGGTATAAATCTGTGGAGATGACAAATTAATTAGAATCTTGTCTATACCGAAAATAAGACTTTTCACTGTTTCTGTTTAAAGCTGAGTTGTCTAGTTGTGAATCTATTAAATCTATGAACTACCCTACAAAGATATACTTACAATTGAAAACCCAAATGTGCAGACTTACACATGGAGCAATGTTCATCCAAGTTCAAGGAAACGATGTCAATTAAATTAGATTTTTTTCTTGCGATTGGGTCAATCAGACAGTTAATAATGCGAGACGCAAGCTGAATAGAAGTATCACAATCTGTGTGAAATGTCAGGTGTCGTTATTAACTATGTGACATTGTTATGTAAAGCAACCAGCATTGTAATAATGATGGGAGACCTGTTTCAATACAAATACATCACGTATCGATAAAATTATAGTAAACGTATTAATCGATCTTTGATATCAGATAGGGAAACAAAAAGGCATTATTTCTTTAATGGGAAATCTGCCGAAAATTGCATCGAATATGCTTAATCCACTATCTTTTAAAATTTCGCGTCCCAAGATAAATAAAATGATTACCTAACTAGTTAGACCTGGAATAACCGGGATTAATTGGTATTACGTACATTTAAATAGCCTGTTGTCTCTACCAGCTACCACTGGTCGTGGTCACAGGCGGTCTAATTGCTCATTTTGCTTGTAAAGTCACAGCCGAATTATTTAATAATGTACATCATTAGCCATACATATACACATTATACATTGGCTTTTTTTTCTAAATTTTCTCCACTTATGTTGCTCCATTAGTACTTACATAACTTTAATGAGTAATACGTTTCCTTCGTAAATCTTGGCCTTATATTATTATAGTATGACGTTGGCCGCACAATAGGCAGGGCCTGTACTATGGTAACCAGACGACTGACAAAAGTTTACATATTATTATAATACATACGTATTACAGATAAATTACACCCAGATACATAGAACACACGACCTTTGGTGCGGCAGCCAGCTTATAGTGTACACTACATAGAAGCTTAAAATCCTAGAGGCATCAGAAAATAATGTACATCATTGAATCGTCTATAATCTCAAACATGATCTAGACAACTTTGTGCATTTAAAATAAAAATTACTCATGTTTCGTACCAAAATAATACAATTATAGATAAAAGATCATAGACTAACAATAAAAAAATTGACATATTTTTTTTACACACTGTCAGTGTCGTATGAAGTAGCTGAACGCCGTTTTAAATATTTAAAAGAGCGAAATATTTAAGAATATAATACCAAAAACTGTTAGGATGTACTTTATAATAGAGAGGTAATTCAAAAACAGATATGGTTGCGTTACTCATTGGGAAATCACACATTTTGTATATTTAGCTTATCGTGGTACGAAACATGTAGATAAAGTCTTTATTCATGTGCTCATCGAAAATATTAATACAAGTTGATAATATCGATACGGAAATGTTTATTCTCAAAAATAGCCAATTATGTTGATTTTGATATTAATTTACATTAACTAAAGGTATTGTGTCTAAAAGACTGTACCTGTACTGTTTGCCTTTTTTCAATTTGAGGATGCGGTCAGTCACTTCTAAATTGACCTTAGTCCAAAGCACCAATATTTCGTTACATTTTAAAATTGACATTACCTAGTGTGGTCGTCTACTATACTTGGCGACTGTCTTTATCTTACAAATTATCTTCTTTTACCCAAAAAAAATATCTTTGCGAAATTCTTACTTCGATTTCCGAAATAAATTCAGTAAGTGAACATGTTAGATTCTAATATCTTTAGTTATATATTTTTTTTATAATTGTACCTAGTTTAATACCAATCAAAGAGTTAATTAAATAGGAAATTGGGATTAAGACCCAGATATCCATGTCTTGTATAATCGTTTGGGTACTAAGTATTTAATATCGCGACTGTTCTAGGGAAAAGCCTGCATTTCAAATAAAAAGAGCACAGTGCCAACAAAAACAAAAAATGTAAATGTCCCATTTATTATCATTCGAAATTCAATTTATATTAAAATAATATGATTGTATTTACAGAGATTCATTGTCACATATTTTTGACATAGTTGAGAGACTTGTACTATATGAGATTTATTTATGTCTATATCTACAGTCAAAACTAAATGACACGCAGTTAAATAATAAATATTGTCAAATTGTGTACCGCAAATATTAATATTAGATTTTGTACAAATGATTGAGATAAGGTTAAACATAAATCTATCCTAACTCGCAAATTTGCGGAAAGTTCTATGAGAGCAGTACAAAATAAATTGTTTGCAATTTATTGATAATTTCAAATAAATTCATGCGTAAAAAATACACAATAAGTAAGGAAAAACATCATTGTCTATGGTGCTCGTGGAAGAATTGTGTTATTGGATTTCATCTCGAGCTCTCTGCCATAGGTTTTCTTTTGCGAAATTGACAAGTTTCAGTTTCAGGTTGTTTCCTGGGACCTTACAGGAACTTGACAACCTTAATTAATACGACTTTTGCCTTTCCCTGCTACATTTTACTTTGACCTTTATTAATGCGATGAACACTAAGTGTTCATCAAACTTTAAGTAGAATTGCATAGGTCCTACATCTCCCATGAATCATGAGAAATCTTAGCACCTCAAAAAAAATAAGAATATGAGATTTATATCTACTTATTGCTCAACATGTTAGAAAGAGATAGACACACATATTCTTAACATTGCGCATTTTAAAACTACCTTCGAACCAAAATACAAATATGAAACACCTTTACAACTAAGTGTTCAAATCATTATGTTACCTATATATTGGCACTAAATAAGTACGATCTTATTTTTCTAAGTACATAACTTACCTAATTATTCAACGGTGTACACTCACAAACGAAATATATTAATAACATTCCAAAAGACGGGCAATACGTACAGGCGGATCACACAATGCGACTTTGATCTAGCAATGTCAACTTATTCATGCGGGCGTCGTGGTGGCCCAATTCAATCTGTTCCTGCATAGATTCCAGTTCCTTTATACCTGTGACTGTCACTTCGTATTTGTGGCTCGCTAGGGACATATAGAAATGGATAGCAAAAGCTAGGAACACTATCATGACTGGGACAAGTACAACACACGCGGACCATGCAGCTGTCGTACTCAAATCGTAGAACTTAACCCAACAAAGTATAGCTATCTCTATAAGGAACAGAATAAGTCCGAGGAGGGTAGAAAAGGCCCATGCGATTTCGATGTACCAATGTAGTCTTTCGTGTGGTGATTCGTGTACTAGTGATATACTGTGTAGATTCCCGACGGCTTCGATGTTCGGTAGGATGCACGTACTTATCATTAGAGCTAACATGTGTACAGCAACGAGTAATGTTGTGCATACTGTGAAAGCCACTAACATTTCAGTAGGCACCTTCGATTCGTTTGGCGGATTCAGTTGCACTTCCACCATCGCTACCTGTTGACAATTTTGTTTTTTTATTAAAACGATGCCAGACATTGCACCTAGCACAAATGACCGCGGGAGACAACGCATAGATAAATTTATCCTTCAGCCTTTGACATAGGTCTTGAAAATTAAAGTACTAGTGAACCTCCTATATCTTAAAAAATATGAAAACGCTAGTTTTTATTGGAATTATGTTTTTTTTTTAATAATTGGTCTACTTAAGTTACACAGTACCTATACAGTCTCTGAACCCGTTCATAACAGACATATTAAGCTTAATCGGAAGCCTTAGAAAGGGAACTAGTACAGCTTTAACAAATAAAATGCGATTAAAAAACATAATTTTGAATTTTTACGTAATTAGTCTTCGTGATCTTTGCTGCTGCTATTATAATTAAAATGATTGCGTATGTGATAGTGTCGCTAACATATGTTAGGGTAAACAGCGCTAATAACTCGATGAAAACTAACGAGCATTAAAGGTATTAATCAATTATTTTAATTAATGACAACCCAGTACCTATGGTAAATTTAAGGCAATAAATAATTATGTTGTTGTGACAAACATTTTGGGTTATTATTTGTTTTTGACAAAATATATAAGTAATACAGTGAATTGAAACGGTATGAAATATAGCACGGATGACTTAATAGCAATTACATAAGTACGTTTGGTCCGTGTGGTGACGGATTAAAAATACAGAGTGTCACCACCCCTATTTATCCCGTGTGTGTCGTAAGAGCCGAAAACTACGCAGAACAACAGCACTGCAGAGAGAAGGAAAACTTGACACAAACCCTATACCAACCCGTCTGGCCAGCGCGGTATAGTAGGCCAAAACCTCCTTTCTAAGGAGAGGCTTATGTCCAGCAGTGGACTATTAAAGGCTGTTGATGATGATGATGAGACAATAAAAAAACTTTCGAGTTGCCTCTATCTCATCAACTACATGATGTCAAAAATTTTAAACTTGTACTTGTTTCATTAGCCCTGTCATTAAACATCTGTCTGTGATATTTTAGGAACCCAATTTTTTTAAGGTATATTTTTTTACAAGTACCTGCCAACGTACAATTTCAAATCTGAAGTCTAATTAAAACTATACACATTAACAATCGCGGTAATGGAGCTGGAGGTAATAGAGGAGAGAGAGGTAATAGAGGGGGCAGACGAGCAGACAGGTAACCTGATGGCAAGTGACCAGCGCCGCCCATGGACATCTGCGACTGCAACCTCCCTAACACCGGCTTTCTGTGAAGCCATGGTCCGGTCGCGACGGCCCATTTGTGGAGAAGAATGGCTCTCCCACGACAAAAAAATTGCTTCATCTCTATTTTTCAGCCATGAAACAGATCATTCTGAATAACTTACTTAACAAAGACAACTTTAACAATGAGTGATCTTTCTTTGTCCTTCTTTCCTTTAACAAATAGAATGCGATAAAAAAAAAATTACGTTATTAGTCTAATATAAACGACATATAATTTTAAACGACAAAAAATCCTTCATCTCTCTTTTTCAGCCATAGCCATGAACATAGGACAGTCTGAATAATTTTAACAATGAGTAATCTTTCTTTGTCTCACTATAGTAGGTACCTGAGAATTTTATAATACAGGTGACGGTTGTTGCCACTTCAGAAACATTCTTTATCGGAAGATGTCTCAGTCGCAATATGTTTGCTATGGGCAAGACCTATGTTAGGTATTTTTTGTGCTTCTTCTTAAATTAGTAAAACAGTTTGTTATTTCACTAACGAAGTTAAGGTCACCTTAGTTATAAATACACTAAACACGACCATCTATTGGCTAATAACTCATCAGTAGTATAGTGTTCAATTTTATTATTTTTACGGTTATAGTATCATAAGGCAATGTTATATGCAAGTATATGAACCTAGCACGGATCTTCAAGGACATATAGTACTAGACACAATACCTATACAAGAAAATAACCTGCACACTAACTGCTAACTGGTTGCTAAGGTGGAGTTAAGTGTGAATAGAATTGGTTTTCGACAACGACCTCTATTAAATATACCTTTTGCAACAACGAACTATAGGCGTAATGCTTTTACTCTAAGAAGTGCAAATAGTTTTAATCAACTTACACGGAATCTCGATATAGACCTGTTTTGCACTAATGTGAACACGATTAGAAGGGTATTAGCTCAATCCTTTTTTGAATCTTAAAGTGGCACTCAAACTGTACTACTCTGTTTCTCTATTTGATTTTCTTTTGTTCTTTCTTTATTTATTTTTTAGCACATCTATGTATCGGCATCTCAGTGTGTTAGTATTTGAATGTGTGTGTATGTATGTGTACACATGGGGGTGTGCGCATGTGTATGTGCTGATGCGTGTATATGCATCTATGTGTATATTATTTATGTGTTATGTATATCCCTGCCAAGGCTTACACTTCTCCTCATTTTAAGTCGACAGTTCTCCTTAGAGTACCTATATGCAGAGACTTGTAATTAGCAATAAGATTATTTAATTGTAATTATACAAAATTGTTATATGTCTGTTAGTCTCTCTAAGAATAATTAAATAAATTAAATAAATAAATTAAATAAATAAATACATAATTGAATTGGGACTTTATTCCTCGAATATAAGTAACTTTGAAAGATGTTTTGCAGTTAATACTGATTGTATGTATGTGTAGTAACATCAATGTGGTGTATAAACTTTTTAGAGAATATTTCGGCACTATCCTAAGCTGCCAAATTACTTATAGATAAGTTGCTAAAAAAGTTCTTCATTTAGTCTTTTCTATTCATGGTATTATGAGCCACGCTTTGCGGATTTCGTGTCGTGTTTCACTTGATTTTCAGAATTAAGTGCAAGACCGCTCGTGATGGCTTTTTATCACCACTACCATGACGTACACAATCATGTTTCTATGTCCATAGGAAAGGTCTATGACAGTTTTTAACTTTTAAAACAATGAGGTATATTTACCTCACTAGTTATAGTTTCTATGTCGGGAGTGACCTGTTTGTGACATTGAGACAACGGACAAAAAGAACAATCAAACAACAAATTTTTGTCCATTATGGGATTCGAACCCATGGTTTCGTAGCAAAGCGACGACTTTAACTATATCGCAATGCAATCATAAATTAAAACTCAAATCTGTTGTATTAAATAAATTACATACCATAGCGAAACCAGAGAGCAGTGCGGAAGTTTTACTGGAAGCTTTGAGCTTGGCTCTGCTGAGCTGCAGTTTCCTCCATGAGAGGTAAGCAGGGGTGTGGAAGCCTTCGGCCGACTGTATTGGTGTCTCCCCCGACATGACGCACTTGTGCTGATTATAACAATACCAAAAACAGATTAATAAACATTAAGACATAGTATCCAAGTAGCTACGATTTGTCAGAAATATAAATAAGAAGGCTAGTAAACATGTATCACACACAACAAAGGACCAGGAGACCAAGGGTCTTCATTCAACTCAGGGATAGAGGGGTGACGTCCCAAAAGGGTTTTACACACATAAAAAAATCCGGACACGTGCAAGTCGGACTCGGTTACCGAGGGTTCAGGAGTTGAGTCTAACAGTTTTGCCGAGCTTTTTCCGAAATTCAGTTTAAAGAACCCATAATCACTTATATGTGTTTAATAAGTGAAATTGCACCTCGATGATTTGATGATGATAATTTAAATAAAGACTTTTTTTTATGATTTAATTACAAATGTATAGTTTTCAGATTTGTCCCAGTTATTTGCCAAATTTCATAGTTCCACCGAAAGTACACTGATTTTTAATTCCCAAGAGAGTGTCGAAATACGCGTTTTTTTGCGGCATAAGCAGCCGTATCTTTTTTTTTGGTGAATTAGAAGTTGTTTTTTTTTACAGCTTCAAGGGTCTATAGACCTAAGCATATGGTTTTAATTTCAACTCGATATCTCCACGCGTTCCCGAGGTTAAGGGTCTTGATAGACAGACGGACAACAATGTGATCCTTTAAGGGTTCCGTTTTTTTTCCTTTTGGGGCACGGAACCCTAAAAAAAGGGATAGTCGTTTTCCTCAGCCCCTTTTTAGGCAATATAGAAAGTGTTCGCCATGAAATACATTTCTTGGCAACATTCATTCTCCTTTTGGAAGGTAGTGCTCAATGTTCTGTCGAAGTGAAAATGGGACTTTGTTTTCTCGTCAATCCTTTTGGGTAGCGGTGGATACAGTTGGAATAAATACACAAACTAACCCTCGACCAACCCATATCTAGTACTGGTAACGAACAGGAATGCCCATTGTGCTGAAAGACACGGTAGGCCCCATCAGATCGCCGAATACAAAACAGAAAAGGCTGGGCCCTAGAATCATTGTGTATGTTAGAGCACTTTTCTGAATGCCAAGTATAAGACGGAAGTATTTGAAGCAGTTCTTGGAGACCAAAGAAGGGAAATGCTTAATACACCTTTCTTATGGTATGGGGTAAACGCACAGACGGATTACATGATGGTAACTGACTACCGGCGCCCATGGACACCTGCACTTTTTGAGTCCCTCCCCCTAAACGGTGAAAGAATTGTTGAACATCAGATTTCTGTGAGGCCGTGGCCCATACAAAGCTGGCGCCACCAACTCAGTTGACTGCACGGATAGCGTAGTGATTTAAGCGGTCACTTAGCCGCTTCCTACTACGCTGAGTATTGTGGGTTCGATCCGCACATGGAACAACACTTTGTGTGATCCACAAATTGTTGTTCTGAGTCTGGGTGTCCTTTTGTGTCTGTTTCATGTATGTTTGTAAAGTCTCCGTAGATTTATTATTAGTACGGGAGTTGTCTTAAAAAAGAAAAGGTCTCTAAAATTTTATTTTACAACCATTTCTGACAGTTCGTAATTATTATTGCTTTGAAATATCATCTGGAAGTTTAATTTGAATGGAGTCATTTATTAGTAATTAATGTTGTTGGGATTAATCAATGCTAGTTGTGTATTTTAATCAAGGCTAAGCAGTTCTACTAAATGATAAATACTAGCAGTTTAGTGACACATTACCTAACATAAAAAAAAAAAACAGAACAATAGGAAGCACCATCACCCAAGGAAAATTTAAGATATTTTATACAAAAACGAAATACTAATTATTTCTGAACAGAAAAACACAAAACACATTTTCACAACCTATAAATATCTTGCTAAGGACATCAACACAACATAAAAAAAAAAATATATACAATTTAAACAAATCTTAGAAACATACTTTATTGTCTCAATTCCAACAATCAAAGAATACCTACAGCACATTAACCATATGTGACAAGCGAAAGAGTAAAGATAGACCATTCTGACCATTGAAGAAAATGTTATCTGTTTATATATACAATTCATGAAACAATACAACAAAAAGTGTGTATGTACACAACTGTCATTATGAAAAAAAGCTATAAGCTTTTTATAGTTTATAAGCAGCGGACTAAAACACCGCTACCAATATTAATAGTCGAGTTTAAGTATTAAGAATGATAAAATAGACAAGATTCAAATACTAAACAGGATGGTGGGGAAAAGCACCTGCACCGAATGCAGCTAAATTCATATCCAAACATCACATTCATTTTAAGTTCTAGATATGACATACAGAAAAAATCAAAAAATTACTGGTGAAAGTTGTGATCTATAAAAATGTAACATGTGTTAACATAAAACAAACAAAAATACTAAGGATTAACAATTTGATCTTGTCATAGATTAAATAATTTGTTTTTTTTTTTTAATTCAGGGAAAATTCGGGGAATCTACAAATTAACATTTGTGAATTTTAAAAAGGACAGGTTAGACATTTACAGACTCTTTATAATGTTCTAAATGACTGAGAACTGATGTTATAGATGAATAAGAACAGCTACAGAAGAATCAATGAAGGGTACCATGATTGAAGCCCATTCCCAAATTACATCTAAATTAAACTCACTGTTGTAAGACAATAATTAGTGGAAAAATCCTCTGCTTCAGTGTGCCACAAAACTGCCAATACCTGTCATCCACTCCTTTGAAGAACAAAATAAAAAATGTGAAATATACATACATGCTATAGTTAAAAATAAGTACAATATTTTATAATGACTGAATGTATATTACAGACGTTATACTTTAAGAAGTTGTCATAATGATGGAAAAAAATATATATTTTAAAATTACATGAAATAAAATTGACAAAATACAAGTTAGTAATAGCAAAATTTTGAAAATGAAAAATGAATAAATCAATACTATTTGCTATATTCTAATAATAATGGGTTATTAGTTTAAAAAAATCTTTTATTTAAATATTTTTTCTGTCACATCAGATATGATGCTATTATTTATTTTACAATGAGACAGAATCATCAATCTAGAGTTATCAGAAAACAATATACAAAAAAACCTCATTCAACAATCATTAATATAAATAAGTAGATAGATAACAGATAGTGGTTGAACAGGTCACACAATAAAGATCACAAACATTTTAATAATACTACATGCGTGTGAACGGCGACGCACATCTGCAAGACTGATATTATAACTACTAGAAAACTGTAATTACGAAATGTCATAGCAATCATACAATGTAAAAGCCGCAAAACAATGTACGATACTATAGAAGCCAGAAAGTCAGATCATACCTTGCTCAATTTTGGACACCAGTTATTAGAGAAACCGTAATGTCCGCCTGGCAATCCCGAGTGGTAATTATTTGCAGCTGTACTGGCCGACCAAACCGACATACCTAAAAATTCGCACGATAGTCCTTCGATTTGAGACGACGAGGTCACTTTGAGCCATAAAATCTACAACTTCATGTAAAGTGGAAGTCACATACAGAAACAAAACATTATTAAGTTTTGTAGACCACAAAAACTTGGTAGTTGTAGTAATTAAGTCATTAAAAATCAATTATTATTTATTTAAAAAAATAGTAACTACATTGAAATACTAAAAATCGTAAACGTCATTATCAAAACTTCAACTTCAAGTTGTCAAGTTCTTGTCAACTTTCTTGATATTCTCGTTACTCTTTTTCTATGCTACTCTTCCATGAATTTTAGTTAGTTTACTTGTAGAGAATATCATCTTATTTTATTTTAAATAATTTTATTGACTCAGTTTCAATGCTTAGTTTAGTTTTTTAACAATATTTTTTTATAAATCTTAAAAAAATATCAATTCTAATGCCACAAATGTAAATTTGTCGTTTTCTGAAACACTGCTATAAATGTTTGCTTCTATCTCCATTCCACCTATTCGAAAAGAAGAAAAAAGAAATACACCGTTACTTGGAGAGAATTTTGTATAAATGTCATAATATGGAACACGCCCGTACAGATGCAGAAAAAATGAGTTCATTTTGTAACGGTACTGTGTCTGTACGGGAGTGTCCATGAGAGGTCGGACAAACAGGCTAGCGAGAATGATAAGCGAGTGACAAGTGGACGATTTGTTCGGGCAGTAGATAATGTAGGTCGGTTAGCAGTTTGTTTTGATAATTAGTGTGAATTGGTAATTCAGAAATAGGTAGCCTGGAGTCAGCTGTGTTTCAGGAATTTATGTTAAACTCGAGATTGTTGCTGTTGGTGTTCTAAACATTTGTGGTTAAGTGGCTTCTCAGTGCGTCGCGATGGCCGAGGCTGCAAGTGCCGCGAGCACTAATCCTAATGCTGAAATCATTCGAGGCCAGGTGTTTGAAGTGGGCCCCAGATACACTAATTTGCAATATATTGGTGAAGGGGCTTATGGAATGGTTGTGTAAGTATACAAATATTGAATAACTTTATAATAGTAGTGCCGCTTAATGTTATAACGTTCTTAGGTCTTTAGAATGTGGTTTACAACAATACCAATAGTGTTGTGTGCCAGTAAACTTTAATTGTAATAACTATTTCTATAAATAATTACTAAGTACTTGAAACAAAGTTTGTTGATGCTGTCATATATTTTTAAACTTGTTTCTAGTTAGAATAACAGACTTTTTATCACTTTGCTATTATGAAATTATATATTTTAAGTAAGTGCTGTAAATATTGATTCATATGGCAGAACATTTGGGATGTTGTCTTGGTTAAGTTTGAGTTTATTTGAATAATTTATTCAGGAATTATTTAGAATCTAAAATAGCTTTCTTATACATATACTTGCATGTGTGTACAGCAAATCAATTTGAAAAAATATATTACTATTCTTTCTGAGTTATGAGGATATGGCATCTGAAAAAGTATACACCACTCGCTGCCGTCATCTCAATTGCAGGTGCACCAATCTTCTAAGTTAGAATATGATCTTAAAAAATTACAGTATAAAAGTTATAAAAAAATATAAGTGTTTAAATTCAGCTATCTCTTATGTTTGACTTTAATGTATTAGCAACATAATTAAAACAAATTTAGAGTTAACTAGAAGTGACACATTATTTACAAAAAAAAATATGCTCATATACATAGATAAACTCATTGTACAAAGATTTACGTTCAAACTATTTGTTTAACTTATATTTTTCAAATTTATATAAATTTTAGTTCAATCATAATATGTTACTGGCTTAAATATTACATGACTACTAGACTATATTGATTTGTAAAATTAAATCTTTATTAAAAACTGAACACTTTCTAATTGGTTCTATTGTAGTCAAGTTAGGATCTTATTAGCATCGGGAGCAAGGCCTGAAATATTATAGGTAAACCTACAGCAATGTTAGACTAAAGCCGTGGGAGAGGCCTATGTCCAGCAGTGGACTTCGATAGGCTGGTGATGATGATGCAAAAGTACTTTACGGGTTTGCAATTCAATTATTTTAAAATGGTGGCTAAGTGTCCTCGTCACAATAAACTATGTACGTGGTTAACCAAGAGAACTTAATAATAAAGGCCTTCTATCCAGTTTAATTTCGCTTATGATAGTGGCACCCTCACAAATGAAATTAGTGAAATTTAATTGAAGTCTTGATTAAACAAAAAGTTATCATCCCTTATAAACCTTAACCCCAATTAATTCTCAACAAAGGTTGCAAATGATAGAATACAGTAGAAATTATTAATGGTGGCCTTTGCCAAGAGGCACACCCAACTCTGGGATAGAAACAAAGTAAGGAAGTACTATTGAGGTAAGGAGTTTTGGGATATAAGGGCCATATTATTATTATTATTATAACTCTCAACAAAGTCACTTTGAAATCACAAATAATACCTAAGCTTTTTGTTAAACTAATACTAAATAAAATGTAATTAGAGATTGATCAGAAATCTAGGGTAAATAACATTAAAAATTAAGAAAAAATGACTTAAAATTAGTAACATAGTAATGCCTGAGATATTTGCTTAGAGGCCTGATGTCATACAGGTTGATGACGATGAGCTGCCTTATGATTGTCTATGTCTTGTTAGCATCATCTATGACACAAGGGCGATAATGCACTTGTGACATAATAAAAAACCCAGGCTAAGATTTTTCAATAAATATTTATATGCCTGTTATAAGTTGAATAATAGCTTATGTAATAATGTTAGTAAAGCATTAATATGTTTTTTTTTATAGTAACCATGATAATGATAAAAAGATATGATAAAATATGATAAGATTAATTTTGTTTATTATGTATGTGTATGCTTCACTGTAGTCACAAGTGAATCAGAACTATTATCACATATTTTATATTCTCATATACAGTGCTTTCTGAGTTTATTAGAATTTAAATATACATACATATACATAAACTACAACATACTAACTTTGAAACGATTAGTTCTATATTATATAATTATGTTTACCAGCTCACATATTTAACATGCTCATATATCTTGATAGAATGAGTTTGAAAAAGTATTCTTCTTCACATTTTAGTAATTTCAAGGTCTCATTCTTAACTATGATGAAAACATATAAATGCCATTATCCTCCATCCTTAATCATTTTATATGTCAATAAAAAAGAATATCGGGTGAGGCATAAAAATGTCAGTTGCATAGTGACTCTTTGAACTCTCCTTCAAAAAGTTGTTGTTCATGAGGGATTCAGAAACTGTGAATATGGAATAGTGATTTGAATGGTTCTAAAATAAAAATAAATATTAATAATAACATTTAAGTCACAAGAGGTTTTTAACAAAAGAGAATTATTACTAGGCTTAGCTTATGTTGAGCTTTAATATTAAGGTCTCGAAAATTGTCTATTCAAATATTTTTTATTCTAGAAACAAAAAAAATTATATCTGGATACATCATCAAGAGCTTGTAATAGTCCACTGCTGGACATAAGCCTCTCCTTAGAAAGTAGGTTTTGGCCTGCTATATCACACTGGCTAAGACGGGTTGGTATAGGGTTTGTTTCAGGTTTTCCTTCTCTTTGCAGAGCTGTTGCCCTGCGTTGTTTTAACCCTAAGTCGGGTCTTATGACATCCACGGGATGAATAGGGGTTGTGACACTTTGTATTTTTAATGCGTCACCACATGGACAGATCCAGATACAAAAGGTAGGTATTTGTTACATAGTATAACGGCATAAAATATTGTCTCCAAATGTTGTATTTATACACAAAAACCTTTGTACTTACTTATCATTTGTACAGCAAAACCTTTCTACTTATCTAGAAACTATCCAATATGGTCCTTTAAAATTAGGAGCGAACTAAAAACCGCCATTCAAATGCTTTTAGTATGTGATTTGGCTCATCATCACTCAAAAATTCATCTATTGTACATTTTTTAACCTTTCCATTGTCTGTTTATGGTCGATGGCGTAGTGGTTTAAGTGGTCGCCACGCCGCTTCCTACTGCGCTGAGTGGTGTGGGTTCGAGCCCCACATGGGACACCACTTTGTGTGTATGATACACAAATTGTTATTCTGAGTCTGGGTGTTCGTTGAGTCCGTTTCATGTATGTTTGTAAAGTCACCCGGGACACAGTAATATATATTCCTAATACGGAAGTTGTCATTCCAAACAGAATAATTATGGACACGCTAATAAAGAAACCTCTTCCTGATCGCTACACCAATCTTTATTCAACAATAGGATGTAGGTACCTTCATTTGTGAATATAAAAAAAACTGAAAGGCAGCCATGAGAATTCTTCATGTACTCAATATAACTTCAGCGTGTTCAGTCCGTTATGTTTGTTTGAACGAGTGCTGTAAATTTAAATGATGTTTAGAGTCGGTTGAATGCAATTGGTAATATCATGGTGAAGTAAATAAGAAAGTTTATCTCTTTCCTCCATAGCAGGCATGGGTTTACTTTGTCCATGTGCAAAGCACGGAGTCATGTTGCAGATAAGAACTTTATACAAACTTATCGGCGACCAGTATAAAATGTGCAATGTCATCGATATTGATCTATGACATAGCACATTATAACATAGGTATAGTGTAACTTAAAACTTGTAACTTAAACTAGTATTCGGCCATTGGTTAAAATTCCAATGTAACTAATATTGAAATATTGAGTTGTCAATGTTTTTACTCTAATAAGATCGAAAATAGAAAAATAAACAAAAAAAAGTGATTACTATATTACATATATACTAACTGCACTACTCCTAAGGTAAAAAACCGGTTCTCAGACAGGTTACCTCTGTTTTGTCTTTGCCTAAATAGATAAAATTAATAAACTACATACTCATGTTTTTTTTACCGCATAATCTGTTCTCAAACGATAATACACAAAATATCTTCATTGAAAAGCTGCGGATACGGATGTAGGATACCATAATGTTGTCTGTCTGTCGTCTTAATGCCTTCGTCCATCACTAGATATTCCGGTCACGTCGTATGCATTACTCACCCCATCCACCGTAATCATCTTGATATAACGAATTCTGTTGTTGTAATAGTATTATCGTACCATCGCAGTACAATAATATTAACTATTACGAGTTATAATCAAAGGTATTTTGTTAGATTTCGGTTTGGTTATTGTGGTTTTAAGTCTCTTGAGTCTTATCACTTCATCCCTCATTAATTTTGGATCGAGTAGGTTCAATATCATGTATATCTTGCGGTTGGAACATAAATTTTGCCAAGTAACATTGATGAATATATTAACATTTGATTCACATTTTTATTTGAGGTAACATGTTTAATATGATTTGTAAAATAACTATGTAATTAAAACTTGGTTCAGAAATTATAATTGGAAATGTTTTTATTGGACAGGACAGTGTATTCTATTCTCATATGTCACAATATTTGTAAAAGTACCGTCTATTTAAACATTATCAAAAGTTTCGTCCATCTCACAAAACAAATGATTATCGCTTAAAAACGAATTACCATCTTACTGTATGCGTCATTTGGTAGTGAATTATAGAAATGTAACTGATTCTTTATTTCCATAAACATAATTTTAACATAAGAAATTCGTACCTATTGAGCTCAAAGCTAAATGTAAAAGAAACCTCTTTTGCGACTCCATAAAGGAAATAGTTTTGCCATGACCCGACTCCACTGCTAGCGATGGTCACTGACTCCTGTCAGCGATTAAACAGGGAATATGTGAAAAATGGGGAGGCTTTAAATTAATTAATGAACGCTAAGTGAATATTTTAATTAAACCGCATGAAAAATGAAATAAACTGCGGGCTGACACGGAACAGTGTTTGCCAATTTGCTTTTGCATCTCACTGAAACTGGAAGTATTGAGTGCACAGGGTTGCATTTTAAACATTTGAATACTAATAGTACTACTAGAGAGCCTCATTTGTTTCGACTTCATGGGGTGTACTAACAGCAAGTGCAAGCAAGGTTTGCTACCGGCAACCATTTGTACTCAAATATAGTGGCATCGCCGTGCAATTTCAAGTCACAGTTTAAAGTATAAAAGTTTTATCTATGTAAGCACCTGAGAATATAGACCACAATGACTTTAAAAATAACGCTGTATTCCTGTTTGCTTAGTTACAATTTTCCGGATGTAATATCTATTTGTTTTGTAAATTACTAAAATCTTTTTCCGTCTTCGCGCTAGTAGCAGGGCATTCATATATCCCTATGCGTTACTACTTCTTAACATATACTTTAACATAAATATTTTTGAAGTGAAAACTTCTTAAGGTGCGTTGGGCATTTTTGAACAACAAACAAGAAAATTGAACTCGCGACACTGTTACCGGTACCAACACCTCTGTATATAAGTATGTACATAGTATTTGTTTCACTATGTTATTCCGGATAATAAAAATCAGTCTTCGTATGTTTATATTTTATATAGTTATATCAATGTATTTCAACCCAAACTTAACTCTCGTGTAGCCAATATACAGATACTGCCTCCGTTTACACGAGAGTTAAATTAACTTAACTCTGTTAAGTTAACTTAGTCTTAAGTTAACTTAAATAAAATATAAACATACGAAGGCTGCTATTTATTATCCGGAATAACAAAGTGAAACAAATATTATTGCTTTTCAAAATATTCGCCGTGAGGATCGATGCACTGTTGCATACGTTGGAACTAATTTTCGTAGCACTTTTTGCATTCTTATTGTGGTATATCCAAAACGTGCATTTTGAACGCATCAACAGCTTTTTGAACGAATGACTTTTGTTGTGTTCGGTTCATCTTGGAATACCTTAAACGTGGATTCTTATTTTTTTAGTTTCAGGGTCATACGCATATATTCAAGATTCATCACATGAGTAGATATTATAGACAGCTTTTGACGCACCCTGATTGTACTTTTGTAACATTTTTTCTACACTAATTGACATAACGATCCAACGTGAACAAATTTGTTCTACACCTAAATGTGTTCGTGTAATATTTTATATATATTCGTCATACTTATACTCCAGAGCCGCCTCTATCTCGCTATATGTAACATGACGATCGTGCATTATTAGTTCCCGCACAGCATCAATATTTTGAGGTTCTACACCCGATTTAGGGCGACCTTCTTTCAATTTGTCCGTGATAAACCAGTGATACACAGTTGTTTTTGATATTGCTTCGTCCCGAAAAGTCGAGTTGAGTTGGCGATGCACTGTTTTTAAGTTAGCCCTCTCCGAAAATCGTAATAAAAGCACGAAAATTTTCACGAGTTATCCATAGTGATAAAGACTGTGCAATTTTCAAAATGACTCCACAAGTTATAAACAAATGACAACTACATGAAACAAATTGTATTCTTCAGCCAAAGAGTTCAATTTTTTAATGTTATAATTACCTTTTTAATATTGTTCTGTTACTGGCCAGTTCCGGATACATAAATAGCAGCCCTCGAATATTGTGTATATATGTACAACATAGATATATATTCATGTCGGAACTTTTCGAATTGAAAAAAAAAACAAAAAAAAAACCTGTGATAATAAAAAAAAAACAAGTTTTTAATTCTGTCGGCACCTCCGGAGTGCTACTGTTTTTTTTAATTGTTTGCATTTATCTATTGGATTAAGCTGCACATGCAAGAAAGGTTTCAGTGGGCGTGGTTATTTTCCTGATAGTAAATCAGCGTCATATTGCAGTTAAATTGCACAAAACTTTTAATTAATTGTACGTCTTTTTACCTTTCTCTTAACTAATCATAATCTCAAGGTAGTTTTTGAATTTATCGCGTTCAGACAGACCGACCAACAGCTAAATTATATGTTTTATAATATCCAACTATTTACTGATAATAATATAAAGTGATATTCTGATATTGATAATGGTAGTAGAACCTTCATTCTATTGTAGTGAAAAAATCAATATGGCCTTTTACGCAAGTTGTATTTAGGGTAAGTGTTTGGTTATGCCATGCCGGCCAAACTTTAGCAACCCATTCTATTTCAGGTGATATAGCTTAAATTAAATTCTTTTGTAACATTTCTTTAATATTTTTTTATTTTTATTTAGGGGTAACAGTAATTGGTGGTGTAAACTATGTGTATTTAACAAAATAACCAACGCAAGTTACAAAGGGCGCATTCAACGTAAGAAACTCGCACTTCGCATGACTGTTCCTGGAGGTTTTGCAAAAGTATTTAAAACGCATTTAATTGTAATCTTGCATTAGTCATCGCTGTGTCAGGCATATCTAATAATTCGGCAATTCGCAGAACTTTATATATAACAACTTGCTCTTAATGTCCGCAAAGTCGCCCACCTCTTGATAGCTTTCAAAACGAACTTGACTCATAAACTAACATTAATATTGCTTTTCAAACTTTGTTTTATTTTCAAGCAGTAATTGAAGTTAGCCACGCTTCTAAGCATTATACAATTTATTTCCCTCTTGATCTTGATTTATTTCCCGCTTTTTATGAGTTTGATTACCACGATTTTCTCTTTTCCTGTTTATTTTTAACCGACTTAAAAAAGGAGGAGGTTCTCGATTCGGCTGTTTATATTTTTTTGTATGCATAGGCATAACTCCGTCATTTATAGACGGATTTGGATATTTTTTTTGGAAAGGGACTTATACCGAAATGGTCCCATTTAAATTTGATATAGATCTGATTATGAGTTTCGGCGTCAGACAACGGAAATCAAAAAGTCGAGTCAAGTCGAGAGTCCGAAAGCCGGTTCAACTTTTTTTTTAAAGGATTTATCTTGTTCTACAACAGTGTGTAGTACTTAGATATAGCCAGACCTTTCTTCCAAGATGTCAAAACAATCGCTTAAAATCAAATAAGAATTGAGATAAGGATACAATCTTTCGTCTCGACTGAACAGGACCGTCGTGGAAAACGAGACAAAGAAAACCCATTTAACTTCATAGTAGAAAATAAGTAACAGTTTGAATTGTCACTGGCACGGTTATTGCAATATGGCTGGCGTGCCTCACCGACCGCGTCATTGATTCCGCCACAATGCTCCTGTCTTCGGGCCTCCGGCTAGTCAAGGCGAGTATTGTTAAGTCATGCATAAACCCTTACTCGGTATTAGTTGTCACTCCGTTGGCTTTGGTATTGTACGATTAACATTAGTACATCGCCTGTTACTAACCCGGAGACAGATTGTACATCTAGTTTCATACACAAAATATACATATACGTAAACCGATGTACATCTTAGGATCGCTGCAAAATTTGCTTATCGCAATTAAACTTCCAAATTATGCTAGACTTTTAGTAGAACAACAAGATTTATGTTATTAAAACGTTGGCATATATAATCTGGGTGACTTGATAGCATACGTTTTGGTGTTCCTCTGTATAAAAAATCTGGTCTTAGGTGCAAATTTTTGCAGGCCATCATAAAAAGACTGTATCCCCTGTATCTCATCATGTTTGAAACTATGGAACCTGTAATACCATAGCATCGTTGTTCATTATTAGAATTAGTATATAGAAGTAATATTAAATAGTTTTATTCATGTATTATTCAATAGCCATTACTAGCCATGAAATTGCCTTAATCTAAAAGTAAACAATACCTCTATTCTTAATACGTTATGAACTTATGATTGAAAATTCAGATTCAGATTTTTTATTCTACAAATCAAAGCTAATTTCGGTTTCAAATATAGCCATTGATTTGTTTGATAAGTACACAGTGGGCCTAGTGTGAGTTTATTTTACATCAACTCGCTCTCGACAGCAAGTGCGTTGCGATTGGTGAAGATTACGAGCCCATCGCGCTATGTCAAAGTGGTCACCGTGACGATCGTGTGGCTGTAAAATAAACTCATACTTAGACCTTAGATTGTAAAGTTGCATTTCCCTTGAGACAATAAAGTCAAGTTCGATACCCCAAGGTCAGCAGGTGAGGGTGATGTCTACCTATAGGTCAAACGATCTGCTTTTATTTAACAATATCAGCCTATCTTTACTATGTAGTTACTACCTAAGGTTAAATATTGAACGGCTAATAAATATTTCATTAGATGGGGATGGATGGGACGATGTTGTCCTTTTTTTTTTTTTTTTTTTTTTTTTTTTTTTTTTTTTTTTTTTTTTTTTTTTTCCGTGCGGAAATCCCCTCGGATACCACCTGTCGGTGGCATGTCGGACTCGAACCGACTAAAACCGCACGCCTTCGCCGGGTACTAATAGCCGGGGAACCAGGTATACCCTAGAAAGGAAGGCCCTGGTGCCCCGACATACCTCGGGTCATCTACAGACGAGTAGACGACCCCCGCCCCGTGTGGGAACCCCATGTTCCCTGTGCTCCCTGGAAGCGAGCGCGCTTCGCAACGCGCTCGCCGCCACCCCGGCCTGCTTCTGCTAGGGTGACAGATGGCCTCACCTGTCACCCCCAGGCCTGCGCTTATGGAGGACGGAGGTCGTTCTGCGACCTCCGGCGCCTGAGTCGCCTGCGCTGCCTGGCCCGTGCCCGGGCCTGGCGGGCCGGGAGAGTTCTAAACCTCTCCCGCTCCCGCTCCGCCGTCTCCTTCGCGAGCATAACTTGCTCGCAGAAGGAGACGGCAGAGTTCCACGCACTCTCGCTCCGCACGATAGCCGCAATCAGGCTATCGAGCGAGAGAACTCCCACTCCGATGGCCGCCACGAGGTCTCGCCTCTGCTCAACCCACGCCGGGCACTCTGCCAGCGTGTGGAGAGCCGTGTCCACGGTCTGGCCATCGCAGTGGTGGCACTCAGGCGTTGGCTCCTTGCGGATCAGACACAGGTGATCTCCGAAACATCCCTTCCCAGTGATCACCTG
Source organism: Arctia plantaginis (assembly GCA_902825455.1). NCBI lineage: Eukaryota > Metazoa > Arthropoda > Insecta > Lepidoptera > Erebidae > Arctia > Arctia plantaginis. Next base: position 1,303,318 of record CADEBD010000283.1, on the reverse strand, counting down.
CGTCAATCGGTATGAGAGGGTCCCGTGACGCCTCTCGAGCCAATCCTCCATAACGGGTCTTACCGCCGCAAGGGACGATGTTGTCCTCTGATTTGGTTAAAGATTTGATGTGAATATATAACAGCATTTAAATTCTATGCTTAGTTGAATTTTTTCTGTCCTTTGTGGGAAATACAAACACTGTATTATACACAAATATTGTATTACAGAGCGGTGTACTTTTATTTCCTTATTTTATAAAGTACTTTAAATTAATTTATAATTTTCCATATACCTGTGCAAAATATAGGACGTAGTGCGTAATTATATATTAGTGGCTTTTAACAAGCGTATGTATGTATAACCTAGTTCAGTTAATATATTCGTTTATTACCCAATTAAATGGGTTGTTCACAGGCAACTTTATGACATCATAAGTGGAAAAAGTGTACGATATTTGCACAGGAATTCAAAATTTCCAAAATATCTTTAAGCTCGTTTAAAAATAGTTTGATTTAGAAAAATACTAACTGTTTTATATGTACATGTTATTATAGTTACTTATTTTAAAAGATGCATAAAATGTTCTTTATTTCATTCTACTGCTAACCCTTAAACCCTTGGTATTGTAATTGTTAGTTAGAAACTTTGTTTTCCATAAGTGGCCTTTTATAACGTTCGTTACATTTAGACTTAATTAAACTAAGTGCCTCATGTTGTGTACAGTCCGCACACCTCGCGCTTATGGCTAATGTTTGCAATTTTAACAACGATCGTTAATGAAAGTTTTTGCCCTGACGTCTTTTGTTTCCCATTAAATTGACGGCTGGATTCCAGACTAGTTAAGGAGTGACATTTAATTAAAGGCCAAAGGAATTTTACGCTGACATGATGGTTATGCATTAATAGCGAAGCCAAATTTACTATAGTTTCGATATTAATACTGTTAGAGCGTGGGCGGTGACAATTTAGGGAGCAGTGCACGCCGTTTACGGAAGTTGCGTCGTGTTGTGACTCATTCGTGCACTAGTGATTGTAGATTGTAGACATAATTATTTTAGTCTTGAACACACATATTACATACCATTACGCTAAAATTTGATTGATGTAGCTTGTGTGGTGTAATAGTGTATTGTCTGCGAAATTTTCTTTTGTTTGTTTTAGTTGACTAAAAAACAGTAGTACACATGTCATATTTGTCTAAAAAATACTAGAAGACAATATACAAACATACATACATACATACTTATTTACATACATACATATTTATTTACATACGTATTGTACATTACATTAAGTAAGCGCTTTTCTGTCTACCTACACGAGTTTAGGGATTGGCCATTTTATTGAAATGTAGTAGTCACATCTATATACATATGTAGAATTGTACATATACATTATATACACCTGCGTCTGTAATTTCACATTTGTTCTTATATCAATAACGTATGTGATATGATAAATATGTGCTAAATGGTATTTTAAATATAATACTTAATAATAATAATTTATTTTTTATTTTATATTGAAAAATTGTTCATAATAGAATTCTAGAAATAGAAATTGTCATTGTGCCGCCTATCTTTTTCAGATAATGGAAAAAGATATCGACGTCATATAAAGTCGTTCTAAACAAGTTTATAAATGCAAAGGTGTTTAAAAATTCAAAGTTTATGTAGATTTGAGTAAAATCTCATCTAGGTGAGTGGTACCTCATCCGGCGCGTTGTAGTTAACAGCCTTTTTATACTTCTATATCTTATAAAAAGATTTTTTATCTTTATTTCGAAAACCCACGCCCGTTCTCTAAAATACACGATTTACCTAACACTTATCCGGACAATATATTAGCCACTAAATGCTTTGAAATAATATTCAGTTGTTAATGCTATAAAATAATAATATTTTTTTTTTTATTTTTTTTAGTATATACAGCTGTAGAATTATAAAAATATCTTGTTTATGTTATCCCAGGCTAGAAAATGATCAAGTTTTAACGTGTTGCTTTACTGCGATAGGGATTTGTTATTGAATCCTAAATTATTTTTGTGTAAAACATAAAGCAGTTTCATGAAGAAATAAAATTGGCAATTTCCCACCCATCGTAGCTAATCATAGGTAGTCAGGTGAGCTTTAGACGCTAAGTCTAAGTTTAGAGTTAAATCGTACTAATAGTTAGTTTTTTCCTGTTAAATTGTGCTCAGTGTGAAGTCATCCAGCTATGTACGTGATTTGAAATGTAGTGTCCTCCATTGTCCATGAATAGACAGTATACCTAATGTATTTAGGCTTACTGACTCAACGCCTTTTATTTGTCTCTAGAAGACTTGAACTGTTTAGAACTTTTGTTGGCTGGTTTGTTCTATTAAGTATTGGTCATTAGAGTTATTGATTTATTTATTTCAAAAGACAACTCCCGCATTAGGAATATATCCTCTGTCGCGGGGGACTTTACAAACATACATGAAACGGATACAGAGAATACCCAGACTCAGAACAACAATTTGTTGATCACACAAAGTGTCGTGCCATGTGGGGATCGGACCCACAACACTCAGCGTAGTAGTAAGCGGCGTGGCGACCGAACTTTATGCTGCCTGGGAGACTGCCCGTTAATTAATCAATACATGTTAAATCATCAAATTGTGATTAACTACAATACAAAGTCATAATACAAAGAAATAAGTAACTAATCTCATCTTAAAACAAAATTAAGAACATAATATTTTTCTACGTACATCCACCTTCTGTCTGAACAGTGTTATGCCGTTTGGCACAATTTCTTATACAGCGTTCTTTAATATTGTCTTATTCGAAATTTAAGGTTCTTGAAGCCTAATAAGGAATGAGTTTCCTCATGAGTCGTCTCGTCCGTCGTCCCAAGCATACTCGATCTAGTTGAGGTCCAATCTGCTTAGGGGCTACACCATACAGTTAATGTTTACTTCTCGAAGGTAGACACTATTTACTGAATCTGTCCTTTCGAAAATACATTCAAAAGCAATTAATCCGCTTAGAGTGTGTTTTTGAAAGGACAAATTTAAATGTGTGGAAGTGTATATATAAAGAAAGCCTATATTAATAGACAAGAAAAACATTCAAGTGGTTTCTTTCATGTAGATTAATTTTATTATAGCATATATATCTACAAAATTACATAATATCTTATATATTATAACTTTCTATTATATTAATATAAATTAAAATGTATTAAGGAAGAGGCAGTATTCTACACAATAGATGTATTTTATTAATGTAGTTGCGTTTTCAAATCTATATACAATAAAACCTTATTTGTGATCACGCATAGAATAGGTTAAGGCAAGCTTGAATTTCTTGTTTTATTTATTTTAGTAGTCCCTTATAGTCCTTATAAAAGTTCTGTGCCAATTACAGTTCGGGGTTAGAAGACACTGTCAGGCAATAAATTTCATTTTACTTTTGTCCTTTTTATTACGGTCTTGTCCTAATGGTGTTCAGGTTATGTGTCTGATGTAGATTACAATACGTTACTACTTGGTCGCCTGAGTACACAGAAAATAACAGCAAAACAAAATAAAATTTCATCGTTTTTATTCTTCAAAGATATTTTTTTTTTATTTTTTTTTTACTTATGTACATACTTCTAACATTCGTATTATCACAATACATTTTAGACCCAAAACATGACCAAAATTTAATACAGTTATAATTTAAATTACCGCCAACAGGTTGCTTAGAATTACATGTACGAGTATATACAACAATATAACAAGGATATTGGAGTCCGACAGGGGTTGATATGGGTAAGAACGGGCTTACATAGGCGTAGTAATAGCAATAATATTTTAATGTGGTAATTAATTAATTTCCACGAGACTAATGGACATTTTACTGTCTTGTTGCTAGACACAGTTTTATTGGTGTTTGAAGCTTATGTAACATTGGTATATAGTCTAAGAATGTATCCCATTACTAGAATTGTGTTGAAAATGTATTTTTGACAAATTCTGTATTATTATCGGACATATTTCTGTTAATATCGCAATAATATCAGTTGACCCGCCTGTTCGTTTGCCCCCTCAAAAATTCTTCATAGGGTAGGAAGTAAGCTGTTGATGTGATCAGACACAGGTGATCTCCCAAACAACCTTTCCCGGTATGAGAGGGTTCCGTGTCGCCTCTCGAGCCAATCCTCCATAAATACGGACCGCTACCTGGTAGTAAAATATTATTAAATCGGTCCAGCCGTTTTGAAGATTACCCGGAACAAACAGACAACACATATTTTAAGTAGTTTTTAGGCACAAGTATCGTGCAAATAACCGTGTCAGCATGAAAAAACCTATTATTGATATATATTGATATCTAGCATCATTAGGTGCTGAATTCATAAATATTTGAATTAGTGACTATAATTTTAGACAAGACTTGTTCTAAATACCTCTCTAAATACCTATTTCAAGTCGGTACTCAGCACTTAAGGATCGTTATTTTAAACATGCCACTTATTTATTCGAGAGGTTCATCGTTAAAAGCCTTTAGGTTTATCGATTTATTTTCGTGAGTTGCCAATGTGGGCTTCGGAATTCTAAGTGAAATATTTTATCTCCATTTATAGTAGTAAGTTATTAAAGAAATGAATAGGTAGATAAAAATTTATTTATAACTTTTATAGATATTTGATACAAATATAGGTAAGTACATATTTGCTTTACTTACTGGGATATGGCCTATTTCTTAGCGTGCGCGTGATAGATAGGGGACAACAAATGCGACTTCGACAGCGCTTGGGAATTGCGACCCAGGAATAGGTGTACGGTTGTTGTGAGCATTTATAATTATGCATGAATGGTTTTAACTATCTTAATTGCCGTATATTTTACCTTAAATATTTACCTTGAATTTTACAAAATAGCTGTAGCCTGCCTCGCTTCGCAGTGTCACATTGTAGTTTCGTTGATAAAACATGAGGAACAGGAGAAAAATAGATAGAAACAATTTTTAAAACGGTTTGCATATCGTGTCAAAGTTTAATCTCAATCGGTGTAGAACTATTTGAGTTTTTGAAGCGTACACAAACCAACTTAACATTTTATGTATATATATGAGGCATATTTATATCTGTAGTAAGATATGTTATATGTTCCATTTTCATTAGAAATATTATCTCTTGTATTCTCCAAGTAAAAACAACCAACCTGTTACTCCTGCAGAAACATATACCTCTACTTTTAGTTTGTTTCTATTTTTATAATACTTTTAGAGCGACAAATTACAATAAATTTTACGTATCAGAGAATACTCGCTAATCCTGCTGGTAATATATGTGATTGAACACTCATGTCAGTGTATGCCCATTGTTCATTGTGTGTGTGTGTGTTACAGAAGATTAGATAGGTAAAGTGTGAAACAGATAGTGAGCCGCACCGTGGCTGTTGCAAATTATGATGAATCCTTTTAATGTATACTCTTCTGTTACTGAGTGCTTGTTAACTAATTTGCAGCTATTATGCAGTAAATATTACCCTTTTTTCACTTTTTAACTATTCGTTACCATAAATGTAGGTTTGTTACTTTCGGTTATTGAATATTTGTGACACTTCCAATTTAATGTTATCTTTTGACTTGCTTTGCCCGGATTGAAAGTTTTTGATAAATTTACACTATTTTCTAGTAATTACCTAAGATGTACGCTGTTCTCTTTGTTCTATTCTATTCTATTCTTTGTTTTTGCATGGATTTTACACACACATGTATATAACGAAAGTCGACAAAATTACAAATTACAGTTCCAAAATTTTAAGTTTAAGTTTTAGTACTTGTCTTAATTTTGTTATAGTATAAATAAAAAAAACACGTTTTATAGTAAAAATGAATAGATTTATTTTGCACCTTAGATCAAATTGTTGTTACTAGGACCAATCTGTTAGATTCGGCAAAACTTAAATGTGACTTCCAAAAATGTTTACATAGATACATACATACTTTACTAAGCTAAAAATAAAATCGTGAAGAAATAAGATTATCAAGTTTAAAGCCAACTATTAAAATATTGTCTTCCTCCGAGTCTTTTTCCCAAGATCTGTTGGGGTCGGCTTTAAGTCTACTACGTTACTGCTGAACTTGGATTTTTTACGTGTCGCTCCACGCCATCAGACCTCCACAAACCACCCCAACCCAAGTACTAGGCGATATCGAAGTTTTGTACAAAGTTGCTGGACTTTTTTGGGCTCCGACTACCCGTAACGATTGCAACCGGGACCTACAGCTTAACGTGGTCTCCGAGGCACGGAGAGGTCTCAATGTGTTGAGAATGGTCACCCATCCATAGACTGACTAGGCTAGGATTGCTTACCTTTGCGATGTGTTAACCTACTCGGTTACCACTAAGCCACGAGCCCCTCCAATAATTTCAATCTATTTAAACAAATCATTTGTTCGTTTTACTGTGACGCATTCTGCTTTTGTCTCTGAAATAGTCGCCCATATTTAATAATATTTACCTAGCTTATTCATGTTACAACTCATATTAACGACAGCTGTTAGTCTTAATGTCTGTATTATTATTGTTGTAATTCGGAACAATTTTGTTACAAATCAGTGCCTACCACAATTAAACCGTAATTACCGCCGGGTTGTTTCGGATAACAAACAAAAGCCTAAAATATTTTATTCATCTAGGCCAACGTGACACTCATGAAGGTCAGGATTAAAGTAATATTACCAAGTTCGCATTGAAATAGACTAATTCATAGAGGTGGGAACCAAGTGAACCTATAAAAACTCCAGGAATAAAGAAACAACAAATTTGTTTGTGAATTGGAGCTTGCTTATTGGACGAGTGTCTGAATTAACTTACTAATTTCTTTTGAAAAAACTTAAATATTTTGGAATCTGGATTGCGTTATCGTCACAGTTGGATTTTGTTGTTGCCAGTAATTTAGATATTAAATATAGGTACTTAGAATAGCAAATATGATCATGATTCTGTTGTGAAAAGCCCAAAATGCAGATTAACTTTTATTTATTTTTAACCGACTTAAAAAACGCAAAAGAGGAGGTTCCCAATTTACTTGATTTTTTTTGTATGTTTCTTACGCGACATCTCCGTCAATTGTGGACCGATTCTCAAAATTATTTTGTAATCGAAAGGTCGACTCCCGAGGTGGTCCCATTACTACCAAATCCAGGTCTGATGATGGGATCCCAGAGAAATCAAGGAAAACCCTCAAATTTTACACCTCCAGCATCGTGTTTTAGCTTGTTTCTCTAGCTATATAGGTGTTTGCGTTCGGAAGTCGTTATCTCATGTTGCTGAGCTGATGATGGAAGGGTCCTTGACCTTTAGGAGTTAGAGGATAACTCTTTCAATAATATAATCATGTACTGACCTCATTTTATTCTTTCAAGATATTTTAGAGTTACAGAGGTATGTTCACAAAAGAAAGTAATAAAATGAGATTACAAAACATTTGGACACAAAAATTTTGTTATTTTCATGTTTGTTACCTCAAAACTCTTTCATTTGTAAACCGATTTAGAAAACTATTTTTTATTTAGAATGGTATATATCCCCTTTGGTTCCAAATGTGAAGGAAAAATGCCACTCCCTATGGTGGAAAATTAAGTAATGTGGCAAACAATATATTTTTTGGTTCAAATTTAACATAAATTAAATTTTATGTAATTTAACGTACTACAGTTTGGTAATATAAACATTACAGTACGTAACGTTTTAAATATCGAGGGACTATGTCAGATTGATATCAGCACAATAAAGAGTTAAGAATTCAATATAATTCTAATAAAACATCGCAGATTTTATTAATTAATAAAGTTAGTTATTTTTAATTTTTAATGGTCTTCGAAAGTATTGTTTGAAGTCGGTTCAACTTAAAAAAAAAGGATTTATTTGCTATGGTTATTAAAATATAATTTTAACCCCTTAAATCCATTTCAAACACAAGATATAAGGAGATAACACGCACTTTTCTAATTATTATGTAGTTATAGTTTAGTCTATATGGTACTATGTCCTCAGTTTATATGCATCGTAAATATACATATTTGTATTTGTATATATATATATTTATTTATATACATATACGTACACGTATATACAGTTACTGGTGCTAAATCCGTTGTTCGAAAACTATCTAAACTAAACTAAAAATTACTGAAAGTTAGTTTAGTCCTGTCAAACAACGTTTCGTATTCTGTAAACGTAGGACTGAAATATATTTAGGTTGACACAACCAAAATAAGTTAAGTTACTTAATTTAGTCCATAATTGGTCATTTGTTATTCTGTTGTACATTCTAATCGTCGAAGATTTGAGCCTAAAATTAGACGTTATCTAAATACATGTCGACTAATTTCTTGATTATATTGTTTAAGTATAACTTCTGTAGAATTTCTTTTTTATGAGGAATAGCTATTACATGTTTTGTCTCTGGTCAGTTTAGCGGCAAGGTATGGGCATTATATTTTTCATCTTAGATCATAATTATATTATTATCATGTATTTTATCTGGATTATTAAGAAATAGAAAGATGTCAGAGGATCAGAGAAGTTACAGAGACTTTTTAGGCTCCCTAGCCTAGGTCTAGAGCTTAGTTTAAAGAAACTACTCGTCACCTTGAACCATATTTCTTCAAATGAGGTGTAAAACCTGAAATTTGGTTACATCCAATTTTTTTTTCTCTAGGGAGTTATAACCTGCTGCAAGCCAATTTTACTAAAAAAGAAACAAATAAGGTCAGGAGGAGCGAAGCGAGCAATCAATCTGTGCATTTTTATGGTTCTCTTTACTAACAAACTATCACACTTTCAGGTTTGGGCTTTTACATAGTAATTTCAATTCATCTGTCATAAAAAATATTATATTATATTTAATAAAAATAAAACATATCAATTTTTATTAATTAGAATTGTAGTGTATCAATGGACCTATGAAATTGCCCTTTTTTTGCCGAAAGTACTTATTTTTCAAACTTTTTTATTTCTGTTATTCGAAGTAATCACCCATGCAATCGAGGCATCTTTGCCAACGCATTGGCAGTTTATTCTTATATAGGTTATACTTATTGTAAAAATCTAAACTAAAAACTTGTCTAAATTTTGGAAAAACTAATACTCGGTAGGTGCAAGGTCTGATGAGTACCAAGCAACCAGCTTTGGTCAATCGGTGGACCCCACTGCTCCTTTACGACAACGCACGACCCCATACTGCGCAACAGACAGTCTCCAAGCTGCAAGAGCTGGGGTTGAAAGCTGTCCCTCGTCCGCCATACTCACCAGACCTTGCACCTACCGACTATTACTTTTTCCAAAATTTAGACAACTTTTTAGTGGGTAAAAAATTCAATTCCCGAGAGGCAGTACAAAATGCCTTTGAAGAGTTTGTTGCCTCCCGTCCAGCTGATTTTTACAAGAAGGGCATCAATAAACTGCCAATGCGTAACTGCCAAAGACGGCAATTTCATAGAACCTATTATTAATATTTTTTCGACTAGACTATTACTACTTACGCCATCTGTTAGGAAACAAAAGAATTAAATTTTGATGTCAACAGTAGCACCCGTAATTAATTATGAAGCTTATATTAGTTATTCACATGCTTTAAAATCCCGTCTTGAAAATTATTACGAGGTAGAAAACTTTGCGAGCTGTCTAAAGCACCGCCTTTTGCTAGTGAATTTATTTATTTACCTTCTAGCTTATGTTTTTATTTCCAATTGTATTGATTTATCATGCCAAATTTACTTACATAGATTCATATTCGGTTTACATAGATAACGAAAAAGGTTACCGCGGGTTGCCAGGTATGTGAACTGAGTAAAACTGTACTTAGCTATAACTGAGAAATACAACATTTCGTTTACTATTGGATCTATTATATATGTACACTAGATGACCCGCGCAACTTCGTCTGCGTTTCTCAATAGTAATAAATTTTCTCCGTTTTTGAAACATTCTTCATTGGTGCTCCGCTCCTATTGGTCTTAGCGTGATGATATATAGCCTATAGCCTTCCTCGATAAATGGGCTATCTAACACTGAAATATTTTTTTAAATCGGACCAGTAGTTCCTGAGATTAGCGCGTTCAAACAAACAAACAAACTCTTCAGCTTTATAATATTAGTATAGACTAGCTGACCCGCGCAACTTCGTCTGCGTTCTCAATAGTAATAAAATTTCTCCGTTTTCAAAACATTCTTCATTGGTGCTTCGCTCCTATTGGTCTTAGCGTGATGATATATAGCCTATAGCCTTCCTCGATAAATGGGCTATCTAACACTGAAAGAATTTTTCAAATCGGACCAGTAGTTCCTGAGATTAGCGCGTTCAAACAAACAAACAAACAAACAAACAAACAAACTCTTCAGCTTTATAATATTAGTATAGATTACTAATCATTGAACAGGAAATTTAAAATCCTAATAACATCATTTCATTCATTCATTCAGTTTTAATTTTAAACAACGTTAATACTTACCTTTTTAAGGTTTAGTAATCATAAACAAATTTAATGCTGTTTTAATGAACACGAAATTTAGTTCGACTTGACAACAGAATACAATTTTGAAAGTCGCCTCACTAAATTAAGAGAATTTTAAAGAAAATGTTGTTGTTTTATTATTGTTTAAAATATTATTTATAAAGTTTTTAATGTATAATACAAAAGTATATTGATAATCTTCAGTAGGTGCTTAAACCATACAAGGACTGCGTGTAGTTTCCTGTAAGGTAGGCGTCAAACTGCTTCATTATTGCAAGTGTCTTACTATATGTAGGTATATATCTATCGGTAATCGTATGCGATAATGGTCGTGCATATAAACTAAATTATTGATAGATATTTTTTTGAAATTTTTAAACAACTACTTAGATATTTCTATTAAAAGAGGATTAAAGTGCCTGGTGCCTGCGATATAAACAATCTAAAGTGTAGATATGGCAAAGCGATTGTAGACAACAATGACTAACAAATGTTCCTCAAGGCAAACTCGAATTCTAAGAAATGCTGACTTAACTTTACCAATCTCTAATAAATGGGAAAACGTTATCCGAACATAAAATCTCAATTACGAAACCGGTCTTTTCTGATCAATAGATCACTCTGACAATATTACTTCTGATGCGCTTACTGACGAACAGTATTTCTTTTTTATATCCTCCTGGATCATGCAAGAATACAGATCAGATCGAAAATATTATGTAAATATAACAGCAAAAATACCTATTCTTAATTCTAAAGAAATATCTACTGCGCCATATCTACAAAAAAAGAAATATCGCCAGAAATATCTACAAAAGCATCACTTTAATTAAAAAGATGTGATTGTACATCTTTTTAATTAAAGTGATGCTTTTGTAGCGTATGGTATATTTTTATAATTATACTCCTAATAGTCAACAAAATACTTGACATAAAAACAATATGCTTGTTTGTGATTTATTGATTATATAAAATTATACAACAAAAACTAAGTCCTCTAGTAGTCAAGTGCAATTAAGTTTATATATACAAATATAAGGAGGTACATAGATGTTAAAAGCATAATTGGCAGAGTTTTAATGGGCAAACTTCGTTTCTGCTACTGGAAATTCTATTTATTTTTATTAACATCCATTCACTAAACGCTGGGTTCAACAATTTTCTTTTTATAACTCTGAGCTATGTGTGTTAAGAAGAAGACTTTTGAAATTAAAACGTTGGTGCCTGAAGCTGTTGTTGTTTTTAATTGGAATTTTACCAGGGCCGCTATTATCTGGGATAGGGCTTTTCTATTCAATTCAATTCACGCGGATAAACCACTTATTGTTCTATTATTGTTAAAATTTCAATGAAGTTAGTAATTTGTGTATAAGATGATATAAGGAAAAACTTAAGCAAATAAATCTGATAAGGACTCACTCAGTCTTCAAAATACAATTGCACAATAAAAAAGTTCAACAGTATGTAACCAATATAATTATTATAAAACATTTTCCACATTTCACGCTACAAGCACGGTTTAAGGAAATTTTACTTGACGATATTAATTATTTGACCCAACGCCCCTTGGGAAGACATCATGAAATTTGGCTCAGCCCCCTCCCTTTTCGTCTCTCCCGTTAGATATTTCAAATTGCGTATTTTCAGAGGACGTAAATACGAACTTTATTGAATTAGATGTATTAAAAAAATATAATATTAGTTACTCCGTACCTACGTATTATATTTTTTTGCAAACCAAATCTAATATTCATCTAAATTTCTTTACCTTCATACCTACGGTTTTCTTTCAAAGTAATCCTGACGGCAATAAATTTGTATAGGTGCGTAAAGAAATATGTTAAAAAAAATAAGTTTCATTAAATTCGTTTCATCGTTTAGATGAGATTTTGTGACTCTAATCTCTTCTCTAAAGTCACACTTAATTAATGGACGTCCCCTAATGCTCTTTTGACCTAGTTCGAACCAATATCAAACAAAGGATTTTCGCTATCAGCGATAAGTGTTTGAAATCGCATTATAGCTAGACCGTGAGAAGCAGCAACGTCTCTTCCCTTTTTTTTTTGAAGAAATATTATCTAGATGTATGGAAATTGCAAGGAATCACTCGTCTGGAGATAGCAAGGCCTGTGAGATGAGAATAGTTTGCTAACCTCCATATTAGCCTCGACTGAGGTAATCGATCTTGTGTATCAAGTTTAGGGTCCAGGCTACTGCAGGCTCCTGCGTATACCTATATGTATTTATTTACAGTGTTCTAAAACAACAATTACAGTTGTAAAGTTAATAAAATTAGAATTATACCGAACTTGTTTACCGACCTTGAACTACCTACCTCCAGCGATATCGCACACATACAATAATCTTTTTATCTCCTAATGCACATAAATAATTAAAAGATGTAAGTGTGTATGTCTGTTAAAAGAAGTAGGTAATACCTATTTCAGTTTTTGTTTTTGTTGAGCTAGGTTCACTCCGTTTTCACAATTTTCAAATCTATTAAAGCCGGCTTCTACTCAATGCAAAATACCTACAATTTTTTTAGAGGCCACTGCGTTAGGAATATAAATAGGATTTTACAAATATACATAAAGCGGTCACAAAGAACACCCAGACTCAGAACAATTTGTGGATCTCACAAATTGGTGGCCCGTGTGAGGATCGAATCCACAACACTCATCGCAGTAGGAAGCGGCGTGGCGACCGCTCTTAAACCATTACGCCATCCATGCAGTACTACGTTGCTGTCTGTCATTTAGTATTGACATGTGTGTTATATTGACTATTGTTTAGTTTTTATTAAGCGTATCTGAACAAGCTACATTCTTGACATTTTCGACCTTATACCAATTACAATAACGTTTCATTTTAACATTGACACTAGAAGTTAAACAATGTTGAATCATCCGCGACACCATCAAGGTCATTCGTACCCGTAGGCCACACTATTTTCATTCAAGTGGGCTAAATTAATAACAGGACAACTTCATAGATTAGATAGCTAAATGTAATAACACAGCTTTAGTTATCAGGTTTATATTTTGACCTGTTCAATCAAGTGCCAATTACTTACACTGGCTAAGTAATAAATAAGCCATCCAAAACTGTCATTATTCTATTGCTAGGTAATCTTATACAAGTAATCTAAATACATTAGGGCGTTTCTAAAAAAACATTCTTTTTTTTTCGGAACCAGCAAAAGTTTCTTTTAGATGCCTAATATGCCTCTGAAAATATGAGATTATGATATTAATAATATTAAGGTTGCCCGCATCGCACTTTTCGATTTTCCATAAGAATAACACAGGTTTTTTTTTTCGTCTGATTTTTATAACTAATAAACGATGGATTGCACTGTAATTTTATAAGTTAATTGTTCAAGTAAATGTAGTCTCTTTGCTTCAATGATTTCACTTCACTCACTCTCACCACTGCACTTAAGCAGTAAGTTTAAGAATTAACTGTGTCGTCTATCTAAAACATATACACATGTTTTTAACATATATTTGTTTGATGAAGACAGAACATATCATGTGTATGATAAAAGAAAATCAACATTATTATCTTCTTAAAAATGATTATCATATGAGTCCATATTATCAGGGGTACAGAAGAAGGCGTACATACTCCATCTTAAAAAAAAGCTACTGGTACTGAATAGTTTGAGAAGAACTGTAATAATAATAAACTTTTTATTTCAGACTAAGGTCCATATTTATGTTAGTATTTTAGTGTTAGTAACAATAGTGCTTAAGTTGATAAGTTAGTATTATTAGTTATTACATTTTAAATTATATTTATTATCTGTATAGACCTATGACTGTCCCCACTTAGTGTTTCTGGAATCTGCAGTCCGGTCTGGCAGCGATCATTTTCAGAATGCTGTTGACACTGTCATGTAGGTATAGTAAGGAGGCCGCTTTCTTGATCTAGGTATAGGAATGAAGCGAGCAAAGCCGTTGGGAAAAACTGGTAACTGAGGCAGTTAGCATTTTGCAAAGTTAAATAATCTTAGACAGGTCAGTCCATGATTGGACCATTCCCCCTCCATGCCTCGGAGAGCACGTCCCGGTTGAAATACGAACATCTGTGGCAATCGTTACGGGTTAGTAGTTGGAGCCCTAAATAGTCCAACAACTGTCTTTCTAAGGAACTTCGATATTGCCTAGTACGTGGACTGTGGAGGTCTCATGGCAGTCGCTCCACGTAAAACATCGGCAGTTCAGCCGTGTCGTAGTAGACTGTAAGTTGAACATAACCTAGTTTGGGAAAAGGCTCGGATGATGAGGACGAAGTCCATAAATCTAAAATATGACTACAGTTCTCTGTTAGTAGTAACACTTTGTATAATGAATGCGACAGACTAAGGACTCGTTTACAGCCATTGAAACATTCGTGTTACAAAAAGGTCATATACTTTTAGTGTCATAAATACTTAGTTTAGTCGTAAATTCGTCTCATATTTCTTGATGACATCATAAAAGCATATTATACCATGATCCCTAATGGGCCATTATTTTCGTGACACACCTTTGATTGCCTTTTTTCTACCCACGTGACAGGGAGATTTATAAGTCCGAATATCGAGTATTTTAGGTTTAAGGTATCCATACTATATGTTACGTTAAAAAAGTTTAGTCAGTGACCTTTGACGCTTACTTATCGTTGTGCAAGTTTGACACTTTTGCGGCATTTTTTAATATATACTCGTAAATATATGATTTAATTAAGGTATTGTTTACATATTTTTTTTGTAGGCCAGTACCTACTTTCTAAGGAGAGGGCTACGTCCAGCTGTGGACAATTAAAGACTGTTGGTGATGATGATACATTTTTCGTCTCTTTCATGTTGTTGTTGTTCCATGTGCTAGTAATGTGAAATGAAGTCAGGTTCTTTTCATAACACAACTGTGTGCTTCCTGAAAAGGATTATGAAAATTAAAGGTTGTAATACCTTTGAAGGGTTAGAACCTTCCAACTAGATTGTGTATGACAGGTGAAACATAATAGTAGCGACATCAGACTTCAAATAATATATGTAATAATCTTTTTTTTAAGGGTTCTGTAGTAATCTAAGTGTATGTCTGTCAGTTTGTCAGTCCGTCCACAGCATAATTACTTCGGTGAAGGGGTGGTGTCGATAATTTCAAGCCACAAACATCTCCTTTCTAAGGAGAGGTTTATGTCCAGTAGTTGACTATGTAAGACTGTTGACGATGATGATGATGTAGCTAACACATTTCAATACAAAAACACTTTATCGTTTAATCTTTCAGAATATGATGCCTGAATAAAAAAATAGTCAAAAAATATCTTCACACCCCCTGCCGAGGGTTTGGAAAAGTAACGACAACCCATACTATGGATGCAAGTAAAGTGGGGATGAGTTCCGCTAGGTACAAAAGCGTGTTTCTTTTAGTTTTTTAAACTATAATTTGTTATAATAAGTATGTATTTACAAAAAAAAAGTATATAATTATGTATTTATATCAGTTATCTAGTACCCATAGTACAAGCTCTGCTTAGTTTGGGACTAGATGGCGTTGTGTGAATGTGGTACAATATTATATTATTATTATAATTATAATTATAATATAGTATAAAGACACTAGCGTATTATTAAGTATGGAAAAAGCCGTTAATCCTAAAGGTCCGGATCAGGATGATGGAAAAAACTAATATAATTATTGCATTGTCATCAGTCTTTGATAAGTGTGCAAAGTTACAATTTAATTCGACGTTTTGAAGTGGGTCAAAATCATGTTCGAAGATTTCGTTACATACATACATACACCCATACCGAATTAATAAAAGCGTGTTAATTATGCTATATTTCGGAGTTGCTTAGTAGTATGTCTAGTTTAGTACCCGACGAGAGGTCGTTTTCAAGGAGTGAACCGTGCTGTGGTCTGATTGAATTTAGGTACATATGTGAGTGAAACTGATAAATGTGAATTTGATTTACAAAGAAAAAAATATTTTCATAAACGTATTTTATATTCATTAAACAAATTATTTCTCTTGTTTTGTATATAATCCATTTGTTATACCACCCGAATGGTCCAGCATTTGTTAGACAATTTTTAGACCCTTTTATATATTGGATAATTTTTATCTTCTTATGTTTTTATAGCTCAAGTCTTTAACATGGTCTTCTATAGTTAATGACATTTCTCAAGCTATAAAAACCTAACAAGATATAAGATTTTGAACCATAAATGCAAAAGTAATGCATTTAATATTTTTTCATTTTAAAAGTACAATTTACGAGAACTTAGGCACAGGCAATGTGTCAATTACTAAATCGTTTATATATCATCTAGATGTAAAACGTTTTCAACGAATGTCGTTGACGATATATCGTACACGGCTTCGTTTACACTCGATTCAATCGACCATCTCCTGAAATATCATTTCTCCGGGATATCATTTTACGCTCCAATACGTATGGATGAGGCTCGATGTATTATCGTTTACAAAATATCCTTTTCATGTTATGTATGATGTATATGCCTGTGTTAAGTGGAAGAGTAAGACAGATATAATAATATGATACTATGTATACCCGTAAACCATACTAATTTATTATTTTACCAATATTCGTGGTCATGCATCTTTCATTGCCACGATGTTTCTAGAAATTGGTTCAGGCAAGTATCCGCTAATTTAGAATATAAAAATAATCTTTGTAAGCAATCCATAGCCAAAAATACTCCATAGAAGATTTTCTGTACTAAGAAGAAAAACACCGTGTATGAGTGTCAGAAAACGTCTTACAGAATAATAAACGAATTACTTTTTTTTTAAGTTTTTATTAGGTCGTTCCCAATAAAGGTAGGAAACATGTATACCTTACTGATTTAGTTTATTCCTAAGCAATGCGGTAAACAAAAGTCAATTTTATTTAAAGATACAGGTTTACAGGTATATTAATACCAACCTGTTTTTATTACTATCACACTCAGGGCTGAAATAATTCTACATTATAATTTCAAAGGTTGCGGGCAAATGACTATACTTTAAAGCAATAAAAAATATTTCTCCCGCAATATGATAACTATAATAATAATCAAAGTACGCTTTTTAAAAGGTGTAAAACATAGATACGGTGAAGCTCTACCGCATGTCGAAGCAAGGCGGCATCATAGGTCGACTACAGCTCCATTGGGTTGTGTCCTGTATGTTAAGGTCCATATGTATATTCAATTACCCTATTGCAGTATACTACTGGGTTAGTGTATCTCAACGGGCGCTTATAGTCCACGTACCTTCACATTATAGGCGTGTATTTAATCTACAAAAAGGTCCTCAGTCCAGCTGACGCTCCACTAATATACTAATGTCCTATTATGTGTATATTACCACGGTGTTTTTTATTTGAAGTATTAAATAGCGTAAATCTCTTTTATACAGGAAATTTTAGTTTTGGTTTTATACTTTCAGGAAAACACATGGTTATTTTGGGATACTTTTCAAAATAAGAGTAGAAATCGTTACTTTCTCTTACCGCTCTTATTTCCATTAAACTCATTTCGTCTTGTAAAAATGAACATTTTCCTAATAACATAAACATTATACAGAATTTTTATAATTCAATGCCAAGGGGCGCTTTCTGCACGAATAAAAGTTGAATTTAACTTTATTATCTTTGGACCCAACGTGAACCTTCAGTGTTTTTTCACAGAACTCGATCCGAGGATCGAGTTCTGTGAAAAAATACCGACTATCGTTAAATAAATAGTAGAAAGCTGGTACATTTATTGGAGCCCGTTAAACATAAAAACTTTATATTGGCTCTCGTACCTAAAAGAATATTATGTATTCAGTAATATTGAACTGAAGTGAGCATTATATTATGTAGAAATACACACGTTCAAACGTTTTATTAACGAAAAAACAGACACTAGACAGCGAAATTAATATTTGCTGTGATGTATTCGATTACAACTAATACATTTACTACTTGTTAATGACGAAGTTGTGTGCGTATGTGTATATGTATAAAATGGATCAATTGGTTAATATGGTATTGTGTCTAGCAATTTCCTAAAGTGCTTAATACAAAAAAGCAGTAATCAGTAATAAATCAGTTAACTAATTATAGATTTTCACTTAAGCTTCATAAGTGATTTCGACATTAAAATTAATATAAAAAAAAAACAAAGCAATAATACATTAGTAAAAAATCCAAAAAAAAAACAATAACATGCGTCTAAAACACAACAAAATTAAAGAATTAAATAAAAATCGGAAAGTATAGTTCCTCTACCATCTATCGGGTGACTCCCAACCTTCAAAACTCAAGCACACACAAATATGTTTTAGCAAAACTCTAACCTGACTTTCACTTTACGTCATTGAATTTCATTTTTATTTTACATAATTCTGGTTTTTTCCTAATAAAATTATCGTATTTTTCCGCATTTTCACCATTTCTTTTAAATTATTTTTACACATCTTTTAATTTTGTCCTCGAAATTGCGCACACAAAATAGAACTCAGTCAAATCGGTCGAACCGTTCGCAAGTGAAGCCCCGACACAGATTTGACCTCGTCTCTTTGCCACTGGTTAGTTTTTTCATTACAAATAGACAAGTATAAGTAAAAAAGTATGCAAAATGAAAGTCCGTATTTCAATAGGTGGAAAAGGTTTTACTAGTTCTGAACTCGAACGGAAACGGAACAAACCAGAACTGGTTTCATTCGAAATTTCCTACCATACTGCAGAAATGTTAGGACTAAACTCTGAAAACTGTGTAGTTTGAGAACTGTGCGAGTACAATTATTGCTATTTGCTTATGTTTCTCTATTACATTGACCACAGTTACAAGAATTGAATCCATTCAATACCTAATTTTTAATTCGTTTGTACTCGTACATTTGTTTCCGTTTGTTTTGTTGAAACAGTCTGAAAGCTTTCTTCGTCAACTGTTACTTTAAACGAAACTTTGTCAATATGAACGGTACAATCGTCGAGCTTATCTAAACTTTCCCCGTTTATGTATTTAACACCTCGGGCTATTGGCGCGCTTTCTACTATCAGTCATTTCTTGAGCGTCAATCATTTAAGGATATATTTTAGCTTACGGAATAAGGCTTAAGAAACTGTTTATTTCTTTGCCCATAATCCGTCATTGAGTGACACTGAAGTAGAGAAATTCTATTAGCTTATATTTTATTTTAATCGATGTCCTTAATTACGGTAGTTTTAAGATTGTAAACGTTTTTATTATTGTGTCATTTTATTGGATGTTTTCGATCATAAGTGTTTGAATAGAGTTGTGATAGCTATTGTTATCTTTTCACTCTGTGACCAGGCTTTCAAAATAAAACAAGCTTACCATTGTTTTTCGATACCGCAATTCTTTTTTTGTCTATTTTTTATGAACTTAAATCACAGAGTTTGACATAAATGTTACATACAGTGCATTAGTAGCTATTTTTATTTCATACAAGAATAGATAATATAAAAACATAGTTTAAATCATCCTACGCTTTCTTACAACTGTTATCATAACTGTTTATCAAGTAATACTAAAGCAGTTTTGAAAAATGTTATTCACGACTTTCATAAACAATGATATAACTCTAAGAGATCATGAATGTCTTTCTCAAAGTCATGTCTACGAATTGCGTATTGCTACTGCTCACTGTTATTAATATTGGTAGTTTCATCTACAGTAAATATTCCAAACAAATTGTATAATTTTAATCTCAAACTCAAATCTAGATTTAATTACATCAGTTACGAAATAAATTATATTATTTTGAAATTTGTCAGAGAGTAAATCAGCTTCTTTATCGCTTGTAAACTCCCACGATCGTCATCAAAAGTAAAACCTTTTCCAAAATTTATGGATTAGTGATGTGCCGGATCATAAAAATTTATATCCACGGTTACGTATACAAATATTGGTGTAAATTTCTTTCGGATACGGATCTCAAGTTTTTCTCATTAAATAACTTGACATGTTTTACCTTGCACTGCAAGAATTTTTTAATTAATTATTTTAAAACAAGTATCATAACGATTTGGAGTTTGATCTCGTTATAAAGATAGTCTAAACCAAGCAGAGCTTGTACTATGGGTCCTAGACAACTGGTAAAAATACATACAAAACATTTTTTTTAATGAATAATACTAGTCTGTGATTAACACTTATGTAAATTATGGTTTTTAAGTGTTTAATCAAACAAAACTTGACTAAGTAGGTTCATTAGAACTGGTGCTAGGATTAAGGGCATATATTTGGATATAAAACAAGCATATACAAAATTACACACCACTTTAATATCTGAACTGCAGTACTGTCTCTTTTTAAAAAGTAGCACACTTTATACAAAGGTAGTGTACCTTTGTATAAAGTGTGCCTCACCATGCATCGTCACAGCATCTTCGTCTCACCTGACCAAATTACTTGTAAATAAATTATGTTAGAACTAAATTAAATTCATAAATTCTATTTGCAAATATTTAGGACTGAGGCCATGTGTACGCTTCAGTAGGTATGAGACCGAAAAAGGTTCTAATATGAGGAAAAAATATAAAAGAGGAGAAAAACTCGTAATTTTCTTCACGGCCTGATCATATTGTGGACCGCCAATTTTAGCGAACCATATTACAGTTTCACAACGTTCGTTATTCAGATAAGTACCTACTCGTAAATGAAATACCTTTAATAAAGACTACTTTCTACTTGCATTACTAGCAAAAGTATTGTGCTATTCGTTCTATACGATCGCTAAAAAAAATGGCCGCTCAGAGAGAAGAAATTGCGACTTGCGATCATTTTTCATGTCATAAAAAACAACTTTAGCCAAGTTTTTCTAATCGTCTTTGAACTAATTAAAATATTTTTCCTTTAGTAATCGGGATCCACTTGTGACCGTTACTATTATTTTATTCTCGTAGGGCAAGTTATATACCGTACCGTTATGACTTAGGTAAATTGTTAAGTATAGACGTTATAAATACATACATAAAGTCGAGGTGCGATAAAAATATATATAAATATATAGATTAGTCTAATAAACAACAATTGAGAATTGTTTTATAATAAACTTCTCCACTACCTCTTTCTCCATTCCACTTATGTGCGTCATACTACTCTATACCCTTGTAGGAGTTTTCACACTGAGGTAATGAAGACTGATAGTCTTTATTACCTCATATATCTACCTTTTTCCCCATAATTCATGTTTATCCAAACAAAAACCTTCGTAATATTGGCACAGAACAGTTTTTGTAGGCGAATATACATTCGATGTCATTGCTTTTTAACATTTATTTCACTCGAGTTAAACGGAAAGCGCTTGCCATGTTTATATAACCATTCAACTTATACGATTCGATTCAAGATTGCTACCGATAAAGAAGATCGCGAGAACATTGTATTTTATAGGATCCGATTCTTTATTTCTTTCGTTGTTATGTACCCTGCTCATACAAGTCGCCATTCTTTTAGTTGTTAAGATTTGTTTTCTTATCGGTTTCGTAGTTTCGGTAATTAGGTAGGGTCAGGCAGGTCAGAAATACCTCAACTATCAAGGAAAGCCACAAAAATACCTTTAAGGGGAAACTACAGAGCTAATACTCCTGAATCAAGTGTTCAGAACTACGGCGGTCATAAAAGAAAACGTAGCTTTTTTGTACTCTGAAACACTTTATACGGTGAAATCCGTGGCTTATATTGTTTTTGTGAAAAACAGAAAGTTAAATCTAAAGGTTAGTACTACCTGTATATAAAAACTATGATACGTGTATTCAATTTCATTATTCTATAAATTTTGAACAAAAGGGTTTGAAATTAGAAATTGTAATAGAACAAAAAAACGGCGTCAGGGGTCTATGACCGGTATACCCCCGGTCGGAACGACGTTCCGTTTCGCTTTGTGATATTATATCTTACACAATATTATATTTTCTTTAAAAAAAATATTGAGTATAGGTAAGTTATAGTTACTAGGTAAAGTTTTTGATTTAACTAGTCCGAAAAAATTGCATATTTTTTAATAATATAAATAATTTAGTTTATTTCTTTTTAGTTTTTTTAATTGTTTATTTTTCAATTTTTAATGTAAATAATCATAGTTACGTAGTTATCACTCGCTCTATTGATGAAAAACCTCATTAAAACCAATTGCTTAGATTAAAAGATTTAAGCAAGTGATGCGTACTATAGCAAAAAAGTGTCGGAAAAAAGACTTGTTACACATTTTTCAGTCTAGTTCCGTTCCGCTCAGTGTAACGCGCGATAAGGAACTTCGTTCCATAATAAAATAAAAATTGTGAAACCAACGTCAATATTACGTATTTATGATTATGGTTAGTGTTTCTTTGTGGAGTTTAGACAGGTTTGCGTTTGTCAGCATTAGTACCCACTGTTCAGGCCATTCCACTCGTCGTAAACCTAATGCAAAATGTGTGTTCGGCCTTAATGATACAAGGATTTGCCATTTTGGTTTTAAGTTTTGCTAAGTTTTGGCGCTCTAAGTGAAAGTGAAGTGATTAATTTGATCAGTGGTCTTTATAAATTAAATACATTATAAATAAAATATATAAATAAATATCCTTGATATCGCTATCGAATCGAACCGAATCGAATGCCAAATTAACTTTTAGTGTTGAATTAAAACACCCTTTGTCCGAAGTTGGTTCTACCGATACCGATAAACTGTTAGCCAAAAACACCCTTCGTCCTTCATCCATGGTCGCTTTGAGAATCATCAACAGCCTATCGCAGTCAACTGCTCGACATAAGCCTCTCCCATTGCACGCCACTTAGATCGTTTTTGGACTTCTCGCTTCCAGCTCCTGCCAGCCATCTTGCGTAAATCGTCACTCCACCTGGCCTGTGGGCATCCTACACTACGTTTGCCGAGACGCGGTCTTCACTCAAGAACTCGTTTTCCCCAACGGTTGTCAGTTCTGCGGCTAATATGGTCAGCCCATTGCCACTTCAGCTTGCTGATCCCGTAGGCTATGGCGGTTACCTTGGTTCTCTGCCGGATCACCTCATTCCTGATGCGATCCCTTAGAGAAACGCTGAGCATTGCCCTTTCCATAGCACGTTGAGCGTCTTTGAACTTATGGACCGTCCCGCAAGTGTCCATGTTTCGGCCCTATGACGGGTGGGATGCACTTATTGAAGACTTTCGTCTTAAGGCACTGTGGGATCAACGATCAGAAGACTCGACGTAGCTTCCCAAACGCTGCCGAACCCAACTGAATTTTTCTCTTCACCTCGTCCTCGAAGTTGTTACTACCTAATTGCATGGTCTGCCCGAGGTACACATAATTTTGAACAACTTCGAGAACGGCACCGTGTACCGCAATAGGTGCCGGTAGTACATGTCCGTTGAAAATAACCTTGGTTTTATC
This sequence comes from Arctia plantaginis, assembly GCA_902825455.1. NCBI lineage: Eukaryota > Metazoa > Arthropoda > Insecta > Lepidoptera > Erebidae > Arctia > Arctia plantaginis. The sequence continues at coordinate 1,279,474 of CADEBD010000283.1, read as the reverse complement.
CAAGTTCATCCGTAGGCCAACGCGTAGAGAAGAGTCAGCTAGGTCATTCAGCATCTGCTGTAGGTCCTGCTGCGTCTCTGCCATGATGATGATGTCGTCTGCAAATAGCAAGTGAGGATCGCTTTGAGGATGTCATAGTCGAACCAACAACGCTTGTTTCATTCAAGGGATCATTGAGGAATGGTATTATTCGGGAACAGTACATCGTATTGGTTTGGGTGTAATTTATCTATAATATTGATGTATTTAAAAATATATAAGTATGTTTATGGGCAGTCTGGTTACCATATTACAGGGTGGGATCTGCCTAGTTTGGGATCAGACTGCCGTGTTTGAGATGTGTGAAGATTCATAATAATAGGTTTTTAGGATTTAGGTAATCCTAAAAACCTATTATTATGAATTGGAGGATAAAAAAAACATAATTTTCAGATTTAATTGTCTGTGGATTCAGAGTAAATTCTGTTCAAAAGCCATGCCAAATGCCAATTTAATAAAAACTTAGTTATTTGTTTTAGATAGTGTTTTGTTTTTTTTAGATAGTTTATGGCGCCATGAATAAACTGAAAATTCGTACAATTTTACAATTTTCGAATTTGAGTTTCTACGTAAAAACATTATCGACGTGTGCGGGCCTGATACTGTTTGCATAAGCACGGTCCATTATTGGTTCACTCGTCTAAGATCTGGAAATGTTAAATTGAAGGAGCCTTGCGGTCAGCCGAAAACTATAGTCGACAACGACGAATTGAAAGCAATAGTGGAAGCGCATCCAACTCAATCTACGGCTTTGCTTGCTTGCTAGCTTTGGAGTTAGTGTCAAAACACGTTGCGTCAAATCGGAAGGATAAAAAAGCTTGATAAGTGGGTCCCGGGTACAGTACCCAATCAGTGCGCTAAAAAGAGATTACCCTGTCGACCGACCAGACAATCACCATCATCTTCAGCTTTCACTTTAATGTTTGTCTGTACCTTACGTTTTTATTCAAGTAAATATAAATACATTTACTTAACAATTACCTACGTAAAGAGTTGGTACTGTTTCTGGTTATCTATTTATATAAAGTAAATAATTAAGTCGTGTATATAGACACTTAAATAGGCCTACGTTCAACTAGTACGGAATTTTGAGCTAAGACCAAAACTGTACTGAAATAACAATATTAAGATACGATCGAACAATATTTAACGCCATCATCCCATACTGAATCGAGTTTATTTGATATGTATACGAGTATAATGTGATCAAATCAAATCATACCAAAACCCGTCAGACCCGATTCTCACTTGATATTATTTCATAAATCATACATCACATTTAGGTGCCTTTATCGCCTTTTGTTTCTCTCTGTAGCGAGCCCGATTCTCGGTGAACTTAATTTTTATCTGTGATTTGCAAATAATAAAATTGTGTAATCTGTTTTCTATAAAAGCTTTTATTTTTTAGTATGTTTTTGCTGTTATAAGCGTTTTTTCATTAGATTGTACTGTGGCGTTCTTGTGAAAAAGATTCGTATAAAGTTATGAATAATGAAGCGATGAAGGTATTTGAAAGGAAACCTACCTATTTACATATTGAAAGTAAATTATCACTGTTGAATACTCAATAAAATTCGGTATGATAACGATCACAAATAAATTTACTTAATTTTTATTTAATTTAGTCAGAGAGGTCATTGTAAGTAGAGTCAGCTGGTGAATAATAAGAATGTAAGTAATTGAAGTTTGGGGTTAAAGTGATGTTTTAACCTCTAACCTGCAACTTACCTAACTCTAACAGCCATTAAATGTAAAGGTCACTTTGAACTTTAATTAATCGAGACAGAAGAGATTACAATAATGTTTTACTACAGTGGTTATAGAAAAGCTCTAACAAAAAACATACTTCAGCAGTACAAACTGCTGTCACAAACTCTGTAGATATTTCTTTGTTTAACCGAAAGCTCATTAATGATCTTCTCTTGAGATGCTAGAATAATTACATAGAAAATGTGGGCACCATAATGCTAAACGACGAACTCTTACAGGCAGAGTTGGCCATCAAACTAATTAAAATTTAATACTATGCCGATAAATTGAAAGATTTATTTAAATTAAACTTTAATCTACATTACGTTTCATTTATTTAGATTAAACGTTATCAATTGCGCAATAAATTAAGTACAATTTGTTGTAACTATTAATAGAAAACATTTAAAATAAGGAATTAATCGGTCTCATGCCTGTATTGTACGATGAAAAATATAGTTATATACATACGAGCATTTGCCTGTGGCTCCGGCCGCGTGTGTGTTGGTTATCGCGTCCTATGTCCTTCCTCAAGAATCAAACTATCTCCATACCAAATTTTATCGAATTCGGTTTAGCGGTTATTGATTCCCCATTGTCCGTGTGGTGACGGATTAAGAATACAGAGTGTCACCACCCCTATTTATCCCGTGGGTGTCGTAAGAACAACAGCACCGCAGAGAGAAGGAAAACTTGACACACACCCTATACCAACCCGTCTGGCCAGCATGGTATAGTAGGCCAAAACCTCTTTTCTTAAGAGAGGCCTATGTCCTGCAGACTAGTAAAGGCTGTTGATGATGATGATTCCCCATACAAATTTCCACACCCCTCCCTTTTCACCCCCTTAAAGGATGATTGCTGGGATAAAAACTATCCTTTGTCCTTTTCCGCAACAAATTTTATCTAAATATTTCAGCGGTTAAAGCGTGAAGAGGTAACAGACAGACGGACAGACACACTTTTGCATTTAAAATATTAGTATGAATTATTATGGATAGGATAGTGTAAACATATAGATGGCACACATACGTAGATATACCTTGTATGTTAATCAATATAAGAAATATTGTATTTTTTTCCTATTTTCTAATAAACCATTAATTATAATGGCGATAATCACGATTAACATAAGTGCGTGAGTTGAGTTGAGTTGAGTTTTGAGTTGAGTTTTTGCCCATACAAACCTGTGCAGGTAGTTCCTCTGCAAATAATTTAATCAAGTTATATAACTATTTCACGGGTATTTCCTTTGGAAGTTCCCGGGGGAAATTGAGGAACACTTGCCTAGGATTGATGTTGATTTGAAAACCTCTGAAGTAAAACCAGTGCTTTTTCGCGTATCATTTTTTTCATATTTTTTAACTTATTGCGCAGTGTTTAAGGTAAATAACACCGTACATTATTGTAAAATGTTTTCAATTTTAAGGGTATGTTTAGTGCGCTTTATTAAATATTAAATTGTTCCTAATATTTAGCCGTATTATGATTTTATTAAATATTATTATTATGCTGTAAAAAGCAAAACACGTCCAGTATTGTTCGTTTTCAACATTTACTTTTGTGGGGCTATTAGTTAAACCGTGTTTTCATTTCAATTAACCTGAGTGTTTAACATAAAAAACTGTACCATAATATTTACGAGGACGATTTATTGATAAATTTGTTCTCAAAGGCCTAACTGAAGCAAAATTAATAACACAAATCTGTATAAAAATTCTATGGTCCAAAAAGTGTGTCCTCTACGTCCAGACACATTTCTTATCTAGATAAAAGTAATATATATAATCTTCTCGTTACAAATAATCTTCTCGAATCCGTGTTGGATGTTTTCCCTCGAGAAAATGAATAGTACATTTTTACCTGAACCCTATCCTAAAAAGTCCTGTTTTGACATTATTTATTGATACTTCTGCTTGAATTATGTTAGTGTGACAGCCTTTGAAAGTACTAGGGACAATGTGACTCGGGACGAATGATTTATGATCCTTTATTATTCCACAGGTCTGCTATCGACAACGTTAAAAAAGCTAAAGTTGCCATCAAGAAAATATCGCCGTTCGAACACCAGACCTACTGCCAGCGGACTCTACGAGAAATCAAAATCTTAACACGGTTTAAGCATGAAAATGTACGTTTATTTTATTTACTACTTTTTACGTCTGATAAGGTAATAAATAAATTTTAATATTAGTATTTATTTTCCAGATAATTGACATTCGAGATATTTTAAGAGCCGAAACGATTGATCAAATGAAAGATGTTTACATCGTACAATGTTTAATGGAAACTGACCTTTACAAATTGCTAAAAACACAGGTAATTTAACTTTTAAGTTATAATTGTTTATTGAAATAACGGAATCCGAACGGTTGGCTTGTAATACAATACATTTTATATTTAAATTTTAACTGTTGTACTTTGAAGGTCCGATTCGTTACTCTTGGAATTAAATTTTGTTTCAGAAATTAAGTAACGATCACATCTGTTACTTCCTTTATCAAATTCTGCGAGGACTGAAGTACATCCACTCAGCGAATGTACTCCACAGGGACCTGAAGCCGTCAAACTTACTACTCAACACTACGTGTGATTTAAAGGTATGACAAAAATTTGTTCGAATGTTCGAAAGAACGATACGAGCAGTTTTCTCGAACATTATGTACAGTGATGTCTCAATGTGTTTATCTGAATATTAGACAAACGAACCATTGTGTGAGATAAACTGGGTATGCAGGTATTCCGAGGCTTATTTGTGAGGCTTATTAAAGTGAAAGTAAAAAATTCATATGTCTCGTCTGGAACTTCGAAAAATCTTATTAAACGAAGCCTTGGCACATTTTTTTTGTACTCATATGTTATATCTTTGACTTATTTTTTATATGTCATTTTCATAACAAAATCTCTGGTAGTAAGCCAAATAGATGGATATGTATGTTTTTGAAATATATTTTTTTGAGTTATAGTTTACCGGCAAGCCCGCAGCCTACATAAACACTATATTTAACCTCAGCATTCATCACATAACCATTATATGTATGTCTGTTAAATAAACAGTTATGTCTATTAGGTGGCCAATGACGCTAGAACATTAGACTGCAAAAAGTGGGTTCGATTATCGATTAATACAAATATTTGTATTCATAAATATGTCACACACAATCCACACAATAAATATAGAACTTTCGTTCAGTATTAAACATACACTTGTTTGAAAGAGTTCTATTTATAACAGTCTGCGTCTAAAGCATATTATTTATATTTGTTTCGGAAAGAAATATGCTCAAACTACGAGTACTAAGTATTTCAACAATATCTAACTCATCAAAGGTAACAAAAGAAAAACAAGAAAATATGTTACAAATGTAGAGAATCCTTTTGTACTCATACTTCTTGAATAAATTACAGTAGTGAGACTTCTCTGCTTTTAATAGAATTTGTTATTTTGTTAATAAAACAACAATTAAGAACTTCATCCAAAGTTGATATCGTATAGCTGTATATATGGGCAAATAAAACATTATAAACATAAACTTTTCTTATAACAAGCCAATGTGTACACATGCGTGAAATCCAGAATAATAATGAAAATGCAGAAATAAACCTAATAAGTCTTAGATTGTACATTCCAACGGCACCGCATACAGTTATAACAAAGCCACATCTTGTGTGTGTACCATACCACATTGTCATTTATACGTTCACTCAAACGGTATTGCAAAACCACATTTTAGCCACCATATTGTGGTCAATATACATGACTACAGCTGTAAACAGACTGTGTAACTCACAGTTCATGTAACATGTTCTTCTAACATGTAACCTGCACTGTGTAAACTTTAATTAAAAATATCCCTCCAAACCTGGAAAATGAAACTTTAGTCTTTCTTATTAATTGAACGATTTGAAGTTATCAAATTTTAACAAAAAAACTTCAAAGTATCTAGTTTTATTTTTCATACGTTGGTAACAAAAATAGATGACATTAAGGTTAGTAGTTGTACGATTGGGGCTTTTGGCCAATCTCATTTTCTAAAACCCACTTTCAAGTGCTATTAAGGCTGCCCATTGTCCCCTTGAATGTTAACCGCTGTGTCGTCCTTGGAAATCGTGAGCAGACCCTTAACACAAAAACCACATGTATGTAAAATCCGTACAACTTAGAATTCCCCGTTTTTACTGCTAGTTCAAATATTATTTAAGCGTGCGGTTTAGCTCGGGTTAACGTAGATTTTGTTAATTAATTAAGGAATTGCTCAGAAGCGGTACCATCTTTCATCTTTTTTCCATTACATCATAATTCATTTACTAGTTGACTCGTCAAATGGAAAGTAAAACGTACAAACTCACAATAACGTTTAGAGTATTAGCTAAGATAATTTTTTACACAGTGAATTAGTCATCGGATTCTTATTATTTAAATTGCCTGACGACGTCGTAATGTTCCTTTAAGTTAGGGAGAAATGTGATAGCGTTTGATGGCATTTTCATTAATCATCATCATCAACAGCCTTTCATAGTCCACTGCTGGACATAGGCCTCTCCTTAGAAAGGAGGTTTTGGCCTACTGGCATTTTCATTAAACAATTACTATTACGATTCTAAAGTTTGTAGGTATTTGTTTTCCCCTTTTCGGTACAAACTGATTTTAATCAATGTATGAGTCTTTCCATCTTTTTGGAATGCTATAAACAGACTTAAGACCAAATATTAAATAACAAATTTATCGTAGTTTTCACCGCAAGAGAAGTTTGTGGAATGGTATTGGCGGATGGTTGCTTTTCTGCTGTTTGATAAGGCCTGAACCAGTGTTGGGATAGGGTTGATATGCACGATTTCCAATACAATTGGTTATGAGTTGACATTAAATTATTTTGTTTTACCACCAAAGTCGTTACTAACTCCCATAAAGCTCTTTTTTGACCTTTGGTCACCTAAACTCCCCACGTTAATCATTGCACCGGTACACATTACACACAATCAACGTTGTCCTCCTTACGTGGAAGCCTAGCTAGAATGGAACCTATGTAATTGTAGCTTGTTATAGTAAAAACTGTTTTTTGCATTTTATTCGATATTTAAATCGATCGATACTGCAGACAGACATGTTTCAAACGCTCATGTTTCATTCTTTCAAATAAATAAAATAAATAAATAAAAAAAATAAACTTTTATTTTCTTTCTTTCTTTTTTCTCTCTTTTTTCATATAAAATATCAGTTTATGTCTATGATGTTGTTATTTAGTGGACCTACATTTATTTATTTGATTTACGTACTGCGTCAACGCCATAAATGAAATTAACTACTTAAGAAGGCACTATACTTTCAATGGGGGGTCCCTTCTGCTAACCAAGCCGTTCCTGGAATCTAATTAGGGTCAGTATTTCACAGCGATGTTGATATACATATACATAAATGTTATGACTAATACGGAAAAGCGGTTGTGGAATAGAATATTCGCAAGTTGCTTAACATTAAAAGTAGTCCGGGTTTTTAGGCTTACTTAATTGTGTATTTCGAGGATTTGGTGCAATGAGAACCCTATGTTGAGGAGGAACCGTCCAGCTACAACCACAACTTTATCGGACGTTGTCAAACAAAGTTAGCCTACATTTTACAGCGCAGTAATTATTTAAGCAACTGTTAAAGTTATTACAGTCACATTTATCGAAATGGTATAACTATGTAACAATGTCCTTAATGGCTGTCTCGCAAAACAATAGACTGCTTTCCGGAGAAATCCGATTGCTTCCTAATTATTCTTTCAGCCAAGCACAGGAAAAATAAATCCAAAATAAAAAATTAGGTCATCGACACTTGAGGGAAACAATCCCAAATTAAATCCCAACACCAATCTAAAAGTAGCACTTTTCTATTTTAGTTTATTAAATTTTCCAATCTATATTTATAGTAACAACAAATTTTGTTAATCTTTCCAACTCTTTTCTTCCCCTATACAATATACCTACAATAAAAAATTGCCAAATAACATTAAAACGAGGTACTTATTGTATAAAACAAGTAGGCGAGCAAAAGCGAGTCTAATAATTTCCTTAATTGACTTATGTTTAAATGATTATTTTATTGTTTGCTAACAGATTTGTGACTTTGGACTGGCGCGAGTTGCAGATCCTGACCATGACCACACAGGATTCCTCACGGAGTATGTCGCCACGCGCTGGTACCGAGCGCCTGAGATTATGCTCAATTCAAAGGTTTGTTTAATAATATTATACCATCATCAATATTTATAACGTGTTTTTTCATTGAACTGCTTATCTCTTAATTACACCAAAGTTATGTTTATGGCAAATACTGACGAAATTGTTTTTTTTTTTAAGTAAATTTCGTTGATATTCAGAACTTTGAACTACGAAGGTATTTCCTGAAATACTTTAGATCAATCTTGTAATGTATATACATTTGATTTGCTTATGTAGTTTATAATATTATATGAAATATATTGTAGAAAAGTGTTTATAGCGTATCTTGCTTATTCTTCGCCATAGGAACTACACAGTGGAACATTCCCCTTTTATTTATGGGTGGAAACCCTCTTGAGCCGTCACCCTACCAGGGTTTGCGGCGGGGTGGTGTGTCGGAATCGAACCTACTAAAACTCCACGGTGTGCCACTCTGCGCCTGAAATGGGAGGGATCTGGGCACTGCTGCTATTAAGACATCCGGACTTCTTAGTGGAACAGCCACCTAGCTCTGCGACTAACTTAGACGAATCCTACTTCTGACGATTTAAAATTACCTAAAATTGGTTTAATTGAAATAACTTCTGACGATTTAAAATTATCTAAAATTGGTTTAATTGAAATAAATGATTCTAGTTCGATAGTTATTGATCTCTACTTTCTTACTTATGAATCGTATTAGCAAAACATGAGCTTTAGCAAAGCTGCAAAATACATATCGTTCATTAAAATAATATTTCAATTCATTTCTTTCACTTCATAGTAATACTAAATGTGCCAACAAAATGTTTCAATGTCATATACATGCAAATTTTAATGGAAGCCTGCTCGGCACGGATAAAGCTGCCTTTTAACAGCCGTCACTCTCATCACTCACTTAGTAATACGTATATATCTACATGTATCGGTTGACACAGCACATGTCGGCCTCAACATAAACCACATCAACCTCCCTAAAGCTTTTTCCCGTCAATATACTTTTACAGCTATGCAAACATCGTGTTTTCGACACGAACGGAAATTAACGAGGTTTGTATGTAGCTACACACGCACAGATACTATAGTTATAAACATAAGTTTCACAGGATAGTACTATGACGAAATAATTTATGCCATGTTTGTTAAGATGCATATTCAGTACTAATTCTGTTTTGCATACGAATGTCCAATAATGGCTTATTGAATATTCGGGCACAGTAGAATAAATATTTCATATAAATTCGTGTAACTTCACTCATGATAATCATATCAAACATATCAATGTTTGTTCACGCCAATTGACTACTGGGAGAGAAAGTGAAAATAAGATGGAATCAAACCGAATAGTCCCGCTAATAAAAGCAAAATTTCCTGGAGCAAAATTTTTAGAACAAGTAATTTTTTTTTACATCCTTCAAATGCAAATTCTTTTCACAATAAACAGCAGTCACTTATACATATGATAGTTCGGTCTTAGCACTTAATATTAGTTTTGGGGAGGAGTAACTTCTAACTAATGGCTTAATTTTGCAGCACTTAAATTGCTAAAAACAATTAAAACTGGCATGGTTTTGAGTATATATTTAATAAATACATTAACTGTTAGGTCGGATGGGGTATGTTATTTATTTTTCTCTATAAATCCGTAATAATGTTTACCCTTTTTGCTCACTTTTTTCCAACTTACATACATATATAAGTTGTGATAAATGGATTATATGATTTACCTACGTCTCATCAGACCAAAGAAGTCTTAGTTTATACATCAATATTATGCATGTTATAGTAGAAGGCTAACGGATCATGCGACTGACCCGTTTTCCTGGCAACTAGAAAATTTTCAAATTATGTTTACATATGACATAGTTAACAGTCGTCGTTGTCAGTAATCGTTTATCATATCTTTACGATTTAATAAATTATGTCATCTCTTTCTGACATTGAGACCCGTACATTGTAGGTCCGTTGCACTCCCGTCTGCTGATACTTGCAAACGTTTACCTCTACCGAATAAAAAAAATACAAAAAAGTATAATACGCAAAACAGATATTATGTGGAAGTACTTTAAGGTTAATATAGAAATCCCGTTCGTGTTTTCTTTGCGTAACCTATAAGAATAAAACGATAAGTATATTTTAGGCAAATTCCGGTTATTTATTTTGAGCTCTTGCAAACAGCGAGTTTTACTCAAATATTACAAGGACTCATCACATAAATTGTCACAATATTTAAGGAAACTCGCTGAAACGATATAAATGGGTTAAAGTGGAATATTAAAATGTTCTTTAGGTGCTAGTCTGTGGAAAATTTAATATATTTGCATTTTGAATACGACAAAGCACTTAAACGATTATTCTTCTCTCAAGCCAGGGCTATAAAATTCAACAATTTTGGAATTTCAAATGAAATGGTTGTTTATTTTGTGTGTTCTGTAATGTGTACTGTTCTCGCCTTTGCTTTTACTATTGGAATAGTAACTAATATGTCTGCAATGTATATTTTGGAACATTCTCTTTGCCCATTTAATATTAAGCAACTCACCTGAAATCATTTTGAATATTCTTTTAGAACAATTATTATTACCTGCTAGATAAACAAACTTACGTATATAATTTATAATAAGTGATCAGAGCGAATATTTTCTTAACGTAAATACAATAACGTGTACGGCCCCTAGCACCACCGCGAAACATATTAACCGTAAACGAATTCTGCTGTAAAGTTAAACGCAACGAAATCCTGGCCCGAGGGTGAACGTGTAAGTAGAAGGCGCAAAATCTCCCGGGAAGGAGATAGAATCACAAGAAAATTTAAACGTTATATTACAAATATATTCGGAACAGCAGTTTCGCTTACCGTGTAACGGGTAAATCATGCCGAAACTATTGCGTTCTCACTGCTATGGTTTCTTGTAGAAGACAAGACGTACTCTCACTTTACTAACTAAAAGTCATTAACTCGACATCAATGCAGGAAGTGATTTATGGAGGTTTTGGTGCTTAATTCTTTAGGTTTCGTGTTAAGTAGCTAAAATATAGCATTAAACTGTTGTTGTAAATAAATCGATGCATCTTATGTACCATTATGTGTAAAAACATAAAAGTTTTAGGTAAAGGGATCTGTAAATTTCTAATCGTTATCTCTAAAATCGCCAAAAACCGAGTTGATGAGATGCGAAAAATGAGTTGCTTGTTTGTTGATTATTCTTTTTTTTAATAGGTCTGCTAGCAACCGAAATTACTAGTATTCCCGTTAACGCCTCCCGCTAAAGTAAATTGCTTGTGTTAGGAGTGGGTTCACGTCGGTAGTGTACTGGTCAGGATTTGAACCCACGACCTGTTGATCGCAAGTCCATTGCCTTAACCACTAGGCTACCGCCGCTTCATTATTGACTGTCTGTTTTACATGTTTTTGTTTTCAATAAAATAATTAGTATTATCAGTAACTTTATTTTAATCAGAAACTAACTATCTTTGTGTCTTTAGGACCACAAGGAACATTCCTTAGTTTTAAGCACAATCAGACAATCTGAAATATACAACTTCACAGCTTTCATACTTATTTATTCAAATAATCAATGCAGTAGTATCTTAAACTATCTTAGTAAATGATATACAAGTTCTAACCATTACTCTTATATCATACAATGAAAAACAATTAACGCCAAAAACAAGATCGTGTACAAACAAAACATCAGATTTCAATTTACGTTCGAAATATATTACGTTGCGGCATTCTCTGGCGCCTCGCTATCCAGTATTTTGATAACGCTTCTACAGCCTGACAATAAAAGCCTACAATTCAGTGTGGAGTCTTAGCTGTCTCGTAGACTTCACAACAGCCTTTCAGGATACTGAAAGATGCGAAATAATACAACTTTAGAGTATTATTAGGTTCACTCTATTGTGGTCAGTGTTTTAGATATTTTTCGTCATTATTCACATTCGTTGTGTATTCCATAGAAGCCCTACTTCGCACCTTCTCTTTAGCAGCTAGGAAGTGATGGCAGATATTTAAGTAACTACTTTTATGAATATTATTTTTTTATTCATTGAGCGGTTCTTAGAAAGAACTTTTTAAAATTAGTCAGTTATAAAAGAAGGCTAACAATAACCAGTTTCAGCTTTTCATTTAGTTTTAAAGTTGTGAGTGACGGATTTAAGATAATCAATCAACTCGCTTTACATAGATTTGAGAGTTAAATAAAGTTTGAATAAAAATACAAGCCAATTTTATTAACCGACTTTAAAAAAAGGAGGAGGTTCTCAATTCGACTGTATTTTTTTTTTTATGTTTGTTACCTCATAACTTTCGACTGGGTGAACCGATTTTGATGATTCTTTTTTTATTGGAAAGCTGGTGCTTCCCTTGTGGTCTCATTTCAATTTGGTCTAGTTCTGACCATGGAATCCATGAGAAAACCATTGAAGTCGTTTTTTTTTGTTAAAATTTTACTTGTGTTTATAGATTATAATACTTATGCTATATAAAAATATGGTCAAAGATCACTTGGATTCATAGGTTCATAGTACTCTGTGCTTTCAATAACTGTACATGACCAATGATTTCATGGTTATCAATATAAATTGTTCATACTTATATTGTAAATATAAAGAAATTTAATTTTTGGAAAGAATTATGTTAATTATTATATTTAGTTCATTAATGGTTTATAATTCCATCTTGTGATAGTCTGAATATATTCCAAAATAACCCTAACAAGTTTAAGTAGCATGAGCAAGACCCTCCGGAATACCGGAATAATACTCGGATGTTCGGAGTATTGTAAAGGTAATTCTATTTTTAATTTATGAGAAGAAGCCACGGCAAGATTAAAGTTACGATTACACATCGATACGCGTACACCAAGGTTAGCACTGAGCCCTTTCCCGATTTACCTGGTTCTGGACGCACAGAGGAGGCATAGAGGACGGCAAAATGGATCTTTATTTTATATTGAAGTGACTGGTGTTACTTGTGACAAAAGAATGCCAGTCAAACTCAAGGGTCTTGTCTACAAAACCATCATTAGACTTATGTACGGCAGCGAAATCTGGCCTATAACACGAAAAAACATACCGAACCATCCAACTTGCCGTGATGAAAATACTGAGGTGGATGTGCGATATCACCAGGCTTCATAAGATACGGAAGCTTAGGTGTGCGCGATGTTGCCGGCAAACTGCGGGAAAGCAGACTGCGATCGTACGAGGGGCGGCTGAAAAGTTCGCGGCCTAGGGGCCTAGGGTACTTAACGAAGAGTAATTAGCTTGTTACTCATCTCATTAGTTGCGACACTCAGTAGTATTATAAAAGCAATAATTAATGAAGTTTGCACTAGTAGTTCAATTATTTATCGAACAAAGAACATCACCATGTCAGCCGAGTCTGAAAATTATCGGAATTTTTAACACCGCACACCGCGCCGTGATAAAATTCCTCATAAAGACGGGAAATATACAGAAAGATATTTTTGAAGAGATGTCATCGGTTCTTCAGGATTCTGCACCTTCATATACGATGGTGTTATGGTGGTGGATACATAATTGGACAGAAACGACTTTGGAAACTGACGCTCGGAGTGCTCTTTCTGCAAAACAACGCGCATGTTCACACCGCACATGGTTCTCGGAGATTGACCACCCTCAATATAGCCCAGACCTAGCACCTAGTGATTTTTTCCTGTTTTCCAATTTGAAAAAGGACTTACGGAGCCGGAGATTTGCAGAAGACAACGAAATGAAAGCTGCGGTTGATCGTCATTTTGAAGAGAAAGATACAAAATATTTCTTGGGTGGGTTAAAGGCATTGTATGCGAAATGTGGGAAATGTATTTCACTTGAAGGAGATTATATTGACAAATAAAAAATAGAAACCATATATTTTCTGTCATTAAGTACCTTAGGCCGCGGACTTATCAGTCGTCCCTCGTACATTCACATAAAGAGGAGGCTATATTGTAGATCCCCGGTAGAAGATCCAGAGACAGGTCGAAGATAAGGTGGGAGGATGTAGTGCTGAGGGACATGTCAGACGTCAGAGTGTTTCTTTTAAAATTGCTATATACGTAATAAGAAATTCATTTGACTAAGGTAAAGATCTATGCAGGACACCAGCGCTGCAAAAAGAGAAGGAAAACTTAACACAAACCCTATACCAACCCGTCTGGCCAGCTTGGTATAGTAGGCCAAAACCTGCTTTCTAAGGAGAGACCTATGTCCAGTGGAAACAGTGGACTATTAAAAGCTGATGATAATGATGATATATTTAATTTCTTATACAAGTGTATAAGAAATTACGTATATCATCGTCATCATAAATATAAAATGTAAAGATAAAAACCCGAGACAGTTGAACCGTCGGCATAGCAACAAGTTTGTACGGAACTCTCGAATCGCATGTACTTCTCGGATTTTCAATGCTGTTACACAAGACAGTTGTCCAAAAGCAAGAAATGTCAAATAGGGATCATAATTGCCGCCTACTTGTTAATAATTAAGTATTTAAAAAATCGTGTCTCTAATTATATAATATATATTTACGACGAAATTGTAATATGAATAATTTATAACTTTTCATCGTCGACCTAGATCCAGTTGAGGCACTTTCAATACTGTTTCTTATCGCATATATTCAGTTACAAAGCTCGTGACTCGTTTTACGATCCAATATTACTTCTGTAGATATCCAATGCTTAAATCTTCCTTTACTGTGAAACTTACTTATACTTTACTTAACTTAATGTAAACAAATGCGGTACAGTCAGTGAATAATGTTCATCATACTTGTGTTTTATAATGTCTAATTTGACTAAAGCGTGGCAAGTGGGAAGCCAACGAATAACTCGCCACACGAATAACACTCACACTCATCGTCCGCCTAAGTACTGCTACCGCACCGGGAGATCTAATGTGGTTACGCCGTTTGAGTGGGCGAATGTTTAGGGTAGATATAGAAATTTTTACTTCGTGAGGTGAAGTGAATCACAATCTTAGGTTTGTGGTTATGTAAAAAAACCTTTTTATATAGAACCATACATACTAGATTATTGTATGTGTATGAATGGAAGATGTTATGCGCGATATCTAATGAGAAAAGAATAACCCAAAGCGGCCGTCACCGTTATACTGATTGTAAACAGAGTTTACTCTGTTTACAATCGGAATTGAAATTCAGTTGTACATTTTGAAAAGGAATTGTCGAATTTAGTTGTACATTTATTCTTAGTTAGTATAACAGACTTCAATTTCAAGAAGAGAGTTATATTGTGAGATCTGACTGGTTCATTCAGCACCTTGCTCGTTAAAGGAATGAGGAAGGCTAGTTGCCAAACTGCCATACCATATTTCCATCCATTCGCTAGAAAATATGATACTGACTGTTATAGAAAACAAAATAAGCAATAACTTTGTTTTATGTTCCTGTTATGTACCTATAAAATTGTTGTTCTTTGTTAATACTGCTATACTCATATGTTTGGTTTATTATTATAATTTATTACGTATTAACAATCAGAAAACATCAATTTACCTTTAGATAGAGGATTAGATAGATATAGGTAGATTTAAAATTATATTAGCAATTACGATAAGTGTTTAATATCGTTATTGCGATTTGACCACATTGAAGCGTAAAGTGGAAACGGCTAAGCCTAAGCCGATCAGTAAGAATTTTATATGTACTGTATATAGTATATGTACTGAGACGTGACCGGCTTAAATACGTAACACCTTAGTATATAGTACGTATGTGTGCATACGGAATGTTTCTTTTTTTTTACATGGATGCTTAGAGCATTTTACTCATACTTAGAATTTTCTTCATAGAAAACAGTAACGAAAACAGTTTTTGATATTTTTATATCATAGTTCATTTCATGAGGACGTTAAACAATTAAAATTAACTATAATAAATACATATCCACCAGTCACCCTGGTAAATATATTACGTAAAAATTATGAGGGATCGTTGCTTTGAAGAAAACTTTCAACCCACATGTCCACATGTCGGCAACGCACTTGAGACTAAGTTACAGACGTCCATAGTCACTTATCATCAGGTGACCCGCTTGCTCGTTTGCCACTTAAAAATGAATAAAAAAAACTTGTTTTTTTCTCATTAATAGTTTTACTAGAGGACGTAGACATGTTTTATTAATGGGATGTGTTTGGAACCAACAACTTAGAGAACGCCTGCTTAGTGATAAGTTGATAGTAATTGGAAAGAAAAAAAAATGTTTTTTTTTTCAGCTAAGGCTATATATAATCTTGTATTTTAAATATTTAAGTTTAATTAGAAACAAAAAATATCCATAATGGAACGACAAAATCATAATTGTGGCTAAGCTTCGTAAATGAAAAAAAAAGTAGTTTTAGTAAAACCTGCCAGGCTTTCATATAAAATAAACTCGTTTTCGCAAAACTTCCTCAGAGATAGTGTTGTTTGTGGGAATTAAAATTCTGACCAGAATTTGCCGAAGAGAAATAGGCTTTGCTACCTTAATAAAATACACAGATACTAACACGAATATTGCATAGGCAGTAATCGCGTATTGTCAGTCTAGCAATGTGCCGACTTAAAATAGTCAAACCAATATAGCGAAAAACAATACCTACGAGAATGCATGTATTCGTATGCCAAAATATTAGTTAATACTACCTATATTTTTCCGTGTGGTGACGGATTAAGAATACAGTGTCACATCCCCTATTCATCCCGTGGGTGTCGTAAGAGCCGACTAAGGGAGAAAACTACGGAGAACAACAGCATTGCAGAGAGAAGGAAAACTTGACACAAACCCTATACCAACCCGTCTGGCCAGCGTGGTATAGTAGGCCAAAACCTCCTTTCTAAGGAGAGGCCTATGCCCAGCAGTGGACTATTGAAGGCTGTTGATGTGTGATGTCATGATGATGATGATATTTATCACGGAAAATCTTACTGTCTCAACGGACATTGATTCTACATATATTGTTATGTTTCTATGTAATTAGATAGATAGCCGCATACTAATTGATAAACATACGTAAAAACTGCACAACGCTACACAGTACTCGAGAGCTCAAGGTTTACTTCAAGGTTTGATTTGCTTGTTTAAAAAAAACAACCTGTATACATATGTTAATATTAAAATTACTTGTCCCTAGGGCTACACCAAGTCAATAGACATTTGGTCGGTTGGATGCATCCTAGCGGAGATGCTGTCGAATCGGCCAATATTCCCGGGGAAACACTACTTAGACCAGCTGAATCACATCCTTGGAGTCCTCGGATCGCCCAGTCAGGAAGATTTGGATTGCATCATCAACGAAAAGGTATTTTTTTTAGATATAATTGTACTAACTGTGTTAATAGTCGAACTGTCAGGGGAGCAACAAGGCTAAGAGTAGAAGTTATAACAAAATTTAAACTTTCTTCTATAGCAGATTTCTTTTGTTTTTGACTGAGGAAGTAGCTAAACTATGTCATGCCACCGCCCGTGGTCAGACTTGTTGTAAAGCTACACACAAATACTTCACTGCTATTGACGGACGTTTACAGAAGAAGTGGGATAGGATTTTTAACATAGGTCATATTTTTAAATGGTTTTCTTTGAGAAAGTAAATTCCTTTATAGATGAAATTTTGCAATAATTGCAAAATCGATCGCTGTCCGATGCTAGAAGAACCTTCACCTACAGTACCGCGACACGTCATTACTAAATAGTGCCTTAACCATTAATAATAATACACATTATAAGTGTTATAAAATCATGCCACGGCTTCCATGCCCTTATATACGGAATACGGAACCCTAAAAAGAAAAACATAAAACAAAGATATTGTAGAGAGAGAAGAGAAGATATTATTCGTAAGTATTTATATTTTAATTGTTAGATAACAAACAGATTCACAGGCACGTATATGCTTAGACTTTTTTATGTGTGTACTTGCATATAAAATCTAATAAGAGAAATGGTCTTGGCATACACTTAATATTATAATAAATGTATTTGCCGAGAACATGGTTTTTGTTTCATAAGTCCGTATAAAACACGAGCAAGGACGTAATCACACTCGCACTGTCGCTTTAGAATACTAGATAATCAGTGAGATATGTATCAAAAATGTCATGTATTTGTAAAAAGGGACGTCCCATCAGTGTTGAAACTATTTACTTATTAACATAGTCATTCCCTGACGGTCAAGATACCTGCACTCTCTGAAAACAGCATTAACATTTCTTGGTTAATCGCTTTAAAAAAAGGTTTTGTGATAAAATCTACGATGTTTAATATCACGAACCGTTTACTTTATCGCTATATTGGCACATTGCGGCAATAATTTACTCGTAAGTTTGTTATCAATTAGTCCTACACCACTCCTAAAGTAATCAAACTATCAACTCGGCCCTTTCAAGTACAATAACAATAGAACTACAAACTATGGCACTTAAGAAATATAGTTAAGTATCGATAATAGGTAACATAAGATGTTTAAATCGCTAAATATTTCACTTCAAAGATCCCACTAAACACACGGCTTTTGAGTCCTTTTGGCTACCACCGCCCGTGGACACCCTCACCTCAGGTGAGTCTAGTGCCCCAAGCCAAAATAAAGGTGTGGTGTCGTACAGTAAACGCCGTATATGCCGTAAACCGATAACAATTTTAGTAACTTCGCGATTTTAACTTATTTCAAATTGACAACTCTGAAGTTGACTGAAAAGCTCATATTTTTAATGAGAGGGCTGACATAAATTAAATTATGAGTATTTAATTCCAAATATGTTGAAAAGTGAACAGTTTTTTCTGAAAAAGAACACAAGGAAAGAAAACAAAATCACTGAAATTTACAAGGAGGTTCAGTTTATGCCTACACTAAATGCAACATTTTCAAAAAAAAAGGAAGCATTTTTTTTTAAATCTATTTTTTAAATCAAAGCATACAGATAACGCATGAAGTTGAAGCCATCCCATCTTATTATAGAATGCATCATATCTACATGCACCTTGTGTATTTACATATTTTATATGATTATGATATAACATGCCATTTAATGTGATGTATTTTATTTTATTGTGTTGTATTATCACTAAGGAAAATAAAGAACAATTGCTTACGTCAGTAACTATGGTCAGTCCCGCTTATCGTTTGTTGGACCTACACAGAAACGCCTTGACTGAGACTCAGTGTCGAAAACTGTAATATCAAGTCACCCTAAATTTAAACTAACGTGCATACAAATATCGTCAGTATCACTGTGAACACAATTGATTCTTATTAAAAGTTTAGGGTTAATGTGTGTTGTATCCTCTCATATTCGCCTTATAATTTTATAACAGTTTTTCTTATCAGTTCAGTCTGCCTTCCAGAATCCTTCCTTAAAATACATTTCGTAGTTGGTACAATAATGTACTATATATTATATAAGTGTGTGTGTCATCTTGTGTAAAATAGTAAAAACATAACACAATAATAAACACACCTAACACATAGCCGCTTGATCCCAAAATAGGCTGAGCCTGTATTATGGAAACCAGGCTGTGTGGACCAGAAATGCATAAACATACTTAAATATTTATAAATACATACATTTACAGATAAACAACACCCATGCACAAAATATGTGTGTGGGAATTGCACCTACGATCGTTGGCTTAACAGGGCCGCTAAATCGTGAACACGTCATATTCCTTGATGACTGTATTTTTTAAACTATAATACACTCAGGAAAACTAAAAATAAAAAAGGGAAATTCTGCTTTGGTATACGTATACGCTTTTCATAAACAAATATAAAAAATAGTTATGACATTTCTTGGCACTATCGAAAAAAATCGCTTCATTTTTCCTTGTATTCTGAACGTGTGTCACAGTATAGTATCCAATAACATTGAGTGGCATTCGTTATTACACAAAGACAACATTTTTTTCACGAAGAACTGCAAAATAAAAATAAAAACATAAAATTAATTGTGACAATTGTGTGATTTATTGAAGGATTTGACTCTCTCACCGTAAACCAAATGGTTGATGAATAACTTGAATTTACTTAAAATTCAATTGTTAGTCAGAAGCGTTTTTGTTTTTGGAATAAACATAGTCTGATGCAACGATTTCAATTTTGTTATATATTCGAGTAGTTAGAGTTCTATTATAGAATTAGCGTTTAATTGATGTAATTGTCAAATAAACTGATTGACTGATTGATTTTGAGTATGTTTAGTATACAGGCTATAGAAATTTACCGAATAATGTATGCCTATAGATATATTCTTTTTAAACACGTATACAACATTATTAACATGTATGAGAAATTGTTTAAAAGAACATACATGTCCTTAGTTTACATTTTTTAAAGGTAAAACAAAAAAATGCAACATAAAAATATTACAATGAAGATCACGTACAACTCTAAACATATAAAAAAGAAGCAGGAATTAAATAGTAATTGTTTCTGTGGTGAGGCGGTAGTGAATTCGATTGCCACGGGGGTGACGGTTTCGATGTCCGCCCAGTGCAAATGTTTGTATCTAGATAGTAATATGTCTTATGATACGGACTCATACTTAAGCTTTTTTTTTATTTTAATTAAATCATATTTTAGAATTTCAATGAAGTCATGTAACAATTCTGTAACATTTAGAAAATTTTCGAAATTCTACGAACAAGTTATGAGGGATTATTCATGTGATCAACATCTTTTGTTATAATATGTCATTTAACATGTCGATAGTAGACTCAAATTGATGATGAGACCGGTATTAGTTGATTTAAATACCACTTCACCATCACCTTCAAAAGCGTTTACAATATATAATAACAATTTCTGATAGTTACAAACCTGTACATTCCACTGCGGGCTCTTAACCCACTCCTGGTGAAAGTGCGATTGTGATGTGTGCTTTATTATACTAATAGTCTTACATTTTACATATTAGTAAATATCTAAACAACCTGTCAATATGTCAAGAAATTACTATTATATAAGTAGTATTATATAGTTAAATACCTATTAAAGTTTCTCTATTGACTAAATTATAAGAAAAGCTTTACTTTCATCACAAAAACCTTTCAAAAAGGTTTATGGACTAAATTGTATTTGTTCAGACTTGATAGCCTGTGGCGAACGTTTCGCAGATTGTGTCGATTGATTCTTGTTTACACAGAGAAAACGAAAACTATATTTATCTTCTTGTTTGTGCGTTATTGCGTTGTTTTCAACTGAGTTTTAATTGACTACAAACAATGTCGTAAAATGCCCAGCTAAGCGGCTCTATAGTAAAAGTCGTCGCATCAAAAACAGAGCGGTTTTGTCAAAGACGGTCTCGACGAGACGCCTCGCATGTAAAATGAAAAAAATCTTTCTTCTTCATATACTCTAATAACTTCATAAGTCTGCTTAGTTTTTATTAAACATTATTTCTTAGATTTTCTTAAACAGAACTTCGACTTTGATGCGGGAGGTCACAGTAAATCAGTCTATGTAACATACTCATAGCTCTTGAAATACCGGCTTTTTATATCCGGCTGTCGCTACCAGTGGTCTTTTAAGTCTTTTAAGACTTGCTCTTAAAAACATCATCCTTATCTATGTAATTTGGTGGTTCAGGCTCGTGGCTATCTGGAATCGCTGCCTTTCAAGCCTCGTGTGCCGTGGACGGAACTGTTCCCTGGCGCGGACGCTAGGGCACTGGACTTGCTGCACCGCATGCTCACGTTCAACCCACACAAGCGGATCACTGTTGAAGAAGCACTTGCACATCCTTACCTTGAGCAGTACTACGACCCCAATGATGAGGTACGTTTATTTTTACAAATTTTTGCTCCTGGGAGCATCGTTAACTTGGGTTTATCTTCAACCTAATTCTAAGTAATAAATATGTTATTAAACACATAAAAAACAGGATTTGTATATTTTTAAATAACATGACTTTTAAAGAGGCTTGAAGAAACGCTTTTACTACCAGCTTTATTAACAAAATCGTTTGCCTATCTCTGCAATATAAAATAAAAAGTTTTATTGCAAGTCAGCAGCTCAAATTAAGCGCTTTACTTAAGATGTATGCGTGGGCTGAAACTTCTTTAATTTTGTAAGAGTTCTCACTAATTATTACGACTACACACTATGTTAGAAACGACTATATAAGCAAGGTTTCAAAACCTGGTTCCAAAATAGGCTAATCAAAATGTTTAATTAACAGAGCTGTCAAAATAATAGCAATGTCAAAATTGCAGGACTTTCTGTAATATTTGACAGCACGTTCGAACCGGTTAAATCAGCGCTAAAAGAGCGTTAAAAGAGATACAGCGATAGCTATTCAGTCAGGGGGTCACAGATGTGGAAGTTAGCCTAACTGACTCGTTTAACTTTAGATGTATGCTCGATTGAGATCCTGCTATTCCTTTTTTTTGTTAACGGCAAATCCTTTCGGATTTCCTGTTCCTTCGGGACAGGAGCCAGGAGTATGTGGTGATTCCACTATAAACCACCCCGACCGCCGGTCTCAAGCGCCCCACTCTGACTACCTGGACTATGGGATTTAGGTCCTTCCCGAATCTATACTACGCCAAAGGCCAGGCCCTATCCCAGACGAAATGATTTCCCCCCTTCAATGGCGGCGTATCGGTCCGATTTCGTCAAGAAGACTCAAAAGAGCCGATGTGCTGCCTTACTAAGGGGAGATGGAGCAGTGGCTCTACCTCTCCAAACTCCAACCTCTTGCAACGCGGATGCTTTTTAAGATATTTTATAATATAAGTAAAAACTTTACTTTTTCTAATATCCATCAATAAAATATTGTTACAACAATTGAGATCTAGCACCCCACGCATTTCTACGATAAAATGATTTTGCATTTTGAACGCATAGAAAATTATTTGGAAGTTTACTTAGTAAGTCCATGGATCTTATTAAGACAAAGTTTTATTTAGTTAAATTTAGACATTTATATAGAGTAAATATAAATGCTCAGGCAAGAAAATAATTTCTAGAAAATAATGTGATGTCTATATTTATAGCAATTGGTTTACAAAGGCCAAGGACGTAAAAATATTGAGTGGGCACTTTGATTTCTCATACCAATTCTAAATAATAGTGCCTTCAAAATCAACTTATCAGCCTAAATAGGCACTTATTCAGTCTCACTACACGATTTATGTCTAATTATATTAGATATTTAATGCTTTTGATTAGGACTTTATTTCGATAATATTATAGAAAAACATTTTTTTATTTAACGATTGAGCTGTTCGCTCTAAACGAGGACAGTCATTTGCTCTAAACAACTTGGACTTTCTCCGCTGGCAATATAAAAGGGATCGGATCAGTGGTACATGGCAACGCCAAACCTAAAAGCAAATATTAATGTCGGAACTTAGTTTTATTGAGAGGTATTCATGTTTAGTATCAGTACAATGCTTCAATGCTCACATTTAATGTAACAACATATGATTAGGCAATGTCACGTTCATAATATCTAATTTAGGCATGCAAAGGATTTACCTACATTTGCTCACACACATCATGATGATGTAAATACGTGACTTTATGTGAGTAGTTAAAACGAAGAATGTAAAATGTAGGTATATCAATATTGAAATGTTGATCAACTATGTATACTAAAATGTTAACCTTGTAGCTAAAGCTGTGAAAGTGTCTAACGTGTTCTGTTACTGTCACTGTAAACGCTCGATTTTTAAGCACACCAGCATAGATTTACACGCTTGCCAAATTAATAAAATTGTCAGTTTGTTTTAGTTTTTCGTAGTGCGACACTCCGAGCCTTTATTGAGAATCTCGAAACTTATTGCATATTTTGATTGGTAACCAATACAAATGTAATGTTTTATCAATGTAACATAATAGACATTTTTTAAGTAAAATGTTTAGTTTGTTATGAATGCAATACCATGCTATGAATATATATAGATACCTGTTTCTCACAGCCGAATATGACGCTAATTATAAAGAAACTTTAAGCTGAAATTGTTAATCAATACTAATTTTAAGATTTTATGTAATTCTACGTAAAATTAAGTTGTTTCAATTTTATAGGAAATTATCAATGCTTTCTCATAAAAATAAATATGTCAATAAACTTAGATATTGAATTGAACAATTTCAGAAATATTCCGTTCGTTAGTATTTAAAGTCAACCTACCAAAAGTACGATCCGAGTAAATCTATTTTTCTGTGTTTTTGGAGCAATATTGCATGTACAGAATAAATATATCGATTCCCATTACCGATATATCGAGCTGCAACAATCGTATATCTGTTTATTTATTTGTGTGATGAAGGCGATCATTTGTTAGTTTAGTGTATAGGTGTAACTTGCTGTACTAAATGTATATGTATTACTTAGCTTCAAAAGCTTCAGAGGGTTTGCTCTCGTAAAAATATAAAGAAACTTTTATTAGGGTGTAATAATATTGTCATAAAGTTTAACCCAATTCATTCATCCATTTTACATTTTCATGTCATAAAACCTAGCCTCTTTTCTTGTTTTGATAAAATTAAAGCGATTCGGGTATGTTATCAAATGTCAGTATTTTGTTATGAATAATATTTCAATACACTTTGAAACTTTTTTTTTTTCAAATCATTAACAGGCTTTTTAACAGGCTAACAGTATAAATAAACCAAAAAAAAAAGTATAAATTACTTAAAATATTTACACACAAGCACCAAAAAATTCCTCCGCATCCTCGCCTACTGTAGTGTTCCCAGAAGACTGGCAGCATTGCCACGTTCAATGGCAATGCTAATTCTCTGTGCTAAAAAAAAAGCCGGTCTTCTGATTACGAGAAGTGTCGATCAGTTGTTTAGTCATGACCCTAGATTCGACCCCAAACGGTTCAAAAAGGTAATAACCTACTAAATTTTGGTATTTACGCCGTTTGCGGCTTATGAATAACTATAATTATGTTTTTTTTAATAATTGTAATTTAAAATCATACAACCGACACCGCACTGTGTCAAGCTATCTTGGTCGATAATAATAATATACGCATTTCTTTATTGTTACTAGAAATAATCTATATTTGCAAATAAACTCTCATTCAGGTTACTTTTATAGAAACACTCGTCTCTTGCCCCAAAGAACATGTTGATTTCCATAACAAAAGCAAATGCCTGAATTACATTCCACTTTGCACACAAATTGCTCAAAAATATGGTAATGTAATAAATAAATTAATAATAATGTAAGACAACATTCAAAGACAAATTTTAATTACAGCCCGTGGCGGAGGAGCCGTTCCGATTTGCGATGGAACTCGACGACCTTCCCAAGGAGACCCTCAAAAAATACATCTTCGAGGAAACATTACTGTTCAAGAAACTGAACGAAGACGCGTAGATAACATCAGCCCATAATAATAATACCTATAGAGCCGCCCGCGTCTACTCAGGCGACAGAGGGGTAAGACGTTTGATGCATGCCAGCTCTGCGTTCACGACCATCATATACCTAGTTGACAGATGTGCCCGCTAATATCATGACGTCATTGTCGCACCGCGTTATATAAAATTTATCATCGATGTTTTTATCTTATCTTTAACAACGCTTCGTGATAAGCAAGTAATACGAATAATTCTTAAGAATATTTGTTCGCTCTTATAACTTTAAGGATAATATACAAGTTTGTGTAGAACAGGAAAAGTGTGGATTCAGAGCTCGCACGTGTATGCGACGCGAGTAAGGTCTAATTATATTGATATCTATTATGTTGGTTTAAGTTTTCAAATATTCATTACTCGTAGTCGGTTAACCAAAGGTAATTGTTAACCAAAATGTCGTTTTCATTAGGTATTCGACGTTGTGGACTCTAGAGTTTTGAGTACGCCGTATTTTTTTTTGTATTATGCTCTGTAATCTGTAATGTTAATTATGTGTGCTAGACTCAAAGCCGTTAAAAGTTTGTGAATCATGTGAGATGCATTAAGCCCCATATTGCGTAGTGAAATGGTTATGCTCACGTTAATATAATACTTTATTACCAGTTGTATTATCAAGCTAAACCATGGATTATGTTCGCCACGTATTTTCAGGCGTATTTCGCTTGTAGTTAAATATGTGTGGCTTACGATTAACTATTTCGGTGAGTGCTTTCCTCGTTTTGGAGCCTAACACATATACAAGCTTAGTAAGGTATCTGAATGTTTCTAACTAGCGTTTTAAACTTACAGTTTTCAAAGCGCAGTTCTATTATTATATGCATAGTCGCTTTAAATGGCTATTGATTAAGTATTGTTTTATTGTGGCAGATGAAGCATAATAATATTTTATTTTAATAATATCTGCCAAATAAGTGATAAATCGCTAATTTATATGATTCAAAGTTAGATACTCGGAATCATGACGTCTGAATATAGACTAACTTATGTTCAGAAATATCGTATCGGTATGGTTGGATCAGAATGTAGAAGTACTAGGTATATACATTAATGCGTAGTGAACTTATCGTATCATAGATAGGACTTTTCTGAAATTTATAAACGTTAAACATACCTAGTCGTACAATATCTAAATTGGGATATTCGATCATTGGAGTTGAAGGATATCGATATTATTCTATTGAGCAGTATTACGCGTCGATACGACGAGGGTCGCGTTACATGCCCGCATCGTGACTAAACATCTAGGGGGAATACGTTTATGTGCGGATTCGGTACAGCATTCAATGTTTTTATTAATACTTAAGCGTGTCAGCAGACACATATCTTCCCCCATTCGGGGCTTTGGAAGTAAGGCAAGTGAGAGTATGTAGGTATTATGTAAAAGCAATGGCGTTTGTGAGCTGCGAGTCGAACCTGACAATACTGCATGATGTTGGTGTGTCTTATGACACAGAACACAAAGCAGCTACACTTTACGCCTAAACACCAAACAGAAAGGAGAGCATCAAGATTAAATTGGCGGGTGTAAATATTTTTACATTTCGAATTAATGTATTTTAAAGTGTCACCGAGTAAAAATTTAAAGCACCACATTATTATTCATTAATTCTGATGTGATCTAATTACGAATAAATGTATTTTCTTTACGGCGGGGATGTGTTCGTTGGAAAACTTGCGTGTTTCAATATTTTTTGTAATAATAAATATCGTCTTCCTTGTATTGCATGTTAGCGCACAAGACAATTTTAGAATAGTTAATTCTTCATATCAGATGTATTAAAGAGGTGTTTATAGAATATTTAAAAATTTCGTTGTTAAATGTGCGTTGTTGGTAGGTTCGTCGTATCAAGTTTTTCAACGAACTGTTTTGGTACAGATCATAAACAAAGAGTTGTTGACGTATTAGCAAAATTGGCAAGACGGTTAGGCATTATGAAAATAGTTCAAGCTTGCCGCAATGACGTAGAATTTATCTAAAACTACCCTTATTATGCGCAGCTCCTCTTTGTTAATAATCTGTTAGTGATGTGACGGTCAGGACCAGACGGGACAGTACCCTCTAACATTACAACTTACAGAGAGTTTTAAATGTACTTTTGCAGTATAAGATGAGGGTGACATTTAAAGAAACCAGTACAATTATAATATTTGGAAACTGGACAATTTCTTTTGTGAGGTAATTTCTATCGATCGTAAGGTTTGGACTATAGTCACGGTACTATTATAATACAGTAGTGTAACTCGGCCGCATGATAGAAATAAATGCCTACAGCCGCGCGGTACGTAAACATGCGTTAGGGCTGCCCGTCTCCAGCATTTTAATTATATTTGCCTACTTTCTGTTTCTATTTAGATTTGTGATTGTAAATATCCTTTTTATATAAATAAATGAAATACTTTGTATATTGAATAGGAAGTGTTTAATAAAAATGCGTGTTGTTTTTTGATTGGTAGATTTAATTATTTTATTTTCTTTCTGCATTGGAGGAGTTTTTAGTGGTATATGTTGTTATAGTAGCAGCAGAAACACTTTGTGAAAATTTCGAAAACTATCTAATGACACACAGACGGTAAAAATTTTTTTCTAGTATTATTCATACACACAGATAATAAAAAAATATTATTAAAAATAAAATACCACGTCTTTACTTTGAATTATGCAAAGTAACAAAACACACATGCACCGAAGTTTTAACACAAGCGTAAGTAGGTAGGTACCTACCGTATCATGATTCATTCAGAACCTCATATAACTACCTATTTCACTCGTCTCAATAACTTTCCGTTACTCTATTCGCTTTATTAATTAATCCAAACACCTTTTTTTTCGTGAGATAAAAGGAAATACTTATCCATAAAAAAGACACACATTATGTACCTACCTACTAGTAAGTAAAATTATTTTATAGTCTTACCTTTCAGAGTTTCCAGGTAATTTAAAAAAACCTTATGTCTGGATGCGTTATTGAGGAATTCATACAACCAAAAACAACACAATATTTCCTACTCGTCATATTAACTGATTTTTAGAGAAAAAAAAATCGCGCGGTTATTGTTAAAAAAAAACAACACACCGTCCAGCCGTGACTGTCTGCGCCCCGAGCGCACCCCGAGATCGAGGCGCGTAGGTATAGCTCGCGTTTCGTCCGTTTGTATGAAGTTGGAGTACTGTATTATAATTGTACCGTGCTATAGTCGCTACACAATGAACACATTGCCAGTATTATTCTTTATCTCAGATTTTTATCTTAATAAATCACACAAGCTCGATTCCAGTTATTTCACCAAGTCCTTATCTAAAACTAAAATAAACCGAAATTGAACTCTGGACAGCCCTTAGTATAAGGCATTCGCCTATCATCAAAGGAAGGGAATTTAATGGAAAATTCGAGTCTATTCAATTATTTTAATCGCAGTTACTAACGATAATGGAATATGTTTCGAGATACTCTAAATAACGAGAATACAGATCAGTAAGGTAATTTACTGAAAAAGTAGGTTGTAATGCTGGTCGGTACGTACTCCACGTGGCCTGCCGTGGGCACCTACCTATTGTTACTTCATTATTGTCTATAAGATGTTGTTAGAACTTTTAGCCCATATTTCCAAACTTTATCCAGTGCGGCTATATCCTAGGCTCTACCAGACTCCTCTACTTCTGTTCTAAGACTTGAGTAACGTTGATTGTTGAATGTATTTAGAGAACATTTTAGCTGATATACAATTTGTCATTCAATTTTTAACAGTACATAATGTGAAAACTTTCGAAGAGAGTATATTTTGCGTCTCAAGTTTTATCATGAGGCTTTACGTGTTGTATAAATGTAATAAAAGTTCTAAAAGTCATTGCTTCTTGCGGTTGTGGTTACATTTGCGGGCAGTCGTTTAAAATTGCACTCTAATGGAAGGAATGATACAATATAATAGTTTTAGAAAACAAATTGAGGTACCTACCGAGAGATGTCAATTGTTGTTTAATGTAGCCACAGCCTTCTTTGATAAAAATACTCCGTGCACTGAACCGTGAAGGTGATCTATCAAAGGTTTTGTTGTAAACAAAATTTAAGCTGGCAACACACAGCGAGCGCTACGGCAAACAAGATGTTATTTTTATATCCAGTCGTTTCAATTAATTTTACTGCCCCATTTAGTTTAGATTAAGTAGAATATAGTACGAAACATTAAAATTCAAGAAAAATATAATAGTAAAACTGACAAGAATGTGGTAGCTTTTCAACACGCTTACTCGCTCATCTAAATGTTCATGGCAACGTATAAATATTAATAAACTTATTAATACCTATTTATATGTTAACGACAACAGCACTCCAAAGAGAAGGAAAACTTGAAACAAACCCTATACCAACTCGTCTGGCCAGCGTGGTATAGTAGGCCAAAACCTCCTTTCTAAGGAGAGGCCTATGTCCAGCAGTGGACCATTAAAGGCTGTTGATGATGATACGTTAATGTTATTTGTATGAATAATGAACATTGTATATTTTTCGATTGGCTTGTGTGTTCTATACATATGGATGCCCATAATTTTAATAGTATTTTGCAGCATAAGCCATTGCTGCATACCCGTAACGCCCGCTGTGTGGTCATAGCTCTAAGAACGTTCATTGACGCATTAAGTTTGACGAACTGTTTGGTCTTTTTAAGAATTGCTTGCAAATGTGTAATTTCAACTGTATTTTTAGAACATATTTCATTAAAATTTGTAAAAAAGACAAGCTTAATTATTGTGGCTAAAGATTTCAATTTTTTAAATAAGTGTATATCATCTCACTGACTGCTGTTTGAAACCTGTTAAACGTCTTTATTATTTAGATTCTTATTTAAGAGGACACCTTTTTAAAACATGGCAATTTCTGTTACTTTTTTAATTTATCTTTAAAATAGACATAGCCTCAGATAAATATGTTTATCGAATAAGGCTTGATTGAATACTTCCGTAGGTCTAGGAACAAGTTATTGCTCTCAGGCTAATATCTATCTCGTGTTTACCGTGAATTGTGCCTGAACTTGTTTCTAGAAACTTCAAGTTCGTTTCAACCATAGTTTGGAACGTATTTGGATGTTCATCGATTTAAAAAATGTTGCAGGAAAACTTGATCGCTTGGTTTATATAATAAATTACTTTTATTTTCATAAAACCTTAAAAAATAAAGAAGGGCACTAGGCACAGCTGCAGGCGAAAGTTCTGAAGAGCACCCATAAACCTACGTATTTTAAATATAAAGAAAATGACTGGTTATTTAATTTTAACATTATAAAATATATGTCTTGTTAGTCTTCCCTGTTATCTGATTAAATTAAATCCCAGACATTTGTATTTAACTAAACTAACGACAAACAGATAATGGTGCTAATTTTGTTGTTCAAAAACTCTCTAAACTAAACTAAAAATCGGACAGGACAATTTTTTTTTGCAATTTTTAGTTTAGTTTAGAGAGTTTTCGAACAACAGAATTAGCACCAATATTGATTTTAGATTCAGTATTGGAATAGTTATTCGCTAAAACACCGTAACTGTGTAGTTAGTTCCATCAGTGAGTTGTAGTATTATTATAATACGTTTATTTTTGCGATTAAAAATACATTTACTACTAAACCTCATGTTAATCTTGACGTGGGTCGAATCATCGCTAATAAATAGACTTAGTTCAAAAGTTAAAGAGTTTTTGGAGACATATCATCGAGTTTTCACCTCAAAAACCCTTGTATTTCTCGTGCATCAGTATAGTCTATACTGTATATTTTCCCATAAAAAAAACCATACAACGCAAGCAGTATGTCTTCAGTCAGTTAAATATTTGCAGTGCGATGAAAACTGAATCTAGATAGAAATAGACCTAGAAAATAGGTAGGCCTATCAGCGCAGCAATTTCAATAAAACTTACAGTGTGTCATTTAACTGCCAAAAATTCATAATCTGCAAAATAAACTAGGAGATTTGATGTCACTTACATGAGAAAAAAAATAACCAATTATTCTGCTAAAAGATGTTTACTTACAAATAACAATTTATTTCAGTTTAGTGAAGAATTGCCACGATGTTTGGCTTCGCCTTCAGTGGATTAATCAGAATTAAGTTCGTATATCTATATAGCGGCCCATGCTACAAGACTTGACGCATTGAAGTAACGAAAACATTACGTATGAAATTATTTGTCATTAGTTAGCGAATAACTTTTCTAATAGCTGCACGATACCGATTTAAATTTGTGTTTTTTTTTTATGAAAGAAAAAGAGTCATCTATAATTGTGCCTATAGCCCTTCTATACTAATCGAAGACTTCTATATCTTCTTATCACTCAATACTTCCTTTACTAGTAATATAAACCTCCAACATGACACCAGAGATAACCCATCATGTATTTATTGTTAAAATATGAGTGTTGCCATATTTTCTTAAGTCATTATGTACAAATTGGATATTGTAAGATCATTTGTTATCTGTCAACAGTTGAATATTACGAAAATAAATCAAATCAAAAGAGTTTTTAACTAGTTTTATTGTTTCAAAGGTCAACCATTATCATTTTGATTTATAGTTTGTTAGGTCACCCTTATTAAATTAGCAGCATATTACATCGAATTGAAATTGACTCGGTATATTAGAAAACTTAAGCTCAACGGTAACAGGTTTTGATTTTTCATATACATTTAATATCTTCTGCAATTGGAGCTGTCAAAACCAGCGACATTGTACATGTAAGTATATTGTTCGCATACAACCTTTTCAGGGAAATTCGTTTATTTGATTCGGCAACACGAAAGAAATGTTATGTTTTTGAGTAAAGGTATCAGTATACATTAGAGTATATATATAGAACATAACAAAGTAATACGACTAAATTTGGATCCTGCATAAAGCCTGTTATTAACTTCTTTAGGAACTGTAAGTACTGATGTAACTCTACTGCTTTCCATTTGCTTTTAATTCTTATAGCTCCACTATGATGTTTGTTAGAACCATTGTCCATAAAAGTCTGTAGGTTTGTTGCACAATTTTGTAACTGTTGTGGCTTTTGCATAATGGCCGTATCATATCGCTCTTTGATCATTTCACGACGCGCTCACTGACCGTAACTGTCAACGATTAGTGGCTGATTGATGATTTGATTTGATCTAGCTATGATACATTCATAGATGCGTACAAAATGAACGGGGCAAACGAGAGCATTTGGTGTGATTGATAAATAGTTCAAAACATAGAATTTATAAAAATAACCTGTTTACCCAATCGTACCATTACTACAAATATTTTTAATATCACATAATTTAGCTATCCTATTCTTGATTTTGGTGCTAAATTAAAAAGAAATTGCCCATTTAAACAAAAAATACGTGTTGAAATTAATAGGGTTTTCGGTACTTGCTGGTCGCAATATCCTAGAGTACCTAATTTATGATTTAGGTATTATTTGTTTCTTGCTGTTAATATTTTAATAAAGAACTGTTTATCAATCCTTGAGTGTTTGAATTTAGGTTTAAAACATTCTGAAGTTTAACTCATTAGCGAACGCTAAAACTCGTGCCTATTAATACCAATGTGAAATAATGAGATGGCATACACAAACAGCGTCCTATGTCACTTTGCAAACTTCGTGGAAATCTGCAGTTCCAATCGCTATATTCAGCCCAGTCGTTGTTTTGTGTATCACTAAATGAAAAATTCAAATTACACGAAATGAAAGTAATCCTAGTAATATATTATGCAGCAAACAACAATTTAATGTTATATATAACTACTTATTCATAATAAATTTATATCTTAGACATGCTGATATCTTCGATCTTTAGGTTCTATATATGTACATGTTGACCTGTGATGGTACAGATAGTGTACGCCACAGTTGTCCAAACCAGAAACGATTTAGGGTCAATAAAAATTACTGAATAAGTTAGAGGGCTGCAAAAAAATATTTGAAGAGATAAAACTAGAGGAAAAAAACATACCTACATTATTTCTAGACTTCGTTACTTTTTCACTAACTTATCTTTTACAATTTTTTTCAATTTTAACTCAATTCAATCTTTCAATTTCTACATCAATATTAGTTTAGAAATAAGTTATTTTCTATTTAAAGGTAGATGAAAAACATTTTGTGGGCCGCATAAATATATGACGCGGGCCGTGGTTTGAACAGCTCTGGTCTATACGATGACAACTCAGATTTTGACAAATAAAACACAAAATTTAACCAATTGTCGTCGAACTTCAACCACCGGATGATCTCTAGTGACTTAAATTCAAAAAATTAAATTAGGGTTTAAGAAAATATATTATTTTTGGAAGATATATTTGCTTCGGTTGTGGGCTCATCTAATTCAGAGAGAAAAGCACACACTTATCAAAGGAGCTGTGTTCGGAAAGTAGGTATCTACGTCATCCAGTAGGTATGCCATGTGGCCTTTCCAGCCATTCCTCCACGACGGTCGTAATTGTGACTGGGGAATTACGACTGGGACTGGGAAATGGGGCCATTTAGTAAATCATCGAATATTTTATATCAGTGACAAGGAAGTAAGTACATTTTTTAATGTTGTTTGATAATGATTTACGCTAATAAGTACCGAACTATTTAACAAAGTTTAATTAATCGTCCATATTGAAATTCTTGTGACGATTCAAGTGACTTAAGGCTAAGACTCAAGAGCCTTCAAAAGAAACATGCGTACACTACACTACACTCTAAAAATATAATTCTCCGTCTTGAGCGAGTGGGTAAAAATAAAAGAATATTTGCCGCTGCAAATGCGTTTTAGATGGAAAATGGAAAATCTAAAACCGTTCGCGGTGTTCAAATTGATTTCCCTATTCTTTAGTTCCTATTTTCAGCTAGCGCGTCGCCTTTCCTGAGCGACGAAAGGTTACGTTACGACTTGCAGCGCTTTTAAAAAATATTTTTTTTTTTTTAAGTCGTATCACGTTAATATTGCTTTGTACGGTATAATTTTGTACTTGAAAACATAATACTACTAGCTCACCCGGCAAACGTTGTTTTGCCATATACATTATCTCAATTTTTTTTGGTCAAAACAAAAAAAAAATTTGGGTGTATGAAAAATAGATGTTGGCCGATTCTCACACCTACCCGGTATGCACACAAAATTTCACGAAAATCGGTCGAGCCGTTTCGGAGGAGTTCAACCACGCACACCGTGACACGAGAATTGTATATACTCGTATTAGATATATTTTATCAGTACCAATCACGAAATGCGGTTGATTAAATAAGGCAAGTTGACGGAACTGAATTTTACCAAGGAAGATATTTATCCTACTTAAATAGACGCTTTCACACACAGAAATTCGCTCGATTAATTCTGTAAAAAATCATAATAGCGATCTTACAAATTTGCTATAAGTGCAGGCGCGTGCGAGCCCATATTTGTAACGTAAGGAAAGGTCAATTTACATACTTTTTCGTAAAGGTTAATTTCGTATTCCACCCCAAAAAGGTTCACACCCACACCCCTACACATGGCAATAAAAAAGTCATAAATCGTGTAACCTATTTTTCCATTTACTTTAAACACTAGAATTGTATTCATTTTATAAAATTATCTCTATTTAAGTTCATGCATTTTTGCCGGAAAGGTAAAAGGAAACTGCTATACGTATTTCGTCAGGCGTTTTATGAAATCAAATGGCTTGCTTTACTTATACTTTTTTCTGTATACATTTCGTCAGTCCTATGTTCCCTGGTAACCGATATTATTAAAAGGTATTTTCTGATCGTGTGACAAAAGAAAGGAAGGAGTGATGTTAATCACTGTTGTCTTATATTCAATTTAGTCTATATTCCTAACGAAAAAACATTTTAGTTTTTAGTTTTACTTTGTAATATAAAACTATATCACTGCTTACATTACTAAGTATTCGCACGAGGCATTGTCGTGGCATAAATTATACGATATAATTAGAAAACACTATGCCCTAAACATCTAGAGCGAACAACAATTTAAAGAGATATGTACTTCAACCATGATTTAGTTGCTGTATCAATACTTTTCCACTAAAAATTTCTTTAAAGACTAACTAAAGGTATAAAATTTCATTGTCACGTAAATTGCCCGATTTAACTGTCTTATAAATATCTGATACAGAATGTCGTGTGCGACTCATGTTTTCACTTGCTGCTAGACATGGAGATTATTGCTAATTTTTAATCATATTCATTTAATGAAATGATTGGTATTAGTCACAGGCATTTCACATAGTGATTTCGTCATAGACAAAAAGAAATGGCATTAAAATCAATCAAAATTCTTTTTATCTGTTGATTTATTTCCTCGCGGAATTTTTGTGCAGTATGAAGTAGATATGGCTATGGCCGCGCTCAGATGTTCAATGGCGTTTTTTATGTAGAAAAAAGCTTTCATGGGTTTCAATTAAATAAATGGATAAAATCAATGTGCATGACATCTTTTGATATATATGTTACGCCGGCGTAGTATTAGATAAATTTAAATTTGAGTTCTATTATGCATTTAGACGCATTTCAGCCGAGAACTGTATTAAACTGACAAAAATCTTTCGAAATTTAATTCGCATCATTTTATTTCCGATCACGGAATAAGATACGCGAGATAATATAGCGCTGTGCGGAGAGGTTCTAAGAGTTTCGTTTATTATTATATATGTGTGTATGTATGGGTAAGTTTTAGTTAGGTAATTTAATCGAACCAAATTTGCAACCCAAAATGGAGTTTCTATTATCTATTACGAAGGGCGTTTTCTTGAACTTTCATAACTTGGGTTTGGATTATACTAGTTAACAAAACTTTCGGCATACAATGTCAATAGTGAACTTATTAAATATATAAAGATTCAATTACATAGCTCCTATACTTTATTGCTATGTTACCGCTACCGTCCCATGGGCGTAAGGTGACAACTTTATTTCGCTAAGGTCACATGTTGAAAAAAATATTCTAGAATTTAAATCTTTACTGCTATATAGTTTTTGTAGTAACGAAACTGCCAAGCCACATTTTTTGACTAAGGTGTAGAGTTTGCGTAGTTAGAAGTTTGGTTCTACATAAGATCTGATAACATTTTACATAAAAATAGTTTTGGGTGGATTAAGCGTATCTGGAAGTAGATTAACGTGTGCTCAATACGTCGTTGGTAAATACTGTGTGTTAACATATGTTAAAGCACATCTGGATGGAATATTAAAAAAAAGATGATGTCTACAAAACATCTTACAATTTGTTTATCTCTGATTACACAACGGATGAACACAATTTGTCCGCAACGCGGTGCACTTGAATACAAATATTTTGGCTTCAAAATGTTATTGTTTTTAAGTTAATAGACGAACTTTTGATGAACATGCACTACCGAAACCGATTGCGCGATACACGGACCTTTTCTGAAAGTTGTTCTAAATATGTATTCCTCGGGCAGACATTGCAGTTAGGTAGAAACAACTTCGAGGACGAGGTGAACAGAAGAATTCAGCTGGGTTGGGCAGTGTTTGGGAAACTACGTCTAGTCTTCACATCGTCGATCCCACAGTGCCTTAAGACGAAAGTCTTCAATGCGTGTGTTCTACCCGTCATGACATACCAAACCGAAGCGTGGACACTTACGGTACGGCTGGTCCACAAGTTCAAAGTCGCTTAACGTGCTATGAAAAGGGCTATGCTTGGCGTTTCTTTAAAGGATCGCATCAGCAATGAGGTGATCCGGTAGAAAACCAAGATCATCCACATAGCCCACCTGATCAGCAAGCTGAAGTGGCAATGGGCTGCCCATATTAGCCGCAGAACCGACAACCGTTGGGGTAAACGAGTTCTTGAGTGGAGAGCGCTTTGCGTAAGATAGCTGGCAGGAGCTGGATGCGAGAAGCCGAAAATCGATCGAAGTGGCGTGCAATAGGAGAGGCCTATGTCCAGCAATGGACTGCCATTGGCTGATGATGATGGGAAGAACTTAATGGAACTGATCTCAATTCAAAGCCATATGAGTATCTTCGGGAATTTAACCAAAAAGCCAATATTATTTCTAAACATTGCCCACCTGGAGAATAAGCTTCCTAAGTTCTGAAGTTGATTCTGTTGTCATTTCCCTCGGGTGCAGTAACTCTAGTAATGAAAGAGACCGCTATTATTTACGAGCGCCACTGAACTTAATCGCTCTTTCAAACTTGTTGGTCGGTTTCGCTGGATGATATTTTAAATATCTTTCATTCAAAAAATAAACCAAAATGGCAACAACAAAATGAAACAAATATTACGAGTACAAGTATATACCTATGGTATTAGAACGCTGTTTTGCTCACTTATATATAAAGGAACTAATGCTTTATCCAAATGGTGCAGGTCTACAAAGAGTCGCCAATATATATTAGACACCGTGAAATTTTCTAAAGTTATTTAGGTAAGTAGGCAACAAGTCGGTAGTTACATAAATTGATGGTAAGATAGACATGCACCCATGCCAATATCCTAAAACAATACTTTAAAAATGGACAAGCAAAGCAAGCCTGACTTATTGTAAAACAGTATCCAAATAATCAATGGAGAGCCGATTGATCAACGGCTAGGAATTTACTCTGAATGGAAAATAACCTCGGAACCTGAAAGACCTGAACCTTATATATATTATATCTATAATATTATTTAACTTTTAACCTAACTCTGTTCACACATTTTGTTTACACTGTATGTCACAGTTTTAATGAATGTGAAAGAATTTAAATTGTTATTCATGAAAGACTAAATCTTCTATGAATATGTTAAGGATTGTTATTATAATAATTTAAGTTACTTTGTCGTTAAATCTGTATAAACTTGCTTGCTTGTATAAACTTGTATCAGTAAAAACTTGTTATACAAAGATTTGCGTAAAATCAAATTTTCATTATGATTACTTTTTACAAAAGGCATGCATTTTTGAGACGGCAGAAAATTCAGAATTACAGTTACTTTTCAAAACCAAAACAGGATTATTTTCGTCATGTGGTTTGTATTCCTACAGATGCAGAGACTACTCTGCAGATTTAACTTTGAGGTCTTACAAAGAGCCTTATCATGTCTTTGAGGTTAGCTTTATCCTTTTACGCTTTGTCTTCTAATTTATCTTCATCACTTTTGTTATCTTATACGTCATATATAGAAATAGGCAGTGCAAAAACATTAGAAGTTAATACATTCTTTAATATAATTTACAGTCTACCTGAAGCTTACTTCTTCTTATAGCTGCCGACTGCCCTGTACTGCCCTTTTTTTTTTCTTTTTCCGTGCGGAAATCCCCTCGGATACCACCTATCGGTGGCATGTCGGACTCGAACCGACTAAAACCGCACGCCGTCTCGGGTACTAATAGCCAGGGAACCAGGTATACCCTAGAAAGGAAGTCCCTGGTGCCCCGACATACCTCGGGCCATCTACATCAACAGGTAGACGACCTCCCCCGTGTGGGAACCCCATGTTCCCTCTGCTCCCTGGAAGCAAGCGCGCTTCGCAACGCGCTCGCCGCCACCCCGGCCTGCTTCTGCTAGGGTGACAGACGGCCTCACCTGTCACCCCCAGGCCTGCGCTTATGGAGGACGGAGGTCGTTCTGCGACCTCCGGCGCCTGAGTCGCCTGCGGTACCTGGCCCGTTCCCGGGCCTGGCGGGCCGGGAGAGTCCTAAACCTCTCCCGGTCCAGCTCCGCCTTCTCCTTCGCGAGCATAACTTGCTCGCAGAAGGAGACGGCAGAGTTCCACGCACTCTCGCTCTGCACGATAGACGCAATCAGGCTATCGAGCGAGAGAATTCCCACTCCGATGGCCGCCACGAGGTCCTGCCTCTGCTCAACCCACGCCGGGCACTCTGCCAGCGTGTGGAGAGCCGTGTCCACGGTCTGGCCATCGCAGTGGTGGCACTCAGGCGTTGGCTCCTTGCGGATCAGACACAGGTGATCCCCGAAACATCCTTTCCCAGTGATCATCTGCGTCAGTCGGTATGAGAGGGTCCCGTGACGCCTCTCGAGCCAATCCTCCATAACGGGTCTTACCGCCGCGATGACGGCGTGCCCGGCCCTGTACTGCCCTGACTGTGAGATGAAAAAAAGATTTATTTACTAATTTATATGTACTCTCTTTATATCAGTCTTGCATCATCCCGAGAGATACAGACATGTTTTTTTTTAACAAAATGGTTATAATGGTATTTGGTTCCAATTAGGAATATAAAAAGATCTTAAAAACATAAGTAGTTGTGTATTTTATTTTCTAGTTCGTCACTGATTTTCAAATTTCTTGTGATTCCCTGCAGTATATAATCTTCCATTTCACTCTGTCACACCTCATCTCACTGCTTACTCCACTTCTATATTCCCTTCACACGGTACATCTTTTCTTTGGTCCCCCTTTACTCATGAATCCATTCATATAAATAAATCCATATTTTAATAAACACACTAATTAATTTAAATACGAATAGTGCATAATAGGAGTCAATTCAGATTTGGAACTATTTCTTATTCGACTAAAAACAAAATAATTATTTAATTTAAACAAAATTTCTAAAAACAAATTGATAACCGAACACTTATGATAAAGTTATATCTTTATACTACTAATCTATGAAATCTGTCTAACATATGCTGCTAGTCCATTAAATGTAAAATTATTCATTTCAGTCAATTACATGTCGAAAATAAAATTGGCCTTGAAATAGCGTAGGGTATTTTTTGTCAAATTGATATTTTTTCTATATCAAACTTTACGAGGTAATATCATATCGTTTGCTGCCAGAAATTGCTGAATTCCTTGACATTAAGATCTTATATTAGGGATAAAAGTCGACTTATGAATATTTAATAAAACATTTCATTTACTGATAAACTAGCTTTGCCCGCGGTTTGTTACCCTGTGTAGGTACCATGCTGATCAGATAAATGTTACGGCAGCGCAAAAAAAACGCACAAACGGTGATATAAAATTATTTTAGTTTTAAAAGACTGTTGTTAAAATGGGTCCAACATCTAACAACTCTAACTGAACCAAATCTCAGTACGTACGTACGTGGTAATTATACAAAAAGTTTGTCACAAAACTCTACAAGTTAATGTTGAGGAAACTGATTTTATCTGCATATAGACGAAGACCATTGGGCTTACTATTTAGAAAATCTGAGAATTCCCAAGCGGGTACTGTTCGAGTAATCACATAATATAATTTGGAGCAACATGTGATTGCGGTATCGTATTCCATTCATTCGTATGGATCTTTGAGTGCGCGGCGGTCGGGACTGACCCGCAATTTTCAGTGAAAATTTGTACAGCGAAAGCAAAATCACTTAGGACATTAAATTTTTAGATAGACTTCAATGCTTTGAAGTTCTAAACTTAATTCATTAACTAGGCTAGGGGCTCAAGAAATTGTTCATGGAGGTAAATCATCAAATCTCTATAAATTATCTGTTGCGACCACAATCTTCGTAAGTAATTATAGCAACTGGCAGTAATTAAAATTGATATCTCACATACACATATATAAATATCACAAATATAAATTTATAGCAGGTACTTGTATTTTCTATAACTAGCTCTTTTATTAAGTAGATGATGTAGTAACCATGAGTTTATTTCAGAATAATTTAGGTTAAAAATAGTTTGCCGTAAAGAGATGTAGAATATGATGCTATAGTTAGGTAATAAAAAACAGCTTTATCATAATTTTCTGTATAAATATTTTAATATTTTAGCAATAATTAAAATCTTAAGCATACGCATAATATCCTAACGATATCGTCGAAAATGATCAAGAAGTGTTATTGAAGCCAATAAATAAATAATCTTGAATCAGTCTGTGGAGCTTCCGTTTCTTCTTATAGTTTTCCAAGAAGTCTGGTAAGTTTAATAAGTTTAAAGTAAAGACTATAAAGACTTTCTAGTATCAATTTATAATTTATATAGTTACGCGTTTTATTATTTTCAAAAATATTGAACTTCCAAGTCTACTACTGTATAATAAGTGAACGTTATACTAAATGAATATTAATTCAAATCTGCATTATGGATAATATTTATTAAACCATAAAAAATTAGAAAGTAAATGAAATTATATCAATAATTCCTAATGTAATTTGATCGTTACGGGGAGTTCCGGCCAATGCTCACGCCGCCCGCCTTCGTCGACAAGGTGTGGTAACTGCGTATGGCTCTAACCGCCAATCTCCTCTGAGGGCGACAGAGGCGTGCCCTATTCTGGGCGCCAGACCCGCCGCCCATACCGGTGCACCGCACAATGCCGTTGACTGGACAACCCCCGTGTGAAGCGGTCTTGTCGTGACGCAAAATAGGCAAAAGTCGCCCTTGGGCAAAAGCAGTGCCGACCAGTTTTGGAGCAAGCTATCGAAAGTGCTCGTTGAAGAGCCACCTCCCGTCAAGAATCAGGCCCAGATACTTCATCTGGGCCTGAACCGGTACGAGGACCGAATCAACCACGGACCACGGCGGACCCCATGGAACAAGAGGGCCCCCGTCCGCCAGACCACCAGAGACTTCCCTGGAGGCCAGGCGCGCGGCCACTGTTCTTACCTAATCTAATAAAGTAGACATTCCTAGATTAAATTCATCGTACTTAAATATAACTTATACATTTTGAACTTATACTTATACTTATTGATTTTGAATAATTGAATATTAGTTCAAATGTGTGCATTATAGAAAATATTCATTTAGCCATAGAAAATTATGTAAAATGAAATTATATCAATAATTCTATGCAATATCATTTGATCATTATATTTAAAAAAAGTATATTAAATGAAATTTAGTCATATGATCATCATAATTTTTGTTATTATTTCAAACGTTACATACCCAGAATTAATAGAGTACCTACTGTACCTACCTACCTATATGGATTTAATGGCTGTATAGCATTTTTCCTTTGTCACAATTTGCGTGTTGCATTTAAACTTAATATTAGTATCTCTTGAAAACTTGCGATGATGTACTAGATTATAATAAAAAGTTTTAGTGGATATCTGACATGAAATTCTCTCCTAACTTATCCTTCCTTAAATCTTAATTAAAAGAGCTGGCTTTCATAACACTTAACGTGGCGGATATAAAGCCCGCCTCATGATTTTAATTAATCGCAAGCTTACCACAAACACAAACTTTATTTTTGTGATCAGTAGTTGATAAAGTATCTAAACAAAACATACATAGTTGTTTTCTAATTATTACATTAAAAATTTGTATTATTCTTCCAATTCATAGAAGACGAGGTATTTGACATAAAATTCACAATACGCCCCATGTAACTAAACTGTGTCAAATGTACATTAATCATATTCGCCACACAGTATATAAATACGCTAGGTACAACCAATTTCGATTTCTATTGTAGGCAAAGTGATCCCGAGAGGGACGCTTTAGCCGGAATTACATTTCAGACACCCTTTTCATCATCTGAAATTTGACTTTTGTC
This sequence comes from Arctia plantaginis, assembly GCA_902825455.1. Classification (NCBI taxonomy): domain Eukaryota; kingdom Metazoa; phylum Arthropoda; class Insecta; order Lepidoptera; family Erebidae; genus Arctia; species Arctia plantaginis. The sequence continues at coordinate 1,236,666 of CADEBD010000283.1, read as the reverse complement.
TGAAGTCACTGTTGAATTATTTTTTAATTTCCTTTCAACTTCGCTTAGAATAATATAATTAATATTTCAATACTAAAAGATAAATTTTCATTTCTACGATTTTTTTAAGATGTTGTGTTAGTGGCTTTTTATATACCCACTGCAGACTGGTCACTTGATGTTAAGTGACCACCGCCGCCTAAGGACACCTGCCAATCAGGAGTCATAAGTGCGTTGTCAGCCATATGTGTCGAAACATGGGTTTCCCACGGCTGTTTCTATCCACATGTTTTATACAACTTTAGATTGAGATATAATCATAAAGCACATCCGACAATCAGACAGCCACTATTAATTCAGTACTGAAGTTTATTATTTCCTCAGTATCAATTACGCTTCTTAACTGAATTCCCTACATACTTTATCAGTTCATTGGCTTGCTAGGAAAACGTTTCAGGGTGTACCCTGCAGGGTGTTCTAGGTATTTGGGGGATACTGTTGGGCTAACGTTCTACGTGCCGGGTCACACTACAGAACATAAAGGTGTTAACTAAATAGTCCGATGTCGTTAACCTACACTCTACGCTCAATAAAATAATTAAACGGCGTAGTGTTATTTTCAGTATCACTGATTATTATAGAAGGATATTTTTACATAGATACGTACTTATGTTACACTGTAACCAATAGCGCCTTATACCTTTCTGTGAATGTAATTACTAAGGTATGTTTTTCGTGTGTCCACTCGTACTAATTTCCTTAAAAGAAACAATATTTTAGGTTTGTAATGAACGGGTTAAATATTCAGTTACTTGAGTAATGATAATGAAATTGCTATTCATTGCTATAATAAATTGACAACCTGTATAAGGTAGTCAATTTATTTCATGTTCTGGTTATAATGAGTTATAAAAAGAAAATTATGGGACGTATTAGACTTCTTTGTATTTTATTTTATAAAACAAGTACAGAAACAGACAACAGATTATGTAACACAAATAATAGCATTTTTACGTGCATATTATGAACCTGGCATCCATTTATATCTGCACACATCATTTAAAACGTAATAGCTTCGTAGAGATGAAGAGAAATACATAAACAAATATAATTATATATATGTATAGGTGCATATAGATATAGAAATATTAATATGTATTGTATGTGTTAGTATTATTATCACTTATTGTAAATGTATTTTTTTTATATTCTAATGTAGTTAATGTGGTATATGATATGTCCTATATGTGCTGTATTTTTTTCTTAAAATCACATTTTTAATTTAATTTGTGCATCTATCATGTTTTGGCTCTGCATCGCCCTATGGTTGACTGGGAGAAAATGCCTACGGCATTAAGTCCACCTTTGTCACATTTGTGCATAAAGTGTAAATAAATAAAAATAATGTATATATTAGAAACAATGAATACAAAAATATGTTTTTTTTTTCAAGTTAATTAATTTTTAGACAGGCCTGTTAGTCTTGTGGTTAGTGATCCTGACTGCTAAGCCGGAGGTCGTGGGTTCGATTCCAACCCAGAACAAATAATTGTCTGATCATCACGATCATTTGTTCTGCGTCTGGGTGTAATTTATCTATATTATGTATGTATTAAGAAAAGTATAATTATGTTTATCAGCAGTCTGGTTACCATAGCACAGGCTCTGCCTAGTTTGGGATCAGACGGCCGTGCGTGAGATGTCTGTAATTATTATATTTAAATATATATATATATATATATACAGCCTGCATATCCTTTTAAGTGGGATATTTTTAGAGACATTAAGACATTAAGATATCGTTACAAGAGGGTACAGTGAACAATTGTGGAATGCGCATAGATCGCGTAGGTATCTTTAAATGTATCTGTGTGGGGAGGTCACAGTCATGAGAACTATTAACAATTTTATGGAGGGTACACAAGTAGCTCCTTCGTCTCCTATTGAAATGTTAGACTCGCTGTTGCAATTTTACTATGAGTCATATATATAGTGCCAATTATTCAAGTGATGGTTAGGGATATCCATTGCGGAGCACTATGGCGAAAAGCAGGGCCGTTATTAGTCCGAAAAATTCCTCGGAGCACTCTCCATGATATAATCGATAGATAATGTAAACTAAAGCTACATCTCTACACAATGCCAATAGGTCAAACCAATCAGAAATATTCTGCCAATCGATGATTCGAGTCGCTTGCGGTCCAATGGTCCTTGGCGCCCCTGTAAAGAGATGAGAACAGTATTCCATATACGACTAAACTTGCGCCTTAAAAAGTTGGACGTTTGTAAATATATAATATTATGTATCAAAATAGGGGAAAAATAGCAGAAGATTAATACAGATCATGAAGACTATTTAAAGCTAATAGTATATATATAGAGAGCCCACTTAAGGGGCCTGAAAAATAAATCTGTTCCAATTCCAAGCGGAAAAATAGTTATGTATACATTAAAATTAAAAAATTATACCTTAGTGTGGGCAAAGGTGTGACAAAAAATGTAGACAGACACCAGTCACCATCTCATCTCTGTGATGATGCGTTGCTTATAGATACTTGTGCATTGTACCTCCGACCTATAGGAATATTCCTAACACACTCAACCTATATTGAACTTTACTAACACAGTTTAAAAAAATGTAACTCCTGTGTATTAAAAACCGACATGACCGAATGACCGAATGCCTGTTTGCATTTTAGTTTTTCTTTTTCTTTAAAAAAAAACAACTCCCGCATTAGGAAAATATCCAGTGTTGCGGGGGACTTTACAAACATACATGAAACGGACACAAAGAACACCCAGGCTCAAAAAAAACAATTTGTGGATCACACAAAGTGTCGTCCCATGTAGGGTTTGAACCCACAACACTCGGCGTAGTAGGAAGCGGCGTGGGGATCCGTGCAGTCAAGTTGTAGTTGTCAAGTTGCATCAACAATCCATGTTTGAAAAATAAGAAACGGTCAAACATTATATTAAATATATAGATAGACATTCCGTGTGGTAACGGAGTAAGAATACGGACTATCATCACCTCTATTCATTCCGTGGATGTCGTAAAACCGACTAAGTGAGCAAACTATGCAGAACAACCGTTTACAATCTCTAAGCTAATATCAGGTACTTTATAAAATACTTCGGAAAAACGGTAACATTGCAAACAATTTGCCACCAGAATTCATTATTTTGAAGTTGACTTGAGCAAGTAGTGTTCAATGGTAGCTCAAGAGGCCCTCGATCTCCGTTTATCTTCATTACTTCAATGAATAATAACTCAAAGAAATTGATTTTAAACTTAGGGTTCGATGATAGTCTACAGGGGCTCTTATACACACTTCCCGATTCTTGAACTTAATAAGCTTAAATTTTGATCAAAGAGATTTTGGCGAATTTGTTTAAAACACTTTATAAAGTATTCTCAAATTTGATTAAGCGATTAGTCACGATCCGTGGCAAACATTCCTTCAATAATGTATGTTTATAGTGAAGCATAAATATCGGGTTCAATAATTTGAACAATTTGTTACCATTAATCATTTTGACCATCTAGTCAATTTTCAGTAATCGATGGACAACACAGGGATTTCATTAAATGTGTTGTTTGTCATTTATTTGTAGTTCAATTACCTTAAGAAAGTAGACGGACGCAAGGACCATTTAATTATTTATTAATAATATATATTTTATAATTATTTATTTATAAAAGCGGTTGAGGTTGCGTAATTTTGAATTAATACCGAAGTAGATACCGAAGGACCAAATAGTAGTACTTAATAATAAATTTACAACACAGAGGCGTCTCTCTAGTGGACTATTATATTAGGAGCAAACCTTATTCTAATACAACCAACATCATAAGTTGTTTCTAAGTTTTTCTTTTTCTATTTTCGGTTTAATTTGGAGTATTTTTTAACCAGATAGTATGATAATATAAAAGTACTACAGAGCATGTGCTACTTTCATACAGTGGGTTAGTTTGTTTGTTTGTTCTGCTTTTATACCTAAACCACTTAACCGATTGTAAAAATTATCTCACCAATGAAAAGCTACATAATCAGTGAGTAACAAAGGCTAATTTTTACCAAAACAACCGACATAAACGAGGGCGGAGTCTAGTATATTGCAAATATCGAAGTGAGTTTGTTTGTTATTTTTTTACGATTTCACGCCTAAACTACTAAACCGATTCAAAAAATGCTTTCACCAGTGGAAAGCTACACAATCAGCGAGTAACAAAGGGAAATTTTTACAACGATAACCGACACATCGTGGTCGGTGCCGAGGACAAAAGCATGCGCGTGGTACGCGTCCGTCAAGTATACATACGAATGTATGTATACATACAGTCAGCCTGTGACCACGGCGACCAAGGAAAGGGCCCCGTGCTGCCGCCCTGCCCACTCGGCTATGACCGGCTGGAGAGCCTCCACGGCGGCGAAGCCAGCGCGTGGAGTCTCCAGCCGGAACGACCATCTGACCATGGTGGCTCGGCGAGCGGCTTCGCGCCACTCGCGCACGTCTTCGGGTGGAGGGCGAAATCCGCTCTCCGCCCGGAAGTCAGCCACTCGCCGATAAACTTCGGCGAGCACCTCCGCCTCCAAATCCCACGGGGGTGTTCCGGCCAAGGCGCAAGCCGCCTCGGTGGACACCGTGCGGTATCCGTGTATGGCTCTGACCGCCAATATCCTCTGGGGGCGCCAGAGGCGCGCCCTATTCGGGGCGGTCAGAGCCGCCACCCACACCGGTGCACCATAAAGCGCCATGGACCGGACAACCCCCGCGTACAGCAGCCTCGTGGGAAAACTGGCCCCGACGAAATTGGGCAAAAGTCGCCCTAGGGCGGAGGCAGTGTCCACCAGCTTCGGACCAAGCTGTCGGAAGTGCTCGTCGAAGAGCCACCTACCGTCTAGGACCAGACCCAGGTACCTCATCTGGGCCCGGACCGGTACGAGGACCGAGCCGACCTCGATTGAGGCGCCGGCGGGTGGACCACGACGGGGCCCATGAAATAATAGGGCCTCCGTCTTATCCAGGGCCACCCGTAATCCCAACGCCTCAATGCGCCCGACCACCTGGGAAACTCCCGTGGCGGCCAGGCGCGCCGCCTCCTGGAAGTTAGCCCCCCGGGCCGTGAGTAAGGTGTCATCCGCGTAGCAGATTACACCCAGCCCGGGGGGAGACGCCCTCGTAGGGCCCAGTCGTACCCGATGTTCCACAGGAGAGGTCCTAGGACAGACCCCTGCGGAACACCGCACGACATAGCCCTGCGTCTCAAGACGCCATTTCGGTCCTCGTACATGACGGTTCGCTCCTCAAGATAATCTGCCACCAGCCGCCTCAGGTACTCTGGCACTCCGTGGTAGCGGAGCGCTTCCCTGATGCAGCTGAATGGCAGACTATTGAAGGCGTTGGCGATGTCCAAGGACACCGCCAACACCACTCCGCCGCAGCTCACGGCCTCCTCGGTCACGGCCCTAAGGCGCATTACGGCATCGATCGTCGAACGCCCCGCTCGGAAACCGAATTGGGCGTCCGACAGATCGGGGCCAACCTCGCAAAGGTGCCGGACGATGCGGGCAGAGAGCACCCTCTCAAAAAGCTTACCCGCCTCGTCCAGCAACACGATAGGCCTATAGGCCGCGACCGATTCGGCAGGTCGTCCCGGCTTCTGCAGCAGGACCAGCTTCCCGCATTTCCAGCGCTCAGGGAAGCGTCCGGACGCCAGGCTAGCGTCCAACACCCCCCTGAGGTGGTCCGACATGTAGTCGAGGGCTCGGGCCATCACTCGGGCTGGAACCCCGTCCGGCCCGGGGCAGTGTTCTTGGATCTAATCCGTAGAACAGCCGCCCCCAACTCCGATTCCCTGACGGGCGGAACATCAGCCTCGCTGCCCCCGTCGTCTCCGGCTGATGCAGCCATCGACGGGGGTGTGTGCTCCGCCCGCTGCGGGAATAGGCCCTCGACCAATGGGAATAGGTCCACCTCCTCACCGACCCCGCGGTGACGTCGCCGACTACGGGTGAGGGACCTCCGGGCACGTACACAGGCCGCACGGAGGTCCGCCAACTCCTGGGACCACCAGTAGACCTCCTTCCTTGGAGGCCGACAACCACGAACGCGGGGCATGGCCGCATCGCAAATCTGCGTAAGCGCTTCGCAGAAGCGACCAGCCCCCATGTCGACCTCCTCGGTCGGGGCCTGTGGAGATAGCCAAGAGTAAATAATGGCCGCCTCCTCTAGTAGGTCCCTGTCGAGCTTGGCGACAGCCCACCGCGGGAAGCGGGAAGGGCGCCGCGCCGCGTGACCCCTACTGGGGTCCTGGGACCGGGAGAGCTCGAATCGGATGTACAAATGATCCGAGAGCGTCTCGACCTCTTCCAGGACACACCAGTTCCTTACTCGTGCGGCGACTGCAGGGGTAGCGAACGAAAGGTCCACTATCGACCCCCCCTGCTGTCGCACGAACGTGTTGGTGGAGCCTCTGTTCAGCAAACAGAGGCCCACCGACGCCGCCCACTCCTCGCAGGGGTACCCCACGCAATGGACTTTGCGTTGAAGTCCCCCAGCACGAGGACGTGCCCAGACACTAGTCGCCGCATCGAGGCCTCCAAGTTGTTAAGGAAGACCTCCAAGTTGTTAAGGAAGACCTCGAAGTCGTTCAAACTCCGGTTGGGGGAGAAATATACACCATAAATGGTGATTCCCCCCCAATCGGCGGCAACATATCCAGTACCCTTGTCTCTTAGCGACAAGGGCGGGGAATGAGCCGCCGTGGAGCCGACGACTGCCACGGAGCCGTCCCGGTCACCCATCCAGTTTGGACGGGGAGGGACAAAATAGGGCTCCGCGACTACGGCAACACCTATCGACCACTGCGCGCAGGATCTCTTCCTGCAAACCCATGGTTTGCAGGAAGAGATCCTGCGCCGCAGCACAGTGGTTCAGATTCGTCTGGACCAGGAGGTTGGAGACTTGATCCATTACTGGATCGTCTCTACAACCTCCTCCATGGGCGTCGGCGTCGACGCAAGATTGACGTCGGAGGTAGCCTGGGTCGGCAGGCTAGCCCCCGGCGTTTGCCGAGAAGCGCGGGGAGGCTTGCAGCCCCCCTGCCCCATCTGGTGATTGGCGGGCTTTTTAGCCGCCGCACACACGGGGCAGTGAGGGGCGGCAGAGCACTCTGCCGCCTTGTGCCCGGGTTGACCGCAGCGGAAGCATAAACCGCTGCAGTCAAAACAGCTCTCGCACCTGGTGCGAGTGTGTCCCGCGGCTAGGCACTTGAAGCACCTCATCGGCCTCGCGGCCAGAACCGTGATTCTGGCATTCACGAAGCCGACGAGCATGCTTCCGGCGTCGCCCAACGCTTTGGCCGACGCCACGGGACAGCTGACCCACACCGCACCGAGGCCTCCCGGACCCGGACGGACGGTGCCGACTCTGATGGTGTCCGCGGTGCACCCAGTCTTCTCCATGACTGCATCGCGGACATCCTCCGACGTTATAGAGTCGTCCAGACCCGAGATGCGCAGTTCCGCGCATTTGGTGGGCCTGGCGATCTTCACACCGTCCGTGGTGGCAAAAATCCCCCGCAGCTTCTTGGCGAATTTATCGGCCGTCGCCGCGCCTTCAGCCCCAGGGAACTCGAATACTCGAGCTCCCGTCTGGGCGCGGCGCAACCTCATCCCCGCCACCCCGAACTCAGTGGCGAGACCAGGCCTGGCCCCCTTGAAGAGGGCCGCATACGAAAGCCCGCCACTGGCCGCCTCCGGCGACAACGTCACTACTACAGCCGCGGTTTTGGGCGGCTGCAGCTTCCGCGGCCTCTTTTTTTGAGGCCGTTGCCACCGGTGGCGAAGGCTGGGCTTGGGCTGCTTTCTGAGCAGCCCTTCTAGCCCACCTTCGGGACTTCTTTGAGCTCCTCGCCTCCTGCCAACCCTCGTTGGAGGAGGCAGGTGCAGAGGGGCCCGGCAGGGATGTCGGAGCGGGGAGCGGAGGGAAAGCCACTCCGCTCCTCGGTGCCGCTTTAGGCCTCGTCTTGGCCGCAGATGCCGGCCAAGACGAGGCCCAGGCGCCTTGACTGGCGCCTGGGCCGGTGCCTTGGCCCCTCTCCTCGGCCCCTGGGGAGTCGGGGCCGACGCCGCCGCCGCGTAGGAGACGCGGCCTCCCACCACGGGGAGCGCGGTTGGCGCAGCGGCCTTAGGTCTTGCCTCCAGGCCGGCCAGACGGCCGTCCAGCATACGCCCAACTGCGTCGAGAATTGACCGCAGTTGGGCGTCAGGTACCCCTGAGGTCGCGGCAGGGACAGGCTGGGGCGCTAAAGGTCCACCCGGGCAGAGATCCCCCATTACCCGGGCAAGCGTAAGTTTTTAACTCAACCGAGGGGTCCGCAGGTACCTCAGCTTGGAGTGCGCTCGAGACTGAACTTCCCATCAGCCATGCATCCCCTGGCCACGCACCAGAACACGGGATTCGGGGATTTTTTTAGAGAGGTTATCTTCCTCGCGGTCCGGGCGGTTAAGCCAAGACCCTCGTCCCCGATCAGAGCCGCGAGACTTAACCACAGCGCTCTTCTCGGGATTACGATATGCCGACGGTTGACAGGGAGACAACGTCCCCCTGCCTGCTCGGTGGTAGTGTCAGTACACGCCGAGCCCGTCCTCCTTTCTCCACCGCTGTCAGCGGAGAAACTGTGGCCCCTACAGGGCCCCGCCATCCGGTTTTTTACCGAGGTTTCCTCCTCCATGCTCCGAAGAGCGAAGAGCCAGCAGGGCAACCAGCACACACGCCCACCCTGCTGGACCAGGGCTTGCCCGAGAGCCGATGAACGGCTACCTCTTCTGCTAGAATATTAGCCGCTGGCGATAATCCTCTCCTCCAAGAGGACAAGGAGGAAACAGTACCATCGTCAGCGTTTCCAGGGTGCACCACGGGGAGGTTTTCTAGCCTAGCACCCCTCTAAACGACGTCCTAATTTAACCAGAGCTACTAATTAAAAAACGACCCATTGTCTTGAAACCGTGAGCAATGAGATATGCGTAATGCGGGCTTTGTTATAGCATCAAAATAAGACTTTGTTAAAAGTTTTTTTGATGAAACTAAGAAAGTAAGTGAAAATAGCGACTAAGGTTTAATAAGGCACTGTGAATCCATCATGTGAACTCATTTAAAAAAAAAAAATATAAAATGACTAGAAAGGTTTCTTTCTAGAATTTATTGTACAATTTTTTAAAGCTTGAATTATTTATAAAATTTTCATTAGTAGTGTTCCATTATTCAGGATACCCGATGTAACACTTATGTACGTGACATGAGTGCACAATCTATGTATTTCAGTTAAAATTACTTTACCATCTTTTTTCAACCTTGAATAAATTCTACTAACTACGAGTATTAATTAATTATGAAGTAAAATAATTTTTCAAAATAAAAAAATATAAAAATAAAAATTAGAACATAATTGATTTTATTTCAAAAGATTAGACAGAAAAAAAAATGTGAATTAATAATAGATTAACATCGTAACAAGTGGAAAACGAATGCCCGAAAGATAATTTGTAGAGGTCACGCCCCTTAGCATTGAGGAACACGACACAAAGAGAAGGATGTGAATAAAACGACGACCAAGTTGACTTTGTAGCTTAGTTTGCAATAACCTAAGTTCTGAACGGATAGTTTAATTTGTTTTTTAAATGAAGCTTTAAAGGTCTCTTAATACCAGTAAGGTAAGATGGTAAATTTAGATAGAAATAAAAAAGGAATCCCTAAGTTAAAAATCTGACTGACATTGTACACCATATAAAATAATACCAATTAGGACATTAATATTCGAGTCTTAAGTGTCTTAATTGTTTTTTGGCTGATACACTTAAGTAAAACCAGATACTAAGTTGTACCTATCGCTATTTTAATAATTACATAACACTATACTAATCTCTTGGTATACCAACTATCTAGGTCATGTATAAATTGAAATGAAGCGAAATAATAATAATAAAAAACAGTACTAGGTTACAAGAAAACCGAACGAACTGGAAACCTCTGATAGAGCACCGACGGCCATTGTGAGTGACAAACTTGTCCTAGTGTGGAAACCACGAATCGTTAAACGAAAGATATAATACCCGTCACGGCCACTCGAACTGTATAAACGGTTTGTAAAATTTATCAATCTCAATTTGTAAAAAATACCTGTTCGCTGTTATTTCTGTATACGTAATTGTTTAAAATCAAAAGTCAAAAAATACTTCTTAATGTATTTAAAATTGCCCCGTAACATAATTTTCAAAACTTGATGATTTTAAAGTTGGAATTTATTTTATGCTTCGCCTCTTTTAGGACCAAAGGTACTGCAACAAAGGTGGCCTCGGGGTTTTGTTTAAATTCTCACAACAAATGCCCCTGTATTCTTGACAAGGTGTCACTTCTTAAATAAGCAATTTAATACAACCTCCCTGGTACTACCATGTTCTATAGACTTGGAGGGGCTCTTGCTAATCTGTGTTTTTGGCTACAAGAAAAGAATTGTAAATGCTATTTATTCTATATATTCTATCCTTTACTATCATGGCAGAAAGTTATAAATCATTCGTGCTCCACTGAACTAATTTTCGCTACAGCTTTGGGCGGAGTACAAAATTCTGACCTTAATTATTGCAGAACATTATCAACAATAACAGTTCAGTTGTGCTACCAACTGAAAATGCGGAAAGAAAATCACTGGAAGTAAATTAAGGAACAGCATCAATGTTTTACTTTCATTAACACCGCTGTCGTAATTTGAATATTTAAAGTTTCGTGGGTGTTACCAGCTTAGTATAATATTTAAGATTTTCTTCTTGGTGTTGCAAATAATAATGCCACTAAGTGGAATTTCTTTTCTTTGAGAACACTATTAAATTCACACCTTTATTACTCAATATATTTATTGCATTCCATAATGTGACACAGATGTCAAGCTTATAATTAAGTTACAATTATGGACCCAGTCGGGCACAGCACAATGTTAGGAGAGAGGAAGATTTGGTTACAATTATTATTTTTTGTGTCTACACTTGTGTCTACATATATTATTGCACACATGTTTTATGATATTATTGCACTATTCGGTCGCTATCCTGAGGTGAGTCATTATACCATTTTCATCTAAAGTATTTTACTGTACACATCTAAAGTAAGTATTACAGAAGTACTTGTCTAGTTTTCGGATCAATTTCGAGAGGAATTTAATAAGGTTGAATGACTCTCTTTAAGAGATGAACTTTAAGTCTATCAAATAGGCTTGGGATGAGCTTGGAGAATGAAACCCTTCCCTTCCCTTAAAAAGTCTCATTTCAGTTAAAGCGAGAATATTCCACAACATTGTGGAAGTCCTTGGCGTGTGTAACTTGGTGTTATGTGACCTGATGTCTCGTCGTCTATTAGTTACTTTAACACATTGGCTGCGTTACGGCAAGTATTTTGTCGTATTTGACAGTCAGCCAGTGCGGCAGTTCGTTGTTCTTGTTTTGCACCGCAGTGCTGGGGTGATCCAACTATGTTCCAGTACATGTAGAAAAGAGACAGTGATCTTTTCAATATTATTGCTTTTAATATAATAATAATGTACGGCAAAATAGTTGCCTTAACGCACAGTAAGGTAAGTATTTTTATTCAGTGTGGTACGGCAACTACCTTGCCGTACCCCGCCCAACTCCGCAGCTCACTGCACGCGCCCGCGTGGCGTCTCAGTTTGCGCCCAAAAAATTATGAGCGTGCTAAACCATTTTAGACCTCTAGGGTCTGAAATGGTTTTCGCAATCTGATGATGAGTTTATCGTTTTGGAACTTGCTTAGTCAATGCATTGCTTGTGTACACAATGAAAACTGCAGAACAGTGACCTTTGATATCTTTCTTAGAATCAATTATTCAGTCCCTCACAATATCTGGGAGAGAGAGCAGAATTTTCACATGCATATTGTTCTCTTATAATTTTTAAATATCAGTCTTTTTCTTATGAGGATCTTTTTGTAAGCATTATTATTTATATAAAAACTAAACAATGATACTGCTGAGATATAAACACCAAAATGCCAAAGTAATTACAGTTCCATTTGTGGTTTTGCTACATTACTGTAAATTTAAAAATAAAATTTAATATAATGTGAAATTCAGGTCACGTTCAGACATATACTTATTACAGCTCGTTAGCAAATTCTTATAATAAAGGCAATTGTGTGCAAATCCAATTGTTTTTAAGTTAAATTTGACATCTACCGTATGGTTATTCGGTTTGGTTCAGTCGTAACTATCATCATCATCACATCACATCAACAGCCTTAAATAGTCTACTGCTGGACATAGGTCTCTCCTACATAGGATAAAAGAGATTTTGGTCTACTATACCAAACTATACAAAACTACCGTTTAAGAATACGGAGTGTCACCACCCCTATTCATCCCGTTAGTGTCGTAAGAATCGACTAAGGCAGCAAACTACGCAAGAGAAGAGCACTGCAAAGAGAATGAAACCTTGAAACACAAATCCTATACCAACCCGGGGGTATCTATAGATCTTTTTAGTTAAAAATATTTTTTCGAACAATGACGATTGAACAAGTCTGACCAATTCAACCGTAACCGGTTGCAATACAGCAGCTTGTTCTACGAGGCTACTAAAGGCTACGGAACGCGTAGCTCGTAGCGGCGGTGATTACCTCGATATTGGAAATCTAACTCGTATGTGACAACTATTTCTCTGTGAAATGGAAAATATGAATCAGATTTATTTGCATAGGGGCGTTGTTGAATCATGAATTTTATGCTCGTGTACAGATGACAATGTCTAGTTTCTTTATTACCAATTTGTTTAAAATAATAACATATTTTTGTTTACACAATTAATCTATTAAATAATTTTTAGCTTTAATCAGCGATTTCAGTCTATTCCCATGTTTATCAGGAACAGTATTTTTTTTCTTTTTAACAGGTACCCTTTGTTACCTATACTAATGTTATAAAGAGTTAAAGTTTTTGAGTTTGTATGTTCAGGGTATTCTCCGGTACTACTGATTCCATTTTGAAAATTCTTTTCTATGAGAAAGGTACATTATAGTTGAGAGAACCTTTTTAAAAAGATAAAATTCTGTATTTTAATAAACGATACCGTTTTATTAGAACAAGTTGTTTCAAAACTGATATCAGTATTGAGCTTGTTAATCATATTTTTGATCCCCATGATGCCCTAAGTGTAGGTATTTCCTACGTAGGTAGTTCCGATTTATCCTTGAGTCTTTCTTTGGTGACGAGGTAAAAAATCCCTTCGTATCTCCAGCTTCTTGAATACGCAGGAGCCAAGAGTTTACACTAATAACCACCCCGTCAGCCAATCTCAGGTGACATTTTGACTTCTGAAATCAAAAAAGTGTTTTTATAAATATTATAAAAATGATTTAGTCAGTCAAAATTTTCAAATGATTTTGATTTTGACAGGGTCGATAAAAGGTCAACTTCAGTAACTTTTTGTGTACTGAGTTCATATTAGGCATGTGTTTAGAATGGTCTTTGAAGGCCAAATCACGTAATAAAAGTTCGGTCTCAATTCAGTTCCGATTAACTTCAATCTCACAACTGTTATAAAAAATAAAGTAAAGTATTAAACATCCAACGTTGACGGTAATAGTATCGTATTGTAACCAAAAATGTAAACGATTATCTGCTGAGTTTAGTAATACTTTACTATTTTACTACAAAAATACCTTTTAATGATAGTTGTGAAATAAAAAGTTACTCGGAACTAAATTATGACCGAACTTTTATTACGAGAATGGACCGTTTGTTTGCATAAATAGGTCTAATAGTCAATATTTGGAAATGACTAAATTAACTCCATTCTTTGGTGAGACCGATGTCAATCAATGTCAACTTCTGATTCCTGTAATTTGTCAAGAACAATGTAAGATAAGATCTCTATCTACAAATACGAAACTTGACCTAGATTTGTTTAATTCATGGTTGTATTAAGCATGAATTAAATAAATCTGGGTCAAGTTTTGGTAAAGATCCGATGTCCTATTATTTCTTATCCTAATGGCAACCTGGGTTTCTTAAACATTAATTAACAAATTGTCGCAGAGGAGCCAAATGCGTCAGGATATATTTTTTAGGAAACACCACAGCTTGTTTTGAAGTAGGTATTAATATAAGTATGTAGACGATTTCTTTGTCCATTTATTTTACTGAATGTATTTGATATTACACCAACCCCTGCGTGGTATACTAGGCCAAAACCTCCTTTCTAAGGAGAGGTTTATGTCCAACAGTGGACTATTAAAGGATGATAATGATATGATATTTTACTATTTTCTATTGTTTATTTACCTTACATCTAACTGAAAAAACGTAACTTTAAGACAATTTATAAAATTACACTTTAAAACGCTCATACAAAATTTCCTCATTCTTAGAATATGTAAAATTAAGAATACCAACCATATAATACTGTAATAATAATTTATATTCTTACAATGAACTTAATAAAAGTCGTATCCTCTTAACTGACGACAAATAAAAATGTACAACTATGCAGCAGGTGAAAAAGAAATATCTATTTTTATAGTATACGAGTACTAATTAGGATAATGTTCTTACCAGTCGAAACATATTATTTACACAATACACTGCTATTACTCATGAATAAACAAATTAATTATGCAAAGTAGTCGTGTCACCGAACTAGATTCAGGTTATGTTTATGTTTCTATTTGCAATTTATATGAACTTTTGACTGTAGCAAATGTTTAAAACTACTTAAGTTTGAGATAAACACATAAGCACTGTTGTAATATATATATATACCGTATTTACATGTCAACCTATTTCGTTTATATAATACATATAATAATTACATTATTATTCCCAAATCATCATCATCATCAACATCCGTTAATAGACCACTGCTGGACATAAGCCTCTCCTTAAAAAGGAGAAACATTGAATCCAGACAAAGACTTTAATATATTATAATGCTGATGATACTTAAACCATGGAAGAGCCTCGCTTAGAAACATATTCAGCCGAAGAAAACTTACAATCTCGCAGAAAACCCGTGTTAAGTTATTTTGTTCTATTTCACTATTTAAGTAGGATTACAGGAGGCCCAACCAAAACCGATACTCAAAGGCCACCGCCACGAATGTGATTCTTGAGTTTAATATATCCATGGACTACAGGTGTGTGTTGAGCATTGGCTCAACTCCTAACTCCAACTGTGAACAGTCTGCTCATCATATCCTCTGGGAATGTAGTCTTTAGTATCGTCATCATCAGCCTACCGCAATCCACTGCTGGGCATAGGCCTCTCCCATTGCACGCCACTTAGTATAATGAACGTAATATAATGCTGAATAGCTTACAGGTCTGGGGCGTTATACTATGGGGATCTTGTGTCAACTGGGGTGAATTTCCGTGCGTTTAGGCGATTCTGCCATACATATTATAAAAAACAAATATAGCTCACTTATGACCCATAATAATTTGTGGTGCTTCCCTGTTTAAAAATGTGTATGCCTATTTTACTTCATTTTGTCTCCCGCTTTGATCAGGAGCGAAGTTGATTTATTATATTTCCAACTCGTCCTATTTTCTTGATTGTTGATTAATTTCGTTGCGGGTTCCAAGACTGTTTAATTTTTTTCCTGGGACTTACCAAGTGTCATAACTCGGTGTGTAGGTCACTGCTGTTGATCCTGGTGTACAGGAGTTACAGTGGTGGGCGTGTGGGAAGGATTAGTTACCATCAGGTAACATATAACATAAAAAGTACCTCTAATCTCTACAACGTCATTCATATCTAATTTTAAACCGGTTCTAATACAACAAAAGATACTTTCATTGTAATTCATTCATGCAAACAAAACTACAATCCGATGAAACGTGTTTCTATACAAAATCCAAGTTGTAGTGTAATCGTCTCTTTATGTTAGAATGTATTTCATGTCTATCTGTAATCGAATGCCGGCCGTTTGACGAATCGAAGACTTGTTATCGCTGTATTTTGGTAAATACTTTTGTATTGGGAGTAAAGCGATTTTTTGCTCTAACAACTACTTTATATTAGAATCAAGAGTAAACATTATGATAGTGAAGTGTGTTTGTATTTGAGAATTGGTAAAATAGAACCGATCTTATTCCAACATGGGTGCCGTTCGGCAACGATTCTAATTTTGATAAATATGAAGTCATAACCGATTACCTAAAAAGACATAGGTACGTTTGCAAATTTTCATGTAAATTAAATCATTTATACGCGAGAAAAAAAATTAATACTGTAAAATCAGTTTTTCGCCATTTTAACGGTTAATTTGAAGTTATGTCACAAAATGTTAACTACAAAAGTTTGAGGTTTCTTTATTATCTACAACTTTTGCATTGTACTGTATTTTGAGGTCGCATTTTGCCGCAAATCGCAAAAAAAATCATTTTCAACCCTCTAAACTGCATCAGCATTTCACCATTTTAAATGTTTTCGTGTTTATTTATTTTTTTCTTACATCGGGAACCTCATCAATATTTTCCTGGTATTGGTATTCACCTGGTCCTTGCCTGATAGTTTTTTTTTCACAAAAATTATAGGCACCAGCCTATTTCTTCACCAGCCTCTAATAATACACTTGTTATTCTTAATCAACACCTACCTATCTGTTTTTTCAATCTTTACTTCAAAATAATTTTAATGTTATCCAATGTGTTTGTGCCCGTTTCATGTATGTTTGTAAAGTCCCCCCCACACAGGATTTATTATTAGTGCGGGAGTTGTTTTACAAAAAAAACGACAAAATAAGAAGTGAGAAAGAATGTATAATATTTGTCGCCTGATAATTTAAATCTAAAAATATTTTCTTAACTGACAAAGTGATAATCCACTCACAAAATTTTCGAGACGTGATTAAAATCTTTAATTTAATTTTGGAGTTGATCAAAGTCATATCCAAAAATAAATGGTCAGTGCCACAAGCTAATGCCTGTGTCACTGAGAATTTATTTTTAATCAATGTCAATAAAGGAGGAGGTTCTATGTATGTTAAACTGTATCTTTTTATGTCATGTTATTTTTACTTTTATTTTATGTTATTTTTATACACACGTTTACACGTTTCTACGTTTTACGAAGTTTGTACAAATTCGTAAATAAAAAACACATATTGCTATTTAACAGAACGATTAGGAAGTCTTGATAGCTTTAAGAAAGGTTTAATGATTTTAAGTTTAGAACTAGCTGTTGATTTCCCTATACCAAAAGGTACTAAGGAAGGATGTAGAAATTAATAGTATTATCACTCTTCTCTAGATCTTATGAACTGTTTAAGACAGTGAAATTATTATGATCTGGAGCTTAAGGCTAAGTATTTTAGTAAGCAATTACAAGTAGCAATCTTCATCAGCGAATAAATGAAATATTGTTAGCATGACTATAAACAACGTATTCGCGCTCAAAATCTTGTGGATTCCGAAAATTAGGGGCGATCAATAGCTTTAGTTTGTTTGTTTGTTGTTGTGCTTTAGTAGCTTAATATACACTTAAGCACAAATACAGTCTAATGTATTATCAAACTCTTAAATTTTAAAGAGAAAAAGTTCTTTGATCTTACGAAACACAAACCATAATAAAAAACATTATATTAGAAGAAGCTAAAGTCTTAAATTTATAATGTAATTTGTATAGAAAAACATTTTAGAATTTTTATTTTAGTCGTCGTCGAATATTTTTATCTCGTTTATTTAACGTAAAGTATGTTTGAGACAACTCAATTAGTTTAACAAATTGAATATGTATAGTAAAAAGCGATAGGTAGAAAGTTATTTTTTCCTCTCTGATTCTTTTTATCTTTACTGTGATAAAAAAATGTTTATTAAACTTTTGACGGCCATCGTTAACCATGCGCGTAAGACAGAGTTACATTTTAAACGCTAAAGTTTATGACTGCACTATTTTACTAACAAATTGATATAAAATACCTCAGGTTTTAAAAGCAAAACAATAATCGAAGCAGGTTGAAGGCTCTTAAAATTTCAATGACAGATACATTAAAATTTTAAGAGCCCGATTCATGAAAAAGCTACTTACTGGCGGGACAAGCTTCAACCGAACACTATTGATTGAAAAAAAAACTGTAACAATCACACAACCACAAATAATTTGTAACTATAAACTATCTTAACCTATTAGTTGTTGCTCTGTTTTAGTATAAGTTACTGCATTTTTTATGTAATATATCGAAATGTAGCACCTGAACATATTTTGAATCGATTACTTATCTGTACGTGAACTAACGGTATTAACTACATTTAAACTAACTCTAGTGTTTGTACCATATCCTATTAAAATAATTATATTATATTAATCTAGTGTACGTTATAAAAATTAATGGAATGTGGAAAATTAATTAGTGACGAAACAATTTAAGTATTTAATGTTTTCCAATAGTCTCTTGGAGTCCTTATTTTTTATCGCCCATAATACTTATATGAGTAGGTTAGCTTAATTCTGAAGCATAAAAGTTTGAAAAAATGATAATAAAAAGATACTTTCAATATAAAGTTAATACAGATAAGATAAACTCTTCCATTTCTAAAATCCTATTGATAAGTATTGACAGGTAATTTAAATGTATTACAACCGATATTTTTTATTTATTCTTTAGTCTATTCGTAGTTTTTTAACACATGTTTGTGTGTAACGACAACCGCGAGGTTCTCTCATAAACGTACTATGTCGAAGCTGTATTTTTAGAGAATATTTACATTCGTGGGCCCGTGTTTACGCTCGGAAAGCAGTACAAGGTACAGCGGTGAGGGAAGTGGTGAGGAGCGAGGATGCTGCGTGCGGTTGTGACGTAGACGATTTTGCGACCGTGACCTAGTGAGGCTGTAAGCCTCATTATAAAATATACAAAGATACCTACGGATAAGGCGTTTCTGTATTTTGATAATGTTTTTCTCGTCTTCTTATCTACTTAATTAGGGTATAAAATTACCTTCTAATTTCGAGTCTAAATTGAGTTTATTTAGACATTTGTTATTTCTGGTTTAGCATTATGAAGTGTTTTTTCCAAAACTAATGGACAATTATAACTAATGTAACAATATATAGGTTTGTATTGTACATATCTATTTATATATCGTTTGCATATTCTATCAGTGTGGTAACGGATTAAGAGTGCCACCACCCCTATTCAACAACTGCGACTGTCGGCATCAGGGTGACAACTAAGGTGGGCACTGAAATCGTGGGAGAGCCATACTTCGACACACATGAACCAGGCTCGACCCGATTCATTGTTCTTCCCGTTCCCGTTCTTTCATTGTTCTTTCATTATCGGAGTCCAAACTCTCCCGCTCCTCCGAATTCTGGAGCAATGGCAGCTACGTACTTGTAACTCTTGAGTTGCAGGGGTCTATGGGCGGTAGTATTCACTTAAGATCAGGTGACCCGTCAGCTCGTGTGGCCCCATTCAATAAAAAAAACAGTAGCAATCCGGGAGTGCTAATGGACGTGAAAAGTTATATACTTATATTCAGAGGAGTTGGTAATAGTAACAGTGTCGCGAGTTTAATTGTTTTTATACCTCTCCCAAAATGCCCAACGCACCTAAAGAAGGTTTCACTTCAACAGAGCTGTCGGTAACGGTAACAGTGTCGCGAGTACAATGGTTTTTTCCCATAAAATACATTATTTTATTTGTTGTTCAAAAATGCCCAACGCGCCAAACAAGATTTCACTTCAAAAACACATTTGGAAATTAATTTTTACTATAGATTTAATTACAATTTATATTATGTTTAGACCTATATAAAAAGAAATCATTATTATTATTATATGAGTATTACTAGTACCCATAGTAAAAGCTCTGCTTAGTTTGGGACTAGATGACGTTGTGTGAATGTAGTAGAACATTAATTATTATTATTAATTTTGACTTACAAAACTAATCAACTAAAGTAAGTTAGTTAGTTCTGGGTAATTTGAGTTTATGTTTTAAGCCATAAAAGAAAAAAAAAAAATTATTATTTAGGTCATTTAATCACTGCGTAAAATCTTTGTTTACAAAGCTATAATACTGAAATACTACATATCATCTTTAATTTGAACTCAAAAAATAAAAAAAATATTTTTTTAAGGAAGAAGGGTAGGTATAAATTATGGACGCAACCCAACACATTTAGGTCAAGGTTATTCCAATGTACTACTCGTTTTACAATTAACCTACTTTTTGAAACCATTATACGAGAATACCGAGTTATATAATAGGTAACGGTAATTTTTTTCACCGCATCTTTGTTTCTCTTTATTTGATATCTTTAAAGCAAAAAAAAAACTGGAAACACTTTTTTTAAATAGTCATGGTCATGATCTTATGAATGAAAAATAATTGATGTTGATAAATGCAAAGTTTTGGGCTTTGCAAAGGTGTAATTACAAAGGTGGGGTCGTTTCGTAAGGTGTGGTTCAGTAGTCTCGTTGACTATACACGATAATAATGATAAGCAGTAATGCCCATACTTTAATCTGTATCAGGTTAATATCAATCGCGTGTGACTGTGTACAAGTGACAAGCTCGGTCAAATGAAATTTATACGTTAATAATAAATTTTATCTACATATATTATGTAATATTTTAATCAACTACAGCTCGTTAGTGGAGCAAAAGCGCCAAAAGGATGCCCCGGTTTTTTTTATTTCGTCATTTGTGTTACGTTCACCGGGATTGCGAAAAAAAACACAAAGTATTCGCCAAAAAATCGAAAAAATATAATTTTGCATGAGAGTCCTACTTCGAACTACTTTACTTGGCCTTATTTATTTTAATTTCTTGAAATTTGCTTAGCATTTTTAAAAGAAAAATAATAGATCATCACAGTCACCTCAATTTTTTTCTAAAAAGTACACAATATAAATAGCAAATAGTTCTTTACTTCAATAGTGAAATTATTAGTCTATATAATATACGCTATCATTCCAACTAGTTGAGCCTTTATAGAATAATAGGGATACACAAAATACAAGGTCACTCTTTTAAACCATCAGATCGTTTCACAATGTGTTGAGGTGCGCTGTTGTGTTAAGATAAAAAACGACAGAGGAGAAAAACGTAAAAGTTAGAAAAGCCATCAAATTATTATGTATTTAAAATAGGCCTTTAACATATCATAGAAGGGCAGTTTAATCCAGAGCGTTTTTATCTTCCATGTAAAATTGAGTAACACCCTTTCAAGCATAATTTGTTATGTGGTGAATTTCTACAGACTTAAAATTAGCATATTATTTAGAATTTTATAATAAAATCGCACATATTTACTCTGTAACCACTTTATCGTTTTAGCTTAGAGGCAGTTTGAAGTGGACCCGTTGATGACGTGTTTTAAAAGAGTATTTCGAAAAAATAAGAATAACAAGAATTTCTTAAATATACAGACAAAGCTGTTATTTTATTTATTTTTGTAAATTTCTGCCTCAGTAAATAATGAGTTACAAATAAAGTTGAATAGCCTTCTTCAGCACAATCAAGATATTGATGGGTCGGGTGTGATATAAATATAAAATGTCTGAATAACTACTCCTAGTTCTCGATTTTTCAAACACTTACATTGGTGACGTGTTACTTACTAGTTGACGGGGAACTAGGTGTACCCTAGGAAGGGAATCCCTGATACCCACGACAAGTTGATTTCCACCTAAAACAAATATTAGTGTCATGAACCATGAACGCAATCATTCGTTCTACATCTGAGTGTAATTTGTGAGGTTGTATTTAGTAATATATAAGTAAGTTTATCAGCACTCGAGCACAGTTGATATCACAGTGCACAGTGCTCTGTCTAGTTTGTTCTCAAGTTGTTATTGATATTAAAGATATCAAAGGCATAACTCAAAGAGCAGAATACGAAGCAAACACTACCCTACTACGAATCTTTATTATTTATCTATGTTATTTGTTTTATAACGACTTTCTAGATAACCAAGGAATAGCTTAATAAGTTCTAAAAGATACAAAGCCCTTTTTTAAATATGGTCTTTAGTTATGTCTCGTAAACGACTATATAGGTAGGTACTACGAGTACGTATATTATACATTTAAATCCTTAAGCATACCTGCAAGTAACAAGTTTATCTAACCACCTACTGTGTCTGTAAAAGATCTGTTTTGAATTTATGATATGAAATGAATACAAACTATTGTAGGGTTAAAACACGGCACTGGTGGACCAAATGGCAGTCAAGGCACATCTACATACGGAGGTTTAGATATTTACGGCACCAGGAAATATTGAATTCTTGACCTGAAACTAAAACAAATTATTTAATCCAATGACCAAAGACAAATATAATTATGATCGCGATTCATGTAGATGTTAGAATCTTAAAACGTAAATCATTAAATACCGTTAATAAAAAAAAAACATTATTTGGCTACTTATTTTTTTTCCAAATAGGTATGTCAATTATCGTCATGTGTGGTATGATCGAGCATTTTTATGTGAAAATAAATTTTATTATTAAGTAATAAAAAAGTGTCTTGTGTGCACATTTGAGGGTTTATATTTGATTCTAGTTAACCGTTCTTAAGGTATCCACTCTAACTTATTGAATTTTTTATGACAAGTTTGAAAATGTTCCTGAGATACCGTTTATTATTCTACGAAGAACGTAAACCGCTACGTACGCTTGCAATAAAGATTTTACACACACATTGGTTGTCTTAAAATTTAATAAAAAGTTAGAGCATTGTGGCTCGAATTTTGCAATATCATCAAGGTAGCAAAAGATAATGAGGATTGTTATTTATACAAAGAAAATATCTACGATAACTAGCTCACTCTATTTTATGGCTAAGGTTCTGAAGGTCAATTTTCGTAATAAACATTCGTTCGAAATTCAGCTTCGATCTACTCTCGATCTCACAAATAAATTTCATAAAAAGGTAATACGAGAATACCCTTTAACTAACTTTTAAACCGTTGGCCGAATTCTTATTACGACACAGATATCCGAAATGGAGAATAGTCAATTAACATATTAGTCCGTAAAGCAACGACTTATCTACAAAAATTTTAAAAATGATTAAGAGAGTTGTATCCTGAAGCGTTGTGATCGTCAGCTGCAGCTCCGTGGGTGGGTTGAGCAGTGGTAGCCGGCCACGCCAATATTTTTAGTCAGTTTCCCGATCGAAAATTTATCAAATTATAGTTAGCCCAATATCCTGAAGAAAAATAGTTGTCAGTTAATCATGTTCTATAGTTCATGTACACATACATGTCTTGTAGTTCTAATGACAAGACCATGCCATCCTATGGACAAAACATTGTTTCTGATGTAAAAATCTTTTTAAGGGCCTTGGCAATTAGTCCAGTGCAATTGGTTTCTTTTTTTGAATCCAGTAAATGGATTTATGGATTTTTTTAATAAAGTTATCACATTAGAAATTAAAGTTTGCTCATTGAATCTTTTGCTGTTCGCCAATCGAGAATTTCAACATTTAAAACACTGTTCTGTGTAGATACAAACACTGTACTAAGCTTCTTTCAAAACGGAGAAACCTATCCTACTCATAATCTAAATCTATCTCACCTCTATACTCCCTTCTGCCTTTACCTATGCATGTACCAATTAAATTTTAATATCACAGGATGTGCTTCACTTGACAATAAAATTGTTTTCTCGGTGCACCTACCCTACAAGATTTCTAGACCATCCAAAGGTTGGCTGGTAGAGAATGCCCAGGGCATTAAGTCCGCCGATGTACATAAGTGCAAAATGTAATCATTAAATAAAATGCATGTTCTGTCCCAAGTCTATACATAACTAAGTACAGTTCCATAATAAAACCGATTCACTTTCATAATAGTACCGGAATAAAACCGTTCTGTTGTTTACGAGCCGTCCTGTGATGTTATATTACTCAGTTAATATTAATATTAGTGATGGACAGCCTTCTTTAATAAAGCGCTTCGCTACTTTAGCCTGCCTGTGGAATGGGGAATGCGGATCAAGGCCTAACTCTTAATTTTTACAGCTTTTAATGAAAACAAATGTTAGACAATTCGTTTCTTGGGCAGGGCGTGATTTATATACCGCATTTATATTTGTTATGAATTTTATTGTTATAGTTTCTATATGTTTTAGAGATGCCTTAGGTAGTTGTGGCCCCTTTGTGTCAGATAAATGATGCCCTTTATTTTCGTATAATTATCAATGTACTGAAATGTATAACAATGGATATCCTTTAAGGATAAAGTGTTCTTTTTACTTACTTCTGGCATAAAGCTTTTGTATAATCCGAAAAATTTCTTAACGACTTATTAAAAAACCCATGCGTACTAAAAAACATATGGAAAACAGAGATTATTTTGTAGGTATATTTGAAAGTGACTGTCGCAAACTGCTTTATTTAGGTATATATACCAACTCAGCGAGTCAACGGACCCTTTCTATATTTTACAAGAAAGATACAGTGATGAATGATTTAGCCCCATTGTTAAGTTTCTCAACAACGGTTACAATGGTTCATGTCACTTTCTGTTAGAACTATCTAAAAAAAACAACATAGGTTTTCTAATAAATAAGTAACTTGATATTCAACATTAGCTGTGATTACGCTAAAATATTATCTTTGTTGTACTGTCTGTGTCTGTAGTTTTCACAATCACTGTTCTGTAGTTTTCACAATTTAAAGCTAAGTACTTTTAAAATTTCTGTTAAGTAAAATTTGTATTCCTTATAAAATAACATGGATTCTTCATGTATTAATATGACCGTCGCTAAAGAGCTTGCCTCCGTCTGTATGTGTTTATAGTTCAAAAAATATATTTTAAATATAT
Source organism: Arctia plantaginis (assembly GCA_902825455.1). NCBI lineage: Eukaryota > Metazoa > Arthropoda > Insecta > Lepidoptera > Erebidae > Arctia > Arctia plantaginis. The sequence continues at coordinate 1,211,837 of CADEBD010000283.1, read as the reverse complement.
CTAAAAATATATATATCGGAGCAACTACATACTACCGCACTTAATAAAAATAATTTGATAAATTTAAATTAGATTCTGATGGATTATAATTGAAGTTTTGATAGTTAGTGTTAAGAAATAACCTGAAGAATCGGATGTAGAGATCTATGTACGACTGTTGGTGAGACCTTAGAATACATCAATAATTGTATTTACTGCTCTTGTTTCTGTTATTTGCTACAGCTTTTACAAAGAAAAAACCACGTTAATGTAAACAATGATGTCAGCTTTGCTGAAGTTCCTATTTTAAAAAACAACCCAGTCCTCCGTCATATATTGACATAAAAGGATATTACAATTTTTTTTTATATTTAACTAGAAAAGAGCTCAAAAGACAAAAATAAAAAAAAAAGAATTATTTTGAATTAATATTCTTTTCTTGAATTATATCGAATCACATCTCAACCAACAAAAGACAAATGAAAATCGGTCTATCGGTTAAGGATCTACAATGTAACAAACAAAAACATAGATACACTTGCTAAACTTATTACCTCTCTCCCTTTTTGCGTTAGCCTCCTTTAAAAACATGCCTCGAGACAACGACCTTCCGTGAAATACGGAGCCCTTTCTCTGCTATAAGACAAAATGTTTTGTGGTAGAAAAGGGCTCCTGTGCGCTGCTCGAGGTTAATATACATATTTTCTTTAGTGTTTCCATGCGGTACAAACATAATCACGAAATAATTGGTCTATACGGCGTTGTTAGATTTGTCATTATGACTAGAATTTCTGTCTGTTTACGGGTAGTCATTACGGAGCTGTCAAAAGTTATTTAATAACACGTGTTGTCAGTACCTTAATTGCAATTACTATGTACTACAGTATAATTACAATTAAGGCGATCTGGTTACACTAGAAGTCAATTCTGAAAATATATCTAAAATGTTGCCATTTAAAAAAAAGTTTTTTTTTACTTATAACCAGATATAATAATATTCCATTTCAATTGTTAATTTGTTGTTAGCTGATAGCGTTTCAGCATATATACTGAGTCTTGATCAGTTTCTAGCACTGGTGGCAAGCCAGTAATTAAAATTAGCTTTAGTTTAAAATATCACTTTTTTTGTACGCTCCAAAAATAAATATTTTGTAAAAGTAAATAGTAAAGCTTTGAAGAAAAATATTTTTCTCCTTGTCTAAGACAAATGAGTGTGTTAATGTTATGTGGTCATTAATATGTTACTTTGATCCTCTTTATCTAATCTGAGTAAAGAGAGTAAAGGAGAGAGAGAAAGTATGAATCTAAATCATTTGGCTGAACGAAAACGCGAAGGCAAACTTAATCAGGGTACATTACCAGTCCAGCTCTGGAGAGTAATAAAGAGTGGGACCACGGCAAACACTTGTTATTATGTTTATGTTGACTATAAGCGGAGAGAGGTTAACCATTAAATTGTGTTGGCAAGCTTTTGACCTTTCATTGTGTTTGTTCAGTGGACCTACACCACATTGCGACTGTAGTGGTCCTAATTAATTTATGAAACCGATTTACACACACACTTGCACATCACTTTATAAATTTAATTTATAAAGATATTAAATAGTGTGGAGGATCGGGTGTCATGTCCCTCCAACAGTAAAGGGAAGATCCTTCTACCAGGCGAGGTGATCATGCCTGGCGGGCCGCGGCCCAACGGTTGATGTTGGGCAGTTGTATATTATGCTAATCGGCGAGAGAATTCTTCACATTGCGATACAGGATTAGCAATTCTCATTCAGGAGTTATCCCGTAGTTCGGTGTGTCTTCGTTAGATGGTTAGATGAGTCGCCACAAATAGTTTTATGGTTGTATCGTTGTTCACTGACAATACTGGCCTTGGCTATTAGTGGAGGCGGTTTCCGCTTGGTCAAGCGGAAGATGCGGTGTTACGAATGAGCACAAATATTAAATTTCTAATTGTTTTTTTTTTCTAATAAAGGTGGTTACTAGCTTCATAGATTTTGTCATGCGTTTGTTATAGAGGTCTTTCACTTATTTCCAATTGGACACTAGTTTAAAATATAGAGTATTACTTAGTGCTCTATATCTTAAACTATCGTCTAATTGTCGTATCACAGTTTTTATCAGAGCTATTCACAAGACGTTATGCTTGACTAGAAAATGTTCTTATGATGTAGTCTGAACACCGGAAGGGTCAACGGCCCTGTGAGAGACGTGGCTTCTTTTGTTCAATGTTCCTTTGGGTAATTCATTTTCCGACAGAAAAAAACCTTAGCCTCTGATTTGAAATGAACATTGATGGAGATTCTTGGCCTACCGAATTGCTTTTTTACCTTCGACCAAGTGAAAATATTTACTTACTGAGTTATAAATATAAACGAATAAAATAAATTAATGCACTTGATTGACTTATAAGTCGACAAATATATGTGAACTAAATTACACAGTAAGTAAATAAATAATGAATTAATTTAATTTAATGTAATTAAAAATAAAATACATAAATAATGTTTTTCAATGAATACTCGAATAGTAGGCGCACCCCCTAAGAATCCCTGATTTGACAATTGTTTTTTTTAAATACGCATCTTAGTATCTTTAAGGAAACTCAGATTAAAAAAGTTTGCTACTTAGTCAAGCCTTTTCCGTTGAACAGATTTGATTCAAATTTTATCGTCCCTAAGCGGTTTTCTTAATCCTTCTTTAATTGTTTATTTTTATAAACATAATACAAATTAATTACTCTTAAAAAACATTATACAGATTTAAATAGTTAAACATAGGGCACATCTCACAATTCGAAAAATTATTAGCAAATAATTCCAATGCGCACCAAGGACTTCCCATCTAGGGTATACCTGGTTCCCCGGCTATTAGTACCCGAGACGGCGTGCGGTTTTAGTCGGTTCGAGTCCGACATGTAACCAATAGGTGGTATCCGAGGGGATTTCAGCACGGAAAAAAAAAGTGCGTACAATGCTTTCCTAAAAGACCCAGACATATCTGATTTTCCCTCGATACTAGATATGTCAATCACATGGACGACACCGCGTGTAAGGCGCCTAAAACCTTTTATAAAACAGATTTCAGAGCCAAGCTTACCTTTGTAATTTGTTGATGTCACTTGTTTATTTTGATGTCACCAGTCTCTTGTGGTAGTCCCTAATTAAATTTGTACGCTTTAATTTTGAGTCCGGCGAATAAAATGAAAACAAAATATACGCTTCCATTTTGTTATATGTGATGACAGTGGATTTATAACTTTTAATGAGAAGGCCAATTAGTTGTGTGAACTAATTTTTTGGGTATCGTATTATGTTACCCTGAAATCGTTAAATCAACAAATACGAGTATTTTTAAAACGCTTATTTCGTTATGAAAATTACATACGAGTCTACATTTAATAATGTGAAGTAATATGTTTTAGAATTTTGTCTACCATAAATTTAAGCCCTTAATCAATTAAAAATACAATTTATAGTGTTGCTTTTTTATTTTGTTTGTTTCGCTTGTTTAACTTAAGATCACAAGATATACTATGTAATGTGTACTAATAAACTAAATTAATCTATGGTCTAGGACTAACAACAATATTTTACAAAACAAAAATAGAATTTAAAGGCCTATGTCCAGCCAGTGGACTGCTTTAGGCTGTTGATGATGATGATGATGATAAAGCACAATCACAAACAGCTCGATATCAAACAGCTAGCGCCGATATTATTTTCCTAAAGCTTAAAAAACGTGCATTGATAGATCTCTAAGTCTCTAATATGTAACTTTTCGGCTGTTTTATCTTTCAAAGTATCTAAAGCTAACTTTTGTGTGCGTTAACCTTCGTTAAGCAGTATGATGATTGTATGATGATGATTAAATACGGCAGTTATAGCAAATAAGATTATTTTATAAATAATATTCGAATCCCTTAAATATACGAGTATATTTACACTGAATTTATTTAATCTTAAATATTATAATGTTTATAATTTTTGTTACAACGACCTCATTAAATAATAAACGGAACATTTGCCACGAAAACCTATGTTAATATCAAATATTTTTCTTGCTTACCTTTTGATGTTATCCATAGATAAGGTTCTGTAAAATGTATTTAAAAAAACGAATACCTTTACTTTCTACAAATCTTAATGATTTTTAATTAATAATAAAATGGTTCGTATTCTTTCAAGACTTTATTAAATAGCCAAAGTTAAGTAGTACCTAAATTATTTCATATTGATATCAATCTTTTAAAAAAACTTTCGCGAACGACGAAACGTGAAATTTGGAATACTAAAAGATTATGGGCAAAAAACATTGATATAATACTTACATAGATGAGTAATTACCGCCTAAAATCGTTGCTACTGTACATCTGTCCACAGGCATATGCGTAGCAAACGTCAATTCAGTGTTCAATGTGGCGTCAACCGAGTTGAACATAGCGACACATGACAGTAACAATCGCCAAAATGGGTAAATGCGTAGTGAAAGAATGCGATTCAAGGTCACAAAACCATAATAAATCATGCGGAATTACTTATCACGTGTAAGTTTATGGTTTTTGTATTGATAATATCGTAAATAAGGCTATAATTGAAATAAAACATTGATAATTGTAATTTAGAATCAGTGTTACCATTAAAAAATCATTTTTGTTTTCCCACATTAGTGGGAGAATTTATAATTTATGAAATAATATGCTTTATACTGTTTTTAAACATTTTATCAATAATAATAAAATATAGGAAGAACGGTAGTTCTTAGGGCTGAATCGATCACTTTTTTTAGGGACCCGTTGAACGTTCACCTTCTGCCAAGCTCGCAGTGCTGGAGACTTTTGTATAAAAGAATTAATTCATTCATTCATTCATTTTTCTTAATTAATTATCAAATATAAATAATAATTGTACAAAAATAAATAAATAAAAAAAAAGTAAATAAATATAAATAAAAAAATATAAAAAACAAAAAAAATATATATATATATTTTATATTTTTTTTTATTTGTATTTTAAAATATTAAAAGAATTTGCAATACACCCTGGGGATTATTTATTATCAGTACAAGTTGATCATTCACTTTTACTATTAAATGCCATTATTTATACATAGGTAAAAATAAGATTGTATCATGAAAGTAAAATATTCACACAAACTTATAAAAAAGAGTCTAAAAGACAATTGTATACAAAACTGATGCTTCATAGCGGAGTTTGATTTTACACTGAATAGAAACCCTTTTAACCAAATATTTCTAGTTATTTTATTATTTATACCTATTCCATTCAATTCGAAATATATTATTTAAAATATTTAAATTAATTTATTTTATTACAAAATTGTTTTAAAAAAAAAATGTTTCTTGGTTGTTATGGGTAAAATTTCATACGGTAGTCAACACTGGCCCACCATCGTAAAGTTATGTCTTTGTCTTTGTCTAATCCGAGCGATGGTATTGTTCTTGTCTCGCGTGTAAATGAGACATAAATATGTTTACTTTCAAATGTTTAGTGGTATCAAAGCTACGTCGTCAATGTTCAAAAGTGGTTACACTTTTTTCGACGTGTGATAATGAGGTTTGCTTCTCTAGTGTTGTTTTAACTCAATGGCAAAAAAGGTGTCAAAAAATGTTAAATCGACACAACAACACAACCAAACTACAGCGTTACAGTTAAATGAAGATTTGTTAGTGTGCCTACGGAAAATATACCTAAGGGAAATCCATCTAATCTGTTTGACAGTGCAAGTTATACCTACTGGCGAATTTGATAAACCAAAAAGAATATACAACTTAATGAATTATAGTCAAAATCCGACCGTAAAAATATATACTTATAAATATAAAAGTTTTCAGACATGTGTGTCAATCTCACGTCGTACATACCGATATTGAAAGTGTTCTAAATCCATTGAACCTTTTATTGCGTTCGAAAGCTACAGAAAGCTCTTATTTCATTGAATTTCTTTTGACACTTATCGTTTCTTTGTACTTGTTTTACTTTTATCTCTAATACTTAAAATAAGGGAAAACTGATTTCTTATTTCATTATTTTATTTTAGCATTACTTAACAATTAACTTTAGCGAAAATATACCATCGTCGTATATAATTTTATTTAGGTATGAGGCTACTTTGAGCCGATGACATAGAGGATGTATATGTAACACTAAATAATGTTTATGGCAGTATATAGACTAAAAAGGAAGAGTACCTACTACAAAGAGGCTAAGTTGTCCCTGCATGATTTAGAGTAACAGTCGTTTAATATATAAAATGTCCAAACTTGGCAAATTTCGTATAAAATACTTACTGTTTGAAAACAATACTTATGAGGCTATTACTTGTTTAAAAAAGAGTAGTCATATTTTACGAAACCTTACATTGCGTGTGGTTTGACAGGTTTATGGTTGGATTTTTAAATATTCAAAACGTTAAAGCAATAAACTTAAAAAGAGCCAGTTACATTTTTGAAGCAGGTTAAATATTTTATAAAATTCCTTAGCATTTTCTAACTACCTTACTTTAAAAAGAAGTCGTAGATGAAATGGTCCTTTTAGTTTTAATAATTCCACTCACGTTGTTGGTGTAACTTGCTGCTAGGGCGTCATTATTCGATTTTATCTCTTTAAACCACTTTTCGACTAAAGGCTAAAATGTTTAACTGGGTATCTTGTATTTTTTAAATATATACACTTTAACTGTAAATATTTTAGAAAAAATTTAAACGTCTACATATATCTATGAAAGAAGAAACTGACAAACTGATCCATTGACTGGGTCTAAAAGTATGAAATTTTGATAGGGTTTTTAAAAATTTTAAGGGTGCAAAATGGGGGTTGGAAATTTAAATAAAACTTCGTTATTTTTGGTAGAGGCGTTTTCAAACTGACAGTAAATACTTTTTATTAAATGTAATAATGTTTCTAATTTTTCAAAACTGTTATTTAAAAAATGGTGAAATATTTGTACGGGGAACTATTTTTCTTTCATCTTATCAATTCCAAACTCTAAGTATATATTTTTTATATAATGAATGTCTGCAAGTCAGGCGTCACAAAAGCGCTGCAAGCAAAAAATTTTAGGAAGGAGTACGCCACTTTCTTGAAAGTTTGAAGATCGTATCGGTCCGGAAATACGGCAGAAGATAATTTGTTTCACAGATTGGCTGTCCGAAGCAAAACGTGTCCCTGGAAAAGCGCACAGTAAGGGAGCGCCAACTATCCAAGTGATGGGGATGAAAATTTTGCCTTGTGGAACGATGGCGGAAAGTTGCGGCCGGTATTAGTTCAAACAATTCCTCGGTGCACTCTCCATGATATATACGATAGAGAATCCAGAGTGAAGCTACAGCTTTACGTAACACCAAGGGATCGAGCCGATAGGAGATTCGAGTCGCTCTTCGTTGCATGCGGTCTAGAGGAAGTAGCTGGTACTGAAGTGTCCCTGCATAGAGCTGATAACTGTATTCCTAATACGACTGGACTTGCGCCTTATAGAGCAGAAGGCGGTGGGCCTGAGTGAAATACTGCCTCGATCGGTTCAGCACGTCGAGCTTCTTCGAGGTCAATTTGACCTTACCCTCTAAGTGACCCCGAGACCAGACTTTGCTCGATATGTTGACGCAGTGAGGGTGTTACATTATCAGCGTGTAACATAGGCTAATTTGTACCGCGATAACCGACAAACATGCGGGCGAAGCCGCAGGAAATAGCTAGTATGCCATAAAAGCTACAAACCGCAACATAATTGTCATCGGCACTGACAGATCGCGTGGTAGAAATCAGTTTAAAATCTGCACTCCGTGTTAAGATTCTCCGCAAGTTGTTGCGGTAAGTTGATGTTAAATGGCCCGTGAAGATAATCGAATGACCTGCAGATAATACTTCTTGCCGAGGCGCGAGGGCCAGTTTTGCTATCTTTCATGGCTTGTCATTTCATACAAAGTAGGTTAACTAGGTTAATAATAGGGGTTAAAGTATGAAATTGCCGTTGTATAATTATAGACACTTTGAATTGACACAAAAACCTTCATGGTGTGAGATTTTCGTGTCAAACTTTTTTCACATGATACCTATTCTGATTCTTCATGGTTCTTTTAAAAAATGTGTGTGTGTGTGTGTGTTTTTTTTATTCAGCTAGCAGGAGTACGCTATACGCCTTCCTAAAAGGGCGGCAACACGTTTATGACTCCTGAGTTGCAGACTTTCATGGGCGGCTATGGTCACTTTCCATCAGGTGACCCGTCTGCTTGTCTGCCTCCTCTAACATAAAAAAAAGACGTGAAAGATGGATTATCGAAAGTCCGAGTCATTTAATACGAGTTCCGACGCGGAACTAACGCGGCAGTAACCGCTCGCAATATCAACGCTGCGTTTGGAGGGGAGACTGCTGCGTTTATAGTTTAAACGCTTTCGTAATGGAAACTTCCGATTGAAGAACGAGCCACGTGGAAGAACACAGGTGAATAACGCTGAATTAAAGGAGATGGTGGAAGCCGATCCGAGTCAAACTACCCAGGAATTAGTGTCATGGTTTAATGTTACCTACCTAAAATATTGACTCATTTGCATCAAATCAATAAGATAAAAAAATATGAAAAGAAATTGGTGCCTCACGATTTGACTGATCTACGGAAATGCGTGTTGAAACTTGGGTTGCTTTGTTGAATCAGTACAGAAATGAAGGAATATTGGATCGCATTGTGACTGTGACGAAAAGTGGATTGTTTACGACAAATGCGACGAAAAATGCAATGGCTGACCCCAGGTCAAACGCCATAATATGGGCCTAAAGCAATGCTTACCAATAAAAAGGTAATGGTAACTGTATGGTGGTATCTTCATCGTGTTATTCACTATAACCTTCTCAGGTCTAGTCAGGCAATACCAGCAGATGTCTACTGTGCTGAACTTCGAAAATTGATGGCGAAACTGGCAGTGAAACAGTCCCGACTCGTGAATCGATCTTCTCCATGATACCGCAAGACCTCGTACAGCACGAGAAACCGTTGTAACTCTACAAGAGCTGCAGTTAGAAACCATACGTCATCATCCGTGCACGCCAGACCTTGCTCCAACGGACTACCACTTTTTAATTTTGTAAGTGATAAAAAAATTGCAGGAGGCAGTAAAAAATGTTTTCACACAGTTTGTCGAATCTAAATCCATCCAATCCAGAGTTCTATCGTAAAAGTATAAATGAAATTCCGTTTAAATGGCAGAAATGTATAGATAATGATGGTAAATATTTTGATTAAATAAATATGTTACGTCTTAGAAAAAAACGAGTTTCAATTTTTCAGTACAAATATGCAATTTAATACTTTAACCCCTAATTACAATTGGGGGTAGTAGTAGTAAGTATGATAAAATAATATGAAACCTATCTACTGGTTATATATTATTTTAGTCATAGTTTCAACTATCTTACTCTTTATTTCTTTACGTCTTTAATAATTCTAATTAACAAAATCTGCGATGTTTTATTAGAATTATATTGAATTCTTAATTTTTTATTGTGCTAATATAAAGCTGACATAGACACCGACTTCAAACAGACTAATATATAAAAGACTTAAAAGGAACTATTGCTATTATAATGTTACCTGTTATATTGAGGGTACTTATTATAGTTTTTGTACTTACATTGGTAATTATTTTTAATTTTTAATGCTATTTGTCAGTATTGTATTTAGTATGTCAGTTTTTTGAAGTCGGTCCAATTTTTTTTAAAAAGGATTTATTATTCATAAATTCGATGGTTACATCTTCACCTTTTTGTTTAAGTCTATCCATTGAAGGAGGCTAATGTCCAGAGTTTGGGTATGTGATGTTCACCTAGTCTCATAATGTAAACCTCCCATGAAAATAAAGATATTTTTACTAATAAATATTTATCTTTGTCTTATCAATCATTTTCCTTTTATTTAATGTTTATTTATTATTGTTGTCATTACCTCAAGGTCCCTTGGCAAACATCTCTAGATGAAGTATGTGTTTACTTTCTCTTGCTTCGTTTACTAGGTTACAATATTTGAAGACGAGCTTAGCTAACAAAGAGTCTTGGTTGACATTCATACTTTAATATTAGGACGAGCGTTACGAATTACGTTGGGAAGAATTTTTCACTTTGCCTAGTGGGATAGCATATAATTCTTATAGTTCAAAGACCACTTTCTCTATTTTTTTCTAAGCATTTTGATCCTGTTTCAAACTATATAGACCACTATTTTAAGATCGTTTGGTGATATATATCTGACGCCCATAGATTCGTAAATGGAACAAACAAGGCAATACGTTTCATTGATTTTGGAAAAACGTGCATATTATGTTATCTCAGTAAGAGTCATCCTACTGAGCAAACATATACATAGTTTATTTGTACACGTTTTACATTTAGAATCAGGCACGGAGTATCTACTACACTATTTCCTATTTTATACGACCTAAGCTGTGATTGTCAGTGCGATGACGGATTAAGAATACGGAGTGTTACCACCGCTATTCATCCCATGGGTGTCGTAAGAGCCGACTAGGGGAGCAAACTATACAGGACAACGGCACTGCAAACAGAAGGAAAACTTGAAACGCATCCTATACTAACCTGTCTGGTCAGCGTGGTATAGGAGGCCAAAACCTCTTTTCTAAGGAGAGGCCATGCATAGCTGATATCGGAATGAAAATATAAACATATAAATCGCCTAACATTAAATATTGTGAACTGCAAACTAAAATCAATACTCACGTTTATTCGTATTCGAATATTAAACGTGAGTAATGTAATATTAAATAACGACTTCGATGTATTTAGCTTAATGAAACCTTCTTTTTTCAAATTTATTAAAACTTCCTCTTAAATAAATGTGATTATTAACCGAATCAGTATGACCACTAATAACACTATTAGCACTAATTAAAAATTTATCGAAATGTCACAAAGGAATAAATGAATAAAGTGGGTATAGAAGGAATCTTAATTGGGATAACTTACTGCATTGGATTTTCTTTGCAACTATTCGTTGGTATGAGGACTGAGTCAGGAGTAATAAAAATTATTGAATTCAAAATGCATAAGGAATCATACTGAAATTTGCACACGCGGCTTAGATGTAGATTACTTGCAGAACGAAGCGAAGTCGGTATTATTTTGGAACCACCAATATTTCCTCCGCTCTTGCTTACCCAAAAGTGAACATTGACATCTGTTCTAAAAGACAGCGAGTTGTCTACCGCAGTGTTGCCAATCACTCCATCCGAATACGAAAGCGAAAAGCGGAAAATCAAATCGATTAGATTTGAAGTTCCGCTTTGTTATCCGGCATATGGTTTTGAAATTCTAATTTGTTTTGCTTGGCTTTGGGTAGGTATGTTTACGTTGAAATATATGTGATGGATGACGACCACAATTGGTATGACATTACGTAAGTGGGACTAAAAATATATTGAACAAAATGGGGGTGTTATAGCACGGCTCTGGCTACCCCCTTCGGGAATAAGTGTAATATAGTTTTGATATGGAATCGAAACATTTCATTGTCAAAGTGCCTCAGAAAGTCTGAAACTGTGAAACCGTGAGTGGTATGAGCAATAGAGAAGTCTTGAATAGGTGATTGCAACGGCATATATAGTTTATTGGCTTTCAATATTGAAAATAAGAAAAATTCCTTCATTTTCTTGAGTGCTCGAAAGTGTTCAGTGTTGAGTGTCGTTGAAAATTGAAGTAACTTTTTATTAGCTGTTCAATAGTAACAATTGCTGTTATCATTGTGAGTATTATTCCAGCCCTGACACATAGGTAGGCGTGAGCATCAGTAAGTGAATAATTAATATTTTATTTACACGAGAATTAATAATAATAATAATCTTAATTGTCATAGAAAGATACACATCCGGTAAACAGTGAAGTATAATTGATATTAGATATAGATATATAGATAGAGATATATCTGTATCTATACATCTATGTTTTTTTAAATGGCGTTCTAAAAAGAATTTTGAAAATCGATTCACAATTGACGGAGATATCGCATAACAAACATACAAAAAAAAATACATATGAATTGATTACCTCCTCTTTAGTGTTTTTGAAGTCGGTTAAAAAAGTTATCACATACATAGAATTAAAGCGATCCAAGCCAATTAAAGTAAGCCTGTAACCGGACATTCAAAGATACGTAATAAATGATGTTGTTAAGTCCCATGTAAGCAATTTTAAAGCATGGCGTCCGAAATTTTGGAAGATATTATATATTAGTGAAATTTCTTCATTGTATAAAGATTAATTAACGACCAGATTGTATTATTACATTTTAGTAGGTACTTAAAAACTTTTAAAGGTTATTCTTAAGATTTATTTACGCATTGGATTGCATAGACAGATGATAGCCATAGAGTGTGGTGTGAAGAAACTTACAGCTTAAAATGTTGTACATTAAAGAGCTCCTTAAATGTTCTTTTCCTATTACACTTTTAAATTACAATTTCTAAATGGTTTTACCATTTTAACAAAGACACACGCCTGTGATAAGCAGTGACTATAGGTCCCAGAGGGCTACCAAGCCCGTAACTAGCATGAAATATACCTCCTATCAGTAATAATGGAATTAGTCAGTACTTACGTTCGTCGTGCAAAGAGCAAAGAGCAAATTATGTACGTGAATTGCGGGAGCAAGTTACGAAAGACAGAGAGTTCCGTTCAGCTTACACCACAATCCTGATTGTTAGAACTTGAAGTTTCAAACGGGTGGCTTCGATGACTTTTTTGGAAGTTAACCTTACATGTATAAAAGACACCGTGATTTTGCATGTGTTACGTCTTTTCGCTCGATTTTCTGAAATAGGATTGATTTTATGAAAAGGGATGAAAGTATGTAACAGGACGCCGGGGAAGCGTGCATCATTTCATCATCGTCAACAGCCTATAACAGTCCACTGCTAGACAAGCCTGTCCTTAGAAAGGACTTTTTGGCTTTTTGGGTTGTATAGGATTTGTGTGAAGTTTTCATTCTCTTTGTAGTGCTTTTGTCCTGCGTATTTTTCTCCTTTAGTCGGCTCTTACGACAGCCACGGATGAATATGGGTTGTGACACTCCCTAATCCGTCACCACACGGACCAATTGAAACAAGGCTTTTAATTTTGATGAAGTGCCCAATTAATTCCCAACGCTCATATATCAAAACTAATTTGAAAAATAAAAGAGATACTGAGGGACGTGCTTTTGTGACTTAAGACCTTAAGACTTCAGCGTGTCCGCCATTCTTAGAATGTATATTTAAGAACAAAAGTGTGTGTGTCCAACTACTTTTTGACATTATATTTTTATCTGTAAATTATAAAACAACTTACGTATGTTTTTATACTTACAAAAAAATCTCTTGGGTTAATAGGAACCAAAAATTGCCAAAGTTTATCACTTTTTTTTCTCTTCTTTACGTTTTTATTCAAAAATAACCAATTCAAATTAAACCTTAATCATTTTTTTCAGGGTATAATGTTGCTTATTACCAAGGTTTCATGTGTATATGTGATTTTTCTGACCTCGAAGGGAAATATGAAAACGCTGCCGGATAATTCGAAATAAGATAGAAGGGTTTTTTACATAGAAGTTAAAATGTTTGTTACCTTCACGCGGAACATCTGCATGAATTTGGTACACAGATAAGTACCTATGTATAGGTTAGCGATCGAAATAAAGACGTGGTTAAAATAGTTGTTTACGATACTTCGTTAAATAAAACTAAATTAATAACTAGCGAGTATGGTTGCAAACTTAGATGTTAGACTTGCAAGTTTGTTCATTATGCATGTTAGCTTTTGCTACCTTAAGGAATTTAGCAACTCTGTCACGTACGTAACACATGGATGATGTACAAAGCAAGTTCGTGCAATAGGTAAAGCATTGCATTCTAAATTTAAATTAGTTACCTTAAGATATGAATTATAAGATTTTTCTTCATTGGTAAAAAATAGTTAACCTCATAAACTTTAAACCAACGATCGACATGGTGGTATGTCAAGTGTTCAATAATTATTCTTAATCCTATTAAATATTTTTTTGTTAGGTTTTTTGTTACGATATTTTTATTTCTCATAAGAATTTACAATAATTCACTTACATGAGATAGTTTAAATAGATACACAACACATTATAGTCTTATCCTTAGCGTACACTAAGATGTCAAATCATTACACTCAACACATGTAATCTCAATATTATACATTTTGTTTTAGGTAAGTGGTTTAGTTCTGAATTAACCTTTGTCTATTACCATTTTTTTTTTTAATTATGCAGAGATATTTGTAGTTGAAATATGTTTTCTTTTAACTTTACCTTCCTAGCTTCTTCTCACTAAATTTCTTTAGCGTAACTCTTTATGAAAATTGTCACTGAATCATTTGACTGAATTATTAATTATTGATAAAGATTTTTTTGATCATACAAAGATTTAATCTGACCCATTAATCGAACTCGAGACCTCAGCACAAGAGTCGCACACGCTACCATACTACACCACACCAAAAAAGCCCTGGTCAGTTAGTCTGGTGGTTAGTGACACCGACTGTTAAGCTTGTATCTTCGATTCTCACCCAGGACGAATATTGTGTGTGTGCATTTGTTATGTTTTGGGTGTAATATATCTAAAATATATATTATAAATGTGAAACTAAGTTTGTGTGTTACGCTACCACTAAACCGATTTAAAAAATTACTTATCCATTATCAGCGCGTAACGTAAGCCACTTACCGACACACGCGTGCGAAGCCGCTGGCAAAAGCTAGTAAGAAATATATTAGTATTTTATTGTAGAAATATATGTGCCCGATTAGCGGTATTACTCTTGTCACGTATAACTTGAGTGGGACTTAAATTGTGGTCGATAAAACGTGGGCGTTTAATACTCTGGGACAATGGCGTGAGTGAATAAAGAAAAAAAAAGTTACAACAAACCCTTTACACTTAAACGACCCTAAGTTTGCCAGATATGTTTACAAATGAAAGGATATACATCCCAGTTGACACAAGATCCGGATACTTCATCCGGATCTTGCGTTCCAAACGCGTATTAGGATGGGTTTTAGTGAGCTCCCACTCTAGATAGACTAATAAGAAACTGTCAGAGTGCTTACGTACAGCTATAATAAAACAAAACCTAATAACTTTCGAGCAAAAATTCTGTAGGAGTATGGAACACAAGTTTCTGTCATACATTTATTTAAACTTGTAAAGGTGAAACAAACAAACTGTAGAGACATAATCGAAATAGATAAAATGTTTATTTTTATTAATTAGCCATAATATATAAGCCAATTTATATTCTTTCAAATGTGTACGTAATCTAATTAACATTGATATAAGCTTGAAAGATACAATTTATTTATACAACGATCACGTAAAATTGTACCTATACAAATGTAAGTTACTCAATAAACTATAGATTATTAAATTACACGAGTATATGTACACACAAATATTACAGATTCATTTATTTTTACACGTAATTAATTTAATTAATACCATAAATAATTAAATGAGAATTAGTGTAGTGATTTTTAGTGTAGTAATTTAAGCTTGTTTTTAATTCTGAATTTAAATTAACATTTCACTTTTTTTAAGAGTACTATTCATCTAAAAGATTTTTACCCGATGCCCTTAAGACGTCTGATAAAAAACTGCCAGATACGTGCTAAACAATACAAATTTACATCATTTCTTTACAGCCAGACATATTACTACTATTCATCAAATACCACGGCTAACAGCGTTCCCTAACGCGTCTGCTATTATTTACCTAATTAGGTATATCGCACGTAAGCCTGGCTCCAGCATTGTGACCACGTAAAAGGTCCGGACAATGACCCCATCCCTCGGCAACTTTAACTAGGTCAAGTATATTGTTGCAGATATTCACTTTAATCGTATAGATTTTCAGCTTGCTCTAATGACCACTAACGCCAATAACATATTAATGGGTTCACCTGCATTTTTATGGGTGAGTAAGTGTGTATGTGAGTTCTATTCCCACCCACACCCACATTGTATGATAAGTATGTTAATGCTCAGTGTCTGGGTATAATATTTATCTGTAATATGTATACATATATTCAGAAATATATAAGTATCTTTATGTAGAAATATATGTGCCCGATTGATCGCAATAAGCTTGCAGATAATTTAGTCCCGCTTGCGTGATAGGGGATTACGTTAGCGGGACTAAATTGTTTTATCAGCAAAAGTTTATGAAGTGTGATGTTTGTGAGTGTTTGCACGAGTATGTGCTATGAGTGTTGTATTATAAATATGTATAATAACGTCGAAGATATATTATCCAAAGTAATCAATCACACGTAGTTGACTGCAGGGCATAGGCCGGGATCTCGGTCCCTCGCCTTTCGCGTACAATTCATCCTAAGGTCGCGATCACTCTAGGATTTGTTTGCTCCAATGGTGATCTATCAGCAACTATTTTTAGTCTATATTCACTTCAATGTGTACCTACCTATCTGCGAGTTATATCGGTAACTGGTTAAACACGTCTTTAAAGTCTGACTACATTAAAAGTGAATATACAACCTTAAGGTAAGTGTTCATATATGCGAGCCGGAATACTATGTGAGTGATGGCTTATATCGAAGTTATATGTATATAAACATGACTCACATTAAGAGGAAAGATTTAAGCAGTCTCTGAACGCTTTCAATACAAAGTTTTACATATTCTGTAGTGGTTTGTGAGTATTAGTTTTAGCCATTTATATTAAAGTAAAATCTTCTATGTAAAAAGCCAAATAGAGGTGTTATCGTAATAAAAAGAACGCCAGAATACTAAAGATCCGATTAACCTGTATGGATGTGACATTAGACAAATAAAAAGGAGAGCTTAGTGTGGGTTTGTACTTAATTAAAGCTATTTGATTATTATTTAACTAGTGGACAGTAAAGTAATTAATGACTTTTTATACTAGGTTCTAGTACTAAGTTCTTCTATACGATTCGAAATTTTAATTTACTTTAACTTAAATATAGTATATTTTTTGCTCTCTACGAAACATAAAAATATCGATAAGACAATTATTTGTACTATTTGAAACGATTTCATCCAGACGTATCCGGCTTTCAGTTGCATCCGGCATTCACGGAAGTTCATGTCACGGTATTCAGAAATGTATTCTGCTCGACAACGCGGCGACTCTATGGCGCGCGATGTCTCCTTCCGACAGGCACGTATAATATGCAATAGAAAATGTTACATATTTAAGTTTTAGGGTACCTACCGACTATCTATTAACCTAATGACAAGTGGAATAATGTTGGTACCATGAATAAAAATTAACAAGAAAATTAAAAATTGTTGTGCAATACACAATGTTAATAGGTCGAAAGTAAAATTATTATAACAATAAATAACAGATAATACACAACTGTAATTTTATAAATTAGAATTTCAATCAAGGAAGTGTATAATTGAAAGGTTTGGGCCACGGAGCAAATATTATACTTAGTTTCGTGGTTTAGGGTGTTTATAAATTATTCATGTCAATTATAAGAACGCCTCAGCGGAACCGGATGTTGAGACTTGTTGTTTTTAAATTATTCTAGAATAAATTCTTTATTTTTGATAACTTTATATATTATTTTTTTCAAAAACTTTAAATATTGTTTTTCATAGTTTTAAATTAATACAAACTTAACTTGAATTGCCGGTTTCTTTGACCTTTAATCTGTTGGTCTAGTGGGTTCGATTCCCACCCAGGATAAATAATTGTGCGATGAGCACGATCATTTGTTCTGTGTAATTCATCTATATTATGTCTTTAATTACAAATATATAAGTAAATTTAGTCCGGTTGCTATAGTACAGGCTCTGCTTAATTTGTGATCAGAGGGCCGTGTCTGAGATGCATGTATCAAAAAAAAACACACTCGCTAATTCGGCCGACCAAGTCTAAGTAGTTTCAGTTGTTTCTGGCCTGTTATGATTATGTAGAAATGTTAAGATTAATTATAAGGTGAGTTTAAAGCCTAATAAACAAAAAAACTCCCCTTAAAATGTATTCCACTGATTATGATTAATTTGTTTTCTAAAAAAATATTTTATTTACATTACATACTTATAAATTTACACAAACTTTTAATCAAATTAACCTGTCCCTGATTGTTTCCGGTGGAAAGGTACATATCACACTTGCTGCATTGCCGCGTTGAATGGCAATGGCCAACCTTTTGCACCAAGAACGAACTGAAACGGGAGTCACCATTGACTTCTGTGAGTTTTCGATCTAGTTCCTTATAAATTATTTTTTATAAAATAATGATAATTATGATTCATACCAAAATACGTTTAACGTTTCCATTTTTACACTATCACGAAATTATCATTGTACATCGTGTTAGTACTTAAGAGTTATTATATTCTAATAATGAGTTCCATAACGATAGGTGAATTGCGGAGTCCGTAGCAGAAGAAAAACAGAAGACAATCATGTCAAGGGTCACCAATTATAACTATTGCTATTGGCAACTCGTAATTGGAAACACATAATATGATAGGCAATTAAAATAAAATAAGCACTGAATACGAATTTATTTGTGTAATATAATTGAACTGCATGTATAGTTGTTGGGAGCAATAGGTAAAGTGGGGCAGCAGAACCCCGCTTATTTGAAACAACATATGTGTACATCATATTTCAACCTCTAAATATCTTTAAGGAGGACATATACATGCTAATGAATGTAGAAAGTTGACAGTCAGCAATCCTCATTTGGGGTCTACTTAAACAAGGTTTCTATAAAATATACATCAGTCAATATAGTCACGAGGGTCTTTTCTCCTCGGGCAATCAGAAACGTAATCAGAATGCTTTGTCTCTGGAAATTAGAATAGTGCCTAGCTGCCTTTAAGATAGCTTTGTTTAAGATGAGAGTTCGAGCTCATATTTTGAAGCAAATTTATCACAACCGTAATGTATTTTGTTTTGTTTATGTACATACCCATGTAAATTAGCAAGTATATAGGTATCTACCAACGTATGTGTATCTGTGAAACTTACTTAAATTATATTAATTATTCTTATTTGAATCTGTAATTTCCGTATCATTTTAAATTATAAATTTTAGTGTATTGTACTTCTCTTGATAACATGAAACTGCACACAGTTTACAATAATTAAAATTTGTTTCTTATCAACTTATTTCATCATCATCATCATCAACAGCCTTTAATAGTCCACTGCTGGACATAAGCCTCTCCTTATAAAGGAGGTTTTGGCCTACTATACCACGCTGGCCAGACGGGTTGGTATAGGGTTTGTGTCAAGTTTTCCTTCTCTCTGCAGTGCTGTTGTTCTGCGTATTTTGCTCCCTTAGTCGCCTCTTACACCACCCACGGGATGAATAGGGGTGGTGACACTCTGTATTCTTAATCCGTCACCACACGGAAGTCCGTCACCACACGGAAGCAACTTATTAACTTATTTAAATTATATTTATTATTAGATAAATATTCTTATTTAAATCCGTAATTTTCGTACCATTTTTAATTACAAGTTTTAGCGTATTTTTCTTCGCTTCATGACATAATACTGCACATAGTTTACATTAAGTAAAAGATATATTATATATAGTTAAACTTGTAGCCGCTTTTCTTCTCAGGCGGACTACTCACCGGCTGACCCAGTGGAGAGATTCAAGAGATTACCTCAGGGCGCCTTGTATGAGAATAGAAGTGTGTGCGTGTGGGAAACCTATGGGACTCTTTAGAGGAAAACAATTTACACCTCAGTTATACATACATGTATATTTAAAAAAAAAGTAGATCAAATTTACAATAAGAAATTAAATAAATTAATCAGTGTGGGTACCCTCCTCGTCGTCCCTCCAGGAGGTTACTTCCTCTTCCGCCCGAGTCGGCTATTTATATTAGATATGGATAAAAGTTTAACAATTTGCAATTATAAGTTTAAGTACGTAACTCTTGGGTACGGCTGTCCGCTTGCGTCGTGAGCCACGCAATCACCAGCTTTGCCAGAGGGGGAACCGAGAAACTTGAGTCTGTACCAGAAGGCCACAAAAGAGCAAGCACGCCGTCTGAGACTGACCGTCTTGACCCCGAAATCTGGGACCCTACGAATGGATTAGCACTCATATAAATTAAACAGGTTCCAGAAACAAATAGGTTTAAGTAGAATTAAGACCATACTCACCACTTTAGTGGGTAGATTTAAACAGACTACATATTACGAAATTCAAATTACACGACAATCAAAACACTATTTAAGGTTGGAAGACACGAGATAGCAGAGTGTCTCTCGTGGTAGAAAGCCGGACTTATATATCCTCGGTTCAGGAATCTTCCAGAAATTAACCCTTCCTCATCATTTCACTTTGACATTTAAATTGAGAAAGAAAACAACGCTAACAAAATCAAAAGTAACTTGCTTTCCACCATAGCTGAACACTCTCAACACCTATACAATTTGACATGACAGATTAACAAAACAGATTAAAAAAAGGAAGTCTTTTTATCAATCTATTATGTCTCAAACAAACGCCATCTAGTGGTCCGAAAGTGAACGAAAGAGATCAATACCGTAGCTACAAACTACTTTAGATAAATCAACAACAAAGCGATGCGGCCAACAGGTGTCGCTTTTATCAATACCGTACGCATCACAAATGCACAAAAAAATAACTGTTACACACTATTTATATAATTCAATTACCCATATTCACCGACCACATGGCTACTATTGGCTATCAGCGTCTTTCAGTGAAGTTGGACCTTGTGGCGCCCTTATTCTACTTTAAGGGTCTACTAACCCTAACACTTTTACTTGACTACTCTTTGTACCCGTTTTAAAATTAAAATAAATAGTTTTATGTAAACAAAATATCGGTTATCACTATATATCATATGAGAACATAATATCGGGTATTGCTATGTTTAGGTATAACAACAACTTTCTCACTTGGAATAATATCTGTGTGTGTATTAACTAATGCGGTATACGTGCAAACAATAGTTGATTTTTTTATAAGCACGCCTTTTGTATAAAGTGCCATTGACTTTCAAGTGTGTAGAAAAAATATATAGAGAGGATGTTTTCAGCGCTGGATATGCCATCCGAGTGATAAGTAGTAATTTTTACTTAAGTGGCGCAAAACGCTCATTATTGAAGTTTTGTTTTTACAGTCGTTAGTTTTTGATAATTTGATCATTTTAATACACACATAAAAGTATTTATATTTCTTAAATATTTTACTACTGTGGGTTGCATTACAAGAAATTAAAATAGCGTTACACTGAGTTTAGAACATTCTACAAGTATTTATGGACAAAGAATGAAGTTTGTTTTGCCCTCATATGAAAATATTTATGTAAGCTTATCTTTAAATAATGTATAACCTCAGAGAATAACAAAATAGTTAAGTTAATCGTTTTACTGCTGCCAATTAATTGCTACTACGTAGCAAATGTTTATATTGAACCAAGGTAAATAAAACAATAATAATGAGACATTATTATAGAACAAACATTATTTATAAGAAAAGGTTCTTAATTAGACTGTATTTTTGGTTTATAAACCTAATACGTGATGTCATTAATAAAGAACATCCATGTGATGTAAATTTAGCTTTTTTTCTATACAAATTTGCTATTTTAAGTTATTGACTACACAGAAAAACTATTCTGTCAGTACAATATGAAGATCGTGTAAAACACGTAGGTTGTTCTTTGTGGTATTACTATGCTTTAAGCTTGTGTTGGATTTCAGTATCAACTAAATGTTTCTGATTTCTAATCTTCTTGTCTGACGTTCAGACTCTGTGAGTATGTAGGCCTGGCCTTAAATAGAATTGTATGTTGTACTTACTTACTTTTAAGTTACTTTCATGAACTTGAACAACTGCAATAACTTTAAAATGTTTTATATATGTGGATAGAATAAAGTATTTTCTATTTATCTTGTTTTGTTATAATGGCGGGTGGGGAAAAACCGTCCCGTCCAACTGTGGCCACTCTCAGGGCGGCATGTGGGGCTGGTAAGCGCGTCTCCGCCGTCCGGTTCGTCGGCGGCGAATTGGGTCCGAGTGGAGATCATCCTCCCGGGCCCCCTCCGACACGCCGCCTTCTTCTGCGAGATAACATCTTCGCATAAGGATGCGACCACGGTAAAATAACTGTCACTACCGGACATGGAGCGCATGACGGCCGGTAGCAAGAGATCTTAAAATGACTGCAAGCGGGGCAAATTGCCAGCGTGTGCTGAACTGATACTTCCCGAAGCAGCCGTGCCCGGAAAGGACCTGCATGAGTCGGAAGGAAAGGGACTCGTGCTGCCGCGCTGCTCACTTGACGATGACCGACTGGAGTGCCACCACGGCGGCAAAACCAGCACGTGGAGCCTCCAGCCAGGACGACTAACGAGCCACTGTTCCCCGCAATTCTCAGCAAACATCGCCTCGGGCATCGAGCTAACCAGTCGACCCAGACTGCCTCCCACTTCGACGCTGTAAAAGAGTACTGCTATGGTCGATTGACCACGTATCAAAAAGATATACGTCGATTTACACCATGGTCCCAAACAGCGTCTTCAAAAAGCGTCCGTGTGTGAATTGCAACGTGGTGTAAACGGCTCGTGGTGTCAATCGACGTTGTACCTATGACAGACAATGTTTTAAATATTAAAAAATAAAAACTTGGATTAAAGTCATTTGACGGTAATAGCCTTTTGTAAGCATTATCTTTTTATTACTTATTTGTAATCTTATTACAATATATGAACATATTACTTAGGTACATAACGAGGGGGATTAAGTTATGGGTCATACATATGAACGATGAAGCAACACTATATAATCCTCTTAGCCTGTTAATTGTCGAGTTTGTATTTTGCCTTGATAACATGAAAAGGTTTTTAAGGCTTCATCAAACAATAAGTATCTTTTGAGGACATCCAGGCTCTCCTAAAATGGTGGCGTTTGAATAACTTCAATTTTACATTTAATTAATTAAAAAAATATTGTGAATATATTTTAATATTTCTTTTTTATGGAAACAGTCTATCTTTAATGTAGTATATTCCAAAATAACCCAAATCTAAAAAAAGCAAAACAACTAATACAATTTACAATCGAAAAGACTACAAGCTATTTAAGTCAGTTTTAATTTTAATATTATAATAATGATAACAAATTTATTATAGTAACTGAAATAAAAAATCACAGATTTATTTAAGTACAAGTATTATAAAAATAGTTATGAATATACTATACTTCACTAAATTATTTTTTACCATTAATATTTTCGAAGACGAAGTTTTTAATCTGGAAAAATAAATAAAGCTCTCTTAAAACATATTGTGATAAGTACAGTCTTTATGCCTCTGCGTCTTTTTAATGGAGGTCATTAGTTATAATAGCTTCGTAGCTCTGTATACTGGAGACAAAGAGTTACTCTGATCTTGATTTATTAATATTTTTTACCATTTTCCATCACAAATATATCTCCAACGGTTACCCAAAAGAGTTATATGTATTAGTAGGCACCACAAAGCACCGTGGGTCTGAGTCTGTTTGTTTGATTAGTTGTTTAAAAACTATGAGAGATTACAAGAGACAGAAATACGTTCTAAATAATAAATGAAAAGGTTGTTAATTCCACGAAAACCTTAAATAAAAGAACTTAAAGTTTGTTCCCTCCCAAGAATAGTTGCAAGAAGTCGAGAGAAGAAATAATCGGGTAAGGTTAAGGTAATAATAGGGAGGGAGTGGATTATTTTAAGGTGTCTTAGAAAATAATTGGAGAATATTTATTATACATACGAACATATACAATAATAAAGACATTCATAAGATATATATATATTTAGTATATTTTGACTGTATGAAAACGGAACCCGATCCTTCGTATTTTTTTAAAATGACGACGAATGACGATTTATTTTTTTCTCATAAATAGTTTTCGTATATCTTAAGCATGTAACCATTTGTTTAGTCTTCTAGTTAAATATGTAAATAAGACACGAATGTTAATTCTTCATCAGCCTAGTTTTAAAAGGAAATGATACATGGATACCCTATAATAATAAATCATTTCCCTTCCACTCAAATGCTCGCGAAAACAAAGACAGGGCATGATAATAATGTTAATTTTGATGATAGGTCAGAAAAAAATGTGTAAAATAAAAAAAAATAACACTGTTACAAACAACTTACCTACTTGGAGTGTTAACAACACAATAATCAGAACATTTTTTTTTAGTTTTTTCCTGTTTTCAAAGTCAAATCAGTAGTCAGATTTGAAATTTTGAAAAGCTATCATGTAAATCAAAACTTGCAAGTCATTTCGCCTGCGTCTTTACTAGAAAAGAATCTGGCGACTACTTTATTTTACTAGCAAAACTGTAAAAGTGAGGAAATTTTAATTTGTTATTTCCTTTACAGTTGAAGTACCAATTAGCTCAGTTATGTAACGTGTAAATGCAATTTTAATCCTTATTACTGCGGGTTGCAAGCGCACAATAACGGCGATTTTTTCCCTGAGACGGAGCCCTAGACCATATACTTTTGGACTTAACTTCTTGTTACTAATACATAAGAGTACAACTGTAATAGAGACTTGCGTTCCAATTACATATATTTTTGTTTGTAACATGTTAATGACTACCACTATCTACAGTAACTGCTCTGCCCCGAAAGGTCCTAGCGTGACGTAAGATAGCTTTAATGCTTCCTCAAAAACTGTACTTTTAGATACTAGTGCATTTACAAACAAAACGAATTCTTCAGCTTTATTACGTAAGTAGACTAAGATTAGAAGCTTACTGAGAGATGTAAAGAAACTTAATTTGGAAAATAATAAATCAAAAATAGAAATCTTTCATACTAGGTACTAAGAGGATTACCTTTGTGTTCGCCAATAAAAAGAAAAACTCAATCCACCTCCATTGTTGTTCTGGCATCTGCTGGCAGAATGAAAGCTATGATACTATATTTTTCACTTGTATTGTCCGTTTTGGATATGATGTACATTGTCCTTAATCCAAAACCTTGGTTACTTCTCAGAGTATATTTTTTTATCGTTTATTTATAGATTTGTGTGAGGGAAATTCACCTAGTGGAGTTTTTTGAATTTGTTTAAGAGATCTCGCGTAGGCTGATTATTATTTTATTTAGGTTTATAGTGGTTTTTGGTTTTGCAACTTTTGCCGATTTAATCGATTATATTTATCAGCAAAATATAAAACTACATGAATAACTAATCGAAATTTTAGACAGAACATGCGTTCTATCTTCTCATAGACACACTTCATTTTAATATACTGTAGGTATTTTGAATAAATTAGTAATTCAATATCAAACGCTTTGCGTCCTTTAAAGTGAAATATTGTTTATCATTGTCGCTTAATATTGCCAACAAAATGAGTTAGTAATGAACGCGACTGAGCCAAAAGTTTTCTCATTACTAAGCGTTTAAGTCTTGGCTGAATTTATGTCGATAACTCGATTAAACGTTTCTTGAATAACGTTTTCAAGAGATAGAATTTCAGATGATCTAGTTTGAGCTCATAGATTACCAATCCCTAAATAAATATTCAACTCCACAAAAGGAGACTGAGATACTTCTTAGGACACCCTAGGCTTATCGGGTCATATTGGCGAAATCGATAGTCAATATCGCTTATATCTGCTAAACAAACTCCGCCGATTTTCAATTCATTTCGGCTTTTGGAGGCGTACCTGACACTTTCGTCAACCAAGTCTTATGAAATATAAAATGAAAAAGCGGCGCGGAATAAAATAATAAAAAGTAATTTTACTCTTCGTTCTGTGCTCAAAGGCCTACTAAACAAGAAAAAAATTAGTCCAGGGTTTCTTTTTTACTGTATACGGGATGCTCCTCTTAGTACATCACCTCGATGTCGTGTGGTGACGGATTAAGAACATGGAGTGCCATCACCCCTACGTATCCCGTGGGTGCCGTAAGAGCCGACTAAGAGGGCAAACTACGCAGGACAACAGCTTTACAAAGCGAACGAAAACATGAATGAACCTTTTACCAACCCGTATGGCCAGGGTGATATAGTAGGCCAAAACCTTGTCTTGAGAGGAGATTGAAGGCTGATAGAAAACCGTTTTTGTTTTTATTTATTTATTTCCATTAAAAACAACTGTCCTTAAAGGCTTAGCCAAATGCGATAGTGTTGTACTATCTACTTATTTATTATAAGACAGAATTCTTAATGCTGTTACTGTGAATCCACTCAATAGAATAAATCTATCTCATCCGCAATTATATTCAGAGTGCGTAGTGCGCGCGTCAGTGGTGCTTCGCCCAGCAGTTTGCGCCCGCACGGGACAGCCAGCAGCGGCGGCCGGCGGCGCCGCCACACGTATCTATCCGGAACACATATGCTGACTTGTCATGTGTGAGATAAGGTTATTAAAAGCAAGAATCATATTTTGCAAACACAGTAAGTGCAAAGAGAGTGCTGGATTTATGTATTCATGTCGTATTTCACTCTCAACCACTTGACAAAGTCTCACTCATTGACGGACACTGATATTAGACAAATAGACAAAAAAAAGTAGTTTAAAAGACTATTAGAAAACAATCCACGTAAAAATAGATTTGCTTATCGGTTTCACATGCAAAGTGTTACCTTAAATTTATTTATTTAAATACACTTCCTGCATAATGGAATGCATTAAGCGTACTTAATACTGTAAGCATTTTCTTCCAGCCAACCTTTAGGTGGTACAGAGCTTTGTGGCACTATTGTATTAATTAATTATAATAATTTATTTAGATAAAGAGTACAATAACTCATAATAAATGGTTCTCTAATTTATAAATGAAATACAGTTGTTTGTTTGCCCGAACTAGGTTAAACCTGTGTCTTGGGCGAATATATATTTATATATACTTTTAAGTCAACAAGTGTTACGAATAGTTAGACTACATACATACACTAGGCACACATACTCTATACATACTATATTAAGGTATGGATATAAACATACATATATACTCGTACATATATTAGACATAAATATTTAAAACACTCAGAAAATATTATATAGATGACTTCGTCAACGACACCCTATAGAGCTTGCAAACTTTCAGTTTAAAAGTATTTCGAATGAAATTCCAGAGATTTAAAGCTTCTAAGGCATAATAAGATTCAATATTGAACATACATATATACTTATACACACTGGGTTTTCTTCTCTTTGACCACAACTTTTACTCAAGGAAGTTATAAAGGCGTTGATGACTTCATGTTCTTTTAGTGGTCATAACCACTTATACTATTCTTCTTCTTCTTCGAGGTTCTTGAAGTAGTTGGAGGGGAAGCAGATGGTGTTAGACAGTTTACTATGTCCAATCATATGGCAGACAGTATTATTGCTGACATTCTCTTCTCGTACACAGATTTTAATTGTTCTGTTACTTAATTAAATAGATCACAGGTTACTTTTGTTAATATAACCCATCAATGAGTAATACTGACACAAACATTTAGACATATATTTGCAAACCTAGATACAGAAGTTACGGTCTGTAGAAAGTTCTCGTTCCTATAACTTTCGAAGTTCTTTGTCCGCACCGATACGAAGAGCGACTATAAATACGTGCCCATCAACATGGCCACACCTAATTACTTACTTACTTAGCATCACCAAAGAAAAACCCACCATCATAAACCGCCTTTAATAGTCCACTACTGGACATGGGCCTCGCCTTAGAAAGCCATAACGAATCCTATCTTACTAATGCAGTTTTGATACACATTTATTAAATGGACATTTATTATAATGCATTTCCAGACTGAGAGAATTGATGGCGGATTACTAGGAGATTTATCAAAAAAAAAATCTTTATTAAAATATGTGGCGAGATCTTCAATCGCGTTTGGAAGGAAAATTATAAATAAGCGATCTTGATCGAGAATAAATGGCAAGAACCTCAGAACTAGCTGGCTAGAGATAATACTTAATTTGAGACGTATGACACAGCAAACAACCACCCTTTGTTTACTTGATAGCTGCAAATTTAATTGTATATCACAAAGGATGAGCGGTCGTCACCCAAAAGTGCTAAACTGTTAAAATAGATCAATGAACAAAGAGCAACATTATTAAGTAACGTAATATTCTTATTCATGTTAATATGACCTACAATGAATTTCGTTAATTATACAGAATTTGCAGTATATATTGAGTAGTTTTGTTCTATGCCAGCCCGAGGGTGTTTGAGTATCACATATACAGCTGTCATAAACAAAACTGAAATTACAATAGGTGCAGTCAAAACCATGAAGTCGTAAATTACTTTGAGTGAAGCTACAAAGGATCTATGAATATATTAATAATGTAAGCTTTAGTTAGAACTTGATAAAAGCCAACTAAGATTTGTCTGGCGAATATATAATACATTTCACGTTCTCTGCTAATACCGGTACTCCCTTGGTATTCGTCCCAAGCCGCATGAAATGAATAATAAAGGGAATTTTCAAGCTTAAATAAATAATAGCTACTATTATTTAAGGTTGAAAATTCCCTTTCTTATTATTGAGCTAATAACAGCAAAGAAAGGAACACACGCTTTTAATAAACTGTAGATAAACTATCTGTTGTTTGGGTTCCACTTTCTTGTTCTTATTCCGTATCTTGGACAGTTACTAATCTATATATTAGACCGAGCGGCGTACATTACCAATATAACGTAAATCATGTTTTAAATAAACCACTTTGTGCTTAACATAAGGGTGACGTTTAAATATAACGAAGTGTTAATTGCGATGCAGTTAGAATGGTTATCAAACTTTCGCTATGAGCAGATTTCTGCACGTTTATAAAGCTGTCAGGATATTTGTCTGGTACGCGTGCTTGATGTGAGTTGACGGGTTTCCCCAAGCTTCGATGAATTTATGGAGAGCTTTCAGATACACTTTACGCATGTTTTAATAATTTCCTCCTTACTGCTAATGGAATTCGAGTTGGTTTCAAATACTTTACTTACTGTAACCATTAAAAATTATTTAAAAAAATATATTATACGTTCCTTGGTTCTAATTTAAACAAAATAAATGGAAGTTTTACTTAAAATCTATCGTAAGTAACAGACATAATTAAATATCTAATGCCTTTTTGTTACATTTACCTACCCATTCAAACTTCTTATTTTTTCTTTTATTTCTCTGTCTAAAAATATGAAGCATTGAGAAGTACCTTGTCTTAATTAACGGCCTTAAACATCTTGAATAAGACAAGGTAAATGTTTTGGAATTAATAACCAAAAACAAACTTACTTACTTATACAACAAAACAAAAGAAATTAACATGTAGTAAGTCCTTATCGTGATGGACCGTAATGTACCGCCTTCTAAAACTCTTCTACTATTTATAAAGAGGTGTGATCTTCTTTAATAGGGTCTTTGTCTGTTACCTTCGTGAAGAAGCTTGGTTGGCTCACCTAGTCCAATTTACCTCAACGCATAAAGGATCATTTTCCATTGACCATGCCAATACCGTTGTCGGTTTTCTCACCATACCTTACAGAATAAGAGCTCCTTCTTATTCTGTAAGGTATGGTGATGTATAGGTTGGTACGGTCATTAATGAAGTATTTTTAGTTTTTGTGTTTTTATTCCATTGTGATGAAATCTGAATTTGAAAACGAGTTTGATTTTACACCCTCTTTCATGCAACGTATACTATGGATGTAGAAAATATTTTTTTTGACCGACCTGTAGGTCTAATGGTGAGTGATCCTGACTGCTTATCCAGAGGTCGGGGGTTCGGTTCCCACCTAGGACAAATATTTGTATGATGAGCGCACTTCTGAGTGTATTTTATCGTTATCACAGTACCGTTGTCTGGGTGCCTAGTTTAAGATTAGACGACCGTGTGTGAGTTTCTTTTTAAATGGGACTAATCCCTCCCACACGCCCACCACTGTCACTCCTGTACACCAGGATCAACAGCAATGACCTACGAGCACACCTAGTTATGACACTCGGGAAATCTCAGGCAAAAATTAAACTTTCTTGGAGCCCGCAACGAAATAAATCAGAAGAAATCTAGGATTTGGAAATCCGTGTGTGAGATGACTGAAGTTACTATAATATTCCCTATATTGATATTACCTTGATGTTACTTTGTACTAGCGAAGCCGTAGGCAACAAAATTGTTATCCTATTTATTGTATCTTGATAATTTAATATAACCTTTACTGGTTAATAATTACTTACTACTTACTTAAATCATTTTGAATTCCATCGCCGTAGAAATGGTACTCGTATATTACCACTGAACAAAGTTAGTAATTAAGAGTGATGAGGGGCTTGGAACTCTGTACAAGTTTTTAATCATTAAAATTTGCTGCACACAGTGAAACTTTCAATGAATCAGACTGAAATTTGAATCAGATAACGAGAACAGACTCTTCATAGACGGCGTTAATTTGTACCTCAGTGAAAAGAAAAACGATAATTTGTGAGGAGACTTCAAAAGTACATTCACCTTACCAATAACTTTTTTTTTAATGTTTTTTTCTGCACTTAAAAGTGTCTCTAGAATTCCATCGCACGAAGAATAAGAGTATTGACAGGTATCAGTAATTCTGTGAGCGTTTGGCCAGAGTGATTGTAAAAAAATATACATGCGTTAATCCGTTTTATTCTGTGCTAGCTGAGACCCGCGGTGTTACCCGCGTTTGTTGTTATAACCGCGGGCAACGCCACGGGGCGAAGCTAGTCTAAAAAAAGTAGCCTAAGTTACTCCTTATGTCATCAGCTATCTGCCAGTGAAAGTCCCGTCGAAATCGGTCCAGCCGTTCCAGAGATTACCCGGAATAAACAGACAGACAGACAAAAATTGTAAAAAATGTTATTTTGGCATATGTACCGTGTAAACATACATATACATTTAGTAAAAAGCGCTTATTTTAATATTACAAACAGACACTCCAATTTTATTTATTTGTATAGATAGATATTCAAAATATACATTTAAAACTACAAATGTTTTCCTGAGTGTTTACCAGTACTTAATGTGTATATTTTGTAGTTTAACCCACATTATGGTCACTGCCACGCTCCCAACAGTGGTAGCGTGATAATACATAGCCTAATGCTTTCTAAATGAATGCTCTTTCAAATACAAAAATAATTTTTCGATGCCGATTGATAAAAAATAAATAAACGTAGATGTTGAGAATGATGAAGATGATCTTGACGATTAACGAACCGGTATCAAAAATATTTAAACCGTTTTCTCAAGGTTTATTGCTCAAGGTCTATGGTTTATGGCTATACAAATAAATAAAATTTAAGTATCCTTTGTAATGTCATTTGCACGATACCTAAGCCTAATAACCAGTTTAAATATGTTTTGTCTGCCTATTTGCTCCGGATAATCTTCAAAACGGCTGGATCGATTTTGATAATATTTTTCTACCAGGTAGCTGTCTATATAGGGAGTAACCTACGTTATTTTCGCCCTCAGAAAAACCCTATAAAATGCCGGTTGCCCGGTCCGGGAATCGAACCCGAGGGCTCATGGACTGTAGTCGCGTACCGTACTACACCACTAAGGCAGCACTTATGAAATTCCATTTGCGGGTGCCAGTTAGTATATGATATATTCGTAACTGTGGTCGATCGATGTGATACCACAGCCTCGATTGGCCCGCACTGAAATCTCCACCAAACGCAACGCTAAACGCGCTCGCCGTCGAGAGCGAGTCGATATTGAATAAACTTGCACTCGGCCCTCAGCATTTCTTTCGTTACTTTTCACTAGGGATGGAATAAAATCATAATCACAAGGCATATATCATATGATATATAAATCATATTCATAGGTTTTGAAAATCATATGATTTTCAAACCCACTGCTACTTAATTATTATTATTACGATAGCGCAAAACTCGCAAAAGGTCCAAATCTCAAAAAACGCTTTAATGCCATTTATTTTTGTCTATGACGAAATCACAATCACATGTGAAATCGCAGTGACTAAAACCAGTCATTACGCTAAATTAATGTGATTTAAAGGTAGCAATAATTACCATGTCTACTTTTCACCGGGTGAAAAAGGAACTCAAAAGGAAGTGCGACAACGCACTTGTTCCTTTTAAGTAGGATATGACCTGTCAGCTCGTTTGTATGCTTCACCATAAAAAATAGTGGGGTGTGGTTTTATAAAACCACGATGCAAGCGAAACTTTTCTTCGGATCGTATGCTGAAACTGAAAATTTTCGGCATATTATTCGCTTATTTCGATTTCGATTCGATTATAGATTATGGGGTATTAAAATCGCGTCCATCACAGTCAAGTAAACAACAACATTTACATCAATACACTGATCAAAAAACACAAATACCGCGGAGCACTTGCACGAATGAGTGAGAATATATGTAAATGCTACACGGTCAGCTGAAGCGAGCGCCGCCATATTGGCCTTGGCTGTAATGCAACATGCGCTAAATGTACCTACGAAAAAAATTGAGGCAATGTAATAAAAGTTTCACTTTAAAATTGTGTTGCAAATGAACTAGACCCGCTAATGTTATTCAAAAACTTAAAATAACAAAGAAATTAATTAAAAACTTAATCAGCGCCATTTCCCTCAGGCTTCTTGAGAACATAGTAATTAGTTGCTATTTTATGTACATTAATAGCTCTCAGTAGTTACCAACTCCCGGGAGCTAATGTTTGTTCAAAGTTACTAAAGGCGGTGCTTACGGCTCTTTTCACCAAAACATGTCTTCTTCTTAATGTTAACCTAAAACACATTATAAAATGTATTAAAAACCATTAGAACGAGAATTGATTAAAAAAATGACGGGCCTATTGTTCTAGTCGTTAATGACACTGACTGCCAAGCCGCACGTCGCCGTTGTGGGTTCGATACCTACGCACGACAAATATTGTATGACGAGCACAAACTATTGTTCTGTGTCTGGGTGTAATTTTACTGTAATATTTATGCATTTATAAATATTTAATAACACTTATCAGCAGTCTGATAAAAATGGTGCAGGCTCTACATAGTTTGGGATCACACGGATTTTATGTGGGTCTCTAATGAAAAACATTATTTTTAATATTATAATTCCTAATATTCTATAAATATAGTTCTATAGATTTTTAGTACTACATATGTAAGCAGCAGTAAGCAGCAGCAATTTATGTCCTACTTGCTACTGACATATGAAATGTAAAAATGTGTGATCATAAATGGATGTTTCTATTTTACAAAAAAGCCGTGTGGTGTCGTGGGACACCACACGGCTTTCCTATCTATTCGATAGATGGCGCTGAATGTCTGACAAGATGACACGAAAATAAAGAGCAAAAAGCCAACATCACGTAGTATTCCCAGGCGGTCACCCATCCAAGTACTAACCACGCCCGATGTTGCTTAACTTCGGTGATCGGACGAGAACCGGTGTATTCAACATGGTATGGACGTTGGCGAACGTTAAAGCAAATTTAATGTATGGTATCCACAGTTAGACGTCAATTTATATTAAAAGTGTCGTTCCAAATTTTCGTACGATTTTTTTCCGTCTAGCCCCCTTTCACAACGCGCGATAAGGAACTTCGTTCCAATAATACATAGGCTGTAATTTATAAGTATATTGAGTAGAAAGGAGAATTACAGCGATAAGTATCGAATGAGTATGGTAATAGTTTGATATCTGGAAAGTATCGGAATGCGTTCTATATACCTACTGTCAAAATAGCACGAAAAAATTCTTTGTAGGATTGTTTCTCATAACGTGTCTCTTAATATTTTGATATTGAAAAACAAGTAAATCACGCATTAGATACCCAATACCTGTATATAGAAGGGAAACCTAACATGCAGCTGTTTGATCTCAAACCCAGCCAGAACTATGTTAATGCAGCTATGTTATATATTACTTAATACATTTTCCGGCCGGCTCGACCTGAATGATACTACGACCTTACATAATGTTTTATACCCCTGGCTACGTAGATTACTAAGGCTTATGTATTAATTTGACTTTCTTCTTTTTATTTTGATTAAAATAATACTGTAATTTTATACCTTTGTGTCATGAACAAAAGATTATTCTGACAGAATACTAAATAATGGATTTAATAACTTAGTGATCTGAGGCAGTTCGAGACAGCCCGTAGGTAGATATGTTGTTAATTAATTCGTTCGTTACCAGACTTATTAATAAAATAATACAAGTATAGTATTTTCTGATCAGAAATGTGAACGTTTTAAACCTATTTAATTAATTTGATATACATACACATTACCTGGATTTTTGCCGCATTTTCCCATTGCCCATGTATGAATGTAATTTTTTAGTGTGCGTTTTAAATTTGGTAATGCAAAATAATAATAATATTTTTTTTTAAGTAGTTAGAAGTATCCATAAAGTGTTATTATAACATTAAATTGTGTGTAGTATTACAATCTCCGAAACTATTTCACGGATTTTTCTTTAAAGACATCTCTCGCTCTATATCCTGTGTCGTGATCAGAGAACACCCCCGACTCAGAACAACAGTCTGTGGATTACACAAAGTGTTGCCCCATCTTGGTATCGAACCCACAACGGCCACAACACTCAGCGCAGTAGAAAGGGGCGTGGTGACCGCTTCAACCACTACGCCATCATGTCATGCAGCCATTGTGATTCTTTATTTATATTTATGAGCCACTTGTTGTCAATATAGTGAGGGTTAATGTGCTTTCAACGTTATCCGTTTTAATTTCTTGATTAGGTTAAGAGTGGATAATATCGGTCGAGAGAACTAGTAAGTAAATTATTTCATTCAAGTTACTTAGTGTTTGAGACGACAGTAATCCTCCACTTAATTCTTCTGAAATCTTTTTATAAATTCTAATGCCCTGTGCTATAATATTTACATCTGCTAAGAAAATCGAGCTTAAAGTTCAAAAACATCATTTTTTATTTACAAATTTCATCTATATATTCATCTATTATAAATTGCCAAAATAAAGTTAAGTAGATTATTCAAATATCTGCAAAACTTGAAATACGTAACATTTGCTTAAGACACAATTTTTGCAAGTAAATACAGGGTTACTGAGTAAGTCGACCTAGATACTTTAGGGGGCTATAGTTGCCATCATTTTTGATAGATTTCATTATGAAATACCATATCCCAAACCTAACTATTTTCAAGATATTGTAATAAGATAAAGCTAAAAATTGCCGAAATTTTGTGTAAAATATTTTTTTTGTACTTATTTTATCTAATTATTCTTAACTTAACAAATTAATATAATCATTATTATATATTAAGTACTTATAAACTGTAGTTAACTAAGCATAAATTATTGATATTTTTTACCTTTTATAAATGAGTTACTATTCTGATATTCATGTTTACATATTTCTAAATAAAACACTATTTGGCACATATGCCTATTTTTAAGTGTTTTATCGATGTGGTGTGTCATGACACATTCTTTTACACAACTTTATACAACGTTTTATCGCTTGTTTATCCTTTTCTATGTCAGTCTAGAAACCAGTGACAAAATCATTATCATTTTTTAACATGTAGTGTTAACCGGTACTTTTATGTCTATTTGATTAATTAATTACACAACAATTACGGGCCCGTAAACCTTGAACCTTCTTGAACAAAAGAACGGATAATAGTGTAGGTTGGTAAATTCGCAAAGTTTGTTTGCATATTATCTATGTTCAAATTAAAACCGTCTAAATAGCTTTTGTAATATAATTTAGTATTTAAATTAACTCGGTGAAAGTTTACGCTTCATTGTATGAGAATAACAAATTTTAATATAAAGTTTACTTGATTCAGAACAAAGTCATTTCTCTCAATTTATCATTACTCATAATGTTAAAAATCGGAATATTAATTTGTTTGTTTTCTTGTTTGTCCATTTGCTTTTACGATTAACGAAGAAGGACTTTGTTCAGAAAAAAGTAATTGACGATTGATACCTGAATGAGTGAATTCACATTTAACCCATGATAAGCCGTGGGAAAAGGCTAATAAGACAGCAATCTTGTAAAAATCGAAGGCATTTAAAGTGACAATCTTAATTTCATTCATACTGTCTGGCAATGCACTTGTGATTCCTTAGTTTCGGGCCTTCATGGGCGACGGTAGTCGCTTACTATCGTCTGAAACGTCTGCTCGTTTGTCTACTGCATCATAAAAAACATACTGCCCAGCTTTACTAACGATGCGAAATCATAGGCTTATGCATCATAAGGATCAAAATAGAACCAATGAGATTGAATATTAAATACTATCCGATGGATAACATGAATAATAGCATCATTAAAAACCCCCGAAACAAAAGAAGCAATATAAAGCCCATAACATGGTATATATGCTGTAATTTTCTGCAGCAAGTTCCAGGTTACCATGTCGTGGAAATACCATCAAAGTAAAAGTATACCAAATTTCAGATCAATCGGGCTTGAAGGTTTTAGTGAGATCCCTTCATTACCTAGGAAGTGAGCTGATGATCTTAAAAAAACTTATTAATACCCCTCGTTTTCCGTCGAGGGTTAAAAAAAGAAAACCCGCACATTTGTAGTTCTCTTCTTCAAAATTACTCTCTTTGTTAATTTCTCTTTTGGCCAACGATAGTGGTATTAATTCTGTTGTTCGAAAACTCTCTAAACTAAACTAAAAATCACAAAAAAATTAGTCCTGTTAAACAGCGTTTCGGATGCACTAATCTAATTTTTAGTGATTTATAGGTTAGTTTAAAGAGTTTTCGAACAACGGAAATAGCACCAATATACCTCTTATGTGGCACTAAAAATATAATAAGACATTTGAATAAGTTTGCAAAATTTGCACCAACAATGTGTACAATTCATGATAGACTTACCCAGAGTGACAATTGTTTTATAACCAATACATACAAACCAATATAAAAAATCAGTATCAAAAATAATCCTACGAGTACCTTAAATTGTTATGACTAAAATATCAACGAATATTTAAATAAATAGAGACTGATAAAGTAATTGACAACGTGGCCAGTGGTTGACTAACTCATGAACTGTAGTCTCTCAGACTTTAAATTAATTCAGTTTGTGTCTGTCGGGTCGCAAGTAGGTAATGAATATTTAAGTGCTAGAATAAGTTAACGACTCTGAAAGCTTACACAATCTGTTACTATGTTGGCAACTGGTGACGAAACTTGCTTCGTAGCAGGAGTATTATTATCCTCGTGATGTTTTGGGTTAATATTCACCACACGTATGCTATATAAAAAGCTCCTGACTTTATAAGCTAAAGAGACAAATTGTAGCAAATATATAAAGTTAAATTTTAACCTACCCTGCCTTAACCAAAATTGAGTCCACAGAATTTTTTGATTGCATCATTCTCTAGACAAATTATTACTCTCTCGGCGCATTCCTTGTACCAAAAACTTTACAAACTACAGCCTGTTATATTAAAAACAGTGTATTAGAATGAGTTGGTAGTTTTTTTATGGAATAACGGACAAACGAGCAGACGGGACGGGACGGCAAACTCAGAAGTCACAAGCGCGTTGCCAGCCTTTGAGGAAGAAGTACGCTCTTTTCTTGAAGGTTTGAAAGTCGTATTAGTTCGGCAATACCGCAGCCGATAACTTGTTCCACAGATTGGTAGTGCGAGGCAAAAAATGTCTTGAAAAGCGCACAGTGGTGGAGCGCCGATTATCCAAGTAGTAGGGATGAAAATTTTGCCGTGTGGAATGATGGCGGAAGGTTGCGGCCGGTATTATTCCGAACAATTCCTCGGAGCACTCTCCATGATATATACGATAGAGAATGCAGACTGAAGCTACATCTCTACGTTACGCCAAGGCATATGGACGAGTCGAGTCGCTTTTCTTTGGATACGGTCCAGAGGGAGAAGCTGGTACTGTGGTGCCTCTGCATAGAGATGTGAACAGTATTCCATATGCGGTTGGACTTGCGCCTTATAGAGTTGGAACTTCTTGTTAATTTTAAAAATCTGCCACTACGAGTACTTATTGAAAAGGTTAGAGAATTTCTAAGTCACTATAGGCTGATTAGGCGGTAAGAAATTACATCAGTGGGATCATTTTCTGGTTTAGG
This sequence comes from Arctia plantaginis, assembly GCA_902825455.1. NCBI lineage: Eukaryota > Metazoa > Arthropoda > Insecta > Lepidoptera > Erebidae > Arctia > Arctia plantaginis. The sequence goes on along the minus strand of CADEBD010000283.1, from coordinate 1,173,723 downwards.
TACCAATATTATTTTAACAAGTTAATATTGTGGGGATGTAAAGTTTTTCCACTAGTCTGTCTAATAAATTTGGGCTGTAACAAGTATTCTGGAACAGAGTATCTTCATAACATAAACATTTGATCTAAGAAGCTTCACATTGTACTACACTAGAAAATCTTGACCCAATTATTCAAACTTGGTGTACAACGTACACTTATTATTACTGTTTTTAGTTTTTAGATTACAAGTAACAAATAGCAAAAAGTAAAACAAGAGTGTTCTAGTTTAAATACCAATCAGAAGGTACATTTCAGGATGGCACTAGGCTGCCTCTCAGTCTATTTACAATCTTCCAGATATAATAAATAAAAAAATAATAATAAAAATTCTTTATTTAAAACTAAAAACACAGATTACAATATTTCAAATGTGTTTGATAATGACTGTATTAGTGAAACACTGTGGCGCAGTCACTAACGCCCACCTTTGGATCTGATGCAAACGTTCCATTTTATTCTACCACATTACAACTCTAAAAACTAAGCATGTGGAGTAAAACGTAATATAGTTTTTTTGCCATCTGATGGCCAGTGTATTCTACGTCAACCTGAAGATTATTGTTATTATATATATTTATTACATATATATTAATTACTGTTAGGTGTTTACGACACACGACGCATTCACATAGTACTCACTTCTAACTAGAAAGCGATATCCAAAGACTCAGAATTTCATGTGTTTTGAAATTAAATATAGTTTTTTTTTTAAAACAGTTCCCGTACTGGGAATATATCGTCACTTTACAAACCATCATGAAAAAGACACAAAGAACACCCGGACTCAGAATAACAACTCGTGTATCACACAAAGTGTTGTCCAACGTGGGGATCGAACTCACAATACTTAGCGTAGTAAAAAGGGGCGAGGTGACCGCTTAAACCACTACGCCATCCATGCATTCAATAATTATTTTAGGTACTATAACTACTCTCCTCCTAGAAAATATAACTTTTTTTTTACAAAATTTATATTTAGGAAAAGCAAAAAAATACGATTTCATGCTCCTTTAGGCCCTCGAAATTCCAATAAATGATTACTTCTTATTAAAATTACTAAAAGATGTGAAAAGTCAAAATTCAAATACAAATTTTATGACTATGATTAAATTTTTTGGTATATATTTGGTATGACGTTGTGGAAAATCCCTTCGGATCTCTTGCTCCTCGGGGTCTCAGGAGCCAGGTGTATGTGGTGATTCCACTAAAAACCACCCTGACAACCGGCCTACCCGGGGAGGACCCGGACCATGCTATTTCAGGTCCTCCCCAAATTGACACCATGCCTAATCAGGCCCTATTACAGGGGAAAACAATTTCCCCCTCAATTGCGACGTGGATTTAAAATTAAAATACCCCGACACAAAAAAAAACTATTTTTTTCTAAGGAGTTGGCTATCCCGCAGAATACTTGATGGAAATACCATCAAAGTAAAAGTATACCAAATTTCAAATCAATCGGAGCTGTAGATTTTAGTGCAATCCCTTCATCACCTAGGAAGTGAGCTGATCATCTTCAAATTTTATAGCTAAGAACCATCTCGATCACATCAGCTTTCGAACAAAAAAGTCCGCATCGAAATTGGTCCATCCGCTCGGGAGCTATGATACCACAGACAGACAGACAGACAGACACAGGTTAAATTTATAACACCCGTCGTTTTCCGTCAGGTGTTAATAAAACATGTGTATGTGTCCTTAAGTTAACTTTATGTACGTAATATAATAGAGTGGTTTAGCAATAACTCATCTTAGTTCTATCTTCACGTTTTGTTAATGGACTCCTAAGAAATTACATTAACACTTTGGAGCATATGTAAAGTAATTATTTTCAGTTTAGTCGCTTAAAATTTGATTGTAACTTGGATAGGTCTTTGTAGTTACTATCAGCTAGTCATCAATTTTAATTAAATTCTTCAGTTTAATTTATATATTGTGACATCGGATAGCTATACTTCAGCACATATGGGCTGGCTCAACCGGCGTGACACCATGACCTTACAAAAAACCGGTTTAAACCATTTTTTTGTTGCTCTTCACCGAGTAAGTGAGTCTACCGAGGTTATCTTATTCCTTGGGGGAACTTAAATAGCCTTATTCGTGAGGTGAAAGATTAAGACGGAGTGTCACCACTCTATTCATCCCTTGGGTGCCGACTAAGGGAGCAAACACAACAAGAGCACTGCAAAGAGAAGGAAAACTTGAAACAAACCCTATACCAACCCGTCCACCCAGCGTGGTATAGTAGGCCAAAGCCTCATTTCTAAGGAGAGGCCTATGTCCAGCCAGTGGACTACTAGAGGCTGTTGATGATGATGATGATGACTCTAAAGGCGTCAACACACTAGTGTCACTTGAGTTGCAAGTGTCTATAGCCAGCAGTCACTTATCATCTGTCCTGTCTGATCGTTTGTCCTATCTTTACAGAGTATAAAATAAAGTCGTTTTTTTATGTTGTACACTTAGATCTTTTAAAGTAAGCAACGCATTTAATGCGGTTTTCAGCAATAGAGAGAGTGATTCAAGAGGATGATTTAAATATAAAGTACATGCATACTATAGAAGAGAAAATCCAAGAATTTTAATGATTTGTTGTAAAAACAGTAGCAGCGGCCAGCAGGATCGGAGCGGGCCTATAAATATTGCATTTAAAGAACCAAACTGACACCACATTAGTATTATTAGTAGTATCTACATTGCACCCGTGCGAAGCCGGGGCGAATCGCTATTGTTTGTGCAGTCTTGATGTTTATATTTTATTACATAATCTTTATTACATATACATTTAATACGTAATAATTGCATTTAAATAATCGCGATTGATATATATGTTAGAAATGTAAATAGAGATTTAATTGCGATAATATAGGTGCGATCCCTTTTACGGTACAGACCGTCGTCAGTCAGACTGTGACAACTATCCCAGGTGTTGTACCTTAAAGGATTATGACGATTAAGCCCCCTTATGCGTGAGTTAATCCTAATTTACTTCTATTTTTTTTTTTTGTAATTAATATGAATTCTTATAAAATTGTCCCAATCAATTAATTATCGTACAATAAACGACCTTAAGGTTGTGAAGCTTTACATATAAAATTACGTACCCTGACTGATTGAAAGTTTGACAGCTGATGCTTTTTACATTGTAAGCACTAACAAAGGACTTCTGGCAATTTGACACCTAAGGTGGTAAAATAAGGGATGAACGGTTTGTATGGAAGTTAGTCACTTTTTCAGACTTAGAAACACGAAATAGGAAATAATAGCCGAAGCCGAAATCGCGGGCAATAGCTTGTCTTATCACATAATTGAAATTTTGTAGAAGAAATAACAGACAATACAGTAAGTATATTAATTAATTCGTATTATCTCAGAAACAATACGTCAGAGACACTCGTTTACTTCCACGCTTTGTTTGGAAATAAATATTAGCACAGAGAGATTAATTTGCGACGAACTGGGAACGCAGGATTTCAAATATTAATGGATTTATTTATTACTGGTTTATTTTAGATAATGGTTGTTTTAGTTTAGGAATAAAATCTGTAGCATTAGTGCAACCAATAAAAGCGGGCTAATAAAAACATATTTTTACTGTAATATCCATACAATACTTGCATGAAAAGTTAGATGGGATATTGGTGAAAGATTTATTTCTTTATTTATTACTTCCCAAAGCCTAGGGTGGCCGTCCGTTCTTTTTTTCCCCGGTTTGACCCGCAGTGGTGGCATTGCCGTGACCTCCTATCCGATACATTTCATAAACTCATAGACACTCCATCGAGTGTTCAGGATGAGCCCTAGGCACTCCATGTACCGGCTCACTTGGATTTCAGCGTTACATACGCGTGAGCTGGGCGGTTCCTTCCGATTTTATAGGGTTTGCCTTCCTAGAGTTTTCCTTCTCTTTGCAGTGCTGCTGACCTGTGAAGTTTGTAAATAATTACATTACATTAATCATGACTGCCTCGGATGTGCAGTGGTAGCATATGCGACTGCTGTGCTGAGGTCTTGGGTTCGATTGCCGGGGCGGACCAAATGTTTGTATGATTCGCAAATATTTGTTTCGGACTTTAGGTGCTTTCTATGTATAAAATGTATGTATTTATAAAAAAAAGTATAAATAAAGTATTCCATCAGTCAATCTAGCTTTAGAAAAAAAAAGCCAGAAAATAGATGGCGTTGTGTGTATATAAAATATTATTATTATTAATCAGGATAAAAGTTAACTAAAAAACCGTTTCAGTGAATGTAAAGGTATTTAAACTGTAGTACAAGTTACTCATTTATATGTATTAATACTATTAATTTGCCAAATTACTGGAGTAGTTAAAACCATTGCATATAATATAAAAAATTACCATTTGGACAACTTACAAAAGCACCTACCGCTATACTTAAATCATAGGCTTTGTACGGAATCAAGCTTGTACCTATAATTTATTGATCTATCGCGCGCCTCTTCTACTAAAATCCCTAACTGTTTTACGACATTCGTTTATTCCTCAATCTGTTTCATTTTTTATAATCATCACTAAAATAGTTATATGATTATTTTAATAGGTGATTAAAAAGGACGTAGAAAAATATTAAACTCACTTACTTATATGTCACTAAAAACGCAAAACCTAGGACACAGAATAAGTGCTCGTGCTCTTTACGCAATTTTTTGTTCTGGTTGGGAATCGAACTTGCGATCTCTGGCTTAGTAATCATCATTACCAACCACTCTAGGCACCAAACAGGCTAATCAACGCAGTTAAGTCAAAAGTTACTAGACCAATCTGATATAAGTAGAAAATTAAGAATGTTTCAGTTAAATCAATTGAAGGGAAGGTTTTGATAACGCAATCCCTTCCCCGTCCCAATATTTCTACTTGAATGAAAGAAAATACAGAAACTATTACACTACTACATCTTGCCCAATAATGTTTAATTTATTACCATTCAGGCACTTACTAAAACAATTTATTGTCATAAACGGTCTTTATTGCCACTTTATTTTTAGATGGTCTCTATATTATCTATATTGAATAAAAACAAAAATCGAGAACCATATTCTGTAGTGAATACGGCAAGAAAGAGATATAACATTTTTTTTTTAATAATGGGGTATAGTGTGAAAGGCGATGGTAGCTGACCATATAATATATAAAGACTACCAATGGTTTATTATTTTGCAAATGTCGTTTTTTTTTTTATACAAAGCAGTAATATAAAAAACGACGGGTTGCACTCCGGGAGTGCCGGCAGAAGTGAAAACTTGAATATTAACGTTGTGCATTTTTGATATTTTGGAATGGTTAGGGAAAATTTTGCACGAATTGCTTTAATTATCAGTATAAAAGTACTATTATTTATGTGGTAGAATACAATATTTATTTATTGCGCTATCGTACACAAACATAACAATTTATCGAGACGCTGTCACCATCCATGGATTACGCGTGACACGCTGTAACATAAACACACACGAACATTCGCGCAAGCGCCCTGCGCCGTCTAAACGAAACAGCAAGCGCAGGCATACATTTTCGCCGCGCCGTAGAAAGAGAGGGGGATACTTCCTCTCCTACTCTCCATCCGACTTACAAATTTTTGATCAGGGTCACGTGTCCTGACGCGAGTTTAACATTTTTTACCAATTACAAAAAAGTGTACAATGCCGTTAAAGAAGTTTTCACTTCAATAAAAAATGACTTAATAATTTCACCGAGAAATTTAAAACATTTATGTATGTAAAATGGGAACACCCAAATACGCCGAAATATTTTATTTCCGATTTACGATGTTCCGATTTTCAAAAGAATTTCATAATACCGAAGAATTATAATGACTATTATTAAAATTCACGAAATTTATTTTACCAAAAGCAGTAAATGCGAAGTGTTTTTTTCCGATTTTTATACGTTTGAAGAATCAAATGGTCGATGGGTTCTAGGTCCGAAAAACAAAATTCCGATTTTCAATTCTACGAATAAACCGCTAAAATTAAGACTATGATTCGGATTCAGTTAGTAAAATATTCCGTTACGCATAAATATGCAGAAGCTATGTGTAATGTTTAATGTAATTAAAAAACGTCTACTTTGTTATTAATATTTTTTGTGTGTTTTCTTCTTCTTATATATCCTGCGTCGGTTACCACCTACTGTTATTGAATTTTAGGTTAGATTAAGTTTGAACTGGGTAAAAGCGTGAAGGCGAGCGAGCGTAGCGAGCGGGGCCCGGCAGAGGCCGCCGAGCACCAGATCCCCTTTATTGTTGGTGAATCATTTGGGTAAAGTTAAGTTAGAACTGTGACCAGTGAAAGAAAATATTTTTATTCGAAAGAAAATAGAAAGAATTTGAAATTCGATTGGAATTATCATCGAATTATCATTAAGTCGAACTTTTTGTTATTCGATCTATTGAAACTCAGTATTTTGAGTATAGTAATTATAAACGTGAGGGATATTGAAATTTTTTAATTATAGTGATAGGCTGAATGATCAATCAGAGTTGTTTTATTGGGAATTTTGAAAATCGGTATTTTGAAATTCGAATTTGTGACTGACGGAATAAAGTGTTTCGTATTTGTGTAGTGTGCCCATGTAAAATACTGTAATTTATTGTCCATTTCATATGACTGTTGACAGTTTTCGTCATAATAAAGTATAGTGTAGTATTTTTGCATAATAAAGTTTACGTAACTATCCATTAGATCGTTAACAAAAAGTCGTGTGGTGTCGTGGGACACCCGATAGGAACGAAGTTGTGACGATCGAGTAAAACTGATTTGACACGATTTTAATTACAACGCCATCTATGAAAGCGGCTATTACCTACATATAAAAAACAATTAAAACAATTTATACATTGGTAAAATCTCCTTTCGAAATGATTTCCTATCTATTCTATAGATGGCGCTGAATGTCTGACAAGATGACACGAAAATAAAGAGCAAAAAGCCAACTGATGTTGGCTTTTTGCTCTTTATTTTCGTGGTATTCCCAGGCGGTCACCTATCCAAGTACTAACCACGCCCGATGTTGCTTAACTTCGGTGATCGGACGAGAACCGGTGTATTCAACATGGTATGGACGTTGGCGAACGTTGAAGCAAATTTAATGAATGGTATCCACAGTTAGACGTCAATTTATATTAATAAAAAAGTGTCGTTCCAAATTTCCGTACGAATTTTTTCCGTCCCCTTTCACAACGCGCGATAAGGAACTTCGTTCCAATAATAAAATGAATAACAAGTAATTTCGGATATCTCGAAAATAACTAACGATTCGGCTCATACCTTATGCTAAAATTAGGTTAACTTTTTATTTTTATTTCACAAAGGCGTATTTTACCTTAATAATTAAAAATAATTAAAACTTTATAATATTCTCATTCTTGACAAAATTCACTCAGTCTGCTAAGACAGTCTTAAAATCGTTCGTATTATAAGAAAAAAGTTGAAAATTTGCGTTAGTTTGCATTTTATTCTACGCAAAACCTTTTTGCATCACTATGCATCAAAATTATAATTATTGTTCTGCCTATCTCGTAATTAATACATTACATCTATCTTTTGGGAACAATTCCAGGTGATAGGTACAACTAAGTAAGAGCTGTTCTGTTTTCATATATTTACCAATCTATAGCTCATGGTCACACCAAAATAACTTGTGACGTCCTTTTATAATACTTATTTATTTTAAAGGTCAAGTAATTATTGACTTTCGCTGTTTTCCAATAAGTGATGTATTTAATTACAACCTTCGGAACTTATAAATAAACCATTGAATTTTTATTATTTTCCAAATATATACCATTGACAGAATTTTAATTGGTTTACTTAAAGGCCATGTTTATTTAGTGGGTAGTGTAATTTAATCTTTATTTCTAAAGCAGAGGTTAGAGTGTAATTTATTTATAATATAGTAGTAATATGTATGTTTATAAGTTTTTTGGTTACCATAGTACAGGCTCTGCCATGTTTCTTTAATCCGAAAGTGGTGTCTTAGTAAAATCTGTTTAAGGATCCTTCCTATTTTAGGCGCACCATGCTACTCCGTAGTTTTAGTTAGTTCGAAACCGCCCCACCTAAAATTGCGTTGGGGTGACGGCTCGAGAGGGTTGCCACGTGTACAAAAAAATACTCTGACTAGTTTGGGAACAGAGCTATGTAAGGTGCTTCAAGTTATTGTTATTATTACATTATTACTTATAGAAAAGTTTAATAAGAGTAATGGAAACGTGGATCACATATTACTAATAATCCTGCTATCCCTCCAGCTAAGCTACACAAACTCCTTGGTTTACCTCGGTAGTGCACATAGTGCACTACAAATGTGTACTTCTTAAACGCAAATGGTACCCACGACTTGTATTTTTACTTTATGGAATTTTTATCATTTCTACAGCTGGCCAGGTGGTCATGTTTATTGAAAATTTTGTATGTTTTTATTCATTGTCTGATAACTGATCATGCATTTATACCATATTTATATATAAGCAAACCTTAAACCTCATTATATTATAGATTTACATGCGTATTATAGTAGCTTGATGCAGATTATTAGATTATTTAGAAAAAAAAGCAACCCATAACAAAATATTTTTATCCATGTTCTAAAACCCGAAGTAAAAGTCCATTATGTATTATACACCAGAATATTATTTGTAAAGTTTTAGGAAGTCTGCTAAGAAAACTATTTTCTCAACTATTATAGTGATTGATTTTCAAAGCAGAGCCACTCGCAATGTAATAATGATGGACGTGCAATTATCGAGGCTCATTCTATTAAATGAGGCCAGGCACTAGATGAGAACCCTCTTCCTACGCAAGTAATTTAGCTTTCAAAAGGGGGTTAACTTAACATACGCTAAATATTTGTAGAGGAACAAATGTTATCTTTTCACATCACAAGGGATGGTTCCTGGAGGAGGTGATTTGTCAAACCCGACCCTATCCATTATATTGGGCCTTTGTAATATATAGATATACGTATGTTAAGCGGCGTCAATTTTTTATTGTGTGCTACAGAATCAATATTTTTGCTATGCTTTTCATCTTATCTGGGCTGGCAACGCACCCATATATATATATATATATATATATATATATATATATATATATATATATATATATATATATATATATATATAATGTAATTTTATGGGAATGAAGAACAAATAATATCCACGTGTTGCTCTGTAAAACAAAGTTTTTTATTTAACGTAAATCGTTATAACATCTACGCATCTATTGCAAATATCTTTAATCTTACCTGTAAAACAAAGAAACGGCGATTAAAGTATATTATTTTAATTCTAAATTCCCTTTATATTTTGTAGTTTTATTTCCAATTTTGTTAGTCACTCTTTTTAAGCGCTGTTTTCTCACAATATTGCCAGCATAATAAAATTCTTCACTTAGATGACATTGTAGACAATAAATTAAAGAATATATATTTTCTTTACATATATATATGTCCCTTATCTTACCCTTTAGGGGGACAATTTTAAAAAATCCTTTCTTAGTAGATGCTTACTACATAAAAAGCATTAGCTGGCAAAATTTCAAGTTTGCTACAAACCTGTTTTTTTTTTGCCAGCGATTTAAGCTCTGCGTTGATGAATCAGTCAGAGTCAGATAAGACAAGTAATTTTATTTTAAGAAATTAAATTAAGAAACCACACATTAGGTACCTTTTCAAATTCTAATTAGTATTCAAGTTCAGTGTTTTTTCTTCATGAACTATTTGGTGAATAAATCTATTGTGTCTATCTGTAAAAATATAAAAAAAGGCGACAGTAAAAATTTAAATAGCTACAAAAAAAAATAATGAAATATTTACTAAAAAAAAGTTATATCAAAATTGTAGAAGCTCAAAGGATCTGAGTGAACAAAACATGCTGATTGACGTCCCTCGAGATAAAACAGAACTTGACCCATTCAGAACAAATCTCTAGCGTCATTAGCAAAGGTCTAACTCACGAGCTGCGTGTTGTTTAATTAACATTATAACATTTTTGGACAATATAACGAATTAACAGAGATTGGTAGATAAAATATTATTACCCAAAATGATTTTTGACATTTGACTACATTTCAATACAGATTTGTAATGCTACATACAGATATTTTTTTACATAAAGGTGCTGAACTTTACTGTCAGAGCCTGTAAATAATATTTAACGTGTTAGGGTTAAAGAGACTTTATTATTACTACAATTTAAGCCGTTCACACAATACTCAATAACAGTCCGGAATGATCGCTGAGGTCGCTAGGCTATTAATCCCGTTTCTTTTTTAATAGATCTACACCCACTCGTAAATGGTTCAGCCTTTTAATAAGTAATCGGACAAACAAAATCACGACCACTCTTTTAAATGACAAGACGATTAAGGCAATATTTACTAAATCGTATCACAGTACTCGTTTGTTTTGCGCTATTATGGTTTTAAGAGTAAAAAAGAAATCAGAAAAAGGAAAACCGAATATAAGGAAAACAACCTTTTAAAAGAGGAAATAAACATAGGAGAATGACAATGAGAAACATATTACCTCAAATGGAAAGTTTCTGGTCTACAGGGACAACCGTTGAGGAGCTTCTTCGTCTGGCGCCCATAAATCTTATTATAAAAATGCATTTCCTTTTGAACTGAACTAACATGTAAAATCAAACTGCTTAGGACTATAAGGACTCGGTTTTTATTCAGCTTGCAAAAATTTGAATCACTAACGCTTTTAAGAATGAGTGATTCAAAAAAAGAACGCACGGATGGTGTTGTGGTTTAAGTGGCTTAGTAGTTACTACTACGCTGAGTGTTGTGGGTCCGATCCCCACATGGGACGACACTTTGTGTGATCCACAAATTGTTGTTCTGAGTCTGGGTGTTCTTTGTTTCATGTTTCATGTAAGTTTGTAAAGTCCCCCGCGACACATTATATATTCCTAATGCGGGAGTCCTCTTCTTAAAACCATAAAAACAATAAAAAAAAGAAGAAAGAAGAAGAAGAAGATTATATTAAGAAGATTAAGATTAAGAAGAAGAAGATTATAAACTATTTCTACAATGTGTTCAAAAATCTTTGTGGAAAAAATATTCAAATTGCAAACGTGTACGAGTATTAGACGCAGCTACACGAGAAAATGCATATTTCAAAATATATTTCTCGCTAGCCATTTTACAAGCTTGTTGCCTCGCTGTAAACGGTTTTATATATTTAACTCTTTCATATCACTTAAAAGCGCTTGCTGGTGTCATTTTATATGACGCTACATCTCATGTCTACGCTGGCATACGTTCTCAACTTTACCCTAATGGTGTTTGCGTTAAATGGTCCTTTTCTATGATATCACGATATACGACGATATTGACGGGCCTTCTGATGGTAAGTGACTAATTAATTAATTTATTTTTTTACAACTTAATACACTTGTGTACATCGACGGACTTAATGCCCGGGGCATTCTCTACCAGCCAACCTTTGGGTGGTGTAGAAATCTGGTGAGGTAGGTGCACTGAGGTTGCAGTTGTTAAAGTAGTTATAACTAACATATACAATTACAAACATACATACCCACATATACATATATAGATACATACACATAAATAGATTTACTTTATATTCGTACACTGTAAATAGGGAGGTGTACTATTGAGTAGGCAATTCCGCCGACTGAAGAAGGTAGTTATGTACATTCTTTTTAAATGTGAATCGGTTTGTGAACATTCTGATCTCAAGTGGGAGCGCATTCCAGAGCAGTACTGCTTGTACAAAAAACGAAGAGTTCACGAACTCGGAATTGTGGGAGGGATGCCGCCCTCAGACTTGCAGCTCAAGAAACACGCCTGCGTTTTCGGGTTTTGGGCTCCTTTTGTCACACCGATTGAGCCGGCCGAATGAAGAATAAATTTGCATTGCTAATGTTTGAATGGTTAAGTAGGTATATGTTCACTGCCTGCCCGCAGTGAACATATTAACATAAGGATTTAGGCGAATTAACATAAGGCTCTTATCAAACGTCGACAGGAACGGTGACAACGCTCTACCTATCACTGGTTTAAGAAAATTTATAAAACTAGTTTCTGCCCGTGACTTCGTCCTTTCGTTACTTTGGGCTAACGCTAACTTTAACCCGCGACTTCGTTTACGTAGACGGTGAAAATATGTTTCAATAATACGTACGTTAAAGAGCTATTTCCGTTTACGCAGCGCACGCAGCAGGAGCTCTCAAAAGGAAAACCCCGATTTTGAAACATTTTTCATTGGTGCTCCGCTCTTATTGGCCTTAGCGTAATGATTTATAACCCATAACCTTTCTCGATAAATTGTCTATCTAACACGGAAATATTTTTTTAAATCAGACCAGTAGTTCCTGAAATTAGCGCGTTCATGCAAACCAACAAACAAACTCTTCAGCTTTATAATATTAGTATAGATAGGTATAGAAAGATCAATACTAAATTCTATATATCTATATGATGTAGAAAAAGCACATTAGATTTAAATAAATAGTATCACTCAAAGAAAAATATTAATATAGTATTAAATAGTAATATTATATATAGGTAGTAAACAAAATTACCTCACAAAAACTAGAATTATGATAACTCTGGTTTTATCTATAAGATGCGATCATCACTCACAGCACAGACCACGTAGTTACTAACTTGTTAATGTTAAAAAAAAAACTAAATAAACCTATTATATTTCCGAAAAATAAAATACCACAGAGTAAGTAAATTTATTTTGCCATCAGAGATTTCTTATTTTATACCGGAAATGTTTACTAAACTTAATCAAAGCGAATACTTTTCACTCCCGCTTATTCGATTTGGAGTCTGGAACAGAGCAGTAACAATTTGATTTAAACTGATAGAACAACGAGACGTACGTAACGCCAAACGGCTTTTGCCGCGAATAAATTTATTGAATTGGTGCCGATACCACGCATTCAAACTGATTGAGTTCGGTTAAATATAAATTACTTTCGTTGATTTCAGCTTCAAATCAGTATCAGTGCACTCGCAGCTTAATTTTAAATTGAATGAGAGACACGAACGTGATCAATGCTTTTGTACACAAAAATTTTTTTTTTAGTAATGTATTTGTGTTATTCTATAGGCAACAATAATAATTGTATTTCGTTACAGTTTCTTGATCAAATAGATCATTGTAAGTACTTATAGTACCTATAATTAAATAAAACTATAACATCAGTGTCAGTTAGTTATGCTGATGAAGCTATATATTTGTGTAGTAACTTTTTGCTATTGTTTTGTTACATTCGATAGGAAATGAGAAGTGCAAAGCTTTCTCCTTAAAGGGCGCTGGTAGATAGCAGTTGCAATAACCACAAAAGGTGCAGACAGACATGTAATCAACAACATTTGGAAGATACGTTTTCAAGTATAGTAATTTATACACAGGCATAGGAGGCAACCGAGCAGACCATCTGTTGGTATGTGACCCTTTAAGTCGCTCACCTCCCCCTAGGGAGGAGAGGTTTAGGCTCCGGTGACTTCACTCACTCTTATTGCGTAACTTTGATTTTCTGTTAGGCCGTGGCTTTACGCCAATCGAGCCTGGCCTAATTGTGCCAAAACAGGGCCCTCCCATGTTACAATTTCAAATTTACTACTAAATTTTCTATCTGTGTATAAGTTATGCATTATAGTAAATTAATTTGGCGTAGGAAAAAATATATTTACACAGTAAAACATGTTTCATACAGAAATAAATTTAAATTAAAAGTCTGGACACGAATCAATCCGTTTTCTATTTGATCACTAGAAAACGACTGAAAAAGTAATTACGGATTAAAGAAATAACAATCGTGCCATGTTCCCCGACCCCGAAACATATCAATGCCCTCCGGTTAGTTCGTGGTACATGTTCACATTCCCTTTAAATTGACTTTACACAAAATGTTCACATTTCAAACATAAGATACCATTAATAAAAATAACCTATTGAGTCAAGGGTACAATGACCATCTTAACAGAACATACATCGTTATAATTGATAAACACACACAAAAAGAAAATGTCCAGATGGGACATTTTCTTTTTCTTCTTAAGAAAAAAAGAATAAGTCGTGTGTGAGTGACGCTTTTGCGAAATTGATTTAGAACTATCAAATGTATTAGAACCCCCCCCTGCCCCTCGACGGTTATTATATAGGACCTATTTTTAATGATAAAAATATATTTCTAAACTACATTTTATGTGGTGTGCTTTACCCTAGTTCCAACAGTTCTTAGTCGAATTTTCTATCAGAGAATGTGATATTCCTTATCTCGCTCACCTACTATATATATATATTACCAGAACCAACTTACTGGCAAAAATGCCACTTACTCGCGCAATCCGTGTAATCAACGAAATTAGCACTAGAATTGATATATTCTCGTGTAACTCGAGTGAGCTCGCGAGGGTTATAATAAATGTAGTATCGTATAACTTTTAATATTAAAATTTTTTACTTCCCGTAAGATTATTTGCTTTCGTTTCATTTTTAGTTCTATTTCTGTTATTTTAAAGTTATGTAATTATGTGTTAAATTAGTTTAATATTAGTTGTAGCCTCACAATCGCATTGGGTTTCCTGTAAGGATTGTGTAGGATGTGTTTGTGATAAATAAATAAATAAATAAATAAATATTTATTATCACAATTTACCTTCCGTCTTCATGTTTTTGATTTATCTATCTTACTATCGATCTGTTAATTCGAAATCCGGTGATTTATAACAACGAATGATATTCCCAAGGATGATTGACGTCATCGGTGGTCGGACAGATATAAAAGTGATCAGTCAAAAACCCTTTGCAATACATTACGCCGACCCTAAATAAAACTGTGAACAAGGCAGAATCGTGAGACGGTGAATGTGTTTTGTGTAGCACGTTATTATTAGAATAATATGTAAGAACATACCACTTCAGTGTTATTTTATGGCACTATGATTGTGGTCTTCATGGCAATAAATGTTTAACATAATCATCACTATTGCCTCACAGTAAACCGGTTTTGAGCACTTCTTACATCGCTTTTCACCGAGTGAATGAATTTACTTCAACCCTAAACACCCTTCTCTCTAATTCACATCATCATCACATCAACAGCATTTAATAGTCCACTGCTGGACATAGGCCCCTGCTTTGACCTACTATACCACGCTGGCGTCTGGCCAGCGTGGTATAGTAGGTCAAAGCCTCCTTTTCTTTCCTTTCCTCCTTACGGGTTGGTGCCTTATTTTTTTTATCTTAGAACCATTTGTTTAATGTTTATATGCCTGACAATAAAGAAATAAAGATTTACCATTTCTTCAACTAGTTGTATGTGTGCTAGAATTGCATTTTTCAATAGCGCTAATATAAAATAAAGTTTATATTTATCCATTACACTGAGAAATTACTCGTACATCACACTCGCTGTGGATTTCCAATATCGAGGTAATCCCGCAGAGAGCGCTACGAGCTACGGGCTGCTACGGACTACACATTACTTAGCTTCGTAGCGGGTGTAGTAACGCGCATTGTTACGGCTGAGTTGCACTGAACGCTTAGCTAATTGAACGTTTAATATTTAGAACTTACTCTACGATGTAAAGAAATTGTCAATATATTTTTTTGTACATAATAATCGGGACTAATAGGTTTCTGAAGCCACTGCCACAATAGGTATAGACTTGGTGCGAGAGGAAAGTCAAGGTATACATCTACACATTAATCTTAATCTTAAGATTTGTAACATTGAGTTAAAAATTTGGATTTATTTACTAAGAAATACACCTGATAAAGAAGTGCAAATATTTAAAATTTTCAAACAATGTGTGTTCTGAATTTAAATATTACATAAGAACGGCTACACCCAGCTACACGTGTTCAGTAAATATATGTTGACCTTTCGCGGTACCTAAGTATACGTATAGACAATTACAGTCTGTTCAAGTCATATAATTATTAATTCGGTAGTCAATTTATTTTCTTCTTCGTTTTTACTTAAAAAGTTTTGAATATCCAAACCAATTTGATATTGAAATAAATAGTTAAAAGAGCTACTTCTTTTGTAGTCATAAAAAAAAAATATATTTTAGAATAACATTATAGTTATAACTCTTCATAGTAATTTGTTCCCTGCCAAATACGTCTGATATGAATTTATGAGAAAGCGAACTCCGTAAGCGTAATCGCGTATATTTGATCCAGTACAGTAAATTCGATTTATCTCGATGAATGTTATCTAAATAACGTTGGAATTACCGCTTATATTTGGAAAAATGCCGCTCTATTATGAGCTAAAGCCAATAAAACTCAGAATGTTGTAATGTGTAATTAGCTCTCGTACAACAAATATTTTATAGAGCTGTAAGTAAAAATTAATAGCTTATTAAAATAATGAACTGAATAACATAACACACACAACGTGTCAGAAATAAGAAAGTTATTTTTTAAGGAAAATTACTTATCAAATATTCTTATTTATAAAATATTCAAAATTTACTTCGCTCCTCGTCATAGGTTTAAGTCATCCCAAGACAATATGAGACTCATCTTCTAGTGCCTTGGGATGAGATACTGAAAAAATAGGTTTAAACCCGTTTAAGCCATCAAGCTTAAACCTTTTTTCTCAGTATAGAGCCAAGGAGGTTTATTCAATATTTATGAACTATCGTTTTAGATTTTCTACCTATAAACCAAAGTATATTTATGGTTAAATTTAGTAACAAATAAAATATGTACATATTAACTTTATATATGTACATATGTACATATTAATGTTAATAGAAGCTGAATATACCGTAAGAAAAAATTAATATTTTTCATCTTTCAAAAGAGTTATATACATAAATCATGAATTCAGTTTTATATGCGTCATTCGGCTTTGAAAAATATCGGATGAGTCTGACAATTTAATCTGCGGTGTAGATCTAGCTAACAGCAAACAAGCCTTCCCTTCTTTATGATTCATTAATCATTGTTGTTAGTTTATTTATATACAGTTGAATCGATCTAAGTGGCGTGTAATGGGAGAGGCCTATGTCCAGCAGTGGACTGCGATAGACTGATGGTGAGGATGATTTAAACAAGTTTCTAGGAGGATCACAAATCCACACATACTGCATTTTAGTTAATGAGTAGAATGGCTAGAATTTAATGGAAACTTAGAACAAGACTGTGAAAGAGTGAGAAACACAATTAGTATGGTTTTTTTTTTCTGTAACAAGGCGAAAGAGCATTCGGCTGCCATGTCGTCGCGACGCCCGGGGCAAAGTTGCCAAATGTTAGTATACACGAATATGTCTGTTTTCGTTGCTCTAGATTATAATTATTTCATCTTCTAGAACCCACATAGCATGAGCATTACATTTTTAAATAAATTAAACATACATGCCCCAAAAATAATTATAAATTAATTATTACAGGGACCAGGACCACTGTCCTATCCTGGTCTTCGTCCCGACCGGCAGCAATTCTGCATCAATCCCTGGATCGTCCAATTATCTATCGTAAATCTTTTAAGGTGTTCGTTGAGAGTTCAAATTAGATATGACCATCAGAACAATAATCATCAAATCCACATTTTGAAATCTCTTAAATTTCGAAATTGTAACTATCAATTTTTTGGGAGCAAAATATTAATTGACATGCAAACAGTTATGTTAATGTCATATACAACAAATTGACGTTTTTTTTTGTTTTCTTCTTGGTTAAACTAAAGGGCTTAGCTAAATGTTCTTTTGATTGCGTTAATTAACAAGTCTTATTTTTTTACTACTGCTTTAAGGGACCTAAAATAAGCTTTTGATGTTCATCACAATGGCAGAAATGACAAAAAAGTTGACAGGATCATTAGGATTGTTTTTTTCCTTCTAAGTGATGCTACCCTCAGCCAGTATTCTAATCATCTTTTGTTTCGTCATAATTTAGTGGCTAAGGCCTTATACCTTTTTGTTATGATTTCAATCAAGTCACAGTAAAAAATGCTCACCTCTTTGGATCAATTAATCCAATACTAATTAATCCTATCAACTTGATTACACCATGAATTCTATCCACTCCGAGTCTTATGTGAGAGCTACTTAAGGATTATTGACATTTGTCTCGTTTTTTTTTTAAGCAATTCGTGTTTGTTATATTTCTTTTGCCAGAAACTATACCTACCGGTAAAATCGGCATCCAAATTCGCAAGTATATTTAAATACATTTTCAGCTAGTGCGTTTCAGAAAATGCAAATATTTATGGGAAGTTTATACGATATTTTTGTTATCGTAGAAAAGCAACTCTATCTATATAAATGATTCCTATGTCAGTGTGGATTTTATAGAATTTCAAATAAGAACTCTAGGTACGTTCAGACTCTATATACTCTATTTGCGTGTCGCTTCCCGTCTCAGTAGTCTAAACTCATAGGCACCATTTGCACCTGATGACAGACAGGTCATTGATCAATCTTTTAGGATATTGACATACCTCGTTTACTATTATCCTTTTGCCCTTTCTGACAGAAGGCTGTCATCTGTATGTTATCTATAGCTGTTACGCTATGAAACAAGAAATGATCATCAAAATATTCTTAAAACCTCTGCAAAATGTGCTATATTAAAGATAAGAATATATTCTAAATTATACCAAAGATAACTTCTTTTTATGGATAAATTATTGTGATGTTTTGTACCGTACTAAAATTTTATTTATGTAATCATAACAACAAACGAAATCTTAACCATCTTTAAGGTTTTTTTGGGTGCGCATTTTTTCACATTACTTTTTAAGTCCTATTATCCTCGAAGTCCGAAAATATTTATCATATCATTTTACATCATAATGATCGAAATATATAATCATCAAAATTCATAGTATCACCAATCACGTATCTGGTTTATACTAATATTTGTTTTCATGTATTTTCTAATACTAATGATCGAAACTCCTAATCATTCTAATACATAACGCCAATTTGTTTATGCTGTGGCGACTCCCGCATACAAAGGAACAATAACATGCTATAGCGCCATCTAACGAAGACACACCGAACTACGGAGTAACTACTAAATGAGAATTGCTAATCCTGTATCGCGATATGAAAAATTCTCTCGCCGATAAACATATATACAACTTCCCAACATCAACCGTTGGGACGCAGTCCGCCAGGCATGACGCCTCGCCTGGTCGGAGGATCCTCCCTTTGTGTTGGAGAGACATGAAACCTGTTCCTCCACATTACTAATATTAGTTTTTTATATATTTCTTAATCATAGGTAAGTCCTATTAAAGCGTTATCCTTCACTTTGTTGAGAGTGTTGTGTACCTGTAATGGAACAAATTACAAGGAGATCAACGGAAATAGGGATTTATAGAAAAGGTACGATTACGACCGAAGCGAGGAGTGTTGGGTTAGGTTAGGTAGACGGCGGTACACGGGGGTTGTCCGGTCAGTGGCACCGACGGTGTACCGGTGTGGGCGGCGGCTCTGACCCTGAGGTAAGAATTTACGTACTAGACTGGATGTACTAAAACCGAGAAGGTCGCATAATAGACCGACAAACACTTACGGAAGAGACAGCTACTGGCTCACACCGACAAGTAACACCTGGTGACAAAGTATGGTATAGACATTATCGTGGGCCAGATAAATAGCAAGCAGGGTAGGGCGTAAAAAAATTAGGTAGTACAGATTATTGTGTTAAATCCAACTTAGGAATCGAGGCACATATGCATCAACCAGTAACGGCAGCGATGGGGGTTGCCCTCTAGAATTACACATACCCTAATAATAGGAAATCACGTAGTTATTGTATTTCCTATGATAGAGGCAAGATCGGTAGACGCTTTCCATAAGGAAACCCGTCCATAAAAAAACCTAATGTGTTGCCAAATAGTAATAACGGACAAACCGCTGACGTGATTCGTCCGATGGAAAAGAGGAATCGTAGAACTCCCTTAAGATTTGGCATAGATGAAATAGATTAGAAGCATATGTAAATATGTCAAAATTATTAAAGTAAGGTAATAGCACAGGATAATAATTAATGACACTGTCATACTCGTACATGTTTCGGCTGTATTAAGAGTGCGTATATACCTGTCTCTGTCTGTCAGTCTGTTAAATTACTACCATTATGTTGTTAAAGAATCTAGAAAGATTAATGTCATAGGTCCTCATATTGCCTTATGTATAAGTCGAAATGTATACGTCTATTGGGCAAAACATAGATCTTACTAAATGTAAACAGTTCTAGTATTAGTACCGTCGCTATTGTAATTAGCTTTAATAAATAGCCATTGGGTGTGGACCTTATTCGTCGGCACGCAGTCGGTTGGAAGTGTTACCAACATTAAATTTGTATAACTAATCGCAACTCAAATATATTGTATTTAGATTAAAATACAGACCACTCAGCTTAAGCGGGTCATTAACTTAGTGTAGTTTAAATGTGAGGGTGTTGTGTTTGTATGTAAGCGATACGGGGGTACATTGATCTTTGTCTCGGAATAAATCTTTGACAAGACACGCGTTTTTCTTTAGCAATGAGTTTAAATATTTTCTTAATCATGCCGTTATTAATAAAAAATATGATAACTGTCTGTTACGAGTTCCGTTGGCAGTAATAAAAATTTAAGAACAAAAAAGTATGAAGAAAACAATTATGAAGAGGATTATTATAAAACACAAATTGGTATTAAAACAAAAAAAAAGGACCACGATTTTTATGTGTGCCAATATGGACCCGTTTTTTTTTCAGATGAGGAATTCAGATGAGGAAAAAAAACTACGAGTACATAGGTATCATAATACACAAGCAAAACAAAAATGAATTCCAATTTTAAGTGAACCTTTCAGTTGAATTTTGTACCAATAAAAGGTTGAAAAAATATCCTAACTTCCTCCTTATATAGACTTTTTATTTATTTGTAGCATAGTATGGTATAGTATACATTCACGTAGGTTCATTTGTCTGTTTGTTTGTGACGTATTCAGGCGTTAACCACTAAACCGATTTAAAAAATTCTTTCACCAATGGCAATCTACATTATCAGCGAGAAACATAGGATACTTTTTACCACGATAACCGACATAAGCTAGTAGTTAATATAATACATTTAAATTTCGAATTCAGAGCAACCCCGAGTAACTATAAAGTTTTAATGTTTTTGTGTATATTTTATAAATTGAAAGCAATAATGCAAAGCACATTGTTATTTCACTGTTGTGATGTGTGTGTGTGTGTGATTAATTGTCACTTCATTTAAAGAACTGGCTGAATCGATATAACTAATTACCTACCTTGTTTTGTCTGAAACAATCTCATTAAACAATGAATTAGTAACAAAACAAAGTATATTTCCTTCTACGTGACAAATCACTTCTTTATTTTTGGGCAGATTTATTTTTGAAGTAGTCTCAGTACATATACTGACAAAAAAAACCCACGAGCCTTCTGGCGTTATATTAAGTCTAAACGACTATCAATTCAATATCCAACTGTGATGCAATTCGGTCAGCATTCCACTAGCGATGGTGAGGAGATATGCGATATGTTCAACGAATATTTCTATACCAACTTCTCAACAAGCCCTCACGACAGCTCTTCGCGGAACAGTGAGCAGAACATTGAACAGGTCGCCTCATGTATTACATCCATCGAAGTCAGCAGGGATGAACTTTATAATTTATTAAAACATGTGGATACTAATAAGTCGGCTGGGACGGACGACATCTCGCCTGTATTGATTAAGGGTTGTGCCAATAGCCTCGTCATCCCTCTCTCTATTCTATATAGGCGGTCTCTTGATACCGGCGTGATGCCTAAAATCTGGAAGTCGGTGTATATAACACCGATACATAAAAAGGGACCTAAAATATGATTGAAAACTACCGACCCATCTCGAAGCTGTGTGTGTTCGCAAAGATTTAAAAAAAAATCGTATACAGACAAGTCTACGCTGCCCTCAAACTTGGTTTTGGTGAACACCAACACGGCTTTCTAAGGGGTCGTTCTACCACATCTAATCTTATAGTGTGTTGTGACTTTATTTCTAAATTCATGTCACAAGGATCACAGGTCGATGTTATATACACCGATTTCAGTAAGTGCTTCGATAGAATAGATCACACTATATTAATGCGTAAACTTTTGAGTTTGGGTGTCGGCGGCAATTTGTTTCGATGGTTTACATCGTACGTGGAAAACAGATGTCAGACTGTTGTACTAAATGGTTATACGTCTAGAAGAACACTTACAAATATTCCTTCGGGTGTCCCGCAAGGATCGCTGTTGGGACCTCTGTTATTTAATATATTCATCAACGATATAGGTAACTGCATCCTAACCTCAAAAATTATTCTTTATGCTTATGACTTGAAAGTAATGAAACAGATAAATAGGGTCCAGGACGCCATAGAACTACAGGAAGATCTCAATAGATTTCAGGCGTACTGCAAAACGAATAAACTGGATTTAAATGTCAATAAATGTTACGTGTGCTCCTTTACACCTAAACATAGCCCAATATTTCAGGTTTACAAATTATTAGATACCCCATTGTCTAGAGTCAGTAACATTAAAGACCTTGGTGTTACTTTTGACTCGAAACTACTGTTTGATACACACATTTATAACATTGTTAGCAAAGCCTCCAAAGCATTGGGATTCCTACTCAGAGTTTCAGCAGACTTTAAAAATATTAAAACAATAAAAATACTTTATTGTTCCCTAGTTCGCAGTCACTTAGAATACTGTTCTCAAGTGTTTAATCCGATGTATAACGTCTATATTGATAGAATAGAGCGCAAGGTTTATAAGATATACAGTATACAGTATCTTTGTATTTGCTATTTACCTGATTACGTGACCCGGTGTAAAAAAATTCATATTCTTCCACTCATTGAAAGAAGAAAAATAGCGGATCTGTCGTTCCTATTTGGCATCATGAGAGGAGCGGTTGACTCCTCTGAACTTGTGAGCAAAATAGCTTTAAACGTCCCGACAGCGCATCTTCGACGATTTAACTTGTTGCATGTTCCCATTGTAGATTCTAAGTACAGGCAAAACTCATACATGATCAGAGTGAGTCGCATGTATAATGCAGCATGCCGGAGTGTTGATATCGACATTTTTTCTTCTAGTATCACTAAATTTAAAAAACAACTGGGCAACGTTTTCTTCGACCAAGCATAACAAACAAATTACATTTATAATAATACCTATGTCTACTTTCCTATCATCCTACCATGTTTAGAGTTGTCTTTATTGTTCTAGCAGTGAAAACTTTTAATTGGCCTTCACCTATTAGTCTTATATCAATTGTAATTCTAGCTGTAAGTTTTCCTAAAATATAAAAATAAAATAAAATAAATAAAATAAAATATTCATAAATATTGGTCTGTGTGCACGTTGTGCAGTTATTTACGAACCCACCTTGTTCGAATTCTTAACGTGATCGAATCGAATAAACTATGGGTTAATCTCCATCGGGATTAAAAAAACGACTTTTTCCGACTACGATTTTATGCTCAACTATTATCAAATTAACAAAAAAGAACAATTGTGTAAGCATACTGTTGGTCTATCAAACTTTTATGATTGTGCCCAAAAATGCTCATACTCTTTATTCCATTGCTAGGAAATGTAGGGACACAACATATCTTACCTACTTACTTTCCTTTCATATGTAATAATTATGTAAGTGTACAGTTCAGGTAGAGTAAACACAAATATACTTGTTACGCGTCCACCGCAAGTCAGTCGAGAATAAACCCAGTTTATGTGAACACGTGAATACCTTTTATTTACTTATCCTAATAAGACACACACACATACATAATTCTCTAAAGGAAACTTTTTTAATTTAGTTTTTTAATACAGCTCTTGAGTGTTTGCTAAACCACGAAAATTATGGCTTAATCTCTTGTTAAGGTTTCGCCGCAAGTCAAAATTTTCTCATATAAAGTTAAAGACTGCTTCAATTACATATTTTGGTATATCTAAAGTTAGGCATGATAAGACTCTATCTCATTATTAGTATATCAATATATGTTTGATAGTAACACAGGAAGGGAATAAAAATTATTCAAATTAGTTACATTTAATTTTTTGATACATAGTTTGTTTTATCAGAATCTAAGTGGAAGTATGACCACAAAAATAATAATAGCACTTCCTAGGATTTGGGTTTGCCCTGTCAAAGGTGTTTTGCGTCTTGGTTCAAATACTTTTTCGGATACTTGTATATACTCAAAAACTTGTAGTGCGTATTGCGAGAAGCCTGACAAAGGTAAAACAAAAACAAGACTTGGCCTTAACAAGCACTTGTCCTCGCTAAGTGTGCGGCGATACGTTATATGTATAATTACGAATTCGTATAGAAAACGTGAAAATTGCTACATTGCGATGTTGTTTTATTTGGTATTTACTCGAATTTGTAACATATTTTTATAGTTATGTAGTTGCTAAGAAATAATATTGTGTTTTGAGACATCAATGGTGCGGATATTTATTGATTGATTTATTTATTAAACACAAACCAATGCATTAGAGGACTAAATGTCTAAGGCATTCTCTAACAGTCAACCAATTAAGGATAAGTACTTAAGAACCTTTTTTTTTTTTTTTTTTTCCGTGCGGAAATCCCCTCGGATACCACCTATCGGTGGCATGTCGGAGTCGAACCGACTAAAACCGCACGCCGTCTCGGGTACTAATAGCCGGGGAACCAGGTATACCCTAGAAAGGAAGTCCCTGGTGGTGGTGGTACCTCGGGTCATCTACAGACGAGTAGACGACCCCTCCCTCGTGTGGGAACCCCATGTTCCCTGTGCTCCCTGGAAGCGAGCGCGCTTCGCAACGCGCTCGCCGCCACCCCGGCCTGCTTCTGCTAGGGTGACAGATGGCCTCACCTGTCACCCCCACGCCTGCGCTTATGGAGGACGGAGGTCGTTCTGCGACCTCCGGCGCCTGAGTCGCCTGCGGTACCTGGCCCGTTCCCGGGCCTGGCGGGCCGGGAGAGTCCTAAACCTCTCCCGGTCCCGCTCCGCCGTCTCCTTCACGAGCATAACTTGCTCGCAGAAGGAGACGGCAGAGTTCCACGCACTCTCGCTCCGCACGATAGCCGCAATCAGGCTATCGAGCGAGAGAACTCCCACTCCGATGGCCGCCACGAGGTCTCGCCTCTGCTCAACCCACGTCGGGCACTCTGCCAGCGTGTGGAGAGCCGTGTCCACGGTCTGGCCATCGCAGTGGTGGCACTCAGGCGTTGGCTCCTTGCGGATCAGACACAGGTGATCCCCGAAACATCCTTTCCCAGTGATCACCTGCGTCAGTCGGTATGAGAGGGTCCCGTGACGCCTCTCGAGCCAATCCTCCATAACGGGTCTTACCGCCGCGATGACGGCGTGCCCGGCGCTCGGTTGCCCGAGTCGTTCCTTCCACAAGTACTTAAGAACCTAAGGGCGCTTAAGAAAGAAGGTTATATAGACAGTAGACGTAGTAATATACACAATTTTTCATAAAAATAAATATACATATTGTCATTTGCATACACACATACATATATTGAAATTACTTATGGTACACGTGCATGAACAACTTTACAAGTATAAATATGACTGTTAACTTTGAATTTAGAACATTTTGGATATAGTCAGCAACGCAAAACACATTGTCCTGAGTACACTATATAATCTTGCTTATGTTTGCTCTAATAATTTGAGTCAGACTTTAGGAACTACACCGGAAACTGTAATGTATAGAAGTTTATTGGAGCGTAAATGATGTATAACATTGGCCACAATAATATATAGAGATGGGAACAGCGGTGATAAATGATCCAGTTTTGTATTTCTTGCGTCGGGCAAAAGGAAATTAATTTCTACATCAAGCAAATTAAATAAGCAAATTAATTAGAACTGTGGTGGCGTAATCCAGCTCAGTCAACGAAATTATTACGTTTCAACCTTGTGTGTCAACAATGTTCCATAATGGACTACTTTCAACCGTCAATCTCATTAGTAATATTTCGTTTAATTCTGAACAAAGTCCCTCTTCTGTTCGTGGCATTCTTTTTAACCTTCAAATAAATACTAATTTCCAACCTATTTTTATAGGACATATAAATTACATGTTTATCAAGAATATACCATTGAAGAGATTTATTATTAATGGTATAAGGTGCAAACGGGTCCCTGAAGGTAAGTGATTACCTTCACCATAGACATAGAGAATGGACTGGGCGTTCTGTATTCAGTTGTGCAGTAAATACAAACCGAAAAGAACGAGAGAGACAAAGAGAATTTGCGGCGAGTAGTTGTCTTTTTCCAGTATTCTGATTGATTCACGTCACTGGCGGTCAGGAGTGTATCGTTCTGTGCTGCATGTACAACTGTAACTGTATTGTAGCACTAGATGAAAGTTTGGGTTTATAGATACACTCAATACTCCTACGATAAGATGATTCAAGAAATTTATGATAAATAATTGTAATTCAAGAAATTGAAGAGTTTGTTGCCTCCCGTCCAGCAGATTTTTACAAGAAGGGCATCAATAAACTGCCAATGCGCTGGCAAAGATGCGTCAATTGCATGGGTGATTACTTCGAATAACAGAAATAAAAAAGTTTGAAAAAATAAGTACTTTCACTTATTGCATACAAAACGGCAATTTCATAGGTAAAGACCTATTATAGTAAACTACCGTAATAAGTACAAAATTAAGGAAAAGATACATTGATACAAGATACAGAGATACTCTCTAGAGAGTTGTCACTTTTGTGAGGATAACGCTCAGTCCATTCTCTATGTCTATGAGCGCCACCTTTTCAACCCAAAGGTCATAAGTATATGTATTTACAGTGTACGAATATAAAGTATATGTATTTATGTATATTTTTATCTATAAATGTGTATTTTTGTATGTATCTATACGTGTGTATGTATATTTGTATATGTTAGTTATAACTACTATTACAACTGTAACCTCAGTGCACCTACCTCACCAGATTTTTACACCACCCAAAGGTTGGCTGGTAGAGAATCCCTTTCGCATTAAGTCCACCGATGTACACAAGTGCATAAAGACATAAATAAAAATAAATTAAATAAGTAACACACACTTTGAGAGCCCCTAAATACCCAGAGTTGAACGATGAATTGATTCATTCGATTAAAAGCAACGAAATTATTCCTTAAGATCGGTTTTTGTGAGGTATCCGGTAAAGCCGGCTCATATATCGAATCATGGCGTGGTGGTTTGTGTAACGGACTGCTATTCCAAAGGTCGCAGGTTCGATTCCCGCTCAAGTCAAACGTTTGTGTGCATGAAAATTTAATGTTTGATTTGGTCTGGGTGTTTCTATGTATAATATGTATGTATTTACAAAAAAAAAAAGTATATATGTATTTATATCAGTTGTCTAGTAGCCATAGTACAAGCTCTGCTTAGTTTGGGACTAGATGGCGTTGTGTGAATGTGGTAGATTATTATTACTGAAGTTTAAATCATCATCATCAACCTGCACGTCCATTGCACGCCACTTAGGTCGATTTTCGGCTTCTTGCTCAAGTTTAAACACATTAATGTAATTAAAATGCCATTGAATTGATACCATTAATATACTACTAATTAAGTAACGTATTTCATAAATTATTCTCCATTTACTTTTTCCTTTTTCACGCAATTCCAATGAAACGAGTAATATTTTAACATTATTCATGTAGCCATAAAACACAATTTACGAGTACTTCGCCAGTTTCGCTTTTATCAAAGTAATATGCTTAGTAAAACAGAAACTATGTATACATTAAACTAAAATAAATTTTTATATCATTTTAAGAATACAAGACCTGTTATTTCTAAAATTTAAAGAAGTGTTTTTTTAGAAAGAATTTTAAGGAAAACAGAAACTTTAAAATACATCTCTTAAGTTTGAAATTTTTTTTACTTGTAAGGTTTAATACATATTATATTTTGCGATTTCAGTGCTGCTATTAAGGGCTGATGATGATGATAATGAATTTTGTCTGTGAAGCCTTGATATCACCCAGGACGAGCCAACCCATTTGTTATAAAGCATGGTTCTCCCACGTACAAAATCACTTTCCGGTACTTCTAGTCTCTGGCCTTAACCTTTGATGTCTTTTAAATTCTTTTTTACTGCACGGATGGCGTAGTGGCTTAAGCGGTCGCCGTGCCCGCTTTCTACTACGCTGAGTGTTGTGCATTCCCACAGACTCAGAACGACACTTTGTGTGATACACAAATTCTTATTCTGAGTCTGTGTTCGTTACATGTATGTTTGTAAAGTCCCCCGCTACACTGAATATATTCCTAATGCGGGAGTTGTCTTTTTATAAAAATAAAATACTCCTTGCATATTTAGTCTAAATATGGTAGACGATAATCTGAAAAACTTTGATAGACAATAGCGTATAGTTTGTTTTCATTCAACAACATATGAAATTAATACATACATCTAGATTTTCATAGGAAAAATAAAAGAGTTTAGTGCCATATTCACCTCTGTTTGTCCACCGATTTTCTTTCTTTCTTGATGTGTTTTAGTATTATAAATTTAAATCAATCAGTTACGATTTTCCTTGCATTTCATGTAGTTTAATTATTTTTAATAAGAAAGTAGATGTACTTTCTTATTAAAAAGAGGTCGAGGTAAGGTAATTAAATTATTTTAACATTCTTCATTAGTGTTATAATTAAATTGAGAATTACTCACTACTAAATTCCAACTAAGGACTTATATCAATAGCTAGATAAATTATTGTTTAAAAGCTTCATAATGGAACATTTTATTAAAAAAACTTAAGTGTTTAAAAATTTATTTTATAATTAACTTTATCCATTATAAAACCCCAATAAAAACTGTGCCCCGAGCACGAACAACTTGCGAAAAAGTATTCGTATCGTC
Source organism: Arctia plantaginis (assembly GCA_902825455.1). Lineage (NCBI taxonomy): Eukaryota > Metazoa > Arthropoda > Insecta > Lepidoptera > Erebidae > Arctia > Arctia plantaginis. Next base: position 1,144,768 of record CADEBD010000283.1, on the reverse strand, counting down.
TTCGACAAAATTTGTATGACATTTGTGCAGCGCCTCTGTCGGGCGTAAAAGTAACTAATTTTGGCAGCACGAACGTTTCGAATTTACTTTCGTATCGTCAACGTATCGTCAAGCATTCGATACGTTACACTTTATAAAGAAAATTGGCAGCACGAATGAAATTTTGACGTACGTTCGAAGGCTGGCTATCGAGAACCTGTCAAACTTAGTCGAATGTTTATTCACCTAAGATTTAGCCGTGAGAAAAGTTTCGAAACAATCAATTTCTTTTAAAACTATTATTTTCAAGTATTAACGGTTATTTTTTGTAGAGATAAAATGCAAAGACCGCCGCTTTAGTCCTATGTATGTTCGTGTCGCAAGTTTAATTGATAATAAAGGTATTCAACAACTAGATTCGAGGTGAGCAAATCTTGTTTTATCTATAAAATGTAAACTAAATATTTGTCAGAAATATTTGAAGAAACTTCTACTATATTAATAAAATGTAGTATACTTAGTATGTACCTATTTATATATTAATCTAATTAATTATTTTTTAGTGAAATAAGGCGAAGAGAAAAACAACGAAAGATAAAAGTGAAGAAAAATCTGTCTGTTTGTAATATAAAATAATAGGTTTTTTTTCATGCTCACACGGTTTTTTGCAAGATACCTATGCCTAAAAACCAGTCTAAATATTTTTTGGGTTCGGGTAATCTTCAAAACGGCTAGACCGATTTTGATAATATTTTACTACAAGGTAGCTGTCTATATAAGGAGTAATTTAGCTTAAAAAATCCGGGAATCGAACCCACTAAGGCAGCACTTTTCAAATTCTACGCAAACGATGTTTCGGGCACCAGCTAGTCCTTTAAATATATAACTTTAAAGATATAACGAATTATATCGCTTTAAGCTAAGAAGTAGTTTGACTTAACCAACGAAATAACTAAAAGTGGTTATTTCGTTGCGTTGTATGCCGTGGAAGTGGGTGCGAGGGGTATAAGAGCTAAATCCCTCTACAACCTGTTTAATGACCTTGAATTGCTCAGTAAGCTTTTACCTTGAACAAATATCCAAAGCGGCATTGCTAGGCTCGTACCAAATTTGGTTTGATATAGGGGGTTACCCAGCAGACAGGGATGAAAGGCATATAGTAAAAAATGAGCTAGTATGAATATTTTTTATTTACCATAATTTTAAAATGAATTATACAGAGTTGGTTTTTATACATTACATTCACATGTACATGTTATTTACAGAGAACATTATTTACTTTGAAAAAGTTATGTGTCTAGTTATTAATTTTAATTTTTTTTACACAATTACGATTCTATTAACGGTTAAAATATCATTGCTTGTTTTGAGTTTATTTTTCTTTAGGAGTCTTCCACTCCTCGCCACTGCGGTGACTGGAGAAGACTGAGAATGAACCTTAGATGCTGGTAAAGGAGGAGCCACAGTTGGTTGGCTGCTTGAGCCCGCAGTATTCCAATCTACAACAAAATATTGCAACATTTATTACTTATATAATAACGAATATAATATTTTCAGACATCTGACACACAACACTACCTAGTTTCAAACTAAGCAGAACTTGTACTATGAAACCTAGATTGACTGATATGAGACATTCGTAGTCCCTGGTATGTTTATCTGTAGGATTGCTGTGGTGGTGTTCAAGTAACATTTATAAAGTGACAGATGTTATCTATATTTACAATTGAAACTTTATTTTAATGTCAAGTAGCAGTGTAAGTCTCATAACAACGAGAAATTGAACTATAAATATGAAATTTATCATATTCTCAAACATCACATCGTTATTTTACATTACAGTACATTGAGTATTGCAAATAGTAAATTGAATAAACTCACCTTTCAAGAAATTACACCATAGCCACGTATTGTAAATGGCTTGTTGGCACTGACTTTTTTGATGTTGGGATTTTTGGCGCAGAAGATGATGAAACACGTCTTCGTCTGTGCTGTTCAACAGTTAGATTTATTGTGGCACGACTTACTGTGGTTTATTTTAAAGAAATCTTTATCAGTTTCTTTTCACATAAGACTCAACGGTCTAGTGGTATAGGACTTAGCTATTATTGGAAGCTTAGATTTTTGTCACAATCGACAGTCAACACGACGTAATAATAATAATAACTAACGACGTAATTTTTTTGTCAGGCAATCAGGCCCATGACACATTAGTAAAACAGATTATTTATCTTGTTACGTGTATTACACTTATTGTAATCTATAATAGAACAAAGTTACCTTGTGTGACATTGACTTAAAGATTTGCTGAATTTTAGAAGACTTTCAAAGACTGTTGGCTGGACGAAGCATTTAATGGATTACACTTAGACAATTATAAATGCTCTTACTCGACAAAATATTTAAATAAATGTGACAGCATAGTGATATTCACTAGGTCGGATTTACAAATATGCGTGTCGGAACCAGACTTTAGTGATGCCAACTGTCTACGACTAGATATTGCTACTCATACTGTAACAGCGATTTATCGATCGTCATCTTTTCAAAACATAAACAATTTTTTACATTCTTTGGAAAAAATTATAAAAAAATGTAAAAGTCAACACTGCATCTTGGTAAGTGATATCAATATTGATACAAAAGTAAATTCCACAGATAACCGAGCAGAAGAATATCTAAGATTGATGGCTCACTATGCTTATGTACCGGGACATATCATACCTACACGAGGACAAAATTGCCTAGACCACTGTTTTATCAAGTACTCTTAGCCGTCTATTGTCTGTCATTCCAATATTACAGATCATAGTAGCGTACTTTGTAGCCTTGGCTCAAATGACAACAACGAAAAATCTAAAATAACCTTTACCAAAATCAATAATGAAATCTTACATGAGGACTTAAAGCATTTTGACTGGTCGGAACTTTATGACATAACCGAAGTCACGGAAGCGACACGATATTTTATCTCTAAAATGAACAGCCTTATTGAAAAAAATAAATCTACTCAGCACTTTCGCAGCTCCAATATTATTGTAAAGAAATGGATTACGCCAGGTCTTTTAAAATCAATTAGAATTCGTGACAAATTACACATTATTGCCAAGAAAAATCCCAACAATCATGAATTACAAAATAAATATAAAACCTACAGAAATATTTGTATTAACTTATTACATGAACAAAAAAATAAATATCCTCCTAGCGGAAAATAAAAGTAGCCTAAAAAAGACATGGAGTTCTCTAAAAATGATCTGTAATCTAAAAAAAAAGTTAAAATAACAAATGATCAACTATTAAAATTAGAAGACGATGACTTAAATTCTATAAACACAGTAAACAATTATTTCAGTACAGTTGGGGTGCGTTTGGCCGAGACAATTTTGGATGAATTGAAAACTACGGAAACTAAATTAGGCAACAATACACGTCTTGCCTATAATTCAAATCAATCAGCCCACTCACTGTTTTTACAACCAACAGATGTAACTGAAGTTACTAAAATCATAGATACGCTGAAATCCAGTCGGGCCACGGGACACGATAACATTAGCAACGATATGTTGAAGCTTAATAAACATGTGATCGCTATGCCCATAACTTATATATGTGATCTTAGTTTGTCATCGAGAATAATTTAAAAATTGCAGAGGTAATACCTATCTTTAAAGCAGGTGATCCATTGGAACCGGCCAACTACAGGCCGATTTCACTATTAAGTACGGTGTCTAAGGTGATTGAGAAGGTAGTTAATGTGAGGCTTCTTAAATATCTAGAGGTGAATAGCCTTCTAGCTCCTAACCAATATGGGTTTCGCTCCGCCAGGTCCACGGAAGATGCCGTCACGGGTCTTGTTGATTTTGTAACTGATAAAATTAACGATGGACAAAAATGTGTAGGTGTTTTTCTGGACCTGGCGAAAGCATTTGATACTGTTTCGCGACCAATACTTCTGAAAAAACTAGAACTGCTGGGAGTTAGAGGACTAGCGTTACAGTGGTTTCAATCATACCTTAGCGAGCGAAGGCAGAGAGTACGAATAAGAGAATACGCAAGCGGTTATGCAGACATTGCTTACGGCGTGCCCCAAGGCAGTGTTTTGGGTCCCACTCTCTTTCTGACCTACATCAACGATCTCTGCTCCCTCAAACTGCCACAGGCTAATATTTTTACCTTTGCAGATGATACTGCCTTAATTTTCCATGCTAAGATATGGAAAGAGGTTGTTGATGTGGCTCAGGAGGGCCTTAGATGTACAGCCAGTAGGCTAAAAAATAATTTACTTACTCTCAACGCAAGCAAAACAAAACTTATAGCTTTAAGCATAAGCAAAAGATCTGCTCCAAAGGAAAGTCTAAACGTAACACTACACACATGTGAGTCTGCTAAACATCTAACTTCATTGCAATGTCAATGCCCGACTATTGAAGAAGTTTCGTGCACAAAATACTTAGGCGTAATGATCGATGAACACTTATCGTGGAAATCACATATCGATGCAGTAACGACACGTGTAAGAAAACTATCTCACATATTTAAAAAAATAATGTCTGTAGCGGAGCCGCTGCTTATTCGAGCTGTATATTTCTGTCTCTGTCAATCTATTTTGGGTTACTGTATCACTGCTTGGGGAGCGTCAAAGAAAACCACCTACTTAAGCTCGAACGCAGCCAGCGAGCTATTTTAAAAATAGCATTTAAAAAACCCTGGCGTTATCCTACCAACGCACTGTACTCAGAATATTACCTCCTTCGTGTGAGACAGCTTTATATTACCTCGGTACTTCTTCGCTTTCATAGGGTTGCGAAGACCCTTGTGCGAACCTCACACAGAACTCTTAAGTGGGACACACCAAGGGCTCGTTCTGCTTTTGCTCGTCAATCTTTTACATTTATGGGACCCTATCTTTACAACAAATTTTTCAAAAGTAATAATACTATAATAAACCTGACGTCATTCCGCCTTAAAACCACCATCCAAAAATGGCTAATACCTATGGACTATGCTGATATTGAAAATCTGCTAAATATTGTTATCTAATATTACGCGCGCACCATCTTACACCCACACCCTCAAACACACACACACACACACAAACACACACACACACACACACACACACACACTCACATACGCATACACACACACACACACACACACACACACACACACACATTATCTTATATCTTTATATGATATAAATTTTGCTTTTCCCTTAGCAACTGTACAACATACACAATAAATACATTACTTTTTTACTTTTTAATACTATCTAAAACTTACGGAAGGGACTGGACCCCACGACACAGGAAATCCTAGTGTGGGGGCCAGAGATATTTTGTTTTAGTACTTAAGTACTCATGTAATTTGTGTAAGTGTATATATATGTTGTGAACAATTTTTTGCATAAATAAAGATTATTATTATTAAATATCCTCGTTCAAGAATAACTCTGTATTCCTTTTCCTCGGTTACTCCGTTGTTGTTTATTTCTTGTTTAGAAACTTACACATATGTCCTCACAAAAGTTTATGAATTCCAAGTCCAAGTGGTTGGAAGGAACTTTCCGTAGAAAACCAAGATTTGTTAGAAATAGTTAAATCTTCTAGTAGCAATTTGAAAGAGAAAACATTTTGATTATCACAAAAACATAACTTGTCAAAAATTGAACCAACGTAAATTTAATTTTTTGTTATAGTAACAAAAACTTAGAATTTAAAAAGTGACACAATAACTAAAAGTGGCACAAGATTTTGTACATGGTACGAAAAATGTGTTCACCTTCAAAAATGACGCAGGTAATAACACAACAAAATCTTTAACGCTCCAGCAAAATATCTGTACATATATATTTTTAATTTAGATACATCGTTCATACAAATTTGACATCTGATAAAACTTCAATGGAGGGATTCGAATACATATATTGTATCAAAAGCGTTGCGCAAACTGAATACAAAAACCTTCACACATTCCATTGTAGAATTTGTATCTCTCTCTTCTCTTTGAATTATGTGAAGTCACATGCTATAAATATTGAATACACAAAGAATACACATGGTACCTATTATTTTTAGGAAAATTTTAAGTGGGAAGTTTTCCTCAGGTAACTTAGTAAAAATTTAAATATCTTCTGAATAATTTAAAAAGACTTGTGTGGGAATGGGTACTGTGTTTCCCTACTACAAAAATAAGATCCTCCGATCGCGTTAAGTGAGGCTAGGAGGGCTACAGTTCAGCAATTAAAATATACATGGTACTTTCGTCGTAGTTTATTATGTCTCGTTCATCTCGTTATCATCAATTTAAATTGATATTATTAAAGTCGTTTTCGAAACATCTAAATATATCCTACAATATTTTTTTTTTTTTAAATATCCAGAACTATTTATTTTTAACTGTTGTCATTCCGTTGTAGTTTAATTCTGCTCCAGTGAATACAGAAAAGAAAATCGTCCTTAACGCATATGCGTTGAGGGACCGCTTTACGAGGGGCGCGTGAAGTAAATTAAACAATAAATTTTCTAATGTACACTGTGTGGAACACGTACACTGTAAAACTTAATTATACAATTCTTCTCACTATGTAGACGCGTAACTTTATAAATGCTCACACTATACATAATTATATTTACACGCACTCCATTTGTTGACATTAAGGCTCACAATTAAAATAATGATAAATTTTCAGCATATGCTTACACTGGTTTCAACCAGACCCCTTAGCATAAAGTAATTTATTAGACTCATAGAACATGTAGTATTTGTTATAAATTACAATTTATAAAATTTATAAAAAAAATATTTGTCTTAAAGAATGTTGTTGTTGGAAGAATAATTTCGAATTTATCTGTGTCTGATCATAATGGATACTGAACAAGCTGTATTATGGAGGCGCATTCAACACTTTCAATTATATTTTTTACTGGCTCACAATATGTAATTTGCTTGAAGTTTTCTGCGGTTTTAATTTCGGCTTTAGTATGACATTGTTTGAAAAGAAACTACCTTATTTACGTCACAAACTAAACATATTTTAATAATTACTTGTTGACCCTCACTAACGAACCATTTCCTTGAACAACTTTTTATTAGGCTTAACATACTATTAACGCTTGACTCTCATATATCTCCATAACTTTAATAGTGTCTCTAGTCTTGGAGCCATTCATAATTTCTACATCGACACAAAACGAAAAAAAGAACATGAAATTTATAGAATAAAAATTAATGTTTTTGTTACACTCCTACTTTCTACACAAGAATTTAGCTTTACAAATTAAATAAAAAAATTAAACACTCTTTGAATTATGAAGACTGATGACTTCTTAAACCTATTTTATACAACGGCGTTTTACTTGTTGTATTAATTCAATTTTGTTGGCATTTGAGCTCTAAATTATAATTATTTTTAGTAAAAAGCTTTTATCGTTACAGTCCATTATTATTTAAACCATTTTACCATTTTTTTAAATATAAGAGTATGTAACCGTTATAAGAGTTTACTCTCAAAGAAAAAGAGAAAGAAATGCGAAAGTAAATATTTATTTCAGTGTTTGCACAAGAAAAAATCTTCAAGCACAGTCTAGAAAAGATATGGTCTCAAGATGGAACATATTGTGCAGCTCTGCTGAAGTTTATGGAATTGAGTTGCGGGTTTATCCAAATAAACATGTTCGCTCGCAATTCCACTGTAGGATTTACAACAACAAGATATTTCCTAAGATAATTCTTGCTTTTGATAATGACAGCTTTGCGATGCGATGACTAGGCGTCCACCGGTGTCGCTGCTGTGCTGCTGCCTCGTACTGTTGCCGCAGCGATCCACTGCGAGTACGGGTGGGACGGTCGAACTCGACCGTTGCACTAAAAAGGATGGTTAAGCACCACCCTAGCTTTCGACTCGAAAGGACCAATGTTTATTGATCTCTTGAACTAAGAACTACTAGAAGGGTTGGGAACAAATGAAACACCAACTGTGTTCTGATCTAGGAGCTGTAATTCTCGCTTACAAAACTTTAACATCTGCTTATATGCATATCGCGGGTAACATACCATAGCGCGATGTAGGCGTTTAATACAACGCCATCTATCGAACACAATCTTCAACTTATGATCTACATAATTATAATACTATGTTACTTTGATTTTAAACATGTATAGATTGATGAGTTGTGCATATTCCATTTATTGATCTACATCAATATTATAAAGATATAGTTACCGTTAGATAGTTCTGTCATTTCGTTAAGAAGGAGATCATGCGCTCCCGCTGCTTGGACAAAGAACGAAGAGCTCACGAAGTCGGAGTTGTGTGAGGGACATAAGAGAAGCGGATTATTAACTGAGCGAAGATTTAAGATATTAATTAAGGTAGTTTGTAGTTGCCCCGATATATATGAAATTATATAAACAGTTTTATGAAGCACCATTGATACCGCTTGTATTCGTAAAGATTGATTTAACATCGGGACTTATTTTACATCATCATCACCAGCCTATCGCCGACCTTTACTGACCGAAGACTTCCCCCATAGAGTGCCTGCCATCCCGTTCTTAGGCAGTCCGCATCCATAATATTTCTCAAGTTTATTTTTTTCTGTGATTGGTGTTCGCCTTGTTAAAAACGTTGTGTAAACTAAAAACTATTTTCCTCCATTGTATAAATATCAAAAGCGTTGTTACTTCAGCTTAGTAATTAACGAGATAAGGCTCTTTGAAATACGAACTTATTATCAAAACCGCAAGATTTTGAACGGTAATCCCGGGACCTAATATATATAAAATATTAACACAAAATTTTCCAATCCTATATTTATAAGCAAAGCCAAACAGTATTAAAATCTGGCTTTTATCCTTTTTTGTGAACCAATTTTGTTTTCTATCTAAAAGCTACTGATTGGCTTATTGAAAATTATTTACTAAAGCTAGCGCGCACCGTTGGGTGCGCGCTAGCTTTAGTTACTAAGTATACTGTAGTTGTACAGTGGAAGTTAGAATTTATACTTTTTTTATAAATTAAGGGTATGCATATAAATGTATTACAGGTAGTAATTAGTGTGATTACTAACTAAGACAGAACAGAACTAGAACATAAAATATAATAGAAATTTGACTTTTGACAACAAAATCAATAAAAACAGTAAATTAACAATCTCTTCAACACACTCAAGTGTTTGTGTGAAAATAAAAGAAATTCTTCTTCTTATTTTAGATTTACACGTTTGTTACGACAACATAGAAAAAGTTAAAATATTTAAACTACACTAACACTGTAGTTACAACAGAAATTGTAACTGTAGTTACAGCATAAAAATAATTTATTTTTTAATTTAATTTTATTTATTTAGTTCCATCACAGCTGAGCTGACAAGTACACAAAATGCTCGTAACAGGTAGAATAAGTGAACCTGTATTCATTACTGCTTACAATATACATTATGTTAATAAAGTGTGTGTTATGATTGTAGTATGTCTCAGGTCAGTATTATGTCTGTGTGTCGTTGTGTGTGTGTCGGATGTATAGATGTAAGGCCGGTTTAAAACCAATTAAACTACCACCACAACTCTATTGATAAGTTAAAAACTATGTGTAGGTTAATAAACATTTTTTTTCATTGTTTTCAAACTATATAAATAATCAATTTGATTCGGTTTAAAACCAAACTCACACGGCCTTGTGTTTGCCACGTGTTTGTGCGGTAGGTACTATTTATTGATTTTCCATAAACTTATTAAAACGAAACCTGATGTCAGGTGACCAAAAATTGCCCACAATGAAGTGTAAAACATTAAGTCCGCCATTGTAAAACTCATACTTGTGCATAAAGAATTAAAATAAAATAAATGAAACATAGTTCTTTATATTCATAGTTCTATATGCTTGTGTATAGCTGCGTCAGGCACCCTGATGCTAGTTCTTAGTTATTTTTGCCTTCTGCGATACAATCTTGATTGTTAGGTTTTTAAGAGTCGCGGTGGAGATGAAAGGGATCCAGTGAGCTGAAAGTTTCATTGTAACTGTCTGACATACTATTCAATGGTGACATTTTACTGTATTGTGTTGAGGCGAATGGGACCGCCAGTAAGGGTATATGTCGAGAACGTTTGGGACGTTAAAGTTTACACTTCCTAAGAGTTCCGGACAGTCAAAATTATTTTGAAATATATCGCATAGAAATAGCATATCTGATATTTGCAGTCTATCTTTCAGAGTATTTATGTTATGATACTCGCACGGTTTTTCATATGACTTATTTACTATGTGAGTTTTGTAATTTAAATACTTAATGAATTTTTAATTTTTTTTTTTTTTTTTTAATTTAAGCGGGGTTCAGAAGTACAAAAAATACAAAAAAAATAGTATCTACTAACTATTGCATTAGATCTTACTTACTTTTCAATATCTTAATACATAAATTAAAAGAAAATATTGTAGTTGAAATCAAGTTCTACATTTGGGGAGATGGACCAAAAATATTTTTATAATCTGATAAATCCGTTAAACCTTTGGAAATATTATTAAAGCAAATACTATCATAGTGAATACCATTGTATCTTTTATATTTTAATAAAGCTTTCTATATAAGAATTTCACACAGCTACTGACATTTATAATATCTACTATAATAGTTCATCACATCATCATCACACAGCAACAGCCTTTAATAGTCCACTGCTGGACATAGGCCTCTCCTTAGAAAGGAGGTTTTGGCCTACTATACCACGCTGGCCAGACGGGTTGGTATAGGGTTTGTGTCAAGTTTTCCTTCTACGGCAGTGCTGTTGTTCTGCGTAGTTTGATCCCTTTGTCGGCTCTTACGACACCCACGGGATGAATAGTGGTGGTGACACTTTGTATTCTTAATCCCTCACCACACGGACTATAATAGTTATCAAGTGTTTATAATTGAATCCGTAACACAAATACACCAATGCTAACAAACTTTTCGATCACTACGTAATAAAATTTGAGATGCGCTTTTAAGATGATGAAGTGTATAATAGAGATCTTGGTACATAACACAACTTTAATAGCAAAAAATGCATTGTTTCTTAGTCTACTAACTCGCATATAAAAAACAATGATGGCGGGCGGCACGGATGGCGTAGTGGTTGCTAAATCACTACGCCATTCGTGCGACCGCTAAGTCGCCACGCCGCTTACTACTACGGTGAGTGTTGTGGGTCCGATCCCCACATGGGACGACACTTTGTGTGATCAACAAATTGTTGTTGAGTGTGAATGAGTCTGGATGTTCTTTATATCCGTTTCATGTATGCTTGTAAACAGATGATATTCCTAATAGGGAGTTGTCTTCCAAAAATCTTCCAAATTCTTGCAGAAAAACACGTAAATAAAACATTTAATGCAGAATTACTTAATTATACACGTAAGAGGGTAACCGTATAAAATATTTTCTTCACTGCAGTAATAATAACGGGCAGATGTCTACCCGTTATTATTCCTGGGGGAGCAAGAAGTGCTCCCCACATAAGAAAGGGGAAGGAATGTCGATGATCCGCAGGGTGACCAAGGTCTGAGCAGCACCTCGGTGTTTTCGGTCTCGTTGGGGCACTTCGCTCTCACGAGCCCCATTTCGATGCACCAGTAGCACTTCATCGGTCGTGTTACTAGTACCTCTATCCTGACTGAAAACCAGCCCACTTGCACCCGTTAGGCATTCACAATAGCAGCAAGCAAAGCAGGCGGGCAGCGGACCCGGGCCGTGCCTAGCCGCGACGGGGAAACACGGTTGTTCCCGATTTTGACGTCGGAAATAGGACATTCCCCCGCCGTTGCTATAGCCTTGGCGACCTTTTGTTTGGGTGATCTATTCTTTCGAGTCCATCACCTGTTCATCACTAAGAAGACTTGTTGAACTGACTATAAAAGTATTTGCGACACAAAGTTAATCGAAGAGAATAATCAAACTGTACCGTTTGTGTTTATTACCTATTGAATACACGTAGGAGGCAACATACAACTGTACACAACACAAACTGTTCAGTTTGATTTATTCTGAATAAAAAAATTGTCTACATATTTGAGATGAAGGGAAAGCGTGTTTTTCGATTCATAACTTTTTTATTATCATATCTATAGTTTCAACCCCTTTTACGATGAAAACGAAACTAACGTTTTGAGGGAAAATGACAAAATAACTATGTATATTTTTCTTGTATCGTAGAAATCATACACAAATATGGTTGTATTACAGCTCTACCAACCATTTTGAAGGTAAAAAGGCGTTTATTATAACATGTGTCTAGTGTAACTGTTTTCTGCCTTAAATTTTATTCATCGCTTAACCCTCAAATGTGAGACGTTTTTGGGTATTGTGGCGGCAAGACCCGTTATGGAGGATTGGCTCGAGAGATGTCAGAATGCCCAGCGTGGGTGGAGCAGAGGCGTAACCTCGTGGTTGCCATCGGAATGGGAGTCCTCTCGCTCAGTAGTATATTTGCCGCCATGGTACGGAGCGAGAGAGAGTGGAACTCCGCCGTCTCCTTCTGCCAGCAAGTTATGCTTGCGCCGGAGTGCGCCCTTTTGGGAGCACAAAGGGAATATGGGGGTTCATACACAGGAGGGGGTCATCTACACGCCGTGGATGGCCCAAGGTACGTCGGTACCAGTGATTTCCTTTCTAGGGTATACCTGGTTCCCCGGCCACTGGTACCCGAGACGGCGTGCGGTTTTTAGTCGGTTCGAGTCCGACACAATCACCCCACGGGTGGTTGATATCCGAGAGGATTTCCGCACAGGAAAAAAAAAGATGGGAGACGTTTTGTAATGCGTGTCGCAACATCCTTGGGCCGTCACTCTAACGGGATGTGAGAAGAATCGAATCTTCTCACATCCCGTCACACTGCGCCTAAATAGGTGGGATCTGGAAAAAGTTTATTAAGACTATAGATGAGAGACCTGCGGTGACAACATTCATATAATAAAGGTTAATTTAGGAGTTATATCGTGTAATCGTGAAATCAATGGTCAAAATAAGTGGAAAATATTATTTATCATCATCATCAGCCTATCGCAGTCTATTGCTCGACATAGCCTCTCCCATTGTACGCCACTTAGATCGATTTTGGACTTCTCGCATCCAGCTCCTGCCAGCCATCTTGCGCAAATCGTCACTCCAACTAGCCTGTGGGCGACCTACACTACGTTTGCCGAGTCGCGGTCTCCACTGAAGTACTCGCTTTCCCCAACGGTTGTCGGTTCTGCGGCTAATATGGCCATCCCCACTGCCACTTCAGCTTGCTGATCCGGTAGGCTATGTCGGTGACCTTGGTTCTCTGCCGGATCACCTCATTCCTGATACGATCGTTGAGCGACTTAGAACTTGTGTACCAGCCGTATCGTAAGTGTCCACTTTGTCCACCAACATACGTGTTAAATTATTAATTTAACTTACTTCTAAATATTGTACACAAATCAAACTTAGTATAAATGTATAGTTACTTAAATGAAAATGCTATAAATTGAGTATAAATGTATGAGACTATAATTAAACGCCCTTCTAAACAAAACGGCCCTTCTAAACTTCGCGTCATTGATGAAAACACACTTTGTCTGTCAATTACACTGTGTCAAGGCGATGATGTATTTGACTGCAATGTCGGAGACCGTGGGTTGGATTCCTACACAGTGTAAATATTTGATATCTTTTCACATTGGAGTGGGTATATTTTTTGTCTACGTATTAACAAAATGCTTGTAAGTATTTCAACCAGTATTCTAGAAACCACAGTAAAACTATTCCTAGTTGTCACGATACTAATCTGTCTCTGAGATAGATATACATAATTTATCATAATAGCAACATATTTCATATTAATAGACAGTATTCTCACCCTAAATAACGCGTTGTTGTTTTAACGTTATTACAATATTCATGACGCCTTTATCTTAATAGTGTACAAACACTACATGAATTATATCTTGGGTCCTTTTTTTTTTTTTTTTTTTTTTTTTAATTTAAAGGGCTTTGTCGCTGTGCGACCACATCGCCCTGTGACAGTACGAATTTATTAGTTAACATCTAACATAGACACATCTCTACCAATTTATATAATTTCCGGGCTTCAACCGACACAGGGTTAGCCAGAACACTATTACAAAGGCCGATATTCATACCTCTCGAGACCCCTAAATGTTCCCTGTAAGTTATGTTCCTTACACATTCAAAAATAATGTGTAATATATCATCGGTTACACAGCAGTCCTCACAGTTGGGAGATGAGACTTTTCCCATTAAAAATGCGAATTTCTTAGAAGCTATATGACCTGTTCTCAACCTTAAGGCAGTTACCAAAGCTTTTCTATTAAGTTCCACGTTTTCGATCCATGGGTATTTAGACACTTGCGGCTGTATTGTACGGTACCAAATACCCTTCTCTCTCGATCTCTCATCAAAATATTCCTGCCAACACATATGACATTTCTCTTTTACGACTCTGGTGTAGTCAGTATGTAAAGGCAATACTTCTAATGCAATGCCATTCCAACATGCCTCTTTTGCTAATTGGTCCACAATATCACTCTCCCCAATACCAACATGTGAGGGAATCCATTGCAGAACAATTTTCCTACTTAGTGATTGAAAATTTAGGATTGACTCCAATATTTGATAGGCTATCGGATTACCTCGCATGTGCGAGGTACATCGAGCCAAATGTTGCAAGGAGCTTTTAGAATCAGTCAGAATCACGAATTTATCATACTTAATAGATTGAACGTATGATAAGGCTTCTGCTATAGCGATTAACTCAATGTGCATTATAGAAATATTGGAATCAATCCTAATTTTGATGCCGCAGTCGTTGAATGGGTCATAAAATGCAGCACCACCAACTCGTCCGTCCTTGGATCCATCTGTATAAATCTTATGATATCTGTCGTATCGTTGATCTACAAAATTGACACAAGTGTTTCGCAGGTCACAAGGTTTATACAAATGTTTACCTTTATTGACTGATGGGATGGAATCACAAACCACCCGCGATAAATCTATACTGCTGACCCATGTTTGCAATGAATACATCTCTAACTGGTTACACGAATGTAGCACCATCGAATCTAAGGATTGGAAAATAGATGTGAGTAAGGGACGTCGTTTGTTGGTCCAATAAGAAGAATGTGTACTCTCCGATAGTTCCTGCACACCGGTAATTGTCTTATTATTATTAAACGTTTTAGCTTTTAACCCGAATTTACAAGCCAAGTATTGCCGACGGTATTGAAGTGGTGGTAAGTGTAATTCACTCTCCATTGTGTGTATTGGAGTACTCCGGATAAAGCCTCCTATAACCCGCAACGCTTGGTTCTGGACTTTGTCGAGTTTATATAAGTACGTTTTACAACTATTGTCATATAAGAAACTACCATAGTCTAATCTACTTCGGATGAGAGATATATATAAACGTCTTACATGTTTTTGATGAAGACCCCATCCCCGTCCGACTAGTACCTTTAATATATTTACTAACTTGGATACCTTTAAGACAGTCTCATTAATATGTTTTCTCCATCTTAATGAACCATCCAACCACATACCAAGATATTTCACCTGGTTGACAGTACCAAGAGAGACGTTATCAATTTGGAATTCAATAGTATCTCTGGAATAACCTTTCCTAAATATGCAGATTTTACTTTTAGTCGGTGAGATCACAAGCCCTAAGTTTGATAGCAATGAACTCAGGTCGAGGCAGGCATTTTGTAATTGTACAGCTGCATTACCTATCTTTTTATCTGATTTGTATAAAACAAAATCATCCGCGTATTGCAAGATTTCAACATTTTGTATCTTTTTACATATGTTTGAGGTTGCTATGTTGAATAGTAGCGGGGAAAGCGGATCTCCCTGAGCTAAACCACGACCAGTCGTTCTAGATATATCGACACCATCAACGTCAACGTGCAATCGTCTATTTTTTAAATACGCCCAAAGGTACAAGCAAATCCGAGAGCCAACCCCATAGCTATCCAATACTTTGATTAAACATGCCAAGTCTACATTATTGTATGCGTTGTCTATGTCGACGAAGCATGCAGCAGTTATTAAATTTTTTGAAAAACCAGTTTGAATGTAGGAAACCAACCGTGTCAGATTATCTAAACAGGATCTAGATTTACGAAAACCTACCATATTATCTGGGAACATATGACATTTTTCAAAGTACCATTCCAATCTTTTATTTAAAATGCTGTGTAGAATTTTACAAAAACAAGAAATTAGTGATATTGGGCGTAATGCACTATCTGAATACATATCCCGACCAGGCTTCGGAATAGGTATAATTTGTACGTTACGCCACTGAAGCGGTACAAAGCTATGATTGAGAAATTGATTATATAGGGTTAATAAAAAGGATTTACCTATAGGTGGAAGGTTTGCTATCATAGAAAAGGACACGTCATCACTACCCGGTGCAGTGTCGGTACGTTTTATAGAATTTTTTATTTCTTGAAGAGTAATAGGGGACTCCAAATGACTATTTTTCGATTGAATATTAGGTTGAGGTGGACATACAAAATCTGGGGTGATATCGTTTAAGAGCTTCTCTATTTTCTCTTTGTTTATGTGTTGTAATGTATGGTGTGTATGACCTTTAATCCATTTCATTTTCCGCCAAAGTATTCTTGAGGAAGATGTTTCATCCACGGATGAACAAAATTCCTGAAAAGATTGCCCTCTGGCTAGCCGAATAGCACGCTGTGCATCTCTTATTTTGTTTTGCAGTATAACTAAGTTACCAGGGGATGGACATCGTCGCAAGTTGGCAAGGGCCAGGCGGCGCTCGGCTACCGCTTTTGATAGCTCTGCGTTCCAATAGGGTTTAGGTGTAAATTTGCTGGTTATTTGTTGGGGTATTTTTTTAAAAGGAATGTATAAATTCGCTGCTTCTTGTACGATCTTTTCAAATAAATTGTAAAATTCTTGAAGTTGTGAAGGGACAGATATTGACGATAAATTGTTTTCTATATAAGACGAATATGCCTTCCAGTTACTATTTTTGAAATTTCTTTTTGTTTTAATTTTTTTAGGGATGTGTATGCTAGCATATAGCTTAATTATCAAATGGTCACTGCCGAGATTTTCATTTGTGGGTTGCCAAGTAAATAAGGTCGCCAAGTCTGCGGAAATGAAGGAGATATCTGGTGATGATTGCTGTAAAATACCATTTACTAATTTAGTACGCGTAGCGCAACCATTATTTAAATAAATAAAGTTATGATCTATCATACAATCGTATATCTGGTGACCCCTCTGATCAGAACGACATGACCAGTTGGGGTGATGTGCGTTAAAGTCACCAAGAAGTAGCGTTTTTCTATCAGAGAGAGAAAATAGAAAGTCCCAATCGTTTTGTGTTGTACGTACCGTGGATGGACAGTACACAGAAATTATGTTTTCTATGTGTGGGCAGTTAAAAACTTTTACATGTATTAGTTCTATGTCCGGATTAGTGCAATTAGTTAAACATGTGGTGCACTGAATAGTTTTGTGTGTTAATATAGCAACCCCTCCATATCCATCAAATCTATCAGATCTAAATATGTTGTAATTACTTATACGAAAAGCACTTCCTCGCTCCAGCCAAGTCTCACTCAGGACTGCAATGTGTACCTTTTCTTGAATTAAAAGAGTTTCGAGAGATAAGGATTTCGGCCTTAAACTTTGACAATTCCATTGCATTATTACAAAATTTGTATTGACACAAGTACTATCCATAATTAACAAGGCTATTAAAAAGTGAACTAACAGAAGTACAACTCAAAATTTTTGACAATATCCAGTCTGTGCAAATTGAAACTACTTGTTTAATTTTGTATTCTAAAGAAATCTTACTAAATATAATATTTTTTAACTGTACAAGAAGTGGTAAAAAACTTAAATTTTCAAATTTGTTATTGAAAGTCTTACTATGAGTCTCTTTTTCAACCCGAGGACAGTCGTCAGAACTTGTAAACCCCGACGCCTCTTTATTCCAGTTAGTCTCCCTGCAATCTGCGGCACTGGAAGATGGGGGAGGTGGTAAAGGTGTAGGCGCTCGTTGTCTCTTTTTCTTTCTGCGTGATTGCGTTGAATTAGGCTGATCCGCGATAGAAGTAAATAGTTGAGAAAATAGGCGTTCGCTTTCTGGCCTATCGTGTTGGTTATTCACGTGTGTACTTTCCGAGACTGTGATTCGTTGTGATTGTATTTTATCTTCTTCATACAGCTTGTTAGGTCCAGTTAGTTTAGGAATCGGGCTAGGCGGGACATATATTGACAACGCTTTCCTATAAGTACAATTAAACTCAGACATTAACTCCCTGATCCTCCTCTCTTTCTTAAATAAAGGACAGGATTTTTGCAACGCCATGTGATTTCCTGTACAGTTGACACATTTGTAGGATGTAGTGTCGCAATTCTCGTGGCCTTTTGTACATTTAGGACACACAACTTTTTTTGATGGACACATTCTCCACGCATGCCCGAATTTCCAGCAGCGTGAGCATTGTGTCACTGGAAATATATACGGTTCTACTTTCACTCTCATCTGCTCAATATAGACATACCCAGGCAGTGATGAGGTTCTAAAGCCAAGGCGAATGGTTTCGCTTTCAATCCAATTGTGATTAGTGGCACTTGTAGAACTCGGCTCAATATTATTCCGTTTGTTTAGTCTTTTAACCGATACAATATCATAATCACTCGATAAACATTTTAAGATATCTGCCTCTGAAAGATCTAACTCCACATTTTTAATAATTCCGTAAGAGATTCCAACCTCCGAAGTTTTTTGGCTTCTCCATCCTAACTCCGTAAACTCTTTGCACCCAATAAAATCGTCAGCATCAGTTGCGCATTCAAAAGTTATTAAAATTTTATTTTGGTGAACGTATTTGATGCGCTCAATTCCTTTTATATTATTTTTTGTAAACAATCGGGCGAGTGCGAATTGTTTAGGCAAAGCTGTATTGTGTGTAACAGACACTTGAAATTTATCTTGCACTTCCTGACTGTCCCTACGAACCACTTTATTCCTTCTATAAACTGTATTCCATTCCTCTGATGAGTTATCCTCTCTTGTCCTCTTGTTTAATCTGCTTTCTTCTACCTCCTCATTTGCTTGTATTCGGTCACTGCATTCCATTCTGTCCTCCGTTTCATTCACAAGGTTAGTACTGTTGACACGCGTCATTTGATATTCGACCCTATCCTCGATAGCATTAGAGCGATCACTCATCGCGCACGAGCGGCGCCCCGGCCCTATCGGTCGGGAGCACGCTTATCGCAGATTTTATTATTTTACTATGTACAGCAGCGTTAAATACACGACCTAATGACACGAGGTGGCACCGGCGAGTGATCTTGGGTCCTATCCGTTCTTTGTTTCAAAGCAAATGATAACTATGCCCAAGACAAACGTAGCTTTATTATATACAGTAAGTACGTAATAAAGTTCTTGATCCTTTGACTTAACTTGTCTGTCTTTCAGTTTTATTATTCACAAGCCGTTCGCTGCAGAGACACTCGTGCGGTCATAGCGTGACGGTGACGGTAGATATCAATATTAGATAACCCGATGGTAGGGTAGAATATTAATATCAAATAATATCCATAGCATTGCAAAAACCATAATCTTGAATAGAAAATAAAAAATGTTTCTCTAAACTTAAGATGGTGTAATAACTCAAAGTACAGGTACCGTAAAATGTATCTTTAACCGACTGTTCGAAAAGGTTTTCTGTTCTCTTGTGGGCTAAGTTGACAGTACAAGGAAACTCGAGTAGTAGCCAGGTTTTGTTGAATAGTGAATAATAATAATGTTAAATACAAAAGTATAAAACGTGATGATTACCGTACCGTAAAGTAATTTCGTTAATGCGTTGTGTCGTTCAGATATTGTATTTAGCTATGAAAACTTTATCAAAGATAAATCATATATGTACTACCAATTTAAATGAAAAATTTATAATAATAATAATAATTAATCTCTTTATTGTACACCAGGTATAAATATATAAAGATTAACTTAAGCTAGGTTAGACAGGTACGGCGGCCTTATCGCTCAGAGGCAATCTCTTACAGGCAACCTTGGTATGAAGAGAAAAACATAAATGCAAGAAGGTGTAGGGTAGTGGCTGGTGTACTAAGAAAATACGAGTAGATTAGAAGAGGAAATCAATGTAGCATCTATATAAATATAAAAAAAAGAAAGTGATAATTACAAAATAGTAATAATGAAATCTTTAAATCGCACCAGAATCATGTAACACGACGCGTAAGTCAACGACATTGTAAACTTCACGGCGGATGATTATATATACTATTCATGTAAGTTCATACATAACAAGGTCTCATCTTCAAATATCTTAAGACTAGTCTGGCGTCTAGACATGAAGTTCGTCTATTTCTGAAGCAATCAAAAGCATTACATATTCAGAGTACGCAATGTGATACTGAATGACTTTCATTTACTTCGAAAAAATGTGACCTCAATATCTACTAAATATCTGTGCCACATTTTACGAATTCAGGAAAAGGAGAAGTTTTAAACTACAATGCCTCAACCGAAACATGTAAATTAAACAAATAAATGTAGACTGGTATGTAAGTGTGGTGCCGAGAGATGAACGGAATAATGTCAACAGATTTTAATGTATGGAAATTGGCGGGTATATACAAAGAAGATAAAAAAAGATGGGTGGACTACCTAAAAGGGATATGGATACGGTCAGAAAGGAAGTAAACAGTGAAAGGATGAACAATAGATTGGAATGGAAGAAAATAAATTTGATTAAATAGTGGAATATCTTTTTTTATATCTTTTTAAAAACATTAGGGTACCTAGGTTTTCTGCTAGTACTGTTGTTAGTTTCTCTAGGTAAGCTTAGTGCTTGCGTTATAAGTGGGTCCACTTTGGTAATGCGCTGGACTGAACTCCAATGTTCGATCCCGAAATCACTCTGCTGCAAAGCCCGAGCCTTTACATTACTGGCGCTTAATAATAAATGTATTGTTATTAAAAATGGTAAATATTTTTGTAAATTATCTACTATAGAAATACACTTGTAGTTAAAAAAGACTGTAGCTAGAGTTATAAAAATATCGAATTAAAAAATATCCAGAATAACTTTTTTAGTTGTAAATTCAGAATTTGAGATTACATTAATCGAATAACGTTACTCAAATACTGAGCCACAAAATAAAGTTCTAAAAAAGACGAAAAGTCTTTGTTAGAAGATTCCCTTAATAACTTACGTAATTAGATCTTTAACATTTTCTTTTGAGCCTTTTATTATTTTTTTGAAACAATTTCTATTAATCGCCAAGACCTTCCATGAAAGAATTAAAATATTTAACATTATACACTTCGAGTTTCGAAGGGATTTTTCAACACATAACGACTGTTATAGGGCAATACAAGAGAATGGTATGTTAAAAATAATCATTACATATTACCGCCCGAAAGACCTGAGAAACCTTTAGGGGCTATTGAATATTTAGAGCGAAAAATCCAGCGAGTGTTTTGCCCACATTTTCATGAGTGAGCACAGTTGAATATTTAGATACACACTCAATACTGCTTAGTCTTTTTTGATGATATTAAACACGGTAACATTTTGTCTTTTATACAATTAGACTAGGAAAGCTAGTCTGCCCTACAAAATTACTAGTATAGTATTCAGTACTTTCCCTACACATATATATATATTTTTAACTATGACACATCATAAACGTCTTAAATTGTTTCGTAATATAAGCTTTACATTTCTTTATGAACCATTTCAAAGAGTTTATTGTCAAGTATATGTGAAAATTGTGAACATATTATTTATTAGAAGCCCTTCCCTTTGTTTTTTATCAGAATTCAAGCGAAGATGTTAATCACTTATTCACGTAATATTCAAAACTCTGTACAGTGAATAGTTGCCGGGTATAACTGTTAGTTCAATGTACGAAACGTGCATATTAAAGCTGCGAATGAGATTAATAGAATTTTAAATCAAGGATCAAACAGGATTGAGTAAATGAGTTTAGTTTTTTGCGTAGATAGTAGCTTGTAACAGGTGGTAATACAGCAGCTACACAGATGTGTGGCTGTTGTTTTAACTACCTGTTATGTAATGTAATGTTTTTGTGTAATGTTAAGTAACTTTTTTATGTTACTTTTTTAGAATCAGTACCTCAAAAGAAAAACACGTAACCCTTATAAGATCACTTTTTGTCCGTCTGTCTGTACGTCTATCTGTCAAGACCCTTTATCTCAGGGATGCGTGGAGATATCGAGTTGAAATTAAAACCATATACTCAAATCTACAGTCCCTTGAAGCTGTGAAAAAATCTAACTTCTAAGTTAACATAAAAAAGATACGGGCGCTTTTGCCCGTTTACCTAGAACTATACCCGTTTACCTAGAACTATGAACTTTGGTAAGTAACATCTTCTTATACTACAAGTACATTAAAAAAAATCTGAAAACTATAAATTTGTAATTAAGTCTTCAAAGAAAGAAAGGAAAAGAAAAAAAAATTTGGTACATTACAATTTGACAAATTGATATAAGGTAATACCCACCCATAGTAGGGCCCACTAAACTAAAATCATGCACCCTATTTATAAAGTGAAAGGATCTACTTTGCGAAAAACTGCGAGACTCGATTCCTGAACATTTTTTTACTTACAAACTGTACGGAACCCTCGGTGGGCGAGTTCGACTCGCACTTGCCCGGTTTTTTTTTCTGTGGCACGAATGTATTATTTTACGATGTACTCTTTAACATAAAGTAGGCAATGGTAAACAGAATGTTAAAAAGACTGATTGGACATCGACTGTGAGGATTAATGGAGCACTTACTCATAATAGTTAGTTATGTCATAAATACAAAAGTGGAATGGTTTCTATGTGACACATAGACACAGACGTTCAGAAACATACTACGCATATTACTTGCTTTTTGCTTCAGGGGTTTAAAAGCCGTTTAACTACTTAAACGATCTGTTACGCAAGCCTCGGCGAAGGAAATTTGAAAAAAAAGTATTTGGTAATGTGATACTGGATTTTCGGCCTCATCTTCAAAAAAGAAAGGCCCAATCACGCCGCCTGACCCAAATCCGCACGAGACAGTTGCTCGTTGTGGGTGCATTTGTTTCTCATGGATTGCATGAGGATTTTCTGAGCCCAAAATTCCACAATTTTGTGTAGCCAAAAATTGGCATCGACTTCACTTTGCTCCATTACCCATTGAACGAATTGCCATAGTCTTCCATGGCTTTTCCTGGTTTGCTGGTTTGAGCACCTGAGTTAGCTGAATCGTGTACGTAATAATCTTGTACATGAAGGGGCCTCCCCCTTCATGTACAAGATTATCTTGTCTGTCTCTATCTCTTATCTTTAATCAAAATTCGCTGCGTAGTGCTTCGTGAAATTTGAAGTTGTTGAGAACGATGCGGAATTGATGTTTTCGGATTTTCGGCGACCCTCTCGTTTACAGCAGCAATTTTTTCAAGAGACCGACCGGTACATTGACGCAAAAGATTCTTAATATCTATAATCGAACCAGTTTCTTCAAATTTTATGACCACTCTTCGAATGGTTGACACATTAGGTGCACTTTCCAGGCTGAAAATTTGGCGAAGTTTGCGAGCGGCTTCAGCGTAACTTTCCCCATTTTTGTAATGAGCATCAATTATAACGCGTTGTTCTTTCGAAAAGTGCTCCATTTTTAATCATCGGAATAAACATTGCACAAAAAAAAAAAAAGATTCTAAATTTAAAATAATAATAAAAAAATAAAATGATAAATGAAGCTAATAAAATAGAAGAAACATACGTTTCTCACATGCGAACAGTAAAGTATGGTGTGGGACAAGGTAGTGTCCTGGGCCCCCTGTTATTTATCCTATATATTAATGATTTGCCTAAAGTAACCACTCATCCTGTTACATTATTTGCGGATGATAGTACAGTTGCCATTGAATGCAAAAATGAAAACGAATACAAAGCTGACATAAATACTACATTATTGAATATTATAAACTGGTTAGATAATAATAATTTAAAGATAAATAAAAATAAAACTAAACTAATACAATTTACTCAAAGAATACCAACATTTAAAGATTTGGAAATTAACTATAATAATATTGAAATTGGCCAGGTTACGACGACCAAATTTTTGGGACTAACCATTGACCATAATCTAAATTGGAAAGCACATACAGAAGAACTATGTAAAAAAATCTGCAGTACAGCGTTTGCGCTATTCAAACTTGCACCTGTGCTTAATATTGATGCCTTACTCACAGCATATCATGGAGCTACTGCTTCGTATCTCAGATATGGTATAATATTTTGGGGCAATTCTACAAATAAAGAATTAGTATTCAGAGCCCAAAAAAGGTGTATACGAGCGATGTTTAATCTTAAAATTCAAGATAGCTGTGAGCCTTATTTTAGACAATATAAAATCCTGACGTTACCTTGTCTGTACATTTTTGAAGCCGCGACTTTTACAAAATCAAATCCAGAACTTTTTGAGACCCTTGCGGAAGCGGTAACTCGTAACAGGAGAAAAAACACCCAAAATAGATTACGATTGCTTAAAGCAAATACAGCACTACTACATAAGAGTATTTACTGCATGGCACCAAAAATTTATAATAGGTTGCCCGATGAACTAAAGATCTTGAATAGTTATCTTTTCAAAAAACGTTTACATGACTTTCTAGTTAGTAAAACCTATTACAAAATTAGTGATTTTCTCGAAGGTAAATAATATAGCTAGACAATCAAATTTATCTTCTGGACATACATATTGTTGACATTTTATTATTATTTTATATTTGATTAATATTTTTTTTGTTATTAGTTTGTACATGATTATAATTTTATTATTTATTATTATCAATTTTTAGACATGATTGACATATTGACATTTTATTCCTGTATTGACATGCCCTGATATAATGAATTTAATTATTTTACTTATATATTATCCTGAAATACTTGATTTTCTGATTGTTTCTTTGCTATCAAATTGTACTGTTACTTTTTTATTTTTAGAATGCATTGGAACTATCTATTGTAATTGACCTAAAATATTTTTTTAAAATGAATGTACTCGTATACCAATTTTAAGTTGATGCATGTACCTATTAAAAAAGAAAAAAAACAATTTGCATGCCAGTTAAGGTAGATTAAGGAGAACGATTTCAAATGTAATGTTAACACCACTGTATACCCTTGATCAGCAAATAAATATTATTATTATATTATTATTATTATAAAAAGTGCACTCTTACTGAGACACCCTATATTTATTTAATTTGACGTCATTTTACAAAGTGGTTAAAGGTATTATATCAGTCTTCTGACATTAAGAGAAGACCAAGCAAGGTGACAGTTTTTTTAAACGTCATCTACATCTGCGTCTTCCATGTACGAGTATTTGTCTTTATCAGAAAGTGTTAGTTATCGAGTTATATCACAATGTTAGCTATTACAAAGAGCCCTCGGGCTTTCTTGATTTAATCTAACGTCTTTTAATATTCAATCTCATTTTGTTCACTTTTGTTTTTGCTTAAATTTTTCATGCCCGGGAAAAAGTGCCCCGAAGCGGTAGCAAATTGTTTAGTGTAAATTAACATTTGATTTGCTTCGTTTACATTCATAAAGAGTCTATAAACTTAGAACAATTACTATGAAAATAGATTCGATATTTCTTTTGAAGTTAAGGGAAAACATACATTTACATAAAGGCCTTTGAATTCAACCAGAACTGATCCTGTTAATGAATTAGAACGGCTTTTAAACCCCCGAAGTGAACAGCTAGTTATGAGTGTAACGTGTGTATCGATGTGCCTGTGTATCAGAGTATGCGTTTGTCTGTATTGCCTGTCAACGAATGATGACATTTTTAATTTCATAGAATACAAATTGTCACCACCCCAATTCATCCCGTGGGTATCGTAAGAGCCGACTAAGGGAGCAAACTAAGCAGGACAACAGTACTGCAAAGAGAAGGAAAACTTCCAACCCGTCTGGCCAGCGTGGTATAGTAGGCCAAAACCTCCTTTCTAAGGAGAGGCCTATGTCCAGCAGTGGACTAGTATAGGCTGTTGATGATGATGATGTTTATTTCGTTTGTTTTTTTTTCTGAAATTTTAGTCAATGTTTTACCTATCTTAAATAATTAACAAGACTAAGTACGATGTAACGTTTATGATTCTAAATTAAAGTCTCTTAAGGCTTAAACACTCCCATTCCATTATTGACGGCGTCTTTGGGAGAACGTAATTAGCTACTTAATTCATCAAACGCAAGTACTACAAAGCCGAGCCTGTTAAGCTCGATGTGATTAAACTGCGAAACTTATAATTACACCGGAATGATTAATATACTACATCAACGGGCGCCATTCATCAAGATAGATTAAAACCGAAGTATCGGAAAGAAAGTTAAAGTTCGATAATGTTTAAGTTCCTGTTACAACAAGACTAATTTTATTTAAAAATGTGACATAATAATTTGTTCTTATACTTACTTATAAAAGACCCGCTGGTACTAAAGTATTTAATTGCCAACATGTTTTTCTGTCGTAGCGTCGCATCACCTTGTTTCGTCGAATATGTCGATTAGCATCATTGGTAAAAGGGCCGGCACTTAAATGTTACACTTAAATTTTCACGGCAAACTTCCAAGCATATAGATTTTTAACAATTATCGTTATACTCGTATATATACAAAACCATATCAAATTCTACACCTAAATCGTCGTCGTGAATCACTGTCTCTTGATAAAAACTGCATCAAAATCTATTCTGTAGTTTTTGTGTTTATTGCGAACAGACGGACGCGACGGTGCACGGCGACGGCGGTTTACCTCTACATATTGTAATGATAAACCTAACACCGACGCGGAGGCCGCTTTACTCCTAGCAAAGGCGGTTTTCCAAAATACACAGGTGAGTTAAACCCTTTGTCGGTATAAATATGAATAGCAATTATAAAATACTCTCATACTCTCTAAAAACATAAATCATGGCCTAAGACCACCGTTACACGATATAATATATGTATATTACACTCATTTATTACTACTTTGTAGTAATATCGACTATCTTCGAATTCACTGACATCAGTCTAGGAATGGAAAAGTGCAACCTGCGAAACAAATTAAACCGGCCTGTGATGTTCGCTTTAACATTAAATTTTGTAAACTGTAGTCCAAAAATATCTCTTGAAGATACAAAACTTATCTTTGATTGTTTTTGGGATCTCAGTGATCACGAAAAGCAACGGTTTTTTTTAGGTAAATATACCAAACGTTCCATGCAAAAAAGAATTTTAAAACAGAAAGAATCTAATTATACACTGCAAATAACTTTAAAAGAAACCAGCCATAAACCTGTAAAAGTGTGAAAACAATGTTTTAGAAAACTTACGCTTCTCTATAAGTAATCAGTTTGTACAGAGTGCTCTTGATAAATATGACAGAACTACGGGTAACTGCAAAAAAGATTTCAGAGGTCATCATAATAATAAAAATAGGGTTATTACAGGCATCACAATAAAAGGTGTGATCATGTAAACTCGTTTCAACCGGTAGAATCAGATTACACGAGAAAAGACTCAAGCAAAGTTTACATAGCTGATTTAAGCTGTTTAAGTTGTACCAGACTTGGGCAGAAAAGAATAATATTGTAGAGAGAATACAGATAGTGCGCCAGTACCGAGATATCATAAACAAAGAAATGAAAATGTTCCAAAAAAATATCAGTGCTACATATGTACAGGATTTAAAAATCCATACCTTTACAAACCAATGGAGTAGATCAATACACTAAGCATATAAAACATAAAAACATAGCGAGATCTTTGAAAAACTTAGATAAAATTGAAGCCTTCTCTAATCCTGAAACTGTATCTTCAGCAACGTTTGATTTCCAGAAAATGTTGTCTACACCAACCAAAGAACCTGTAATTACCTTATAAATATTTACCAAGTTTTGTATTCCAAAAATGTCCGCAGTATGTCCCAAATTTAAAAATTTCGCTAAGGTATCGCTAAGGCAGCGCTTTTCACATTCCACTCAATCATATGCAATTTATACGAAGTTTTAGTGATCTGATTGATGTCAGCTTCCAATGATGTCTAGTTATATATTTATTTTTACACTGCTGTAGCTTCAATACACCTAGACTTCCCACTGTTTCTTCTTACCTACTGTCGATTTGTCCATCCAAGGGTTGACTGTGAGAGATTGCGTCAGCGAAGCAGATATACGAGTCTGTGTTATTTTCAATTCTCACTCCACCGATAAAAGAGATAGCACAAATGCTAAAATTAGCATAGTGTTGTTTTTATATCTAAATATTTTATTTTCTAATCCTGTAATCCTGTAATATGCATACTACACGATATTCTCGAAAAGCTATGCTAACATTTTTAGGAGTGGTATAGAGAGATAAATTATTTTGATCGTAATTGGTGTTGTTGACGCTATTCTTGTATTATGGCTTGCTGTTTGATCACAATCTTACTTGAAGGTACTACTACTACTACATGCAGTACTAGGTGACGTAATTTATGAAATAAATTACTTTAATAGGAGATATGAATTCACTTGTAACTAAAACCTTTTTCTGGAATCACAGAAAGTGAATTCGAAGATAGTTGATATTACTACAAAGTAGTAATAACTGAGTGTAATATACATATATTATATCGTGTAACGGTGGTCTTAGGCCATGATTTATGTTTTTAGAGAGTATGAGAGTATTTTATAATTGCTATTCATATTTATACCGACAAAGGGTTTAACTCACCTGTGTATTTTGGAAAACCGCCTTTGCTAGGAGTAAAGCGGCCTCCGTGTCGGTGTTAGGTTTATCATTACAATATGTAGAGGTAAACCGCCGTCGCCGTGCACCGTCGCGTCCGTCTGTTCGCAATAAACACAAAAACTACAGAATAGATTTTGATGCAGTTTTTATCAAGAGACAGTGATTCACGACGACGATTTAGGTGTAGAATTTGATATGGTTTTGTATATATACGAGTATAACGATAATTGTTAAAAATCTATATGCTTGGAAGTTTGCCGTGAAAATTTAAGTGTAACATTTAAGTGCCGGCCCTTTTACCAATGATGCTAATCGACATATTCGACGAAACAAGGTGATGCGACGCTACGACAGAAAAACATGTTTTAAAATTATTTTTTGCATGGAACGTTTGGTATATTTACCTAAAAAAAACCGTTGCTTTTCGTGATCACTGAGATCCCAAAAACAATCAAAGATAAGTTTTGTATCTTCAAGAGATATTTTTGGACTACAGTTTACAAAATTTAATGTTAAAGCGAACATCACAGGCCGGTTTAATTTGTTTCGCAGGTTGCACTTTTCCATTCCTAGACTGATGTCAGTCTAGGGATGCAAAAGTTGTTGTTGATTACCTGAATTTAATAGTTATTTACGCCTAGTATCAATCCACTTGTCTTTTTTTCTCAATCGCTTTTTTTGACCTATAAATACTAAACTGACGTCGTTTTCTACTGTTTAACGAGGAAAGTTTGTTTATTGAAGATAGACAACTTGAAAGTGACATACTCGATAGCCTGTCTCAGTTCAGTGAGCAGATATTTTGATTTAACTCTGATAATGGCCGTGGTGAACTTGAAGTAAATGAATTGTATTCTGATAAGAGATTCAGATGAAATTATTTTAATATCTCTAATTTGAAATTCAGATCGAAAGTGAACAGATGTAACCGACCTAGAGTGTAGTGTAGAGAACAATAAGAAGTAACAAAGGTAGATTCTCACTAACATTACATAAATTACTAATTTACTTATGTAAATTGAGACATTTACAAATAATCTCAATGTAGAAAAAGCCTTATGGCAGATAGTCGTTTATGCGTCGTTTTATAATTTAAAAAAAAAACAATAATAAACTATTCAATGTTACAACAAATGAACATGACTTAACTTCAAAATAACAACAATATTATACTATTATAACATATAATACGTACCTGAATCAGTGTCACGGTAGTTATTAATAAGTTTTAATAGTTCGTCTCGATTCATAATATCGCATTGTCCTCTCGTTTTGCCCAAATTCACTAATAATTTACGTCTTTCCATGTCTACTGTAATGTACTCTAATTGTATACTATTATGATAAGACTTTCACAGAAAGCTTAACATGTAACAAACAAATATTGTACGCGCCCTGCGTAAAAAGGGGATTCCCGCCCAGGACAATTAATTATGTTTTGTGCTTTTATCAATTATAAATACACAGAATTTAGAAGTTATCAGTCGCTGGTTTATACAATACAGGCTTTGTCTAGTTTTGGATCAGGCTGCCATATGTAGGACGTGTCCAGTAATTTATATTAAACAATATGAAATATAATATAAAACAAAAAATGGTTGAGATTGAGAATTGTTTTTTGTTGTCTTCGGAGACCCATCGAGTCTACTTAATAATTCCTTGATGATTAACCGGTATCCCTTCGGATCTTTAAGTATGAGAAATCGAATAAAATATCGGCACCTTTACGGTCGGGCGTCGCTACGATACATTAGTTTTCGTATAGAATTGTTTATACAAAATCTGCTGCCGATCCGTCAGCTTATTAAAAACATTAGTCCTAAAAAAACACCACCGATACGGGACGCCGAAGCTATCACATCTGTTCACATCACATTGTTTTATTACGAGGAAATTTTTTTTTAAAGGCTGAGAGTAAAATACGAGTACATATTGAATACTACGACAGTGACCCAATTAACAACATTCCGTTACCGCCATAAAACATTTTTCTTTTAATTGAGGCACAGGAAAACACTCGCCGTTAAGCTTTAACTTTAGAACAATCCTTTTGACAACTTCACCTTAATGCATAAATAATATTATGTAAAAAAATAACATAAAAATAGTCAAGGTTAAAACAGAACAAAAGAAGATGAAATATTGGCATCTGCTCAAGAATAACTAAACTAGTCTTAGTTTTATCTAACTAATGGGCACAAACATTATTGCCACACATTTATAGTACTTACACACATTGCATTAATCCCTGAAACTGCTTCAAAAACAATTTGGGATGAGTTCAGATTAACTAACTTTGAAACTACCGTCACTGACAAACTCAGCGACTCTGTGTGAGTCACTTTGTGCACTGTTTGAAATGTTCGACAATACAAAGAAATGTAAAACATTTAAATTTTGTTAATTCCCTATATAATGTGAGTTTACACATACAATTTAACAGATTTATGTAAAACTTGGAAAGTATCTGATCTATATAAGTGCGTATAGTTTTCAGAAAAACGGTGTTTACTTAAGGTATTTTATGTTGATATCCCATCCCATCTTACTATAGGCGTGCAAGTTAATCATATGTATTGAACTAAGTGTTGTTGATAATTTTATACTAATATATTTTTATTTTGTCTCTGGTTATAGATTATCAGTTTTTTTTCATTTGAATTTTTTTTAACGTAACGATTTCACTCCCGCAATAAACATTTGCTTACAGTGTTCTATGGTTTATGATTTTTCGTCGTGTTCTCTATAACAAATTACGTTTCTTCGGCCGTACTCATATTTCTACGTACGTACATCTCTCTCTCCTATCATTTCATTAAAGTCTCTTTATATAAGGAGGTCCAATGCCAAGGGCAAGATTTCCATGGTTTCACTGGAAAGCAACGTTATTTATACTTCTTTATACTTCGTTATTTTCTTTGTAATCGTTTGAATAATCTAAATAAACTAATCGGTTTGTTTAATACATGGCAAATAATTGCGGAAAATAGACCCGCCTTGAAGTATTTAATTAAACAAAACGTTGTTGGAAGAAACAAAATTAAATAGCATCCCTCATAATATACTGTCTAAGAAAGCCCATTATCTCCCCTCGCAAATACATAAATCTGTAAATAGGATTTCATAGTGTCTGTAGCATTGCTACGATTTTACGTAGCCTCGTAGAAGTAGTAGCTCCGTAAAGGTGTAGGAGTATAGGCGTAGTATATCCAAAATAGAAGCACTTGAAATAGAATCAGTAGAGCTTATTTCTAGCATTCTAGCAACAAAAAAATATTTTACTTTACTGACAGGGCCAAATGTTCACTATTTTTTTTTTTTTATGTAAGAGGGGGCAGACGAGCAGACGGGTCACTTGATGGAAAGCGACTACCGCCGCCCATAAACGCTTGCAACTCGGGAGTCACACACACGTTGTCGGCCTTTTAGGATTAAAGTCATTTGATTTTGTATTTGTGAATGATAATCTTTTAATTTTAAAAACCTCGAGTCTAAGTAACAAAACACAAAAGTAGGACAAAATCCCCCAAGAAACTAGTAAGGAATTTATTTACAACTTGAAGCACACACTAGGACAGCACAAAGATAAACATTAACATTCTGTACATTTTATTAAAAGTGTTGTAAAAACAAAACGTTTTTTGCCAACAATATTCGTTGCTAAAAAAATGTAGAATGAATTATCTGGTTACAAAAAAAATCTGGTTAAAAATCACAAAAAAGACAAAGCATTAAACGGGTCATGAAGCTTGGGTATAATTAGTTTCTTGTTACTCAACCCCACCCAGATTCGCCTTAACGATCTCCTCTGTCAGTCTCCTCTGTGACAAAACAATTGATCGTGTTCATCACACCATTATTTTTGTCATGGGTGTGGCGAATTCTTGTCAGTCAGAATCGATATATAATCGATCGAGAACCTACTAGATCGACTAGTTAGAATATTGATATGAGTTAATGTTGATGTGCTGGGTTTATTTAGCACATAAGCAGAGTTATTGAGAAATAAAAGCACTTTTGTGGAATCTTTAATAAAGACTTTTATTATCATTACTCACTATACTCACGACACGAGCAAAACGGGACAATAAATAGGTATAGAGTAAGACGACAATTTTGTAGACATTACCACAGACAATAATGAAGTATCATAGAGGTGTGTTCTGAATATAGTAAATACATATTTCAACAGTTAATGATATAATGTTTACAGAAATATTTTTTCAATAAAGAAATTAAGATAAATTTATGTAGGAATCACGACAGAAACCTTCGGTCCTCTAATAACCTTCTTCTTCGTTGTCCCCCCCTACACGACTGAGTTTGTTGGCTCATCCTTTATTGTGCAGTCCATTCTTCTCTGGAATGACCTTCCCCTCGAGGTCAGGATGGCCACCAACACTTTCTCATTCAAAACTAAAGTGTATTTTGTAAAACAACTGGCAG
Organism: Arctia plantaginis; assembly: GCA_902825455.1. Lineage (NCBI taxonomy): Eukaryota > Metazoa > Arthropoda > Insecta > Lepidoptera > Erebidae > Arctia > Arctia plantaginis. The sequence continues at coordinate 1,111,489 of CADEBD010000283.1, read as the reverse complement.
AATCAACTGACTTATGATTGTCATCCACTATTATTAATGGTATTTATTGAGGTATGTATGTATTTATGTAAATTTATATGTATTTATGCATATGTATGTACGTATGTATTATGTGTATGGGTTCTAGTATATGACAGGTTTATGTACGCGTATTTGTTATTATAACTACTATCAAACTTTAACCAAAATGCACCTACTTCCTGTTCTCTCTGCATCACCCAAAGGTTGACTGGTAGAGAACGCCTTAGGCATTAAGTCCGCCAATGCACCAAAGTGCATGATGTAGAAATAAATAAATCACTTATAATACAAAATCATCTCATTTAATAATGTGCCGAAAAATCCCAAAATGAGTATTCAATCACAGTGCACGACTATGTTAAAGAAATACACTAGTTTGCTAAAGACATAAAGAAAATACGTTGAAACGGTACTCCTGCTAACATTTTATGCTCAACTCATTTTATAAAAACAATTATTACGAAAATGGATTGTATGAATAATAACTTTGATGTAATTAATCATTCTGGACATAAAATTGATATTTTTAGGGTTCTGTACCTGAAAAGGAAGAAATGGAACCCTTATAGGATCACTTTGTTGTCCGTCTGTCTGTCCATGTGTCAAGACCCTTTATCTCTGGAATTCATGAAGGTGTCGAGTTGAAATTAAAACTATATACTAAGGTCTACAGTCCCCGAAACTGTGAAAAAATCAAACTTCTAAGTTATCATAAAAAAGATACTGTCGCTTATGCCGCAACAAACGTATATTTCGGTACTCCCAAGGGAATTAAAATTTATAGGGTACTTGCCGTTGACCTTGAACTATGAAATTTGGGAAGTAATATCGTCTTATACTATAAGTACAGGGAAAAATCTGAAAACTATGGATTTGTAATTAAATCATTTAAAATATAATCACTATTTAAAGTACGTAATCAATAATTGAGGTAAAACTTAACTTATAAAACACAATAATATAAGTAATTAAAGGTTTTGGAAACTTAATTTCGCAAAAAGCTCGGGGAAAACACTGCGAAGCGATACCTGAACTATTTAATATGATATGTACCTACAAATTTGTACAGAACCCTCGGTGGGCGAGTCTGACTCGCACTTGTCCGGATTTTTTAAATGGTAATATGAAATTCTTTGTACCAGACGATGTAACATTATTAATAATTTATGTACCCATAATTGGAAAATTGGACGGTGGAAAGTCTCTCAAATTTCGGATAAATGTTTAATACAATTTTATAGTGGTAAATTTCAATAGCTTGACTTAAATTCAATTAATGTATTTGTAGAGAGATGAAAAGTAGACTGAAATTTCATGATTAATTGACAGTTGATACATTGTTCAACATGAAAACCTATTTTCTTAGACAAAAATATATATTATTAAACATGTATAAAAATATATATACAGAGATATTGACCTGATGAATTTGAAGTGTTACAGAACATTAAAAAAGTTGAGATTACGGACGTTGAGTACGTTTTGATAACGCGCGTTCATAGCGCACGAATTTTGTTCAGTATACAAAAACCCTTCGCAGAACGACCTCCGTCCTCCATAAGCGCAGGCCTGGGGGTGACAGGTGAGGCCATCTGTCACCCTAGCAGAAGCAGGCCGGGGTGGCGGCGAGCGCGTTGCGTAGCGCGCTCGCTTCCAGGGAGCACAGGGAACATGGGGTTCCCACACGGGGGGGGGTCGTCTACTCGTCTGTAGATGACCCGAGGTATGTCGGGGCACCAGGGACTTCCTTTCTAGGGTATACCTGGTTCCCCGGCTAATAGTACCCGGCGAAGGCGTGCGGTTTTAGTCGGTTCGAGTCCGACATGCCACCGACAGGTGGTATCCGAGGGGATTTCCGCACGGAAAAAAAAAAAAAAAAAAAAAAAAGCATACAAAAACCCAACGATCACGATGGGTCTCACATTACTCAGGCCTTTCCTTAGAAAGGAGGTTTTGGCACGCTGGCCAGACGGGTTGGAATAGGGTTTGTTTCAAATTTTCTTTCTCTTTGCAGTGCCGTTGTCCTGCGAAGTTTGTTAAAATAGTCGGTTCTTACGACACCATTGGGACGATTAGGGCTGGTGACACTCTGCATTAATAATACGTCACCATACGGAAAGTCAGATAAAGCACTCTAATTGATAGACGAATAAATAACTCAGTACTAAACTCCTCAAAAATAGACTTGTAGAAGATATGGCTAGTTAGTTGCGCTCAAAAACTTCTCCTATGTATTAACATTAATTTAAAATTTCTTGAGTGTCGCTAATGAAAGAGATTGATGGATACGTTTTGTATAGCCTATGAAAGTGAAAAGAATATCTATGATCAATTAGGCCTTACTAGGCAAGGCATCGATCCGGGGGGGACCTGAAATAACATGGTCCGGTCCTCCTCGGAATAGGGCGCCCGCCTGAGTCCAGCCGTCGGGATTGTTTTTAGTGGCAACACCACATACTCCTACTAAAAGCCTACTTATACTGAATCGCTAAAGAATAAGAATAATTTATTTGCAAAAAAATGTGGTACATTTATGGATGTTACATGGAGTACTGAATCACACATTTCGCCAATATTGGCATGCAAATTTAAATTTAGAGCACATCACATTACAAATCAAATTACATGAAAATTGCACTTTAAATTAAAAAATTAAGACGCTTAACTAAATTAAAATAATAAAATCTTTCTTCCCTAAAGAAAATATGCAAAGCTCTATTATATTACGTTACTACATAATTACTAGTAAATTACTCACAGTTCGGATTATTTAGCAACACACAAAGCCTGTAATTAAGGATGATGATTTGCTCAGATGTTGTATAACTAGGTGCGTAGAATATGTACGAGTAATTGCCAACAGTATTTCAGAGTAGAAAGTAGCAAAATTAAAGTTTTAACTGAAAATTCAATAATATCTAGGAGTTGAATTGCTCTTGAAACGAGTGTGAAGGCATGGTAAAATAAACAAAAGAACGAAGAAGTACTAATGAACACTGCCACCCACCAAAAGTCGTATGTCGATTATATGAACTTTGTTAGTATTTCTATGGTATACATTGTTAGTAACTCTAAGACTACATCGACATACAGCAAAAACAAACATCCATTAATACTGTATCACGCAATTAAAGATCTCGAACCACTTAGTACAGGCGTCAACAGATAAGCTAATTAGCGAGTCACTTTCTGTTAAAGGATCATTAAACTCAAATTTGAAAACTCACCACGTTTCTCACTGCGACTTTTGGGCAGTTCGATATTTTAGGTATAATCTGCCGTTGGACATCAGGGAAGAAACAGATGAAGCTGTATTTAAGAAAAAACTTTTTTTTTTAGATTTATTATTTTAAGTTGTTGTATTTTTTAAACTACTAGGGTAAATACAACATTTACCCTAGTAGTTTAAAAAATATTTAAATCAGACAAAGTGAACGGAGACTCGATCCCCAGTCAAACCATCAACCCAGTTTTGGGGGACAAGGAACTTAATTTCATATTTATAAATAATTTAAGTGAAAAAAAAACAGGACCTTAACGTGTAATACTCAGACGTAAGCACGCCTCAGAAAAAGGTGAATTCATTCATTTTTCAACGAAACGACTATTTATATGAGTAACGACTCAAGTTGGCCAAGAGACTATGTGCACTTGATAGTTGAATTGCAGATCTCAATGAACTTTTATATTCAATAATTTAAAGATATAACTACAATTATTACTTTTAGCGATTATGGAATTTTTGAGTACAGTGCCATGAAAGTTATAATGATAGGTAAATAGTTGTGCTGTAATTTAATAATATAATTAATGCTGTCATGTCAACGAAAGTAGTGGCGCTTGTCAACGAAAGAACATTATACACTTTCATAAACAGACATACGTATTAGTCAATCGTATAATTTAGAAACTAGTATGAGAAGCGTAAAATTTCTGTTAGAAGATGTTCCATTATGGTACGGTTCAGAGCAAAATGAATCGTTTTAAACGAGTTGTAATTATATTTTGTAATTTTCATATTTTATAATTTTTCGGACATCTGACACACAAGGCCATCTAGTTTCAAATTAAGCAGAGCTTGTACTCGAAATGTTAGTAAACCAAAGTTTAAAGCATTGTACCTATCTTTGCCGTAGACCGATTTCTTTGGGAGAAAATAAAGCCACCAAAGGGAACGCACTACCAAAAAGTAAGCAGTACTCTTCGTTGCTTTATTTTATCTTGAAATGGAAACATTAGTGCCACTTTTAGTGGCATACGTGAACAACAAATCGCTTCGCTAAGGTTTAATTTTAAGTTTTTGATTTTATTTTTTAACAATTTCAAAAGTGTTTTTTAAGGTTTGTGTTTAATTTGCATCTAAGGGCTGTTTTTATAAGAGAAATTTGTGTTCCAGACTTTGCTTTTTGTGAGATGTGTCCATTACGCATGATTGCCATGCCATGATGTGACAGGGTATGTCGCCATTACGCATGATTTCGAAAATTTTAAGATTCATAACTAAATACACGCGAATGGTAAGAGTACTAACCCGAAGTATTGTAATAAGTATATAAAGTAAAAAGTGTATAATAAGTATTGTATAAAGTAAAAATGAATTTGAATGATTTGAATGAATTTGAAGCTTGTCTGTTTTTTGAGGTTTTTGATTAGAATAACAAAATGGGTAAATACAAAAGTAAATTAGTGTTTCCTGTGGACATCCTCAAAGAAGTAAAAAAAAATAGCAAGAGATCAAAGTAAGAGTAATCAATTGCGGAAGCATTAAACACTAAGAAAAAGACTAAAAGCGGACTTCCGATTTAGAAAATAGCTTGGCAGATCATGACCTAAAATTAGATGCGTGTTTCTATGGGTTAACAGAGAAAGAATTAGGCAGACTAGCTTATGATCTACCTGCAAAATGATGTCTTTGATGGCTTTACCCTATAAACAGGATTTTGTTGTAGAAACGCCTAACTTGTATAAACACGAATATGAGTTTCTTTATTTATACCGTTTTTACACCTTAACTGTTCAAGTCATAATAATATTTTTTTTGGCTCTACTGTAAGTGAAGAACAAGCATCAAGCGTCGATCAAAACTTTTTCAAAGGTCATCATTTTAATCATTGAAATTTAAATATTAAACTTACCAATACCCGTTTAGATATATGTGTGTTCAATCTCCACCATTGTCATCAATTCCTGTCATCATTATAATATTCAGCACGGTCGGGGCCTTGCGGAAATAGGAGCAAAGATGGTACCTCGAACCTTGAAGGATACGCATCGCGGCGCCATATGACACGACCACGATAAATGAACGTTATCTGTTACGAGGAACATATGTCTGCCCCAATCTCTCATCCGCGCCTCGTGACCACTTAGGTGATTAATCTTGAGTCCTGTATAATCTCTCATTGTGTACCTAACACTTATTTATTAATACTTCTATGAAAACGCTTAGCTATTTGTAAACCCCAACAATTTCATAATATATGTAATTTTATTAAGACAGAAGGTTTATTTGAAACACAAAAGGGCACACGTAAATTATTACAGAAAAGAATTTGACACCTAACCTAACAGTCCGGTGAATTTAGCTTTTTCATTCGAAATCCAAACCCATTGTGTGTGATCTTGAATTAACTGGGTGAATTCCTGTGCAGTGCTTTAAAACATTTTCGCTGTTTTGTTTCTTGCCTCCTACCGCTACCGATTTACTAAATTTTTGCCTAGTTTCAAAGGTTTATCTTTGGTTAGGCCTCGACAAATAAGAAGAACTTTTGTTAATAAAGAACACATAGGCACTTAACGCACCTTTACTTTCACATCTGGCTTACTGGAGGCAGGCTTACAGACAACTTCTCGTCTAACGAGGAGGAAGTTTTGCTTGAGACGGCTATCTCGGTAGGGCTCCCAGAAGTCAATTTGGCTGCTGGGAGTCGAAGAATTTCAGAACGATTTCGTTGCCTCCTTCCTAGGCAACTCCAGTACGACGATGGATGCACTGGAGTCGATGGAGATGGAGCTCTACGATAGCGGGAAACGCGGACGCTCCAAGGACGAGGAGAGTGATACGTCCCAGGAGATGCTGCCTCCTAAAGCTTTTACTGCATCGGACTTTGTTTCCGTTGTGGTCGACCGGGGCACAGGGCGGCAGAATGCTCTGCCTTACTGCCCGGCGTGTGCGACTGGTAATAAACCCGCCAATCACCAGATGGGCAGGGAGGTTGCAAACCTCCCCGCGATTCTCGGCAAGCGTCGGGGGCTAGCCAGTCGACCCAGACTGCCTCCGACAGAGACGGCCCAATTATGGACCAAGTCTGCAACCTCCTTGGAGACCTCGATGCGGCGACTAGCGTCTGGGCACGTCCTTGTGATCGGGGAATTCAACACAAAATTCATTGTTTGGGGTTCCCCCAGAACGGGAGCAAGGGGCGAGGCCGTAGAGAAGTGAATGGCCTCGGTAGGCTTCTGTCTTTTAAACAGAGGCTCCACCGACACGTGCGTGCGACAGCAGGGGGGGTGGACCTTTCGTTCGCTATCCCTGCCCTCGCCGCACGAGTAAGGAAAAGGCGTGTCCTGGAAGAGGTTGAGACGCTCTCGGATCACCTGTATATTCGATTTGAGCTCTCCCGGACCCAGGTTCCCAGTATATTTGAAACAGGGGTCACGTGGCGCGGCGTTCTCTACGTTTTCCGCGGTGGTATTTCTAAAGTAAACAGTGAGGCAGTCATTATTCACTATTAGCTGTCTCTGCTAGCTCCGACTGAGGAGGTCGACATGGGGGACTGGTCGCTTTCGTGATGCGGTTACGCAGCTCTGCGATGCGGCCATGCCCCGTATCCGAGGTCGTTGGCCTAAAAGGAAGGAGGTCTACTGGTGGTCCAAGGAGATGGTGGACCTCCACGCGGGCTGTACTGGTGTCCGGAGGTCCTACACCCGCAGTCGGCGGCGTCACCGCGAAAACAGTGAGAAGAACCGGCTTCATGAGGAGTACCGAGAGGCGCGGAAAACTCAGAAGCTGGCCATTAGCCGCGCCAAAGAAGTGAAAAGATAGGAGATGCTGGAGGGTCCCGACCGTGACCGCTGGGGTCGCCCTTATCGTGCGGTGCTAACTCCGCGATTCGGGCCCCTCCATTACGGAAACTCTCCATCCCAGCTTCCTGCAGGAGGTGGTGGAGGGCCTATTCCCGCAACGGGACACACACCCCCGTCCATGGCTGGTTCTCAATGTCGTCTCCGACCAAGGAGGTTTTGTTGGGACGGTTCTACGAATCCGTTCCAACAAAACCACCCTTAGGCCGGACGGGATACCGGCCCGAGTGCTGGCCCTGGCCCTTCACCACATGGCAGCCAGCTTCAGGGAGATGTTCGACGCTAACTTGGCGTCCTGACGTTTCCTTGAGTTCTGGAAGAGTGGGAAGCTGGTCCTATTGAGGAAGTCGGGACGGCCTGCCGATTCGGTCGCGGTCTACAGGCCCATCCTATTGCTGGACGAGGCGGGTAAATTGTTTGAGAGAATTCTCTCTGGCTGCATCGTCCGGCACCTCTGCGAGGTGGGCCCCGATCTGTGGGACGCACAATTCGGTTTTCAAGCGATGACCCGTGGCGGCATACTGTCGGCGGTGTCGTTGTACATCGCCAACGCATTAAACAGTCTGCCATTCAGCTGCATCAGAGAAGTACTCCACTATCATAGGGTGCCAGAGAATCTGAGGCGGCTAGTGGCAGACTAATTAGTCATGTACGAGGACCAAGATGGTGCTTTGAGGCGTCGGCCCACGTCTATTACAGGCGCAGAGTGGCACACCGTGTGGTTTTAGTCGGTCCAATACCGACACACGTAAAAAAAGCATATTTTAAGCTAGAAAATTAGTAGATTGACTAAAATAGATATAGGTATACTGAAGACATAATATGTGAAGTTAAGCAATGTTTACTTGACAATATTTTTAAAGTTGGAGTTTTACGTCTATACTAATATTATAAAGCTGAAGAGTTTGTTTGTTTGTTTGTTTGTTTGAACGCGCTAATCTCAGGAACTACTGGTCCGATTTGAAAAATTCTTTCAGTGTTAGATAGCCCATTTATCGAGGAAGGCTATAGGCTATATATCATCACGCTAAGACCAATAGGATCGGAGCACCAATGAAGAATGTTTCAAAAACTGAGAAAATTTATTACTATTGAGAGACGCAGACGAAGTTGCGCGGGTCAGCTAGTATACAATAAGTATGATTTAATAGGATAAAGTTACATGATGAAAAGCGTTGCTATCGTCGCTAACATTCCACAAAAGCACATTTTGTACAATAAATTGATATTGAATCTAAAAATTAAAGAAATGACCAAATTTTTCCAGCCCAGCCATTACAGCCTTACATTTATTCTTAAATATATGCTGATTTGTACGAATCTGTTTTTTATTCTATTTATTTATTTTAAAATCTACACTGCTTTTCAAATTTACTCCAATACAATAAATAAAAAAGGTATGACTATTCTGGTAAAGGCTAATTGAGCAACCTGAGGAAGTAAAATACATAATCATATTTTGAGCAAACGAAAACGAATCGCATTCATATATATTTTCAAGTCGTTATGTCAAGTTGTCGACTTAAATATGTCCCAAAATTTAATTGAGCCGCAGTGAATGCTTTACTTGGTCTCCAATAACATTTTGGTCTGGGGAACAGAACAATGATAATAAATTTGATTTAAATTGATAAGACAACGAGGCGTATTTAATAGCAAAATGGCTTTTGCTCGGAATAAATTTATTGAATTCCTGCCAATTTACACGATGCCAACCAGACTTCAATAGAGCCAGGTCATTTTCAATTTTGGGCACGCTGTTATCGCGGCGGTAATACCCGTTATGGAGGATTGGCTCGAGAGGCATCACGGAACCCTCTCATACTGGTTGACGAAGGTGATCACCGGGATGCTTCGTAGATCATCTGTGTCTGATCCGCAAGGAGACAATGCCTGAGTGCCACCACTGCGACGGCCAGACCGTGGACACAGCGCTCCATACGCTGGCAGAATGCCCGGCGTGGGTGGAGCAGAGCCATAGGAGTGAGACGATTGACGATCTCGCTCGGTAACATGGTTGTCGCCGTGGTACGGAGCGAGACCTTTGCGAGCAAGTTATGCTTGCAAAGGAGATGGCGGAGCGAGACCGGGAGAGGTTTAGAACTCTCTCGTAGCGCCAGGCCCGGCAACGGGCCAGGTACCGCAGACGACAGTCGCAGAATGACCTCCGTCCTTCATAAGCACAGGCCTGGGGTAGTAGGTGAGGCCATCTGTCACCCTAGCAGGAGCAGGCCGGGGTGGTGACGAGACGAGCTGCGAAGCGCGCTTGGCCTTTCGGGAGCACAAAGAGGACATAGGGGTTCCCACATAGATGATACTCGTAGATGGTAGGTAGGTCAGGGTATCAGGGTTTTCCTTCCTAGGGTACACCTGGTTCCCCGGCAACAGGTACCCGAGACGGCGTGCGGTCAATTTGAAAATAATTTACCACCCACGCAGACTAGCTTCGGACAAGCTGAAGATCGCGATGACTGATCGCGAGGCTCTCAAATGGTACGGCTCGACCTTCACAGAGCACCTGGTCTTCACCTCTACACCTCGCACCGAAGAAAGCCTACGAAATAAAATCGATTGCCCCGAGCTTTTAGGCAAAATAAAATTTCGTACTCCCATTAGAAATCCCCGTGCACCTGTGACCCCGTTGTATCCGCCACTTCGTAGAACCGTACTTGGTGCTAACTCAACTATACCTCGTCTTTGTAGAACCATAAATAGTTACTCTGCGGTCATAGTTGTACACGCGGACTCGCTTGCCACATGCCGCAAAAGTATCACGAGTGTATTGTAATGTGTATGCTGTACGATTTGTAATCATTTATCAACCAATTAATGGTTGTAGCAAACTTTTTGATAGTAACCCTAATGTGAAAATTATTATTTTTGTTTTAATGTGGCCTATGGCTACTGCATTAATCACTGTTTTGTTTGTTGTTGTGACTGTATAATTTCAATTTATCAGCTGTGAAAAATTTGTGCATGCTGTGCTTGCCTGTAATAGGCTACTGTACTATTATGTAGCTTTGTAATGTAAAATAAAATTGTATTAGTATAAGTTGTAGCCGCTTTTCTTCTCAGGCGGACTACTCACCGACTGACCCAGTGGAGAGATTTATGAGATTACCTCAGGGCGCCTTCTAAGAGAAAAGAAGTGTGTGCGTGTGGGAAACCTACGGGATTCCTTAGAGGAAAACAACTTACACCTCAGTCATACATACATGTATATTTCAAAAACAAAATTAAATTTACAATAAAAAAATTAAATAAATTAATCAGTGGGTACAAAAAAAAAACCGCAGCGGAGCGCGTCAGAGCCGAGCTGATGGTGCTAGAAGCCTCCTCGTCTTCACTCCAGGAGGTCACTTCCCCTTCCGCCCGAGTAGGCTATTTATATTAGGTATTGAGAAAAGTTCACAATTGGTATTTATAAAGTTAAATAGAGGTACGTAACCCTTGGGTACGGCTGTCCGCTTGCTTTGTGAGCCGCGTGACTGCCAGCTTGCCAGAGGGTACCGAGAAACTTGAATCCGAACCAGAAGGCCACAAACGAACAAGCACGCCGTCTGAGACTGACCGTCTTGACCCCGAAATCTGGGACCCTACGAATGGATTAGCACTCATATTATTGATCAGGTTCCAGAAACAAATAGGTTCAAGAAAAATTAAGACCATACTCACCACTTTCGTGGGTACTTTTGAACAGATAATATATTACGAAAATCAAATCACACGACAATCAAAAGACTATTTAAGATTGGAAGACACGAGATAGCAGAGTGTCTCCCGTGGCTGAAAGCCGGACTTATATATGTTCGGTTTCCGAAGCTTCCAGAAATAGTCCCTACTCAACATTTTACTTTGACATTTAAATTATCAACGAGGTTAACACGAACAAAATCAAAAGTAACTCGCTTCCTACCATAACAAAACACTCTTAATACCTATACAATTTGTCATGATAAAAAAATGACTTATCTAGTGGTCCGACGGCGAACGAAGAAGATCAATACTGTAGTTATAAACTACTTTGGATAAATCAAACAAAAGGCAGCAGGCAATAGGTGTCGCTGTTAACAAGTCCGTACGCAATATAAATATACTAAAAAAAAACTGTTACAAAGTAGTTTGTGGTAAGTCTAATAAATAAATAAAATAAAGACAATGGATGGCGTCCTTGGGGCGACTACAGGCTGCTGAACGCGAGGACAGTACTCGATAAGTACCCCATTAGACTTTGCCCACAGTCTATCTGGATGTAAGATTTCCACCATTGATCTCGGTAAAGCTTAAAATCAGAACCGAATAGAAAATAAAAAAAAAACCGTATTTGAGCAGGATATTCCAAAAACAGCCATCACTACACTATTGAGAAACGTTGGTCAAACTTTTCAAAGGTTTGTGGACGAGATGTCCGTGGCCAAGATTTTTGGTTCCCGTACCATGATTACTATCTGGATATCTACTGAAAAGATGAGGCTGAGCATGAAGAGCATCTTAGTCAGCTCCTTACAAGAATGTAGGATAACGGCATGATCATCAACATCGCCAAATGCGTCTTTGGTGCACGAGAGGTAACATTTCTGGGCTACCTTGTCTCACAGCACGGCACCAAACCTTTGAAGAGCAAGGTGCACGCAATTAAGGAATTCCCTGTACCAGAGAGGGCCAGACAGCTTAGGAGATTCTTGGGTATGGTAAACTTTTACGGTAAATTTTTACCTACGGCTGCCCAGATCCAAGCACCCTTACATGCCTTGCTGACCGGTAGCGTGAGAGCCTCACAGCCGATTGACATAAGCGGGGACTCGTGGACAGTTTTCGAGGAGTGTAAGGATAGCCTTTGCATGGCAGCCTTGCTGGCACATCCTGACTCTGAAGCACAACTACTATCTAGTGACGGATGCGTCTGATGCTGCTATCGGTGGAGACTGGCAGCAATTTAAGGATTGCGGTTGGCAACCATTGCCATTTTTTTCGAGCAAATTAAATCCATCACAACGAAAATACTCTCCATATGACGAGAACTTCTTGCCATCTACCTAAGTATTAAGTATTTTCAACATTGGCTAGCTGCTACCACCTTCACCATACATACGGACCATGTGCACCATACATACTACCTTCACCATACATTGGCCGTTATATTACACTTTCCAGCAAAGGAAAAGTAAATACTCGCCTCGTCAGTATAGGCATCTATATTAAATTTCGCAGTTCTCAACCGACATTCAGCATATGGCCGGGAAAGATAACGTCTTAGCTGACACACTTTCTCGTGTCGACGAATTGCAAAGCGGCTCAAGACTCCGACCCTGAACTTGCTCAGTACCTTACAGGAAATTCTTCTCTGCCCATCAAAAAGATGATTGTACCTGTAAGTCGTACTGAATTGTACTGCGACGTCAGCACAGTTACTCCCAAGCCGTTTATCCCTAAACCTTTGCGCAAGCAAGTTTTCGACTAGTTGCACTCACTGAGTCATCCCGGTGCTAAAACAAGTGTCAAAGATGGCAGCACAACGCTCCGTTTGGCTACAGGTGCGGAAAGACTGTTGCGAATGGTCTAAGACATGTTTGGCTTGCCAGCGCCCGAAGGTGAATCGACACGTTTCCACCCCCTTGGGTACCCTCGATTTACTTTCAGCGCGTTTCAAATATGTCCACCTAGACCTAAACGGACCATTACCTCCTTCCAATAAATATCGGTACTGCCTGACACTCATCGATCGCCTTACGCGATGGGTTGAAGTAGTCTCTATTACCGCTATTTCAGCGGAAACTGTAACCAAAGCATTTTTATCAGAATGGGTGGCGTGATTCGGTTGTCCTACTGACATTCTTACTAACCGCGGTAGACAATTCGAGTCTAGTCTCTTTCAACACCTCGCAAAGACCATAGGTTTCAGGCATCGTAAGACCACTGCCCACCACATTCAGTGCATCGGTTTAAGCAAATGTCACACAGATAGCAGCCGGACTGTCCCTTGCCATTTGAACTGCTCGGTATAAGAAGTTCTTTCAAAGAAAACCTTCCACCGTCTTCTGCCGAGTTAGTTAGTATACGTAGAACCTTTGAGACTGCCGGGTGAATTATTTTGTGACACGGTTGGTGAATGTACCACTGATATAACCTACTTCAAAGCGAGCATTTGCCAACAACTTACAGCCGGTACCTACGTCGCACCACTCGAAACACAAGACCTTTGTCCACAAAGACCTTTTAGTCTGTTCTCATGTTTTTCTTTGAGACGACGCGTTAAAAGGTGCACTCCAATGGGCTTATACCGGTACCTATGAGGTGTTCGAACGAGGTGCCAAAGCTTATAAAATTAAAGGAAAAATTGTCGCAGTATCTCTAGACCGCTTAAAGTCAGCCTACATGCTGTCCGACAAAAATATCATCCCCAAATCATCCCCACCTACTCCACTATTCCCTATTCCCATAACTAAAACTATCCATTCTGTCGGAATGTCCATTTCCCAGACTAATATAGACCGTAGCACGGTCTCTGAGAGGGAGTGATGTGATTCAAAATGCATTAATAACAAATAAATATATTACATTTTTATAATTAATAGTATTGGTCCATAATCATTTTTTAAACATCCAACAATGTTATAAAATGTAGGTAGACGTGAATAAGATATTTTACGTTGCTTGCCACCAGTCACAGCTTGCTACCGCCGCGATATTGTAATCGGCGTCCTGCGCCAAATATATTGTAATAACTATTATAATATCGTCCTATATAGTTATTTATATAGTGTTAATCATATGTATATTCTTTCAGTTGTGTTCTACGAGTACATACTTTCTACCGTTCTAACTATTCTATTGTGCCTAAGTAAACTGTAATCTTTGTGTCGTGTGTGTAGTGTGGACATTCAAACTACACTTTACCGGTAATAAGGATTGTTTTCTTTATTACGAACTACCAATCGTAAGTAACATTACACCCTAAAAACCAAATCTATCATCACATCATCATCACACATCAACAGTACCTTTAGTAGTCCACTCCTGGTCAAAGGCCTCTCCATTGAAGCTTTGGCCTACTATACCACACTGGCTAGACGGGTCGGTATAGGGTTTGTGTCAATTTTTCCGTCTCGTTGCAGTGCTATTTTCCTGCGTAGTTTGCTAGTGGACACCCATGCATTTTGGTTTTTGACCGAAAAAACAGACATCTTATTTTATTTACATCTATCGATAAACGAAATCGTTTTTAATGGACTAGTAGAACTCCCGTGCTACAATTTTGATTGAAACGTATATTACGTTTATTATTTATTAAAGGCTGTGAATGATGATGATGTGACTAAAGAATTATTTGAGAGAATGAGGGAGCCCCATATTGAATATACTGTATGCATACATTCCTTGCTATTTTCATATTAGGCGTCTTAGAGTCCTGGTATTAGGAGTATTTTATTATATAGTATTATGTTAATCAATAGCGTATCGTTAACGTTGGTGTAATCGCTTCAAAAGTATAAACAAGTAACGCTCTCAGGAAAATTAAACGCGTACCGATAATCTGAATATAATATTAGGTACACAACTACATAGTCTATCGAATATCGCACATATCTGATTCAGTTTAGGTTGATTGAATTTGAGACTCGACTAATTGAATAAACGCTATACAAAGGCTGAGCCACAAGGTATGTAATTCGCTCACGTATGTCCACTTGCACTCCCGGGTCGCAACGTAAATGGTCATTCCGAATGGCACTGACTGAATTAGCAAGTCAAATGTACCGGCCGCAGAACCACAATGAATAGACGATGAGACTTCAAATAAGGTTCTCAATTGCATTTGTACTTTGACATTATACTGAAAACTGACTTTTCATGACAATTTTAAATGATCCTCTAAATAGTTCAAAAAGCCGGCAGAAAAACGGAACTGAAAAAAATAAGATACGGTTATTACACTTGTTATTATTATTAATTAATTGACAGGAATTAATTCTTCTGAGCTTAAGTTCTTTAATGAGATTGGTATGTCATCGTTTTATATCGAAAAGGTATTTAAATCTTTATCATAATCAAGAACAATAAACGTAGAATTACATACAGAATGATATACTCGTATATTTGTTACGTCCTGTTTCTTCCTATATCCATACTTGTGAAAACCTAATAGCACAACGCGACGCCAATCACACACATGTATGTATAAAAGATATAAAGGGAGAGAGAATGATAAATGATATCATGCACTTACAGCTATGAAAGGGTAAGAGGCTGATTTATAGTGTTTTATCTATGGGCTGGGCTGCTATTGACACGCTCCCGCAGAAAAGCCTCTGTCAAATGAAATTACTAAGAAAAAGGTATTTATTCATGATAAAGTTCAAGTTTCAAGTTGAAAGCGACCCCTGAGGCGGACATATTTCATAAAGCGGCGCCTTCCTAAATGAAATCGTTTAATGGCTTCGTTTTGTGTAATAAATCGCTTCAATGTCTTCGCTTCTGTGATCGTTTCTTTATGAATTTTATACATTTATCTCTGAACTTTCATTTGAGTGTAAAATCATAGACGTGCTCGGAATGCTCATTATATTAAACATTGACCACAGCAGAATTTATAACTTTCTGAACAACGCAATCGACGACGTGCCCATTGCATTCTACCAGCCTTAACGTTGCTACTGAAAAAGTAAAGTTAAATACTTAAATACTTTGCTATCTATATTTACTTACAAAAGTATTTTTTAATGATATTAGCAAGTCAACGAAGACGGATTGATGGTTAGTGAATACTGCCGTCTATAGACACCTGCTCGAGAGTCACAATCGCGACGCTGCCCTCTCAGAATCACCTCACTCACCGAGTGCTAAACAACGACAAAAGAATTTAGTATAGTGAGATAATGTGAGCCACATCACCTAGTCTCGGGACTCTCTGTCTTTTTCTTCCGTGTGTTGTGGGTTCTATCCCCACATGGGAAATGGCATTGTGTGATCCACGAAATATTGTGTACGTACGTAGTACGAAAAACAATTGTCGTATTAGGAAAATATCCTATGTCGCGACCTTTTTGCTAGAGGTGAGTGATCATTTTTTTGTTTGTTATATTAAAGACAACTTTAATATAACAAAAAAAAAATTTGCTCGGTGATCCAATTTCGACCATTTATTTATTACTATATTCAATTTTTATCGTTTTCTTTTGACTAATATAACTAATTGACTAGTATAAATCTGTCATTGTATGCCATGTAGATACCTACGTATTAGAAACAAATTTTATTTTTTAATAACTGTCGCCCCAGAAAATCAAGGACACGCCATACGCCTTAGTTGTGTAGCTACCTATATAATATTATATGTCTGGCCAGAGTACCACTAAAGGCAAGTATGACCACGTGTCTGCTTTACGTTCTCTCTCTTACGTCAGCGCCGCAGTTTGCGAGCACTGACTTCTCTTTTTTCTTTCCTCAACTCTTCATCGTGAACTCAATACCTCGTACACCACTTTTTCTTATGCTCCAATCACGACTGAAATCTTCGGTCAACAAACATTATGCTTTTTCTATGCCTTTACACCTCCAACTTAATCAACGCATTAAGTTTAAAATAAAATAAAAGGATGGTAATGATGATAATGATGATATTTACGGTTGCTTTAGTTATTGACTATAATCTCGTTTACGAACGATGACTTGCAACCAATATTGCACTTCACGTGAAATATATATGAACTAGCCCCAGTTTCACCTGCGGCTATGGCAATGAAATTAAATTTCTGTAAGTAAATCTTTGCCGATATTTTTACAAGTTGGACTTTACAGCTAGAAGGAGCTGGTATTCCTAAGACTCACTCTGGGAAAAAACGCCGAAACAAACCACAGAGGTGTCTTTTTTTTTATTCCGTAAACAAAGTTAAAGAAAGCTGTGCGAGTACAGTGTAGGGTCTGGGTAGGCCTTTTAAATAAAGGACCATAGCTTTGAGTTGGCCTCTCTATACAGATGATATACAAGCCCCAGCCATCGTGTAGCCTAACCGATATTAGTCAAGATCAACGACGTCGTTGTAGTAATAAGATATGTATCATAACGTGTGTGTGGGTGGGTAATACGAGCATGACAGTGTAGTATATCTAATGTGTAAATAAATTTATAGCCTAATTTTTAACCGACTTCAAAAACACAAAGAGGAGGTTATCAATTCGTCTGTTTTTTTTTTCAAAGCATATGTTATTAATAAATAAAGATAGTTTGATGGAATAATTATTATTAAAATTCTTTTTAGAGCGGGTATGTTGTATTTTGTAATCGCAAAATAACAAAAAAATCTTTTTGAAGTTTCAAAACATAACAATGTATTTTTAAATTAAACTAATGGCTCCATAAGTTAAGACTACTAAAAAAAATACTAGTGGAACTTAAGTCAATAATATTCATGCAACTATTTTTCTCAATCATTACTGCTGCATTCACTAATTCCCTTATATTCGCTGGTAAATAATAAACTACGCCATAATACCATTGATATCAACAATCGCTAACCTTCGTTAAACTAAGCTGTAAATCTGTAAGATTATATTCTCATGTTTGCTGTAATATACTTGACCCAGTTAAAGTTGGCGAGGAATGGGAGCATTGGCTTGTGAGCATTGGATATTCGAACAAGTAAATAATAGCACTTAGAGTATTGTAACTCGTGCAGTTTAAACGAATGGTGGCAATAAGTTTGTTTGAAAGTTTGTAAATCCCTTTTAGTGGGAACCTACAAGTCGGATACTCGTCAATCACTAAAGCTTATTCTAGGTGACAGCTTTCCTTAAAAGTTTTCCTTAAGGTAAATATATATCCTTAACTTAACTTTCCAAATTATGTTAACTTGCTTAAGAAGTATTTACTTAGTAAAAGGAAATATTGAACCACTTTATTGCACGTATATCCATACTTATATTACAAATATGAAGGTGAGCAAATATGAAAAATATACTCGCTACTAACCGACATAAACGCAGGCGGAATCGCTTACAAAAGCTTGTAAATAATAAATGAAAGTTGACGTTGTTTAAATATGTTAATTTAATTAAAAATGTTAAAGTAAGATATCAAAAGATACAAGGCCGTAGCCACGATGGGACAGGATGGACACTTGCTTCACCTTAGATGCTGTAATCGTTAACAGTACTTAAGAGGTGTTTCAAATTACAGAAATACAAAATAATCGAAAAGTACAAAATACAAATCCGTGTTCATGTTTTAGTAACGACTACTATCTTTGTAGGCTCACAGACTGAAAATCTTTGAAAGTCAAGTTTTAAATAGATTCGCTAGAATCTTCTCAAGTTTTCGCTGAAATAAATACCTACTTCAATTATTTTTGCCTTAATATTATTTTGAGAAATGTTATTTACTTTCCTAGTTTTGCCCTATCCTGAAACCAATCCTGTCTACGCACTTGTACGGACATGAGCAGTATGGCACGATAGAATTAAGGTGAAGATTAAACTTTCATGCCATAAATATTTTCGTCCATTTGCCCGATATTAATACCATTTAGTAGGCGTGATTGGTATCACCTGTCCCTGATATCGGGCTACAAAACGACTGTGAAGTGCAAATAATAGGTACCTCGTAACTAATGTCTTTCAAGATACGTGGGGCATACCGAAAGTCCCTGGATCTGGCCACTTACAATAAAATAATGAAAAACAACACACGTAACAACAAACGACACCGTATGACAACTTTGAAACTGACAAAAAAAAAACTTAAATAAATGTATCGTAAGTCTAATATCTAGTCTTATTTATCAGAACCCAGAAACTTTCAGTATGTCCTAAGTTTTCATGTTTTTGGTGTTTTCAATACGAGTATAAAGCTACTGTTTGCCTATTTCTGTGAAATGTCGGCCACCTGGCGGCGCTTGACAGTGTTCATGTTTAAAGGCCGAGAGGTGCTCCTGACACTTTTTGTACGGCAGTCGAATAGAGCGGTCGAATATTGAAACTGTCACGCTATCCTAGCGATATTCGTATCTAGCTATATTCATTGCACATTATAATTTAATCGAGTCAACTATATTGCTCTAACAGTACCCATCAACGCCCGCAGTTAGAAATTGTAAAATAATAGCCCTTTTGAAGATAATGCTAGTCGCCCTCCCTTCCCCCCTCCCCACCTCCCCGTCAAGTAGATAAAATAATAATACTGTATTATATTATTACATTTTATAAGAGACCATCCAAAAGTTGCCTGAAAGAAATTGCTCTAAGCGATAAGGCCACCCCATGATTTTTGCTGTACGTTTAGGCAATACTTTATAATGTCTGTAAAACTCTGGTGTACATGTGTAAATAAAGTATAGTTTCTTTATCTGTATATCTATCTACCTTTTCTTAATGTTGAAATTGCTACCAGAATGCTTGTCATAATCGCAGCCGATTCAAGTTATAAGCAAACGTATTTATTCAATACCATATTACGTATTATATTTGATTTTGAGCTGAAAAATATATTTTTTTCATTCATTTTTTTTTACTGTCCAACTGGGCCTAAAATTCTCCTGTGCCAGGGGGTAAAGTAGGTTTCAACCCGCCTATCGGCCCAATCAATGTGTGTTGCCATCCTATCTCCTACCGCAGCAATTAATCTGCCACCATATATCAGCAGTCTCTGGCAGCCTGCAGCCCTGACCAGCGGTATACCTGAACACAGTAATATTAACCAATTATTTAAAATTACTATTTTAACGATGGATTTTCCAATAAAACCATTAAGCATGCATATTTACAAGTATAACTCCCGTTAACCGCAACACATTACGCTCCTCATTTTAACCCCTATCTCTTAGACCTAATTCTCGTTACGGATCTTAATGAAGTTGCCGCTCATGGACAACTTTCTGCTCCTTTCTCATACCTCATTTTTCTCTTCTACAAAACTATCTCTTCTAAACCTGAGCCTAAATACATTGTTTTACGCAGTTTCAGAAACATTGATGAAGCATGTTTGAGAGGGGATGTCGAAAAAATAGATTGGTCTCCTATATACAATTGTGGCGATATTGACAATAAAATTGAAAAATTTAATAAAATACTCTTAAAATCTTTTCGATAAAATGCGCCACTAAAGAAAGTAAGAGTTAAGAATCTTCCTGCTCCTTGGCTTTCCGAAAAGATTAAACATCTAATGTCCAAGCGCGATAAAGCCATAAGAAGATATAAAAAGAACTCTTCGGATGAGAATTGGTCAGTCTATAAAGTTCTTCGGAATCGCTGCAGTCGTCTGTGTCGGGATGCGAAAAGACAACATTCACGATTCCATTAAAAATTTCAATTCACCACTGGTATGGTGATTCCTTAGATCTCTTGGTATTGGTAAAGCGACTAACCACACTTCAACTACTATTGATCTCAATGTGCTGAATAGGCATTTTTCCACTCCACCGGCTTGTGTATATAATTTAGACAAGGCATCTACTCTTAGCTATCTAGCTGGTCTTCCATTGCCTCAATGTACCTCATTTTCGTTTGAACCGGTTACAGGCTGTGACGTTAAGAGACATATCCTATCTATCTCCACAAAAGCAATAGGTGATGATGGCATTCAACAACAAATGTTGCGGCCTATTGTAAGTGACCTCGTTCCAACTATCACTCATATCATAAATTTCTCTCTTAAAGAACACGTGTTTCCATCACCCTGGAAAAAGGCCCATGTTATCCCCTTACCTAAAACTGCTAACCCTTCCTTAGTATCTATTTTCGACCTATATCCATTCTCCCGATCCTTTCCAAAGCGCTTAAGAGGATTGTCCGGAGTCAACTCAACAGTTTTCTTTCCTTTAATAGCCTGTTGAGTCCATACCAATCTGGTTTTCGTGCTGGCCATAGTACTGTAACCGCCTTAGTTAAAATAACAGACGATTTACGATTCGCTATGGAAAATAAACAACTGACAGTATTGGTACTATTGGACTTCAGCAGCGCCTTTAACTCTGTTGATTTTGACATCCTCTTAGGCACCCTAGCGTCTTTGAATGTTTCTGATTCTGTAATCGCCTGGTTCAATTCTTATCCTCGGGGTCGCTCGCAACTGGTTCGCACGGATGAGACATCTTCAGACTGGTGTGACCTTACTGCAGGCGTGCCCCAGAGTGGCGTACTATCTCCCCTACTCCTCTCCATTTTGAATGAAATCACCAAAGTTATTTTCTCTAGTTAGGTATCATCTCTATGCAGACGATTTGCAGCTATACCGTCATTTCAAGGTTGATGAAATTACAGAGGCCGTCACTGCCATCAATAATGATCTGTAGAACATATTTACATGGGCAAAATCGTTCGGGCTGCTTGTCGATCCCGCTAAATCTCAAGTTATCATTATTGGTGGCAGGTACATGTATAAAATAGCCTTGATCACACTTCACTTCCTCCAGTGTCCTATAACAAGACAGTTATACCATATTCGACACAAGTAAAAAATCTCGGGGTTATATGGACTGCAACATGTCATGGACCACACACATTACAGAGGTGAGTAAAAGGGTTTTTAGAACATATCACTCTCTCAAACGTCTTCAAAATTTTCATCCTTTTCAGACTAAAGTCCTCCTCTCTCAATCCTTTCTTCTTCCTTTTCTTGACTATGCTAATGTTTCTCTTACCGAAGAACTCTGGGGTAAGCTAGAACGGTTACAGAATCTCTGTATCCGTTTCATATTCGGTCTTAAAAAGTTCGATCATGTTTCGGAATTTCGGAAACAGCTAAATTGATCTCCACATTCTTTCCTTACTCTTTTCAACTTTATACAACCCACTTGTCCTTCATATCTCCGTGAGCGCTTCGAGCACTTTGGTTCCAGGAACAATCTTTGTCGCTCTTCTTCTTCTCTCCTCCTTCGAACTCCCTCCCACACTTCGAGTTGTTATGACAACTGTTTTAGTGTTGCCGCTGTTCGGCTATGGAATGCCTTACCGCATGCAATACGAAATAGCCCTTCTCTTAGCGTGTTCAGGAAGAGAATCAGTGATTATTATCTGTCCCTTAAATAATCAGACCCTTGGTTTGTATGTATGTATGTGTGTATGTATGTTTATGTATTTATACGTATAATATATTTTACTAATTTATTGCTAAGTACGCATGACTGTGCCCTTACGTTTCTCTATTGTCCTCTATTCGCTCAAGGTTTGCTAGAAGAAAACTCAGTTTTGGGTTAAGCTCGCCTTTGTACATGACATTTCCTTGTTACATATATATATGGATGTGTTCAGTGTGTACAATAAAAAATAAATAGAAATAGAAATACAAATCTTTTCTCTAATAAGATTATGTTTTTAAGATTTGAAGGAAGAAATAAGATAATAATGGAACGATTTATGATACTCACCTATTTAATCACTGCCGTGGCAGGGCGACTCAGAAATCCTCTTAGCACAAGATTTAATATTGCATTGTAGCCAAGATGACGTGATCTCCGTTCCATACAACACGAAGTACAAAAAAAGTGTAGGTACATTCATATAATAACTTTAAAAGAGCAGTTATTTTGTATAGAAATATAAGTTTCTATCTACAGGTATAGAAAATATATTTCGTATAACTCACAAATGGCACCAACAATTTGGATAACATTTGATTATTACACACTCCATTTATTGTACGCCATTTATGATAAATGTAACTACTGATGTTATGTTATATAGGCATGACAAATAATAACAAAGTTGAGGGGCTTTATCGCTCACGGTGATTTCTTTTAGTCAAACTTCTTACCGTAACATAACATTGATAATATACACACAAAAATCATTTTCTTGATCGCTAAAATATAGGGATGGTCTTCATACTCGTAGAATGGAAAACCCATTTTTTTCTTTCTTCTATTCTGTTTACGTACGTATATCTTTCTAGGTTCAGATGTAGCTTTTTTTTAATTATTTTTTTTCCGTGCAGAAAACCCCTCGGATACCACCTATTGGTGGCATGTCGGACTCGAACCGACTAAAACCGCACGCCGTCTCGGGTACTAATAGCCGGGTAACCAGGTACACCCTAGAAAGGAAGTCCCTGGTGCCCCGACATACCTCGGGCCATCTACAACAACAGGTAGACGACCCCCACCCCGTGTGGGAACCCCATGTTCCCTCTGCTCATTGGAAGCGAGGGCGCTTCGCAACGCGCTCGCCGAGGTTCAGACGTACCTAGAATTTGCGACGAGAACTTAGTCTAAGGTTTTGAAACAAACAAGTTGATTTCTTTATTGATTGTTTAACTATGAAAACAACTGTGTCCATTTTTAGTAAACATCACCGTGCCGAAGAGAAGAGTTGATATGGATTAAAGAGGACCAAAGATTTAAGGCAATTTAATTATAAGTATGTGCATATAAGATAAATAAATCAACATTAAAAGGACGTGTTCTCTTCTTTTAAGATTTTTTTATTTAATTTATTAAAGAATTTATATTTTCTTTTTTAACCTAATTAGTGTAACAAAAAACCACAAAGATTTATTCGTACACTAACATTCGTCAAAGTACTTAATTGACGCAATTCACAATTTAATAATCATGCGTACTACACGCTACGAAAAAAAACCACAGCATATACTTGATATACTGGCCTGTGTACAGGTTGCGTTATTTTAAAATTTTATTGTGGCAAGCTTTTGCCTTGTTTAATTGTTTAACTTGAAATTATCTGATGATCCCAAGAGCCTGTAATGTTTGTTGTGTAACAACAACGCACTTGCGACTCTTAAATGATGTCGATGGGCGGCGGTAGTCACTTACCATCAGGTGACTCGTCTGCTTGTTTTCCCCCTATAAGATAGAAAACTCATGAATCTCTAAAACTTAGTTAACACGAAGCTTATTTTTTTTATAATAACTTTACACATGTTATGCAGGATCGGCCGACCCCAAATTAATCAGTGCATGTGCCTGTCGGTGCTGTATAATAACTAGACTACTGATAAACATGCTTATAAATTTCTAAATTATTTATTCTAAAATTACAACCAGACAGAACAAAATGAACATACTCATCACACACCAACTACTTACTCAGACACTCGACTGCACAGATGGCTTACTGGTTTAAGCGGTCGCCACGCCGCTTCCTGCCGCGCCGAGTTTTGTGGGTTCGATCCCCACATGGGACCACACTTTGTGAGAGCCTCAAATAATGGTTCTGAGCGTTATATATATCTCACGAGGGGGTTGTCTTTCAAAATATAAATAAATAAAAATAAAACATGTGCCCTGGGTCAGCATAATCACTAAGCACTAGACTAAGAGGGCAGTCAAATTTTAGTAGTTTTAACTTGAGTAACGTTAATACCTCCTCCTCCTGGTGTCGTTATCCTCAATTCTGAGGGTTATGACCCCTATTTGGAGTCATTCTGTGAGTGATAGCTCGCCACCCGTTCCTGTCTTGAGCAGTGTGTAGGGCAGTATGGATCAATACCGAATGACTAATTTATCTTTGTGCCAAACTGTACAACTTTCTATTGGTAATCTGTTCTCGACAAATTACGTCTATTAGTTGTATAGCTGTTGTAAGTTGATAATGTTACTCCTAGCCTCGTGTTACTACAATATCCAACGGTACATTTCTGGGTTATATCATTAATGTTTATCCTTCGTGAGCTATAGAATAAGCTAAAACGCATTTAAAAAGCAATGCGGAGAGAGGAAGCTGAGTTGGTTGTGACGTAAGCAACCAAATGACCCTGACCCAATGGCGCTCCATGGTTAGGGTTGCCAGATGGCCTACATTCGCAATGGCTTTCTCAGCTCAATTCACTTATGGTAGATAAGTGAATTGACTGCCGAAAAACCCATCAAGAAATAATTCTTCATCTTAGTCGGCGTTTCATTTGTCAAATATATATCTTATATATAAAATTCTCGTGTCACAATGTTCGTTCCCGTACTCCTTCAAAACGGCTTGACCGATTCTCATGAAATTTTGGTGCACATCGGGTAGGGCTGAGAATCGGCCAACATCTATTTTTCATACCCCTAAATAGTAAGGGTGACCTATCCCTAATTTTTTTTGGTTTTGCAATGTAACGTTTGCCGGGTCAGCTAGTAATACATAATATATTTAATACATTTTTCATTCGAGACATTTTGAAATATTATTTTCGCCTAATGAATTACCAATTTCTTTAATAATTGATTACTGTATATTGATTATTTAATTATTTATTATTTAAATGATCGGGTGGGTTATATAATCTGACTTGAATTTAAAAAAAAATGAAATTAAATGTATGTGATGTATGTATTTAATTTAAATGTGATTGTATGTTGGACAATGTAGATTTGTGTGTGTATCGGGTGTAACATTATGTAATTTAATAGAATTGAATTCAGTATAAAAGATTCAATAATCTTTTATACTAAATTCAATTCTATTAAATTACATAATGTCAGTTTTTAGTTTGCGTATTTTATTAAATAAATAGTTCTGGAATTAATTATTGTTTCGCAATGCTGCTATGTTATGGTCAAATACACAAAAATTCTCTCTTAATTTAGTTTCAGATTTTGCAACCCTATCTATAAAGCTCGTTGCTCCTTTCATTAGTCAAGAAGATAAATAGTCATTACTTTAAATCTTAGTTATATTTAATGTTTTATTTCTGTTGTTTAATTATAATCTCTGGGAAATACTTTTTTACTACAAAGCCTATACGAGTCATAAATACTACTAACTCTATCTTCTTGAGAATAATAATGCTTAAAGTTACCTTTTATAGCAACAAAATGCACATGCATATCTCATTAAATACATGTCTTTTTCTTTAACTATGTAAATCTCCTATTAATATTTAATAATACACCTTATAAAGTCCAATAAAATTGGAACAACAGATTATTATTATGCAAATGGGTATAGGACGATAAAAACAAATAATAAAAACAAATTTAGACGTAAAATAAATTACTCTTTAAACCACGGGCTTAGTGTATTATATTACTTACTTATACCAATTTTATATACACTGGGGTTCATAAACTTGGATATTAAACTTAATGAGTGGATTTGGGGATACTAAAGCTCTTATCAATCAGAGTTGTAGAGTGTTACGAAGACGAAAGTGGATACTTAAAGACGCGAATTCAGTCTTTTATGCGTCATTATCTGCGTCTGAAGAAGTACTTAGCGCGTCTGTCAAGCACCCATTCGAATTGGTTTAAATATCGGTACCATACCACAAATAAAAAGTTTTTTTTTTTTTTTTCGTGTGGTGACGGATTAAGATATATTCATCCCGTGGGTGTCGTAAGAGCCGACTAAGGGAAAAAACTACGCAGAACAACAGCACTGCAGAGAGAAGGAAAACTTGTCACAAACCTTATACCAACCCGTCTGGCCAGCGTGGTATAGTAGGCTAAAACCTCCTTTCTAAGGACAGGCTTATGTCCAGCAGTAGACTGTTAAAGGCTGTTGATGTGATACGTTTTTTTTGGAATAAAACGAGCGGACTGGTCACCTGGAAAGTGAATCCCGACGCCCATAACGCCTGCAACTCAGGAGACACAAGCGGAAGAGGAAGGACTACCGTCGTAAGTTATTTATAAATATTGTTTTTTAAAGAAGACAACTCCCGCACTACGAATATATCGTGTGTCGCGGGGGTCTTTTACAGACATATATAAATCGGACACAAATAACACCTAGAGTAAGAGAACAACAATTTGTGGATCACACAATGTGAAACGAGGTGACCGCTAAACCACTATGCAATCCGTGCAGTCAAATGCATGCATACTAATTTGACAATAGGCAATAGACTAACTTGTGATAGATAGCCCCGTTTATTTAAACGGTTTGATTCTGACGTAGTACTTCAACGTTAAACCTTAAATAATATAAAATTTAATTATTTATTGAAATTTGATTTTTAATACGAAAATATTTTTTAAGCTTTTGAGGAAATCTCATCAAAATTAAATAGTAATATAAGTATCTTCATCGTCTTTTTCGTAGTTCCCAAGAATCTCTTTAGGAACCTTTCAAATATTCAAAGAGGCATTTGAATAGGCATTGCTTTTAATTAAAGTAAAATGATTAAAATGTTGTGGTGAAACAAGCCAAAGAGAAACAAGGCCGAACTAGATTAGCTTACTTTGGCAATGCGAATTATAAATAGGTAAAATAAGTAGATTGCGAAAAGAAGATAGGAATATATATGCGTTTCTGAATTACTAAGCTTTTCTTAATATTCTTTTTTCAAATTAATGTCTGCACAGATGGCGTAGTGTACTCGTATTACTACGCTAAGTGCTGTGGGTCCGATCCCCACATGGGACTACACTTTGTGTGATCCACAAATTGTTGTTCTGAGTCTGGGTGTTCTTTGTGTCCGTTTTATGTATGTTTGTAAAGTCCCCCGCGACACAGGATATATGTACTTATTCCTAATGCGGGAGTTGTCTATTTTATAACAATTACATATATAAAGAGCAATATCTATCAATCTTTCTAATATA
This sequence comes from Arctia plantaginis, assembly GCA_902825455.1. Taxonomy (NCBI): domain Eukaryota; kingdom Metazoa; phylum Arthropoda; class Insecta; order Lepidoptera; family Erebidae; genus Arctia; species Arctia plantaginis. The sequence continues at coordinate 1,083,908 of CADEBD010000283.1, read as the reverse complement.
GCATCGACGAGGTAAAGTTCGAGCGGAAACATATAAAACTGTGACGAGGTTAAATTAAATGGCATAGCTTCAATTGAGAGTAGTTGTTGATTGGAAAAGTTTAGATTTTTTGCAGACTGCGGACTCCATTGCGGGCAATCGTGGATTGGAACATTGAGGTTGTTACGTGGCGATTGAGTGAGCAGTCAGAACGGCACAACACGTATCGTCTATTTTTAGAAGTCAGTTCTAGTATCTGTTTATTAAAAAAACTACTTTTATAATAGTATTATTGATACTATTAGAAAAATAGTTTATATTATTTTAGTAGATTTAGTAAGTGTATATTGAGGTTGTACCTAAAAGTGGAAGATTCCAGTGAATTCACCAACACTTGTCTAATTGGTAATTATTGTACATTAATATCTTGATCAGGATTTATTCCTGTCTAGCACTAGAGAGTGTGGTCATGACTAATTAAATTCTATTATTTATACGCAAGTGGTGAAAGGTGTCAACGTGTCGGGAAGCTCTTGACATCTCATTAACGCCTATACTTATTTAATTTGGGTCTATGAAAATGTTTGACTGTTAATTATTTTTCAAGACCGTTTTTTGTAGAACTTTTTATTTATACTCAGACTTTCTATAAACCCTCTTGGTAACACAATAATTATAAATATTGTAGATGAAATTTGAATCAAACTAGTTTTCATGTATTGAACGTCTTAACGTTAGGTTCTGTTCAAATTTATTTGAAATAAGTTTTGACCTCGCAGTTTCTAACGTGAAAAAAATATATTTTTCGTACGATAAAATTTGAACGTTACTTTTTACGCGCATCATATTTACCTGTATAATTAATTAATCACATACTGTCAATAACTTGACATCAGGGTCGCTTGCGGTGGGTAGGCCGTTAATAAAATACGTTTATTTTGTGTCGGCGGCTTACAAACTGAACGCAAAGTATTGAAATGTATGGTACATTATTTCACTAATTTTACAAGAAATTGTGAAATTTTCGTGTTAAACACATAATATAATAAAATGGCCTGCAGCCAGAAGGAGAAGTACTTATTTTAGGTAAACATTACTGAAATGCCTACTTTTAAGATTTGCCGTATCGTATTAACTATCTAATTTCATAGTCGATCACAAGTAGTGATATTACTATTTACAGCGAAGTTGTAGTCTTGACAGTTTCCTTAATCGATAGTACCGATAGACAACACTAGAAAAATACATGGGTACTATTGCTAATGATCGCTATCGCTGCAGCGTCGATTAGTAACTGTATTTCCAGTTATAAGCACATACCTGATCGTACTGTCGAGTTGAAACAAAACGCGTAATTTTAAAAAGATTGACCGAAATGAAAAGTCATCATCAGAACAATTAAAAACTTCTAAACGAACAAATCTATCTATATCTATATATGTATATATAAGAGATTTCCACGTATATAGTCACTCATCACCATATCTCTGGAACCATTAGAGCTAAAGACTTGAAATTTGGTAGGAATATTCTTTTCACCAAGTAGAGGTCAGCTAAGAACGGATTTTAAGAAATTCAAAAATACAAATGAAAAAAATTAAATAATGTAAATAGCAAAACAACGTTTGCAGGGTCAGCTAGTTAAATATAAAATTAAATTAAACGTATTATTTATAGGCTTGCTCCCTGTTACGATTATTAGACTAAAACAATAGTCAGTAGAGTAGACAAAATGTATGTATGTAACACGTGTCAGCAAACTTCGATACGAATCCACCTCAAAGGCGTATCGTTTTACTAAGTTATTTTTTTTTAATTTCCAATACTTGATAGTTACTATAAAAAAACGTAGGTGAGTAATCATCTTTCCATTTTGCGCTTCTTACACGATTTTATAGCTAAAATAAACATTTTGAAGGTAATAATATTTCTAAGTAGAGTAACAAATATTTCCTTTAGGAAAGTTTACTAAGGAATTGTGTAGACAGACGTCTTTTAATATATCAATCATGGTTAGCGATTGAAGAAGTTCTAAGGTCGTCAAACCAATATCTGCCGCGTCCAAAGAACTCGGATTTTTTCTACTACATTAAATTCCTTCGTGGACTGGTCATGTATGTGCCGATAGCTCCTTGAATGACAGCTGCTTATTCTGAAATCTTATAAATGTCAAATAACTTATCAAACTTTACGACAATTTTTTCTTCTCATACGAACTCAACCTACTTACTTACTTCTGCGGTATTTCCGGACCGATACGACCTTCAAATCTTCAAAAAGAGAGCGTACTCCTTCCTAAAAGGCCTGCAACGCGTTTGTGACTCCTGAGTTGCAGACGTTCAGGGGCGGCGATGGTCACTTTATATCAGGTGACCCGTCTGCTCGCCTGAGGGGGGGGTGGGTAAATGCCCCTTACATAAAAAATATTTTAAGGGTTGTTCTCAAGTACACATCTAAAAACTTTAAGCTCCATTTTAAATTGTAATTAAAATTGTTTTTAGTATTAATTAAACACATTTAATGAATTTCCCCTCTAAAAATAATAATAATTATATAACGTTATTTTACTAAGTCATCATCATCACCTCAGCCGAAAGACATCCAGTGAACGACATAGGCTACAACAACCGGTCCTATGCTGCCCGCATCGAACGGCTTCCCGATACCTACACTAAGTCGTCGGGCCACCGTGTAGGGGTCTATCCGCGCCCCATTCAGAGATTGTTATAAGAATTTGTTCTATTATCAACAACAATACTCGTAATGCTCGACAAATGTTATTATCGTTAGTTACCGACACGGGTGACATTTTTATCTAGACACCTATCATTGTTCCCAACAATTGCATTCTATAATAAAAATTAATAAACTTTGTAATAGGTATTATCGAGACAAAGTTTTATAGATTTAATATGATGTGTTTATTCATCCCGTGGGTGTCGTAAGAGCCGACTAAGGAGCAAAATACGCAAGACAATAGCACTGCAAAGAGAAGGAAAACTTGACACAAACCACATACTAACCCGTCTGGCCAGCGTGGTATGTAAAGCCAAAACCTCCTTTCTAAGGAGAGACTATGTCCAATAGTGGACTACTAGAGGCTGTTGATGTGGTGATGATGTGATGACTTTGTCTCGATATGTATTCGAGAGCTGCATTTACAGCAGAAGGCGTTCTAAATGGCAAGGTTAACTTTGTTATTATGAACGAGGGTTATTATTTTTGAATGCAGGTATGTATGAATGTATATTTCTTTGGTACGCTCAGTGGCCTAAACGGCTTGATGCATTTTGACGTTTGACGTGACGTTAGATTCTTTTTAATTGTGAGAGAGCTGGTTTAAATTTTTAATTTTGTTTTATTTTTCAAAAATTAGCTTGTTCATATTTTTCTTTCTTCGAACTTCTTTCTAACACTTCTTTTCAAACTTCTTATAAAACATATGAACAATTATTTATCCCATTGCCTTCTTAAAATTAACTCAAAGTAAAGTTAGGAAGGGAAGGAAGCTACAGATGAATGGAGGTGATAATAAGCTCTTATAAATTATTAAAATACATCACTTTACACCATAGATTAAAGAGATCAAAAGATAACATCCAAAATGAAATATTCAATATTTCCATTTTCCTTATACTTAGCAAGGTAATTAAGTACATAACGGGAAATAAGCAAACTTAATTGAGTTTTACGGCGGACATCTGAACTTTAAAACTAAGAGAAGATAAGCCTAAACAAAAAAACACAAAACAAACTGACATTGTCAATAAAGCTTTTTAAGGCTAATGTTTCTCTAATTTTATCTTTGTATTCACAATGTTTGACCAAAACAAATTCAAATAGAAATATTTATTTCTCCAATATACTCGTATCTAACTCTGCTTCGTTCATTATATCTTTTTTCGAATAGATAAAGGATTTATTTTATTGCGTTCGGATCAAATTCGGGCCGCCTTTGTTTGCTTTACCTAACGTAACCATACGTCCCGTTTTGAACGGGACTTATGGTTACGTTAGTCCGTATTTCAGTTCTTAGTCCCTTCTTAGTCCTTAGGTAAATTTAGTTAGTTAGTTCTTAGTTCCGTTCTTAGTCCTTAGGTAAATTTTGCATATCAACGCTTTTATGGGGTACACTCGGAAGTGTACCCAATAAAAGCGTCGATATGCAAAATTTACCATTTTTGCCGATAGTCTAGCTAATTTTTAAAAATTTTAAATCAGAAGTAATAGCTTTATTATTATTACTTCTGATATTGGTTTGGTTAAGTTTTGGTCATGTCTTTTTAAATATGGTTACAATTTTGGTGATCATATAATTTTTATATATATATAGTTAGTTAGTTTTAGTTAGTTTTTTATATATTATAGTTAAAATTTTACATTAAAATGAGGTTGTGTAATCAATTACTATTTTTGGCAGCATAAAGTGTTTTTAACATAATATCTTAGTAAATTTGGTGGTAAGTTAAACATAAACCAAAAATTATTTAACATTCATGTTTCTTAACTCCGTGCGGTGACGGATTAAGAATACAGAGTGTCACCACCCCTATTCATCCCGTGGGTGTCGTAAGTGCCGACTAAGGAAAAAAACTACGCAGAACAACAGCACTGCAGAGAGAAGGAAAACTTGACACAAATCTTTTTTTTTTTTTTTTAACGTCTGGAAATCCCCTCGGACCGTCACCCCTCCGGGGTTTGCGGCGGGGTGGTGTGTCGGACTCGGACCGACTAAAACCACACGGTGTGCCACTCTGCGCCTGTAACAGGAGGGATCCGGGAACAGCTGTTGTTAAGACATCCGGACCCCTCCTAGCGCCAGCCCGCTCCTGGTGCGGGCTCCATTGGGAAACCTCCTGGAGGGGAAACCCACCCCGTCCACCCGCGGCCACACTCAGGGCGGCATGAGGCTGTGATAGGCGGGCCTCCGCCGCCCGGTTCGCCGGCGGCGGATCGGGTCCGAGTGGAGGGCGTCAGCCGGAAGGAAAGGGTCCCGTGCTGCCGCCCTGCCCACTCGGCGATGACCGGCTGGAGAGCCTCCACGGCGGCGAAGCCAGCGCGTGGAGTCTCTCGCCACCCACACCGGTGCACCATAAAGCGCCATGGACCGGACAACCCCCGCGTACAGCCGCCTCGTGGGAACACTGGCCCCGCCCAAATTGGGCAAAAGTCGCCCTAGGGCGGAGGCAGTGTACACCAGCTTCGGACCAAGCTGTCGGAAGTGCTCGTCGAAGAGCCACCTACCGTCTAGGACCAGACCCAGGTACCTCATCTGGGCCCGGACCGGTACGAGGACCGAGCCGACCTCGATTGAGGCGCCGGCGGGTGGACCACGACGGGGCCCCATGAAATAATAGGGCCTCCGTCTTATCCAGGGCCACCCGCAAACCCAACGCCTCAATGCGCCCGACCACCAGGGAAACTCCCGTGGCGGCCAGGCGCGCCGCCTCCTGGAAGTTAGCCCCCCGGGCCGTGACTAAAGTGTCATCTGCGTAGCAGAGTACACCCAGCCCGGGGGGGAGACGCCCTCGTAGGGCCTCTTGAAACCCTACACCAACCCGTCCTTGTCTGTTTTTGTGGGTTCTTCCGTAACTCGGTAACTGTTCGGTAGTTGTGTCTGATCCTTTCTCGTAAGACACCAGATTTACACAAGACCCTTGCAAGACTTCGACAAAGAAGGCAATGTCGTTAAAATAAATTTCTTTCTTTACATAACGACTTAAATTTACATAAATCGATAAAAATATTAGACTGGCAGTATAGTTTACGTGCGTGCATTAGCTGCGTGAATCTGGGGTCATAATATCTCATAACTACTGCTAAGTACTCATTGGAACCACAAATAACTTCTACAATATTCTGCTTGTGTTAAAGTTATCGACGTCTTACATTACGCTGAACAAAATGTTTACGATCTGTTCTAGATGGATATCACAGTTTGAATTCCCATTTGCACTTGGACCCACAATGACTTCAACTTACCCGTTACTTAAGCCACAAATTAGAATCTTCCTTAAGGTAATATTTTATACTTGTCGTTAATGATTTGACACAGTTTAAAGTTTGATCTTTGACTTTTAATCAAAGATCAAACTTCGATAAAATGTTACATGACATTCACAAGTTTCTAGGTCACTTCACACATTCCCGCCGGGGATGAAAAGGACGTTGCCAATCGCTGAATTACCTTAGGATTAGGGCTGTCAAACAATCCATAATCATTTGTACTGATTGATTGAGACAGAGGCAAGGAGAACCATGTCTGTGTATGAAGTGTCCGTAAAACGCGTCCAATAAGGGCCACCCTCACTAACTTACTTACTTATACGTGAGAATCCATGAAATTATGGATAAATATTTTTCTACTGCTCTGCCAAGAGCTTCAGTAGGCTCTTTCTTGAACGAATATACAAACCTATACCTGGGTCCCAAGTCCCAAACGCTGTCGAAGTCGCATGTGTTGCCCCATCTATCACGCGATGGACCCGGCACCCGCACGGTAAATCCATGGAACGCTAAGAAATAGGTATTTTTTTATTGTTATTTATTTCAGTGTCACCTTTCATTTTAGTTTTTTTTTTCATCTTAGTAACATTTTATACTTACTTTTCAGTAGAAAATAAAAATAAAAACGCTTAAAACTATTTTTTTATTGCTAAAATATGTTTTCTCTAACGTAACGAGGGTATAAAATTCTTACAAAACAAAAATGGGAAAAGTTTTGTTCGGATACAAATTTTAAATTTAAATCTTGGTTATAATAAAGATATTAACGCAAACAACATTAAAGGTAACATAAAATAATAAATATTCCAAAAACATTATTGACGACACCTTTCTACACAAGGAGGAATCAAGCGTCTTTCGGCAATAAGTTTTTTGGTTTTAGATAGTGAAACGTAAAATAATATTTTCCTAAATTACGCAGCGCCTTAGTCATTATTTCTCTATCATTTATTTACATTTACATTATTACACCTTTACGCTTCTTATTAGCGGGTGAAACAACAGGGAGTGGGAATTTTCTAGCTCACTGTTAGAGCTTTCCCTGCGTATGTCACCTGTGTGAGGCCCCACCATCCGGGGAAAGATTCTGGTCCTGACAATTAAATAGAAGCTCTAGAGTTAGATGAACAAGAACTCAATGATGTCATGTCATCGTCAATCATCATCCCATTTATTATTTAAAAAAAGAAAAAAATACAAGCAGTGGCATTAAGTTGTAACGAACAATGTCTAGTGTAAAGCCAAATTGACACTAAACGAAAAGTATCAGTGATGCGTCAAATTAAATATTAGGTAACTTTAGAACAAAATTATGACACAAAACATAAAATGTCACTTCTGCAATGAGAACATCGGTGTACTACTTATACTATTAGTAAGTATAACTTAACTATATAACTAATAGTATGAGTGGTACACCGATTTCGAATACACCGGCTTAATCACTAAAGTGACACCTTTGCACTAAAATATGATAAAATTAGTTCTCAACTACATGTAATTTTACGTTAAAGGTGACGAAATGGACCACTGCCATCTAGCGGCTATTAAAAAAACTTTTATTTAAACCAGTGTTATCGCGATTAACATTGACGAAATCGAGATGGCTCTTGGACAGCTAAAAAATGGTAAAGCCCGTAATAAGGGAGCTCCGAAAGTTCTTCAACGCTGTCCTGTTTGAAGGGAGAACTCCGGAAACGTGGAGTAGGAGTGTGGTCGTTTTATTCTTCAAAAAGGGTGACAAGACCATGTTGAAGAACTATCGACCCATATGCCTTCTTTCCCACGAACCGTCTTGACACGAATCGACGAATTACATCCACCGGTGCAAGCTGGATTTCGGAGCGGATATGGCACCATAGACCACATCCACACAATGCGACAGATTATACAGAAGACCGAAGAATATAATCGCACAGTGCCTTAAGACGAAAGTCTTCAATGAGTGCGTCCTACCCGTCATGACATACGGAGCCGTGCCATGAAAAGGGCTATGCTCGGTGTTTCTCTAAGGGATCGCATCAGGAATGAGGTGATCCGGCAGTGACCAAGGTCACCGACATAGCCTACCGGATCAGCAAGCTGTAGTGGCAGTGGGCTGGCCATATTAGCCGCAGAACCGACAACCGTTGGGGAAAACGAGTTCTTGAGTAGAAACCGCGTCTCGGCAAACGTAGTGTAGGACGCCAACAGGCCAGGTGGAGTGGCGATTTGCCCAAGATGGCTGGCAGAAGCTGAATGCGAGAAGTCCAAAATCGATCTAAGTGGCGTGCAATGGGAGAGGCCTATGTCCAGCAGTGGACTGCGATAGTCTGATGATGATGATTGCGATTACATGTAAATAACCATTTAACAAGAGGTGGCATTAAAAAGTCGATTACGCAAAATTCTGGATAGTGACAGTTTTGGATTAGGGGGCGATATTTTGGACGTAAATAAATATACGTGTAATTGTACTTTTCTACTAAAACAAGTTTTCAAGTAGGTCACAGAGTACTATGTTCAGTAGCAGTAGGTACCGAGTGATTTTGATAAGCTGTGATTTATTATAGTAAGAATGTTGAGGTCGGCTTCTCGAAGAGCATAATTTAATGCAGATACTGAAATTTGTAACGATGATGCTTTAAACACTAAAATGATTAGAAGTAGTAAAGGAATTTTAAAAAAATAGAAAGGAAAACAATCCATACGATGTCATTTCCCTGGTGTTTTTGCTGTATGATGTCCCCATCACTGCTCTGCAACGTTTGATTGTCTTCGATCGAGTATCGAAAGACAATAGCTCGTCTACGAATCTTAACATGCTACATGAATGGTTTCGACATGCTAAAAACACACCACGACTTGGAAACATGAATGTATAGAGACACTATTAATTTGTCAACTAAATAGTGTTGTTAGAAAGCTTGGATTCCATGTACCAACTGCCCGAACTTATTACCAAATAGATAACATGCAAACCAAAATGTTTATTAATCCTGTAAAGAAGGCATTGTATAAGTTGTGTGAAAATATGAATGCTTATAACATTTTCACTCTTAAAAAGGCTCTTTTGACCTATGATATTGATTTTTTTGAAACTCATGTGATAAAATTATAACTGTTAATGAGTGTTAATATAATACAAAGACGGTTGCTTTCCAAGTTCAATTAGAAAAACTTCTTAGAATTATTGAAACTTTGCCAGGCTTGCAAACATGTGCACATGTAAAATTAAACTTTTGCAGCAGTCATTTAACGGAGATTCCAAGCCTAGTGCTCGTAGTACAGGGTGTACTACGAGCACTAGACTGTGAATATAAAAGTAGATGAGATGAATCTAATCAGGGTTCAGGTACCTATAATTTACATTTACACTGCAATTATTTTAAAGAGCTTTTTGGCATGATTGGTAAACTATCTTCGGAAGATAGTTAGAAGAAGATTGTTTTGAAATAAAAAATCCCAAAAGCGTTGTAGTTACGTACTTGTGTTATACTTAACCAAATAAACTTTTATCGATCTAAAAATAGTAAAGAAAACAATCAAACTCAAAAAAAAACAAACAACAAACAAACACTTGCTAAGAGAAACGGATTTTTGATGTATGTAATTTGTATCTAATAAATATAACAAAAAGGATCCAAAATACGTAAATCGTTTTTGATTTATCTATAATTTAATTAATTTTATCGCATTGGAATAAAATAACCATTTCTGATAACACAATATTAAAATATAATTAGTTTGGAATTATATAAAACCACCTAAAGACCTATGAAAAGTTAACACGCGAATACTATAAATACTGCACGAAAGTGAGTATACCGCAAGACTTAATGTTTGAAAAAAACAGTAAAGCAACAACAAGCACTGTTGAATTAGACTTTCTGTTAAGAAAAAATAGACGACGCTGATACGGTTTAAACCACGAGCAAACCGATTCAACTCAGTTCATGTCCAAATCGGTTTGAAAAGTTGATTCCTTTCACCACAATTTTAGATGTTGAATCTGGTGGCAAGTTCATTTAACTGTTGGCAACATTGTACTTAGAGTTAGTTATACTCAGTTATACTTCTGCACTATGTACATGTACAATGTGTGCATATCTCTCAATCTGTGATCTGCACGTGTTTCTTGAAGTTCGGTAAGTTTACGGATACTAAGTGTTTTTGTGATTATTGCAGTACTAATCGGAATAAGGTATTATGCCGTTTTATTGTTACATATATTTACCTACATACAATTAGCTTTTCATTAGCAATGGGTAAGACAAAACCCCCCGACACTGTTGATGATTCTTCCCCTCCAACTCCTACTTCTTCCTCTTTCCGAGAAGATTTGGTTATCTGTTTGTCTTCTAGAATTTCCCAATGCAACTCTACTGGACTGCGTACCCACTATAAATTTCTTGGGGAATTGGTGCCGTGAGTCGCGATCTAACGATTTCGACTTGTGATTTTGACAAGACATGCATGTTGATAACCCTTAGGTGTTGTAGAGTTCCAAAAAGGTCTTTTTAATTTTATTCCAAAGTTATTCGAGTCCCTGTACAATGTTGACGGGTCTGCTGATGATGCTAGCCCGAGCCACAACTTCAATGTTTTAGTGACTTTCGCTTCCAGTATTCTTAAGTGGTTCTGGTTTATATCGTATACCAGAAATGGCCAGTTGAGACGTGATGTTAAGTAGTTATCGTAAATCCAAACTTTTTTACGTTACTTTATGGGCTGTTAGTCTACTTTGTCAATGTCTTTTATGAAGTCATCGACTATTACGTTCAGAGATGGGGTACAACCTTTGTAGTTTCTGATATTGTTGAAACACTTTCCCTACCAATTGTAGTCCTGGGGTCATATGAGGTATATCTGGTACCTTGCCGGCCCAGACAAAAGCAATAGAATTTGCTAGGTTTTATCCTCACTCCGTCCATTCAGGTACAAAAGTCATCCACCTTACGCAGTAGTTCTTGGCACTGCTTCGGTTACACTTGCACGATTATGTGTGAGCCATGATTCCAGATATTTTCCATTGACCTTAAACCAGTAGCCCTACCTCTTTTCATATATTGCAATGTTGTCCAATAATACATTTATAACCTTATCAAATACTACTGGTGATAAGCAGCAACCTTGGAACAACCCTTCTTTGTATTCAAGGGGGTTTGTATGTCCATCTTTTGCTGTGATTTATTACAAATTTTAGTATGATACAATTATTTCACAACATGAGCTAGTGATGTACTGAGCCAAATGCATTTTCTAAATCTATCCAACAGACTGTTATTTACCTTTCATTTATTCTAGCATCTTTAAGACTTTCCGCTAGTAATGAGTTATGCTCCAGACATCCAGAGATTCTGGGCATGAACCTTTTCTGGTGACTTGGTCTGCAGTAATTATAGTTTGATATCAACCGTATTCGTTTTAATTAAAAATATATTCAAAATTGTATTGATAAGGGCTATCGGTCTAGTGTCTCTAGGATCTATTACTTCACTTAGGAATGAGGACAAAATTAGCTTTTCCAAAGACTGTTGGTATCTCTTTGCTCAACCAGATCTTACAGAATATACGAAGGAGTTCACACACTGATTGTCATTTTTTATATACTAAATATGGTATACCATCCGGCCCTGGAGCTGATTTTGAATTTTTCTTTCTAATATGGGTATCTACTTCTTTAAGGTTGGCAGGCTACAATTAAATTTGAAACAAGAGCTTGCTGGGTTTTGTGTACTTGGTTCAAGATAGATCTTCTCATGCGTAGTCACCTCGTACGTAGTTTTATAGTGTTCATATATCTGGTCAGCCGTTAGAAGCAGTTTTCCACACTTCTTAAAGATATTTCTAGAATATTGGTTAGTCTGCTTTGCTCTGTTTAAGTTTTGTTTGCAATTTGTACTCATACTCCTTGAATTAACTTTAGTATTGATCTTAAAGATCAGGCCAGGTGGCTCAGGTGGATATCACCCATGGCTTTGGCATTCTGTAGTCGTTTGACAAGGTCCTCTTTCTCAATTTGGTCTTAAACTTGTCTATTTAGGTCTTGTTTTGCTCCAGGATAATCTAGGAGAACTGCCAATTTCTGGTTGTGTGATTTCCAAGTGGTCTCTTATAGGAAGGACATGGAAAGATGTGGATGGGCTCCTGGTTCGGATGACTCTGTCTTACAAATGTATGTCTTGCATCAATTCCATTGAGTGTTTTCAAATATTTTAGGAACAGCTCTTTTTTTTTGTACTGTTTCCCACACGTGGGGCATCTCAAATACATTATCTCGCCAGGGTTGTCTGTGTAATCTTATGGTGGACAGTTCTTCCGGTTCCTCTTTTGACTGTCTTGGACTGTCCCGGAATTTATATTATTTAGCTTTTAATAATTAGTTATCCATTATTATTACTGTAATATAAAAACACATGTACACGTATATATATTATATAGCATTGTGTTGTATTCGTAATATTTGTTTCAGTGTTCAAAGTTCATAAGAAGATTCGCAACGACTCCAAATTTTGACCAATTAGTCATCACACATACTTGAGCACCTGACTGACATTGGCAGAATTGTCGATGATCGGCATCACTTGCCTTAGAGAAACATAGAATAGACTATTTGTAGCCTCAAGTATTGTATGTATGAAAAGTCTACTGGGACTAAATAATTGACATACAAACATGTCTCACATATCTTATCCATTTAAGAAAACAAATAAAGCTGTGTACCAGAAGCCAGCATCTGTTCTTACAGAAGATACAATTTATTGGAAGAAATTAGGGGTAAGACTTAAAGAAATAGTATTATTTTAGATATTATTAGGAGAGGATTAACTTATTTTGTGAGAGGTTTATATATACCAGACTTATTTTAAGATCCGTAATAACAATATTTTGCCTACAATTTCAGCTACCAGTCTTAGTAAAGGAGTTCGGAGCGATAGACTATTTAGACTTCAGTCCTGTAGAACCTTATTACTTTGCTGCAACATGCTCTGTCAGAGTCCAGGTACATACCTGTTTATATTTTAATTTTTCTTTTAATAACAATAATTGAGGAGTGCTTCACCACAATATAGTACTTAACTATTCTTTTATTAATATTATGTAAGAGTAGAAACTTATTGTATGAGTCTTACATTTGTGTAAATTTATGATAAATGGTTATATAATGGTGTTATAATTGTTCAAGGTATATGATCCAATTACAAAAGTTGTAACAAAAAACATTTCAAAATTTGTGGAAGCTGCATATGGAGCCACATTCCGAGGAGATGGAAGGCTCTTAGTTGCTGGCAGTGAAGAAGCTGTTGTGAAACTAATTGATATTCAGTCCAAGAATATCCTCCGAGTGTTTACTGGTCATACAGGACCTGTGAGTTTTTGAAATTAAATTTTCATACATTATTTTTATTATTAAATATTTGATATTAAAATAATAATAACATCTTGATGCATCTCACACACTGCTGTCATATTCCAAATGAGACAGATATTTTGCCATCCCAGATAGTTACCATCCCAGATAGTTACCAGACCTGATAAATTACACCCAGACACATAAATGATCATACTTATCCCACAACTATTTGTCCTGGGTGGCAATCAAACCCATAACCTTAACTTAACAGTCAGGATCACTAACCAACTCATCAACTGCCTATTACAGTCCACTGCTGGACATAGGCCTCTCCTTAGAAAGGAGGTTTTGGCCTACTATACCACGCTGGCCAGACGGGTTGGTATAGGGTTTGTTTCAAGTTTTCCTTCTCTTTGCAGTGCTGTTGTCCTGCGTAGTTTGCTCCCTTAGTCGGCTCTTACGACACCCACGGGATGAATAGGGGTCACCACACGGGCCACCACCAACTAGGCCAGTCAAAAATAAAATTAAACATTTTAGTAAACAATTATTCATATTAAATTTTTACATCCTTATGTATTTTGTATGCTTTATATCTTTTATAAAATTTCAGGTTCACAGAACATACTTTACAAAAGATCAAGTTAAAATTTTAAGTTATTCTGATGACAAATCTGTTAATTTATGGGATATAGCCACAGAAGAAAAACTAGCCACATTCTCAGAACATACAGATTATGTGAGAGCAGGAGCTGCTAGCCCTATCTCACCAGATATAATATTATCTGGCAGTTATGATCATACCGTCAAATTGTATGACTGCCGATCTAATGAAACAGTTCTCACTGTTAACCATGGTTGTCCAGTTGAATCAACACTATTCCTACCTTCAGGAGGAATATTTATAAGTGCAGGTGGTACAGAAATTAAAGTTTGGGATATTTTTAATGCTGGAAAATTACTAGCAAATATTTCACAACATCATAAAACTATTACAACTCTTGGACTAGCCAGTAATAATAGTAGACTTATGTCTGCTTCTTTAGACAGACATGTAAAGATATATGATATCTCTACTTTTAAAGTTATTCACAATATTGATTTCCCCAATGCAGTACTAAGTATGGCCATATCCAAAGATGATGATACTCTGGCAGTAGGGATGATTGATGGTATAATTTCTGTACGAAAGAGAGAAAAGCCAGCCCGCCTTGCTGATGAAAAAAGAGGTTTGTTTAAATTTGCACCAGATCACATTCAAACTTCAATTGTAGAAGAGGCTAAAACAAAAGAAAAATTAAATATAAGCCCAGAATCTGATAAGTTCTTAAGAAAGATGGAGTTCACTAAAGCCCTTTCTGCTGTTTTAAAAACTTATGTCGCTACAAAATTTCCGGAAAAAACAACAGCATTAATTCAAGAAATGCTTAGGCGAAAAGTTCTTCATGTAGCTATGGATGGACTAAATGAAAAAGACATAGGCAGACTACTTAAATATTTTAAGAAGAATGTTGGAGAGACCAGATTTTCTAGAGTAATCATAGATGCATCAAATGTTTTTGTTGATGTTTTTGGAAATCATGTAAAAACCTTTTCTGAATCTAATAAATTTTTATACACATCACTAGGAAAAGCTATTGAAGATGAAATAGACCTCTGTAAGAGGATATGTGAATTGGAAGGTGCTATTAATCTACTAATGGCTGGAGCTCAAATTAGCAGCAGTAATGATACTATAGAAATTAATGACACCTTTACACCATCATCAAAAGCACAGAAAGATATCGTAATTGATATATAATAAATAGATTACTTTTTATTTGTTCTTTCTATAATATTAATGAAACAGCATTTAAAATGAAACTTCAAAACAGAACCTTACTGTACCTAAAGGAGAGTACTTTGAGGTGTAGAACATAATGTATCTGATACTGTATCAAATGAGTACGTTTGCGCGAGCCTGCTGCGAACCGCTCGACCGACCCGTCGACTGGCGGTTCTACTGCGAACGCTCGTTGACAGCAACGCGTTCGTATGTGTAGTGAGTATGTCGGCACGAGCTTCGAATATCATGGAGGGGACGGAAGAAAAAGTTTTCACTTTAACTGAACTTTACCAAAAATCTCCGGTGTTGTGGAATCATAATAAAAAAAAAACTAAAAGTGGATGCTTGGGCAAATATCGGCTAGGCTATGGGTATGCCGGGCGACTGCTGCAAAAATAAGATTATCACCTTATAGGCTTGCTACTGAAGGGAGAAAGTGAAAATAAAAATTAGATATGAAACCAGTAAAGGTATAAAACTTTTATTTATTTGTTGGTATTTTACTATTTTCTATAATACTACACATTGAAAATGAACTTATCTAAAATACTATTTTAATTAATGTTTTTTCTTTTATTCTACAGGAACTTCAGAGATATATGTCAGCAATTAGTTTGCCTTTGAAGCAATGTCGTGTTGATTAAACAGAGACGCTCCACGCAAAGGCAGAAAAAATATTGTAAGTATCTTAATTTATGCTTATGCATAGCTGTCTTGTCTGGACAGCCTTCCTTCTGTTGTAAAATAATTGCCCACTCGTCTCATAATTCTTTAACCATCGCTGGAGAACAGCGTGCAACATTTCTAATGGGATAGAATGACGTCATATCTGTATCATGACGCTCTTGAATGAATTGCCTATCTTCGTTTTCTGTATCGACGCTGTGACGTGGCATATAAAGTGGTCGTGAGGTGGGTCGCCTCAAAAAATGGTGCCACCATAGCAAACAGAACGATGCAGTACGTTGATTTATAGTTAAAAAAATCTGCTCTATTGTTAAATGGTGCTTATAATAACACATGTTTCCCGTCCATTTCTCCCACGGCGTGGGGAAAATTCCATGAATCATTAAAATCTTGAAATATTTTGCCATCCTTCGGAGTTACGGATCTGCAAGTGACATGTTTCAATCATTTAAATCTTATCTTATATTTTAGGTAAGCACGCGAAGCACAAGTAATACCGGAGCCACCAAATAACTTAGCAAGACTTAACAAAATGCAGCAAGGCACGACTCAAAGTACAATTGTTTAAAGAAGCTTTTGGAATTTTAAAATCTGCCTCATCAACAATCCACATACGAAATCTGGAAATCAAAGGTTTTTCTGGAATTCGTCGGAAGCAAAATGATGAAATATTCTGAACACCCAAAAAACATGGTGCAACAAAGCATTTGTGACTTAAGTTTTAAGGCAGACAACCATTATTTTGATGAAAATTTATACGATCGCACTGCAGTTTGATACTATTCGCCTTCCAGTACATCAAGTAATATGGGACAGGTATAGCAAGGACATTCCTCTATAGCTCAGTCGTCACCAGTTTAGGCGCACAGCACCCAACCTGCTGATACTATACAGCTCCCAGTATATCAGTAAATATGGGGCAGAAATGTCGAAACATTTGTCTTCAAGTCAGCCATATCCGGATCAGTATACCCAATGGTAGGGGTGAATTTTACAGGGTGAAGTTTGTTTTGTTCTATTGAAAATAAACGCCATAGTTTCAAGATTTGAAAGTCTTTCTCAATACGTGAGTTACCAATTAATTGATTGTTATAATTTTCATCTGCTGATGGTAATTAAATATACCTTTTTACAGTTTTTTGTATGGAGATAGAACAAAAATGCACAAACGAAATTACGAATGTGGAGATAGGACTCTACCTCATTGGCGATAGCACAAAGTGACTAAGTGCCAAATGTAATATACAGGTTGTTAATTGAATCTTCATACCGACTAGAATTAGTGAATGCGTGTTTTGAATTATTTTTTTGACTTAAGAATTATGGTGCTTATAAATTAAAAAACTTGTACCTTTTTTTTACTTCGTATTAATTAATTGTCAAACATAAAAAACCGTAAACTAAAACACACCTTGCACACCCTTAAACATCTAAAAATGGAAATTTTTTTGAACATCATTTTTTCATCATCATCAAAGACCGGAAAAAACTGCCCGTGTGTGCCGGACGTCGCCTAAATGGAGAATGAACCCGAAGATGGTGTCCGCGCCATTGCGGGCAAGCGCTAGGAGGGGTCCGGATGTCTTAATAATAGCAGTTCCCGGATCTCTCCTATTACTGGCGCAGAGTGGCACACCGTGTGGTTTTAGTCGTTCCGATTTCGACACACCACCCCGCCGTAAACCTCGGTGGGG
Source organism: Arctia plantaginis (assembly GCA_902825455.1). Taxonomy (NCBI): domain Eukaryota; kingdom Metazoa; phylum Arthropoda; class Insecta; order Lepidoptera; family Erebidae; genus Arctia; species Arctia plantaginis. The sequence continues at coordinate 1,066,381 of CADEBD010000283.1, read as the reverse complement.
TGACGGCCCAAGGGGGTTTCCACAAATTAAACAAAAAGTTAAAATTGAGTGGACATAAAACACTGTGTGTGTGGACATAGGTATTTCGTAAAATTAAAGTTAATGGATTCAGTAATAGAATTGAAAAAATTGTAGAACAAATCTGGCAATTTGTAAAAAAATATTTAAAAAACTACAGCTCTAAAAGTGCGGTCCTTCGGTTCTCACAGATCATCAGTCAGATCTTGGCAAATATCCGCAAAATTTAGTACATTTAGTAAGGATTTTTTAAAGATATTTACTGAATAACAGACCACCAAAAAATATAACGACTAAGAGGAGGAGCTCGAGGAGAGCGATTATTGAAACTGGTCCCTCAATCCTCATCTCTGCTGACACATATACATAAACTAGCTTCTTGACAAGAGAAATATCAAAACTCTAGTGTACTTAACTTTTAGTAAAATATTTATTATTCTTGTAATACTGAGGATTTTCGAAATTTTGACGTAAATTATTATATTATGTCACAATTTTAGTGACAATAATAATTACTACGGCAAAGCATATTCATTTAGTAATTAGTTTCGGTCACAGATTGCACAAGTAGCATTGTATTTGAGTAAAACCCAAATCTTTTGACGATTTTTTTATGGAAGAGGGGGCAAACGTGCGGACGGGTAACCTGATGGAAAGTGACTACTGCCGCCCAACGCCTGCAACGCAGGAAATTTTGAGCGTACCTATGTGCAAACAAAATATTTTTGAGTAAAACCGGCCTAGAATCCGACAACCAGCTAGGAGGTTTTAACACCGACCTTCTATCATCCGAGCAATCTCCTTCAAATCATCCGAGCTACCAGTCTCCACGTCCTGCCCCTTCAAGCCACGCACCATAATAATGAACACCAGGATACCTGGATTGATCTAATGCTCACCTCTGCCCCTTACCTTGTTGAGGAAACAAGGTAAGGGGCAAGGGTAAGATCAGGTCATCCTGATCTTACTTTCCTACATCCTAAAGCCTCCCGAAATTCGTCAGATCCGCGTGTTCGACACATGGATGTCGAAAAATTATATCTAGTGACTGTGCTGAGATACACTGGAAGAATATGGCCGCTGCTACCGATGTGGACAACAAAGTCAGTATTTTTAGTGACACCATCTAACTGTATGACCTCCACGCTCCTATTAGGACAGTAAAACTGAAACGTTCCATGGCACCGTGGATGACAGAAGAGGACGGAACGGCAATAAGACAAAGGGGTCAGGCTTTTCTTGATTTAGGAAGGATCCTTGTGAAAGCAACGGCAACTTTATAAGGCTGCAAGGAATCGGTGTAACCAGGTGATACGCAGCGCTAAACCCCGAGACATTCTTCATAACATAGAGTCGTCTTCCTCTTCCAGTATCTGGCCATTTCTTGGTACATTAGGTATCGGCAAACAACAACATCCCGAGTTCAAAAATACTATTGGTTTAAATGATATCAATCGTCATTTCTCATCCACAACTACGCTGGATCTTTAAACCAAGCGTCAAATGCTGAATTATATAGCTGGCTTACCCAGTCCCACTATTGACTCATTTGAATTTTCTCCAATGCCTTCTAAGGATATTAAAAAGATTATCCTATCTTTCCGCTCCAATGCTGTGGCTTATAAGTAATTGCATTAGACGTCGCATGATTGTTACCGTCCTGGACCACATCCTCTTAGCAATTACCAACATAGATAACTTTTCTCTCGAGACTGGAACTTTCCCCCTCATGGGCGTAAGGCTTACATCATCCCTCTCCTAAAAAAGGTAATCCTTCCCTTCGTGAACATTTTCAACCTATTTCTGTTCTGGAGGCCTGTGTATACAAGCAGCTCTCAGAATTTGTATACCGAAATAAACTACTAAGTCCGGCTTCAGGCCGAGCACAGCACTGTTGCCGCCTACCTTAAGGTGACTAGGAGGGGCCTGGAAGACACTAAAGTTACAGTACTCGTCTTAGTCGACTTCTCTAATGCCTTTAGTATCGTCAATCACGAAATCCTGCTATCTATCCTCACACATCTCATGATTCCCATAGAGGCACCGAATTGCTTCTCCACCTATCCTCAGGGGTGACAGCAGTGTGTTCGTGTTGAAGACTTGCCTTCCAGTGGGTGCGACCTTCACTCTGCCGTCCTACAAGGCGTATTATCTCCTCTTTTATTCTCAATATTCATAAATCGCATCACCCAACATCTTCAGTGTACATATCTATACTAATATTATAAAGCTGAAGAGTTTGTTTGTTTGTTTGTTTGTTTGTTTGAACGCGCTAATCTCAGGAACTACTGGTCCGATTTGAAAAATTCTTTCAGTGTTAGATAGCCCATTTATCGAGGAAGGCTATAGGCTATATATCATCACGCTAAGACCAATAGGAGCGGAGCACCAATGAAGAATGTTTCAAAAACGGAGAAAATTTATTACTATTGAGAGACGTAGACGAAGTTGCGCGGGTCAGCTAGTCACCTATATACTGATGATCTGCAGCTGTTCACAGGCAAGAGTGGAGTGCGTAGCGCGGGCTGTTAACGAAGTTAACAAGGACCTGGAATCCATAAATTCGTGGTCGATGAAATTTGGATTGTCGGCAAAACCCAACCAAATCATTCCAGGCGATCATTATAGGCAGCAAACATATGATAAGCAGACATTGAATATTGCTTCAATCGCACCTATCGTGTTTAACGGCTCAGGCATACCTTTTAGTCCCGTAATCAAGGAAGAGAAAATCCGAAGAGAGTCGCAAAATCACCCAGGACCAATAATCGTGTTATTTGTTCTGTGTCTGGGTGTAATTTATCTATAATATGTATGTTTTTAAAATATATATAAGTTTGTTTATCAGCAGCCTGGTTACCATAGGCGAGATGTGCGAGATATATTATTATTATTTCCCATATAATACAGAATATTGACTTAATTGACAATTTCTTTATTTCTCCAAAAAACTAATAGTTTTAACATAATATCCACAAAGTATATAGTTAGTGCGTTATGTGCCTGTGTGCATATAAAATATTAATTAAATAAGCCTGAAAAATGTACCCTTTACAGAGTAATGATAAGTGTTGAGGGTGTAAACGATAACAGAGCTGTAGCTGAATTATTCAGAGAATATTTCACGGTGTAATCGCCACTCGGTCTTTCTACTCTGAGTATGAGTGTGAATGCGGGACCCTTAATGACCGGTGATGTGTTTACTGACTCCGCTAACCAAGTAGGTACATCGTTTTATATGTAGCATGTCAAGAGGTAAGTCGCCTGGACCTGACGGGCCGGTATTGAACACCTGAAGTTCGCTGGTGCTCATCTAGCACCAGTGCTCGCAATGTTCTTCTCCCTCATCATACATACATCATCATACCTGCCGTCGGATCTGATGCAAACGATTATTGTATCTATTGTAAAGAACGAAACAGTTGATTCATCTCAAAAAAAACAACTACAGGCCTATACTATACAGAGAGAGGTACACCTGTGTATGCATACTTTCTAGACCTGTCAAAAGCTTTTGACTTGGTGTCATATGATGCACTTAGGCAAAATCTAAAAACAAAACAGGCGTGCATGCACGTGTGCGTTGCCCCAGCGGAAAAAGTTTGGATTTCATTGAATCCCAGTTGAATTAATGCACTAATTATTGGAATAGGTTTTATTACGCATTTCATTAAGAATCTCGTGCAATAAGACTGCATTTGAAACAGTGGTCCCGTCAAGGTAAATTATTCCGTAGCTCAATAATTACTAAGAGTACATCAATGATACTTGGCAAAACGTAGATGCTTACAAGGTATGTATAAACGTTATAAACTAGATCCTAGTCCATAAGCATTAAGTGCTAGGACCTAATAACGTTATTTTACGTCTTTATTTATTTCTTCTGAATGGTATGGTTTTTTTTTTAATCCGTTTTTACAAACAGTATAAACAAATTCAAAATACCGTGTGAAAAAATTTACACATTTTTTATGTGAAATCGAGCAAATGGCCAAACGTTGTCGCAGCGGAAACTTGAATATCTTCGCAGTTTATTGACGCACAAATTTCATCTAAACATACACAATTACTTACCTCACGTCATACACTAACTTTTGATACCATTGAGTTAAAACAACACTAGAGAAGCAAACCTCATTATCACCAAATATCGAAAAAAGTGTAACCACTTTTGAACTTTGACGACGTAGCTTTGATACCACGAAACATTTGAAAGTAAACATATTTATGTCTCATTTACACGCGAGACAAGAACAATACCATCGCTCGGATTAGACAAAGACAAAGACATAACTTTACGATGGTGGGCCAGTGTTGACTACCGTATGAAATTTTACCCATAACAACCAAGAAACATTTTTTTTAAAACAATTTTGTAATAAAATAAATTAATTTAAATATGTTGAATAATATATTTCGAATTGAATGGAATAGGTATAAATAATAAAATAAATAGAAATATTTGGTTAAAAGGGTTTATATTCAGTGTAAAATCAAACTCTGCTATGAAGCATCAGTTTTGTATACAATTGTCTTTTAGACTCTTTTTTATGAGTTTGTGTGAATATTTTACTTTCATGATACAATCTTATTTTTACCTATGTATAAATAATGGCATTTAATAGTAAAAGTGAATGATCAACTTGTACTGATAATAAATAATCCCCAGGGTGTATTGCAAATTCTTTTAATATTTTAAAATACAAATAAAAAAATAAATATATTTATATATATATATATATATATATATATATATTTATATTTATTTACTTTTTTATTATATATATATATTTTTTTTGTACAATTGTTATTTATATTTGATAATTAATTAAGAAAAATGAATGAATTAATTAATTAATTCTTTTATACAAAAGTCTCCAGCACTGCTAGCTTGGCAGAAGGTGAACGTTCAACGGGTCCCTAAAAAAAGTGATCGATTCAGCCCTAACAACTACCGTTCTTCCTATATTTTATTATTATTGACAAAATGTTTAAAAACAGTATAAAGCATATTATTTCATAAATTATAAATTCTCCCACTAATGTGGGAAAACAAAAATGATTTTTTAATGGTAACACTGATTCTAAATTACAATTATCAATGTTTTATTTCAATTATAGCCTTATATACGATATTATCAATACAAAAACCATAAACTTACACGTGATAAGTAATTCCGCATGATTTATTATGGTTTTGTGACCTTGAATCGCATTCTTTCACTACGCATTTACCCATTTTGGCGATTGTTGCTGTCATGTGTCGCTATGTTCAACTCGGTTGACGCCACATTGAACACTGAATTGACGTTGGCTACGCATATGCCTGTGGACAGATGTGCAGTAGCAACGATTTTAGGCGGCAAAAAAAAAAAAGTGCAGTTTTCCGTGAATAACTCCTCAATGGTTGGATGCGCAAATTTTATTTACCATACAAAATTACACGACGTCATACACTAAATATCTGTTAAACTCAAATAAATTCGAACTTTTTCCGCTGTAGCAACGCACACTGCATGCATAGGTTGAAAATTTGATTCAGTTCTGGTTTGCTAACCAGACAAATTATGTTAACTACTCGGATACGTACCGCTTGGAGTGCGGAGTGAGTAAGGGAGGGTTAAGTTCTCCTAAGCTATTCAATCTGTACGGGAATGAGTTGATAGATGGACTCAGCAGCATTCAAATAGGTTCTTCAGTTGACAATGCCTACATGAACAATTTTTTTTATGCGGATGACATGATTTTGATGAGTCTCACTGTCACTGCATTGCGGAGGCTTTAGTCATTTGTAAAAATATGGGGCAAATTGGCATGGTCTAATTTATAACAGTCAAAAAAGTGTTTACATGGTTTTCAAGTCACGCGGTAATTGTCCATCAAGAGAGCCACCTGTAAAACTAAATAAAGTTGAACTGAAGAGGGTTTAAATATCTTGGGCACTACCTTACGGAGTCTTGACGATCAAAAGGATATTGAAGGGCAGCGTAGGGCAATGGCGATTAGGGGTAATATGCTGGCCCGAAGGTTTGCTCGTTGTAGTGATGAAGTCAAAATAACATTATTTAAAGTGTATTGTCAAACCTTCTATACGAGCAGTCTATGGGTCAGCTGTACCCAGAGGTCCCTTAACACATTACGCGTTCAGTATAATGCCTTTGTAATGCTATTGAGGTTGCCCTGCTACTGTAGTGCTTCTACCATGTTTATGGAAGCGAGAGATGATGGCTTCTATGCCCTCATACGCAAGCGCACTGCCTCTTTGCTAAGAAGAGTGCGGGACAGTAACAATAGCATCCTAAGAATCATAGCCGACAAATATGACTCGACTGTTATGAAAAGCCTGGTCAGAACGTTACTACATTAACCTTAACAACAAATAGTAAGACTACTAACATAGGTTAAGAAAAACTGTACACTAACACTATGGACTCTGTCTCAATAAATAAAAAATATTATTATTATAATAAATGATCATCAGAGTCATCACAAACCTCAAAGAGAGAAAATTAAACTACCATAATAACCATCTCTATTAGTTTTATTACTATCTAATCAAGCTAAACCTTCCCTCTTCTTCCATTCACTTTTCAGTTTTGCCATTTTCTGTTTTTTATACTCAGATTTTTTGTACTTCTTTTCTTGTAATCTTTTCTTTTGAGCTGCTACACTATTATCGCCATTTAAGTCTTCATCTAGTTTGGCAATTATCATTTCCCGAGCTAATTTCCGATTTTCGTCCTGACATCTGCTTATATGGCATTTTACAACTGTTCCTGTAATATATAAAAAAATATAAATTACATTACATTGTTCTAATTTTATATATTTATATTATATATTATGAAGAGAAAACAAGAACTAAATTATAAAGTGCTCGAATAGCTCTCTTTGGTAGTACAAAAATAGTTTGAATGTCGGCAGCATTCCCCCATAGTAGAATACCGTACGACATTACGCTGTGAAAATAACTGAAGTACTTGTAACCACTTTGTAAAATTAGTAAGTGTCCGTTTTAGTCTAAATAATAGTGCTGTATCATCTGCAAACAATACAATCTCGAAATTGTCCTTGACAAGGTGAGGTAAGTCGTTCATAGGTTCAGAATAGAACCTTGTGGAATGCCCATTTCTACCACAGAGCCTGAAGACCGCTTACCATTAATATCAACTTTCTGAATCCTATTATTTAGATATGAAGCAAAAAGTTCCAGTGCTTTATTTTTGATACTATAGTGCTGTAATTTCCTGATCAGCATTTCATGAATAACACAATCAAAGGCTTTATATAAATCGCAAAAGATACCTAATGAATTGTGAGCATCCTCCCAGGCATCAAATATATGTTTTATTAGCTTAACACCATCAAGTGCAACAGTATCAAGTCTCGAGCGACCGCTTGTAAAACCAAATTGTCTATTGTGTAATAAATGATTATTAGATATTAAAATAGCATTGCAATTGATAATCCATCATTTTATTTTAAATTTTGCTAAATACTGTTAGTTCTGAGATAGGTCTAAATTTAGTTGGGTCAGATGTACTACCAGATTTGAATTAGGGAATAATTTTACTAGACTTCATAAGATCAGGAAATACACCACTATCAACAGACACACACACATTGATTAAATGTAAAAAATGTAAAACAACTGATTAGCCACGAAAGATATAATTGTCTTAGTAATTAATACAGAATTTCCCTTCTTTTTCTGTCAGTTAATTTTGGGTACAATAGCATCATGTTAGTAGTACCAAACTCAATTATTGGTAATATATTAATATATTCCTTAGTATTACTATATAACAAATGATACATTATTGATCAAAAGACGTTGTAACAACTAACAATAATGCCACATCTAATACCGAGCTGCTAATGCAGTAGATAAGAATCTTTTGCCCTAAACATGATAATTTTACTAATTCATTTAATGATTCATAAAAATAAACCTACTACATATGTTTTAATAACTAAAATATAATTTAAAAAAGAAATTAGGCAGGGAACAAGATACTTAACTATTTTGTCATTGCTTAATTCTACAAAGATATTCATATATTAACAGAATCTTACCAGATGGTATGTGAGTAAGAACTACACAGTTTGAATTTTTATTGACAGCAGAACCTCCTGGACCACTGCCTCTAACAAAATTTTCAGTTAAATCACACTCATTTATTTTTGGAACTTTTGAGTAGTCTATTGTATGTTTAAAGGCTACACATACACGTGAAAATACCATACAATGGAGCCGTGAAACAGGTTTAAGCAACATCATTAAACAACTGATCCCCGACGCAGCAATGCCTGTCCCTTCTGAAATTAATTAGAATTCATCAGGACACGGGACGTATATCAGGTGTAAAGGATAGGTTAATCTCATTATTGTGTTGACAACTAATGTGAATCTTTGAGAATCTTTGAGAATCTACAAGAATATCAGAGTAGTAAAAATAACTTTGTCAAAGTAATTACAGTGATAAAACATGTAAACGAATATGAATGTAGGAAGTTCCTAATAGCTACTACAGGCAGCTTCCTACAATTTAATTTGGTATTGATTTTACTATATAAAATATGACAGTAAAGGATGTCTTTATTATTAAAGGTTAGGCTAGGATAATAGCTTAGCAAACAGCTGATGTATTGTTCAAGAACCGAAATGGCATTTAATTAATACATACTAAATAAGAATGAATAATAACAAAACAAAATAGATGACATTTTTTTTTTCCAAAATTTATATTTTTCCTTTAGGCAGTAGTATCTTATGGGTCAGGGTTTTTAATAAATTTATTTGTGATTCCATACGATGGCCACTAACGCTATGGTAAAACCCACATACATACTTTATATGCAAATGTTATATCTTCGATTTTGGTAAGGGACCTGTTGTTTCTAAATTCAATTGCAACTCGTCTTCTAAAGTAACTTGGATCTGTCAGTTTAAGAGACTTGGAATATAACATTAGATTTTTATAAAGTCTAAGAATCTCCGTCTTTGCTATTTGCATTATATTTGTTTGGAAAATTTTATGTATTAATAGATAGCTACTCATAAAACACTCATCGGCATTCGGCATAAAATGAAACTTGCGAAAGTGAAGTGATTAGGGTCCACCGTTATAAAATATTACTAATCAACTAAATTCGGCAACTTTTTCTACTAATATCTACTGAAATCTACAGAAGTTCAAAAAACTACCAATCTATATTTTAAAGCATTTGAACAATGTGGTTGAAAAAAAACAAGATTTATTATTTTAATTAGATTGAGAATATGTATAATAAAATAATTAATAAAGAATTAATTATTAATTATATCAGAATAAAATATATAAATTTCTATGACAATAATATAATTACAATTTTTGCTTAATCTTAATCATATTAGAATCAAGTACAAAGTTTGTACAATTTTCTCCACTATCAATTATCCCTTGTTTTGTGTGAAAAAGCGATGATAGTCTGTATTTAAAAACCGATTACGATGTTTAGTTTTAATTAAATTAATTTGCGATAATATACGCTCACAGGAAGCGTTCGAAACGGTCACACATCATCGCTTTTGCAAATTTACAGATATTATAATATTTCAATTTATTATTACTATCTGTTAATATCGCTCACCCAAAATTTATCACTATCATGTAACACTGTAGAGTCACTGGACGATGCTAGTAAATTTTGTACGCTATTATCACATTTTAACTGACGATACTCTTCGTCAATTAATTGTTGTGTATTTTCGTCACACACTAAATTAGGAAACCGTTGAGTCAATACTACGAGACTAGAAAACTGCTCATGAGGGTCCATAAATATTAAGTCTCTAAAAAAATGACGTTACATTAGCAGTCTCTTTTTCAATTGCATGCATAGCTCAATTAGAAATAACCGCGACCTTCTTAAAATCTTCTAAATTTTTATGGTCTGATCCCTACCCATATTTACAATTTTGCTACTTTAACACCCAAATACATTTGATTAAAATCAAGAAAATGTATATCACTGCTAGGATCAATGTTTTCTATAGTAGTCGCTGATATGTATCCATTTTTTATATAATAACTCAGTAAGGCTTATTCATATCGCTCATATCCCTTTATTATCTATGGATGGCACTATATGCCGATTGGAGAATTGTGTTAAATTTATTAACAATTAGTAACACATAATTCAAAAACAAAAAATCTAATTTTGATACATCATCATCAAAATTAACTTTTAAAATTCAGCATTAAGATTGCGATCTAATAAATATTGATGATTAAAATACAATTTCAAAGCGTCCCATTGTTCAATTATTCTATTTACACAGGCATGCAAAGAAAGCCATCTGATCTCGTAATGTCGCAATAAATTGTGATTCTCGGAGTCAACAAAATTTTGAAATTCGGTAAATTCTCGTTGTCGCTTATTGCTGTGACTAAAATAGTTGTAAACACATTGATATAATACTTACATAGATGAGTAATTACCGCCTAAAATCGTTGCTACTGCACATCTGTCCACAGGCATATGCGTAGCAAACGTCAATTCAGTGTTCAATGTGGCATCAACCGAGTTGAACATAGCGACACATGACAGCAACAATCGCCAAAATGGGTAAATGCGTAGTGAAAGAATGCGATTCAAGGTCACAAAACCATAATAAATCATGCGGAATTACTTATCACGTGTAAGTTTATGGTTTTTGTATTGATAATATCGTAAATAAGGCTATAATTGAAATAAAACATTGATAATTGTAATTTAGAATCAGTGTTACCATTAAAAAATCATTTTTGTTTTCCCACATTGGTGGGAGAATTTATAATTTATGAAATAATATGCTTTATACTGTTTTTAAACATTTTGTCAATAATAATAAAATATAGGAAGAACGGTAGTTGTTAGGGCTGAATCGATCACTTTTTTTAAGGACCCGTTGAACGTTCACCTTCTGCCAAGCTCGCAGTGCTGGAGACTTTTGTATAAAAGAATTAATTAATTCATTCATTCATTTTTCTTAATTAATTATCAAATATAAATAACAATTGTACAAAAAAATATATATATATAAAATAAAAAAGAAAATAAATATAAATAAAAAAATTTAAAACAAAAAAAAATATAAATATATTTTTTATATTTTTTTTTATTTGTATTTTAAAATATTAAAAGAATTTGCAATACACCCTGGGGATTATTTATTATCAGTACAAGTTGATCATTCACTTTTACTATTAAATGCCATTATTAATACATAGGTAAAAATAAGATTGTATCATGAAAGTAAAATATTCACACAAACTTATAAAAAAGAGTCTAAAAGACAATTGTATACAAAACTGATGCTTCATAGCGGAGTTTGATTTTACACTGAATATAAACCCTTTTAACCAAATATTTCTAGTTATTTTATTATTTATACCTATTCCATTCAATTCGAAATATATTATTTAAAATATTTAAATTAATTTATTTTATTACAAAATTGTTTAAAAAAAAATTGTTTCTTGGTTGTTATGGGTAAAATTTCATACGGTAGTCAACACTGGCCCACCATCGTAAAGTTATGTCTTTGTCTTTGTCTAATCCGAGCGATGGTATTGTTCTTGTCTCGCGTGTAAATGAGACATAAATATGTTTACTTTCAAATGTTTCGTGGTATCAAAGCTACGTCGTCAAAGTTCAAAAGTGGTTACACTTTTTTCGACGTGTGAAAATGAGGTTTGATTCTCTAGTGTTGTTTTAACTCAATGTGTAAACATATTTAACAATCTAGTCAATATTTCGAGGCAGTTCATGCATAGCAGATAGGGCAACAGAGTGACATACACTACAAAAATGCAATGAAGATTAATAGACTGTATTTTTAACACCACTCCTGTCAGTGCCAAAAATTACATTAGCTGTATCCGCGGCAAAACCAAGTACGTCTGCTACATTTAAATAAAAAATTTAAAGCCATTCGATAAAGCATCAAAAATATCTTGTGAAGATTCTCATTCTAAAGTAATAGAAAATAAAAATTTGGTCACAGCACATTTATGTTGTGTTGAATAATACATAACTGCTATAGCTAGAATTTTGTCAGTTCTAACATCTGTAGTCTCATCAATTATTATAAAAAAAAAATATTTTTCCCTGAAGGCGGCTTACATGAAACACTATCTTCGAAAAGTTTTTTTTCGAATATTAGTGCTATAGCGATATATATAAGATGAGCTGCTTTTGTTCTCTTGCTTGTGAATGCCTTTGCTATCTCGAAGTCGTGTAATGCTCGTTTGAAGACGAAGCTCAAGTGGTCCATGACTCTGACTGAAGGGTATGTTGTGTTCAACTAGTGCAGCGCAAATTATGAAATCGGCTTTAGTTGTTTCATCTGATAAAGGGTCCTTCTTAAAACAAGTATCGACCTGGAACAAAACTAAACTAAACTAAAAAAAAACATATTTTAAACAAATATTTTGACATTGTCACCTATCAACTAGCCCAAATCAAGTAGCTTATGCCGCTTATGTTATGGATACTAGATGACGGATAAATATACATAACAGATATATTTTTACAAATATTCATAATATACTCAATACGTATATAAACATCCAAGACTGAAGAAGAAATGCCTGTATTCATCACACAAACATTTGCCCCCAGCGGGAATTGTACCCAGAACCTCTAGATATGACCACGCCTTGAAACCGGGGCGTACAAACCACTCGGCCACCGAGATCGTCGAGATGGTTTTAAAACATTGCGTTTACAAAACAAAACTATGGTGGCCTAGCATAGTATACCTCATTGGAAGTTTTCTAGAAAAATGAATGCAAACTTGAATAAACCAGTTTTAAAATGTGGAACTTTTTGATTGTTATTATTGTTTCATCGAATTAAAATATTTGAATGATATAAAATAAAATTTTAATATTCATATTTACATAAGGAAATATAAGTGAAAATTACCCTTTAAACTAGTTTAAACGATACTCTGAATCGTAATTAAAATAATTCTTAAAATATACTCTAGTCTTTAAAAATTTAGAGTGCAAAATTCCGTGTCAGTCGGGCTTAAAAGTATAAACGCGGAAGGAGCCCCTGCTGCCAATACAATTTATAAGCTTGGACACAAATCCTTTCAACCGGGACCATTATTGCTTCAAATATACTGAAATCTACTAAATTTTTGGAAACTACTGCATATCTACTGCATGGTCAAATTTTCATTGTAAATCTACTGCTGCAGTAGAAAACACTGTAAACGGTCACACTGGTGAAGACGTAAAGTGCAAGTTTTTTTTTTAACATTGAAGAGAAGTGAAAATAGTGAAGTTATCTATCAAAAATTAAGACTTGGCTTAAAGGGCTTCCTACCAGGCCATAAAAATACAATAAAAAAAAAAAAGTTTGTTATTTTATTTTTTTAATCACGACATTATAAAAGTGTTGCCAAGACAGACGAGAAAACCAATAGAATAGATAAAAAGACTAAAAAAACTATTTATGTGTTAAAATACAACAAATCAATAGAGATGACACAGATTTCTAAAGACAAAATAAAACGTTTGCTGAATGAGACTACAATTTTTTTTTCAAAATCTAAACCGGTACGTTTTATGGCTAGTGAAGTGAGAGACTATCTGAAAAATACTCTGCTACAAACTAGCTGAGCTAAAGAACATTATTCGATTTTATATTCTATCTTGAATGAAATTATGACATATTTTGTAATAGGCTGCGTTAGGGCTGCCCGTTGCCAGTATTTTAATTATATTTGCCTACTTTCTGTTTCTATTTAGATTTGTGATTGTAAATATCCTTTTTATATAAATAAATGAAATACTTTGTATATTGAATAGGAAGTGTTCAATAAAAATGCGTGTTGTTTTTTGATTGGTAGATTTAATTATTTTATTTTCTTTCTGCATTGGAGGAGTTCAAGTTTCAATTTTCTTTTTCTTGGAGTGTTGCTAGAGAGACTCGTTGAGGTTTGAGCAAAGATTTCATTTGTTGCATTTTCAGTCTGTGTACTATTTTCATTTCCTACCAACGGAGCAGTTTGGGTTTGTTTATCTTCTTTTAGAGAGACTCCTGGATCAGTACTAGCTAAGCTTGGCAGCATCAACAATGGTAGGGCATTCTTTTTTAAAAGTATTCTATTTGATGAATGTAATACATCCTTCAAATTAAAATGTTTTTCACAAACTTGGTAGGAGCTAAAGTTAGGTTTGTTTTTCAAATCATCTCGCCGGATCAGTTGCAACAATTGAAGACGTCTGAAAAAAAAATACATGTGGCACTCTCGGAGACTGCCGCGGTAAAGCTATTGCATAACATTTAAAAAAAAAAAAAACTGCGTGGTGACAGGTATTTTTCGTTAGGTTTTGAGAATTTCTTGATTCGGTCACCGCGCCGCGCCGCGCTCAGAGCCTGCGATAAAAGCTATGCAATAGCTTAAAAATCCTTATATAGAATAAAAAAAATGTGCTTTCTCCTTACGCGTTACAAAACTCCAATCCTTAGAAACTCCAACACCTACCTACTCAATTCGAATGCAAGAAACAGCAAAATTAATTAATTATTAAAAATCTGAACAGATTAATTAATTTTTTGACCAAAGAATTTTTGTTTTGATTGTTGCGAGTTGTAGGTAGGTACATAATTTATAGAGACGTTAATAAGCTGAGATAAAAAGTTACTTACTCGTCAGCTGTTTCTTCAGACGTTAAAACATTCGTAGACGTTTCGTCAGACGTTAAAACATTCGTAGTCACGAATGTTTTAAAATCACAACCCTCAAACATCTAAATATTATATATGAGTCTAGCTGTTGTTGTTAATACCGAGAAAATAAAACCAGTTTTTAGTGGTATATGTAGTTATAGTAGCAGCAGAAGCACTTTGTGAAAATTTCGAAAACTATCTAATGACACACAGACGGTAAAAAAAAATTTCTAGTATTATTCATACACACAGATAATAAACAAATATTATTAATAATAAAATACCACGTCTTTACTTTGAATTATGCAAACACACATGCACCGAAGTTTAAACACAAGCGTAAGTAGGTAGGTACCTACCGTATCATGATTCATTCAGAACCGCATATAACTACCTATTTCAATCGTCGCAATAACTTTCCGTTACTCTATTCGCTTTATTTATAAATCCAAACACCTTTTTTTTCGTGAGATAAAAGGAAATACTCATCCATTAAAAAGACACATATGTACGTACCTACTAGTAAGTAAAATTATTTTATAGTCTTACCTTTCAGTTTCTAGGTAATTTAAAAAAACTTATGTCTGGATGCGTTATTGACGAATTCATACATCCAAAAACAGCACAATATTTCCTACTCGTCATATTAACTGATTTTTAGAGAAAAAATCGCGCGGTTATTGTTAAAAAAACAACACACCGTCCGTTCGACACTGCGGTACAGCCGTGACTGTCTGCGCCCCGAGCGCACCCCGAGATCGAGGCGCGTAGGTATAGCTCGCGTTTCGTCCGTTTGTATGAAGTTGGAGTACTGTATTATAATAGTACCGTGCTATAAGTGAGGATTTGTTATTGGCTATCTGTTTTCTTGACTGTTTTTATTGTGATCATCATAGCTGTAAATCCTCCATAATTGTAATAAATAAATAAATAATTAAATTACTTATTGTGCATCGAGCTTGGCACCGACTTCAAACAGACTAGAAGGGACTATTGGTATTATAATGTTACCTGTTACATTGAGGGTATTTATTATAGTTTTTTACTTAGATTTGTAATTATTTTTTAATTTTTAGTGCTCTTTGTTGGTGTTGTTTGAAGTCGGTTCAACTTTTTTTTAAAAGGGTTTATTTTACCATTTTTAGTGTAGGATATGTTTGTAATGAGTAGATAAGTACGATATTTAAAACACTACGTACCGTAATGTATAGTAACAAACTGTAGTTTGTTAGATTATATTAAATATTATATTAAATTACTGCTGGACATAGGCCTCTCCTTAGAAAGTTGACCCACACAAAATTTAAGAGTTTTTTCCAGAACTATTTTAATAAATTAAGTATAAAATTACTTACAAACGAAATGCGATGCCATCCATAGCAACAAAACGTCTATCCGAATTATTTTAACAAGATAGAATACAAAATTTCAACCTTTTCTTCTTAATACAACGAAAATTACTGTGGTGACATAAATACTGCAAGTTCTCTGCGCATCACATCGCGCAGTCTCTGACGGTTGCCATGGTTTGTTTGGTTAAAGAAATACTCGTAGCTAAAACACGTTGTCGGGGCTGTCAAATTCCCAATAATTGTGAGGGTTTCCGTCGATTTCTCTAGGATCCCATCATCAGATCCTGAATTGGTGGTAATGGGACCAATTTGGGAGCATACCCTTTCGATTACAAAAAGAATTTTGAAAATGGGTCCACAATTGACGGAGAAATCGCGAACAAACATTATTATTATTATTATTATTCTATAATGCACTAGCAGATCACAGATCTGATGCGTACATATCACTGCACTTGTGTTCATTTTGTTGTTTTTAAATGTTTGTCTAGTCTGTTTTTAAAAATGTTCACTGGTCCAGCACTAATTACACTTTCCGGTAAACTATTCCAAATGGTCACCACGCGATTTGGTAGAAAGTGTCTTCTAGGGTTGCTAACAGACGGAGACCTGGTGAGCTTCAATGGGTGTCCTCTCAATCGGGTATTAGAATTCATAGTGTAGAGGTTTCCGATGTCTTTCACATTGTAGTGTCCAGTTAATATTTTATATGTTTCAATCAGATCTCCCCGTTGCCTGCGTTGCTCCAGTGTAGTTAAGTCTAGTTCAATAAGGCGTTCCTCATATGACATGTTTTTTAATGATATAACCATTTTTGTAGCCCTCCGTTGTACTTTTTCGAGCATTTCTATGTCTTTCTTGAAGTATGGATTCCATATTTGAAATGTGTACTCCATGAGTGGGCGGATGTATGTTTTGTAGATCTTTATAAACAAGTCTTTTGTTATGATGTTAAATGCTTTTCTAACCACATACAGCATGGAATTAGCCCTCTTCACTATATTTGTGATATGTACATCCCACTTGAGGTTATGTGTGATGGTTACCCCTAGATCTCTTTGGGAACTTACAGGTTTCAGTTCCACCGAACCAATCTTGTATTCATACACACACATACATTCATAAACATACATAAAAAAAAATACAGACGTATTGAGAATCTCCTCTTTTGTGTTTGGAAGTCGGTTAAAAATGGCCTGTTATTTTTTGCGAGGAGATGGGATCTTCACCATAAACATATTTTCTGACTCCTATATAAAAACAATTGACCGTCACTACAGAACTCACACATACCAATTAAAACAATATACGTCTGTAAAATTGTAAATACAATTTTACAGACATATATACACATTCCATGTAATAACAGTGTAGTGAATTGACGCACCATATTCACATATTGCCAAACAGAGTGACTCTTAGGAAATGCGGGGGCGTTCTAAAGTCTGACTTGTAAAAATACTGAAAAGATTTACTTTCAGAAATAAATATCATTTTCAGATTTTTTTATCATTTTAACAATCGTGGCTGTAACAACTATCGAAACGCAATATCGACAAATTTGAGAAGTCGGTTAGGGAAATCAAGTTTAAAAAGTGATACAAGAATGGATATTAATATAGATAGGACTTTATTTATTACCACAATAATCATCATTGATATTACCAATAGTTTGATCTATCACTGGTTTTTAAATTGGATTAATTTCGTATGAATATGTCGAATACATTTCTGTGAGTTAGCTCTTTTTATTAAGAATGTTCCACCCTTCTATTGTTGAATTGAATGTGGTCGTTGTTACACTTAGTAATTTTAATTTAATATGTTAATTGTGTTACCTTTGTTGCGTCTGCAAAAAAACCAAAAATCGATCTAAGTGGCGTACAATGGGAGAGGCCTATGTCCAGCAGTGGACTGCGATAGGCTGATGATGATGATGATGATGATGATGATGTTAATTGTATTATATTAGATCTGGCGCAATTTGAATATTAAAGTATATTAAAATAAAGCTCACAATCCACATAATTATATCATCATCATCATCATCAACAGCCTTTAATAGTCCACTGTTGGACATAGGCCTCTCCTTGGAAAGGAGGTTTCGGCCTACTATACCACACAGCATTCTCTTTGCAGTTTTGCGTAGTTTGTTGCCTGAGTCGACTCTTACTACACCCACAGGATGAATTGGGATGGTGACACTTTGTATTCTTATTCCGTCACCACACGGATCCGCCACGTCACAGATCTCTTTTTGAAGCAAAGAACTGAACTATTTGGCATTTTTTTAGGGCGGTTACTGTCGTCTACTCGGCAGAGCAACTAGATTTGATCTACTGAGCGGTCCAGCCGCAGATTATTTTATTGTACGCTTATGACTATGTGGACTTATACTTTGGCAGAAGGGAACGCCTGCGTGTGGCTTATCCCTACCGTGTTGCTCTACGCTACAGGCATCCGTGGACAACTGCTACTTAAAGTCACAAGTGCGTTGCCGTTCCTTGAGTTCCCAGCGCAAGAATTAGGGAAAGGGTAGATTTTGGCCTTAAGCAACCTCACTCTCTTGGTGAAAAGCCACGAAAGAATTGCTTAACACCAGTTTTCTGTGACCCGTTTATGTCGAAGCATGACAGACCTTATGAGCTAATACAAGGATTCAAAAAGCTTCTATTTTTCCCTGGCATACCTGATTTAACGATAACACTGCTTGATGTAAAATTGATCCATCGCGGGACGTCTGGCAGATGTAGAACGTCGAAATTATTTTGTAGAAATAATGAGTAGAAAATCATTTTGATAAACAGCAAGAAAGAGTGACTGCGTCACTTCCGCATGGTGACGCGTACCTTATTACATACATGTTACATTTACATAGCGGAACGCACACTATGCCGTGGTGACGCGTCACTACATTCTACGCCAGTACCTAGTCTGTCCTTTAGCATTGAATATTTCACATCAAAAGAATTTTCGAATCTGCAAAGAAGTATAATAATAAAAATGATTATGATTATGAAATCTAAAATCAGTCACTTTTATTCTTTTAACGAAAAAGCAATTGATTGTCATATTGTCATTCACATAGTCGAAGTTGATCAGAGGGCTGAGTGCAAGTTTATTTACAATTAGAGCGCGTTTAGCGTTGCGATTGGTGGAGATTTCAGTGCGGGCCAATCGTAGCGCCAAACGCGGTCACCGTGACGCTCTTGTAGAAGTGAAATAAACTCGCACTTGGCCCTCTGAGGGCCTAGTGCAAGTTTATTTCACATCAAGTCGCTTCGGCGGTGCGGTTGGTGAAGATTTCAGTGCAGGCCAATCGCAAGCTGAACACGCTCACCGTAGACGACGGTCTGGTAGATGTTAAATACAGCACTTGTCCTCTGTTTATTTTAAGTGTGATGCCATGGCGATCTATGCCTTAATATTGAGTACAGCAAAGAAATATTTTTTTATATTTATGTTGAATGTAATTTGTATGGAACGGATTCCACAGTATTTACTTCATCACATTTTATGGTAATAATTAAGCATCACTATAATGGGCGCAGGGAATCCCCGATTTCCTTACCATAGTGACGTGTCTATAACCATTCTCAATTCCTATTGTTTCTGTCAACGCTAGTATAAATATTAGACGTAAATAAATATACTTGTATGTAATTGTACTTTTCTACTAAACAAGTTTACAAATACCGAGTGTTCAGTGTGATAAGCTGTGATTTATTATAGTAAAAATGTTGCGGTCGGATTCTCAAAGAGCAAAATTTAATCCAGATACTGTAATTAGTAACAATGATGATTTAAACACTGATATGATATCAGAAATAGAAAAGGAATTGCACGACAATCCATATGATGTGATATCCCTGGTGTTTTTGCTGTATGATGTCCCCATCACTGCTCTGCAACGTTTGATTGTCTTCGAACGAGTATCGAAAGACAGTGGCTCGTCTACGAATCTTAACATGCTACATGAATGGTTTCGACATGCTAAACACACCACGACTTGGAAACATGAATTTATAGAGGCACTATTAATTTGTCAACTAAACAGTGTTGTTAGAAAGCTTGGATTCCATGTACCAACTGCCCGAAATTATTACCAAATAGACAACATGCAAACCAAAATGTTTATTAATCCTGTAAAGAAGGCATTGTATAAGTTGTGTGAAAATATGAATGCTGATAACTTTTTAAATCTTAAAAAGGCTCTTTTCACCTATAATATTGATGCTTCAGAATATGAGTCTTGTGAGCTAGTTTTGTTGAAACTCATGTGTGATAAATTTATAATTGTTAATGAGTTTAAATACAATACAAAAACATTTGGTTTTCAAGTTCAATTAGACAAACTTCTTAGAATTATTGAAACTTTGCCAGGATTGCGAACATGTGCACAAGAAATTAGGCTTATGCAGCAGTCATTTAACGGAGACTCCAAACCTAGTGCTCCTAGTACACCCTCTGTGAACATGAAAGTAGATGAATCTAATCAGAGTTCCAGTACCAATAATTCACATTTATACTGCAACGATTTTAAAGAGGTTTTTGGAATGATTGGTGAACTATCCTTAGAAGATAATAGTAATATTAAAAGCCTAAAATCTGATACAACAAAGTTGGAAAAAGATAGTTTTGAAATAAAAAATCCTAAAAGAGTTGGGGTCTGTGTTATACTTAATCAAATGAACTTTTATCCATCAAAAAATAGTATAGAGAACAATCAAAGTAATACACTTGCCAAGAGAAACGGCTCAGACAAAGACCAAGCAGTGATTGAAAGCACAATGAAAGCACTTAATTTTGTAGTATATAGTGCAAAAGACTTGAACCACAGACAAATGTTTTATTATCTCAAAGAGATATTAAAAACTAAAGTTTTTGAAGATGACACTGTTTTTATGCTGTGCATTCTATCACATGGAGTGAAAGGACATGTGTATGCATCAGATTCGGTTCAAGTTAACATGGATGATATACAAAAACTGTTAGAGTCGGATGTAGCTGTACATCTTCATGGTAAACCTAAGCTGCTAATTATTCAAGCATGCCAAGTTGATGAAACTCCAAAGACAAGACTGGTAGCAGATAATCTGGGACTAAGTTATGCTTTCAAAAAAACAAATTTTCTTATTTTCTGGGCTACAGCACCTGAACTTGAAGCATTTAGAGATGAAAGTCAAGGCTCTATATTTATACAGAGGCTATGCCACATTATTCTTGAATATGCCAATAAAGAACACATTTCTGATATATTTATTAAAGTAACTGATGATGTTTCAGTAATTTGTGAAAACTTAAATTGTAAACAAGTGCCAATATATCATTCTACACTGAGAAAAAAGCTTTATCTTAGGATGGCAGAGTAATTAGTATGTTAAAGGTGAGAGTATATAATAATTTTCAGACAGGATAAAGGAAGAATGTAAACTGGAGTAAAGAGAATAGACAGGGATACCATTTGTCTTAGATAAAAACGGGACTGAGTAGACTCATTCTCATATGTTTGTCCAGGGATTAGAAAAGTCACTTACAAATAATGGACGACCATTTGACCAAAACAAATTACACCTAATTTTTAAGCAGGTAAGGCAATTGATTGCTGTCATGGCATTGTCATTGCACAGTTGTACTTTATTAACTATAAAGTAAGTGTCTGTGACAAGAAAATTCTGAATGTGTGTGTGAATAATTACACAAGAATTTTCTATTATTATTGCCTTTTTTTTAGTCATAAATATGTTTGCGGGAAATGGGAAGGGGTAAATTTACTTTTGCATACTTTATAAAGGCAGCAATGGAAGTAGTTTGTGCAAATATTATTGTTGAATGTTTTTTTTTCCTAATTTGTAAGTGCAATTTTCTACCTTAAGTTTTATTTATTTATACCCTAGTCATGTCAATTTCTACAACTATAAATGATACTATAGCACATTTTTGAGTATAATGTAAGGCTTTTCAAAGTTTATTTAATTAATATAATTAATATAGTAAAGTGTCACATCACAATTCATGCAATAATAGTAAATAAGGATGTTTGAGGATTTAATAAATCATTTTTTAATACTAGTGTCTTATTTCAATCCTAATTTAATATCATAAATGTGAATGTATATGAGACTCTCACATCATCAGGCATACTGAAAGACATTTTATCCTTTTATTTAAAAAGTATTCTTCCTGAACTAACTGTTCAAATTGGCACAATAAAATATGTATGTGAAAAAGTATGTATTTCAAAGCCTCAGAGCTAACAGAGCTAATACATAGTGCTCAAAGGTATGAAAACATAAGTAACCATCTTTATGTTATATAAATTAAAATGGCTTGCCGCTCTTGTGAGTTTAGCTCTGTCCAACTAGGCCTACGTAACAGTTTTAATGCGGTTTTCATTAATAGAGGGAGTGATCAAATTACAAAAAGTCGGCAATGGTATATATCTGTGGCGACTTTCACATAGAATGAAACGAAGCAACATACTACAGCGTCATCTATGGACAACATACCGAACTACGGAGTATTTGCTAAACCTGGAGTTCTCGCGTCGATAAGCATATATACAACTTCCCAACATCAACTGTTGAGCCTCCACCTGCCAGGCAAGGTCACCTCACCTTGTCGGAGGATCCTCCCTTTGTGTTGGAGGGACATGACATCATATCGCACCACAACATGGATACTACGTGCAGCCACGGCGCCAGGCTGGTTACCCCTACGGCCTCATCAGCGTTTAGGCACAGAACACTGCACCTACGATCCACGTAAGATGATCATCTCTCTTCCGTCTACGCAACAGACAGCCACTACGAAGCAACGGTTCCCAACCACTGGAGACTTCACCGCATACAATTCCGACTCACAGGGATCAGCGGAAAATGCAGAGGCACAATGGCTGCTGCACTTCCGATAAGCACGTCAGCGGCTGGCGGGGTGGGGCGTGTCTATAATAATTGTATATAAAATTATCCTTATAGTATAGTCTAATCATAGTAATCACATAATTAATTCATAGTGACAAAACGTTAGTATCTACATTGGACATAATTATGTTAAGCCAAGGCATGTTGCTAGTTTAAAATATATGAGCCTTGGTGGAGGAGCTGGTGACAATTGTATGTAGAAAAAAAAGGATACTGCAAATGAAAATAACAATAAATAAAAAACGGACTATGAAATATTTTCTATATTTATAGCAACATCTGTTTTGGTGAAATCCATTACTGCTGCTTCCAACTTTTGTCTTTCTTCATCTGTTCTTAACTTAGACCACATACAATCTAAATACATTCTTTGGTGTTTTTGTATAAATTTAAAACTATGTTTAAGTGTTGCTCCCACATGAAGTGTTTTTAATTTAACATGTAATTTGCCAATCTGTGTTATAAACGGTAAACTACTTATTACAAATTTATGAGGTCCATGTCTTGATCTTATAATGGCTATTCTAGTGGTTTCATTGCAGTACTTTGTCAAAAAGCCAGTTGTTATAGCAGCTACACCAAAATCACCATGCAATTGTTGGATCTTATTCATAACAGTGTCATGGAATATCTTAGGTTTCAGATGCAATGGTTTATTATCAGGAATCATTGGACAGTCTATTTCAACAGTAACATATCTGGAAAAAGAAAATACAAATAGAAATCAATGCTTACAACTAAAACTGTGCTGCTCACAATTTGCTACAAAGTTATTGATATTAAAATTCAAAAACAATAATTCTTAATATCTTTGTCGCTAAAACTTGGTTAAGCTGGGTATAACTAAAGAGAATCATTTGTTTAGTCAGTACTTTTTTTAGTGTAGGATGATAACCATCATAGTTTTAGAAAATCAAGTCTCACAGTTATAAAAGTTACAATGGTAGGAATAACATTTTAAACTAACCTATTTTTAAACCGAACCATTTTTGAATAAACTTATTTTTTCTTTGCTTCGTAAAGAAAAAGTTGTAACTTAAATCTAAAATGAAATAGCCAATGTGACTATGACAGGGTAAACCAACAATTTGTAAATAAAGCCCATGACATTCAAGCACCGGCACTGCAGCATCTGACAAGTGTCAGATAACGACAGTTTTGAGCAGTGTGACCGTTATGAAATATTACTAATCTACTAAATTCGGCAACTTTTTCTACAAAAATCTCCTGAAATCTACTGAAGTAAAAAAAAATCTACCGAAATTCTACCAACCTACATTTTGATGCATTTGAACATTGTGGTTGAAATAAAACATGATTTATTATTTAAATTAGATTGAGAATATTTATTTTCATTACAATTTTTGCTTAATCTAATCATATTAGAATCAGGTACAAAGTTTGTACAATTTTCTCCACTATCAATTATCCCTTGTTTTGTGTGCAAAAGCGATGATATGTGTGTATTTAAAAACCGATTACGATGTTTAGTTTTAATTAAATTAACTTGCGAAAATATACGCTCACAAGAAGCGTTCGATACGGGCAAACACATCATCGCTTTTGCGAATTTGCAGATATTATCATATTTCAATTTATTATTACTCTGCCTAGTTTGGGATCAGACTGCCGTGTGTGAGATGTGTGAAGTTGTTATTATTATTATTATTATCTTTATTTCATTCTTTATACATATAAATTACATTTTTAAATAAATTTATATACAAAAACAAAACAAAATTCATTTAAAAATATAAAAATAGTATCCCATCGGTATCGGGTACAGAGACCAAGATATCGGTGGTTAGGACTCCAGAGACAGAAACTTCCTCACAATACGTGCCGTATCAAGAAGAACTGCTTTCTGCATCAGACCCTTAATCCAACTGCCTAACGCGAGCCTCTGAAGATGTTGGTCGAGGCTCTTAGCAAATAATCCATGGGCCGATATGACTATCGGTACAACGATTGCCGAATCAACATCCCACATGTCGACAATCTCGTGGGCTAAATCCAAATACTTCACTTGTTTATCTTTTTCAGCTTTCAAGAGATTGTCGTCATGTGGAATGGTAATGTCAACAATCATTGCTCGGCGCTCCAATCGGCCTGCGCTTATGGAGGACGGAGGTCGTTCTGCGACCTCCGGCGCCTGAGTCGCCTGCGGTGCCTGGCCCGTTCCCGGGCCTGGCGGGCCGGGAGAGTCCTAAAGCTCTCCCGGTCCCGCTCCGCGCTGATGGACAATCCTGGCCACTTGGTTATGTCTATGCAAGTACTCGCCGTTGGCAAGACGAGAACAACCGGAAATTAAATAATAATTATTATTCTCTTTATTTACTTTATATACATATTATTTACATTTTTAAACATACACTTTATAAAAAATTATAAAAAAATACATTTAAAAATATAAAAAATAGTAGACCACCGACATCGGGTACAGGGACCAAGACACCGGTGGTTAGGACTCCAAAGATAGGAACCTCCTCACTATACGAGCCGTGTCAAGGAGGACTGCCTTCTGCATCAGACCCTTGATTCAGCCGTCCAACGTGAGCCTCTTAATGTGTTGGTCGAGGCTCTTGGCTATCAATCCGTGAGCAGATACGACTATCGGAACAATGATCACTGAATCAACATTCCACATATCGACAATCTCGTGAGATAAATCCAAATATTTAATTTGTTTTTCTTTTGCAACTTTCACGAGATTCTCGTCATGAGGAACGGCGATATCAACAATCATTGCGCGGCGCTCTAATCGATCTATCAGCACAATATCAGGCTTATTGACAATTATTATTATTATTAATTTAAACATTTCTACTTTCGCACTTCATCAATTTAATTTTGTAGTAATTAAAATTTAGATTTTTATGTGAGTGTATTAGTTATGTGTTCTCTAGAAGTACCTTTAACATAATTATTAATGCAGCGATGATTAAGAAATGGCCACTGTACCAGCACAACTATACCTTAGTTAAAAACTCGGCTTGTATTTTTTACTGTTTTCTTTTGTATTCGTGATTAACTATTGCTAACTGGACCCTGATTTGTGCTTCGGATACTGTTGAAGATAATTACCCATACGGACAAGAAATATGTTGATATTTAGATTTCTAACAAATACTGCCAAGACGTATCCGCAGGAGCCCGTAGATAAATACATATCACGATGTAAAATGCTGGGTATTTTTGAATTGGACGGTGCTTATCAACCAATATTGTTGACTCTCGCAACGAAACGTGTAGTTTACTGTGATTATTGCGGGCTTACATCTATTATATATATAAGTAGGTATAAGTCAATAAGTAGGAGATACTTTGTAGAGGTCGGATTTCTGCAGATTTATGCTTAATGCAGAGTTAGAAGTTTCTTCTGAGTCGAGTTCATGGACAGATGAGTTGAAATTAGATAAAATTATTGGCTGCTAAAGGCCCTGACAAATCTTATAAAACATGGATAAAGAGGCCACAAAGACGTTTTAGTTTGAATGTATTGATCTTTCTATCCGAGAACAGTATGAAAACTTTTTAGGTACAAAAATGGACTGACTGGACTGCATTGGCAGTATCCGTTACAAATCAGAATATCTGCTGATATTCTGATTTGTTATGGATACTCCTCGTTCGTATAGGTCGTTATCTTCAACGGTAACAGTAAACCACAAATCAAAGTCCAGTTAGCAATAGTTAGTCACGAATAAAAACAAAACAGTCCAAAAATACAAGCAAAGTTTTTTATACCGATACTTACCGGAATACTCGTATACCTACGCTAATTTTTAATACTCTCACTCCCAGTCATTAATTCAAGTTTTTTTCTATGAATTTTGATATTATCCAAGACCTTTGATTTTACCTTTATAGATAGCTGACAATAAGTATATCTTCAACTTATCTATCATAGATACTTTTTTATTATTCATGAAAGAAAATGTTATTTTTTACAAATGTATTTCTTCATGTTATTATCAACTATCTGCGTTGGCCCAGTTTGTTAACTACAATTTTGGTAATGGGTATTTTGAAACAATTTACTAACGACACAAAAACAGTACAAAAAAATAGGATCTAAAAACGATTGTATTAGGCAAAAATTCAGTATTTTTATTTAAAAAAAAAACTAGAAAAAGTTTGGTTTGGGTTATGATATAAATATAAAATATCTAGGTTTATTTAACCAGTAAGCATGTATATATCTTATAAATATAAAAAAATAAACTGACAGAGACAGTGAATCATCACTGACTGATCGATCAACGCGACAAATGGTGCATTTTGAAAAATTCCACACTAAAGGGTGCAAAATGGGGGTTGGAAATTTATATAAAACTTCGTTATTTATGGTAGTAGCGTTTTCAAACTCATTGTAAATACTCCTTAATAAAAGTATTAAAAACACAGCTACTTATTTTTCAAAACTACCCTTAAAAATTGTAGTGCAGTGGAGTATTAATGATTTGATTTGAATATTGATGATGATGATCAAAGCGTTAAAACATGATATAAAAAATTAGCGGTAAAATTGAAAATCGAAGTTCTCAAAACAATGTTTTCAAATCTTTTATCTACACTCACTGATAAATAACTTTTAACTTGATAAATAGTAATAAAATGTTTCTAATCCAAAAAAGTACTTTAACTTTTTTTAATACTTAATTAATACTCATGTATTACATATAAAACCAACGTGATATGTATTACTTTCGATGTCATTAATCAACTCTTAAAGTTCAAATGGTTGCAAGGTTATCTTGGTTTGCTCGTGGAATTTATTTTATAACTCACTATCTTATATCTAAAGTATCAAGGCCATTTTCATTATTGTTTAGATACAAAAAGATAACTTTTAGTAGATATTTGTGACTTAAGTCAGACATTACTGCTTAAAAATTACAGTTCTCAAGAAATAGTGTCCAAATGGGGAGTGAAATTTATTTTATTGGTGTAGACGTAGGTTCAGGGAGTGTACGAGCAGCACTCGTAGACGATAAGGGCCATGTCGTTAGTTCGTCTGTGAACGAAATTCGAACTTGGACACCAAAGGATAATTACTATGAACAGTCATCTGATGATATTTGGAACTCTTGCATATTTGTTATCAAGGTAAATCTAACAGGTTTATGTAAAGAATATTTAGAATAAATTTATCATCTAACAAATAGAACCTTTAAAACATCCTTAAATAATTTTATATTATTAACGATTTCAGAATGTGGTGAAAAATGTAAACAGAGATAATATTAAAGGTATCGGATTTGATGCTACATGTTCCTTAGTAGCTCTTGATAAAAATGGAAATCCTCTGTCTGTGAGCACAACCAACAATGAACAGAATATAATTATGTGGATGGATCACCGAGCACAAGCTGAAGCAGACTTTATCAACAAAACTGACCATAACATACTCAAGTATGTAGGTGGAAAAGTAAGCTTAGAGATGGAAATGCCTAAATTGCTTTGGTTAAAAAGAAATTTACCAAATAAATGGAAAGAATATGGGTATTTCTTTGATCTTCCAGATTTTTTGACCTGGAAAGCAACTGGATCATTAACTCGTTCACTATGCTCCTTAGTTTGTAAATGGAACTATGAGTGTTCTGTTGAAGGTAGACAAGGTTGGGACATGAACTTTTTGAGAGATATTGGCTTGGAAGATTTGGCAAATGATAAGTTCAGGAAAATAGGTGACAAAGTATTAATGCCTGGGGAATGCTGTGGTGGATTAACAGAAGATGTGGCTAATATTCTGGGATTAAAACCAGGTACTCTTGTTGCCACGTCTATAATAGATGCACATGCTGGTGGTCTAGGGATGATAGGTATTCAGAGTGAAGGTATTGACAAAGAAATGTCATCCCGACTTGGTTTGATCTGTGGTACATCTACTTGTCATATGGCTGTGAACAGAAACGCTATACTTGTACAGGGTGTATGGGGTCCATATTACAGTGCTATGGTACCAAGTATGTGGCTGAATGAAGCAGGACAAAGTGCTTCAGGAATGTTACTTGATTTTATTATATCAAGTCATCCCGCTGGCACTAATCTTCTGAAGACCATGTCTTCTGGAGAGTAAGTTTTATGTCTTTATTTTATGTAAAATCAACAAGTAATTTTTATTTCTTTCAAGTCTTACAATTTAAGTACTAACCCTAGAATGTATAATGCAATGTTACCCAAAATGCAACAGAGTTACTGGTTGCAGACGTCTATAGACAACAAAGACTCTGTTTTAGACTTGTGTAACTCATGAGTGACTCATTCCCTAGTTAACATTACTGAGCGGGATTTGGTGAACTGAATCTTTAACGTGAAGTGTGTTGACCAAGTCTACTCTGTTGCCTTGCTGCCCTGTTTTACAGGGTGTTGTCAAATTGTCAGTGATGCAAGCACTACAAAATTTTTGAAACCACATGGACTTTTAAAAGTTACTTATTTGCTGTATCAGCAGTAAACTTTTTGTGCTATTAATTAAGAATGTATCCTATTTTTGCTTAATAATTAGTCAAGTTTTTTTATTTACTAGTAAAAAGTGGATATCCTTTGGCTTTTATAAATATCACTTCACACATATAGAGACATACTTACTACCTCAAACAAATGGTTAGTACATTACATACAAAATTTATTCGTTTTGCTTACCATATCAAGCAAAAGAGACTATGAGGCTGTCTGATATCACTAATTTTTTCGCCATCTCATTGGGGTTTACAGTGGAGCTTTAATTGGGTTCTTGGGTTGAGACCTTGCTCCCAGGCCCTCCCCACCTTTTGCGAAGTGACGTTCTCTCAAAAGGATGCTTCCCAGTGAAACATCTGTCGCCGGCCATGGAGCATATGACGACCAGTTGCTAGAGATCCTCTCAGATGACTGCAATGAGGAACCGACGCTGCGACTACTGGCAGCGTTTGCTGAGCCGAATCCTTACTGTAGTCGTAGTGGTAACAGGCGAGACATAGTTCACTACTAGCGACCGAGTGCACGTACATCCCGAAGTGGCAGTGCCCGGAAAGTATCTGCGTCAGTTGGAAGGAAATGAGTCCTGACGAACTTCCTCCGGCAGGGGCCGACTGCTGCTACCTACACGGAACTGAGCCTTTCGCGGTTCTATCGGTTCCAGACAAAATATATGAATTATTTTATTCATTCAACTATTACTAATTCTATTTTGTTATGATTTGACCTTAACGAAGTCTATTGATATGTCTATGTACTTAAGCACGTGTGGACAAGCGATTTAAATAAAAGTAAAATAGCAATAGAGGCGACGCAAAAGTTTCGAATTCTGATTACAATAATACCAGTTAGTCAAAGTGCTAATTAAAAATTCTCTATTTATATCTAATATAAAATTCGATATTTTACATTACAGTGTTCGCAACCATTTAAGGAGCTTATTATCAGAAATGGCGCAAGCAAAGGGTTACGAAGATGTCAGTTACTTGACGAAAGACATCCATGTATGGCCCGATTTCCATGGCAACAGGTCTCCTCTTGCCGATCCGTCGATGAGAGGCATGATTTGTGGTTTGTCAATAAATAGCAGTGAAAATAACTTGGCGATACTATATTTAGCAACATTGCAAGCACTATCGGTACGTCGTATACAAATATTTAATGTGCTAAATCTATGTAAGAAAGTTCGTCAGTTTTTGATGTGTAACATCCTTCGTAATGCTTTTCTGCAACCTGTGGAAGTGATTTCGTGAAAAGGGACATAAATGTGTAACAGCAACAGCCGGGAAACCGCGCGCTATTTGACAGTTGATGTTCTGCAGATGTTACGCGTCGTAATATTAATTTTCTTTTTTCAGTATGGCACACGACACATTACAGACGCATTGATGGTGGCGGGTTATGAACCTTTCAAATCATTGCTCATCTGTGGTGGAATAACAAAAGATCCACTCTTCGTCCAAATACAAGCAGATGCTATGGGTTTACCAGTTCTGAAGCCACATGAAAAAGACTCGGTTTTAATTGGTTCTTCTATATTAGGAGCATGTGCTTCCCAATACTTTAAAGACGTACAAGATGCTATCAATAATATGGGTGGGACGGCCGATGTCATTCAGCCCAATGCAATCAGTAAGGGATACCACGACAAAAAGTATAGAGTTTACCAAAGAATGTTCCAAGATCAATTGAAATATAAAGCCATTATGAGTTCAAATTTGTAAAAAAATCCATGATGTGTTATTTTATTAATGAAAATAGGTGAAACAATAAATGAACTTAAATACAGTCTTTACTCGAAGATTGAGGGTTAGTTTTAAGTATAATATCACCTGTATACGGAATTTCATATAGGTATATTTTTATTAAATTAATTATATATTAGTGATTTTATCGTTTATATGTAATATTTGAATAGATCAGTTAATTACTATTATTTGTATTTTTATTTTCTATTTACAAAATAACTCAATCAGTTTAGATGTCTCATAGTTTTATTTACCAACTTAGTTATAACCAGTTCTACCGATTGTGGTTGGGCTGTTCCACTAGTCCCTACCAGCTGTCCCTCCTGGTGGGAAAAAGTGGACTTTTTTCCACTCTTTCTACCACACCGTCACTGCTTGGGATGAGTGGAATTTCATTTCCACTTATCCCTACCAAACCAATTTTGTTAATAAGTACAGTCTAGAATAAAATCATGCTAATGAAAAATATAATTATTTAAGAAAGCTTATATTTATTTTGAAAAATTATCGAATTATAGTTTTCGAATATCATTACCTTAATTAATCAATAATTTTTACGATGAAATAATAATAATTTAGCGTAATCATAATCAATGTTGCCAGTCACTGCTGCATTTGTATATCATGTATGACTGTGTCCCGGATTATATATTTTCGTTCCCTTTTCTTTTGTTGAAGGTTATTGGTGATTGCAATGAATTTGTTTCTAAGAACACCATTTGCATATTTATGCAATTTACTTAACAGTTGTAGTTTATTTAAATGCGTGGAACGCTTATTGTTTATTTTAAAGTGCCACGCTTCGGCGATATTGTTGGTGCGGTGTCGCAGACCGAAGACGTTCCGTTTCTGAAATTCTTTATTTTAAGCCACCATTTATCAAAATACTGCATGAATTTTCCTTGCCAATGTGCCATAAGACATCGCGCTATGCGGCTGGCCGTTATGGCGGGTAAAGGGGAAAATCCCGCCACCCGCGCTGGTAAACTCGCTTCAACTGCCAGGTTCATCGGCCAGGCCCTCCGCCGCCTCCTTCTGCGAGATGACGTTTTCGTAGAAGGACAGGCGACTCAATTCCCTCCTAGCGACCAAGTGCACGTACTTCCCGAAGCAGTCGTGCCCGGAAAGGACCTAAGTTAGTCGGAAGCAAGGGTCCCGTGGTGCTGCCCTGCCCACTCGACGACCGGGAGTCGGCTCGACTACTACGAACTATCCTGTCTCGACGAGCGGCCTCACGCCACTAGCGTATTTCTTCAGACGGGGGACGACTGACGTTAACCACCCGAAACCCAGTCTATTCTGGGCGGTCAGAACCGCTGCCCATACCGGTGCACCATACAGTACCATTGACCGGACAACCTCCGTGTCAGCTGTCTCGTCGCGATGCTGGGTCCACCTAGGCTAGGCAAAAGTCGTCCATGGTAGTGGAGTGCTTCCTGATGCAGCTGAATTCCAGACTATTGAATGCGTTGGCGATATCCAAAGACACCGCCAACAGCACGCCGATACAGGTCACCGTCTCTTCGATCAAGGCCCTTGGGCTCAGCACAGCGCCGACCGTCGAACGCCTCGCTCGAAAACCTGGGGGTGACAGCTAAGGGCCATCTGTCACTTTAGCAGAATCAGGCCAGAGTGGCGGCGCAACGGGCTCCGGAGTGCTCGTCTTCCTCACACACGGGGGGGGGGGGGGGGTCATCAATCAGCCGTAGATGGTTCGGGCTCCGTTGAGGTACCAGAGATTTTCTTTCTAGATTAAACACCAGAATCCAGATGTCCCCACCTACTTTCTGTAATTCTAAAGTATTTCAAAATAATTCACCCATAATGTCACAAAAAGCTATTATGTATTACTTCTTTTTCTTTAGCACTTTCCCGCATATAGTATTAGAACAGACATCATAATGATACATCATTTTCAATAAAAGCATGAGCTTCAGTGCCTTGGCAAATTCGGTTAAAATAGGAATATTATAAAAGGAATATTATTTAAATTATATTATTAAATATTATTGAAGGAATATTATAAATAGTGCAACAAATACGACGCGTGATTTAGAGAGACCAATACGTGTGATGGGCAGTACATAATCTAGAACTAACTTGAAAATTAGTGTGTGCCAAGGAGAAAACATCAATATTTCACACTATGT
The DNA here is from genome assembly GCA_902825455.1 of Arctia plantaginis. Taxonomy (NCBI): domain Eukaryota; kingdom Metazoa; phylum Arthropoda; class Insecta; order Lepidoptera; family Erebidae; genus Arctia; species Arctia plantaginis. The sequence continues at coordinate 1,033,016 of CADEBD010000283.1, read as the reverse complement.
TGTAAGATACAAATAACCAAAAGGCTAAGGAATATTTTTTTAGTTGCACTACAAACTAAACAGTGAATTTTTGGACTGATTTATAATTTTGTTCTAAAATTGTTGTTTGTACTAAAATAAATGTATAAGCATCTACAAAGTATTTGTTATTTTTCTGTTTATGAACGACCACGGTGATCTCTCTACAGGTAATATAATCATAACATTTACTTTGGTGTGATTGATGAGTCGCCTAAAACTATCAATTGTTTACTCAATAGTTTTAAGATTTAGTTTATTGACTGTCGGTATCATAGCTTTTATTTAATAAACATATTAAATTAAAATGCACAACTTTAAAAAAATATTAGAACCAAAACTAAAATGTGCTATAATTTATATACATCAGAATCTGGAAATCTCATGAGAATGACAACACCAACGTCTACTCGGTTGAGGACGTGAGAACTTGGCAATATTTCGGGCGGAGCTTGGTGCTTGCACTGTTTTTGTCTGCTTTTATTAGCAAAATGATAGTTATTATAGTTTATAGTAAACTAACTGTTTCTCAAAATCCTAATTTATTGAATTAAACAAGAGTTTAACAAGGGTGTCAATATTGACAAGCAGGTATGCATAAAACCCAACCAAAGTAAAATATACTTAAACCAAAAGGAATCAAATCAAATAACCTCTTCTTGATTTGACAGGATTATATTGATCAATAGTTTTCGTAATAAAAGTACATAGCATTTTTTTTTGAGATTTGTGTATTTTACTTTTATAATTTTTTGTAGGTCAATATGTCTAAGCGAACAGCGGACGATGGTGGCAATGGCAGCAGTCAGCCACCGATCAAAAAGGTTCATTTTGAACCCCATCTTATTGGCCCTGTGTCTACTTTGGAGGAAATGGACATCAAAGTTCTTCAATTTCAGAATAAAAAGTTAGCTCAGGTAACGTTAACCTAAATTTATTGAATGTTTTATTATATTAGTAAGTCTAAATGCTTTACTATGGTAAATATTGTAGCTGACATGTCACAATCAGCTGTTAAACTACAAAATTACATAGCAAAAGTACAAAGACAATAATATTACCATGAGCATTAGAGAGCCTTTTAGATGTACATACATCAAACTATTTACACTATCACAACTTATTTTTTTCAGTTGTTCTTTTTGCAGTTCAGGTTTAGTTACTATTTTTTGCTACAGTAGTTGGCTGCCAAATGAACATCTTAGTATCGTCATCATAATTATAAGCATTTTAGTTACAGATAAAAATACAAATAGTATTGTGCTCAAAATAATTTTGTTGCATTAGTAAATTTAATAATGTCGAATACAAAGTTAGAATTGACTGCACGGATGGCGTAGTGGTTTAGGCGGTCGCCACCCACTACGCCATCCGTTCCGTTGAGGGTTGTGGGTCCGATCCCCACATGGGACGACACTTTGTGTGATCCACAAATTGTTGTTCTGAGACTGGGTGTTCTTTATGTCCGTCTCATGTATGTTTGTGTAGTTCCCTACGACACAGGATATATTCCTAATGCGGAAGTTGTCTTTTTTCCATTTAAAAAGGAATGACTAAATCTAAATATTTGATAACTCAAACTGCTCATTAGGCAATAACTACAGTTTGCATCATTCTTAATAACCATAGTAGCATTGTAATACAATACATATAAACACTCAGCAGCACTACTTTTTATTCATTGTGTTACACAGCCAAGGTTTTTATAATACCAGTTATTCAGCATTTCACAGATTATAACAATTTTCAAGCAAATTTTTTTCAACCAATAAAAATTTTCATAATAGTTTTTAATGTTAAATTATAGAGAATAGAACAACGTCACAGATGTGAAGCCGAACTCCGTGCTAGAATTGAGCAACTTGAGAAGCGGCAAACTCAAGATGATGCTGTGTTATGTGTTGTCAATCGTTACTGGAATTTGTTGAATGAAGACATCAGAGTGACATTGCAACGCTTCGATGCTGAAACTGCTGATGAGTCAGAAAATAAAAGTAAGTGTTTTTATTTAAATTATAATTCATGTTTCTTGTTACTTTACACTTCCTAGAGGCTTATTTGTTTCTGCGTGTTCTACATTATCTCGGTAAAGCCTAAGATAGATCCCAAAGTATTGTGAGTAGGTGGTGCATAGATAGAATTCAATGTATATAACGTGAATTAGGTTAAGTCTTCAATATGTATACTATATTTTCATGATTATTGTTATTCTTAAGACTCAACTTATACATGGCCTTAACCTAGGAAGAGCCTTAACTAGTTTAACCACACTGATAAACATATGTATACCTGACTAAAGACATATGTATTATAGATAACTTACAACTAGACACATAATATATGTTTGTGCTTGTCACAATTGCTTAGTCCTGTGTAGGCAAAAAAACAAACAGCCACCAGTTCAGCAGTCAACGTACCCTACCAACCTACCCTACCCTACTACTACCTACCCACGTAACTTTTAGGCTACACCAAAGCAAGTATAAATAATTGTATCACAATATTATCCTTATTATTTAGTGTAAAAGGAAATAATAATGTGCTTGTATGTTTGTATATTTTAAGACAGAACTTAAAAACTGTGACACATCTGTTTTCATACTAGACAAAACTTTGTCTAGAGTATGCAAATATCTTTAAAATACCTTAAAACGATGGTTTTTTTGTGTATAGTGAGCAGAGGTTGGAGTAGGTGTAATGTGTTATCAGCCTCATGCCGCCCTGAGTGTGGCCGCGGGTGGACGGGGTGGGTTTCCCCTCCACCCGCATTAGTTTGGCCAGCCGCGAGGGGGCGGCGTCCGCGTGTACCGGACGTTGCCTAAAGAGAGGAAAGATCAGAGACGGGGCCCGCAACAGGAGCGGGCCGGCGCTGGGAGGGGTCCAGAAGGCGATAACTACCTGGACCCCTCCTAAACTGGAAGCGCAAAGAGGGCACACCGTGTGGTTTTAGTCGGTTCGAGTCCGACACACCGCCCCGCCGAACAAGAGCCCCGGCGGGGTGACGGTCCGAGGGGATTTCCACACGTAAAAAAAAAAAAAAAAAAGGTGTAATGTGTTATGGGCGGCGGCTCTGACCGCCCAGAATAGGGCACGCCTCTGGCGCCCTCAGGTATTGGCGGTCAGAGCCATACGCGGTTACCGCACCGTTTCGACGGAGGTGGCTTGCGCGTTGGCCGGAACTCCCCCGTGGGATTTGGAGGCGGAAGTGCTCGCCGAAGTTTATCGGCGAGTGGCTGACTCCCGGGCGGAGAGCGGATTTTGCCCTCCGCCCGAAGACGTGTGCAAGTGAGCCACGATGGCTCGTTGGTCGTTCCGGCTGGAGACTCCACGCGCTGGCTTCGCCGCCGTGGAGGCTCTTCAGCCGGTCATCGCCGAGTGGGCAGGGCGGCAGCACGGGACCCTTACCTTCCGGCTGACGCAGGTGCTTTCCGGGCACGGTTGCTTCGGAAAGTACCTGCACTCGGTCACTAGGAGGGAACGGAGTCCCGCCTGCCACCACTGCTACTGCAGTGAGGACTCGGCCCAGCACACGCTGGCGGTCTGCCCCGCATGGGCGACGCAGCGCCGGGCCCTCACTGCAGTCATCGGAGTGGATCTCTCGCTACCGGCCGTAGTACGCTCCATGGCCGGTAGCGACAGTTGTTTTACCGCGGTCGCCACCTTCTGCGAGCAAGTAATCTCGCAGAAGGAGGCGGCGGAGAAGGCCCGGGAGGACGACCTCCACTCGGACCCGATCCGCCGAACCGGGCTGCGGAGGCGCGCTCATCTGCGCCTCATGCCGCCCTGAGTGTGGCCGCGGGTGGACGGGGTGGGTTTCCCCTCCACCGGCATTAGTTTGGCCAGCCGCGAGGGGGCGGCGTCCGCGTGTGCCGGACGTCGCCTAAAAAGAGAGGAAAATTTTGAGACGGAGCCCGCAACAGGAGCGGGCCGGCGCTAGGAGGGGTCCGGATGTCTTAATAATAACAGCTGTTCCCGGATCCCTCCTATTAGAGGCGCAGAGTGGCACACCGTGTGGTTTTAGTCGGTCCGAGTCCGACACACCACCCCGCCGCAAACCCCGGTGGGGTGACGGTCCGAGGGGTTTTCCACACGTAAAAAAAAGAAAAAAAAAAGTGTGTTCATATTATGGAGCTGCGTATTAGGAAAAAGTAATAAGTGACTGGCAACGTATACAAATAACTTTGTTCTGTTAAACACATCAAATGAGAACTTAACAAAATTCTACTAGTGCTAGAATACAGTTAATAATAATAATAAACAGGGTTTTTTTTTTGAAGATATTATGATGCTTTTTCAATGCAAGTACATAAAATCAGTCTACCTGCTCCTACCTCTGATAGCGACCGAATTACAATTGGTGTGCAAAAGTTGTCATACAGGGCCAGGCTTCAACCTGACTTATTTATTTTAGGTCCAATCCCTCAGAAATTATGTTTTTTTTTACACACAACCGAATCCTGTTGAATTTGGGACTGTCAACTTGCTAGTGAAATTCCTCTGCCTTACACTGACTAACTGACAAGCTAATAAGTACCAAGTTTTTTTGTGCTCGTTTCCCTTGGTGAGCAGGTGACATTTGAGCCCTGTCAATATCTCCTATCAATACCGGGTTACAGTTGTCGAAATGAAAGTGCCACCATCACTGTTATGAATATTTACAGATCAGACCAGACTATGTGTTGGTACTCAACTAATTTGTATGAAATTAGTGAGTCTATCAACTACTTAATTAATTATAATTATCAGTATTCTCAGAGTCTTCTAAGAATACTGTGTATTTTGCAGATACTGTTTGTTGGTCGGTAGAGATAAAAAGAAGAAGAAGGCAATAGCTTTTTTGAAAGAGCTAATAGCCAGAAAAGCAATATTGTGACACTTACACAAAACAATTACCACAAATATGAAACTAAGTAGATGGAGTAGAATACTCATTTATTTTATTTTAATACATCCTTAATAAAATTTATTGATTGTCTTAAAAAAAAAATTTTTCCATGTTTTTATTATCATTACCCTTCTTTACAGATGAAAATGAGGCCACAACATCATTTCTTATGCAATTATCAACATGGGACAAAGAGGAATTGGATGCTCAGCTTGCAAACCGCGTCCAGGTGAGCAAGCGAGCAGTTGCTAAAGTACTTCAAGCATTCGACCGTTTACAGCAGAGAAATGACAAAATATGGCGTGCTATCAAAGGCGAGAGTGACGGTATGCCATCAATTACATATAAGTTTTGTTAGAGATTTAGTAGGCCAAAACCTCCTTTCTAAGGAGAGGCTTATGTCCAGCAGTGGACTATTAAAGGCTGTATAGAGTATATGGCTGGTATAGAGATTTAGGATGCAGTAAATAAAATTGAATATGTACACATGACTTGACTGCACGGATGGCGTAGTGGTTTAAGCGGTCGCCACGCTGCTTCCTACTACGTCGAGTGTTGTGGGTTCAAACCCCACACGGGACGACACTTTGTGTGATCCACAAATTGTTGTTCTGAGTCTGGGTGTACTTTGTGTTCGTTTCATGTATGTTTGTAAAGTACCCCGCGACACAGGATGTATTCCTAATGCGGGAGTTGTCTTTTAAAAAAAAAAAAAAAAAGATATAGTTACAGTTACAGTAGACAGTTAAGTATTAAAATTTATTTCTTAATAAATATGTAAAGGAGAAATTGTAGTCTTCTTCTATGTAACAGAAAATAATTGTAAAAATCCCTAAAGATTTAGTATTCTACATTTATTCATGTTTCAAACCAGAGTTAACTTGGTGGTCTTGGGTTGTCTTAACTATTTACATATTTTTTGTATGTGGTCCAAGTAAGCCTTGCTCGTTTTGAGTGCAGCATGCAACCATGTGTATGTAATTTGTTGATAATATTTTTATTATTTTGGTATTGTATTTTGATTTAAAATGCGATCAACCGTCACAGAAACTGGCCCAGCACCTTCCTTAGATGAAGTAGTTCGAGATACAAATGAAGAGGTAACGGCAGAGAATAGACGACTGCAAGCCTTATGTACCACATTGCATGAGAGCCACCATGCCATGACATTGCGTGTAGCGCAGCTGCAGGACGCTGTGAACAGCAGGGACACAGAGAATGCTGAATTAAAGAACCAGATCGACGATCTACAGTATGAATTGCTCAAGGTAGACTTGACCTATTTTAAAAACTAACTGCTGTATATTATGTAGAAAGGAGTATTAATGTCCCTCCTCCAGGTGCTCCTGGTGTGGTAGTCATGCCTGGTAGACCGCGCCCCAACATTTAACTTTGGGAATTTAGAGCTTAACTGCATGCAGTAGGATTAGTAGTTACTCCGTTTGGTGTGTCTTTGTTAGATGCCTAAAAGCAGGGCTTTAACTACTTACCATCAGTTGTTAATCAAAATGACAGCTTATAACAAAATTCTAACACTGCTAACACGCTAATGAGGGTGTACCTCATTATAAAGTTTGGGTCATGATATGGAGTATAGGTACAGTCTCATCACAAAGTCATTACCTCGATTTGTAATTATCGACAGGTGCGATCCCGCAATGACAAACTAGAAAATCATCTAGCAGAAGCTATTGAAAAGCTGAAGAGTTATCATCAATCAGGTGCAAGTACTGTTCCCAGCACTAGCGGAACCCCGCTCTCGGCGGTCGCTAACGCTAAGCTGGAGGACGTTGCCGCGGAGCTGGAAGAGCAAAGAGAACTCGCCAACAATCGCTTAGCTGAACTGGACCGTCTGCATAGACAACATAGAGATACACTTAAGGAGGTCGAGAAGCTGAAAATGGATGTTAGTATATCTTTACTATTCTAGTTTTTTTTATTTCTTACTTTCTTTATGCTGGATCTACTTTCATATTATTTTACATATCTATTCTTGTGTCAGGTTTTCTTTAGTTAAAAACGGATTTTAAATACTAGATCCAGATTTCAATTACTACCAAAATTAATGGTATCTGTGGTGTCCTTACTCATTTCATTATTATGGATTAGCTGATGTGGTTGTTTACTGGAGGCGGCATGCTTTTGAAGGACCTGAAGATAGGGACAGATGCCTGGCTCTGCTCTAAGCATTTAATTTACCTCTCCTTGTTTTCTCCACAGATTCGTCAATTGCCAGAGTCGGTGATTGTAGAGACGACAGAGTATAAATGCCTCCAGAGTCAATTCTCAGTGCTGTATAACGAGTCCATGCAGATGAAAACTGCTTTGGACGAAACGCGCCTTCAACTGCAAAACGCCAAGAACTTACATATGAGACAGATTGAAATGATGGAGGTATTATTGTTATTTATTATTCACATTGACATATTTTTATGTGCGGTATTCTTTTTTTTTATGTTAGAGGGGCCAGACAAGAAGACTGATGGAAAGTGACCATCGCAGCTTATGAATGTCTGCAACTCAGGAGTAACAAAAATAAAAAAAAATTAACTCAAACCCAATCTTTGTTTTCGAATGTTATCTGTTATAATGGACTCACACACATATTTTAATGTATATATTAATTATAAATAAGATGGTGATTTTTGGTTTGAATAATTACTGCCTCATCAACAGCCTTTAATAGTCCACTGCTGGACATAAGCCTCTCCTTAGAAATGAGGTTTTGGCCTACTATACCACGCTGGCCAGACGGGTTGGTATAGGGTTTGTGTCAAGTTTTCCTTCTCTCTGCAGTGCTGTTGTCCTGCGTAGTTTTTTCCCTTAGTCGGCTCTTACGACACCCACGGGATGAATAGGGGTGGTGACACTCTGTATTCTTAATCCGACACCGCCGTCAGAGGCCTATGTCCAGCAGTGGACTAGTAAAGGCTGTTGATGATTGATGAATTACTGCCTACTTTAGTATAGCACTTGAGTGAAACGGATTCCGTTCAACCAATACAATGCACGCCACTGTCTACTTGTCTGTCACTGTCTACTCAGTCAATTTTGTAAAATTAAACTATATCTACAGAACCCTGTCACAAATTTTCTTATTAATTTAAACAAAATTCCACAGAGTGAAGAGTTGTCTAGACAAAAAACACTGCGAGCTGAGATGATACAGTTAGAAGACGTTCTAGGACAGTTGCGGAAAGAGTATGAGATGTTGCGCATAGAGTTCGAACAGAATCTCGCGGCAAACGAACAGACCGGCCCCATCAACAGAGAGATGAGACACCTGATCACGTCATTGCAGAATCACAACCAACAGTTAAAAGGAGAGGTGCATAGGTACAAGAGGAAGTACAAAGATTCTAGTCAGGAACTCAATAAGGTACGTCCGGTTCTAAAACTGTCTTAATTTAAAAAAAAAACCACTTGTTTGTTAATACATATATTTCATATTCGTTTTTTTCAATAACGAGTCTATTCGCTATTCAAAAAAATGGGGTATGGTATATAATGTATGGTCCAAATAATTATTTAACAGTGCTAATGAAATCTCTTGTTTTATTTAAAAGACAACTCTCGCACTAGTAATATAATCCTGTGTCGCAGGGAACCTTACAAACATTTATGAAACGGACACAAAGAACACCCAGACTCAGGACAACAATTTGTAGATCACACAAAGTGATATCCCATGTGGGGATCAAACCCACAACACTTAGCGTAGTAGGAAGTGGCGAGGTGACCGCTTAAACCACTATGCCATGAGTGCAGTCTAGTGTAAATATAAATAATGTTGTTAAACTAGATTCTTAACCACTTTTTACTGTGTGTTTTAGCAAAGTACTGCATCACAAATTTTTATATCAAACAAGTGGGATTATGTAATTGATTAATTAAGTATAAAAAATATAGTTTGCTATGAAAAATAGTCAAGAACACTTAAACTTCTAGCTGCGGAGGAGCATGGATTCTCCTGTAGTGATAACATTTAATTGTCATTTCTTTTCTCTTTGAGTATTAGAAGAATGAGGTTAACATACCACTGCGGGATCAAAACCCCTAAAATAAAAAAATAACTAACTATTTTAAATAACTTTCGAGGTATTTGTTTTTTTTTGTTGCCTTTATCAGTATCAAATGAAAGTTTACAATTATTAACGTCTATAAGGTACGCAAGGAGTTAGAAGAAGCGGGTGCACGTGTATCGCTGTGTGGAGACGCGCCTGATGATAAACCTCACGCGTTGAAGAAGGAAGAGCCTGACCCTGAGGTACATAATGTTTTTTTTCCTTTTTTGATGATTAAGAGACTTTCCTTTCTGCTTAAATTAAAGAGAAAATAATAATAAAGTGCATAAAAACTGTGTTAAGTTCCAACTGAATATAACCCTCCCAATGATTAATATCCGTGTGGTGACGGATTAAGAATACGTAATGTCATTGTCATTGAATAAGAATACGTGTACCTATTTATCCTGAGAGTGTCGTAAAAGTCGACTAAGGGAGAAAACTACGCAAGACAACATCAGTGCAAAGAGAAGTAAAACTTGAAACAAACCCTATACCAACCCGTCTGGCCAGCGTGGTATAGTAGGCCAAAGCCTCCTTTCTAAGGAGAGGCCTATTTCTAGCAGTAGACTTTTATAGGCAGTTGATGTGATGTGATGTGAATGATTAATAATAGAAAGATAGCAATAGATTAGTTCAATCCATAACGACTATTTAAAACCAAACAGCCGTAAGTTAGTAAGGTAAGTTCGAATGGGAAAATGATTCTTGCTAACGAAAATTTAAGGTTTTTGACAACTGTCTTGTTTTCAATATTCATTATAATAAACGCTTGACGAAACTAACGCTTAACGATAACTTCTATCTGATTATTAAAAACAATGAACTAATAATGATAGATCGTTTTTGTAAAATAATTGGTCAAGCATTAGAATGCTTAGATTTCGATTTTTTATTTATTCTAGTATTTTTAACCGACTCCAAAAAAGGAGGAGGTTCTAATTCGACTGGTTTTTTTTTATTTATTAGATAACATATTCCGCCTATTCCCCTAGTCTTTAATTTTGGGTGAAAATGTAGCTATCGAGAATTGTTACAACCACTAACTCATATATTTACATTCAAAATATCTTTTTGAACTGTTACTAACATGACAAAGTGTAAGTAGAAATAAATTAGTTCACCAGTATAGTGTAGTGTTGTTTGTTGTGTTCAGGGCGAGGAGGGTGCGAGCGCGTGTCCGGACAAGCCGCCCGCCAACAAGGAGCACAGCCGCGCCAAGATACAGGAGCAGGAGCTCTGCATCAAGGACCTCAAGCAGCAACTCAAGTTTGTACATTCAACTATCTTCATGTTCTAAAACAGACCCTCATTCTCTATGCACCTGTTTTTTTTTTTCCGTGCGGGAATCCCCTCGGATACCACCTATCGGTGGCATGTCGGACTCGAACCGACTAAAACCGCACGCCGTCTCAGATACTAATAGCCGGGGAACATACCATCGGCATACGACATACCTCGGGCCATCTACAACAACAGGTAGACGACCCCCCCCGTGTGGGAACCCCATGTTCCCTGGATCATTCTCTATGCACCTAAAGCTGTAGCTGTTCTTTGTTTTACCAAAAAATAACAAATACTCGTAATATTCTAATTTTGAACCTTAATGAACATAAGAATTAAGCAAGCTTTAAGTCTTTAAATTTGGTCAACATGTTTCTATTGAGTCAAAATAACTAATCTAAAATATTGATGTTTACATTTTAGTAAAAGTAGTAGTTATTTTAGTATACTTAGTAAAAGTGACGAGGTGTGTGTAGTGGAAAGTGGATTTTTTCAAAATACACCCCCAGACAATGATGCTAAAAGGGTTTTGGTTGACTAGAAATTTAAATTGCAATGTATTGTAAGATAAAAAGGTATATTAGGTGGCTTAACATTCACTGTTAAACTACGAAATACTATTAATTCATATACCTATAATAGTAGTTCAATCAGAAACTACAGTTCAAAATAGACACATGACCTGTGGTTCTTGTTACCTCTTTTACGTTGGAAGATAGAAGTTATATAAATAAACATGTCACAATAGGAAAGCAGTTAATGAGCAGAAAGAGTTGAAGCTGCTCCTGGACATGTACAAGGGCGTGAGCAAGGAGCAGCGCGACAAGGTGCAGCTCATGGCGGCGGAGAGGAAGGCGCGTCAGGAGCTGGAAGACCACCGGCAGAAGGCTAAGATGGCACAAGTAAATGTACCGTGGTTTTCTTTGGATTTTATTACTTTACATAGCATCAACATCATGTCTTCACATCACTTTGATGACCTGTCTTTCTACTTGTCTAGTATATTTTTCTGTATTCCTATGGGCTTTACATTTGAATTTTAAATTTTGTATGTTTTCAAGGGTACACTTGAAAACATACAAAATTTCATGATAAACGAATAAGTTAGTTAAGGCGAAAATGCCTAACAAATAAGCTCGCAAGTAGTAAACTCTCTTAAAACCTGGAAATCTTAAAACTAACAATTAGAAGGATCTAGCATTAATTATACATCTTCTGGCACTAAGTCCCACGCCACCTAAGGCGCAGGCACAGATAGTATTTAATGTACCGATATTCACCTAATACTTATTTTTTTATAGGAAAGTAAACGCGAGCGTCGCCTAGCAGACGAAGATGCGTTGCGTAAGATCAAGCAATTGGAAGAACAGAAGTATGAACTTCAGAAGCAGTTGTCTTGTGCCAGGCCCAATACCGACCCCCTGCACGGTTTCTCAAGGCCATTCGCTGGATCACCAGTATGTTTAAACTTTTAAGCCGTAGTTTATTAATAGCTATCGTCCGAAACGCAGCTTAATTTTACATTGTTTATGCCATGTATTTACATAGGATAAAAAATATCTTAGTGTCCAAACTTATAAATCCAGATTGTTGAACAGCATAACATCTTCACTTTCATAGAAGAGGACTTTAAAAATTTTCATGAATTTTCCAACTTTTATAACATTTTCTTTTTCAATGAAATTTAATCTGATGATTATAAACACGATAAAAAAAAATACACCGTTAATAATATTGAAATTTATTTATATAGTTGTTGACATACCTACATTAAATTGTCTTGTTTAGAGTTATTAGATTGATACATTAAATAAATTACTGTAATGATTTGGATCAAATTTTATGTATTAAGTTTGTATTTTATGTTATTTGTAATGTTGATTTATTTTCTGAATAAACGTTTTTATTAAAAAAAATATGGAAATAGAATATTTTTGAAAGCTTAGGTAAAGCAATGGCATGATTTTAATGTACCTACGGTTATTATGAAACACGATTTTTTTTGATTGATCTAAATTTTTACTTTTGATTAAAACCAGGAAGAAGAAGCTCTCCTAAATGAAATGGAAGTGACAGGTCAAGCGTTCGAAGACATGCAGGAGCAAAATTCGCGGCTCATTCAACAGCTGCGAGAGAAAGACGACGCCAACTTCAAGCTTATGTCCGAACGCATCAAGGCTAACTCATTACACAAACTGCTCAGAGAAGAGAAGCAACTACTACAAGAGCAGGTATTGATTTTAACTAACATAGAAAAATGTCATATTTGGTACTGTTTCAACAGTTTTTCACCCAGGACAAATATTGTGTGATGAGCACGGTCATTTGTTCTGTGTCTGGGTGTAATTTATCTATAATATTTATGTATTTAAAAATATATAAGTATATTTATGAGCAGTCTATTTACCATAATATTTATAACAATATTTTCACACATGGTTGTCTGATCCCAAACTAGGCAGAGCCTGTACTATGGTAACCAGACTGCTGATAAACATACATATATATTTCTAAAAATATACATATTAAATAGATAAAGTACACCCAGACACAAAACAAATGACCATGCTCATCACACAATTATTTGTCCTGGGTGGGAATCGAACCTACAACCTCTTTTGTAGGAGTCAGGCTCATTAACCATTAGACCAACAGGCCAGGTACAGGTTCTGCCTAGTTTGGGGATCAGACAGCCGTGTGTGAGATACATTATTATTCATGTGCGGGGCTTCGTCACAAATAGGCCGGATCGACCGAAGTGATACACAGCCTCACTGAAAACTGGAGTTGCTTTGCACCGAGTGAGGGAGCCCAAACCCCTTCCTCCTTATTTTGGGGGGAGGGACTCAACGTGCGGGTAAGAACGCACTTTGTCTATGGGCAGCGGTGGTCACTTACAATCAAGTGACCCATCTATTCGTTTGTCTCCCCCCATACCATAAAAAGAAATACCTCTTTGGAACCGGTTACGCAAACACGGATTTTTCTTTCGAAATAAAATGAGGAACTGAAGTAACAACATATTATATATATTGCCATATTTATCACCCGCGCAAACTTGTCTGGTGGTGTTCAAATCCTAAGGTCACTTATATATTCCTCATTTTTATTATTATCATCCAGGTTTTAACTCGTGATCAGCAAATAGAATCGATGGGCGCGGTGGCTCGTCGCTTAGAGGAGAAAGAACGCTTGCTCCAAGCGACGCTGTCGGCCGTCGAGAAAGAGTTGCTCCTCCGGCAACAAGCGATGGAAATGCACAAACGGAAGGCTATCGAGTCCGCTCAGTCCGCAGCTGACCTTAAATTACATTTAGGTATGGAGTTATTTGTTTTTTTAAAGAAAAAATTATCTACATATGACTGCAGCATGTCGTAGTGGTTTAAGCGGTCACCACGCCGGTTCATACTTCGCTGAGTGTTGTGAATTCGATCCCCCACATGGGACAACACTTTGTGTGATGCACAATGCGGTTGTATGTGATCCTGCCGTGTACATATTATAATATTTAGGGATCAAGTATATTTCACCCCATTACACTAGGGTCCGGTAGGGATCCGTGTGGTGACGGATTAAGAAAACGGAGTTTCACCACCACCCCTACACATCCCGTGGGTGTCGTAAGAGCCGACTAAGGGAACTAATTACGCAGGACAACAGCACTTCAAAGAGAATAAAATCTTGAAACAAACCATTTTTTTGTTTTTTTTTGAACGTGTGGCCATGGAGCGTACTACAGCCGTTAGCGAGAGATCCACTCCGATGACTGCAGTGAGGGCCCGGCGCTGCGTCGCCCATGCAGGGCAGACCGCCAGCGTGTGCTGGGCCGAGTCCTCACTGCAGTCGCAGTGGTGGCAGGCGGGACTCAGTTCCCTCCTAGCGACCGAGTGCAGGTACTTTCCGAAGCAACCGTGCCCGGAAAGCACCTGCGTCAGCCGGAAGGAAAGGGCCCCGTGCTGCCGCCCTGCCCTGGCTATGACCGGCTGGAGAGCCTCCACGGCGGCGAAGCCAGCGCGTGGAGTCTCCAGCCGGAACGACCATCTGACCATGGTGGCTCGGCGAGCGGCTTCGCGCCACTCGCGCACGTCCTCGGGCGGAGGGCGAAATCCGCTCTCCGCCCGGAAGTCAGCCACTCGCCGATAAACTTCGGCGAGCACTTCCGCCTCCAAATCCCACGGGGGTGTTCCGGCCAAGGCGCAAGCCGCCTCGGTGGACACCGTGCGGTATCCACGTATGGCTCTGACCGCCAATATCCTCTGGGGGCGCCAGAGGCGCGCCCTATTCGGGGCGGTCAGGGCCGCCACCCACACCGGTGCACCATAAAGCGCCATGGACCGGACAACCCCCGCGTACAGCCGCCTCGTGGGAACACTGGCCCCGCCCAAATTGGGCAAAAGTCGCCCTAGGGCGGAGGCAGTGTCCACCAGCTTCGGACCAAGCTGTCGGAAGTGCTCGTCGAAGAGCCACCTACCGTCTAGGACCAGTCCCAGGTACCTCATCTGGGCCCGGACCGGTACGAGGACCGAGCCGACCTCGATTGAGGCGCCGGCGGGTGGACCACGACGGGGCCCATGAAATAATAGGGCCTCCGTCTTATCCAGGGCCACCCGTAATCCCAACGCCTCAATGCGCCCGACCACCTGGGAAACTCCCGTGGCGGCCAGGCGCGCCGCCTCCTGGAAGTTAGCCCCCCGGGCCGTGAGTAAGGTGTCATCCGCGTAGCAGATTACACCCAGCCCGGGGGGGAGACGCCCTCGTAGGGCCCAGTCGTACCCGATGTTCCACAGGAGAGGTCCTAGGACAGACCCCTGCGGAACACCGCACGACATGGCCCAGCGTCTCAAGACGCCATTTCGGTCCTCGTACATGACGGTTCGCTCCTCAAGATAATCTGCCACCAGCCGCCTCAGGTACTCTGGCACTCCGTGGTAGCGGAGCGCTTCCCTGATGCAGCTGAATGGCAGACTATTGAAGGCGTTGGCGATGTCCAAGGACACCGCCAACACCACTCCGCCGCAGCTCACGGCCTCCTCGGTCACGGCCGGTATAGGCCGCGACCGATTCGGCAGGCCGTCCCGGCTTCTGCAGCAGGACCAGCTTTCCGCATTTCCAGCGCTCAGGGAAGCGTCCGGACGCCAGGCTAGCGTCCAACACCCCCCTGAGGTGGTCCGACATGTAGTCGAGGGCTCGGGCCATCACTCGGGTGAAACAAACCCTACACCAACCCAGCCAGCTTGTTATAGTAGTCCAAATCCTCTTTTCTAAAGAGAGGCCTATGTCCAGCAGTGGACTATTAAAGGCTGTTGATGATAACACTAGGTTCTGTTTTGTAAACCTGAACTATATAAATAAGGTACATCCACTAACAATCTGTGTGACCAGCATGGTCAGACTTAGAGTGGTACTAAGGTTAGAAAAAGAAACAGGTCTTGTCGAGGATCAGTGAGCCTGTCACCAAGCTTTGGGTATGTCACAGATCTTATCATGTAATGTACGACTTTCAGAGAAATACCATGCGCAAATGAAGGAGGCGCAGCAAGTTGTGGCTGAAAAGACGAGTGCATTAGAAGCAGAAGCATACAAAACAAAAAGACTACACGTGAGTAGCTGCTGGAATTTAAAAAAAAAACAGGAAAAGTCTAGTTTTGTCTTAAATCTAATTTACTTTTTTTATAATCAATGTTATTTCCTAATTTTCTATGATTGCTTATCAAATCAAGTTCTCTTCTTCTTCTTCTCTCTCTCAAAATCTATTCTTTTTTAACAGTGGGGTACCCTTTTAAAACTGTAATAATAATAATAATCTTTATTGGCACAATATACAAGTAGGTATATAGTAGTAGAAATCTCAATAGAGGTACAGAAAATCTTACTTTTAGTGTTCTGTTGGTACTTAAAATAGGATATCCTGAAAAACAGTGAATAAATAAAACAATGAATATTTAAATGTGTTTTAAAATTTAAAAACGAATACATCACATTAACTCATAAATAATAATAAATAAGCAATATCCAACCAGAACAGTTAAGCATACCCCTTTCCTGAAGCCCTATACCTTTCTATGGCTCATTAATATGTAATGATCAACACATTAAATTGACACGTACAGGAGGAGTTAGCTATCCTGCGTCGGAAGGCGGAACGAATGAAGAAGATGGAACAGGCCGGTAGTAGTATGGATGAAGTCCTTCTTGAAGAGATACGGGAATATAAAGAGACACTCACATGCCCCTCGTGCAAGGTATATTTCTACTGTTTTATTTATGGATATTTGTATTTTGTTACGTATTAAATTTGTTCTTCACATCAGTCAAAATAGGCAGCAATCAGGGTCGGCATTTAAGATAACGTTGAGCGCTAGATTGCGCTTGATATCCTTTATTTCAGTCAGTTCCCCCTTTGAATTAATATTTCTTTTTCCTAACGTCATTGCAATTTCACTGAATAAAATACTGTTAAGTGTGAAGAAAGTCTATCAATTTTAACCTTGCAACTTATGTTTCCGTTGCAGGTAAAGCGCAAAGACGCGGTACTAACGAAATGCTTCCACGTGTTTTGTTGGGATTGTCTGCGCACGCGCTACGAGACGAGACAGCGCAAGTGTCCCAAGTGCAACGGTGCCTTCGGCGCCAACGACTACCACCGGCTCTACCTCTCTACCTAGGTACTGCGACTCGCCACTCTCTACACTCGTGCAGCCTGCTTAGTCACCTAAAAAATCCTCTGTGTACGTATTGTCCTCTCTATCTTTGTACTTAAAAAGAGCGAGACACACAGCAGAGAGGCAAAATAATATTGTCTTGGTGACACTAGTTCAGAGAAGTCTTGTAGTACTCTATGGGTCGAATAGATCGTTTAGTTATAGCATCCATCACACTGACGGTACTGTATGACAGTGAGCCGTACATTTTACGTGCAATTGTATCTAGCCAAAGGAGAAGTGACCGATCTGTCAATTTGGAGAGGTCAACAGACCTTCACTTAAGACGTGAACGCTAAAATGACATTGTATTTACATGAAAATCGGTTACGAACCTAAGATTTGCCATACTTCGTGTATGGAGAAATATTTTACTGAATTTTGTAAGTCTATTATTAATGTATATAATTTATTTTTGGCGAAAACTCACGACTTTATTTTGATTGACACAAATTGACGATGTGATCTCAAAACTACCTCGGACAACGACGCTGTCCTTAATGCTGAGTATGGCAAGTATTAGCTTGGTACAGTATTCAACAAAAGGGGTGTTCACCGGTAGTGAATACTGTGTAGTTCGAGTTTTACTGTAAGTTTTACAAGTTTTAACTTGTTCGGACGACACTCTAAACAACCAACTTTATATTTAGACGCCACTTTTTAGGTATAAAATGATACTACTTTTGTTATTCCTTGACAGTTCTTAAAATAATCACTGAACTATCAATGAATGACTAAAACATTATTGCGGTGGTTATAATTTTGTATATGAATATTGTTTGTGACTGAAATTGCATACATTTGTTGCCAAATCCAGAAACACAAATAAAATTAGCTCCAAACTTGATGTTATTTTAAATTACAACCATTAAACACGAGTGGCTAAAGAGTAATTTAATATTTAAATGTAGACTTGTGCAATCTCTTGTTTATATTACCACCGAACGTCTTTAAACGATCAACTCGTAGTGAGTGAGAAAGCATACGGTCTCCATCAGGAAATAGCTAATGAACATATTAAAATCTCTAAAAGACAACGAGTGTTGTCTTTGAGAGTGAGGGACTAAATCACGCTAGACTTTATTGTTAAGAAGTTCATTCAAAACGCTAATAGGTATTATTTTTATATAATTTTGTTCAAATACATAATAATAAATGGCATCGAGTGTCTGATATGTGTGACAAAATATATAAAAATTCTATTTATTAATTGTTTTGTCTGTAAAAATATATAAATTGCTCTTAGTTGCAGATTCAGTTACGCTTCCAATGACTCAATTGTGCAACTTGGCAAACAAAACTAATTTATTTAAACCGTTACATTGATTCGTATGTTATTTGTCGAGAAGTACCGTGTAAGGGCTTCAACACTATCGATTGTCTACGTGTTCTGAGGCACATTAGTACTAGCCCCGCGTTACTGCGGCGTCACACAGCGGTGGTGGGGACAGGTCGGGTGCGACCGCTCGACAAACGCTAGTGTGTAGGGCCTATAACCACGTGTATATCATCACTTCTGGCGACGAGTTCAATATTACGATAAAATGTTAAAATGCACGAGTTAATTAAAGTGAAATGTTCATTCCTGTTATATCTGTTAGGTTTTGTGTAATAACTTCCTCTATTATTCAAATGTAAATTTGGTTTTCTTTTTCATCTGTCGCTGAATTTAAAGTTTGACGACAATTTTGTGAAGGTAAACTATATTCGAATTTAAACATAAACTTCGCATCCTAATAGCAGGACTATCCTTTGTTGCAAGTTGCTAGTACTTTCAAAGGTGACATAAACTCTTGGACACATCAATGATATTTATCTGAACTCAAACTCAATGGTTTTACTAGAGCCGATCCGAACCACATTTACATACAAAATTCCATTTCGATACTACAGTTACAAGTATGTTAAAATTAACTTGTCCACATTGGTTTATATTGTTATATAGTTACATACTTGATTGGTTGCCTCAAATACTCCACCGGCCTAATTTTTTCTACTGTCGAATTCTCCTAATGCAATGTTGTTTTGATTACACTTAAATTCAGCGCCGAATTAATAAGAAATCACAAATGTGACGTTTAAAGGTATTAAGAATTTAAATGTGCATTTCACGACGTTGCGTGTATATTAAAAACATTATTGATGTTGTATATTAAGATGAAATATCATAAAATCGAACAAGTGGATATAGTTTATATATCTGTATTTAGTAATAAATAAATATACTTATTGTTAAACAAATTCTTGAGGTTTGTATGAATGGGTGATAGCGCGAGATGACTTATTTGTATTGTAGTTAGGACAAATAGACTTTAGCTTACAGCCCACTGACTGATATATTTGTATATTTTAAGTTTAACTTTTTGATCGGGCTTGCACCTGCTGAGCGGCCGATACGGCTAATGTCAGATTATTTCTTCGCTAGCATTAAATGAACTAAACATTATTACTTTAAGTTAATTTCGAATGTGAAGGTTATAATAGGAAGGATTTCAACACTTTCAGTAAGAAACGTAGCAATGAATTATATAAATTGTCTTTTGTACGTGTGCGTGGATTAAAATGATTATGTAATGGGTTAGTTCTAATATTATTTTACTGTTGTAAAGTTAAACAGCGGGGGAACAATTTATTTGACAGTATTGGATCGATATTATTATTCGTAGATAATCGCTATTCATGTTTAGTTGGACCAACTACGCATTGATTATCTAGATCACAATTTTGCTGCGATTTTTTAATAATTCTGTTCCTACTTATAGTTAGTAGGATCTACGTTATAGTATTTAAAGAAATAGAACTATTTGAAGCGCAAGTATTCCTTCGTGGCATTATCTCATGACGAGAGTTGAGTTGACACCGGTATGAACGTGTATCTGACTGATCAATGTAAACGTGCGCGGGGCCATACAGTAGGCTCTATTCTGCATTAGTGAATGTCACTTGTTACTTGGTGGACGTAACTACGTATTGTCACTTTGTATATTTGGTATTATTTCAGAAATCACGTGTTCGATAAATGTATAACAATGTATCAGAAAATAAACGTTTACAGTGGGTTTACTATTTAAAAATCAAGTAAAGATACCCTTACTGGCATTTCATTGTAAAGTTAGAGAAGGCTGTAAAACATATTTAATTATTTAATGTTCAGTGGAAACTATTAACTATTTAAAATGTAACTTTGATGGACTACGTCGAATAAATGTCTCAACAAATAACATATATTCTGTTTTATTTATAATATTTAGACTTGCAACGAATATTCGGTTACTATTCGGTATTCGGCCTATTCGGCTGCTTTTATTATATTCGGCCGAATACCGAATATCTACATATTATTCGGCCGAATACCGAATACATAAATAATATATTTTGTCATTGAGAAATAATTGGTAAAATGAAAAATTAAAATCGATTGATTACGTATATATTCATATTTTCATTTCTGTTATAATCATTTAAGTAGTCATTGGTGCATAACACAGGTACATAATCATCTTCTGAATAGGAAAAATGGAGGATTCTATGTATTTGAATTATTGTGGCAATCAAAATTTAGAAGGGTAAGGTTCTCATTTCTTTTATAATCATTTATTAAGTAGTCATTGGTACATAAAACAGGTACATAATTTAATTCACGTCTGTACAAGTTTTTGGCGCTAAAATCCAGCCGAATACTTTTGCCTAATATTCGGCTATTCGGTCAGGGGCCTCGCCGAATATTCGGTATTCGGTATACTGCCGAATATACTATTCGTTGCAAGTCTAATAATATTTCTTATTTATCTGTCTGTTTTTATTAAATGCTGCTTTTGTTTTTTTTCTGGACTTTGAAGACGGCATTAAGGTTTATTGCCGAAAAAGTCGAAGTCGATTATATTGGTAACAAAAAAGAAATCATACGTTCGGGCAGAACAACATATGTGTTTCCGCTGTATTTTATATAGGATGTTAAACTAATCCTGTCAGTACCTATTATCACGAAATCATCAAATAATTAGTTTTTAAATTCTTGTAATATACCATGACTTTATATGACTATAAGTGTACCTTCCTGATCCTTTTCTAAACTATTTAGTAAAAAAACTAGATAAAATCTTATATAAGAGGGGAGAAGGGGACCTTCTATATGTAAGGGAAGGGGAGGGTGAAATAGTGATATTCGTTTCTAGGTAATCAAGCTTCTAAGCTCTCTCTCTTAACTATGTAATAACCAGTAAACAATTTTTGTGGTAACAATATGCAATAATAAATTCATTTAACTAAATCATCCAGAAATATGCCATTTTAATTTAAACAAGATTTAATTTTATTAATTTAACTCAAATCTATTGAATACTTATTAAAGTTAAAAAGCATATAATATGGTGTAACAGATCTTCACCCCCTTAGGGGTCACAAGGGCAAGGTTATACCTGTCAGGATAGTTGAGGATTCAAAAAAGTCGGCTGTGGTGTCCCACTACCTAATATTTATTTCCATTATCTAATACATAAACCATATCTAATACACTATATAGCTTGAGAATACAACAAAAAAAAGACCTAAGGTCCGTAACGACCTCTCTGAACAATAAACAAAAAAAATTGAAAGAGAAATTGGTGCCAAGAGTTAAAGTATTATAATTAGTCACTTAAATCTCTATTTACTATGCTTAAGACGGTAAGTGGTGGAGCTTGGTCGAATCAAACGTAGTCCCTTGGTATTACTTATATTAAAACACAAAAGAAAAAAAGAAAATGGAACTTCGGATACCGGGTGGCCACAGCCTAGAGGAGCTGATGAACACCGGTATTAGGTGTTCCGGTACCTTCAATGTCGTTTACCCGGCGGGGCAGACTATAGGTGAGGCACCGCCTCAGCGTTTCCTGAGTAGGGGCCCTTTTTTCCAGGCGTCCTCAGCCGGAAGCAATTTGTAGAGGGTAATGTTGGTAGATGCTCGAAGTCCTCGGAGCATCAGAGATAGCAGCAGTCAGTACAAATAGGTAGGTAATTAGGTTTAAATAGTAAGGGTAATGTATCAAATCAGGAGGTTATCATTATCCAGTGGGT
Source organism: Arctia plantaginis (assembly GCA_902825455.1). Classification (NCBI taxonomy): domain Eukaryota; kingdom Metazoa; phylum Arthropoda; class Insecta; order Lepidoptera; family Erebidae; genus Arctia; species Arctia plantaginis. The sequence goes on along the minus strand of CADEBD010000283.1, from coordinate 1,011,009 downwards.
GACCATCGGAGGAAGTTTATATTTAAGTAGCGGATTAGAGTAGGGGATGGTACCGAAAGAAAAAGAAAAAAAAACGTGAAACGGTATGCGGGAGCACTACACAAGAGGAAAAAAAACCCTTTCGGGTTTTTCCTGGTAATATTTGGTATCTAAGGCGGGTGACGCCTCAGCATGCGAGCCGATGCATTTCTGGAGGTCCTCCCCAGATTATCGGGACCGAACGTCCACTGTATCCACTCTTCGAAAAAGAAGCCTCCTCGCCGTCTTCGCGCCGGCAAGAGTTCATCTGACGTATATCATAGGGTTGGGATGAACGGTGTGATCCGTTGATTGAAGCGATTATTCACATCGACTAATCGATTTACCCGTATTTATACACGAAATCGCATTCGATAAAATATCATAAATAAAATGGAATTGTCCTTTTAAAATACGACGTTACAATGGTATCAAAATTAAACTTAAAACCAACATAACTGAGTAGCTCCTCCTCTCTTCTGATGGTGCTGTGCCCGACAGGGCCCATTACTGTTGCCTATTTTTAAGCCTAAAAGAAGGGTTTGTGTCAAGTTTTCCTTCTCTTTGCAGTGCTTTGGTCCTAGATAGTTTATGGAATGCAATAAATTTAATTGACCTAGGAAGAATTCTACTGATCCTAATAATGTGTATTCAAACTCACCGTAGATAAATAAAACTGCGGTTTGACATTCTGTATATTTTATTTACATACATAAATGTATTTACATCGCATGATTTCACGATAGATTTAAAAATAAATTCAAGTTTACCTATGAATAGGTCTACTGACTTGGGCAGTTGGGTATTGAATAAATTCTGTATCGATATATTGTAAGTATTCCTAATGATCGATTACGTACATCATTAGCACCTGAAGCAAGCGACTTGGATGGACGAAGCGTTCAACTGATTTTGTACTATTTACAAAGAACTTCATTGCATTTTTACTTACATTCAATGTGGTGCAAAAAAGGGAATTTACACAATTTAAGTCATTCGTCTTAAACAATATCTTAACACTCAACATTCCAAACTCGAACAATACCGCCAACGCTTCAACTATTCGTTCAACGTAAATACAATATCAGTCTCTTATGTTTAATTTTGTCTAACTTGCAACGCGATCGCCATTAAATACCGTGTACATAACGTAAGTACTGTACGTATGCTAAGCCTTATTATGGCATCGTTGCCTATATTTAATTACAATTAATAAGACAACAGACATGTAAATCATCTTATACACAGTATAGAAGTTATCGGTGACATTATATATTTCTGATAATAATTTATTATATGTTCGAATTCAAGTACCGAATGTTATTGACTAGATCAGAAAAATAAATATTGCGGTACAACTGTATACCATTAACTTTATTTACATTTATTGTTTTTATATTTGTGATACATTACGTTACATCGAATTATCTAGAAAGGAACAATACTGATCGCTAATAGTACGTGTGCATTAAAGTTCTTATATTTATAGGAGGTGGGACTAGCGATATATTTGTTATTAAATTTGTGTGACGTCATATACAACTTACATTTTATGTAGCGAAATAAATATATATTTCGACCCAAGATCAGTACTAGATTACAACTAACACTAATGGCACATAAATACTTCTGTCATGGAGAAATTGATGACGAACAGTATTTTGGACGAGACGATTTGTTAATAAGCAATAATCTCTCTTTCAGTGCAACATGTCGACAAATACATAAACACTATTATTAAATAATACAAATAAAGTGTTAATTCATAAATATTTTTGCAAGACGATTGAAGAGTTCAGACATATTTTTTTAAATGCAAAATTGGGAATGAAAATGTTAGCTTAAGTTATATTAAATAAACAATTATATAAATGATACAATATTATTTTGTTCAAAGCTTGATAGTTTCATTTCATTTCATTTTAAAGATTTTTCCGAATTGAGATCCGACGAACACGGTACGGTACACTATGAACACTTATCGTTAAATGCTCATTTATACAGGGATATTTTTTTAAGTATACAACGGATATTCGTTAAAAATAACATAGGTTTTTCGTTTAAAAACGAGGAACTCACGTTATGTGACCTTTTTGTGTCATTTTGATTTTTCTTGGATGATAATCAGGTAAGTAAAAATATATTTCATTATATTGTTTACAAGTAAACTTATAGTTACAACATTGATTCGTTTAATAATATCAAATAAGATACGGCCGTGTCGTTCTAAATATAATAATTATTTATCTAATATATCAGTAGTTTTCAGTAGTACTACAACAATAATGATATATATTTTTCTAGGTCGATAGAATGGCAGCTAAGCGGTATTTTTTAATAGACTATCCTCGTTTAAACGAATCTATATTTCAATAGCTCTACCACTTTTAGTACGATATTTACTTCTCAAAGTTTCTCTACTATACGTTCATCGGACACGGCGTGGACTACGCAGGACGGACGACGCGTTCCGCGCGGAGGGCAAACGTGAGCCTTTCGATATTGAGTAGTAGCGAGCGTGCAGCTCCGGTCTTACAATTAAAGATGGCTACCGGAGATAACGGGAAACGGTACTCGGCCAACTACAGAGAGCGGCACTTTAAAGTAATCTTTCCCGGCAAGTGAGAATCTTAAATAATCAAAAAGCAATAGGGTCGTAGCTAACTCCCGGTGAGGGTCCGCTACGCGGTGCTCTGTAGCGCGGCGGGGGTCGTGGCGGGGGCGGGGGCGGCGGCGGGCGGGGGCGGGGGCGGCGCGGCGAGCGCGAAGGCGAGGCGCTCGAGGCGCGCGCGCAGCGAGGCGAGGCGCGGGGAGCGCGCGCAGCCCGGCGCCGCGCCGAGCGCGACCAGCGCGCCGTCCAGCGCCACGTACAGCGCGCGGCGCTCGCTCTCGCTGCACGCCGACAGCTCCTGCGGGACGGTCACACGTCACTTTACCGTTTGTAACACGCCTGTGTCCTCCAGTTACCGTAGACTACGATCGAGTCTACGGTTGGGCCTTAAAATCTATACTAATATTATAAAGCTGAAGAGTTTGTTTGTTTGTTTGTTTGTTTGTTTGTTTGAACGCGCTAATCTCAGGAACTACTGGTCCGATTTGAAAAATTCTTTCAATGTTAGATAGCCCATTTATCGAGGAAGGCTATAGGCTATATATCATCACGCTAAGACCAATAGGAGCGGAGCACCAATGAAGAATGTTTCAAAAAACGGAGAAAATTTATTACTATTGAGAGACGCAGACGAAGTTGAGCGGATCAGCTAGTTAACAATAAGACGGTTATATGTATACGGTGTCCCCTTGTACCTACCCACGTAACGGTCGAGAGCTCGATCGGTAAAGATGTCGCGCCTTATACTCGGACGCATAGTACATCTTTTCGACAAAAATATATCAGTACCCAAATCTTTTATCGACCGATGTGTTCCTGTTACCACCGTCCGAGTCTGGTTATCCTCCGTGTTCCTTTTCTTACGTGATATATTTGTATGATCCCCGCGACAGACATAGTTTCCGATGCCGGAGTTGTATTAAAAATATCAATGAAGTCGCAACGACAGCTGTTACAACACATTATATTAAGATTCGTGAAAACAATATAATGTTACACTGACCTCTTCGACAGCTTCAAAATCATCCTCTTCACCGGCCTGTGCCAGTTGCATCTTGAGCGTCTGTGAAATAATATTACAACTTTCAGAAATATAATACAACAACATAACGTAAAAAATATGAAGTTTTTTATGTACAAAACCCTTTTATCCCGCTACACATAAATATATTATGTATCATATACATAATTAACAAAAAGAAAACTTGAAACAAACCCTATACCAACGCTTGGCCAACGTGGTATAATAGTAAGCCATAGTCTATGTCCAGCTACTGTTAATGTAATATAAAATGCATAATTATGTTTACCATTATCCTAAAATATTTACTCTTATAATGTACTTCCATTATTTAAAGAATAAAATAAACATTTTGTTTTATACTTGTGTCCTTTTGTATTTCAAAATATTTTTGTGTGATGTATCACCAAAATATTGTCAATATTAATATTAACGGTTAATAATGTGTAATACCAATTGTAATATACCCATTTTCGGAAGTTCCTTAATGCACTTTAAAAACTGTGACTATCTTTGTCTCGATGGACCATATTCGTCACTGCAAGTTCAGTTTACAATTAAAAAAAAAAAAAAAAAAAATTATATAAAATAGCCATGAACTTAAACATTTAAATGACAAGCAATGTGTGCCATATGATCTTCATAGTTTATCACAACGCTCAACTATGAACGTCTTAATCCTATTTTTAATTTGGAAAATCAAGAATCTATTTTGAATAATATTTGTTTATATATATAGTGTTCTGTCGGTGACTATATACATTTGTGCTTCGTATCGCATCGACGCTGCAGCATTGAAAGCCTTTAATGACGTCAATACGTTCTCTCCTAATTTGACCAGAAATCGTTAGTGTATACTACAAAATTATACATAAATAATTGTTATCTTGCTGTATTAATAATTCTTATTAAAACGTTTAAATTTACTTAGTACTTTGAACAAAATTTTGTATTTTTACCTTAGCCCTAACTATGCTTTATACAATGATGTTGTCATTGAATAAAGCTTACAAATCGGCATTATTAATACAGAAAGACTAGGTATATACTACATATATATGTGGATATATATTTTGTATATGCTGGGAGAGAACATAAGACACTTAAGTGCATCTATCTAGAAGCCGTGTGATAGCTGACAGAGTAATGTATTGTAGGTATAAAGTTAATTATTGACCTTGGCGCCTTATTCTTGACTCGAGATCGCCAAGCAGGGCCTGAATGGTGTAAATAGCTGTTTTACATTAAACCATTTAACGGTACTAGATATACTAAAATAAGGGTATACATACAACTAAATATATCAAAATACGGTGTGGAGTTTGATTTATAAAGGGCATGACTTTAAAAATAATTTTCATTTGTCAAATAGAGAATCAGTTTTTCAAATCGATAGGTTTTTTATAGCTAGTCTTTATCTGCGATCCGTAGACATTTTTTTCATTAAAAACTTAACTGAAAAGGAAAAATCTGAAAAATAAAATGACTTCCAATATTGCCTACTAATTAACTGAGAAACAGACTGTTCCATAGAGTAGGAAGTAAATACGTTAGAGTAGCAAGTATGTACGTAGATGGTATACGCTATGTATACGGTATACAGCTTGTTTATCGGTTAATGACATCATCGATCTACTTGGTATTTGCAGTCAGAATATAATAATTATTATTTTAATCTTTAATATATAATAGTTTTGAGTTTAAATTGAATAAATTTTAGTTTTTAAAACATTACAATGAATCATTTAGTTCTAACGTAATTGCTGGTTACGCAGTATATGATAAGTTAATATAGATTCTCTGTTTGAAAAATCCAATATTTTTGATATATAAATATGTATATTCATAGAGTAGATGACACTTACTTCGACGGACTGCCTGTAATGCTCCATCATGTTCTTGCTGGCGTCCAACTCTGCTAGCTTTTTTACTACCACATCAGTTACATTCTTCTCTGTCAAGTCTATTTTATCTCTGGAAATAGACATACGCGGGAATGTTAGCATAGTAGATATATTAATAATACGTAAAGATTATCTTTAAAACCATGAGTTATTAAAGAAATATGGTTGCGATCTGAGAGAAGCTTTCGTTAGTGATGAGTCAGTTAAGCTCAAAATTAGTAAGCTCAAAAAACTAATGACTCAAATAAATCATTTTTACCCGACTTAAAAAAAAGAAAAGTTTTTTTTAATAAACAAAATAGAATAAAAGTATAGATTATATCGAAAAGATGAGCATTACTTTATAGTTTAGTATTATATTCAGGCTATTTTTGGGAGTATAAGATTAGCAATAAATATATACGCTGGCTTACAGAGCTTAGAGCTTCAGTTCTGTAAGCCAGCGTATATATTTACAATATAAAATCGAGATCGTTTTCGATCCGATCCGATCGATCGACGCGTAAGTTTTATGATGTGTATGATGTGATTTCTCGGCAACGATTGTCCTCTCCGTACGATAGATGAGCGGTACCTGAGCGCGGCGGCCAGGCGGCCGGAGTCGGGGTCCCCGCGCGCGGCGGCGGCGGCCGCGGCGGCCCGCAGCGCGGCCAGCAGGCGAGACAGGCGCGCGTCCAGCTGCAGCGCGCGGGTCAGCACGCCGCCGCGCTCGGCGTCCAGCGCGTCGGCCGCGGCCGCCTCGGCCTCCGAGCGCTGGCGCGCGCAGATTGCTGCCGACAGCGTGCGGAGTGACTCGCGCTCCGACGCCGACGCCGACTCGCCCTCTGCCGACCACCACGCTCGTAAAACCCACGAATTCAAATAGCTCACTTTAATTACTCTTGTGATTCGATTGTCCGTTATAATGATTTTATATATTCTTTTGGGGTATATTCAGAACATGAAATATTTAATCTAACATCTTTCCTCTCGCTTTCCTACATCTGTCGAGTCGAATAAAATGTGTACACATTTCTAGAAAATACTTTAACTTATTTTCTTAAATAAAATCCATCACTTCAAGTAAACAATTAATACTACTTGTGCAGGCCAGACTGAGGTGGTACTGACATGTATTGCGAAGACGCGATGACCATATGAAAAAGTGCCTTTCCATGGCTACACAGAGGAGAGGGAGAGGCAGACCACAAACTACCTGGATGACAAATGTCCAAAGAGACAAGAGGAAGTCAGGCCTGTCCACTGACGATGCCCACCAGCGAAATGTATGGCGTCGCATGATAGGGAAAGCCGATCTCGCGTAACGGAAATGGGCGAGGGCAAAGAAGACTTCAAGTAAACAAATACAATATAATAGTTAACCTTTATCATCCACACAAAAATCTCTTTCAGGCGAAAGTTCATCGCCGCTCCAAGCACCGGCTCCCTCCGCTCCCGACCACCATTCTTCAGCGCATTCTGTTTATTAAATATACAAATATTTGAAATACATCACAATGTAACTTTTCAACTATTATTTGATTCCTTTTGACTGCTGTATTTAAATAATTTACTTCTTTCTTTAAATGTCTTCAAGTCTTAAAAATCACCTTACTCGCACCGTTTGTTATGTTACACACGACCGCGATTTTTGTATTGAATTACAACAGTTAAATAGAGAGCTGTGTGCTTTTTGTCTTTTCTTAACTAATTTTAACAAGGAACCAGCATTCTAAAACGTCAATTTGATTTATTAAAATTTTCATACTACCGAATTCAAAAACAGTGCGATTCGATACTAAATAGTTTCTGCAACATAGCATCGATATCGCTTTATTCTGGATCGTTTGAGGGCTTAATATCTTCTATACGTCGATTCAATATGATCATCTTTTAACGAGAGGCGGTAGTCAGTGTGTACGTTACCGGGGTCGGTGACGAGGCACGGCTCGGTCTCCGAGTCCAGCAGGTCGGCGGAGTTGTCGTTGTCGTCGGACACGTGCGAGCGCTCGTCGTCCCTGGCGAGCGCGGGCGGCGCCGGGGCACAGCGCAGGGCGCGCGCCACGCTCGCCAGCAGCCCGCCCGCGGCCCCCGCGCCCGCCGCCTCCTCCTCCGGGGACAGCGCCTCGCCGCTGTCGCTGCGGCTGGGGACGGATCGTGGTCAAGGGTGAGGTGGCTTAAATAAGCATTATAGATTGTCTCGAAAAGCTTTTTTTAGTTGTATGTGCCTCTTTTTTTAAATTCTAATGTTTCGATTTGAAAAATAGTTTGAATTTGATAAGGGTCACAAGTGCATTGCTACCTTTTGAGTCCTTCCCTCTAGAATGAGGGGGAGGAGGGGTTTGGGCCAGATAACCTCATTGACTTGGTGAAAAGCATCGAAAGAATTTCTTAACACCGGTTTTCTGTGAGGCTCCGGTATCACTCCGGTCAATTTTTCAAGAAGGTCTTCGGGTATCTAAACTGCTCCTCCTCTTTTTTCTGTGCGTTACTCCCCTCGTATACTACCGCCGGGGAACCAGGTATACCCTGGAAAGGAAAGCCCTGGTACCTCGGACCGTCTACGGCTTATAGATGATCCACTCCTGATCTAAACTGCTCCCCTGATTGTTATATGGGTACGTAGTATCAAATGACAGAAGTCGGATATAGTATAGTGGCTATAGTACCTGTACAGCTCGTTGTGGTAGACGGTGGGCTCGAGCGCGTCGCTGGGCAGGCGGTAGGCTCGGTGCACGGCGCGCGTGAGGCGCGCGAGGCGCTGCGCGAGCGCGTCGAGCGCCAGCAGCCCGCGCGTGGCGCCGCGCCCGCGCGCCGCCGCCGCCGCCTGCAGCGCCTCCTGGCGCCGCTGCTCGCACATGCGCACGAGCTGGCGGCACTCCGCTCGCCTGCTCACACACAATCATTACTAAACATTACGTAGCCGGTTTCGGATAGTCTACCTATGTATTACTCCTGTTTCTATACCATCTACTTAACCTAACTGTCTCCCCGAAGAGTGCCCATATTAACTACCTTTCCCCCGTTGCTGTACTAATATTAACCTAAATATCTCCCCGAGAGTCTTAAACGATTCGAATTAAAATCGTCAAAATTAAAATCGTTTTACCGATTTTAATTTTGTTCAATATTACGTTCGGCATTAAAGTAATAAAAAAATAGTAAATTAAATTCACACATTGAAACAAAGACAAGGCAATGACAGGAAAGCGATACTGCTGATATGCCGATATGGACGAAGTCAGATGTGTTAACGAAAGCTTAGGAAGCCATCGAACTGGTTGTTGCAGGCAAGGCCGAGTCCTTTAACATAATATATATATATATATACAAGCACAAACCAAACTAATGAAAAAAAGTTTTTTATTTTCTTAAAAATCGAAAGATTTTTTATTTCCCTGCGCCCGTGTGCCACCCTTCTTTCATTAATTATTATTAAATGAATGACAACACTTAAATACCTTTTCAAAATGTTGCTTCACTACAATAATTCCTAAATCAAAATGCAATAATATAATTTTATAGCGTTACATTAGAAACCATAATTGTATGATTGTGTCATAGAATAATAAAAGATTTTAACTTCACCCACCTTCTATCGAGATCTGTATTGACCCGTGCTAACTCTGTTTCAGCTTCCCGCAGTGAATCACTAAGTGCTCCAGTTTCTGCAGCTAAAAAGTCGTGCATTTCAGCTGCCTCGCGCTCCGCCTCGCTCAGACGAGCCTCGGCCAGGCGCGCCGCCTCGCGGGCACTACACGCCTCCTACAACAACATTCATGAATAAATAAATTAATCATGGACAATGTGTAAAAAAATAAGGAAAACATACGAGCGTCTTCTAATAGCATAGAGCTTATTTGTTATGCTGTTAAAGTTGTCTATTTTTACTTTAAATGCATATCTAATATTAGAATTTTTGTACACAACTTAATTGGCAAAACATGAAGGTGACTTGCGTACTCCTAAGTTGTTATCAGTCACTATAAACACTTGCAGCACCAGTGATACTTCACTCAACTTTGATGTTTACAACATTAGAAATAGAGTAGACAGAAATAAATAGTTAAAACACCTTTTTGCTTATATTTGTTTTTCTTTTCTATTGTGTACAATAAATGTTATGATTATTGTAAAAACTAAGGTGGGATTTGGTTTACTCACGACGTGCAATCTGTTACACTGATCTCGTAGTGCATCGATCTCAGCTCGTTGTTTCGCTGCGAGTTCGCCTGTTGACCGTAGTTGCTCTTCCAGGGCACGCAGACATCCCTCTGCACCGGCACCCGCACCTGTTGTAACAATATTTAGAGATACAGAACAAATATTATTTGAATAGAATACAAAAGTTCCTCCATCAAATATGTGTGCCTTGTGTTTTTTATTTATTTATTGAAACTTTTCATTTGAGTTTTTTTTTCCGAGCGGAAGTTGTACGGAAGTGACATCATGACGGTCATTGATGTTGGTAACCTCTCGCTTGAGGTCATGATTATGGCCAATATGCTCCAGACATCGTTGGGTAAAAAACGGAACACGTTGGTGTTTTAGACGGCCCAGTGTTCTCTACCACATGGAGTACCTAATTTTGTTGTTATATGTGTAATGTTTCATTATTACTACTATTTGGAAGCAATCAAGTTTTTAAGTCAATCCACCTCTAGTAAGTAAGACCTCTTTAAACTTTTAATTTATGATAGATAAATTTATTGTGGTCGATAAATTTACATACTAAATGTTGCAAAAGCTTATCTTAATTATATGTATTTCCCAACTTTTATTGTTTTGTTTGTATCTGATACCTAAAGTTTATTGTAATAAGAACATAACAATGTCGATATTTTCTACTTATAACTTTTAAATTTACTTTTACCATTGACTACATCCAGCATAATTTGTAACACATTGTTATTTTGTGGACTTTCCCAGAGACAAAAACCAGAAACGGTAAAATTTGTGTAGTCAGGATTCATGTTAAACTCTAATTTGATTACCTCCTTGCAATCGTGCGAACTAGACCCAGCCCAGAGGGCAGGGAGGTGCCATGTGCCATAACCCACCTAGTTAAATGAACATATTTATATGCTAAAAAAAGTACCATGCTTAAATATGTTGACATCTCTGTTTAAAAGTTTCATTTGCTGTACTAATTTAACTTATGTTCATTTACACGATAACGTTGCTTTAAAAAACACGCGAGACGGATAGACGCAAACATGGGCTTCTGTGTTATATATAGCTCTTGCCTGTTACACGATGACATAATTTGTAAACACAACTGTTGATTGAAAAAGAGCGACCGAAGTATTCCACGCCTCGTTATTTTCTTTTATTTTTATCGTTGGTAAAGTTAATTTGGTCTTAAAAAATATACTATTATTAATTGTGAGTCAAAAATAGAAATGTAAGTAAATACCAAAGGATAACTTTACAGATGATTAAGATTAAAATTTGTAAGCTGTACTCCTCAAAAAAAATTTATCAGGTTAAAAGAAATATATATATATATATATATATATATTTATATGTATATATATATGTGTGTAAATCTCGTTGTCATAAAGTCAATGAACTCGTTAACATTGTAACTATGACTTTTAAAATTATACTACTGACAATTTGTGACATGATCCATTATATAACATTTTTAATCTAAAATATTTTGTAAAGAACGTGTGAAAATAAAATTGAAATCGACACAATAACAAGCAAAGGCAACCTCCAAAATCTCGAACACGAACTTTAAAAACAAGTCTTATTCAATCCATCCATTAGTAAATGACGTTATGTATAAAGATTTTGTTGAATTTATCTTTTAATGCAAGTTATACTTGAGAAATTTGCAACCGTGACATATAAAAGAGGTCGTATCGATTAAGAACAGCAATTAATCGACATTAACTAGCCACCTGTTAACCCCAGTCACTTATTATAGGACTAGTCCAATTCGCGGCTTCACTAGTGTGTTCTAAGTAACAATATAGTTAATAAGCTATGTGTTCTCGCTTTTCCGTGTGGTGACGGATTAGGAATACGGAATATGTCACCTCCCCTATTTATCCCGTGGATGTTGTAAAAGCCGACTAAAGGAGTACCTTACTCCTTCAGTACAACAGCACTGCAAAGAGAAGGAAAACTTGACACAAACTCTATACCAACCCGTCTGGCCAGCGTGGTAAAGTAGGCGAAAACCTCCTTTCTAAGGAGAGGCCTATGTAAAGCAGTGGACTATTAAAGGCTGTTGATGTGATGTGTGTGATGTGTTCTGGCTTATTTTAAGTCAACATTAACAGAAAACAGCAACTCAATAACGAGTGTATGTGAAGGTGCATGCACCAACACCCCACTACTAGATAAATATACAAAGAAGTCGCGCACAGTCTTATGTGAGCCTTGTCAGTTATCAGTACTTAATGCCTTTTACATCGAACAGCAATTCTTGCTACGAAGCTATGGATGTTATTTAGAGTGTACAAGCTGCCAAAGTCAAATGGCAGCGAGATTTCCTTATTTAGTGTACCGCTAGGTTACGAGCGTTCTGGAACGTTTTTATTACTAACAGTGAGCGTTTTATTATTACATTAAAACATGTTATTATATTTTTCCTCGTTCTATTTTTTCTTGTACAGCTTAATGCGCGGTGTAGCATATTCATCATAATCAAAATTTCCGTTTTCTAGAAAAAAAAAATACTTTCCAGGACAGTGACTACAGATAACAGGAAAGGTTATTTTAGTCTGTCGTAAGTCTGAACTAAACATAACACAACGTGAAAAAAAGAAAAAAAATATTTTTATCTGTAAGTCAATCAATTTTGTTATTATTTTTGGTTGGTACCTAGTTAGCCGTAGGAAAACTGTGACACTGTTCTCGTTTGTTTTATATTAAATGTAAGTTATGCTTTCATAAAACTTGATTGCGATGAATTTTTGTGTCGAACCTAAATAAATTTGGAATCCTGCCATAAATCTTTGACATATCGAATCCATTATTGAATAGTTTTACTAACTTTTAAACTTTCGCATTCCATGATAATTAATATTATTTAACGGGAATTAACGCGATCTCTTATTTAGGGTATTACATACCTCTCAGAGGTATGTAATACCCTAAATAAGAGATCGCGTTAATTCCCGTTAAATAATATTAATTATAAAATTTCACGTTTGTTATTATTATAAACCTCAAAGACACTATTATTTCTGTCGTTTCATTACTAGGTACTTAACAATAGATACACACATTAATATAATGTCCCAGGTTGCACCGGCCGTGGTCACAGTCAGCCTGTGACCACGGCCGGTGCAACCTGGTCGAAACGTCAGGCAAACCAGAGGTATGTAATACCCTAAATAAGAGATCGCGTTAATTCCCGTTAAATAATATTAATTGAATAGTTTTAGTCGAAAAGCTAAGATTAAAAACCTTACTTTGTATGAGAGAATACTTCTGGTCGTAATAATAGCAGTCACTGCTAGTTAATATGCTAACGCAGTGCTTGAAATTTTATAATGAATGAGTTATCATCATCAACAGCCTTTAATAGTCCACTGCTGAACATAGGCCTCTCCTTAGAAAGGTTTTGGAGGTTTTTTATAATAAGTAAGTAATTTAAAAAAAGTCAACATTGCTAATTAATTTTGTTCGAAACTAATCTACCCTTTTATATATGTAGACGTATAGGTTGTATAACCGTTTCATTTATGTAAAAAATTAGATATTTATATGTTTGTAAAAATTCATTGCGGGCGTTTATAAATACATGTAACACAACCACATTTCTAAAAACGTGTAACTATGGTAAACGAACAACAATAACTATGACAATAGACTACGATTACGACAATATGGTTGATTCCGAGGTTTAAATAAATTATTTCGCCTGCATTGAATGTAACATCTTAAAGTAGAGTCTAAATTGTCCTCCATTATCATTTTAATCTTTTCATTAATTTAATATCTTGATATCAACATTAAATATAAATTTGACAATAGCTAGGTATAATGTCACGAAATAGTCTTTCATACAAAAATGTACCGGGTCTAGCGTTTTGACTATGGTTTTGACGTTTAAAAAAGATACAAATATGGCTTAACAGTCATCTACTCTATTATCAAAAATAATAACTTATCTTCCCGGCCTTTTTAAACATCTATAGAGATAGATAACATAGTATGTCGACGACCCCAAATAATAGCAGTCAACTTAAATTATTAAAGTTAGTTCAGTTTTATAGTTCTCGCCAACGTTTATGGCTTGACCTGTGTTTTATAGCTATTTTGTCGTCCATTTATTTGATATATTTCGTGGCCATTTATCAAATACTAACTGAAAGCTGTGTATATATTTTAGTATGTATATTGAAACAGTGACACGGTGATAATGGCATTTCGATAGTGACATTGACAATATCGTAAATTGTTTTAAATATACCTGTCAAAGTAACAAGACATTATATTCCCATTCATCTTTCTGTAGTATCAACTATCGACAGAACGCGTTTTTGCGAAATTGGAACCAGTGAGACGGGTGTTTAGTCTTAACTTATTCTTAAACCGTAGTAAATAAACTAAATGTTCACATAACTAATTATGTATTCTTGTGATTTTTCGTGAGGACCTTTAATTGGCCCGTTGTTTCATAATATATCTATGTATAATCATGAATTGTATATGCTGTTGGTCTTCCAATGAAAAATTTATAGAAATAAAATAAAATAATGACTATATACTTCTACTACAAAAAAATGTCACCGACTACAATGAGCCCACGTAGTCATGAATTTTAATAAACTGTATTCTTCATTCCTTAATTCGTCAACCTTTAAGGGTGGTATTTTTCTTCACATTTGAATAAGACCAAAAGGATCGGACTAAAGGGGAAGTCCCTATACTATACAGGGTCTTCCCCTTTAGTCGGATCCAATTAAAACAGATTTTATTAAATCTATTCATAACTGATGTAGTTCTGTGGTAATAAACCTAAAAATAATATCAATACAACGGAATTGAGATTTCCCGAACGAATTTCCCCCCTTTATTATAGTCGATTATTTTAATTGGGAATTAAGGGCAACTACGAAGATAATGCTTTATAGGTTAATATGGAAACATTCTTATTTGATATTGTAATTATCAGTCTAACATTTTACGAGACCTGGCAGGTATCATAATCGTAATAATTTTGCAGTTAACCGACTGTGGTTCGCTTTCTTTGAGGCTTGTGCTTTATAGACTCCTTCTTTGATATATTACTAATATAATAATAGACTTACCAGCTCCTGCAAGTTCCAATAGCCTTTGTGAATTTCTGTCCAGTTCCGCAATGGCAGCTAGTCTAGCGGCTCTTTCAGCCGCTAGTTGCGACTCAGCCCGTTGTCGTCTTTCCCTTTCTTCAGCGGCGGCTGCCAGAGCATTTGCTAATCGAGTCGCTTCCACGTCCCGTGCACTCGCCTGCACACCGCGGTGACAACGACTAACTTCTACGCGACTGGAAAGAAGACTGTTTGATTGAGGTATTTTACATCCTAATTTATACCGAGGAAAATAATTATTTCTAGAAAATCATTAGAGATTGTTTTTTAACAACGTTCTATATTTGTATTGTCCTTCATTCCTTCTCTCGCATACGCCATCTCAAAATGAGGAACTAGAGAGTGAAACAATCATAGCAAACTTCACAATAAACGTTACAGAAAAATGATGAAAATATTCAAATAATGGAAAATAAAGAATAGTTTCTAGGCATACCTTGTAAAGGAAATAATTATATTTTTCTTTAATACTGCTTACCCCCACAAAACTCGCCTCTATCTTCCCTACCTGTGTATTTTTTTTATGGGACTAATCTCTCCCACACGCCCATTACCGTAACTCCTTTACACTAAGATCAACAACAGTGACCCACAAACACACCAAGTTTTGACACTCTGTAAGTGCTGAGAAAGTTGGAACGTTGGAATGTGTTTTGGAACCCGCAACGAAATTAATCAGAAATAATTTGGAGGAATTGGAAATATCATAAATCCTGAGTATTTGGGTATGTGTAAAAACTCATGTCATTGAACGTACGTATGTTTGATAATGATATTTTACTTACTTTTCAATATTTGGCACAATCCCCGCCAACGCTGACTCGATATCCGTCC
Organism: Arctia plantaginis; assembly: GCA_902825455.1. NCBI lineage: Eukaryota > Metazoa > Arthropoda > Insecta > Lepidoptera > Erebidae > Arctia > Arctia plantaginis. The sequence continues at coordinate 995,328 of CADEBD010000283.1, read as the reverse complement.
CGAGTAGCACTGTTTGCGAGGTCTTCTCTGCGTAGATACGAACTCTCGTCTTGATAGATGACCGTGAAGAAGAAGATCGTGACACGGTGGGGCGTCGCGAAGAAGGTGGGGTGCCTTCATGTCGAGGTGAACCTTCAGAATCTGCATCACGTCGTCTCCGTGGCAACGTAGCGTACTTATCCGCTGCTACTTTAGTTGCATTTGCGTCGGTGTTTGCTGCCAACCGAGGTCCGTTTGCAGGCCACCTCTTTTCCTCACTAGGTGAGTTTGGCGTCCGACATCTAGCAGTCGATGTCTTGGTGGGTTTGGCACGAAGGGCTGGGCTTTCGCGGACTAAGTTTGGCAGATCGGCAGTTGGACGAATTCGTGGCTTCGGTGTGAGTGGACGCGGTTTTTCCGGTAGAGTTGGTTTCTCTCGACTTCTAGCCCGTTCGCGTGTTGCTAAATTAGGACCGCGAGGTGCAGTTACGGGTCGCGGAGGGTTGGATCCTACCGGTGAGCCACGCTTTGGTTCAGTGACATTGACGTTGACGCGACGTCTTGGTCGCGGTGGTGCTCCGGCTAAGGACGAACTCTCAGACCCACAACCCGATCCACATGAGACTACACTTGAAGCGCACGATCGTGATCCACCGCCACTGCTAAGCGCGCGGCCACATCCTTCCACTCCACTATCGCTGCCCGCAGCACCCAATACAAGTTCATCCCCGGCTGGTAAGCTGTCCAGATCTAGAGATCTTGCATCATCATTTACTTCACACGATTCGTTCTCCACAAAAGGTTCCTTAAATATTGCCGGGCTATTGCTGTCACCATTTACAAGTGGCAATGCAGGGTTCTTGGTATCCTCATTCACAATTTTAACAACACTTTCATCTTTTTTACCACATTCTTTATCTTTTTTATCAGTTTTTATATCACTATTGTTTTTATTATCACTATCGTCTTTATTAATATTTACGAGTGCAATATTGTCGGCGAGCCTTTCTACATCTAATTTAGTTTGATTTATAGGAATATCTTCATTGGACTGAACATTTGTGGCCGGTGGCGCGGCCTCAGCGGCGCAAACTGTGCTGTTTTCTTCCATGGTGGGTAAATATCACATGTTCTGTAAAAAACAAAGATATTGTTTGAATATGAATATTAGTGAGCAAAGCAGTGAACCGAGCGCAGTAATTGTAGACTGGTGGCTATTGTGTCCGGCGCTCAGGCACGGTTGCACTGATGCAGTCTCCTGGGACCTTACTGCTATTGTAGAATAACTGTACAATGTATAATCTGAATTCATTATTATTAATTATATACATGTTACAGTAAGGTTTTAATTCTAAAATTTGGCTCGGGAAAGTGCTATACTTAATAGGTATGTTTTAAATGACAAGGTTCACCGTAGCGCCACAGGTTTATGGCTTCGTTTTACGTTCACGTCCGTAAAATACCTGTCAGGCGACGTTTATTCTAGTACAACGCATTCAACAACATAAAAGCTGAGTGAAGTAAAAAGTTAGGTATTACGGTATTAAATGGTGAAACGGGGCACAACGAGCAAAACCTATCGAGGTATTGTATAGCTGGCGCAACTATGTGCTCCAAGCTGCAATGTTACGAGTAATAGTTCTCATGAATCAGAGGCCTTCAGTCGGCCTCGCCTATTCATAGGTTTGTACCTGCCGGTAAGTAAACACTATTTCAATTTATTTGATTTTGTGTTTATTTGTCTATGACCAAGAAAGTGAAATTATTTGTCGCAATTACATCGTATTGTATCAAATCTTAGAGCATATAACATATTCTCGTCAAAAGGGTGTTATGATTAAAATAACCACAATAATTTCTAGGTTGAATGTTGACTTATAAATATACATAATTTATTTAATTATTCGGTAGACATCGTTTACCTGTTGAACTATTAACAGCGTTTTATATCTATACGTAAAAACTATGATAAATCTTGAAACTTGAATATGTGTTTTGAATTGAAGTTGGAAATTTCTTCTCTTCTTTCAAGGTGTGGTAGGTAGTGTTCACTTTCAAATAAAACACAACATAACAAGTTTTTTTATCTGGGTTTTTTCTGGGTATAAAATAAAAAAATAAAAAGAGAAATGTAGATTCGTAAGAATACCAAAGTAACGGATGCGTCAACCTTCTCGTTTGCTAGGAAATGGGAGTAAGAGTACCTAAGAGATGTTAAATGGTCAGGGCCAGAAGGCAAAAGAAGTAGAGGCCGACCTAGCACCCGTTGGGCGGATGAAAAAGTAAAATCGGCTGGTCGGAATTGGCTATCCACAGCCAAAAACAAGGTTGTCTGGAAGGTATTGGAGGAGGCTTTTGCCCGCAAGGGGTCCGCAAAAAACTCCTTAAATGTTTGTATATATATATATAAAATTATTTTTTATAGTATATGTAGTATAAAGTAGACTAAGTATATTCTTTAGTAGTAGTGTAATTTGTGTGGAATTAAAATAAAGGTTTTTTTAAAATGTTATTTATATATACATAAGATTGATTTCGAAAACTACTTAGGTTTATCAAAATGCCTCCTCCATTAATAATAATAGCATAGGTATATAATAATAAATATATATATATATATATAATATATAAATATCACCGGACAACAAAAGACGTGATTACTCACTTCATAAGATATGGAGTAAAAATAAACACTAGGAATCGATACGCTATCGCTTCGCTGATTTAACAAAAACACAGTAGAACAATATACATGCATACCTATATATTTTATTGTAATAGTAATAAATTATTGGAATGCCATCACGTTACTTGTATACCTACTTAACGTGACTGTTTTCGTGTCTGATCTAGAACCTAAAAATGAAAAACATATATATTTACTAGAGTACCTAGTTACAGGACTTCGTAAATAACTCAGCTCGATATATAGAGTCGGAAACAGGCAGAAGGCCGGTGACTATCAAGTACCGGGAAGTAGATATTACACTACACATATTTTTTTTTCAACGACACAATGGAAAGTTGTGCGTTACTCAGAACTTATTAGAAATAGCTTATTTTATAATCATAGTACAGAGGCTAATAGAGAAAATGTATTTAATTGATGTAATATTTCATCATCATCATCATCTCAGTCGAAAGACATAGCCATAGCAACCGGTCCTGTGCTGCCCGCATCCAACGGCTTTCCACGGCCTTCACCAGGTCATCAGACCACCTTGTGGGGGGCAAACCCACTCTGAGTTTCCAAGTACGCAGTCGCCACTCAAGAACTCTGTGGCCCCATCGGCCCTCGTTTCGCTAGCAATATGCCGCCCACTGCCACTAAGTTTGGCAATTCTCTGGGCAATGTCGGTAACCTTGGTTCGTCTGCGGATCTCCTCATTCCTGATTCGATCAAGCAGAGGAACTCCGAGCATTGCCCTTTACATTGCTCATTGGGTGACATGTTATAGTTATTTCATGTAAATTTAATGATTACTTATTAAATTTACATTATTATGTACCTTAATAGGTTCTGCCCCGCTTCAATAAATAGGTCGTAATATAATGTTACTTATAGAAAAACTTATAATCTATTATATTATAAATGGAGAGTGAAAAACTATATTTCAATCATACTGCTAGAAGTAATCATTCTACTTACTGAATGGTGAACTAGGGACTAAAAACCGCACGCCATCTCAATTACCAGTAGCCGGGGAACCAGATGTACCCTAGGAGGGAAATCCCTGGTGCCCCGACGTACCCCGGGCCATCTACGTCAAGTAGATGCCCCCCTCGTGTGTGGGAACCACCGTGGTCTCGATCTACAAACTAAAGGGCGTCGCCAACCCGGTCTGCTTCGGCTAGGGTGACAGATGGCCTCACCTGTCACTCTCAAGGTTGCGCTTATGAAGGACAGAGGTCGTTCTGCGACCTCCGGCGCCTGAGTCGTCTGCGGTACGTGGCCTGGCCGACTGGTGAGTTCTCAAGCATAACTTACTCACAGAAGGAGAACATACCATCACCGTACCATGGTCGCAATCATGGTACTAAGCGATAGATTTCCGACCCCGATGGCCGCCACGAGGGCACGCCTCTGCTTATCCCCCGTGTGTACGGACCGGCCACCGCAGTGGTGACACTCAGGCGTTAGTTCCTTGCGGATCAGACACAAGTAATAAGCGAATCATCCTTTTCCGCTAATCACCCGCGTCAGCCGGTATGAAAGGGTTAAAGGGACATTCCTATTGTGTCATAAATGTATTAAAAGGTGTCTTTTTTATTTCTATGTGTTACTAAATGTACGTTTGTCAGAATGGAATGTGGAGTATATAGTTGCAACTTGAATCACATTGAAACAAGTTGATACCTAAGATTGATTCCGTAATCGGTTCATGTTTATTTCCATTGTTCAGTTTTACTGACGCAATCAGATAACATACTGCAATGCAGACTAGAAAATGGTCTCACCAGAAGGCCAATTCTCTGAATAAAGTTCGGTCTCAATTCAGTTCCGCTCAACTTTCGATCTCACAACTGTATTATTTATTTAGTAAAATAGTATTTTCGTAGTAAAATAGTAAAGTATTACTAAGACCAGCAGATTATAGAAGTTCTGAGACCATTTACTAGTTTATTTATTATTATGCATATTTAATCGGGACATATTATTATTCTTTTCAAGTAAAGATAATGGAACAAGGGAATTAAATGATGTTTAGTTGCTAAAATACACGTAAGAAAACATAAAATTTCACGTTTGTTATTATTATAAACCTCAAAGACACTATTATTTCTGTCGTTTCATTACTAGGTACTTAACAATAGATACACACATTAATATAATGTCCCAACAGTTTAGTTATAAATATATTTAGCAATCGTTAAAGACTACTGATACGGAATTATAAACCTCTTTTATCTTCATTCGCCTTATAAATTGTATTAATGTCGTATTTCCGATATGCGAAAAACACTCATGAAAAATTAACTACAACAAAACATAAATAGGTAGTTTAGAGTTAAATAACTGGTTTTCAGCTCGTACTAATCTCGTTAACATTTATTCTGTAAAGTGTAAAGTCAAATTCATAACAATACATTAATTTTGTAAACAAAAACAATTGGAGTAATTGAGTGAATTCGCGCTTTTCTTCATCAGGGGCAATAAACTCCAAACACAAGTTTTAAGCTAAGCTGAATGGGTTAACAAGAATTTTAGTAATGCGCGACTCGTTACTACTACACTTAAAACCACGCTTTCAAATACTAAGGTTTTTAACTTTTTTTTTCTTTATTTACCGAGCTATGTCAGATTTAACAATACCGCTAAATCACAAACAAACAAACGTATAAATTAACACTAAAATATGTACTTAAATGACATCTATCAAATATACTTGTTGCTTATACTAGATATACAATAATACCATGCTAAAATATTAAACTTTAATTACGTAAAGTCTAATTGTAAGGCTTTTTCTTATGCAACAAAAAGGTGTTCCTATGGATCAAATAGCTTTGCATTCATCTTTTTACTGTTTTTGTCATCTACATCTGTTTATAAAAAGGAATGAAGTATTAAACGCCTTCGACTTGCTTTTAACCACACTTCTTCGATGTAACCTCTTGGTAAAATAATACATTTAAACAACTGAAAAATAAAACAATACCAAATTCAACATTGGTATAGTCTATTTATATGAATGTATCTTCCAATCATCCTCTTTTGTAGTCCATGGAGCCATTTCGTGTCCATTTTAAGCCAATTGTGTATTTAGCTAAAATACCTAAGTAGTTGCATTGATTTAATCATTTTCTTTGTAGTCATTTTTCATATGACGATTTAATTATATATGCTCGTATATTCTACTGTCTAGTACATATATATAACCGCTCTATGTACAATCTACGAAGTCTCAGAAAATGTGATTGAAACAATAGTATTTTAATGAAATATAAATTGTAACTTGAAACTGATAGTTATTTGATAAATACACATACATGTAATGTAATCTTTCTACTCATTACTTAAATAATTTATCGCAGTGGTCTCATCAATACGGGTAATCATGACTACATATCCTTAATGGTGTATCGCCATACGTGATGCAGGGTGATTGGCCCGTCATTTACAAGGGGGACTTGAAAAGCAAACTACTTGAACATTCAACTGAGTTGAAGCTATGTCCATGTTATAATATAACACTGTGGGTACACTAGTCAATTTGTCACGGTATTCATGTAAGAACGTTGACGACGCGCCGTCTGCGCACCACCGTGTACTAAACACATGGTTTATTTTTACCGGTGAAACAGACCTGCCGGCCATTAATTGAACAAGCTAGAAAGGCCACGGCGAAGGCTTACAGTCATTGCCTTGTGTTACACTTTAATTAAAAAGGGAAGTAAACGAAATTGAGTGACACACGCATGAGCAGTGGTAGACAGTAGACAGTGTTATGTAAGAGGTTAGATTCAATTATAATGATTAAGTGGCTACTTTCCTAAATAAAGACAATATTTTTTATGTGTGTGAATTAGTTGGTCTGGCCTCACATACCAAAAATCATTAGCAAAAGCTTCACTAAACAAACAGATTGATCCGAACAGGTTCTATCTCTTTTTAGAGACTAAAAAAGTCTTTTCATCATATATTTTTTCCAAATTTAAAAATGCCAAAATACCATAATATATTCTCTGAAATGTACTCGCTACTATGTACTATCGATCTGAGTGGTGTGCAATGGGAGAGGCCTATGTCTAGCAGTGGACTACGATAGGCTGACGATGATGATGATGATGTACTTACACCTTAAACGTCAAACAAAAGAAAAGCTTTTTCTGTAACAAGATTTATCTTATTCGAAAATAGTTTAAACAATATATTTTTTAATTTTAATAGATCCTTGATAAATAGAGAATTGTACGTAACGAATACGTTTATTTCCGTACCTAAGATACTTAAAAACTTCAAAAAGAAACCAAAATAAACAAGTCTCAAAAGGGAAATATACGCTTGTGTGCAACAATGCAATTTAAATATACAATAAATGATATGCCACGTTATAAATAACGAAGTGAGAATGCAAGGTGGAGTGTGAAAAGAATCTGACAGAAACACAAACACGACCAATTTCCACATTGCTAGGCTGAACGATGCAAAGAATATTTTTAACCGACTTTAAAAACACAAAAGGTGAGGTTATCATTTCGTTTGTATTTTTTTTTGATTATTCGATTTCAAATATTCAAATAAAAAGGAACGATAGAATACAGATGAACCCGAAGCTCTCTAAGCGTCGTGTAAACGATTACAAATCCATCACTAAAATTGAAAGCTGCTTCGCTCATTTCTGTTTGAGCGACTTTCTTTTGTACGTTTAAAATACTAATAAGTTATTTATTGCTTTAATTTATATTCTGTACAGGGCAGATTGAGAAACACGTAAGATACAGCCCGTTATGCGTTTTTCTTTTCGAGAAATTAGTCACTTTCTTATAGTAGCCAAGGTATTACCCACTTTTAAGGTGAAATCATATTTGTATAGTAAAAAAAAAAGTTAAATAACTGTTATGGTTTAATATACTGACTATATCTCGACTGCTATCTATTATAAAAATACAATCGTTTGATGTGAAAGTGTTCCGCTGTATCTGTATTTAGAAAATCATTAAATGATCAAAATATTTTAAATATAAACTATATAAGCAACAAAGCTACTGTCGAAATATTTACTTTAAACTGTCGATTTAAATCTTCGCTCGTGTTTACAGAATTCAATGGAACTATTAGAAACAGTGGTTTTACTAAAATAGAAGCGTCACAACTGCAATAGCACTGAAGTAAATTAAATTTGATTAGTTTTTTTCATGTAAAATATTATTTTCGTTTAAGTTTTCAAGACAAAATAGTGTGAAAATATTCAAACCAATAAGTTTCCAGACTAAGCTGTCCTTCCGTTAGGTAAACGTTACGCAGGTATTTGGCTAAATTCCATTTCTAGGCGTCAGTTTTCACAGAGAGCTCAAGCATTGAACTTAAATCTAGGTTAATGCTCGCAATTTATAAACGTATGTTAATCTGTTCAGTGTATGTAACGCAATTTGCAATACATTTTGTTGGTAATGCGACAGTGTACAATAGAAGATTGTTGAATTTTGCATGAGAAGGTCCCTGTGGCCATTTTCAATTACACGCCTGTATTTGCTTTGTAGAGATATTTCACGCATTAAGTTTTTTTTATATTTATTATATCCTTCCCATGTATTATACACAGGAAAATAGAAAAAAGAAGCATCGACAGTTTATAGATTTATTCGATTTTATTGTCATTATTATGACTGTAATTAACAAACTGGTTTACAGGTGAAACAAGCTGTCCCAGGATGAATACTTGACAATGTTTTTGACTAGAATAACCATGTATATACACACACCATTAAGGATTTAAACAGAGCAATATATTGTATCAATAGAATGTCTAATGTCAACGTCAATAACCGTTAATATCGGAAGAGGGCCAGATATAAAATATACCATATAATCAGAGCGAAAATATTGTTTGAACAGAAATTGGACGCGTTCGTGCCAAAGTTCTTAATTCAGACCTAAAAGTGCTTAGCGGATTGGAGACTAAACAAACGATGCTGTGACATATCTGGTGTTGACACAGTCACAAGCTAGGATTTTACGAACGGACTAGTAAACATTGTCTAAATGAAGTACAGTAAACACACTCTATTCATCAGGTCACTTTACTTTAACTTAGTTGATAGTTTATAAAACATCCACGTTGCTTCTGGACATAACGTCAATACAAGACATAAATTCAATAAGAATTTGCAAGAACATATAAATTAAGAACACATTAGCCATTAACCTACGTAACAAATTTACATTTCGATATAACTTGTGCCGAGCCTAAAATGTATAATTAACTAGCGTATTTAATTTATTGTTGCGTGTGTGGATGTTAAGACAAAAACTATAAAATTGAGATCAACGAATTGTTCTAGCAACACACTTAGGTAAGTAAGCACATAAAATAACACAGACCTTGTTATGTCCGTACATAAAAAAGACTTGTAAAACTTGAATGTAGCCATGGCAAGCGAGTCAGTAATTTCTCGATTTAAATCACAGATCGATAGTAACTGGAACAGATGTCAATAAAAACAGAATTGATCACGGAAAGAGTATAATGTCAAGTTTAAATATTTGTTTCGAACCGTAGTCTGTGGATTAGCTGCCATTTTGAGCTCGTGCAATTGACACGCCCTTCCGTGTCAGAGGTGGACGAGACCAAGGGCATTACACCGGTAATGACGTAGCGGCTCATGATTTTGCAAATTGCTTAATAAACCATAGAACCGGGCCAGATAAAATGAAGGCATCGCTAAAAATACCGATTTAATTTGTTTATTAACAGTAACGCACAAGAACAAACCAAAAGGAGGAAAATATGTTTTCGGTTCTATCATGGTTAAAATCATGGTGTTTAAAATCGTTATATACTATAAATACGATTCTTTCCTCGTTGAGTTAAAATAATTTAATACTTGGTTCATTGAATAAACTTGACATTATTGTTAGGAGTTATAATAGCTTTCAGAAGTCCTGATAGCTTAACTGACAATTCATTTAATTAAAGGCGGCTGTTGGCACGTATAAATTATTATGTCAGCCATAACAGGACTCAGGACTTGCGCGTCAACGGTCCCTTAGGGCACGACATGAACAGTTAGGACGGATGACTTTCATGTAAATAAGTAATACGAAAATATAAAACACGCGTTATCATTTAAAAGAAGACACACACACACACACGCCACACCACAAATGATAGTAAACGGCTGCAAGTGGTATACAGTGACGTCATTTACGTATGCGCTGCAATACTCCGAATCATATTGGTAATCCGTTTTACGGTCTTTATAAGCTTGTAATTTTAAAAAGACGAAGAAGGAAGTTCGTTTTTTTTGCAGTTTGACGCCCTAATCTCTGGAACGACCAGCCGGATTTTATTTTTGTTGCGTTTGATAGACCAAATTTTCAGGAATTTGGTGTTTCAAGTTAAATATCATGCTGCGAATTTTAGCAGGGAACCGGTTTTTATTCTAGATGTAACTTGATATTGCTTGAAGGCAATTGCTTACAAGTTATGCATTGTTAAAATAAAAGGACCACTTAAGCTGTCTGACTTCGAAATAATGCTAGGCTTTTGGACTAGTGGAACATGACAAAAAGCCGCGTTGAACAACGGGTCGATTGTTGTAACCCTTTTGCCATTAGCGGATCAGACAGGGCGCGACCGGATACCGAGGGCACGGTTCCGAGTGTAGACTGCCTAAGCAACCATTACCCGAGCAAATAACTGAATTAATAGAATACTTTATATGTAGCAATAAAGTGCTAACTGACTTAGACACTTTCACAGATATATATATATCATCAACAGCCTTTAACAGTCCACTGCTGGATATAGGCCTCTCCTTAGAAAGGAGGTTTTGGCCTACCATACCACGCTGGCCAGACGGGTTGGTATATATATATATATATATTATATATGTGTATGTGTGATGTACTCATATTTTAAAGTAGGTAAACTTCTATGATTAGTTTTCCAGAAACATGAAAATTAAACACATAGTTTTACAAGTAATGCATTTAAAAACTTTCTTTCTTGTAGTCGATTAATAAAATTCTTTATCATCAACAGCCTTTAATATACTATTTATATACTGGAAATAGACCACTCCATAGAAAGGAGGTTATGGCCTACTATACCACGTTACAGGACAACAGCACGGCAAAGAGACGGAAAACTTAAAACCAAACCCTATACCAACCCGTCTGGCCAGCGTGGTCTAGTAGGCCAAAACCTACTTTCTAAGGAGAGGCCTATGTCTAGCAGTGGACTAGTAAAGGCTATTACGGAATACCACGTTGGCCACACTAGTAGATAAAGGGTTTGTATCAAGTTGTCTCTTTCTCTCTTTGCAGTGCTGTTGTCCTGCGCGCAGTTTGCTCCCTTAGTCGGCTCTTACGAGACCCACGGGATGAATAGGGATGGTGATATCCCGTATTTATAATGAGTCAGTAAAATTACAAGTTACTTATTGTTAGTTAACTAATTATTTTTTTGTTTATTATAAAAAGACAACTCCCGCATTAGGAATATATCCTGTGTCGCGGGGGACTTTACAAACATACATGAAACGGGCACAAAGAACACCCAGACTCAGAACAACAATTTGTGGATCACACAAAGTGTCGTCCCATGTGGGTTTGAACCCACAACACTCGGCGCAGTAGGAAGCGGCGTGGCGACCACTTAAACCACTGCGCCATCTGTGCAGTCAATTCAATGAATTATCTTTTAACCCTTAACGCTACGGTCAAACTGACAGGCCGATCAGTAATAATGGTGTAAGTAAAATGTCGTGCGGAACTTGTAAGCCTGAGGTCAAATCTTCAATATGTATTGTATGCCTAATTGCGTGCTAAATGCCTATGCCTTCAATATCATGCATATTGAAGGCATAGGCATTTAGCACTAATTATGTAAGCTAATTATGTACTTGCATGTGAATTGCATTATCAAAATATGCCTTTGCAAAAGGAAATATTTAACATGTCGACAGACAGATAGAGTTAATAAATTCCTGCAAGTAAATATCTATTCTTAGTCTTTACAGACGGTCTCGTTCATATTTTTTTTTATAAAATAAAAGGCAGTAAACCAGGATTAATCATAACTGGCTCGTTTCCAGGTCTGAATAACATGCACAAAGTCAAAAGAGTCATTGCATTTGCAGCGGGTAAAAACCCGCCGGCGATAGTAAGGTTTAGACTGGTACCCTCGATTTAATAGTTTTAGGTACGACGAAACTAATTTGAGATGTACTTTAATAGTCTTGGGGTGTACAGACGCTTTATACCAGATATTTTTTTCATTGATATAATCTAGATGATTAAGTTGTATACTACGACAAACTGACTGCAAAAATGTACACCTTTGACCTTTTCATTTAGTTATTTAATTATTTCATTTTAGTTATTATGTATTTGGGACAAGTGACCAACGGCAAAGAGTATATGTTATTGTCATTGTAAGGCGATTCATAACAATACAGAGCTTTAGGTAAGTTTAGATAAAGTTGCCTAGAAAATTTTAACAAATTATGTACTAGTTTTATGATGTCGTATTATATTTTATTCAAAACATGGACTAGGCACTCTAGCAGAAGCATATATGTTTAATATATACTACTTAAACATGTTCTATCGCTAGCCTAAGACTAGAAAGTCTGCATTCCTATCGAGCTTTCTTTAATATTTTTGGATAACTGTAGATCTCAGACTTCAATACCTTGGGACTATTGAAAAATATTTAAATATCTTGAATTAAACAAAATGAAACGTAGTTTTAAAAATCTACATACATAATTATATATAAAAAGAATCGAAATAACTGCCGTAAAGTGATTTTAATACTTAAGTGTTTTTTTGACACATTTCATTGGAATGACACAAAGGCTGCATCCGCTTTTCATTCCAACAGATGCATGAAAAGACACAGTATTCATTATTTAGATCAATATTTTTTATCAGAAATTGTTATATATTTAACTTTTACTACTAGGATTACACAAATAACAAAGATTAGATTGTAGAGTTAATAGACTACATGCATTCATAGGTATTCGATGTTACATTGCGGTAGAGGTGTTTTTTAATGTTTTTAAGAAATTTAACCATAGCATTTTTGTATATTATTGTGAGTTGTTCATATTGTCAATTAAGACTTTCAACAATGACCGGAGTCCCTCGCGGTATGCAAGTAGTAATATAAGAATTGTCAAATCATACTTTGCCACACACAGACACAATGACTGTAAGGTTTCAGCCAACAAAACGAATACTGAAGACTGTCTCAAAATAAAGAAGGTAAATCGAAAAACTTGAAGGAGGAATTTAGTCTATGCATGTGTTGTCCTTATTTAATCCGCCTCTGTATTTTACTTTGGGTATCGTGGATTAATAGTTTTATATATTCGTTTCTCTTTTATTATATTGGGTTCCAGATTTTCAATATAAGACATTTGATTGTCACCAACAGCATTTTTTGTGACAACTGTTCTAAATTTTCGGCAAACCTCCGTTCTCAAATCCTTAGTACTAAATTGCGCCCCTCTTCAATACGAAATAGGCGTGTCATTTTATCGACCCTTATAACATTATAAGATCTCAGTTACGACCCTCATGAATGTATATTTAGACATAATGTTTTTATTTAAAGGTTTATGTATGTTTTCTTTAGATCCAACAAATCATCTACAGGCTTCAAATAATGAATAAAGTAATAATAAAGAATCTAATTATGATTTCCTAAAAACAAAATTATAATAATTATATTTAATTTTGTTGTTTTTATTTACCAATTTTCACTTTAAGTGTTTCAGCTTTAACTTAACTTTTAACTGAAATAGATAAGAGTTTTATAATTAAAGACTTAATACAGATATAAACTTTATCTTAACGTTAAATTAACTTCTACACATCTAAATTATGCTTTTATTTATCCATCTTCGGAAGTTATCCTCCTTGTTTATCCTCATTAAAAAACCTCAGAATTGAATAAATCGATAAACAAACAATCAATAAAATATTGTCTCCCAAAAGACGAAACAATTTCAATAAATTTACGCTACTTACGTAAAAAGTAATAAATAAATGACCCTATTTTTCGAATTAATGACAAAATATCTCAAGCATGAAACCGAAAGAAATACCAGTATTTAAGCTAATCGCGTAGAACAACGAAGAAAGTAAACGGTTATATAAAGTGTGAGACAAGGTGAAGGCTAAATCAACGATACGAATGGCGTGATGAAATCAAATGTTTGTATATTTGCCGTGACACGAGCCACTGTTGTCATAGCCAACGTAGCCAACGTTTTTATTATTCCAATAAACAGTCACCCCACATTGGAAACCCTCTTTGCACAGTACACACTGCGAATGCTAAATTACTTACATTGATTTTTGGGAAAAAGCTCGTTTTGGGTAAAGTTTAAATTCTCTTACGTTTGTAGTTTTAGTGGATACATAATTGATATCATAAAATATTGCCGTATTCGTTATAATATTAATTATTATTTTTATGTTTTTAAAGTAAAATCCTGGATTGCACTTAATTTTGTTTGAAACTCTATGTCTGTATAAAATGCAGTACAAAACAGTTTCTATACATGTATACGAGTATACCAACAGGTCGTTGTTGCAGTAAATAACTATCAGTTGATTTAAAGAGTAAACACAACCAGCTGATAGCAACTATATTAAATACATTTTGAGGGATAGACACATTTATATAAAGTATTTGCACTCCGTAGTGAACTTAGTAAACACAGGTAACAATAAAGTAAATTGAAGGAGATGCTAATTATTATTTTTTATGTTAGAGGGGGCAGACGAGCAGTCAAGCCACCTGATGGAAAGTGATCATCGCCACCCATGAACGTCTGCAACTCAGGAGTCATAAACGCGTTGCCGGCCTTTTAGGAAGGTTTGAAGTCGTAAATACTAATGTTAAAAACAAATTGTTATTGAAGCTCCAATGTTGTAGGTTATAAGTCACGGCAGTCGTCCTTTTAACGTGAGTACTTGTTCACATTCATCCATAAAAGCAGAATCCAGATAAGCAAAAAAAAAAAACCGATAACAATTTAATCGACAGAGTGTGTAACTTACATGTATGCTTGCGTCACAGTGCATAATACCTAATTTATTACATTCCTAACTTCAACAACTATTATAAAATAACTTGACTGTACACGTAAGTTTTATTATAAAATATTATAATAAATACTAAAAAGTTTACAATAAATTACCTCAAAGTTTATAGAACAGATGCGGCTAAGTCAACATTGACTAACGATAAAGTCGAACTCAAACAGTTCTGCACAAACAAACAAACAAGTGCACAATGGTTCTCACTGAAGTTTCAAGTAGTAAACTATAGTAAGTTGGAAAGATAATCTTTGTCGTAAACACGTCGATATCCGAGACGGGCGCGGATGGAACTACCAAATAAACGTAGCGATGCCGACGACCGGAGGGGCGCGGCAGCGGTGGCAGCGCGTCACCATGTGGAGCGAACGATAAAAACCCAACAATACACATGTGCCTTTCTCTATCACCATTCTGAACAAGCTGAATGTTGCTTCGACATGGCAAGATTATAATTGCATGGCCAGACTTGATTATCAAGCCCGCAGCTGCGAATTACATTACATACAATTCCAATAAAAACAAGCAATCTCTTAAGAGAGGAGGCTTCATGGATTCAGTATCATGTAACACCTATATATAATTGTAACAAAGTTCTAAAATTGCTGATAACACAAACAGATCAATTTTCGACGTTAAGTTCTAACCTTGTCCGTATTATTACGTAAAGAATTAATTTTACTCAATGCATAATGATATTAAATTGGTAATCTGTTCTGCTTGGTTGATTCAATTGCGTGCAACACAATAAGCGAGGATTGGTCAGACCAATCAGAAAACCTAGGCACCATGAACGATCTATGCCGGAGTACTAATAGAATTGAACGCAATCATGTTTTCTACGACACGAAAGGAATTCTTTTATTAAAACAAAAATGTAGAAAAGGCAAAATTACGGTATTGTATAAATTAACCAAGAAAGTAAGCACCTCAATTTGTACTTACACATAAAACAAAAGCATTATGCTAAATAATGCATGGGAATCAGACGCACTATAAATGAGATATGTTCAAAACAGCGTACTGTTTGAATGTCTAAATATGCTTGAGGCTTTTAGAAAGTTCGATACCTATTTCCCTAATGTGTGAAACTGATGCTGTTGTAAACATATAAATAAACACCACACACCATAGTTTAACTTCTAATGATGTATCTACTGCATAGTTATGAGTGAACTAATATCAACGTTAAAACAAGTTCATTAAATTGTTCAGACAGCAATATCCTGTCCATTGGAACCTACGCAAATTCGTTTACCGATAATTTCATTTTCCTTGCATATCACGACCGTCACGGGGACCGGACTGTATGAAACGATTGGATTTGGATCTCACTTTCAGCTTATTGATCTCGTTAATGAGCGGGAAATCAGTCTACCTCGAAGGCAGCTGTTGCTTTAAATCGATCGCAAATAACTTTCCAATCATCTGGAAAAAGTAATTTCACAATCATTACAACGTAGCAAAGTAAATATAAATATGAACTTAAAAATCCTCATAAAACACCTTAATAGAGCAAAATACGTAACCGTTTAAAGATCAAGAAATGGTCAGTGCGTTACTTAATGCAATTTCATTGGCAGTTTTATTGGCAATCTGGGTCACAGCATTTACACGAGACTATTTATCAAAGGAGATAATTTTCCTTTGAACTCGGGAGTGATTGATGCCCTTGACCGGTGTAAGCGGCCATATGGTGTATGTATGCGCTTTGAATCTTGACTGGTGAAACCAGTGCCGTAGATGGCATCTCGTGATCATCCAGTATGACCTTGGCGGTACTTGAAGTGTTTAACAGGACAGAAAAGAAGGTCAGCTGGGGATCGGTAATTGTAAGTTTAGAATGCAGTCAAAAACCGTAAATTACCGTACACTTGGAAGATTTAATTCCAAAAGAGATTTCAATACGCGATTTAATTTAACGTGTCATTTTAGTATTAGTCTTTCTGTGGAAAAATGTGAATCGCATCGCTCAAGCGAAAAAAGCCATTAAACGACTAAGTAATACTTACTATTTTGCAGGATAATACTAGATATACTCAATTGTAAAAATAGATTCTATTTAATGGTGCAGTCTGCACATGTAGGTACAACATGTGCAGGTGTTAGTAAGACCTTATGTTGTAAGAGGAGCATTCTATAACAGAAATTACGGCAAGATAATTCACTGCCCCACCTTACATAACGGTGAACATCTGTGTTAATAGAACATTTTGTATTTTACATACGAGGTATGTTAAGAGCAACTAAGAATGATGTTATTAAATTGCTTAGGTATTAACAGCTACAAATATTTCTTACAATGATAGATAGAGATTACTATTAGTGTAATCTCTACCGTTAAACTACTACTCAACAGTTAAAATGTATTCACTTTTTATATCTTTCATCTTCTGAAATAAGTGTTTTATAGCTGCGCAAGAAATTGCGTTTGCTGTACGAATGAGATAGTGATAGATAGTATCTTTGATTATTGATAAGAATTTTCATAATCATTTTCAACAGCCTTTACTAGTCCACTGCTAGACATAGGTCTCCGTCTGGCCCACTGTACTACGTAGGCCAGACGGGTTGGTATAAAGTATATTTCAAGTTCTCTTCCTCTTTAACAAGATTGCTTTTTTAAAACAGCGTTGTCTTTGTCTAAAAAGCTTTACGTAGAAATAGGAAATAACCCACCGTCTAAATGCTAATTTCGAATGCGAGTCTATTTTAGTCATGTTTAGTAAAGTTTCTGTTTATAACTGTATAACAGAATTATGTCTATAGATTAATAACGTTTTGTACTAAAATCCTGTTTGAAAGCTACTATTAAACGGTCATTGAACCGAAAAATGAAACTTTTAACATTGTCTGTGCTAGCATCAGACGAAAGCTATTCAATACTTTTCAATAATTTAAGTATTCTGAAAATGGTATATTAATTATTTTTTATTAGTTTACCGATAAATAGTCAAGTTTGTCTGGGGCCAAGAAGTTATATTTTAAGCCCTGGCTACAAACACTGAATTTTAAACTTACAAAATTATCATATACAACATTATTTTTGTCCGTCCTTTTTCATACTTCATCCGCCTTCTTAAAATAAAATATGTATGAAATTTAAGTTTCAGTTTTAAATCTACGATACGGGTATACATCAGGACTTGTAAATGTATTGTGTAAACTACATACGGACTTAATCACGATAAATGAAATGAATGAATGACATTCTGAAATGAATCATTGTAAAAAGTACGACGTATGCATCGATTCATATGATCTCAATACGATAGGTAGCGTTGGTCTCGTTGTACTGACACTGCATCCGTGTCATTGTGTTAAGTGACCTGATCAAACTTCTTCAATCAGATCCTCGGGGCAAGCCTCCGGAACGATCACTCCACGTATATCGATTAACTTGCATCGATGTAGGTACCCAAATATAGTCTGTGTGTGACTTCACACGGGAATTCTATGGCAGCGGAGATAAAGGGAAATTACGGTGTTTGTTAAATTTTATGCCAACAACGGTATTTGGATGTTTGCGTGATATGTTAATCGAAGAAGCGATTATACATATCGTGCTGTATTCTATTGACTGCACTTAATAATTAATAATCTTTAACAAAGATTTTAAGAAATAATAATTAAATCAGAGTTAATCTTTGATCTTCTTAATGCCAAATTTAAATGCAAGGGACGTTTTAAAGTAGTATTCAGCCTATTAGCCTGGAACAATTAAAACTTCACACGTTTATCAAGGTGTCATCAAATAAGGATTTGATGATGAAATCACCGGAAGAAAGTGGAAAACCCTCAGTAATTAGAAGTACATTTAATGTTTTTGTTGATCATTAGTGAAACTAAACGACGTTGATTTTAAAAGAGTTGAAAGTTATAGTCATTAACCAACTTCAAAAAAGGAAGGATGTTCTATATTTCTGGGTTCTGTGTTATTTTTTATTTGTTTAATCAAGTGTGGCAACAAAAAAACACTTAAATAACAAAGATTAACACTTAACACGATGTTTGCTGCTTCCTACTTCCTTTAACCTTTAAGAAGATTGCACCTTAAATTTCATGCCCAAAATGCTTATAAAAAAAGATTATTAAATTTATGTGACAGCTCTTGTTAATAATTATTTCATGAGGTATTAATAATATTTCATTACTACAAATATAAAAAAAAAACTACCTATTATTATCACCTTACCCAAATAAAGAGTCGGGCAAATTTCACTAAAGTTATATAAAACTAACTCAAAGTTCAACCTTTGTACATTTTGGTTTGTTTGAAAGTATTAAGGTTTTAGTGTCTTTTTGCGCCTTTCGTTATTTTATTATTTTTAATTAAAAGTGTATTTATTGGTAATCAAGACACAATTAAAGTTTATTTAACGAAACGATTTATTGAACAACTCTAAATGTCAAACAACAGTGTTAAAACGAAGTTAAACATTTTCTTGTATTTGAACACGAATATCGTTAATTAAGGCTTACAATAGTTACATAAGCAACCCTTTTGAGAAACGCTCTGTAACCTCGAGTGTTATCAACAACGGCGACGTCAGGCCACTTGTGAAGAAGCCTCTCATATACGACTTGTACTTTATATAAATAACATTTCGTGGTACTGAATTACAAGAAAAACTGATATAAACTGTATACGCGTAGCTTCTATTCAATCTGTTAACTACCTTTTCTTTTGTGATTTTAGTAAGTTAAAACTTATTTTGAGTTAGGTTATAAATTATAGAGAAACTGAAAATCACACTTGAAATTTTGAAGGCGTCTTAATGAAATTTCGCCAAAATTAATCCAGTAACTGGCAGCTAAAGAAATTTTAGTCTTATTTTCAACGTGAAAATATCAATATTATTTAAAAGTTTACAAAATTAATTAGAAATAATTATAAATTAGAGGTTGTTATTTACGCGACAACTATTTTACATACACTCATGATTCACATACCATAAATCTGTATATATTTACACATTTATGGTATGTGAATCATGTACACATCTTAACATTTAAGAAATATTTATTTACGAAAAATATTTGTAGAATTGGAATGTTATTTGATATATTAAGTATCGAAAAGATTTAGAGTTTCATATTTGAAAGTTTTCGTATAAAATGTTATTTTCTTAAGACGTCCAAAAAGGGGTTTAAAGGAATGGATTCTAATAATATCTCCGAGTGTCGTCGCGCGCCTAGCATTCTGATCCTGAGGTCGTGTAAGTATTTTAAAATAGCACACGATAAGTTGCGAATGAAAACAGTGCCTTTTAATTAGGTACATTAGTAGTACGAGTACTACACACAGTATACACTAAATGTATTATAACATCTATACAAATAAATCAAATTGGAGTGTCTGTTTGTAATATTAAAATAACCGCTTTTTACTAAATGCATATGTATGTTTACACAGTACATATGCCAAAATAATATTTTTTACAATTTTTGTCTGTCTGTCTGTTTGTTCCGGGTAATCTCTGAAACGGCTGGACCGATTTCGACGGGACTTTCACTGGCAGATAGCTGATGACATAAGGAGTAACTTAGGCTACTTTTTTAGACTAGCTTCGCCTCGCGGCGTTGCCCGCGGTTATAACAACAAACGCGGGTAGCACCGCGGGTCTCAGCTAGTTAAAAATAATACTCTCAGGTAAGTTTTCATTTAAAATTCCACCTTCATCATTATAATATAAAAAAGGAACGATCCAGCGGTATATACAGTTTGTTTTCATTACATCTGTTATGTCAAAAAGATGTACATTTATTTATTCGGTTTCTTTTTGGTACATTTACTTTTCGTATGTGACTAAAATGCCTAAATTAAAATATTTTCTAGATAAATGTCATTTCTTTCTAATGGAGTAAATTAAATTATGTTTACAGTTTATTCTCAAAAATATGTATCAGCCTAAAATCAATTGTCCTGTACGAATCATGGTTTATTGATGATATTTTTCACCGCTTATAATTATTTTTATAATCCACTAATAGAATACTAATAAGTACCTATGTTTGAGGTTTGCCTGTAAATCTTCAGAATTTAACTTATATTCTGCTTTGATCAATTACTAAATTATTGTCGTAGTCAGATCATAGAACTGATCATATGGTGCGGTCAACGGTTCAACCATTTCATGAAAGGGCCGTAGTGCACAATGTGGTCATCTAAAAATAACCATATCGTTTAAACGTCAACGTTTGATAACATACCATTTTACGTTTTTTCATATCATTAATGTAGGGTTACTATCATATAAATAAGTATTTTTTTGAAGTGATCATTATGGAGTCATTAATCCTATGATTAGGCCACGAACCTCCAACTGTCGGAAACTGTCGTACGGGTACTTATATGGTAGCCATACTACCGTTCAGAATACAAGTATATTGCAGCACTCTAATATGTATAACAGTCAATTGAGAAAGATTGCTTGCGACTCTCTTCCTGGGCAACCGCGCATAGCGATCTATCATTATTCGAGCAGTACCCACCACAGCACACAATGCGCTATTACTATGCAAACCATAAAGCTATATTACCGCATATGTTCTGTTATCTTAAAGATTTCACTATTATAGGATAATTAATTAAGCGAGTTCCGCACTGTATGAGTTATTGAATAAAAAACAGAAGACAAAATAAACTATTTTTTTTACCTATGAACAAATTAAAGAAACTGTAAGTAATCAAAAACACCAGCTAAAGTGGCAGTTGGCAGCGTCAAGCAGGTATTGTTTAACACTAAATGAATGGATGAATAAATAACTGACGAATATAAATAAATATTCGAAAATAAAATTTTATGTTTGTATAATGTACTTACGCTAATTTTATATATAACACCCCACAATATTATATATAACATGTTATTGTATTAATGTACCATGTTTAAATCTGTTTCCTGAATCTCAGAGAAGATAAACAGTGTGTTTAGTCTAAGGATTTTCATTGTATCTGCTCAGAAACTACAAAACAGCACACAGGACTAACAATACTTAGTCTCTCTCTAAATTATTCCACGGCAGAATCGTAAAAGGTACAACAAACCACACACGCTTATGTTATCATTATTTGCTTAAATTAGAATAGCTTGTAAGTCAAAACAAATTACTTTAACGGCCGTAGACTTGGCGTTGTCACTATATTTTAGTAGGACAAACAAATATGAGAACTAACAAAATATGAATATAACGAGAAGTCGGATACGAGGATTTTGGTCCAACCAATATTTCATTTCAGCACGTTTGGAATGGGTTTTATAAAGTCCATGTTCAAACTTTGGAGGCGGCTGTCTTTCCGCATGCCGCTCTATATTGAAAAGCGTCATTCGTGATATAACATGGTATAAAACTGGATTTATAATTTCAAGTAGTCGCAATAACCAACAGCCGACGTAATGATAACTTGTACTAAGTATTAAAGTCACGCTGACAATGAAACTGCGTAAGTACCTGTGTATGTTTTACGTAATAATTATTTGTTATGTGAAATATGTAACTAATATCAGGTTTGAATGAAGTCAGTATACAAATATTTACGTCTATACCTGTTTTTTTTTAAGACAACTCCCACATTAGGTATGTATCCTATGTCGGAGCGTAGTAGTAAGCAGCGTGGCGACCGCTTAAGCCACTAGGCCATCCGTGCAGTCAACCTATATTATATCAGGCATTTTTGTTGTTGTCAGTTTGCTGCATGGATCTCGTAGTGGTTTACCTGGTCACCTCGCCGCTTCCTATTGCGCTGTGGTATAGGTTCGATCCCTGTGATTTCTACATCTACACTTTGTGTGAACCACAAATTGTTGTTCTGAGACTGGGTGTTCTTTGTGTCCGTTTTATGAATATTTGGAAACTCCCCCGCGATATGAGATATAGTCTTTGAACGAGAGTTGTCTTTAAATTTAAGCGTAAACACAAAAATACCTTACCTACATAGATTTTATTATTCTTCTCTTGCCATTATTAAAAACGTTAGAAAGTTAATCTCTATGGACCTTTGAATCGGTTGTCTGTCCCAGCTCAATGATATTTAGCACTCATAATAAACAATTATCATTTTCTATTAAATTTCAATTAAAATTCGTGAAATGAGTTACTTCTGAGAGCTTGAATTTAAAGAATGACAAATTTTGAACAAAAATAGAAATGAACGACAGATACAACAACATTCTAGAAAAATTACATCTTAAATCAATTTCGGCTCTATGTACATTTAACAAAATTTGTGGTGAATTTTATATAGAAACCAGTTGTCCTTATATTTTATCTGAGATGTCCTTTTCACGAGAGACATCATTACATATGTTTGTTCCCATTATGGCTAGATGAATTGGTAAACTTATTCAGTATAATAGGATAATAGCCGTTGACCACGACGCGGCAGTCGGGTGAAGGCCGGTCTCCCAGCGAGTTCATAAATACACTCGGTGAGATATAACTAACGTATGATTCGCTAAACAACCGACTTCCGGTTGGTGAGAGGACCGAACACGTTTCACTGGGAACTATTGCGATTGTCAGCGGGTAGCGAGGAGCGAGTAGTGTTACTTGTAGTTTGATTAGAAAGGTAGCGAAAGCAAATGAACGTTTTAACAGGTAATATTTTAAAAGCCAATCTTAATTAAGTTTGTACTAGACAATTTAAACTTTAATAATTTTTACACGTTGTGTCTCTAGAATATTTATTTTCTCGCAATATTATTTACACATATATGTGCAAATATATTAATTTTAAAACAATACAAAACTATAATTAGTAGAGAATCTTTACTAATGCTAGATTCTATTAAATGAACTTCTTCTTCTCATCCGAAAGACGACTGCTGCTGGACATATCTCCCACGCGGTTCGCCACAACAACCTCGCCCGTTGTTTTAAATACACTTGCTATTCTATAGTAGGCCAAAACCTCCTTTCTACGGAGATGCCTATGTCCAACATCGGACTATTAATGGCTTTTGATGTGATGTGATGTGTGATGCTTAAAAACAACACCGATTATACCTAATCAAAATAATGGATTACCGATAGTGCATATGTTACAAATTAAATAAATTCGATCAGTGATCTTGTTTTAAGGATAGCGAATTCTCACTATTAGTAAACATAGTAAAATAAAATACTTTACTATATATCTACTCTACTTTTTAACCGCCGTTATTTTCTACTATTTTAACTAAATACATATTAGTGAAAGAAAGTTGAAAGTTTTTTTGAGATATTGAACCCGTTTACAGATCCGCCCGCAATAGCACCAACTATGTAGACAACACGCGAACGTCGATTCATTACAAACGCTTAGGAGATATTACACATTTATGAGAGCGTAAATCGACACGTGCAAATGCGCAGTACAATCCATTTGTTTACTATCCGACTTATCCTGAGATTTACAAATCCGGCTATCACTTTAATAATATAGAAAATACTTAGTGGAGAATACTCCCGGCCCGCCAGGCTCGGGAACGGGCCAGGTACCGCACACGACTCAGGCGCCGGAGGTCGCAGAACGACCTCCGTCCTCCATAAGCGCAGGCCTGGGGGTGACAGGTGAGGCCATATGTCCCGAAGTTGTGAAGCGCGCGCGCCCTTCCGGGAGCACAGAGGGAACATGGGGGTTCCCACACAGGGGGGGTCGTTTACCCGCCGTAGATGGCCCGAGGTACATCGGGCCACCAGGGATTTCCTTTCTAGGGTACACCTGGTTCCCCGACTACTGTTACCTGAGACGGCGTGCGGTTTTAGTCGGTTCGAGTCCGACATAAGCACCGGTGGGTGGTATCCGAAGGGATTTCCACACAGAAGAATAGAAAAGGAATATCCCTTTAAACCGCTTTTTTTCTTAAATTCAAATAGAACGATTACTTCTAGCATTATGATTGAAATATAGTTTTTCACTCTCCATTTATAATATAATAGATTATAAGTTTTTCTATAAGTAACATTACATTACATTGCTACCGGTAAGTGGTATCCGAGGGGATTTCCGCACAGAAAAAAAAAGTGGAGCCATAGAAAATCAGAACCCGAAGAGAGTTAAATTTTATCTCAACTAGCTTTCAAATCCATACTAATACTATAAATGCGAAAGTGTGTCTGTCTGTTACCTCTTCACGCTTGAACTGATTTAGATAAAATTTGGTACAGAGATATTTTGAGTCCCGGGAAAGACATAGGATAGTTTTTATTCCAGAAATCAACCTTTAACATTCACACAAATTTTCTCACTCCTTTTCACCCCCGAAAAGGAGTGTGGCAATTTGTATGGGGAATCAAAACCCCTGAACCGGTTCAGATAAAAGTTGGTATGGATAAAGTTTGATTTTGATATGGGACATAGAGTCTATGTTATAGTCTATGTAGTCTATACAGTCTATGTTATATTTCTTGGTCTATGTCATAGACCAAGAAAGATATAGTTATAAAAACTATGTATAGTATAAAGTAATAAATTTTATTTTACTTAAATAATACCAGCGTTTATACTGAAAGATTCGGTGGATCGCCTCTCTCTGGAACTTCTCTCTCGTGGCACTCTTAAAAAATATATTATATGTACTGTATATAATAAATAAGAATGGCAAAGACTCGCATGGAAACGTCACTAAAATATGACTCAAAATCCCTTAAACTTAAAATTAACTGCCTCCGCATCTTTATAATTTAATTACTTATTTTACTGTTTAGAGACTGTACAGACATCTTAGACATATAATATAAACGAAATGTACATTTAGTTGATACAGTTCAAATATTGTTCATGGCTCGAGTAATAGTCTGCTATTACAGGAAAATATTGGATGGAAAGATCGAATTCAAGAATAATAAGAAAACACGTCGAGTTCATTGCAAGTCTAGACTTAAGTAAAGTTGTGGTGCTTCTCTGAGTAATGTAGTTTTTCGACAGCCACCTCATGCAAAAAAAGCTCTTAATGTAAGTGGCTGTAAGATCTTTCTCCTAAAACTCGAATGATTTAAGTATGTCTGATGAGTAAAGGCACACATCTAAAATGGTACGTCATACATGTGAAGGGCATTTTCATTTGTCTGACAACTTTACAAATTTTAATAGCAGTATTGTAGTAGAATTTGTGCAAGTTGTGTTTATAGATGTGCACTGCTATTAGAAAATGATGTCTGGCGGTAAATGGTAGTTCTTATTTATGAAATGTATATAATGTGTAATGAAGGAATGAAGATTATTTTAATTAATCAAGTGGGGGAAAACGATAAGCGTAAAGGTAGCGTAAGGAGTATATCCTAAGTGAGTGATAGACCATCTTATAGAGCGCCAAGTGCGAGTTTATTTCATTTCTACTCGATCGTTACGGTGACGGCGTTCGGCGCTACGATTGGCAGGCACTGAAATCTCCACCAATTGCAACGCTAAACGCACTCGCCATTGAGAGCGAGTCGATGTGAAATAAACTTGCACTCGGTCCTTTGTTCTTAAACTTCTCTACAAGTAAAATATGTATCTACAAGTTTATACGACTTCTCTTAGTTTATGAAAAAATATGCTGTTTTATGCCGGTTTAATAAAAGTAAAAAAATAACTTAGTTTTAATTACTACAAAAACCACTGTTATGTAATAGTAATTCAGGCACATATTATAGATAAGAAATAAAAGTAAGATGTTAAGTGTCGTTCCTACCGTTGCGTAAAAGTTGTATCTTGTTATAAACAACGTAGAATGAACGAAATAAATACTTAACTAGGAAAGTAATCCATTTCTTTTGTTTATCTCATTTTAGTTTAAACATTGGTATTTTAACAGACTTTAAGGGCAAATGATGTTTCGTCCTAAACTTTAAGTTTGACATGCCAATATGGAATTTCTGGAAATTAACGATCTGTGATATAAATCCGGCAGAAAAAACCGAACAAGTGCGTTGTCGACTCGCATACCGAATGTTCCGTACAAAACCTGTACATATATACACACACTTGATAGTCCAACTCAACGTCAATCAAATGTTTATACATTTGATTGACGTTTATTGAGGATATGTGTTAATATATAAAGTGTAAAAAACCGTCTCTTTGATTGCGTACAAGTGGAAGCTTAATTTTGTCATATCTTCAGGGGATCCGGTACAAAAATGTTACTGTTTCTTTAAATAAAGGGTTTTGTCAGACAGACAAATAGACTCATCAAAGTAATCCTAGGGCTAAAATATGTGTAAATATATTAGCTGCTGTGATGTTTATTCAACATATGTTTAAAAAAACTACTAGGAAAATAATGATCACTAATTTAAGAAATCTTAGATAGAGTACACACAACTGGGTTAATATATTGTGTTAGTTACACAATAATTTATTGACTATTCAAGGGGAACACGCAACAACTGAAATTATAACGATACGAGTACCATAACGAAAACAGTTACGATCAAAACGGCATTTATTTATTGATAAACCAGCACTATGATGAACGTAACACATGGGAGGAAAAAGCTTGTTTTATTCCAACGAAAATAGATGGCCAGCAGCTGTGTCAAGAGCACGTGTTTTATGTATACAGGGCATTGCACGTGGAACCCTAGATAACTGAACGACCGGCGGTCGAAACTTTTGTATTCCACAAACCAGTATAATTTTATCGAGAACTAACTTTTCACTTGGCGAAATTTAGGTAGGAAAAGTTCTCCTAACAATGGACGATGAAATTGTTTATGGCAACTGTTTTTATCAGTTTTTATGGTAACACTCAATTCAAATATAAAGTAGTATCATTTTTAGGTAACTATAAAGCTCTATTCCGTGTTAATAAGATGATAAAATAAGCAAATATAACGTTTTAGAGCTAAAGTGGTAACCGAGTAGGTTAACACATTACGAAGTATATGGATGGGTGATCATTATTAACACATTGAGACCCCTCCGTGAGAGCACGCTTTGGGCCTAGATAACGATGTGTAATATTGATTAATGAGAATCCCCACCTCTAAATGAGAGGTGTGTTAGTAATCAGCTTAGTGGCTATTTAGCGGCAAGCAGAACAGATCAGACTTCGTTCTACAGGAAGTGGGGAGCGGGATCTATTCCCAGATGTAAACACTACTAATTTATAAAGTCCGGCACTGTACTGTTACTATACACGCAAGGTAAATAATTACTTCAAATAACTTTATTGAAGTTAAAGTAAAAGACAAACCTGGTTCTATTCTTTACGTTTAAACATTTCTGTCATATTATATTAGATATTTTTATGCTAATTTCTAGGCATATCTAATATGTACATATATGTATAAAAGTTTAACTATTTTTTATAGTCGTATTTTATGCGGTATCGTTCATCTCATTATCATCATCATTAAAGCTAGTTGCTATTTTTCGAATTACCTAAACGTGAAATGATGTAACCGTTCTTAAGCTATTAATATCCAAAATAATACATCTGTCGTGTGAATCACTTTCCGATCGTTCCAATGTGGACTTAGGGTTTCTTTTATAGCAAGGACTCTTCCTGCAAGTTCAATGCTCCTTTGTTTTGCATCGGTTTGCCACCGCGCCTGCATATTGATAAGCTATTCGTGTGTTATTTCTTTTGTAGGGCTCGGGCAATTACTGTACGAACCACACATCACGTTTCTTAGGCATTAATCATAATAACTTATTGAACAGGTGGTGCTTTAACCTGCTTAGAGGTTGTATTCATATCGCTGATTAAAAATGTAATAACCATTTATGTGATAGCAGAAGCATATCCCTTACTAAAGATTCATATTTACAAAATTAAAATAAATTACTTAAGCTTGTTAAACGTTATATCACGGCAACGATTACGGCTATTGGCGGTTACGGAGACTGCATACAATAGAAATGTCGAAGGCGCAAAATAGACGACATCCGGGAAAGTGCAATGTAGCCGCCGGGGAAATGATTCAATCTGCTGCCCATAAACATCTCTATCGCGCACCTTACATCGTAACAAAGTGGAAAAAACACAATTAATAATATCTAAATTGGAATTTGAAAAACGTGATTCAATTTCGAGCCAAGCGGCACGTCGCGTCGCCCGTCTGTCTAAGTTCCATGTATACTTATATCTATGCAGGGAAGCAACGGTGCGTGGCACTAAATACAAACTAATAGACTCATAAATATCCAGCATGAATAAGGGACCTGTGCTTTTGTCATAGTATAAAGGTTACTGTAAATGGATACTCCCATGAGAAACGACTCAAAAGGTCGCGTAACAATAACCTATATTGAGTTAAGAACTTTTCGTAACAAACTTTCGCAGTCGCGACAACCTGGCGCCGTGGACACAGCCTTTGCGGTATAAATATGGTATTATGATATGTCATGCGAATGTACCTTTCAGTAATATTAAAGCCACCCGAAAAATGTTGTCTTAACACACGCGGATACCGTTCAAATAAACATGCCCAAAGTTAGGCCGTAAACCGCTACGAGTTTTACGATGTTGCTTATTTTGCTAGACGATAAACATGTCCGACCGTGTGGAAACAAGATGCTGCACAGAAACACATGCAAACAAAAAAACATTAACTAAAAACGATTCATCGAACTTACTTTCTATTTGCTATAAAATTTAGATATTAAAAACATAAAAAGGTACCTATTGTCTGATAGCACGGACTTGGCAATACTCCAGGGTATATAAAGGGTCGGAATAAAATTATTTATTCAGTCGATTTTTTTTTGTTAAGTAAATTTCAACTGCAGCCACTCAAATTAATATTAAAACGACTTTCTATTAACAAAGTTTAGATAATGTGTGTCTGCAAAACAATAATGGAATAAATGATGCAGTTTTAGATCATTTATCATTGAGTCAAACTAACGGTACAAAAATGATAACAATGGCTAGAGTGCTTTGAAACAAAATATCTTACTTAGATTGATTGCTGTATTTAAATGCCATAGAAAAATCTAAGTTACGAAATTTTTATTTTTTGCAATATCAATTTAAAAACCTTAAACAACTGAATGTTTGAACGATATCAATATTCAGCATTGAATAAATAGTGGATGACGACGCGACGCTTCAGAAAACGTACAACAAGCCTTCAGACTCTCTGGCGACGGTTGTATACACTAGTCAGCGACACACCACTACAATGGAAAATAGGCCACGACGAACCGCGAGAACACTTTGCTACAGGAAATTGTGAGGAAAAGCTCAGAAACCTACTACGGTAATGGATGCGTTTTTTTCCTTTCGTCTCTCGAATAATACCCTCGTAGCTGCAGACTGTCATATGACAAATCTTTTAGAATTTGTATTTGTAATTTTAAATTGCATACTTTTTACAATATTTATTCTGTAGTTTTAAATTTGGGATCGATCAAAGATCATTTCAAATAGTTAAAAAAAATAACAAAATGTTGTTGGATTTAGACTAACACTTATTATAACTATCAAAGTTAATCCTAACTATTTTAAGCTTTTGGCAAAAACTAGGAACACCAAATCAAGACTCGGTGGTGGCCAAATATGGCGTCACCTTTTATTATAGCTGACTAACAGTCACTATCTGACTTTATATAAAATGATAATCACATTTATGCTTTTGTTGACATAGTTCGTTTAAGGATTGGATTTTATCAGACAACAATCACTATAACAAATTTAATTGGTTAAGTAAACAACTCGTTTAAATCTAACTCTAAATCAAGCTAAGTCTTACAAGGTCGTCGCTCTAAAACAGTCTAACGGGTTCGACGCCCGATCGCCAATATTGAGTTTATTCATTTACAAACTTCTTGCGTACCGTAAAAATAAACAACACCTGTTTACGCTATAAATTACCTGAAAGTGTCTGAAAATGTTTATAAAAATGCTCTTCAATAGGCTGCATAAACGAGGCCCTTTCCTTCTCACTGTACAACAATAAACAACTTATGAATTGGATTTATAAAGGTTCTGAGAATAAGAATCCGAGTGAGGAAAACGGGATATAAGTGTGAGTATATATAGTCGTACTCGAGTATACATTCTTATATACATAGTTATGTTTTAACTAAAAATAATTTCCTTATTGGAATCAAATTGTACAATGACAACTTTTTCATTTCTATATATAAGCACGAGTCCATTGTGTTGGAGATGCACGGTTTCATTATGTTTGTAATTATTTACCGATCCGGTTTCGTCAACAAAACACTCACTTTCGAACCGGTCTCAAACTGGCGCCGCATGTCTACTCGCAACACCCACGAAATCATAGATATCGCAAACCTATTTCGTCAATCAAAAGAAAATTATTCGATTACTGACTGTTTTTTTTTTAATTGTGTAAATTAAAGAAACATCGAAGTCTCTCTTAAAAAAATACAGAACTGTTTAAAAATAGAACCGGAACTTACATGACAAATGGAGAAGAAGCGAAGTATTAAGTCAAAATCCGGTTAACACTTCATATATTCACAAGAGTATATAGAAATATCTCGTTTCAGAGCATGAAGTGAACAAGGGAAAACAATAAACATTAGAACAGAGTAAGAACTACAACGCACGCGTCCTGCTATGACGCGAGGGTGAACGTGACTGTGACTGCAGGCTTGCTCGCGAACTAGCGATGCAACTGAAAGAATTAGACTGCAACTGTGATACCGAGTTAAAATCAACTACAGTCTGCGATTATTAGAACTTTTTTATTTTATGTACAGCATTTCTTATTCTGATGTTAAATAACTGGTCTTTGCGGGGCGTAATTTAGTAAAATTAAAATCGCAATTACAAAATTGCTTAGTTCCCTATTGAAGGAATAATGATGGCTGTATAACATTAAAATACTAATCTAAATTTAATAACTTTATGATACAACCACATACATTTTACGACTACGATTTAATATAATGTAACAAATAATGTTATACAGACGGCCTAAGGAATGACTGTCGATGAGACAGCAAAAAGGAGTAAGCCCTAACAGCTCTAAGTTAATTTTACCCAGACGTGTGACCAACAGTTTCGAGTTTGGAAGTCGCGGTCGGTTCGCAGTTTATTGATAAAACATGTTAAATTTTGCTTTCTCAAAACCAGAATTAATTTTATAACGCAATGAGAAAGATTTAGATTTAGCAAATAAGGTTTAAATATTTCGCTATAATAATTATAAACTTCTGTATATTTTTTTTGCGTGGCCTATTGCAAATTATGAGGTGTACTAAAAGAGACTTTTATACTCCTATTTAAACCATTGCATTAGCGAGTCTATAGCAGCTACTAAATTCAATAAAAATAATAATAGTATAAGACGATCAGTAAAATATTGTGAGAGCCCATGCAGAACCGTTGCCAAACCGTAATTCAGACTTGGCAACGTTAAGCTAAACACTTTATATTGAATTAAATTTTTAGTTACATTTTACCATAACATAACTTACTTTACGTAACTGGGTAGATATTAAAATATATTTTCTAAACCTCCCTTAAACAAAAAACATTTTTATTAGCACTAAAACATACCATTGGAAAATATGAACTTTTACGCATTCATGCTAAATGAAAACTGGATTTTTGTACCAAATGATAGAACAGTCAACTGGTTTTACAAAAAATATATAAAAAACCCCTTGTATTCATTTAACAGCTTCTGCTATATAAATTCTTTAACTTAGTCTCCTAAGAAGAGATCTTAAACTCTTACATAATTAACCATTTAATAATACGTGTACTTGTCATAAATAAAAGATAGAAAGAGGTTGATTACACCAGATGAGAAGGTATGGAACTAATTCCAGGAATACTAAAACGTGAGATGAGCTGTTTGTACGATAGCAGTAGAAGTAATTTAGATAGATTAGGTCAGTCTTTTTTATTTAATTATGTGGATACAGTGACAATGTAAATGTCAGAATTAACGTCAAATACTTGATTCGTAAATCTATAGGTAAGTATGTAGCTTAAGATGATTTTTTTTTTCTCAACTTGCCCGTCACTAAGGCGCCTACTATTAGATTATTAAAAGAAAAGAACAATTTAAAAAAGCTGTTTGCTCAATTTCATGACTACAGTTATAGTGTAATTTTTTATTCTTAAATGTCAATGGATAATTATTGATTGGCTCATGGACTCTGCATAAAAGTAGAAAAGTCGGTTATCATGATTGTAGGTTTTTAAACGTTACATTATTAAACTAAAAAATGATTTTTATTAATCAATTGTTGTCTTGTGACAACGCGTGTTTTTTAATTCTTAGTGGGACAGTAATAATAGATTTATGATGAGGACTTTCAGTATACTAAAAGAATATGAAATGAATAAGCATAGTGAGTAACTATCTCAAGAACACGTGACTTATGACTGCAACAGGAAATTGTTCAAGCGTAAGCTCAAGCAAATGGATACATTATAAATTTGTGACGAATTTGCGCCATTTTAGACGCAATTCGATATCATTACAAGTCAACAACACAACGATCTTTTAAAACAAGATGGAACATTCATGAATTATGACAACACATTTGCCTTAGAGCTTTACGCAATTCTGTAGAAAAACTAATAATACGTCGGCACCCGGAAATTGGAGAAGTAAGGAAAATGGTCCCATAGAATCGTAGCAAAAATTTACATTTGTCAGAGGCGTCTACAACGGGTTAGAAAGGAATTACGATTTAATATTCGAGACATTTTCGGGGGCCGACGGTGTTCGACTGACCTAGTTTTCAGATCTGCGGCGAGCTGCGGAGCCTGCGTACATTGAGAGGTCAGCGTATTGCACGCAAACCAGTCCGTGGCACCAAAATAATGCGTACGTGAAAAACTACTTAAATTGTTTTTGGCTTGTCAGGTTAAGTAAATACTGTGTGCTTTGGTTTCCTGTAACTTTTAAAAGGTTTATTGCACTTGTTACAGTTGAGTGAATAAGGAGGCAGAGAATTTACGTCTGTTTTATGGTACAAATGTTTGAAATAGATAATATCATATTTGGTCGCGTTCACGAAAGTAAATGTTACTCTCTCCAGTACGTAATAACTTCTTTATCCAAAGATCTCAGTAAAATATTGAGTATATTATGCTTGCCCCTTGCTCAAATCAAAATTGCCCCAAAATGACTAATCAGGTGAAGTTTTAGGTCCAATGCTAGTATTTTAGAGAAATCTGTATTATTAAAGACTGAAAATAATGATGAATTCTATTTAAAGCAAAAAAGAATTAGATAATAAAAATTAATAAAAAAATAGGAATAAATAATGCATTGTTAATTAGGTAATAAAAAATAATTAATAAAATATGAATAAATAATGTATTATAAATTAATTATTCTTTTTTTTTCTGTAGCCCGAGACTTTGTGAGTCAACCCACAAAGTGCCCAGTAAAAGACACAACATTCTTTTACTTTAATTATTTATTTAATAATATTTTAACTATTAAGTTTTATGAGTTAATTGTACCATCATGAGACTAACATGAAAAACAAACGAGACTGTGTTTCTAATTTACTTACCTACCTAGAGGGCGGCCATAAATTACGTGAGGGGTTTTCGGCGATTTTCTGATACGTGATATTTACCGTGACCCCCCCTCTCCCGAAAGTAAGATTATATGAGATTCGGCTCGACTCCCTCCCCCCTAAACGAGTCACATAATTAGTGGACGCCCCCTATCTCATATTTTTTCCCCTATTTCATTAAAATATGTAAAAAAAGAAACATTAATCATATCAGTTTTATTATCATTCCAAAGCGATATAAAAAAAATTCCGTTTGCTTATAAATACGCATGCGTGTCAGATAGTAGGTAAAAATGACAAATTAGGCCGAAACGGTAAAAAGATGAATGTTCATTTTGATGAAATGAACATTCATCTGATGAATAAAATTACATAGCGATGATTGATATCTTTTAGTACGGCGATTTTCTTTTTATCTTGAGACCTTGTGCCACACAGTTCTAAGTAAGGTTATTAGACTCTAGTTTAAGAATAAAATAGAAATAGCAATACAAAGCACAATCAAATACGCAGATAATCATACATATAATCAGATTTACGCAATTAGTAACGAAATAAAAAGAACCTATAGGCATGTCATAGAAATTACGTGGCGCAGTTACATCGTAATAATTCTCACGGGTTATAAAAAATCGATATTCCGAAGATTTCTTATTATATACATTGTGTTACACAGTGCCATTGTGCGGGTGAAAGTTCAAAATAAGAAATGGTTTATTCCGCGTAGATATTAATTAACGTGCAACACCCAATTACATAGTGCACAATCTATAATTCCGACTAAGATAACATCTGGTTGTTACGTTGAAATTTTAATAAATGACTGCGCAACACGTCTGTGTGAATTATTAAAAAAATATAATCATATAATACGGCTTTACTTTTTAATTGGTCACTTACAATTATAATACTCACTCGTTGTTTATGGTAGTTGTACGATTCAATAACCAACCTATTTGCCTACTTTTTGATTGTAAGATATTTTCAATGACAATACGACAACATTATTAAGTGGTAGCTAAGTGTATCATTGAGTAGCTTTCACAGACTTTAACCTATAATCACTAAGCAGTGAGTGATTAACTATACGGATATGCGTTTAGTATGATTATGTGCTAGGTACGGTTTATGATGTATCTTCCTGCCATTGAGGAAGCGAGTTTTAGTGCGAACACGAAGCGAAACTCTATTTATAACATAAAATTATATTTATACATGTTAACATCCTTTGGCGGACGGAATTTGTAGTAAATAGCAGAAGGATACAAACGTAACTAAGCTTCGTTGTGATAACTAAGAAAGTTTTGAACATAATATAATTTATGCCAAGTTTTGTGGAAGAGGGAATGAAAATTACGTTTTTTTAACAGTTAACTCATTACATTAGCAGAGTATTAAGTTTTTTAACAACTGAGACACTTTATAATAAGGTCGTCAAAACTAGGTACGTCTTGTCAGAAGAAGGCTCTCCAATCCGTTGTATTTTCAGAACTCCAACTCTTAGGGTGGAAAACCAAGGAATGAAGAATACAGTTTGTTACAGTTCATCATGATGTCGGCACAATGAATCCGATGATACTTTTTTACATAAAATCAAACTATTTCCGTTTGATTTTTATGTTCGTACTATATTTAGATACACTCAGATTTTTCAACATACCTTGTCTTGACATTCGGATAACTTGAAGTTTATTTAGTGTAACTTAAACATCGATAACGCTAACAAAGATTTTCTTTTCCAAATTTTGCAAGAAATTATTCATTCTGTCACTTTAATATCCCTTCATTCTTCATTGTGACTCTCTAGATTGACACTTAATTTATACTTAGAACGTATTTTTAATCCAACGACAGCATTAGTATCGATCCATGAATGATCAAGTACCTACTACTTTATGTATATAAACAGATATTATAAAAGAAGTAAATATTATCCTTGGTGTATATTGAGAGTGAATCCGGATTTTTAAGGTGCATTTTTAAATAGTGCAGATGAAGATATTGTATAAAACATTCACATAAAAAACTGTTTAATTGAGAACGACCTCCATTTTGAAATCGGTTAAAATTAATCTCTATTAAAAAAAGGTTACATTATCTGCTGAAAAAGCCCATATGGAGGTAAAGATAACTATTCACTTTAGGGTAAACCGAGGCGTAAGTTTTCCTAACATCAATGTAACATCTTTGTCCCCTGTATGTATCCTAAATCATTCATCAAACTTTGGGAGGGTCTTCTGAGAGTGTTTCTGAGAGTTTCTGGTTACTCTGTGATGGAACATTATTTGTGATTAATACAGCAAGACACTTTTTTTTAAATAAGTATTTTCACAGTTTAAAAAAGGTTTTGTTTTTTTAGAACACTGTTCTAACACAATTATAATTTTCTTAAATTCTCAAAACAATAAATTTGCTCAGCTGCAGAATGTTATTGACACGTACACTCTTAAAGTTTACAATGATGACATAAATACCTCATTTGCGTTGTCCCGTTGCGTTAACACTTTCTAAATCTTTAGTTACATCCCACGGAGAAAGAATAAACTTCATTTTGAGTAGGTTTATTTTTTTTCATGTCAGGATTATCAATCGCTGCAACTGGCAATGTAAATGGTCTTATTATCCATTGATTTAGTTGCAGTTCGTTGACTTTTCTTTCAGTATTGGAAAGCTTATTATAAGATATAATGCCTATTATATTAAGAACTCCCGTGTAGTAATGCAGAGCCTACAAACTTATCGTGAACTTCTAGCTGTCAGCGTCTGTGATTATGTTGTCATTAAAACTCTTAATTTTTATGTTGAAAACACTCTACATACATATACTCCTCACTCAGCCTTACTATAAGTCGTTCTATATCGTATACTGTTCTCCTATATTTTTGAACAATTGCAAAGCATGTTACTGAAATATCGATAGCCTTGAGATAAGAGGATCGGTTCCATTGCGCAAGTTCAAATTTGGCAAGTAGGTATTGTTGTAGATTGTCAAGATTGCAATAGATAGTGTCCATCTTTGATCGAAACACGAATTGTCCTACATATAAATTATGGATGAATTGATTTGTAACCTTGAAAAGACATAGAATTTGACTAAACTGAGCCTCAAAGAACCGACAACGCTGCTGACTTCTATGAATGATTCCGCATGTATAATTTATAACATATATGAGTGACTAGCTTTTGCCCTCAGCCTTGCCCGCGTAAATGTCGGTTATCGCGTTAAAGCCTATATCTGTCCTCAATTATCAAAGTATCTTCATACCAAATTTAATCCAGATCGGACCAGCGGTTGTAAAGGATGATTTCTGGGTTAAAAACTACCCAATGTCCTTTCCCGGGCCTCGGACGATCTTTTTATCAAATATCATCTAAATCGATTTAAGCGTGAAGAGGTAACAGACAGACATACAGAAAGACAAACAGACACAATTTCGAATTTGTAATATTAGTATGGATTTATCCTCACTCTTGTTTTAAATGCGAAAGTAAGTTTGTACGGTACAGTATAGGGTACCTTTCATCCAGAAAAAAATCCTACTGATTCCAAGGATATTGGTTGATAAAACAAGGTTTAAGTTTTTATGTAATTTATATTTAAAATATAAATTACATGAAAACCTAAAGTTGATAAACTTTGTAGTATATAAATATCGTAATTAAGGCGCTCTTGCAGCGCGGTGTGTAGGTGTGCAAACATTACCTCACCCCCCCCCCCCCCCGCTAACGTATCGTACGCAAAGACGCAGCGTGTCAAAAAGCTGCGCGAGTCGGCTGCGCGCCACTCAAAGTTACGTCCAGATATTGTGCCACAGTGTAGCGTACTCGTAATGCAGTAGTTAGAAAAGAATATCATGTTTGACGTATATAATTCTAATTGGCTTTTGCACTTTTAAACTTTTGTTATTCACCTGTGTGTTAGCTTTCTACTAAAATAGGTATACACGAAAAAATATTGGAATTAAATGACCGTTTAAACAGACGAACTAAGGTTTATTAGTTATTAGTTATAGGATATTAGGTCATTACTTCCTACATACATAATTTGTTTACTCAAAATCTCATAAACAATAGATGTTTTTGAAGAGAAAACATCTTTAGCGGCGTTGTACACTTTTTTTGTAATGGATAATAAATGTTAAATTCGCGTCAGGACACGTGACCTGATCAAAAATTCGTAAGACGTATGGAGAGTAGACAGTCGGCGCAGCGTAGGAGAGGAAGTATCCCCCTCTCTTTCTACGGCGCGGCGAAAATGTATGCCTGCGCCTGCTGTTTCGTTTAGGCGGCGCAGGGCGCTTGCGCGAATGTTCGTTTTTCTGAGAGATAAACTTTTTAATGTAATATAAATTGTCATGTTTGTGTACGATAGCGCAATAAATCATTCTACCACATAAATGATAGTACTTTTATACTGATAATTAAAGCAATTCGTGCAAAATTATTCCCTAACCATTCCAAAATATCAAAAATGCACAACTTTAATATTAAAGTTTTCACTTCTGCCGGCACTCCCGCAGTGCAACCCGTCGTTTTTTTTAAATACCTTATTCTACAAATTTCTCTTACTTCGTGAGTTTATCAGCAGATTGGGTACATGGATACAGGCTTTAATTAATAATACACACAACATAAGTTGAATAATTTACATAACTTTAATAAAAGATGATGATTGAGGTGGAGGTTTTATTCTAAACTTTCTTAAGTTTTATATCAGTCATGTCAAAGCGCAATAGGCAAGCGGGCTTTCCTATTCGCACAGCATAGTTAGCTTACAATAATGCGTTTCGTTACAGTGCTGTCTGAAGAGACCTTATTTACCAACATACTTAAATTGGTTCTATCAATTTCATATATATAATAATTAATATTTCGCTTTCTATTTCAAAGATAATTTCAAAAATTAGTGTACTGTATAATATTAGTGACAGATACATTTGGAATTTAAGCGTATGTTAAAGAGCCTGGTGATGCTTCATTTTTTTTTCCTGAGGTTAACAATATGTATGTTTCGGATTGGCATGATACGCGTGTGATTGGCATGACAAAACTAAAAAACAATAGATATTCCATTTATATAAATACAAAAACTAACGTTGTATTATGATCAATAGAAATTGATTTCTGTGGGGTCTCAACCACGCCTGTGAATATGCTTTGTCTTATCGAAGTGCTGCAAAATAACAATAAATAAACTTATATTACTGTTGAATTCCACATAATTTAAATGTGCCTGACTATACCCAAATTAGAGATTTCTAATAACATTTTCTGATTACCTTCTTTCTATACTACCAATGAATACTGTTTATTTACCGTACTCACATGCATACTGATTTTTTTAGACTGTGGCGCAGTGAAACTGATGTGTTTGTAAAATTTTACTATTTTTGTGTTTTATAAACATTGTAGATGGAAATAATTTACTAATAAAGCAGAAGGAATGATTATATTAAAATTAACTTATAAGTATTCTGTTGAAGCTCTGTGAAAACGAATTTTACGTATTTGCGCGGAGGAATTTCAAAACAAACAAACAAGGCTCAGCGAGCTCTGACAGGCGAACTTCGCCGCCGTAAGCAAGCGCAAAAACATATTTTTTGGTTTCTTTTTTTATAAGTACAACTATGTGAAAATGTATTCTTACAAATCCCTAAAAAAAAATAAGCTCTATTTTTTGGTATAATTTTTACGTGAATCCATGGTGGCATTTTACAACAATTTCTATTTGAAATCGTGAGTTAGTGCTATGTTTGTGATTTTTTTTTATCGAGCCAAATCCCATAAATCATGTTTCCATCTTTACGGATCTCTTGATTATATGTTTAATTTTTAAAAAATATTTAGTTTCATGCACAATAAATGCATATTAGGGTATTCATTTCTCTTCAAAAAAGTGCAAAATCGCTGCAACCTCGCCTTAACTAACTACGTAAAGAATAGTGAATAATAAAGTGCAATTTTTTTTTTTTCTAAACACCTAGCTCTGGGCGTAGTATAATCAGCATAGTCCTAGGATAATCTTTTTTTTTAATGGCAAGATCTTTGTCTGTTCAGACAAAAAAAAAACAATGTAAAATTTAATAAAACATATGAGTATCACTTTGAATAGTTATACATTACATTACATACTGTTAACCAAAACAGAAAGAAGAATAAACTCTTAAATTCTGAATCATTATTTCCTACTCCAGTACTTATTAACGTTTTGATATTCCAGGAACATAATAGAAAGTGCATGGAGCAAAGACATCTTTGCTAATTATAAACCGAGGCGGACGACGTGCCGCACATACTTGCCCCCTCTAGCAAGGAACAGACAGACAACAAAACCTCAACAGATATCTATTAACGTCAGATAAACTTTCAAATCGAGCGACCTGGAAATGAACCATCAATCTTAGAACCTTTTCAACGATTGAGCGCAATGAATATAATGAACCAGGTTTTATTAGTAGGTATTAAACATAGAAGCGGCCTGATATATTGTGGTGTGCTTATCTATACTAATATTATAAAGCTGAAGAGTTTGTTTGTTTGTTTGAACGCGCTAATCTCAGGAACTACTGGTCCGATTTGAAAAATTCTTTCAGTGTTAGATAGCCCATTTATCGAGGAAGGCTATAGGCTATATATCATCACGCTAAGACCAATAGGAGCGGAGCACCAATGAAGAATGTTTCAAAAACGGAGAAAATTTATTACTATTGAGAGACGCAGACGAAGTTGCGCGGGTCAGCTAGTTTTACAAATGAGATTCGAGTGTTGGAGGTAAACTGGTGAGCAAGATTTTTTTTCAGATATGCCTATTTTCTACTTCCTTACTGTGTAAAATCGTTTCGATTGTGAGATTACTTACTTGCTCACACAATAGAAATTATAGCAGGCAGTTGTATTCCAAATTTCTTCAAAACTAACTACAACATTAGCTCGAGTTTGCTTTATACACCAGCATGCCGAATGAGAGTTCTAAGCTACTTGGACTTAACAAACAATAGTAGGTCACTATATAACATGTGCGTGTTAGTTGACAACGTATGCATGAATCAAGCTAAATCGTTTTAAAATTAGGACGCGGTCAGTCATATCTACTTTTTTTATTTAGCTGCTAATGTAAAGCAACTGAAAACAGTTTTATATTATATTATATATATGTGTTCTGTTCACGGCGCCTCTACTACTAATTGTCAGACTTTATAAACCTTCGTGAACATTATTGGGAGCTGCTATCATGTTTTTTCACTGTTAAAATAACTTGTAAGAAAAATTTAATATAGATATCAACCTTAAAATTCGAGGTGCACAACGGGTAATCAGTCTTGTATTGAAGAATGAGTATTAGAAAGCATTAGAAAACAATGGCTAGATCACTCGACTATCACTGCTTACCATAAATACATTATATAATTCGATTCCCACCCAGGATACATGTGTGATGAGCACGATAACTTGTTCTGTGTCTGGGTGTAACTTATCTATAATATGTATGTAAGAAATATATAAGTATGTTTATCAGAAGGCTGACAACCACATGGAACAAGCTCTGCCTAGTTGTGGATGCCTGCCATGTGTGAGATACGTGAAGTTATTATTATTATAATGAACAAGTTTTGATTTCCAAAGCAGCAAATTTGAAGCAGCGCCGTGACGCAGTCTATCCAACGGGATTAATCAGATTTATGCCAGCACATAAAGTTATTTATGGGCATGTGTTTTATACGATTCAATGCTTCTATTTCAGATTCATCTGATCACACCAAGGCTTCTACAAATAATCGGCGAGACGGGTTTTAGCCTGACTAAAATTATTAAGTAAAACAACACTTACAATTTATCGATTAAGGCCATAGATCGATTAAACACGAACAAACTCCTGTTCCGTTGTTACCTTCTTGTGATAATTATATTGTGTAGAAATGAAAAAACTAGGATTCGCAACCGCTGCCACTATATTTCTTATTTAGATCTTGGATATTTCTTGTTTAGATAAAATTGGCTAAAGATATACAGTTAAGCAAAATGTGACGTACGTACGTAAATTCATTCAAAATTTAGTTGATTGCAATTGCAACCAATTTTTTTTTCTACGAATGAATTTAATTAGGATGCTTGTGTAAAAAAAAGTGATTAGGGAACATTTAGAAAATTACAAATGTTGGAAAATAAAGAGTTTATCATCAAAACGCCGTCATATAGCCAATGGACGTATAAAAAAGTTTCCTAAACATTTATTTACGTCCATGCTAGAACCTAATTTTTTTTATGAACAACTTAGTTCAATTTAATTCAGATTTAGTTATTGTTATCCCGTGCCCGGCAGACCACACTTCAGGGTTAGAGGATAAACATATAAAAGTCGGCGCATTTGTGACAATAATAGATGAACCTCATGCATTTCGTTTCAGGAGGTGAATTATTTCAGCAGAATTCTGATTCTTGGAATTGGGACAATGAAGTGTCACATTGTTACAAGGGCCCACCCAAAATTCAAAAATACACACTTAGCAATCCCGATATCGTTTTACTTTGGTAAAATATTACTTATAAGTGGTCCTGTAACCCTTGAAAGTTTTTCGGAAATATTCAGGTATTCAGAAAGTCCCATTAAAGAAAATGTTACATCGGCTACAAAAATAACTTATCATTACTTTCTGGGATTACAAAAAAGCTATAGAATCTTTAATATACCTAATTTCTAAATTCAATGCGAGCACGACATTAGAAAATGTCAGAGCGCGTGTGCTCCCTTAGGGCGACGACCCTATAAATTATGGTCTCTAACAATACGCCATAAATTTAGGTCGACGTGGTGCAGTTCTGTTGACAGGCAGCATACAAGTAAAGGTCCTAGGCTATGCAAAGATTTCACAAGACTGCAAAAAGTGGAACATTGAACGAGAAACAAAATGAGAACATTATTTAGTAATAATCTTTTTTTTTTGTCAGAAACGGTGAAATATTAACTCAACCGCAACGACAATAAATTTTATTTGACATAAACACGCCGATGATTGGAAGACACGAAACATCTATACATTTCGGGACTGAACTCTTCGGAAAGAGGCGGTGCGGAGGTATTTCACATTGCGTTCGAGTTCAAAGCTTTGTAAAAATGTGCTGTGTCATGAGTAATCTGTAGTGCATTTTATCTTTTATCGATTAAAATTAAGAAAGTACTGTTAATAACCAGCCACGTCAAACCAGTTGCTATATGTAAAACACGCCGTGGTTTATTCTTTTTGGGAACAGAATTGAAGATAATATCAATATCGTGTTTAAGCTCGCGTAGAAAGTACGTCTGTCGTTGAGGCACCTTTAGGAGCCAAGATTGTACGCGCCCACGTCTGACAACGGGCTCGAATCAAGACTAATATGGGAACA
Organism: Arctia plantaginis; assembly: GCA_902825455.1. Taxonomy (NCBI): domain Eukaryota; kingdom Metazoa; phylum Arthropoda; class Insecta; order Lepidoptera; family Erebidae; genus Arctia; species Arctia plantaginis. Next base: position 951,742 of record CADEBD010000283.1, on the reverse strand, counting down.
ATAAAATGGCAATTAACACAGCTGTAGGTATACTAGAATTTTCCACGACCCTGTTTTTTATGTCGCTAAGTAATACATGTGCGGTAATTATTTCGTTCACTCAATACTTTGAACCCGGTGGTGTCCAACAAATTCTCCTTGGATTAGAGCGTCTATTACAAGTGGCCTTAAACTTGCTGCGCTTCGACAGTGCAAGTAAACAAATAGCGAGAGGTTAAATGGATAAACGTGGGGACGTTTTAATTGCATTCTTAAGAAAAAAATATTGTAAGACTTTATGTCTAAAAACTGTTGCCGTTTAAGTAACTCTGACAGAAAATTGTTGCTTTTTAGCCCCCGACGCAAAATGTCATGTCATAATCACATGAGATCCTACACCTTTCTTAGATGCCTTTGTATTGTCTTTTTTTTCGGGGATAACACAGGTCAACATATTTTCTTTTCGGGATTGGCAACGAACAATCGACATCACTGTGTTCCCGGTGTTTATAGGTACCGGTGACTGCTACGCTAGTCCGCGTACCTGTTGCAAACTTTGTTAAATGAAAAAAAAAAAAAGTTGGTCGATCCTTTGCGTTAAATAGCTAAGAGCATGTTGAACTCTGTGCTAAACACACGAAGAAAAATTTTGTTAGGTTAATTCAAGGTGTTGCAACGTTGTTGTTGGAAATTGTTGTATCTGTGTTAGCACTGAAAAAGAAAAAGATAATTGCGTTTTGAATTCAGAAGCTAATGTACCAAATATTTTCAAAGCTTGCGTTTGCTTGCGCCATTGAAGAGCTAATGGTGTTACAGCGTCCGTCACGTAACGTCTAAGTCGCACCATGTCTAATGTCCCGTGTAATTGCGCTGCGACATCATGAACGTACCAACATTAACGTTTGTCTTACAACATATATTTATTATATGAGTACCAACAAAATAATGTCGAAAATATAAAACCAAGGTTGTAAAAGTTCTATAACATCTCTAAAATTGTAAAAAGTGTTTAAGTATTATCGAAAATAGTACCAAATTGGTGAAGTAGTAAATGCTTTAACTAGGTATATTTTAGTATACCTACAAAATTATTAGAGTTAACAGGGGAGAAAAAGGCATATATGGGATCGATGAAACAATCATAAAGTTCTGATGGCAGCCTAACATAAAGGGATCCACAGACTTTTAGGTACAGTAAAGAGTTTAAAAGCACACTCATGTTTCTAATCTTTATTTACAACAGAATTTGTTACAGAGTCTAAAAGAAATAAAAATAAGAGCTGGTAGGATTATACGAGTTCTTTGTTTCTATATTATTTTAATTGCGAGTCCATTATACTTGACTAGTATTACATAACTTGGATAGGTAAGCTTGAATAAATATTCATTTTAATATTTTTAATTAAGGAAGTGAAACATTATAGGGTTTGCTAGTAAATTCGCTACAGGTAATGACGTGACGTGACCGGTTACATAACATGCTTTCCATCTATTATAAAATCAGTCAAATAAGATCATTATTCATTAGCGGCATCGTCCAGACCCGGTTTTGCCAGCGTATCAATTTGGCCTTCTTCATCATCATCAACAGCCTTTAGTAGTCCACTGCTGGACTAGGCCTTTTCTTAGAAAAGAGGTTGTGGCCTACTATACGACGCTGGTCAGACGGGTTGGTATAGGGGTTTGTTTCAAGTTTTCCTTCTCTTTGCAGTGCTGCTGCCCTGCGCAGCTTACTCTCTCCCTCCCTTATGCGTAGTTTGAGTCCTTAGTCGGTTCTTAGGATACCCACGGGATGAATAGGGGTTTGACACTCCATATTCCTAATCCGTCACTACGTGGAAAATGAATTTGATAATAAATCATGTTCAATTTGATATTTAGACATAACTATGTGCGTTTAACCAGTGAATCGATAGTAGATGCTGAGACGACTCATTTTCAGGATCTCCTCTCATGCTATGAAGCATGTATAATTTCTATTTTCCCATAATTTACAGGCAATGCCCCGGTTGCCTCCATTAGTCAACCTGTGCATTAGCTTATACTATAATTCGTTGGGTAAGTATAACTCTAACTGACATTGAATAGACTTAAACTGTATCAGTCAGGATAGAAGATTTGTATACCTATATAATATATAATCTGAACATTTCTTAAGAGTACTCCCCGTAATACAAGCAATAGGGAATGCAGATTGAAGCTACGCAACGGCCAGGGGTCTAGCCGATCCGAAATATCCTAGTAATCGACGACTCGAATCGCAATACCGATCATGTATTAAAGTAACTTGTTGTTGTTGTAAGTAAGTTGAGTTCAAGTTCAGTATAAATCCGGTTGAAGAAACTTCATGAGAACTTTAGGAATTACTCACTGGTGTTATTTAACCTTCAAACTTTTAGCAGTACTATGAGAAGTTTACGTCATCAAACCTGAAGCAGCACCACCTAGTTAACTACTTAATAACATACAATGAATAGTTTTGTTGCAACTATTAGTAACAAACTAAACGTTTATAGTAGAATACGTAATAATCGAAATCATAAAACTTAATATTAAATTTAAACTGTTTTTTTTAATAATGTGCGAAAATAAGACTAAAAGTTAAGATGAATGAACTGCTAATTAAATCTGGAAGTGATAATTAAGCTAAAGTAAATTGTTTTTTGGTAGGTGTAATTCGATCTTGGGCAAGCTGATATCGCGGCGGTAACATCCGTTATGGAGGATTGGCTCGAGAGGCTTCACGGAACCCTCTCATACAGGTGGACGCATGTGATCACCGGGAAAGGATGCTTCGGAGATCGCCTGCGTCCACACACACACACTGCGTACATACGATCTAAAATTCACTATTTCTAACTACTACATTTTTTTTTCAATGATCTATTCTAGTTATGTAACTGTAACAACCTTCGGATTGGTACGAATTAATGAGCAATGAGCAGAATAAACTAAGTGATGGCTGATTAGGAGAGCGTTAAAAAAATTTACTTGAAAAATCAGTTTAAGTATCCAAAAGCGTCGGGACTCAAAATTGACCGGTTTTCCCGATGGTCTAGCCATTTATTAGCGGGCCAACAGGTGGCGGGTATTTTGTAGTTCAACTGAATATAATATTTTATATCTCCCTGGCACAAAGGCACACAAATGATAGTTTGAGACTGAAAAACCCAGCTACAGGTGAATATTAAAAATACGTGTCAAGAATTTCATTCTTACTTAAAGTCATCACCACACCTATATCAAAACAAATTTCTTCTTCTGAGAATATAATCATAATATAATATACCTCACACATCTCACACACGGCCGCCTGATCCCAAACTAGGCAGAGCCTGTACTATGGTAACCAGACTGCTGATAATAAAATAAAAAATAAAAAAGCCTTTTATTCCATGCATCTACAAAAAAAACAAAGTAAAAAAATAAATAAATCTTTTTGACATTACATGCTTGATTGTTAAATATTATTATAATTAAGTATAAACTTTTATTCCATTTAACTTCTTATTAAATATAAATTACAATAAATTATTATGGTAATCATTTCATTATTTAAATTAAGAGTACAATAAAATTTAATTTGATAATAATAGAAAATTTAAATAGTTTATCCTTTATCTATTTATAATTATTTACATGGACCCCTCTCAGGTGAAGGCCTCCTCCAAAGATTTCCATTTGCTTCTGTCTCGTGCCACAGTGATCCAATCTGGTCCAACGGCTTTTCTGATGTCATCCTCCCATCGCATATATGGTCTACCAACACGCCGGTTGCCCTGAGGACCAGCCCATGTAGTTACTTCCGATGTCCATCTGTGATCTTTAAGTCGTGCCACATGGCCAGCCCACTTGAATTTCAATCTTTGAGCATATTTGAGAGCATCAATTGTTTTGGTTATGCTTCTTATTTTTGTATGACGGATTTTGTGTGTCTTTCTTATTTTTAGCATGCTGCGTTCCATTCCCCTCTGGCAAGTTATTATTTTATTTTTGATTTTGTTAGTAAATTTCCAAGTTTGACATCCATATGTAAGACATGGTAAAATACACGAGTCCATCACCTTCTGTTTCACTTCTATTGGCATGTTACTTTTCATCACTTCCTTGTAACTCCAGAACTTATTCCAGGCAATTCTTGATCTGCGTTCTACCTCTAATTCGTTGCTATTGCTGTCAAATGATATCTGTTTTCCTAGGTACACATACCGTTCCACGTACTGTATTACTTTGTGTTCTAGTGCGATGGTTCTTTTATAGCTGTTTGTCATGATCTTTGTTTTTGTCAAGTTGATTTCTAACCCGACTAGTCTACTTGCATCATGTAGCGATTGTATCATTCCCTCTAAGTTGCCACCGGTTTCAGACAGTAGTACCAGATCATCTGCAAACCTTAAATGACTTAGGTATTTGCCTTTGATGTATAAGCCACATTTTTCCCAGTCTAGATTACTTATGATTATTTCTAATACTCCAATAAATAGTATCGGGGACAATGGATCGCCCTGTCTTACTCCTCTATTGATGTTAAAGTTTGGGCCAGTTGATTCCAGTTTGACTCTACTTACGCTATTATTGTATATACTTTTTATTACTTGTATGTACTCATTTTCTACGCCTTGTTTATTTAATGCTTCCCAAATACTATTGTGTGAAATTGTGTCAAAAGCCTTCTGGTAGTCTATGTAGGCTATGTAGAGCGGTCTTTGGTTTTCTTGGTATTTTTCGATAATAAGTTCCAGAGTATGTATATGGTCTATAGTTGAAAACCCTTTACGAAAACCTGCTTGCTCTATGGGTTGCCTTTTTTCTAAAGTTTTAGTTATTCTTTGGTTTATTATGGAAGAGAAGAGTTTATAAAGAGTTGGTAGAAGACTTATTGGCCTGTAATTGCCGATTTCCATAGGGTTTCCTTTTTTATACAGTAGGATTATATTGGAGTCTGACCATTGTACAGGTGTGTTCCCAGTTTCTAGAATTATATTAAATAATGATGTTAGTGATGATGCTAGTATTTCACATCCATTTTTAATTGCTTCATTGGTAATACCATCCGGGCCTGGGCTCTTTTCTAATTTTAACTTTTTAGCTGCTTGTATAATTTCAAGTTGGTCAATAGGGTTTATATTATTTTCTAGGTGTTCGTGACTGTTATATTCTTCCTGCTTGTTATTTTTTGTCTGTTGTGTGCTCCTACTGTATAGGTTTTTATAGAACTCTGTAGCCATATGAATTATTTCCCCACGATTGTGTGTTGTTTGTCCTGATTGATTTAATCCCTCAATCCAAGATTTATTTGTTCGTAGTTCTTTTGTCGCTTTCTTAAAACTTTTCCCTTGTGTTAGGTAAGTTTGTATTATATCATTCCTGTACTTTTTATAGTCATGTTTTATGTACTTGCTCGTTAATTTGTATAAGGCGCTAAGTTCGTTTTTTTCAGATCGAGACTTGACTATCGTTTTTTGTAATATTTGTCTTCTATTTAGTAATGTCATTGTCCGTTCTGAGAGAATTTTGTGTCTAACAGAGGTGTTCCTAACTAGTCTCGCTCGTTGTAGACTGGCGTTAATAGCATGTAGTAGATTGTTATAATTTTCCTGTACTGTCATCTCCTCAGGATGGTCAACTAAGTCTGATATATAGTCTTTAAGATTTTTCTTATATGCTTCAATTTCTTCTTTCGTTTTCAATGTACTATTTTGGTTGTTTGTGAATTTGATTCGGCTTTTCTTTGCAATTTTTAAAGTTATTGTAGCTCTTACCATTCTATGGTCTGTAGAGAAGTTTGGATTTAGTGTTTCTATGTTTAAGAATATCTTCGGTCTATTGGACAGTATATAATCAATTTCATTCTTGTGCACGCCGCCTGGTGAACGCCAAGTCCACCTGCGACTTGGCTTTTTCTTGAAATAGGTGTTAATCACTGAAAGTTTATTTTCAAAAGCAAAATTTATTAATCTTTGCCCTCTGGCGTTCCTCTCTCCATATCCATATTTTCCCACTATTATGTGTTCATCTTTTAGTGGTTGTCCTATTTTTGCATTAAAATCTCCCATTATTATAAGATTTTTTGTTGATATTTGTATTGCTGTGTCCAAACTCTGATAAAATTCTACTATCTCTTCTTCACTAGACGACGCGGTGGGGGCATATACTTGTATTATACTTATTATTATTATGGACTTGAATGTTTACATCTAGCAGGGCGACTCTTTCTGTGAAGCTTATAAATCTTTGAATATATTTTTTTATAGATTTCTTTATTAAAAAACCAACGCCATAAAGTCCCGGTGTGTGGCCTACATAACATAATATCGTGTTCTCATATTCTTCTATATGACTGCCCAGTCTTCTGACTTCTGACATACCGATGACGTCGTATTTTATTCCATCTAGAGCTTCTTCGAGTTCTAATAGCCTTTCGTATGAAGAAAGTGTTTTAACGTTATACGTTACTATATATAACTTATTTGCTGAGAGACTTCTTGATTTTGAGTTGATATTTAATTGTTTCTTAGGAGGGTGATGGTCATCATTCTCTTCCACGGTGACCAGCCGGCTTGGAAGATGGTTTTCTTTGTTGTGTTTATTATTTGTTTTGTTTTCGACCAGACTGCTGATAAACATACTTATATATTTTTAAATAGATACATATTATAGATACATTACACCCAGACACAGAAAAAATGACCGTGCTCATCACACAATAGACCTCCGGTTTAGCAGTCAGGGTCTCTAACCATCTACGAGGGCCCGTCAAGACACTTATACACAGAGGTGTCGGTAACGGTTACAGTGTCGCGAGTACAATGGTTTTTCCCCATCTCAAAAATACATTCTTTTCTTTGTTGTTCAAAAATGTCTAAAGAAGTTATCACTTCAAAAAATGGTCCCGTTACCTAAGTATGAACGATGTACATGGTTGTAAGCTCTCCAGATTTATAACTAAAACCTGACAAATGGTCTTATTGGCGGTTTATTCTAAAGCAATAGTACATTTTAACTTGCATATCTCGCAAACCTAAGACAGAATTATTAACGGTCACCAGCTGGTGTACGAAAGAAGCTCAGTTCCAAGAACACACCATAAATCACATTAGAAATGTGTTTGGATACCGCTATGCGCTAAGTTCAACCATTCATTATTATTAAGGACCTATCACACTTGTAATATTTACCTATTTGATTTTATTTTATATGAAGCTCGCTTATCTTACGATGACAAGCGGTTTTCAGTGCTCACAACAATTGAAGCTCAAATAGTACCACGTGTGCAACTTTCAACTTCATTCTCTTGGTGGAGTTTTTACGAAGAATTTTGGCACAGTGATATTTTGATTGGATTTTATAGATTTTTATTTTCTGAAATAAAATACATCATTATTTTCTTAATTGTACGCTACATTTAAGAAAATATCAGCGTGTTTAGTGGTGCGGGCTCAGTAGTTATACGAGTATAATCTTCTTGATTGTAGCTCATTCTTCACATGCAAATTATTGCCTACCTTACCCGTCATCATCCATCATCAACAGCCTTTAATAGTCCACTGCTGGACATAAGCCTCTCTTTAGAAAGGAGGTTTTGGCGAGAAGTGGTTGAGGGCCTTTTCCCACAACGGGCGGAACACACTCCCCCGTCGATGGCCTCCTTGGCCGGAGACGACGGGGAGCACGGGGAGGATAATGTTCCGCCCGTCCGGGAATCGGAGGTAGGGGCGGCTGTTCTACGGATCCGTTCCAAGAACACCGCCCCTGGGCCAGACGGGGTACCGGCCCGAGTGCTGGCCCTGGCCCTCAACCACATGGCAGACCGCCTCGGGGAGGTGTTCGACGCTAGCTTGGCGTCGGGACGCTTCCCTGAGTGCTGGAAGAGCGGGAAGCTGGTCCTATTGAGGAAGCCGGGACGGCCTGCCGATTCGGTCGCGGCCTATAGGCCCATCGTGCTGCTGGACGAGGCGGGCAAATTGTTTGAGAGGGTTCTTTCTGCCCGCATCGTCCGGCACCTCTGCGAGGTGGGCCCCGATCTGTCGGACGCCCAATTTGGTTTTCGGGCGGGGCGTTCGACGGTCGACGCCGTGTTGCGCCTGAGGGCCGTGACCGAAGAGGCCGTGAGCTGTGGCGGCGTGCTGTTGGCGGTGTCACTGGACATCGCCAACGCATTCAATAGTCTGCCATTCAGCTGCATCAGGGAAGCACTCCACTATCATGGGGTGCCAAAGTACCTGAGGCGGCTAGTGGCAGACTATTTAGAGGAGCGTACCGTCGTGTACGAGGACCGAGAAGGTAATTTGAGGTGTCGGCCCATGTCGTGCGGTGTTCCACAGGGGTCTGTTCTTGGACCCCTCTTGTGGAACATAGGGTACGACTGGGCCCTTCGCGCCGATTTCCCCCCCGGGCTGGGTGTAATCTGTTACGCAGACGATACCCTCGTGACAGCCCGGGGGGCAAACTTCCAAGAGGCGGCGCGCCTGGCCACAGGGGGAGTCTCCCTGGTGGTCGGGCGCATTGAGGCGCTGGGCTTACGGGTGGCCCTAGATAAGACGGAGGCCCTGTTATTCCATGGGCCCCGTCGTGGTCCACCCCCTGGCGCCTCCATCGTGGTCAACTCGGTCCTCGTACCGGTTCGGGCCCAGATGAAATATCTGGGCCTGATCCTCGACGGGAGGTGGCTCTTCGACGAGCACTTCCGACAGCTTGCTCCAAAGCTGGTCGGCGCTGCGTCTGCCCTAGGGCGACTTTTGCCCAATATGGGTGGACCCAGCGTCGCGACAAGACGGCTGTACACGGGGGTTGTCCTGTCAATGGCACTGTACGGTGCACCGGTGTGGGCGGCGGCTCTGACCGCCCAGAATAGGGTACGCCTCTGGCGCCCTCAGAGGGTGATGGCGGTCAGAGCCATACGCGGTTACCGCACCGTTTCGACGGAGGTGGCGTGCGCGTTGGCCGGAACTCCCCCGTGGGATTTGGAGGCGGAAGTGCTCGCCGAAGTTTATCGGCGAGTGGCTGACTACCGGGCGGAGAGCGGATTTCGCCCTCCGCCCGAGGATGTGCGCGAGTGGCGCGAAGCCGCTCGCCGAGCCACGATGGCTCGTTGGTCGTTCCGGCTTGAGACTCCACGCGCTGGCTTCGACGCCGTGGAGGCCCTCCAGCCGGTCATCGCCGAGTGGGCAGGGCGGCAGCACGGGACCCTTTCCTTCCGGCTGACGCAGGTGCTTTCCGGGCACGGTTGCTTCGGAAAGTACCTGCACACGGTCGCTAGGAGGGAACTGAGTCCCGCCTGCCACCACTGCGACTGCAGTGAGGACTCGGCCCAGCACACGCTGGCGGTCTGCCCCGCATGGGCGGCGCAGCGCCGGGCCCTCACTGCAGTCATCGGAGTGGATCTCTCGCTACCGGCCGTAGTACGCTCCATGGCCGGTAGCGACAGTTGTTTTACCGCGGTCGCAACCTTCTGCGAGGTAGTAATCTCGCGGAAGGAGGCGGCGGAGAGGGCCCGGGAGGACGACCTCCACTCGGACCCGATCCGCCGCCGGCGAACCGGACGGCGGAGGCCCGCCTACCACAGCCTCATGCCGCCCTGAGTGTGGCCGCGGGTGGACGGGGTGGGTTTCCCCTCCACCCGCATTAGTTGGCCAGCTGCGAGGGGGCGGCGTCCGCGTGTGCCGGACGTCGCCTAAAGAGAGGAACATCTACATTGAGACGGAGCCCGCACCAGGAGCGGGCTGGCGCCAGGAGGGGTCCGGATGTCTTAACAACAGCTGTTCCCGGATCCCTCCTGTTACAGGCGCAGAGTGGCACACCGTGTGGTTTTAGTCGGTCCGAGTCCGACACACCACCCCGCCGCAAACCCCGGAGGGGTGACGGTCCGAGGGGATTTCCACACGTTAAAAAAAAAAAAAAAAAAAAAAAAAGGGTTTGTGCCAAGTTTTCCTTCTCTCTGCAGTGCTGTTGCTCTGCGTAGTTTTCTCCCTTAGTCGTCTCTTACGACACCCACGGCATGAATAGGGGTGGTGACACTCTGTATTCTTAATCCGACACCACACGGACACGGACGATTGTTTTAACCCTTAAATTCATACAAATTGAGACTTCTTCTTTTCTTCTGTGGTAGTGACAGTTAATTTATAATCCCTATTAATCATTAGCTTTGAGGCAAAGTTAATTTACTCTACCATCATAAACCTATAGTAACTAAGTTTCGGTTACTCTACAAGCGCTATATTATCTTCGACATACTTCTGTATAATTTGTGAAACTAACATATTTTTACATCTGTTTAATTCTCTCTCTCTCCCAATACATTTCCTAGATGTAATCTAAAATACACCGGGAAGTGCAGTAAAGTGATTTTATATGTTACTCGTAAGCAATAAATATGTATAATAGTAGTTGTTTTTAGACCAATAAACAAATTTTAGCCGCGACGTCATCAAGTGTGAGTTTCAGTGGGGCCGTTATGGATTAACGCGCTACATTGCCGCCGAAAATATTCCTCTTGCGTCACATCACTGACTATTGCCTTTAAACATGCATGCGTGCGTGTTTCGCGGAAACCGTTTATGGATTTAGTTTGAAAATTGACATTATAGTCAATTATCTACTTATAAGATTTTTTAAATTATCGTAAAATGAGCCGTTGAAATGATTTATATTGTTAAAATGAGTACCTACTACTATATGTCAAACTACACAAAACTAAGCCTCCTTTTTAAGGAGAGGCCTATGTCCAACAGTGGTCTAATAAAGACTGTTGATGATGATGATGATGATGATGATGAGTACTCATCATTATAACTTGTTTTTGTTTCTTTTTTAAGAAAACTCCCGCACTAGGAATATATCCTGTGTCGAGGGGACTTTACAAACATACACAAAACGGACAAAAAGAACACCCAGACTCAGAACGACAATTTGTTGATCATACAAAGTATCGTCCTATGTGGGGATCGAACCCATAACACTCGGCGTAGTAGGAAGCGTCGTGGCGACCGCTTACATCACTACGCCATCCATGTATGTATACAGAACATAAATGGGTTACTTATTTTCATACATGGTTATGACAATAAGTAAAATCCTTATTTATTAGGATTAAAAAGAAAAGATATGACATCAAATGAAGTTCCAAATCTCTTTAGGAGTATGTCTGTGACAGGCAATAATATCTTAGTGTTTAATTTAGGTTTGCTTTTTTGTTTAAAAGAATCAGAAGCTATCTCATCTAATCTTACTTTAGGGAGAGGAGGAGTCTCTGCAAATACCACATAATTTTTTATCCACAAAAACTGGGTTAAATTCAGTAAAACATGTACCTCCACGAAAATATGGCCTCTTATACGATAATATTTACTATCCTACTTTTAAAGCAATCCTCAATACTAGTCTGAATTAGTGTTAAATAAAAATACAAAGCAATTTTTTTTGGCTGGAATAACTGACCACATAATATGTTGAGCTACATTCTTGTTTCAAATCTTTTTACACATCACTGTTAACTTGTGGGTAGTTAGAAGAACCAATGATAAATTAACAGTATTATTTCATAATACATACCCCTTAACACATTTTAGTGTGAATTCTGTTTTTTATATTTAAATGATTCAATAAATTTTATAACACAATTATTTTTTTCTTATGGGTTAGTGGTAAGTTTTCCTGACTGCTCAGCCAGGGATTGCAAGTTTGATGCCCATCCAGGACAAAAAAATGCATGATTTTTCTGTGTCTTGTTATTAATATGTACCTAATTATTTTTATCAATGGTCTTATTATATTATATTGTTAATAAGGCTAGAGATTGTTTGATATACTTATATATTGTAGTATAGATATTGAGAACATGTTATCATACTCTTTTTTTAGAATAAGCAAAGTGAGCATTTGCAATTGATGTGTGCCTATAGATAAATAAAACATTAAACTGTTTGGTTGTGTTTTATTTATGACAACACTTCAATGTGTTTACTTAATTATTGAAGCCTCAAAAGGTACTCAACATTACACAAGTTGTACATTATGTGTATATGGTATGGGAGGGGTATCACACCTCATCACTATGTCTTTAACATAAATTATATTCTGCTATAGTTCAATATTTAGAGCAAATTGTTTTCTTTTTATTTTGGGAACTTTAAAGTCATGCAATTTAAACATGGTGCTATACTAGATACCAAATACTAAAAATTCAAATTTGGTATTAGAGCAGCTTATATTGTCATTACTTTTTTATATTAACGAGATTTATTAGTTTGTATAAAATGGCATCAAAGTTTTACATATACATATGGGTCATTATAAGTTAAGAGGTACTTTCCATGGCCAAGACAAAAAATAGATTTTTTTTATACTTACTTCCTAATTAACATATTTATTACTTAAAACTAAATGCTTTCTTCATGCTCACTTAAATTTATTACAGAAATGTACGTAGTTTAGTCACAATAAGTTCTAATGTAAGAAAAAAGTCTCTCCCCTGGTCTGTCCCCAAACCGACTTTATTTGTAAACCAGCTGTTATGAATACATTAAAATTCAGTAATTACCTTATCATCGTTAATTTTATACAGAACAATAACTTAGTCACAGTGTCTTATAAGTAAAATTATATACATTCCAATTTTTCATCAATAATATCAACGCCGAAATTTGTCCTCCGTGTTTCGTGTCTCGTCCCCTGGCTTTTTGTTTTCGTTTAAAAATCAGTTTTGTTTTGCGAGTTTGTGGAAGTTGTGACCTTGAGTGCATAAAATGTAACGTGAAGCTAGCAGCAAGCGGTGCATAAGCCGACCGTGCAGCCATTTTAACGGCCATTTCAGTCACGCCGCTCGCTGGGTGTAGAAGTGTTGAGTGAATGCAGTCTTTCCTCTGGTAAGTTTTATTTAGCAATTATTTGTTAAAATACTAATATAGACTTAAATATTCACTATGAATAGTGCATACATTGTTACGTTTCATTGTGAATTGCGTACGAGAAACACTTTTACGGCTATTTTAGACATCAATCGAAAATGTATCTCCCCTGGCGTATTTCCCCTGGCTCTTTTGATAGCAGGGGAGATACTTAATGTCCAGGGGAGATACATTTGTATGCGTTTTCATGAATACTTCTACATTTTTCTCTGAACCTTTACTTGGCATTATGTATAACTTAGCTTTACAATTTAATATGACCTTTTTACAGAAAAAATGCCACCTAGAAAAAAAATGACGCGCGAAGAACGGCTCGAAAAAAAAAGGATAGCAGAACGATTAAGATACCAAAGAATTAAAAATGACAAAGATAAGTACGCTCAACAAAAAATCAAGGAAAGGGAAAAATATGAAAAGAAGAAAGAAAAAGGAGTTATTAAGACAGTTCAGCAAATGACTCCCAGAGAGCAGCGGAAGGTTAGAAAAGTATGGAGAGAAAAAGCAAAAATTCGTAGACGTCGTTTAGCACTCCAAGATATAAGCAATGCGCCTGAAACACCACCATGTTCGGATAGTGAATACCCACCGCCCCCTCAAAATATAAACAGGCGAGCGCAGGCAGCACAGCAAAAGTCAATTCGAGCAAGAAAAGCAAGAAACCTGATAATAAGAAAACAAGAGGCTGAAATATCTCAACTTAAGTCTGCAGTCCAACGCTACAAGAAACAAATACAACGGATCAAAAAACCACCAATCAGCACACCCAACACCAAAGTTAATTCACTTATAACAGCAGGCGACAAAGAAACTATAAAGAAGAAACTGCTTTTCAGTGAAGTTATTACTCAGCAACTTAATGAACATTTTTCAAATCTCAACACTGTCCAAGAAAAAAGAGTTTTCAGGAGAGTGTTAAGCGGGAAAATAGTCAAAAAATACAATGTTTTACCGAAAGAAATGAAAATAAAACCTTTGAGTAAAATAGGCAAGAAATTAAGACTAATGGACACAAAGCGCAGCTCAAGAAAAAACTGTGAAAATTTGAAAACGTGCATAGTCAAATTTATGGAAGATGATTCGAGCAGTAGACTTTGTGCAGGAAAAAAAGACTTTATAACGAAGAAGGGCGAGCGTAAGCAAAAGCGAGTTATGCTAGATACGTTACTCAACTTGCACAAACGTTTTGTGGAAAAGACACACATTAAAATATCGTACCCAATGTTCTGCAAACTCCGACCATTTTGGGTCGTCCAACCACGCTGTGACGGTCGTAACACTTGCATGTGTGTTATACACAGCAATATAGATTTAATGCTGAAATCACTATACAACGCTAAGATAATATCTGTGTCGAATTACGTGGACCTTCTAAACCAAGTTTGCTGCAACAGATTCAACGAAAAATGTTTATCACGCGAGTGCAAGACGTGTTTAAACAAAGGTCTACATTATAAAGAATTCGATAACTCCATTCCTCTATTTTACAGCAAGTGGCAAAGTGTACGCCAAGATATTGTGGATTTAAAAACTCAAAAACCACGAACTGTAACGAAATGCGTTAAAAGCTCACTACAGATTCTACCAAGGGACTTGATTTTGGATTTGGAATCAAATATAGAAAAGTTTTTGAATCACGAACTAAACATAGTGCACCAACATCAAACAATAAAATCAAAAAAAGAGTCCCTTACTGAGTCAGAAGCAATTATACACGTAGATTTTAGTGAAAATTACCTAACAAAATACGCTGAAGAAGTACAATCCTTTCATTTCGGAGGATCGAGACAGCAAATAAGTATGCACACTGTTATAGTCTATACTAAAGATGTCGTCCAAGAATTAAAAAGCCAATGCTACTGCACTTTGTCACAAAATTTATTGCACTCACCTCCTGCAATTTGGGCGCATTTACAGCCCATACTTGACTGTCTGCCGGCTACTGTTACGAGTTTGCATTTCTTGAGCGATGGGCCAGTCACCCAATATCGTAATAAAATGATGTTCAAGGTTTTGGCAACAATGCTAGAAGATTTCTACCCTAAACTTCAAAATTTCACATGGAATTATCATGAAGCAGGTCACGGTAAGGGTAAGCTCCTGATGGAGTGGGTGCTACTTGCAAGAGAACTGCAGATAGATTAGTTGCGAGTGGCACCGATATTTCATCAATAGATGACTTAGCTAAAGCTCTTGAGAAAACCTGCCCGAATATTAAAATTTTCACCGTAGATGATGCAGACATATCTGAAAAAGCAGCAAAATTAGGTTCTACTGAAGGTATAAAGACTTTTTCAGGCACACTAAAGGTTCACCAAGTTACCGGTTGTGTACGTATACCTAATTGCCTGAAATTGAAAAGTTTGAGCTGCTTCTGTGACTCAGAGCTATGTCGTCATTTTCAATTGGGTACTTTGGATTATCCACAAACACATCGTAAATTTCCTCTACGTGTTGATGATATATACGAAGCTAGCAATTCAGAAGATAAACCACTAATCAATTTCACATCTCAAGAACACAGGAAGAAGCCTCAGAAAACACTACAGCATTCTCTACCTACCAGTATTAAAACCAAAATTCACAAAGATGATTCAAAACCCTCAACATCTGGAAAGAAAACATTCTGCAACGGGGACTTTGTGCTGGTTAAACTTCAAGATAAAAAAACAGAATATCGTTATGTTGCAATGTGCACAGGTGTTGAAGAAGATGATGAACTTGAAGTTATATTTTGTAAAATCTGTGATGATACTGGAAAAAAGTTCAGAATTAATGATGACGATATTTCTTTCATCGCCTGGGATCAGGTTTTAAAAAAACTACCCTCCCCTAACTTAAAAATGAGAGGGCAGCGTATTTTTTATACATTTAATGAATCTATTGGTGTCTTTGAACGCGGGTTTTAGAAATGTTTTTTTTTTATTTACCTTTTAATTAAAATGTTGTTAGAGTTTAATTACAAGAAAAATTTAATACTGTTACTCAGAGATGTTTTTGTTTCTTTTTATTTCATTATTGACTATTGATAGTAAAGTTATAGATATTTTTGTTTTGATGGATAGGAAAAGTAAGAACCTTTTTATGTTTTGTACCTAGCGCTTAAGAAACATTTAATTTTATAAACAAAGACTGCTAAGAAATGATAAGACTGATTATAAATAATTCATAATAAAAATAAATAAATAAAGTTGATTCTTAAAAAAAAAGCCCTGTTTTTAATATGTCTATCTCTCTTCCCTGTCCATAAAGTATCCTCCCCTGTGCATTTTGTCTCTACCCTGTACTGAGTATTTACCCTGGTCACTTATAAAACGAGATAAAACCAACAAATTGACTGGCCACTTTGTAAACGTTTTCAACTTAAAAGTTTCCATAAAAAAGATGTATACTTAAGTAAAAATATTTAAAAAAATGCCATGCCGTCACTTCATACAACATATTACCTCTTAACATATAATGACCCATATATTTACACATACTTATTTCATTAAATTTAATGAGACTAGTACATGGCAAAATCATAATTATATATTAAAAATATATAAAGTTACGTTAGAAATAACTAGGCGAGATGTATCTAATTAATCAATTAGATTTTTACGAAGTCTTTTCAAATGCTAATCATAATTAAAATAGTATATATAAAATTACAATTATTGTTAAACAAGTACGCCTTCTTTAAACTATTTACCAGCACAACTCGAATTTTTTACATTGAAATGCATTTGATAAAGAAATGTACGAGAGCATCTGTGAATTAGTTACTACTTTCCGAGTATTAAAAATAACTGTTACTGACAGAAACACACACAGATATGCGTACTTACGTTTCCCACATAGACTTCTGCGTACATGTCACTCCCAGTTTTGCTGACAAGTTGATTATCAGAATTTATATAAAAAATTAAAAACACTACACAAAAATAAAAGTGCAATTAGCGACATGTAGTACAAATGTGACAGACAGTGACAGTTGCTTATGACCACAGGCTATATGGCAGTTGACAGAGTCAAAAAGAACTACTCTTGAGATAAATTTATTATAGATGTAGGCAAATTTTCAAACATAAAATGAGAAGAAAACGAAATTCACATTTTAAATCATATAATAAATTTACACACAATTTAACATTATAAAATATTTATTTTCTATTGAAAAATATTGTGTTTTTGAGTAAAAGTGTATAAACGGCTGGCTTTAAACTGAACCACAGATTTTGAGATTACTATAATGTAGAAAGTCACATAGAAAACTAATATACGAATAATTGAGAGTCTGTGACCTGTGTCATTTCTTAATAACATTTGATTGATCACAGATTAAATTGAGCTAAAATTGAGTGATTTGATTGACATGAGGCCCATAAGGGTAAATATTAAATAATAGTAAGAAACAAATTGTTTTAATTTCAATTTTAGGGCCCTAAAAAAAGACCATTTGATGAGTACTATACCAGTTTACTTTTCTGTTGTAATTACAAATAATAATATCTAGATGACTGCCTAATAATAAGTGTGCTAGTGCGATTTTAATACACTAAACATGGAAGCTGACTCCACAACCTATGATATCACTACAAAACAGGAACTAGCTGAGCCATGTTTACCATTTAATATATGTCCAGGGTATGATTACTTCTTATTAAATGAAAATTATAAGTGATGATTTCATTGCATTTGAAACATTACAGACAGTACACATTATGAATCAATATTGTCAAATTTTAGCAACTTTCAGCTGTATAAAGATTTTATAAGCAACAAAAGTGACCAAAGACTAGAATACAAACTAGTAGAAAGACTTCAAGAATTTGGATTGTTACCGAGCAGTATAAATTGCCCAAGCAATAATGTTGATTGTAAAGTTACTTGTAAACCTGCTAGAGTCATAGACAGGTAAGTTACATATGAGTATTTTAATTGTTTTTTTGTAATTTTAAAATAGAAGATTTAGATTGTTACAAAGCATTTTAATCCATAAGCAATCTAAACGGGCCAGTAAGACTAGCGTGTGAGTGAGTGGCTAGTACTCCTCTCTGCTAAGCAGGAGATTGTGGGTTTGATTATCACCCAGTACAAATAATTATATGAAAAGCACAGTCATTTGTTTTGGGTGTAATTTGTCTAAAATATTCTTTATCTTTTTCTTTTTTAAAAAGACAACTGCCGTATTAGTAATATATATTGTGTCGTGGGAACTTTACAAACATACATGAAACGGACACTAAGAACACCCAGACTCAGAACAACATCAACAATTTGTGGATTTCACAAGAAGTCGTCCCATGTGGTTATCAGACCCATAACACTCAGCATAGTAGTGAGCGGCGTGGTGACCGCTTAAACCACTACTCCATCCTTGCAGTCAACAAATATGTATGAATTGAGAAATATGTAATTCAGCACAGGGGATCATGTACTATGATGAACCTCAAGATGAAGGTTTGCATAAACAAAGACAAAAATTAAGATATTAGTATCAATCATAAGCTATATTGTTTTCTTAATAATGGTACTAAACAGTTTAGACTATTTTCAGAGCCAAAGCTCAGTTAAATACCTTATTTTAATAAATGTACTCCTAATTCAATTACCTTTTATGGTTTTTTCCAGAGTGCAGTGGGTATGTGAGGGGTGTGGTAAGAAGCAACCTATCAGAACTGGCTCTTTTTTCTTTAGACTGCAATGTTCTTTATTACAAGCAATGCAGATTATCTTAGCATGGTGTGAAGATGCTGATATAGAGGTTGCTGCTGAGCATTTTGGTAACTATCTGTTTTTTTATACTGAGTACCTTAGAAATTACGTTAGTTCATCCTAATTCCTAACTATTCATGGTCTAAAAGCCAACTGGCTGTTGAAAATTATTTAAGTAATCATAATGTATGTATTTTTAAGAATTAAGTGTGTATTTTAAGAAAACTTTAAAATTATGTTATAGGCATAGATCTGTGTAGGTTAAGTAACCATATCATAGTAGTTTGATTTCATTTATTTAAAACTATAACTTTATGCACTTTTGTACATCGGTAGACTTCATGCCCAGGGCATTCTTTTCCAGTCAACCTTTGGGCACTGTAGAAATCGTGAGTGGTAGGCGCACATAAGTGTATATAGTGTGTGTTTGTTTGTGTATAAAATTACATGTGTTGTGTAGTGTATATTTTAGTGATTAGTATTATAACCTATATGCGCCTACAACTCACAATTTCTACACTACCTAAAGGTTGACTGGAAGAGAATGTCTTGGGAATTAAGTCAGCCAATGCACAAAAGTGATAAATAAAGAAATAAGTTATATTCCTAATCAACTTTATGAGTTAGGGTAACAATCAAAATTACTTCATTAGATAAAAGAGGATTCAGACAGTAGTTTAGTTGATGATGATGTTTCCTTTGTGACGAAATTTAAAGAAGAGAAGCAGCAATTTTTAAGTAGATTATGGTAATTACTAGTAATTAGAGTCAACCTATTGTCCAGCAGTGGACTATTAAAGGCTGTTGATGATGATGATAGTCAACCTGGAAATCAGTTTACTTGCGTCCAATTTCATACTTATTAATGTGACTGTTGTTTTACATGCTACCATTTCAGTTTTGTGGTAAGTTGTGTTGATTGTGATTTCAAATTATTATTACGGGCACTCTAAATTATGCTCATGCTATCTGTCATACTTTGGCTATCACACTTTCTTTTTTTTCCTGTGCGGAAATCCCCTCGGATACCACCCACCGGTTATTATGTCAGACACGAACCTACCGCACGCCGTCACGGGTACCAGTTGCCAGGGAACCAGGTGTACCCTAGGAAGGAAATCCCTGATACCCCATCCTCGGGCCATCTACGGCGTGTAAATGACCCCCTCCTGTATAACACTAGTAATCCAGCGGCTTGCTTTGCTAAAACAAGATTTTTTTCCGTGAAATTTAGAAGGTGTCCCCTAAGTTTTGTCTCAACAAACCAAGTTTTGTCACAGAAGTGTAAAACCTAACGGGAATCAAAGTTTTGTGCCTCACAACTGTAATAATTGTTAATATTTTAATCACCATTTCTTAGATTACTGTTGGTATGTTACGATATCATAATATTTTTTAATAACTGAAATCAGTTGTAAGAGATACTTTAAAGAAAGTTAATTAATTCTGTAACTATTAATTTTCAGGATTAAAGCTGAAAGTGGCCACATTAATTTACGACAGACTTGACGAGCTGGCTATAAAGGAGCAATCGAAACAAAAGCTTGGGGGAGAAAACAGTGTTGTGTTGGTTGAGATGTATCCTGATTGTGTTAATCGACAGTCACCTGACACCACTGATCAGCCACATGCACATAGGATCCTGATGTTAGCTGATACTAATGTAAATTTACAGACTATTCTTATCTATAATTCATCAATATAGGTATATTGTAAAAGCACAAGTACTTATAGGGTACTCCATCCACATAAGCACCTGCACCACCTCTATCACAAACAATTTCTACTATATCTATAAAAACAGCATTCAACAATTTAAGTAAATATGTATTCAATTAAACCTACTATGCATGCAACTGTGTTGACCTATTCGTTCATTGATTTCATAACAGACAGAGGAAAGAAGGTAACATAATTATTCAAAAACGGGTGGAGGCAGATACTGGAACAAATTACATTTAAATGTCATTTAATTAATATAAACTTAAAACGAAAAAGTAACGAACGCTTTTCCCGTTAGTTTTGAGCCTTAGTCATTAAGTATAATGTACTTCGGGTTCGTCCAGCGTGGACTTTTGATGGACATACATGTTAGTATATATAGAATGCAACAACAAAAGGACAACATGACGCGTGCATCACGTTTTTCCTATAGTCGCTCGTAGCGTCGCATATGTATACCAAATAGTTTTCATCTGGTTTGTTGGTCTGGCCTATTGGTCTAGTTGTTAGTGTCCCTGACTACTAAGCCGGCGGCCGTGGGTTCGATTCCCACCCAGAACAAATAATTGTGTGATGAGCACAATGATTTGTTCTGTGTCTGGGTGTAATTTATCTATGTATGTATTTAGAAATATAAAAGTATGTTATGTATGCCTAGTTTGGAATCAGACGGCCGTGTGTGAGATTTGTGGACTTATTACTATCTAAGCGGCGCGTACGCATATCTCGTCCTCTACCTACAAACACTAGTGTGAAAGCAGCCTAAAGCATGACTTCAAGTGTATTCAATACATTAGTTGTCATAGTACAAAGTAAATGTTCTTTATTACCTTTTTAATTTACAGCATGTTCCAACAGCTTACTGGTTGCATGTTATAAAAGAAGAAAACAAAAAGATAACCGCTGAAGACCCTGACAATCAGGTATATAAATAACTGACTCAGCATTACAGTTGCTAAACTTATTTATCATCTTAGAGGAGATAATTATTCCATAAATTTTTCAGTCTTTAAAATTGGAAATAGAAGAGGTTGTCCGGGATGTTGTGTTACCAAACTCGCTCCTGGTCACTGGAACCAATGTGCCTCTGATAGATGGAGCTTCATCTTTACAGCAACTATGTCAACACTGTGATGCCGACATGCAACACTTTCGTAAGTTATATAAATTATTGTTAAACTTTATCTGGGTGTACTTTATCTATAATATGTATGTATTTAGAAATATGTATGTTTATCAGCAGTCTGGTTACCATAGTACAGGCTCTGCCTAGTTTGGGATCAGACAGCCGTGTGTGAGATGTGTGAAAATATTATTGTTATTATGTTTATTTTATTAAATAAACATGTGAATTCGATTTTTAAATATATTTATGTAAATAAAACAAAATACATTTAAAAATGTAAAAAATTGTGTCCTATCGGTTTCGGGTACAGGGACCAAGATACCGATGGTTACGACACCAGAGACAGACACTTCATAATACTATTATCTATACTCATTATTATTATTATTTTATTAAATATCACTAAGTAGGTATACTGTTACTAAGCTAATGAAAATATTATATATATCTTATTATCTCTATAAAGTTCCTCTGCAGTTACAAATCTGTTATTTGGATGCAATTACTATTTTCACAGGAGTTACAGTTTGTTGCATTTTTAATACCGTATTATAATATAATACCGAAACACGTGTATAATTTGACCTATTTTAAACATAAGTGCAAATCCGAGCATTATAGTTAATATTAAATTTTAAAGTCATATATTTCAAGAACACCACTTCCTACTCTTGTCTTTTCATCATAGTAACTTTATCTTTCATATTGGGCCCCGTTGAGGGTAAAAAATTAAAATATTTATAACAGATTTAAAATACCCTTCAAAATTATCTTCAGATTTTCAGCTAGTATAAGAGGAACATCAAGCTGAACCGTCTGTATAAAATCTAACACGCTTGGGCATTGAGTTAAAACAACACTAGAGAAGCAAACCTCATTATCACACGTCGAAAAAAGTGTAACCACTTTTGAACTTTGACGACGTAGCTTTGATACCACGAAACATTTGAAAGTAAACATATTTATGTCTCATTTACACGCGAGACAAGAACAATACCATCGCTCGGATTAGACAAAGACAAAGACATAACTTTACGATGGTGGGCCAGTGTTGACTACCGTATGAAATTTTACCCATAACAACCAAGAAACAATTTTTTTTTAAAACAATTTTGTAATAAAATAAATTAATTTAAATATTTTAAATAATATATTTCGAATTGAATGGAATAGGTATAAATAATAAAATAACTAGAAATATTTGGTTAAAAGGGTTTATATTCAGTGTAAAATCAAACTCCGCTATGAAGCATCAGTTTTGTATACAATTGTCTTTTAGACTATTTTTTATAAGTTTGTGTGAATATTTTACTTTCATGATACAATCTTATTTTTACCTATGTATAAATAATGGCATTTCATAGTAAAAGTGAATCAACTTGTACTGATAATAAATAATCCCCAGGGTGTATTGCAAATTCTTTTAATATTTTAAAATACAAATAAAAAAAAAAAAAAATTTATTTATATTAATTTACTTTTTTATTTTATATATATATATATATATATATATATATAATATATATATATATATATATATATATATATATATATATATATATATATATATATATATATATATATATATATATGTGATAATTAATTAAGAAAAATGAATGAATTAATTAATTAATTCTTATACAAAAGTCTCCAGCACTGCGAGCTTGGCAGAAGGTGAACGTTCAACGGGTCCCTAAAAAAAGTGATCGATTCAGCCCTAACAACTACCGTTCTTCCTATATTTTATTATTATTGACAAAATGTTTAAAAACAGTATAAAGCATATTATTTCATAAATTATAAATTCTCCCACTAATGTGGGAAAACAAAAATGATTTTTTAATGGTAACACTGATTCTAAATTACAATTATCAATGTTTTATTTCAATTATAGCCTTATTTACGATATTATCAATACAAAAACCATAAACTTACACGTGATAAGTAATTCCGCATGATTTATTATGGTTTTGTGACCTTGAATCGCATTCTTTCACTACGCATTTACCCATTTTGGCGATTGTTACTGTCATGTGTCGCTATGTTCAACTCGGTTGACGCCACATTGAACACTGAATTGACGTTTGCTACGCATATGCCTGTGGACAGATGTGCAGTAGCAACGATTTTAGGCGGTAATTACTCATCTATGTAAGTATTATATCAATGCGCTTGGGTATTTCGAAATTACGATTTTTCGAATTTGCAGTTTGCATTTTCGATAATTCGCTAGATAATTCGTAGAAGTTTTTCCTACCGCTGAAAGTGGAAACATTATATAAAACGTTGGCTCATTCTATTACCTAATCCTACAAATGCAATAGATCCCCATGACGCTCGAGTAAATCTAAATTTATCATCAAGGGCTCCTCCGCGACAGAGGATATACTCATTCTTAGTGCGGGAGTTGCCTTTCCCTTAACTTAGCGTGTCTGTGTTTTAGTTGGACAGTATTAAAGGTATAAACGTAATGCTCGCAGTGAGTACCCGCATCTGGCGCCAGGCGGTGTCGCTGTGCGGCGCGAGCGGGTCGGCGCGCTGCCCGCAGCAGTACCTGCGGGGCGCGCTGTTCCGCCTGCGCCGCGCGCCCCCCCTCTACCGCCGCGTGCTGCTCGCGCTGGCCGCGCACCACGCCCGCCGCGCACCCACCGACCACACTTGACGCACGCGCGCTCAGATACTCACCGGTCACCCTGCTTATCATTATGTTATTGTTACTTAGATAAATAGCTGTTTGAAGAACACACGTTGCCTAAAAATTTATGACTGTTTATATTTTTGTCATCGTAGCTGCCGAACAAATGGATTTGGTGGTATCGTTCAGTGGGGCGAGTCAGTGTGTGCTCTAGTAAACTCATTTCTGATAATTTGTGCCGGTTTATTTCAAGTACGCATACATGACGAACTATGAAAATGTCAAATATATATTTATATTTGTGTTTATGTTAATCTAATTGTCTTTAAAATTTGAAACACGTACAAATCTAAATAACTAAGATGATAATAAATAACTACAATAAATTATTAATACCATTCACTCACATTCGTAAACAGGATTGGGAGATATTGGCAATACTTCGTCGACCCTACTTTATTTGCAATTTGTGTTGACAACTTTATTCTCATTCTCATTGGTTAACCACACGGAGGCGTTAAATGTAACTTATGTGCGTACCTACTCTTAAGTTAATGACAGCCATAGCCCGTCGCAAGGACAACGAGAAATTACAGAAAAGGGGAGAGATATACCTACATTCACGAATATGTGTTATGTATGAGTTACCTGAAATCAACTTAATTTTTGATTTTCAACGGGATGAGGAGGAGGTAAATGTGGGAAATCCCTATGTATTGTACCCACGCAGTAAAATATTAATAGATTTAAGAATTATTGAACTTTGTGCCTTTAAAATATATGTCTTCCCAAGTGCCTTATTGTTGTTCAAATGTTGATTTTTGTTCAGTCACTGATTCGATTACTGATTAGTGAAGTGAAGCATAATTGAGTAATTTGTACATGATTTTGAAGTTGATATTTGGTTTGTGATATTATTTTCACTGCGATGTGCGGTTAACTTCTAACCCACAAGGTTACCAACTTTATGAGATGTTATTAGAAACCTGATTTAATTTAGAAAAATAACTTGGCGTAACCAATAACCAGGCAAATTTGGTCTGTTCTACTTTTAAATTTGCGAAAACTGTGTAGCAACCAAAAATAGACCCTGGAAACTTCACTTAAAAATAGCGAATTGTGACTTTAATTGAAAAAGCTAAAAAGGGAATTTCTCTAAAAATGTTGGTTTGGAGGTATTGGCACTTTACTGTCAAATTGCTTTGTGAATTTATCTGAGAATATTAAGTTAAATGTTAAGTCGGAATAATTATCACTAAGGGATATTATGATAGTAATAATTATTATCCTATAAAATATATAATTAAGTTGTTGTAATGTGACAATCTAACTCCAAATTTTTCGATTGTGAGTTCAGTGCCTTAGCAATCCCAATATTGCTGACATGTTTAATTTGTCATTATGTTAGTTATAAAAATTGTTGTAAAATTAATGTTTTGTGCATTGTAATGTAGCTACGTTATTGTGTAGTAAAAATACTATTAAAATAAATTCAAGTTCGTGCAACGGCTATAAAGTAAGTAATTAATCTATTATTGATATGTTGCTGGATATTCATAGTTACGTAGATACTCTGCGACATAAAAATATTTAAATATTAATATACCTCACACATCTCAGACACTGCTCTCTGATCACAAACTAGGCAGAGCCTGTACTATGGTAACCAGACTGCTGATAAACATACTTATATATTTTTAAATAAATACATATTATAGATAAATTACACCCAGACACAGAACAAATGACCGTGCTCATCACACAATATTTGTCCTGGGTGGGAATCGAACCCACGACCTCCGGTTTAGCAGTCAGGGTCACTAGACCAACAGGCCCGTCAAAACAAGGTATCTTATTGATTTTAATGTTAGGTTAGGTTTACACTGGCTGTTTTCCGCAACTCTACTCGTCAAAGCGCATATTTTGCGTTAAATGTGTTGCTTTAATTGTAATTTAAATAAAACATTCTAGCTTTTAATTAATTTTAGACATTAAATAAAATTTAATATTACTGCTAGGCAATTTAAATTACTACAAATTGTCGAGCAGTTCTTGAATGTTATTGTAGACCAAAAGATTGAGTTGACATAGTTAATTAAATCGTTAAAATTTAGGAAGGTGGTATCCGACTTGATACGCGTAAATTAAAAGGTATCTTAAATCTTTTTCTGTATTCCTGACATGTGTGCAAAACTTCACGATGAGCAGTTATGGCGTTAAAGGGTAACAAACAAACATTTCCCCACAAATATTATAAATGCGAAAGTAAATCTGTCTGTCTGTGAAACAGTAAATCGATTTAAATGAAATTTTGGCATGGAGATGTTGATTTTTGAGGAAGTACGTAGACTATAACTGATTTACACGCGGGCGGAGCCACGGACAAAAGTTAGTGAATAATAAACTCACTTTCTTATTTATCATTAGTTACCATTTTCTGCACACAAATTTATTTACCCCAAGATAAAACTCCTCATGATATCACAGTGTTGATAATGAAAGGACATGCTTTTAAACAATATGATCACAATGTTATTGAACTGTCTCTACTCATTGGTTGTAAATTAATACATATGTATTTTTGATAATATATATGCGCGTGATGACTGCCTCGGTGGCGCAGTGGTAGCGTATGCGACTGCTGTGCTAAGGTCTCGGGTTTGATGCCCGGTTCGGACCAAATGTTTGTATGATCTGCTAATCTTTGTTTGCGTTTGCGTCTGCTAATCTGTGTTTTCTATGTATGTGTTTCTATGTATTCTATTTCTGTTTTCTATGTATGTATTTACAAAAAAAAAGAATAAGGATTCTATCAGTCAATCTAGCTTTCATAGTACTAGCTCTGCTTAGTTTCAACTAGATGGCGTTGTGTGTAAGATGTCCGAAATATTATCATTATATTTTAATTATAATCAAATACTCCAAAACGTAACAGCACTCATGTTATTTTTGTTTTTGTATTGTATATAATTTTATGTACAAAAATGTTCTCTTTAACAGCATTGATATTAATTAATTATAGCAGATTATAGATATTATTGGTAACAGAATAGTGAAATAAAGTGGTGATCATATTTTTGTTTTATTTTATTGTTAAATTAACATTTATTGCTGAGGAATTAGCCAGTCATCTATAGGTGTGTGGTCTCTCGCTCTTCTAGAGAGGGCCAGGGACTGTGTGGCGAACTACAGTTTTAAACTTCGGCGTGGAGTTGACATGATAATTGCGGGTTTATTTAACATAACAAAACAATTTAAGCAGGTATTTTTTATTTTATCTTCTGTATGTGCTACGTCGTATCATAGGCACTCCAACAAACGACTGCGCAAATTTTACAAAACTTGCTTACACCTGTTGCTAAGAGTTGTGACAAGAAAAAAATAGTCAACCTAACGTTTGCATATTCTATGGGCTTCATACTTTCGATTGGTGCGAATTTGTCTAATACGCAACCCAGTTAAATGTTTAAAAAACACAATATTTTAATTGTTAATTAATTATATTCTGAACTTTTTTAGACAATCCATTTGCAGTATATTTATTGACATATTTAATTGAATATAAAATACTTTTCATCCATTAACCAGCTCGTTGAAGGTCATTATAAAGCGGGATCTTAGACTAACAGGACTCCTCGTGAATTTTCTGTTTTAATTGAGATGTTGTCGTGGGTTTATTGGAACCGGGCGCCTCCGTACTAATAAAAAATCGCCTTTGCTTGAAATAAATTTCTTTAAACACATTTCTCTGACTACGGCGGTAAAGTTACATCTTGTATATCACTTTATCTTGTGGCCCTTCTTCAAATTCATGTAGCTGCGGTAATTAAAACTCACAGTACACTTATGTATTCCGCTGAATTCAGTTACGTTATTTTTTTGATTAATCTGAAATAGTAAAAAGTACAGGTAGGTAAATAATAATAACCAAATACAACGCCTGTAGCTCAGGCTTTCTAAATACATATCAGTACATATTATTAATAGGTACAGTATATCCTTTTAGACCCAGACTGAAGAAATGATATTAGGTACTCATTACTAGACATGGAAATTATTGATACTTTCAAATCGCTGTGTCTAAATCCAATGATGAAATGATTGGATTTAGACAGCGATTTCACACGTGATTGTGATCTCGTCATAGCCAAAGATAAATGCCATTAAAGTCAGTAAAAACTTTTTTATCAAAGATCACGATATTTTTTATAGATTTAGACCTTTCGCGAGTCTCACTAGCATAATAATAAGTCGCAGTGGATTTATAAATCATTTGATTTATCACCTGTGATTGTGATTTTTTACTATCCCTACTCATCACACAATTACTTGCCCTGGATGGGATTCGAACCCTCTGGCTTAGCAGTGAAGATTTAATAGGCCTGTCATTATGATGTTAGCTTGTGATATATCAGCAAAGAAATCCTCACTCATTATTAAGTACAACATTATCTGTACCATACCCATACTGCCAGTTTGGGTGACTGAAGTTGCTTTTGATGTTTAATGAGAGGCTTTCCTAGCTTGCATTGTAGGAATCGTTATTGTAACGTGACTTTAATAGAATGAACAGTAGGAGCAACTACATGCGAGTTATCCCACAAGCTTTGGCTCTAGGGTTTGTGGAGGCCGAAAAAGCTAAGTTATTCTTTCAGAAATTACAAAAAGCGTTGCAACATGGCAAGCACAGTATAACGCTGATTAGTAAGACCCGTTATGCAGAATAGGCTCGAGAAGCCACTTGGGACCCAGTCATACCAGCTGACGCAGGTGATCCCCGAAAAAGGATGCTTCGGAGATTACCTGTAGCTAATCCCCTAGGAGCCAACGCCTTAGTGCCACCACTGCGATGGCCATAGATACGTCGCTCCACGGGCTGGCAGAATTCCCGGCGTCGGTGAAGAGCAGGTTGAACTCGTACCGGTCATCGAAGTAGGAGTGCTCTTGATCTTGATCTTGGTACCATGATTGCAGCCATTGTACGGAGTGAGAGCGCCGTGGAACTCCACCGACTGTTTCTGCGAGCAAGTAAAGTTTGAGAAAGAGGTGGCGGAACGGAACCAGGACAGGTTTAGAACTCTCCCGGTCCGCCAGGCCCGGGAACGGGGCAGGTACCGCAGGCGACTTTACGTCGGTGGTCGCAGGATGAACTACGTCCTCCATAAGCGCAGGACTGGGGGTGACAGGTGAGGCCAACTATCACCCTAGCAGAAGCAGGAAAGGGTGGCGGCGCAGCGCACTGTGGAACGCGCCAGCCCTTTAGGGAGTAGAAAGGGAACATCGTGGTTACCACACACAAGGGGTCATCTACAGCACCAGGGACTTCCTTTCTAGGGTATACCTGGTTCCCCGGCTATAAGTACCCGAGACGGCGTGCGGTTTAAGTCGGTTCGAGTCCGACATGCCACCGATAGGTGGTATCCGAGGGGATTTCCGCACGGAAAAAAAGGGGTCATCTACAAGCCTTAGATGTACCGAGGTCCGTTGGGGTACTAGTGATTTCCTTTCTAGGGTACACCTGTTTCCCTGGCTACTGGTACCCGAGGCAGCGCGCGGTTTTCTGATAATAAAAACTAAAAACTCGAAACGTTCTGCACCCATTGATATCAAATTCTATACAACCCGCTTCAAAGATGGTTTTTATCTATATTTCGCCTCAGTTTTGTTCCTCATTTCTCAATAATGCAACCACAATATGCCATAGCGAAGCGTGGCCGGGTACAGATAGTAAAAATATAATTGCCTTCCCTTCATTTACTTAAAAGTCGATGTTTTCATCTTTTACTGTGTTAAAGCAATGGCAGACCGTGTCGTAATTTTTTTTTCTGTGCGCAAAACCCATGAGGTGGTTATGTCGAATTCGAACCAACTAAGGTTTGATCCCGGTGTCCCGATAATTTAGGCCGGATACTAGATTGTTATTAGAAATCCGTTTCATCACTAATTACTAGTCATTTTCAACATCGGCGCAATGCTTCCTGGTTCCTCCTTCATTTGCATTAAGTAGGTAGGTACCTGCTTATTTATGTGATAAAATTTTAATAGTCTTGAATAAATTCTGCTTTTATTCCGTTAATAGCGATAGCCGTAATAAATGAGCTTTGGGTGCCGGTTTACAAGTAGGTAAGTCATAGGTAGATACATAGTTTTTTTTTTATCACCGTTGCATTCCCATGCAAATTGCACACCTGCCGTATAGGTATAACTGGAATCCCAGGATAACGGTACCGAGCGATTGGTTTGCTCTTCCGCCACCAACGGGTGACCTTTTTATTTTTATCAAACAAACATTGCAAATACAGACCTCAGTTGGTTTGGATCATTTATAAATACTTATAGCAAAAAATTAGCAAGTCATGCACCCAGTTTTAGGTTAATAAAGTCTACAATTTAATAAACGAGATGCCTTTTAAGTAAAACTTTTAGTCCTTAAAGGAAGCAGATCTTAATTTAGTTTATGAATTATTTATATTTTTAACCGACTTTAAAAAGGAGGAGGTTATCAATTTGGATGTTTATATATTTTTTGTAGTCTGTGTAACTCCGTCATATGTAGACGGATTTTCAAAATTATTTTTTTGTTCGAAAGGGGTTTATTCCGAAATGGTCCCGTTTAAATTTCTTATAGATGTGATGATGAGTTTCCCAGACAGACAGAGAAAATGACAGTAAATCTTTTTTGGGAATCTCGTTTTTAGTGCTCTTTGTAAGTATTGTTTGAAGTCGGTTCAACTTTTTTCTAAAAAGGTTTTATAATTATTCTTTCTATTGTGAGACAGTTTTAAAAGATGACTGTGAGAGAGCCATGCTTCGGCACGTGGTCAATCGATGGCCTTACAGTAAGCTGGCGTTAAGCTATTCTACCTTCACCTGTGTCACTGTGTTCTAGCATAGGCGGCCTCGTAGTCACTTGCCATTTGGTCACACGTCTGTTCGTTTGGCTTCCTATACCACAAAAAAAATCATTTTTTTCTCTAATGTAGTGTGAATAGAATCCATTAGCCTTCAATTTATTATTAAGTAGGAATGTGTAACGTTGATATCGGTGAAAACATTGTTAAAAGCAATTAGTAAGCTCACTAGTTTTAGAAATTAATGGACCCGTCTTTAAAACTAGGTGAACTAAGAACAGGATTAGATACTGTTAATTCGACGAATAGCGGATAATCTGCAGTATGATAGTAGGTAATGTATTAATGTTTAGTATTACGACGTTCTTCAAAAATATAAGTCGATGCCCTTTTACGTTTGGATAAAAATACTCCAATAAGGGTGTAATAGAGTGAATATATCCAAATGCAATTGCCTAATAATGGGTAGGTAATGGTTATGAACCGCGACTAGATGTTATGGCGTGATGAGGCTCCGACCACGTTCCCACTTGGCCCTAGGGTAAAAACGCCACTGTATAAATATACTAGTGTGAAAGTTTAATTGCGTAATATTTATTGCGATGCAGCGATACTTATTGGGATTATTTAATACTTATTTTAATTGTATTTTGCCTGTCAAAGAGTATAATATCTGATTATGAAAATCAATACGCCAGTACGTAGAGATGTCCTAATAGTCTATCTGTGTCTGCACATTTTTTGGACAGGTTGACCCCTCATTTTTATTATGAACGTAACAAAGTGCCCAGTAATAAACAAAAGGGGTCTTTGTGTAAACAAAGTTCTTGAAAATTACGGCCGTATTCTGATATCAAATTTCGTAATATAGTAGTAAAAAAATGTATAATAATGTAGTCATTATTATACGACTGACAGATTTGTTAATATTCTATCAACATGAAAGATAAAAGTTTATTTTAGTGGTGCTTGTTAACATGTTAAAACAAGACTTGAGCTTTTCAACAAGCAGGCCAGATAAGGGCAAATAAAATAATACAGTTTTACCGTTTATTGATGGGCACAAGTAGGTGGTAGATACAGTTAATCGAAAGCTGGTCGACAACTACAACAGGTTGTTCGGAACGCACCCAATCTGTGCCACCGCTAAACGTAACCTGAACTATTATTTTATTAGTAGGTAATTAATTAGTATTGATAAATTATTGCTGAATAGAATTGGATATGATTTTTTTGGTAGGATATTTAAAATTTAATTAATCTTAGCTTTTCTAATTTTCAATAAATTAAAGGAGTTTAATGACTTGTACGATAAACAGCTAAAATAAATCAGGGTCAATAATTACTTAGATAAAGGTGGCATTGAATGAGGATTTTAATATCTCTGTGTACTTAATAAACAGCTTACTTGCTTTTATTAGAATTGCTCAAACACTGCAGCAGCGATTCTGATACAACTTTTTAAATTATGACAAAGGTTATGATGGAAGCCCGATAACGATAAAAGATGTAATCATCGAAAAATATATTTAAATAAAACGAGTGTGCTTTAGACCACACGACTGAAGTATAACTTCTTGGCTATGAGAAAAAGAGAGAAAGAATACGTGTGCTCGCACTTCACTCCCTTGCCCCTATTGTAATATACGAAACGTAACTCTCTCTCTTTCTATCTTCACTAACTTATATATCCCTCTCAACTTCCGTTCGCCTAGCCCGATCACACTTTTCGTAACGCTCTCGTCACGCATTCACCAGCTTACTCCCCAAGTAAAGCGTGCGTAATGAAGTTTTACTTCAAAAACAGACCACAAATAGGTTTTTGTTTAACATAAATTTACCATAACGTGTTAGACCAAAAAACAGATATTTAGTAGGTCACGGGGTCGAGTTGATGTTTCCTTAAAGACCTATAAAATAAAACTAAATCTTTTATTCCACTATTTTTATATTTATCTAATTATAGAATAAGACGGCATTCTGATAATTGTTACTTTGAACAATTGGTGTAAAAAGCTCCAAGATTAACATAACCAATAAACTTGTGTATACCTGTATTTATTACACAATTTAGTTGTGTTAATACCAGTTTAACTACGACGGGTCGTGCTGTTAGCCGGAGCGCCTGGCTGTACCGCTATCTGGGCAAATAAATAAAAGATGCAGCGGAGTACGGATACATAGCGGGTCCCACAGCCGCAGCCGAAGTTCAGTACGTCTACAGACACTTTCCGCGATGGTCAACTACAGACGGGTTTTGTCGCTCCTCAGCGTGTTAGTGGCGGTTGTAAACGCAGCGCCTACACCTGACTGCACGCAGAACCATTACGATCAAAGACAGAATGGTTCAGAGAATTACAGACTCAACATCGATGGCGTCGTCGTTGCTGTCGCACCTGCTGAGTCCCTGTTGTCTGCTTTTGGAGATATAGATGACCTCATGGACCTTCTGGCAATAGAAGACTACAACGGAGATTATAAACCAAAACCACCTACGGAATCGTCCTCGTCGTCGTGGACATCTACGGAAAACGAGAAGCCGAAGCCGCAAGAGAAGCCTGTCGAAAATAAGCCCGCAGAAGAGAAGCCCGCACAAGAAAAGCCCGCAGAAGAGAAGCCTTTGAAAGAAAAACCGCAAGAGATAAAACCTGAGGAGCCAAAGCCGGAGGTCCCTGCCAAGCCCGCTGAACTTCCGCCTCTCAGTGATGTCAGCTTGAATGAAGACATGAAGGTCCAGAAGAAAGAAGTTTCGACAAAAAAACAAGAAAAAGCTAAAAGGTAAGCATTGGAGACTGTTCACTGTTTATAAATGTTTGTAGTTTCGAAAATTTTAGGAAAAGCGTTAAGTTTGAATTTGTGTTTTAAAAAAGAGGTCGATGATCTGTTAATGTCGAGAAATGAAGTAGGTAATCCTTCTTCTCGGCGGACTTGTGCAGAGCAACTGATATATTCTATGTTTTTCTCTTATTCCCAGGTCATCATGAGAACCCTCAGGTAAAAATCCCTCTTTATTAATAACAAGAAGTTCCAAAAATAATAAGAAGTTAAAATAATTCATATGTCAGATTAAAGTCAAAATAATGTCTCGCTAGATTTGTAATCCTTAAAGGGGACACAAATATTTTAAAGTATATACCTAGGTCCAGGCATGTAGTAAAATAGATATATTTTTAACTGTATGTACAAGTTTAAATCTAAGCAACTTATTAAATTCCCTCTTCCACAGACTGAAAAATCGCCTAGCAGCCTTCTTGATGCCACTCTTGAGGAAAACACGCCATCAATAACAAGTGAACAAATTGTGATCAATTAACATCTTACATATTATTATGGAC
Source organism: Arctia plantaginis (assembly GCA_902825455.1). Taxonomy (NCBI): domain Eukaryota; kingdom Metazoa; phylum Arthropoda; class Insecta; order Lepidoptera; family Erebidae; genus Arctia; species Arctia plantaginis. The sequence continues at coordinate 917,489 of CADEBD010000283.1, read as the reverse complement.
TTTTAAGTAATAAATAAAAATATAATGACTAATATATAAATAAGTAAGTATATTTAGCCAAGAAATGCTGCATTTATTAGTACAATAAGTCGTATATTAAGTTGTACATTGTTTCGTTGAAAATAAACATTAATTCTTATTGAAAAAACCCTAGCTCATTGTTTTTTTAAATTCTGAAGAGAATTCTTTTATTTTGTAACTTATAGCAGGACCTAAGACAAAAACTTGAAAGGCTTGAAGAAAATGTAAAATGATTTTCTGTTAACCGTCGATCACGGTAGTTATTTGATCTGGTATTTCCTTTCAACTAGTAACGGTTGATAATTTACACGTAAAGCCACAAAAAGACATTACAAGTTTTTGCTGTGAGTTGTACGTACAGTCACAGGGCAATGACACGATCCCACTTAACTGATCAGGCAATCTGATAGAATTTGTAAATGTTAAAAAATATGGTTAGAACTCACTCGTGAAATTTATATCCGTGAAAAGCAATTCCACAGACAATCGTCGCTTTTTAATCACGGTTTGTGTAAGTAATAAAAAACTTACAAGTTGATAGATTTACAATGTCAATATTATTGACGACATCTTGGCCGCAGCGTCTGAGCATTCCATTGATTCCTGCTCACTGCAAACATTTGTATTGATGAATATGTCTTTTTGTAGTGGTGCATGAATATATCAAAAAAAATTAGGTATATTAATGTGTTTGTCCACGTTCTGAGACAAACGCTGCTTATTTTGGGCCTAGGTACCCAAGCTGTGTAATATTCTCCGAATATAATAAAATAATTAATAAAAACTGTAACTTTACTCTTAACATACATTTTTTTCAACAAAGTTTACCTAAGGTTCTACTGATGGCAGCAAGAATGTAGAATTAAGTTAATTCCATTTTTCTTGTTTCTTTTAGTTCGTGTAGCTATTTATACAGTATATAATAATATATGTACCTTAACGAAACGGAAAAGTAGCACTGTAATCGTATATTCGTAACTTACTATATAGGATTTTAAATAATCCGTACTACTTAATATACAGTTTTATATCTAAGAATCAGAACCATAGTAGTGAAGTTTTTTTTTCTAGATTTAAAGGTCAATCTTAGAATTTTAATGATGATAAATGAGTAAGTCTGTGACAAAGCTAAGGAGTTTACAAAACTAGTGTGCCTTGTTTTGATAACAACACTTTAGCCTGAATATGAGTCTTGGTTCAACTTTTCTAGTTTTAAAGCTCGGATCCTTCGCCCGACTTAACCAGAGCATTTCCAATGTTTCAAAACAAACCTATTTAAAAATAAAATATTGTTAGTACTGCATATGTTTTAGGAACATAATAATTATATGGTCGGCATGAAAATACACTATAATTATTGCTAAAAATTGTTTCAGTAATCTGGAATCTTAAAACATTTGTGTCAGGTCATAGTTATTTTTAAACACATTTTTAAATACATGTTAATTATTACTTTTTTACACATTCCTTAATTCGGCATAGACCTGCCCTCAATTTCGTGACTGGGATTATAGTTACCAACATTTGGATTACACACCTTGTACTAAATCGCTCTTAGAAGCCTGTGAACGTACAGGAGGCTTCTGCGCTTCTAGAAGAAGCGTGGTTGGCTCACCTAGGCAACCTCTTCTAGACGCATAAAGGACCACTCTCGAGTCTAAATGTGGTAATCGGACCCCACAACCAATACCAATACCAAGGGGATATTAAATATACATTTGCTTCTCTGTCTTCATACTACATTATATATACCTTCAGGATACAGGTGCTAATGTGTATGTCCTGGTATTTATGTGTAAAATAAAAGTAATAAAATTAAAAAAAAAAAACAAAAATTAAAGGACATCGAATGGTGCTTAACAAATTATTCCTTGTAGTGCAGTTTTCCCATCGATTTGGATTTATATTTTCTTTACCCGTTATCAAAACAGTAAGTCTGCATATAATGCAACCCTCCTAATAATTAAGATCTACATATATGTTTAGACAGCTTTTCATATAAGAACATGCTTTAATTAAAGGCTTTTAATTAAATTTTCTACAGTAAAAGACCGCAGAATATTAAAAAGTCAAACTTTTTATTATTCTGCGGTCTATACAAAAATGAAGAAAAGTTTGCATTTTAACTCTTTTAATGCCGTTTCTTAGTCACTGTAATGAAACGTACATACGAGTAATAATATGTATAAAACTGTTTTTGTCTAGAAATTCGAGACAACTTTTACATTAGAAATGAGGTTTAGGTCAAGTGAGGTTGACACTTCCTTTGGCAGTTATTTTTTCAATAACCGTTAAAGCATAGACAACATATTTACTAAAATATATCTTCGGGTACTTTTATTATAAGTAAGTACTTTTATTTTTACCTTACATGGTCTTGGGCTAATGAGCTATTGTCCGTGTGGTGACGGATTAAAAATACGGAATGTCACCACCCCTATTCATCCCATGGGTGTCGTAAGAGCCGACTAAGGGAGCAAACCTCCTTTCTGAGGAGAGTCCTATGTCAAGCAATGGACTATTAAAGGCTGTTGATGATGAAGGGAGCAAACTACGCAGGACAACAGCACGGCAAAGAGAAGGAAAACTTGAAACAAACCCGTCTGGAAAGCGTGGTATAGTAGGCCAAAACCTCCTTTCTAAGGAGAGGCCTAAGTCCAGCAGTGGACTGTTATAGGCTGTTGATGATGATGTGATGTGAGCTGTTGTCGGACGTTCCTTATGAGCATATAAAGACAATACCTAACAGAAAAGCGTCAGTCAGCCAATCACGTTTTACTTTATGATGACAATGTGAAAATTAACTATTTTTTACGAATAGGTATATTATACTGTATGTATACTTTAATTCTAATAGAGCAACTTTATCTTGACACTAAGAATAGGGATTTGAAAATTTAACGGCAAGGCTAAGTACAAATCCTGGTATCGATTGGGTTGACACTAAAAATAACAAATAAATGCACATTTTGTGAAAGAAAAAACTTTTTGAATTAAGTCACTGGTATTAGTCCACAATATTTATTATATTATACCTGATCGGTTTCGCCTAACGGCATTTTCAAAGGGTATTATATAGTAAGGGTATTATAATACCCTTTGTAAAAAGAAATTGTGGGATCGTGCTAGTGACTTAATTTAATATGTGTAGCAAGTTCCATCAAGTGCCATCAATCAACATTATAAATAGACGAAATAACTTTTTCATCACATGTTTTTCAGGATAGTTCTCCTATACATATATGTTGTCAATTTATGCTAAATATGAGTATTCCAAAGCTAAATGTTTGCTTATTACTATGTTACATCTTAAGTGATTAATCGATAATCATGAAATTTGGTTACACGTTGACAGAGGTGCAGAAAGGGAGATTGGAACGGGGTTCTTTCATCACGAACTACAGTGCTGCTCCTGAAGGCTATCGAATCACGAAAGTGTAAGCTACACCTTTGGTGTCGCTATATAGTTAAAATGCGACACTATTAAGATATTTTTGTTTAACTGACGCTTTCTTTGAGATCGAGGTCACAGGTGCTTTCCTATTCGAGGAGTGTCAACGCGAACAGACGTTGGTCATACGGTAGAATACTAAGTTTCTGCCTAAGACTTGGTTAATAATTTAAAAACGTCTATTTGGGTGTTTAAAGTTCTTATTATGAAAGAGAGGATGAGGTTTAGTATTGGTATTGGTTGTGAATTGGATCGGAACTGAATTGTGACCGAACTTTTTTTACGAGAATTGGTCTTCGGATTGCACTTGATGTGCCTATTCTATATGTAAACAACACTATGTTAACAACACACGTTTTGCATAGGGGCACAGTGTTCTTTATTCTGTAGGGAATAGCACCTACGGAATGAAGAACTTTGTTCGCAATAATATTGTGCGCAACTCAGGTATGTAATTCTTATTACATAATTATATGGCATAGAATGCGAAAGTTAATTATTTGTTATTTTTCCGGTCACGAAAAATAGTAAAAAGAAAAAAGTGAAAGCTTATCTACAAAAAGTATTTAATTTCAGATATTCCAGAAATGGTACAGATTACAATAGGACAGTGTCCTATCGTAATCAGTGGACACACGAACCAAACATACGAGTAAAGTAACGGAACAAAATCGAATAAATTGCAAAACACTATCAGAGCATTTATCGAGGATGGAGACAAAACTCGGTTGTCGTAACAATGACCGTTTCGCAGTGTCAGTGCTCTTCATGCACCCTGGTCACGGCTCCACCATCAGCCCCGACGCGTCATTTGTCATCTATTTTGTAGATTTATGTGTGGAGTATCCACGAATCTAGGGCACCATTCTACTCTGAAATCTTGTTATTCCGCTTCGTGACCCCGTTTAGTTAGGTATAGTAAACATTCACTATCATAGCAAAAACTCGAGCCATGTAAAATATGTCAATTGATGTGACAGCAAGCAGCAACCTAACGTAAGTGTAGGTTTCAATATTTGTATAGTTTTAAACTACTTATTCTTTATTTAATTTTAGAAAAATAAACATCCAATTGTGTATATAATAGTGATGTTGTAGAGAAAGCCAGAACTTTGTGCTGCTGTATTGTAAACTTATTTCTTATTACAAGTTTATGTCGTTTCCTCACGTTTTGTGAAATTTATCTGCTTATAAGATGGTTTCATAATATTTAATCTAGCATTAAGCCACTATGTGCAATTTATTTTCAATTCGACTGGTAATTCGTTAAAAAATTGGTCTATGATTTAAACCGCCGGGCTGTTCTAAGAATCGACTGAAATTAAATCAATTTATTGTTGTGCGTTGTTGTTGTTGTTATCATCGAGTACTTATATATATATATATATATATATATATATATATATATATGTATATATAATTAGATGTGAAGATCTTCAGTCTATAGTCCTAGAAATTTCGTAACCCTGACACACTAAAGACTTTATTTATACTTGTGCATCGTCCGCCTATAAGGTCCACACAATATGCATGTCGTATTAACCGTTACAGTGTTCTCGTTTCGAGAGCCGGACTGGTTCGCTGGTGGCTGGTAAAAGCGGCGCGGGAGCATGCGGCGCGCAGTCAGCGCATCGGAGATCTATCGCGCGCACGCACCATGCTCCTAACTATCGCCTTTTTGTTTGCTACTGCGGCCGCCGGGCCCGTATTATACGACCAGCGACAAGATGGCAAGTTTAATGCCCAAGTCGATATTTCTAATGTGATGGTTCTCTTCGCCATACCATCAAAGATTCCCAACAGCGTGTTCGATATCTTCTCTAAGAGTGGTAAGCCTGCAAATGAGGAACACGAGGGGATTCAAGACAGAGCTGATGTTCGGGTGATGGAAGCATTCGTCGAGCCAAGTAAACCATACAAGGTTGAGATTGGATCAGATGAAAGTTCTGGAGAAAGCGATGGACGAGCTGTGGAAGTTGTGATCGCGGGTAGACGCCGCTTTGGAAATGATGGACCTGACGCTGAACAAGATGACTTAAAGCTTCTAGGTGCGACAGAAAACTGTGGCCCTGACCGTGTACGAGACTCTGTCACTCTTATGTGCAAAGATATAGAACCAGTCAAAGTCATTAGTGATTCTGAAGTTAAGAAAGAAGCAGATCAAAAAGTGCTAATTTTAGAAGTTCAACCTGCGCCTGCGCCAGAAGTAATTAGTTCATAGTCAACGATCTCTGCTTCATGTGTAGTTAATTTATATTACCATAAGTTTGCCATGTAACTAATTTATTATTTCCCTTATTTATAAGTAAATAATCTTCTAATTTTAATTTGTTTTATTTTTAATTGGAGTTTCTTGATTCTATGTAGATTTGCAGTTTACAGAGTGATTAGATGCACACTACCATGCAGTTTAAAGAGTTTAACTGATAAGCAAAACCCATATTTCTTCTATGGGCTGGTTCCTTCTTGAAGATATTTATTGTACTATACATATGAAACATTTCTTCATCTTGCTTTTTCGAGATCTGGCAAATGACTGATATTAAGATAAGCATAATTCTTCTCACGTTAAACATAAAAATGTTAAATTTTCATTCTAAAAATGTTTGTAAAGAATTTCAGTTAAAGAAAAACAACATCTACATTTTGTTAATTAGAGAAATTAACATAATGTGAGAAATTTGAAAATATCAGATTAATATGTAAGGGAATGATAAAGAATGAAGAAGATGTTGCTTATACTTATGAATAAGGTGTTTGTGCAATAGCTCGAGGTCAAGGTCGTATACTTGTAACTTAAACTAGTTATTGTCAGGAAGTTTGAGGTATATAATTATATATACCCCAAACCAATAAAAAAGTAGAAGGCTGGCCTCTATCTTTGTTGATTTATACCTCAAATTCATACGCCTAATTTTACAATCATGCACATGCACTACCCGCATGGTTTATCTTATTACAAGCTGGCAAGCACGCAAAAGGATTTGCGTGCTTGCCAGCTTGAAATACATATTTAACTTAATTATAAGGGCAAGTTGAATGAGGTTGAACACATTATAATACTAGCCGATTTATCCTGGATTTTGGTTTGGTTGGTTTGGACAACTCCTGTACTAGGAATAAATCCTTATCGCGGGGGACTTTACAAACATACATGAAACGGATACAAAGAGCACACAGACAGAGAACAACAATTTGTAGATCACACAATGTGTCGCCCCATGGGGGGATCGAATCCACAACACTCAACGCAAGTAGGAAGCGGCGAGGTGAGCGCTTAAACTACTACGCCATCCGTGCAGTTAGAGTTTTATGTCTCGTAGCGTTGAAATATATGGCCATAGTGACGCATACAACCTTCATCGACAAATATTATATCCAATAAAAGCTATTCAAATCTGACTGATAGTTTTAAGTAAATAAACAGTCGATCAAAAAACTTATTTTCCTCACAGAGAGAAAAATTGTGATTATCGTGCTATAGTGACCATAGGTTGACTGTCAATAGCCAGGTAACTTGCAAACGGTTACTACTTAGTAATTTAAGAAAGGATCTGTAAAAATACTGTGCAAATTTTGTTTATACACAGCCGTGTTTAATTTTTATTTCAGAAAAATCCACTTAACTAGTTTCTATCTCAGACAAAATAAGCAGTTCAACAACTGTTAAGTAGCCGAGGGAATGTGGAATTTCCGCTGCAATCAGAAAGGTCGGCCCCAATACATTTAGATATAATGGGACCAGACAGATAAAGATGTAGGTATGTAACCTTTAAATTGAATATTAATAAAATTGTATGAGAGTTAAAGTCTTTAATGCCACTGTTGACTTGATTTGATTGTGTGTGAGACGATCCAAAGACAGTGATCCTCTGAATTGATGGTGAAGTGATAAAACTGATGCCTATTAACAGTCGCAAAACCAGTGTTGCCACTTCTGTGATTGAAATATAACGTCTCCTGAAACATACATAATCATTTTATAATTAAATTTCCTGATATTGCCATAGGAGATCTTCACCAAACACTTACTTATTTAGGCAATTTAATAACAGGCTATCGTTGTAAGAGGTTATCGTTATACACTATTCTATTTGCGTTAGTGTTTTCCAAGGATTTTCAAGGGTTATTGGATTCTGTCAAAGTAAATGATCTCTACTTGTGCCCTTTGATTTCTTGTTACATCTTCAGTTCTAGCTTATTACGAGACTTAACTTATAAATGCAACGTAGTTTAATAAAACGGATTTCCTTTATTGCCATTTTACGAAATGTGAGACAAGTATTGCGAAATGTAAAATAAGGATGTGATTGGTTACTGGACCTTGGTGTTTAACTAGCATCGATCTGACTCCCTTGGATTAGATTTTATTGTAGTGAATAGATTATTAAACAAGTTAATTAGCAATGAATAGTAAACCTAAAGCAGGCTTAGTCCACTCAACTCTTTAGTTATTAGGTACAAGTATGCCTCGGCCTTAACTTGTGGGGCAAATACATAAGGCTGCCACTTACCCGTAAATCCAGACAACCCTAATATCGTCAGAAGAGATAAGAATCAATTCAAGAAGAATAATAGAAAGAGAGGCAAGTTCTAGATAAATATAACTGTTGGTAATTGGCACCGTGCAATATAAGTTAAATAAGGTTTATTGAGTACGAGGAAGAGTGGTTATTCATCAAAATAATGTTTTAGAGAAGCGTGTCTTTGTTAAGTATACCTAAATACAACGTTGGGCAAATTCATAATGTGTGCTCTGAAAACTGTTTAACGACTATTACGCTACTACTCGTGAAGAAGATGCGATGTGTTCGCATGTCACATCTTCTTAACAAGACGTAGGGACGGAGAAAACATTTATTCTTGACATGCTCAACATAACCACGGTACTATTATAATACAGTACTCCAACTTCATACAAACGGACGAAACGCGAGCTATACCTACGCGCCTCGATCTCGGGGTGCGCTCGGGGCGCAGACAGTCTGTACCGCAGTGTCGAACCGACTGTGTGTTGTTTTTTTAACAATAACCGCGCGATTTTTTCTCTAAAAATCAGTTAACATGACGAGTAGGAAATATTGTGCTGTTTTTGGTTGTATGAATTCGTCAATAAAGCATCCAGACATAAGTTTTTTTAAATTACCTGGAAACTCTGAAAGGTAAAACTATAAAATAATTTTACTAACTAGTAGGTAGGTACATAATGTGTGTCTTTTTAATGGATAAGTATTTCCTTTTATCTCACGAAAAAAAGGTGTTTGGATGAATAAATAAAGCAAATAGAGTAACGGAAAGTTATTGAGACGAGTGAAATAGGGAGTTATATGCGGTTCTGAATGAATCATGATACGGTAGGTACCTACCTACTTACGCTTGTGTTAAAACTTCGGTGCATGTGTGTTTTGTTACTTTGCATAATTCAAAGTAAAGACGTGGTATTTAAAAAATTTTTACCGTCTGTGTGTCATTAGACAGTTTTCGAAATTTTCACAGTGTTTCTGCTGCTACTATAACAACATATACCACTAAAAACTGGTTTTATTTTCTCGGTATTAACAACAACAGCTAGACTCATATATAATATTTAGATGTTTGAGGGTTGTGATTTTAAAACATTTGTAGTCAGCTGTTCAGCTTTTTAATAATTAATTATTTGGTGACCAAAGAATTTTTGTTTTGAGTTGTTGCGAGTTGTAGGTAGGTACCTAAATTTATAGAGACGTTAATAAGCTGAGATAAAAAGTTACTTACTCGTCAGCTGTTTCTTGCATTCTAGTTGAGTAGGTAGGTGTTGCAGTTTTTAAGAATTGGAGTTTTGTAACGCGTAAGGAGAAAGCACATTTATTTTATTTTATAGAAGGATTTTTTTCGGTCGCAAATTTATAAGCTCGATTTGTTTTTCAAACAAAAACATGTTTTTTTAATTAAATCTACCAATCAAAAAACAACACGCATTTTTATTGAACAATTCCTATTCAATATACAAAGTATTTCATTTATTTATATAAAAAGGATATTTACAATCACAAATCTAAATAGAAACAGAAAGTAGGCAAATATAATTAAAATGCTGGAGACGGGCAGCCCTAACGCATGTTTACGTACCGCGCGGCTGTAGGCATTTATTTCTATCATGCGGCCGAGTTACACTACTGTATTATAATTGTACCGTGACACAACGGTCGGGCCGCATTGCAGGACAATCGTTACCCGGAACGCATTTATCTTGTATGTACCTATATCTATAGTCCATCGATAGAATTGAGTGATGGAGGATCGTCTTACTGTAAAGTACAGTAAGTTGATAATACAGCTACATGGAATCAGTCAACCCTTTTGAGTTTTACACAAGAAAGAAACTTGAGAAAACATAACTATAAATAGTATCACCAACTTCAATGTGGTGATATATTTCTTTAAAATCGGTTCATAAATTACGGAGGTAAATGGTAAGAAATTAAAAATTCAACCGGGTGAAGAACCTCCTGTCTGATATTTGACAAACTGTAGGTTTATCAAATTAAACTTCTTTTTGTCTTGAAATATTGATACGAGTATAATTGTATACATATATTGTATATATACTGCATAAATTCTAACAGATTTTTTGTATATATATATATGTATATATTCTAAATGATTTGCGTTTATTACAATATTAATGATGAGACGTAGGTTGCAGCGAAAAAATATTATTATTATTAAATCTATTACCGTCGCGTTCGCACCTATGCCATGACCGTTGTGTATAGGGAATGTAAGCCTTTTGGGCGTTACAATAAGCTGCTTTTGTACATGGGATATTTGGTTTGCCTTGCCATTGCTTTTCATATTCAAATGGAAAGTTACTCCATTTTTCCATTAAATTTATACTATTCTGAAATAAGTAATACCAAAATAATAATGTTATTATGTTTCACAAATAATTATTACGTTTAACTTTACTGAAAAGTAATTATAATTTTTTATTTATTTACATTACTACACTGACGATACTACTGAGGTGTAAGCGGCATTAAACGTCATACAAAGTCAATTAAGTACATAACAATTATTAAGTAAATAACTTAAGCAATTAAAATAATAACTAAATTTGTTTTTAAATTTGTGATTGTATGAAATATGATCTATTAAGATTGTGGTTAATACGAGTAGTTCTGATCCTTACTGCGCTAGATGGCGCTGCAAGTAACGCGTGACTGATTCTGGAATATTCCTGTTTGTTTAAAACGGATTGTCGAATACTAGGAACTTTCTAGAAAATTCAAAAGCGCAATAAAAGAGAAGCGTGTTGGCCATTCGACACAGTTTCGACACAACAAATTAACATCGGAGTGAATTTCTAGTGCGACTAACAAGATACATAGTGATTCCTAGTTGTGAGTGTTTGTAAATACAGTGAAATACAGTTATTAACCGACAACTTTTATTTAATATATACCCCGCTCGTAACAATAGTATTATGTTTAGAGTAGAATACAAAACATAATCTTTACGAGCAGACGGACACTTATTCCCGGGCAAACAAAGTGAAACAGGTTTCGCAGAGGGAATCTACAGGCTGTTCACGAAATGTGTTTTCAATTTTGTTTAAGATTTACTTTTGTTATACTTTGTCTAAAGGAAGGATTTTAATTATTTATTAGGCGGGGAATAATATATTTAATGGTTCTTTCACCGTAAAAATTCACTGCAAGAACTGTCGAATGTTATGAGATATTTCATTCTGTATAGTGTTTTTTAACTACCATTACAAAGTGTTTTTTAACTAGACCAAAGGTGACCTTTAAATTGATAGGAATTAGTATCACAGTTAAGAACTATAGCGTTGACTTTGTAAATACCTAAGGACAGTATATTCATATAAACATAATATAATATTAAAGTAACTAGCTAATACACAAATATAAATTAAATTTCTCATATTTAATATATTTTTTAATTTTATAGTCTCACTAGCACTTTAAATAAAATTGTTTTTCGCCACTGGCAGTGGCACAAAAGTTATTGCACGAAATTCCTCCTGCTTCGTGACCACGCTATAGTAGGCATCAACATCAATATCTTTAAGTATTTTGATAATTTCTTTGAGACCTGCGTTTTTTTGTTGTAATTAATGTTGGATAGAAGTAAGCTGGATAAAAGAATATTTAATAAAATATTACTCCATATCTACCTCTACACGAATGAACTATTTTCTAGTTTATTATTTTATTTCATATATATCTGAGAAAATCACAGAAAAATATAGACCTTCCTCTTTATAAAGATTTATCGCTGTATTTTCTCGTGGTATTTGAATGAAATTAGATGTTATTCATATTTCGATAAGAAAGTTATCACGAATATAAAGGGTCAAGAGCCATTTGAATAACATTTATTGGTCTCCATATTATGAAATACAACTTCAGTTGTAAATCACATATCGTGTATGTATTACGTAAAAGTTTTTCTAATTTCATCTTGTAAATGAACATGGGCGAAGCAAATCTGTCTTTTCCTTACGACTTTAAGGAATTGGAACCTGAAGAGAAAACGAAGTTACTTAAAGCTTACAAAAGTAAGTTACGTTGTAAATTATATATATACGACTAGTAACTAAACGCGATGATCTGTCATCATGTACATCCTTAAAATTTACGTTAAAACATTTTCTAATCCTAGAATCCTACACCCCAGACCGATTTGTTTTGTGTTGACCACTCGCGATTCGTAAGCACTGGCGGCGATAGCCGCGTCTTGTGATCACTTGTATAAGCGCTGTGGGGTACGTGTGCGCCTCAGTGCAAACTAAAACTTTGGCCCATGTGTTATTTTATGGGGTAGTGAATGCAGTCAAAATTTTTTATTGGATTCTCTTCAAGTATTCAAAAGTAAATAACAAGTAAAACAAACTTTCAGAGTACATTTCTGAAAAAATTAGGCTTAGATCCATTCTCAAACTTTTGGAGGACTATTACTTGATGTATTCTTTGAACTCAAAGTTTACATCAAGTATAAGAATCTTTTGGAATGATCCTCAAAAAACGCAAGATCCTGAAAGGACTGTTCTTCCGCGTTCAAGGATGCTGTGGCTTTCGTCCAAGGTCCAAGAACAGAAAAACTAGAATAACGTGCCAAAGGTGTAAAATATCTATTTGCTTAGAGCATTAAATAAAAATTTTGTGCAAAGTGTTCAAACTAAAATTAATTTTACATTTTATTTATACTAAAATATTTTTATTTATTTAAAGAATCAAAGACATTTTAGTATGGGGTACTCCAGCACCCCTGTTCTAGTTCTAGGGTTAGGAGAAATACAATCAAATAACACAAGCAAACACACATAAGGAAGCAAAGGTTTTGCTATTACATATTATAATTTCTATCTAATATAAAACTTAATATTAGATTTAGTAAGACATTTAGACATACAAATGTTATTCAGTGTCGCGGTATAGTCTTTAAAAAAAAGAACATCTTTTGAATGCCCGATATATCGATCATCCCGACAAGTGCAAGAATAAACACTCGATAACTTATTAAATTTTTATATATTGTAGCATCAGAACCTGATCACAAATTTGACTTTGTAAGCATTGGTCCGAAGAAGTATAAACAGTTACGAACTTACTGCCAAGATGCTGCAAACATTTACAATATGCCAGTGAGAAGCAGTGACATATTTGTGATTTCACATCAACGTTCAGGTAATTTGTATGTTAGTATTGGTAGATGTAGTTTTACCTCAAGGAATGTAATAAATGAACCTAAAACACGAATAAGTTTATATTATATTCGAAAAAGATATTCGACAATTTATTTAACACAAAAAAACTGTCATTGCTTTGTGTTATGGTCTGACATTCAAAGGTAATGTGTTTAATTAAGGGTAAACACACCTTTTTCGAAACTAGAGCTATTGCTAAGACTCCCCAATCCATCTGTATGACCGTTATCCTTTTCCTTCCAATGCTATCTTCCCCACCTAGTAATGTAGCTACTCTCAATTTTCCAATTTTAGATTTCGACGACAAAAATCTAGAATGATTTATATATTGTTATAGTCGATGCAAGCACGAGCGTAAATATGTATATACATTATTATTAGGCTGTTTTTTTAAATGAATCATATTTTTTTTAAATTAATAGTTATGAGGTGATAGCAAACCGCCCGCGTTTGTTTTTCTCTCCGTCTCACTAATATAACATTTACACAACGTGTATGAGTTTATTAATCACCAATTGAATGTATTTTCAATGGTCTAAAAATAATATTTCTTTTGAATTGAAAAGTTGAATCACTAAATAATATCAAAACGGTAACTTACATATTTATTAAAAATTACTTGGAAATAATATCAAATAATTGTATGGGGATTTAAAGTAATAGAAGTGTATGTAAAATTGAATGACTGAGTAATGTGAAGAAGTTTACTTAAAAATGTATTTCTTATCGCTGGTAAATAGTAAACAGTCATCTTTTTTAATGATTGATCCTCTTTCTCAAGACATAAAATGGCACGAAGAAATCTGAGTGGTCATGAATATATTTTTTCCAAAACATGACCATAACATAGTAATCGCAAAAAACATACTTTCAATACTAACTTAACCTACCGTTTCATTTTCTATAAGCTAGAGGATTTGGTTTAACTACTAAATACAACGCAAGCAGTTCGGTTCTAGTCATGTTCGTTGTTCTAACCTAATCTAGCTACCATCTTATTCGCCATATCTCTGAAACGGTGCAACTAAGCGTTTATGTTTTTTAACCCCATGTCACTCCCAAACACCTTTACCACCAATTAAGTAGAGATAAAGTGTAAAAAGTCAATATTTTTATGTATTTCCTTGAAAATGTTATAAGTCTCGTTTTCATACAAATTCGATTAATGGATGGGCGACCGTAAGCACTTACTACGTGACGGTGGCCCGACTTGCCCTCCTATACCATAAACACAAAAGATCAATTGTATTTTTAGATATATATAATACTAGCTTTTGCCCGCGGCTTCGCCCGCGTGTATGTCGGTTATCGCGGTAAAAAGTAGCCTATGTCCTTTGTCAAGAATCAAACTATGTCCATACCAAATTTCATCTGAATCGGGTTTTAGTGGTTATCGATTCCCCATACAAACGGTGATATTTTGCATTTTGATGACAGACCTTATTATTCATTTTACAGAAAATAGTGATCAAACTATACTTTAAGATACAAATGTATTTTAATACGATGATGGTTTTAATTAATTTAATGAATAATTTCTTTGATAGGTACATATATAATAAATAGGGTACTACAGATAAGTGACAAATCTAAACTGTGGTGACAGAAGTTAATCGCCTTATACAACAGCCATTTTGAAATTCTTGTAATTATGTCTATTGTATATGTTAAAGGTACAACAATGACTCAAGAAATAGTTTGGCTATTGGACAACAACTTTGATTATGCAGAAGCGAAAGCTAAAGCCCTCCATGAAAGGTTCCCCTTTCTTGAGTAAGTGGTCATACAGATACATATGTATATAAATATTATCACTTAATTAAGTAAATTTGATCTTTTAGACAAATGCGCTGAGAAATAAACATTATAGTTAATAATCTTAGTGACTAGCTTTCCAGAACAGTCGATTTGCTGTTTGGCGCCTTAAGAGTGTGAAAAAACTATTTAAGTATAAACATTTTCTGAAATAATCACTTCACCTTGGCGATACAACTTTGTTTTTGTTAAAAAAAAAGTTTGTTATCTCTTATCATAACACGGTTTGCTCGTTTACAAGCAACATTTGTTAGATAATAATAGAACAGTAAGAAAAAAAACCACAATATATAATATTCAGTCGGCTTTAGCGTTCAGTGACCAGCAATTCAGAGATATGTACAGCAGTAGGCATATTATTATGTGACATGTATGAATGTACATGCCTTAATCTAGTTTTACTGATGTAGTCGTATATCATCAAGCTTGAATTTTCTTTTTAGCTATTTAGGTTATGTCAAAATATCATAACTTTTATGTAACTTAAGAATAGGCCAGTAAGAAAAGCAGCCGATGTTTTTTTTTTAAATTTCGAATTAGACACTGAGAATCTAGAAGTGTTTAATGATTTCATATCTCATTTGTTTTTACAAACTGGCGGCAATTTAAAAAGTGTCTGACGTGCATCTAAATGGATTTGACTAGAGAAAATTTTCGGTCAATGAATTATTTAAATACTAATAAATTTAATTACAGTCGTAAGACATACTTTACGGTCTCACTCAACAACAATGTAAGGATAGACTTCGATTGGCATTTGATTACGAAGCCCCATCTCGTTCCACTGTTTAAGGAGTTTAAACGTGGTCGAAGCAAATTCACCGATGATTCATAAGAAGGACGTCCTTCTACGGCAACTACTGAAGATAACGTGAATGATGTGCGGCTTGGTCTCATACCAATGTCTAAAGCTGCCCAAATGTGTACAATAAGTCTTACATGAACATGTGACGTGAAAGCTTTGTACCAGATGGATACTTCATAATTTGACGGAACACCATCGTTTGGATTGATACCGCTCAATGTTTGAAAATTATGATGGAGCTGGCTCGAATGCTGTATATGATATCGTCACAGGTGATGAAAGTTGAATTTATTGCTACGAACCTAAAACCAAAAGACACTCCGCGCAATGGATGTTTCCATTCGAAGATTTGCCGACAAAAGTAAGCAGGGTCAGAGGTCAAAGAAAAAAGATGATTGCCTCATTCTTTGGATGGACGGGTCATTTCGCAATAATCATTCTAAAAGATAAAAGGACTATTACTGTAGATTTGTATGGCAGTCATTGTCTATCAGTTGATTTGGAAAATGTTAGACAGCAGCGCTCAAGAAACAGGGTCTTCCTCCACCACGACAACACTCCAGCTCACACACAGCTCACAGACGGAGTATCGAATATTTGTCTATCCAAGGTGTGGAGCTAGTGAGTCATAATCCTTCTTGCAATCCCGACTTTTATTTGTTTCCAAAAATAATAGATAAATTTCGAGGAATTCGTTTTATGAACACTGAAGATACTGTGGCTACGTTTAAACAATGCGTGTAAGAAATCCCTAAAAAAGAGTGTGCTTACTGCTGCTTCAAACAATGAAAAAATTAACAGGCTTCCGTTTTTTATTTTTCTTAACTTTCAGTGTGACCGCGATTGCTTGGCGTACTTTTATTTTGGGTAACGTTTTTCTGGTTGCTTAGTATAATACCTATTCAATCTTACAACCACTATACATTACTACTCGTATATAAATACGAAAGTTTGGTAGGATGATCGTTGGTCACTGAGTTACGCAAGAACGGCTGCACGGATTTCTATGTACATACTTGGTACAGATGTAGATTAAAGTCTGGAATAAAACATTGACCACTTTACGATATACCTACTTTAAAGATTTATTGAATTATTTTAACTGTTATATTTTAAATAATAATAATAATAACAATAACAACTTCACACATCTCACACATGGCAGTCTGATCCCAAACTAGGCAGAGCCTGTACTATGGTAACCAGACTGTTGATAAACATACTTATATATTTTTAAATACATACATATTATAGATAAATTACACCCAGACACAGAACAAATGACCGTGCTCATCACACAATATTTGTCCTGGGTCTGAATCGAACCCACGACCTCCGGCTTAGCAGTCAGGGTCACTAACCACTAGACATGTAAAATGTAAATATCTTTTAATGTGAGCGAAGCTGCCAGAAAAAGCTATTAACAGTATACTTTGCATTGCTCATTACAGATTCTTTACATACTTTGACCAAAAATGGGAAGAAGATTTTTTACAAAGTACAGACGACAAAAGAAAAGCTCTTGAGTTAATAGAAAGTATAGCAAGGCCTATAACAGGGAAACTGCTGACGTTACCTTCACCTCGATACATCAAGACTCATATACCGCTGTCACTGTTACCACCTGGGTTGCTCGACACTGCCAAAGTAGTATATGTAGCGAGAGATCCTAGAGATGTCGCAGTCTCCTCTTACCATCTCTATCGCCTATATAAAGTTATGAATTTCCCTGGAACATTCAAGGAGTTTTGGGGATTATTTGTTCAAGATTTAGGTAAGTTTAGAATGAGCATATCCAGAATGAGTCTTATTAGAAATTAGGTACATAATTTCAGCAGGCATAGCTGGATTTGGGGTGATTTGACTAAAATGCCGGGTAAATCTGGTGTCATACTTTAAAAATATTACTGAAACTAAATCCTGCTTTGAACATCCAATTATATTCATTAAAATAAAACAACAAAATAAATAATATTATAGAAAATATGTATTACAGCTTTGCTCTGTATATTTCACAAGGCGTTTAGTTTATACCGAGAAAAAGTCAACTTTTTTGTTTTAGTGAACCGGACACCTATCTTCGAACACATGAAAGAGGCTTGGAATCTTAGACATCACAAGAACATGCTTTTTTTATTCTTCGAAGAACTCGTAAAAGTAAGTGTCCAAAGTAGAATAGTCTGTTCTATATATGGGAATAATCCTCTTAACTTGTACTATAACTATTGACTCTCTTTGCATATGTTTCTATGCCACTTACGTAACTTGCTAGATTTTTGCCAGTTTTCTGCCCTTAGATAGATAGATAGAAAATAATTACATAACTTCTAGTCTCCAAATTTTCTATAACTGCATGCACATATAGAATATGTTGTTTTAGGATTTGCCAGCCTCAATACAACGAATCGCTGATTTTCTTGGCAAAGAAGTATCAATAGAACAAATGAACAAACTCTGTGACCATCTCAGCATTGAAAACTTTAGTAAAAACGAGGCCGTAAACTATCACAGTTTAAGAGAATTGGGCTTGCTTGCGTCGGACGAACAGTTTGTTAGAAAAGGTATTTAAATATGACAAAATAAGAGAGAACCATTTTTAAGTGAAGTCAGCCAACTGATTCGATAATAAACTCAAATATAATGTTTGCAATAAGAGACTTAATACAACCCTTACACTTACTACACTTAATTAAAACTATAAAATATAATACATGTGCAAGTCACGACTTGAAAAAACTTATTATATGTTTATTATTTTGATTAAAAGTATAAAATAAAAAAATAAAAAATAAGTCGAAAAAAAAAAAAAAAAAAAAAAGTCGCATTCTATAACAAAAAAATATATTTGAACAGTCTCTTTCTAGAGTTTGCAGAAATAACAGAAAAACTTGTGAAAGTGTCTATTTTTTTAATATCGGATTAACATTCCGGATAACATCAGGATAGTAAAGTTATATTCTTTTGACAGGTAAATCAGGAGGTTGGCGAGAATATTTTGATAAAGAGATGGAGCAGCAAGCTGAACAGTGGATAGCAGCCAACCTGCGAGATACTGATCTGCGCTTCGCACAATAGTTCGTAATTACTATAAAAAATATTCGTTCCCTACTAATTTGTTACTAAGTTGAGTTTCTCGGTATGGTTGTTAAGAAAAAAATTTAATAAACTAAACGCCTTATAAAATATAGAGAGCAAAGCGGTAAATACATATTTTCTATAATATAATTATTTATTTTGTTGTTTTATTTTAATAAATATTATTAGATGTTCAAATCAGAATGTAGTCTCAGTAATTCTTTAAAAGTACGACACCTGATTTACGCGGCATTTTAATCAAAATCGCCATCACGGAATGACAAAGTCTTCTATTTTTCTCTTTGAAAGCTCTCTCATTCACCGCAATAGCTGGCTAGGTTTCTGGTCACCTACATCTACTTCTGATATCAATGTTTCAACTTGACTCATCTTATATTCTTCATAAATTTGCAAAAGGCGTTTTTTAAGGTAAGTTTTTACATTCCTAAGATGTCAGTGACCTCCTCTATGGCTTCTTTACGTTAGCTAACAAAGTTAGCTACGACCATGTAATATTTGTTGGCGTCTGATGTCTTCTGTGGTGTCAGTATGGCTTCGATGACTTGATGGGAGGACTTTCTGGCCATAGCTGGATTTGGTGTAGACGTTCTGTGTACTTTGTACTTATTTTATTGCGATGCGTACTCTAAATGCCTTGTCGGGGCGTTGCGACAACGTCGGATCGACGGGCCTGTTGATCTAGTGATATGATTGAAACCCGGGTCAATTAATTGTGTGGTGAGCACGATGATTTGTTCTGTGTCTGGGTGTAATTTATCTATAATATGTATGTATTTCGAAATATATAAGTATGTTTATCAGCAGTCTGGTTACTGTAGGACATGCTCTGTCTAGTTTGGAATCAGACGGCCGTGTGTGAGATGTGTGAAGATATTATTATTTTTATTTCATTAAATATACATATATATGACATTTTTAAATTGATTGCACACTTATTTATACCAAATTCCATCCTGATACATTCACTGAAGGTTTTACTTATTTCTAGTAAATTTATAAGTATGAAATTATAGGAAAAATTCTGTTTTAAATGATGAGGTGGGATAGAACCTTACCACCTTTCTGCAAACAATAGCCTAGCCCTCAACCCTCCAACATAGGGCTGAGAGGATTTAAAGCTAAGCAAAACCCACAAGGAACTTAAACTGTCACCCTGAAATATACCCCGTTTAATCATTATTATATTCGCCATCGCCTTGAGATTGCCGACATCGTGGATAGTAAAGAACTATTCTCCATTGCTGCATACATGGCGACATAAAAGTGCATAGAGTTGTATCAATTTTGTACAACTACATCACCCTCAAGAGCCACGTATGCGGCACAGAGTCATAAGCCTTTTTATACTCATAATCTATCCAACACGTCGGCAGATCTTTTCGGTTACGGCGAACTTGGTGGTTAATAGTCGTGTCAATAATAAAGAGATCTTTACCACGTGCCCCACCTGTACATCCATTCTGAGAGTGAGACACAATAGAGTTGTTCGTAATATGAGATGTTATCTTCACTCTCAGAATGGACGTTAGTAATTTATATAATGTCGAAAGACACGTTATTGGCCTATAATTTTTGTGACACGTGGCACTACCAGACTTATAGAGTATTAATTAGGCATTACTCCCGTAGTCATAAAAGATGGAAGTGAACCTGATTCTAGACATGATTGAAAATTAGATGTCAAACGTACATGTAAGCTACGGAGTCACTTTAACCAAAAGTTATGCAGTCTATGTCAATGCCTGAAATTAATACTGACTCCGTTGTATTGATTGACTCACACGATCGTTCGACATCTCGCATCCATTCACAGAGGGTGTTAGTGATAATCATTGACCATATGTTACGCCAAAATTTATTAGTTATTTTAACATCTGGGAAATGTCCTGAACTCACTAAATCAGGCAGCTCCCACTTTTTATAAACCCACCTCTTTTCCCTTTGGAATGTGCGATTCTGAATATTTCGTTCCGATCATTTTTATACGGTTCCATACGGTTCCACGCATAAACCTTTAAGAAAGTCAATGCGCTCTGTGACTCGTGCCATATAATCACAGGCGCTTATACCGGTTCTCGAAAAAGCCTGATTCACAAAACGCATTACTCTCGGGCGTGTGCTTCCCGATCTGAAACTTTCCAATGAGTGCCCTTGCCTTAGCAATACGACGATCAATCATATATTGCCACGTCGGCACCAGAGATTTAAGTCGATAAGCAATGTAATAATAATAATAACTCGACTTGCAGTAATGGCCGCACAATACAGAATTGAATGTGTATCACAGACGTTTTCACAGTTTTCAAAATATGTAGCTAATATAGAGTCGAGGGCACACTAGCGCTTTATTTCGCTTATGCATCGCAAAATATTATAATTTATTTGCACTGAACATAATTTGTACATTACAATATGCGTTTATGAGTAAATGTTTGTCGGTGTGTTCGTGTGTATACATATGTCATTATGATTCCACATGTACAATTCGTGCAAAAGTTTTCGTTTTAATATAAAAATGAATGAAAAAGCCAAGTGTTTTTCATTTGTATTCTATTACATTTATGAAGTCCTATCGTTTTATATTAATTTAATAAAATGTTCAGGCATCGGCTACTTACAATTTTATTATTTGTATCTAACTAAACATAGGTACTACACATTTGTACTTCAAAAGGACAATATTTCAATAGCATTTGAATACCTGCATATAGGTGACACAAAATGTATCGCACACACAAATGCATTCCTTATCGTTCAATATGCACTGAAATAAAATAATTATCGTTCATAAAGATAATATACTATGTATAACTATAATAAAATGCAATTTTAGTTTTAAGTTAAACTTAAAGTACTACTAACGTGAAAATGGGTAGTTCAAATATCTTTTTAGAAATAAAAATGGGGGAAAAAAAAATGCCTTTTCCTTACGAGTTTAAAGAACTGAAGCCCGAAGAGAAAATGATGTTGCTGAAAGCGTACAAAGGTAAGTATACCTGGATTAACACAGTTCTATATTGTAATAAAATTTGTCAAAGCTTGGGTTTAGTTAATACACTCGAACTTTAAATTTTTTTTTTATTCATGACACAAGGTTACAATTTAATCAAAATAGATGCGGTAACAGCGCAGAATAACCACAGGGCGTTTATGTATCACTGCCATCACTCGTAATACAATATAAATTAAATGTTTACACCTAATTTTTTATATAACTATGTATTATTGTCTTTTTCCTTTTTTATACGGACATATATTACCAAGATAATCAACCGAGGGTCGGTTGATTATCATGGTATGTGAATATATGGTTATGTTTTCTTATTTGTATCGTAATTTTCAGTAAAGAGGCTATCTTAAAGTTTGAGCATACAGGAGTATGTAAAACCCTTGAAAGAGTACCTGTTATTTATTTGATATGCATGTTGATAAAAAAGAATTAAGTATCACGGTGAACGAATAACTAAAACAGGACTGGCCTTATTGTAAGAATGTGAGTTTATTGAATGAAAAGATTGTTCAGTTAAGGAGAACAGATGTATTCTGTCGCGTCGCGATTACAAAGAGATTACTCCAATAGTAATTAATACACCTTACAAGAAGAGAGATAAGAAGAAAATACAAATAAAATCATTTTTTTATTAATATAATGATCGTCCATGATCTGTTATTAGTGTGATATAAAAGGAACTACAAAGAAAAGTAACTATATAAACAAATGAGGCCTTCGACTAGTCGATTAAAGAGCAAAAGGATATCTTAAAAGGAATGACAAGGTGCTATAAATTAAATTTTTACTAATCTATTTTTATTGTCACTAGTGTTCATCCAGAGGTCAAATTCGAACGTAAAAATACCAAAGTTTGTCAACCAAAACTGAACAATGAAAGAAAATCCGTTTATCTTAACGAGAACGAACTCGGAACTGTTTGATCTATTTTATTTATATTTACATAAATTATACGAAGAAGGACTTAGTCTATAGCTCACATATTAATATGGTAGAAAACTAAGATAAGTGACGATATACTGTTATAATAATAACCTGACACATCTCACATACGGCCGTCTGATACCAAACTAGGCAGAGCCTGTACTATGGTAACCCATGGTATGGTATTTCTAAATACATATATGCCTTTAGAAATACAACACTATACATAGTAATAGGGGTTAAAGTATGAAATTTTCGTTATATAGTAACAGATACTTTGATTTGAAATAAAACCTTCATGGTGTGAGATTTTCGTGTGAAATACGATACACACGATTTTCACATGATGCCCATGAGGTTCTTCTTTTAAAAAATGTGCACCATTTTGACTTTCGTTACTGGTATGGTTTTTAACTGCTGCTTCTGTAGAGTTACAACGGCTTCTCGTGCAGTGTGAGGTCTTTTTATTTATTTTATTTATTTATTAGGCCACCAACGGCGAGTACACTATTACAATGTATTTATAAACATATGAATTTTAAAGTTAAGCATCACGCCACTTAAAGGAAGGCACAGTATGGACCAACAAAAGTGCAATAACAATTTACAAAAATTAATGTGAACTTAAAAGTTATTATAAGACTTACAAAAACTTACAAAGTCTTGCGTTATCATGGGGCAATAAGGGTGAAGATCGATTCACTTTACGTTTCGCCATCATTGTTCGAAGTTCGGCACAGTAAACATCTGCTGTTTTTGCTTGACCAGACCTAAGAAATTCTAAAAAAATATAAGATGTTGTATCGTGAGGAGGACTTTAAAATCAATTTAGATAATTTATTTGATATAGCTGAGGCTGATGATTTGGAAGGGATGAAAATTGAAGAAGATAAAATATTTTTACAAAAACAAAGAGAACCAAGGCGTCTAGGGTTTTAAGCGGGTGAAGACAAAAAGTAAGCTGAACGGAATGAAAGGGCAAGACAAAGAAAATGTGTTTCGGAGGTTTATCGTCATCTCTTGTATAGAATCTTGCGTAGTAAGAGATGACGATGAACCGGCGCTTGTAAATAAAGGGTGTCTCAGAATGTTTTTCGTTTTTGAATTGACCAATACGCGCCAACCGCAGCTAGCAGGGGGAGGGGAGTGGTCTCAAACGCTTGGCCGGCTTGTTAAGTTTAGTAGCCATGAATCGTTTAACGGGACCGCAGCGCGCGTTTTGCGTACGGGCGTTTTATAAAAACAACGATTCCTACACTATTGTTCGTCGTCTCTACAGGACACATTTTAATTTAACAAGCTTAAATCATGTGCCAAGTGCCAATTTAATTAAGCATTGGGTGTGCAAGTTTGAAGAGACTGGGAATACAATGCCGACCAAATCGTCTGGGCGCAAAAGGACATCAAGAACGAGCATGAACGTCGACCGCGTTCGCCAGTCTGTTATGGACGACCCACGACAGTCGTTGAGATTGGGCGCAGCTTCTCTTAATTTGAACAAATCTACGGTTCATCGCATTATTTCGAAAGACTTACATTTTCACCCCTATAAAATTGTTATTGTTCAAGAAATGAAGCCTGATGATCCTCATAAACGAGTCGAATTCTGCAGTGCAATGAAAAACCGTTTTAGGAGTTTCAATAACATCTGGTTCTCCGACGAATCGAATTTTCACATAAACGGTCACGTGAATAAACAAAATTGCAGATACTGGGCTTCCGAGAATCCGCTAGAACTGCACCAGAAGCCCTTGCACTCGCCAAAAGTTGTTGTTTGGGCTGCCATATCAAGCCAAGGAATCTTCGGTCCTTATTTTTTTGAGGATGACCGAGGTCGAACGCAGACCGTTAATTCTGATCGATATTGCCATATGATCCGGACTTTTTGGCTACAGAAATGCAAAACTAGTATGGCTACAACCGCAACACCTTTTTCCAGCAAGATGGAGCCACTTCTCATGTTACAAATGACTCATTAGCGGCTCTTCACGATTTATTCCCTGGAAGAGTGATAAGTCGGCGAGGAGACATCAACTGGCCACCGAGGAGCCCTGATTTAACGCCTGCTGATTTTTTCCTATGGGGCTACCTAAAAAGTAAAGTTAACAATCCATTGCCGCCCAATCTGAATGTTTTGAAGCAAAGAATCACTGAAGAAATCAACTCTATTCCAAGAGCGATGCTCCAGCGAGTGATTGAAAATTTTAGCTCCAGGTTAAATGGGTGTAAATTTGCGCCTGTTATTTGATAATTACGTCACCAACTAAGAAAATACTTTTTTATTGCTTCTTAATTCCACTGCTGCTGCTGCTGCATCTTTTAAATGTAAAACAATATGTGTTAATCGCGAGAATAAGTAGCTACTGCCGCGTAACATGTATGAACATGATTCGATGCAAGTTGGCACGGGTTATCGTACTCCAAATAAGGTAAAAATTTATTTCCGAGAGTTTATTTAGAGCTATGCGTTAGAAATTAAAAACTTTGAAAAAAGGGACACATATACAGAACAAATGAACGTGCGTTAATCACCACACAAATATTTGTTCTGGGTGTAAATTGAACCTACGACTTCCGACTTGGCAGTCAGGACCACTAACCACTACACTATAACGTCTTCAAAGTCGATAATAAATGTAGGTATGTCTTCAATTAAAATAAATTCTCATAAATTCAAAATTGATTGATGTACGAGAGGATGTTTTTACATTACAGCTTCAGAATTGATGCCAAGATTTGACCTAGTTAGTGTGGGTCCGAAAAAGTTCAAATTACTACGTCCTTTCTGCGAAGAAGCTGCCGATATCTACAACATGGCCTTAAGAAGTGATGACATATTCGTAGTCACTTATCCACGATCAGGTAAATCCTACTATTTAAGTATTGTCTTTATTAAGCAACCTATTTGGATTAAAAAAAATAAAAATATTATTACCAATCATAATTGGTATTAAAGATGCAAATAAATTGTAATCTATACAAATAAAATTGGAGTGTCTGTTTGTAATATTAAAATAACCGCTTTTACTAAATGCATATGTATGTTTACACGGTACATATGCCAAAATAACATTTTTTACAATTTTTGTCTGTCCGTCTGTTTGTTCCGGGTAATCTCTGGAACGGCTGGACCGATTTCGACGGGACTTTCACTGGCAGATAGCTGATGACATAAAGAGTAACTTAGGCTACTTTTTTAGACTAGCTTCGCCCCAAGGTTTTGCCCGCGGTTATAACAACAAACGCGGGTAACACCGCGGGTCTCAGCTAGTGTTTATTATAATTTATCTGAGTACTATCTGCAAATGAGCTTTTATTTTTCCATTATAATTTCATTCACACAAATTGCCTCTTCTCCGTGTGGTGACGAATTGTTGATCCTGATCCTGATCGTAGATAAGTGGATGAGTGAATACGGAGTGTTACCAACCCTATTTATTCGGCTGGTGCCGTAAGAGCTGACTAAGGAAGCAGACTATGGAGTACAACAGCACTGCAAAGAGAAGGAAAACCTAACACTACCCTATACCAACCCGTCTGGCCAACGAGGTATAGTAAGCCAAAACCTCCTTTGTAAGGAGAAGCGTAAGTTCAGCAGTGGACTATTAAATGGACGTATCCTAGTGGTTAAGGCATTGGACTTGCGATTAAAAGGGTCGTGGGTTCGAGTCCTGACCAGTATACTACGTGAACCCACTCCTAACACAAGTAATTTAGCTGAGCGGGAGGGGTTAACGGGAATACTTGGAATTTCTGTTGTTAGTAGACCTTTAAGAAAAAAACTAGTGGTCCAGCTGTTGATGTGGTGTGATGTGAAGTTGCATCAGTCAATGTAAAAATCTCTATTGTTTCATTTCTGTCGTTTTATTTTATTTCAGTTCTAACACTTTCCAAAGGATAGTTTTGGAACTGAAATCTTACTTAAATATACTTTCTAGACAATGTATAGGTCTAAAAGAATGTAAACTTCTTTAAGAATAAGTGGTGTTTTCATTTATATTTTCTTACATTTTACAGGCACTACTTGGACCCAAGAATTAGTGTGGCTAGTAGCAAACGATTTTGACTATGCCACAGCAAAATCTAAAGTCCTAATGCAAAGGTTTCCTTTCGTTGAGTAAGTAATTATTAAAGTAGATATTGTTTATATACACAGATGACAACATTCGGTATATACAGAGATATTTCGCCACAGTTTCCTCATTAAGACTAACTGTTTTATATTGATAAGAGTTTGTCCGTGTGGTGATGGATTAAGAATACAGAGTGTCACCACCCCTATTCATCTTGTGGGTGTCGTGAGAGCCGACTAAGGGAACAAGCTACGCAAGACAACAGTACTGCAAAGAGAGGCCAGGAGTGCTATAGTAGGCCAAAACCAAAATTTTAAGGAGAGGCTATGTCGAACAGTGTAATATTAGAGGCTGTTGATGATGATGATATACTGAGACATGGCTGCTAAGTCATAAAAAGCCTCGATCATTAAACGAGCCACGAAATATAAATAGATGAATTAGTCGCGGCTGGGGCCGCTGGGAAACGACGGTAGTGGTCGATGCCATAAAGTCGATTTTTTTAGACACACAAAATACGAAAAGACTTTTTCCCTGACCTATTACATTTTTTTGACACGTAGAGGCATCCTTTTCAAATACTTTTACAGATTTTTGAAGTATGCGGGTTCACAATGGCAAGAAGAGCTTTTGCAAAATGCTAAAGACAAGGAGATGACGTCAGAGTTTTTGAAAAATGTAAATAAGCCTGTTAAAGAGAAACTGTCCGCCATACCTTCTCCTCGGTTCCTCAAGACTCACATGCCATTGTCGCTGTTGCCTCCAAAGCTGCTTGACACTGCGAAGGTGGTGTACGTTGCGAGGGACCCTAGAGATGTTTCAGTATCAAACTTCCATTTGAATCGTCTCATAAATATTTTTGATTTCCCAGGAACATTAAAAGATTATTGGAGTTTGTTTAGTCAAAATTTAGGTAAGTAGCGTTTTTTATTATTTTTTTTATGATATCACAGAGAATTTTCTGGAATGCAGATATAACAGATTTTACTTGTTGACTATCTTTTAGTAAGTAATAATGTTTATAAATGTTAAAGGAATGTTTAATCATCATCACCATTGCAAAATTATATGTATTTATTTCATTTTATAAAAAAAAAAGTTGGACAATCACTTGACATTTTTTTAAAGAATGTTATGATGATTTGTTTCAGTTAAAATATCTCCTTACTTCGAGCATGTGAAGGAAGCTTGGAATTTGAGACACCATCCAAATATGCTATTTTTATTTTACGAAGATTCCATAAAGGTGCGCTGTTTTTTTTTTTATTCGTTTTATAAACTATAGAAATACTAAATAAATGTTTTCTAATAATAATCGGTGGTCTACTATTTTTAAATATATATTTTCAATTTTTTTTGAAAAGTATATTTAAAAATGTAATTAATGTGTGTATAAAATGAATATAAAAGTACCGGTAGATTAGATGTTATGATTAATGGACTGAAATTAGAACTCGTAAATTCTGTTAAATTATTAGGGGTTCATTTGACGCATTGCTTAATTGGAAAAAAGAGATTAAATCTATTAAAGCCTCAATCTCTTCAGCGTGCTTTGCAATTAGGAGCCTTCACGAAGAAGTGGGAATAGATATCCTAAAATCCATTAATCATGCGCTGATAGAGTCAAGGTTAAGATATAGTATATATACTATGGCACTAGTTACGAATATAATATAGAGAGGACGTTAATTTTACAAAAAAAGATCAATGCGAACTAGAGTCCATATTCCTCAAACAATTAGCAACATTGTGTTACTGAACTACTATTGAATTGAATATAGCTCGGCACTGTGTTCAGTATTAATCCGTTAACCTTTATAACTATTTATCAGTAAACAAAAAAGGCTAATTTACAGGACTTCTTTATTTAAACTAAAGCTTAAAGCGTTCCTATTGGAAAATAACTATTATTCCATCAAATCATATTTTCAATCATACAAATATACTTATATTAAATGCAATTAAATTGTTAGTAAATTATGTAATATCTAATAATAAAAACTGAATCATATTTTAAATCATGATATAGCTTAATTTATAGTTTCTTTATTGTATTTTGCATGACATATTGTAAAATCTAATAAATTGTTATAGTTTTGGTTTATTTTTAAATGTTGTATAAGACATTCAAATATAATTTTATGATTATTTCTTCATAATTGAACTAACTAATAAGGAGAATAATAATATTATTATAAGATTCTACCACATTTACACTCTCAAATTCTAATGTTGTCTATTCTCGATTTATTTTATTGTTTTAGGATCTACCCTCGTCAATACGCCGAGTGGCAGATTTCCTAGGCAAAGACGTAACAGAGGACCAAGTAACCAGCCTTTGTGATCATCTTAACTTTGAAAACTTTAAGAAAAATGATGCCGTAAACTTTGAATATATCAAAGGATTGGGTGTATTTACACAGGAGGAAGATTTTATTCGTAGAGGTATTCTGATTTAGCACATACCATCAGATGCGCACTCAAAGAATATCAGCCATCTCAAAGAAGTAATATCAGCTGTAGGTAGTCCACGAACGTCTGATCTTTTTCTAGGACGCTGAGTTTTCTATTCTACGACGCTAAGCTGAGATAACAATCGATCTAGCAATGTTACGATTGGAAAAATTTAAGGTTTAGCATACTGCGCACAACCAAGCTTTTGGTCTTAAAGGGATCTAAGAGTACTCCTTGAACAATTTATTGAAATCGCTACTCGCTCGAACAATATATGAGTTTGTTCTATTTTATATATTATACTTACATATTATCCATATATTTACTCATATATTATAGATAAATTACATCTCAAGGAATTAAGCAAAGGAACAATTTAAAACTAAAAAAAATACGCATACAAGAGATCAAAGTAAAAAAAACATAATAAAAACGAAATTAAGTTAATCACTTTCTTCACATTCCATATTTTCATCTTCTGAATTATTTTCGCTCATATAATCAGAGCGATCAGAATCATCATTTAGCGATACAACGAACCTATCAAACTTTTTGTCACTTAGCCGGTAACTAATCTTAACGTTTATTACGTACCATCTTTTTTTTCAATTTGCAGCTAACAATTGTGATGTCTGTGATTAGCAAAACAATTTGCAAGAACATCTTTCTTTATCTAAATGGGAGTGCATATAATTTCTTGCTAAGTCTTCTTTTGATAGCACCATATATTGCCTTGATTGGATTGAGGGCGGATGATATGGAGGCAAAAGAATCACTGAATGTCCTCCCTAAGTTATTTTTTCATCAACTTTGTATTGTTTTGGCAGCCTTTGACTATAAATTAATAGCATCTAATCGCATTTTCTCAAGGTTTCCAGATTCAAACGGAATATTCTGTGTCGTTAGTCTTTCATGCATTATCTTCATGTAGAACTAATTCTAGGTTTTTTTCTTAATTTATTTGCGTTACACAACGTTATAAATGATTATAACGAAATTGTTTAGAACTGTTTACTGCTGGACATAGGCCTCTCCTTAGGAAGGAGGTTTTGGCCACGCTGGCCAGACGGGTTGGTATAGGGTTTGTGTCAAGTTTTCCTTCTACGGCAGTGCTGTTGTTCTGCGTAGTTTTCTCCCTTAGTCGGCTCTTACGACACCCACGGGATGAATAGGGGTGGTTGTATTCCTTATCCGTCACCACACGGACAACATGTTACATATTTACTATCAAATAGCGTGGCGACGCATTAGATGTTTAACAGTCTTCAGATCACTGTGTGTATCACACAGACAAATCCGTTATCGTGGGAGAGCCATGCTTTAGGCACATATGGGCCAGGCTCAGCTGGAGTGATTCCACGACTGGCAGAAAACCGGTGTCTCTCTTTCATTGCTTTTCACCGAGCAAGAGAAGTTACTGGATCCATAACCCTATCCCTCCTCCTAATTTTGAGGTAGGGACTGTAAGGGCACGCAACGCAACGCACTTCCGATTTTTGCAGGTGTCCATGGATGGCGGTAGTGACTTACCATCACGTGACCCGTCTGCTCGGTTGCTCCCTTTTACAAAAAAAATAATAATCAAAATACCTATTTTTATACTGAAACGTAATAGAATTCGAAATTTCATAATTATACATAGAACAAAATGAGAAGTTAACTTCGATTCCTTCCATCTACAGGTAAAGCTGGCGGTTGGCGAGAATACTTTGACGAGGAGATGACACAGCAGGCGGACCAGTGGATTGCAAACAACCTGCGAGATACGGATCTGCGCTTCCCGAAATTGTAGATTGCAATATTAATTTTACTAATGGGGAAATGTTAAGTATATGACACTAGATTAGTTAGTTACTTACGTTGTACATCACAATATATATATATATATAAATATATATAAACTTTTACTAATAGTTAATTTGGGACAAGGTACAACACCCGGCTCGATCCTTTGGCGTTACGTAGTGATGTGGATTCACTCTTTATTCTCTATCGCATATATCATGGAGAGTGCTCCGGGGAATTGTTCGTACTAATACCAGCCGCAACTTGCAGCCATCGTTCCACACGGTAAAATTTTCATCCTCATCACCTGGAGATCCACAGTAGTGGATCCACTACTTTGCGCTTTTCGAGGCACTTTTTGCCCCGCATAACTAATCTGTGGAACGGGTTATCGTCTGTAGTATTTCCGGACCGAAACGACCTTCAAGAAAAGAGCGTATTCCTGCCTAAATGCCCGGCAAGGCGTTTATGACTCCTGAGTTGCAGACGCTCATGGGCTCACTTTCCATCAGGTGACCCGTCTGCTCGTCTGCTCTCCAACATACAAAACAAAAAAAAAACAGTATTTGTGGTATATTCTTAGATTATATTACTATGTCTAAATAGAGAACTAAAGAGAGACTCTGAGAGCAAAAGAATCAGAAAAGGAAATGAGAGGAGTTTCCAATATCAGTTTGAGTGACAGCTTCGTCTTACACCACGTCACGTCATTCTCCTTTCTAAGTTTGCGTGCATGAATGATACCAGTTGTTGAAATTTTTCTTTAAAATAGGGCAAAGTATGACTGTGTTAAATCTTTTTAATCTAGAAAAATATACTCGAAGAAAAAACAATAATATCATCATCATCATCAGCCTATCGCAGTCCACTGCTGGACATAGGCCTCTCCCATTGCACGCCACTTAGATCGATTTTGAAAATAATATAAAATGGTTTAAAAATTAAATGTCTTGTTCAACACGTGACATTCATTTTTTTCATACACGTCACCATTTGGCCTCAAACTAAGCAAAGCTTGTACTATGAAAGCGAGATTGACTGAATGAATACTTATTTACTTTTTTTGTAAATCCATACATATTATAAATAGAAAACACACATACATGAAACAAATATTTGCAGATCTTACAAACATTTGGTCGGCCCCGGGAATCGAACCCGAAACCTCTTTACAGCAGTCGCATACGGTTACCTGTGCACCATCACAGTTAACTCCAATCAATGAATTATACTTCTACCAAAAATCACTTAACGCGGCTAAATGTATCCATTTTAAAATCCTTAAAATGATAGAATAGAATATAAAAGAATATCATTTATTTCATAAAGCACAGCATACAAAAATAAAACAAAAATTAAAAAACAACATGCACAATTAACTGAAAATAAAGTAAGGTTTGATAAACATGTTAACAAGACAACAATTTTTCATTTGACATAATGAAAAATTGTTGTCTTGTTAAAGCAGTTGCGAAAGCAGTCTTAGTCTCCTAAATTTGGGCTAATGGTATTAGCGTCAAAAACCTTAGAGAAGCTTCAAGGAAACAAAATATTAAAAGAATTTGCAATACACCCTGGGGATTATTTATCATCAGTACAAGTTGATCATTCACTTTTATTATTAAATGCCATTATTTATACATACGTAAAAATAAGATTGTATCATGAAAGTAAATTATCCACACAAACTTATTAAAAATAGTCTAAATGACAATTGTATACAAAACTGATGCTTCACAGCGGACATTGATTTTACAGTTAATTTAAACCCTTGTAACAAAATATTTCCAGTTATTTTATTATTTATACCTATTCCATTCAATTAGAAATATATTATTTAAAATATTTAAATTAATTTATTTTATTACAAAATTGTTTTAAAAACTCTTTTTGTTTCTTGGTTGTTATGGGTAAAATTTCATACGGTAGTCAACACTGGCCCGCCACCGTAAAGTTATGTTTTTGTCTTTGTCTAATCTGAGCGATAGTATTGTTCTTGTCACTGGTGTAAATGAGACATAAATATGTTTACGTCGTCAAAGTTCAAAAGTGGTTACACTATTTTCGACGTGTGATACACTAGAGAAGCAAACCTCACTTGCTTCTCTAGTGTTGTTTTAACTCAATGATCATCGGACATATAACAGTAGTATTTCTAAAACAATCATGGATGAGCAAAAAATTCTACCGTTTCCTTACCAAATTAAAGATGTGACACCAGAAGAACAACAGTACATCGATAAAGTGTTTGGTTGTAAGTATCTACGGTCAATTATTCTTCTGAGCACTAATTGATTCAGCTCTTTCAACGTTACGAGCAAAAAAGGACCGTTTAAAAAGAAATACACTGCCTAAAGCGAATATTTTCAAACGAAGCTGACTTCCGAAAAGAAAATATATTTACCAATGCAATACATTTACACAATTAAAATGTTGATCTGCTTTATTTATCAGGATAGCATTAACAAGCTCTTATCTACCTCTCATTAAATTTGACTTCCCCTAGAAAATTATGACAATAATATTTTACAGACTAGTATGTACGTATTTTAGCAATTGTCAGTGTTTACCGGTTATCTCGGGTTGGTCCCAAGGGTTTCATTGTGTATGCACCCTACAAGAAGGAAGCTGCCAACATCTACAACATGACCCTAAGACCCTCAGATATATTTGTCGTGAGCTTTATACGATCAGGTTAGTGGTTTTTCTTTATGATACACACAGATGAGAACTTGCAACTCAAAAGACCCATGTGTGACCCCCTTTGAGTGCGCCCTCGAGCCAGACTAGGGGAGGGGATTCGAGCTCTGGTCACCTCATGTGGGGCCGTGTCATTACTCCGGTCGAGCCGGCCTATGTTTGCCGAACCATGGCTTTCCCACGACAATATGCGAAGTACAAGTGAAAGATTAATTACATCTGACGATGAAAATCCAGGCCACACAGAATAATTATTTTAGAAAAATAATCCATAATTAAGAAAGGTTCAGCAAACAAAGTTAAAGCGTAGTAAAAGCGAAGTTTATTGTGTCACAAATAATTCAAGGCAGTTTATGCAGTTTGTTTTCTTTAAATGTTTACTAAATACGTCTTCTGTCAGGAACCACGTGGACTCAGGAACTCGTTTGGATGATAGCAAATAATTTAGATTACACCACTGCGGCAGAGGTACCACTTACAGAGAGATATGTTCCCTTAAAGTAAGTAATTTTACTTTTACCTTAATCTATCCTGAAAACAAAAGATGGTTAGTGAACTACCATACTTATGAGTTTAAAAAAAAACATTTAGGATGAATATCTATGGTGTAGAACCCTTAGCATAATAGAAACTATACATGTATAGGGCAAGGACAGCGCTGTGTAATAAATTTAACTAGCTTAAATCAATACTATATTAAATTAATGCAAAAAATATAATAGATACCTTCTTTCAGCCGCTTTATGTTCTTTGATGAAAATAAATTAGACGAATTTGTTACGAACATCAATTCTAGGACGGATGAAAATACTATGATCGAAATATTGAAAGATCGGGCTCAGTCACCAATTAAAATGCTTGCAACAATGCCTGTATCGATTCCTCGCTTCATTAAGACTCACTTACCAATGTCCTTGTTGAACCCTAAGTTGCTCGACACCGCAAAAGTGGTGTACATTGCACGGGATCCTAGAGATGTAGCCGTGTCGTCCTATCATTGTGCGAAGTTATTCAAGATAATACGCTTCCCAGGTGGTTTCAAGGAATTTTGGAATTTATTGTACAAAGATCTATGTAAGTATTTAGTTGCAACAATAATAACTGTAGAATTAAGTTATTAAACGCAAAAAGATCATGCTTCAATCTATTCTTCCAGATATATTCTGCCCCATGTTGGAACACGTCAAAGAAGCATGGGAGAAAAGATATCATCCCAACATGCTGTTCTTGTTTTATGAAGAACTTATTACAGTAATTTTTTTTTGTTGTAAAGTAAGGGTATTTATCCGTATTCGGGTTATCTGTCCGGTTATCTTAAGTCAAAGGGAAAAAGGAAATAATTATACTCAAACTCAAAATATCTTTATTTCATAAATAATATATTTGAAATCGTCTTAGACTCTAAAGTCAACACACACAATAGCAAAGACCTGTTCTGTCAATATATAAGGAGATTTTACGATCACTATGTTACCTGTCTTGACAGACGTCTGTTAGGATGTTTATTTCCAAAAATACTCGTAGGTACCGAGTTTTAATTAACATCGAGTAATTATTTGTGGTCCCTTGGCACTATAAAAATAAAGTTTCAAGTCAAATCAATCAAAAGATACCAGTATTAGCACTTCGCAAGCCAAAACATAGATATGAGTTACACTTCTTATCAACCTAATTAAGTTTGTCATTAATGCTACTTGAAAAATGTATACCAGTCCAATATGACAGAAACTGAGACAAGGGAAATCTTAAAAGTTAATTAGATGAATTGTTATAATTTTCTCTTTTAACTCTACACGTCTCACACACACGCCAGTTTGATCCCCCACTAGACAGAGCCTAGCTAACCAGATTGTTGATATATTTATATAATTTCAAATACATACATATTATTGATAAATAACTATCATTAGTCCTGGGTGGGTCATTAACCACTAGATCAACAGACCCGTCCTATAAGTTTGTATGGACTAACTCATGGTGTGAGGTGTAGTATTATTAGTATTACTAGTATTATTTTTATTAATCATACGTAAGTGATGTTTGATAAAATTAAAAATTGAAATTATTGTAAGATGACGACTATTTATATTGCCAATACAGGACTTACCAACTTCCATACGTCGCGTGGCTGATTTTTTGGGCAAAAATCTGACATCAGAGGAAACCGAACGTCTATGCAATCACCTTAGTGTCAAGAATTTCAAGAATAACAAATCAGTCAATCAGGAATGGTTGAGGGAACATGGAATGCTTGAAAGTAATGAATGTTTTATCAGGAAAGGTTATTATTTACTGTCATACTGCGCTAATTATGTGAATATTTCTATATTGAGACTGTTATAAAATGTCTTTATTTCAGGTAAGTCTGGAAGTTGGCGCGACTACTTCGATGAGGAAATGACAGAGCAGGCAGAACGATGGATCAAAGACAATCTACGCGACACAGATTTACGATTTCCAAATTTCAAGACGAACTAAAAACAAATAACGTATTTATTACGACGGCCTATTATAAACTAAATACACAAAGCATTCCGTTACAAAAATCCAAAAGCCAAACATATTATTTAAAATTCTATTATTTATTTAATACTTTACAATAAATATGAGGCGCTTTTAATATTGTCAATCAATAAAGAAATTGCAACGGCATTGTCTTCTACAATAGCAAGAGCTTATTGAATCATCACGTTGGATACAATTTAGTACGGTAATACAGTTTGATTGCAGATCAAATTACAGTAAACTTTACACTGTGTTTATTGCGCTGTTTAATAGTATGTACCAAAACAAATGTTTGCGAAAGGCAAATAATAGTATAATCACATGTTTACAAGATCAAACTCTGACACGTATGTTTACTTAGGAAAGTTCGATTGTCGATTAAAGATTGTAAAAAAAAGACGTATGTTTAAATGCAATAAAAACTTATCACTCGTCAACATGTTTACATCAACTAAATATTTTTCACAACAAAATAATTATTGTAATGCAAACAGACTACACTTTTAAAAAAATCCTCCAATGCTCGACAAAAAAGCTGTCCAATGTACGAAAATATATTATTTTCATATCAAATATACCGATGCACATCAAATTATCCAAGGCGTGCAAACGTAATATTCACACATAAAACAAAATAACAATTTTCGTGCACTGGCCAGCGTGGAATAGTAATCCAATACCTGTTTTTTTTAAACTAGTTGCTTAACGTAACAATTACCTACTACAATAACAGTGAATTAAATACCTACCTAATCTTTTGCTATGTTAACTGTGGACAGGAATGCTACAGACTTCTGTTGCCTATAATTAGGAACAATCAAACAAATACTCAAGTTGATCAAAACACAAGGTTTATTCAGAGGAAGAGGAGAACAATAAAAAGAACATAATATTTATTAACCGGCGGTTGTAGATCGGCACATGCATATCATAGATCGTATAAGTCTAATTTTGATTAAATTTATTTTGCTTACTATTTGGCAAAACGGAGAGTGTTGCTATTGTGTGTGTTGATCTATGGCGTTAGAGGCTACATAAAAGACGATTTAAAACAATTAAAAAAATGACAAATATATTTTGAGTTTGATTCTAAGAAATTGAGAACCCTGGCCCGCACTGAAATCTTCACTAATCGAAACGCCGGACGCGGTCGCCGTCGAGAGCGAGTTGGTGTGAAATAAACTCACACTAGGCCTTCTGGACACGTATGAATATAAAGAATACCGTAGGAGAGTCATGTTTCGGTACAAATGGGCCGGCTCGACTGGAGTGATAAAAGCGCCTCACAGAAAACTGGTGTTAAGCAATTCTGTCCTTGCTTTTCACCTAGTGAGTGAGTACTAGAGCCCAAACCCCCCTGATAATGGGGGGAGGACTCAAGTCCACTCGAGTTGCAAGTGTCCTGCACTTACCATCAGGTGACTTGTCTGTGCGATTGCCCCCCTATACCATAAAAAAGTATAGGTCACCACTGAGCAGTTGAGTATTAAAAATCATCAACAGCCCGTAACAGTCCACTGCTAAACATAGGCCTCTCCTTACAATGGAGGTTTCGGCCAACAATACCACCGAGTTTGCTCGCTTAGTCGGCTCTTACGACACCCACGGGATGAATGGTAACATTCTGTATTCTTAATCCGACACAAAATTTGTACAGTATTGTCATTATCCGTGTTAATGACAATACTGTACAAATTTTCGATATTTTCACAGATGTTCAAAAAATATCCTCTAAAAATGGTACTGGTGCAGCAATATTGTTATGCCGCCCCCAGCTCAAATACAAGATAATAGTCATCACATGGGCACAACAGCTCACCGTGCGTCTGCCCACCAAACAGCTACAAAAGTAGCCAGAGATAGCGCCTAGTATATTCACAGTGTCCTCATTTCTGCTTATCAGTAGGTAAATATAATATAAGCGACTGCTTACTTGTCTTTATTTTAGTTTGCCACGAATTATATAATTGTTCACAAACTCCTCGGTATGCCATCTTCTATGGCATTATTTATTTGCACAGTATATTATTATGTGGCATTTTGTCGGATGAGTTCTCCGTAATATGACAGTGCCTGCTTGAGTTGTTAGGAGCCCAGAGCTATTTTTTAAAGTTATCAATTGTTAGCCTTTTAAATTCATTCAAGTGAGGATGGTTACCATGTATTATTTAAGAATCCTGTGTGTCTCCTATTCTCGTGGCCAGCTTCAACTACATCGGCTAGATGATTAGGAATATTTAATCTATCCTGGGCTATTTGCAAATATTCTCTGTACACTGGGTTATAAACCCTTTTATTATATTCAATGATAAAATTAACAAGTTGGCAAAACTTGTTAACACGAGCTATATTCCGTTCTTCCGTTATCTGACGGACAATTATGGTATTTGATGTAGACGTTTTCACATAATTTAAAAAATAATAACACATTTTATTAAATTTTAGCTTTGAAGACTTTAAGACCTATATAAAATTTCAAATTACTACAGGTGCGATTTTTGCTTTAAAAGGGGTACCAACAATTGTCTTGACCTAATTAATAATAATAGCGTCAAGAAAAACATGGTCATAAAAGTTATATCAATGTTAAATATACGTATTTAACGTTCGGATTTATCTTAGTAGGTGTAATGTAGCAAGCGCTCCCTATGCCAGCAACCTCTCTTATGAAAACATTCAATGACCTGTTTATAGAAAATTAAACGAGCTCAATAATTAAAGATAACTTTATAAAACTGAAAGAATTTATTTTATGTATTCAGAAAACACACACACACTAACACAGCTCAACTAATGAAAGGATATTAAACCCGAAATATCTAAAATCGTTTTACTGTATGTATATATTATATACATGCACATATATACTATGACCTGTCCACCCACAGAAGAGAGAACATTTATCCAACAATCGCCAAGGTCAAGCAGTAAGAGAAGGCAAGGTTGATTTGATTAGATTTCAAGGCTTGCCTACCTGCCACTATCGGATTATTTGAGGCTATCTTCTTCATAAGAGAGAGATTCGGAGATTCTGAGTCTGATCCGCAAGGAGCTAATACCTGAGTGCCACCACTGCGATGGATGGATTGTGGACACGGCGCTCCACACGTTGGCAGAATGCTCGGCATGGGTGAAGCAAAGGTGCGACCTCGTGGCGGCCATCGGAGTGGGAATTCTCTCGCTCGGCACTCTGATTGCGGCCATGATACGTAGCGAGGGCGCGTGGAGCTCCGCCATCTGCGAACAAGTTAAGTTTGCAAAGGAAACGGCGGAGCAGGACCGGGAGAGTTCTAAGCTTCTCCCGGTCCTGCTCCGCCAGGCCCGGGAACAGGCACGGCACACGACTCAGGCCTGCGCTAAGGGACGGAAGTTGCAGAACAACCTCCGTCCTCCCTAAGCACAGGCCTAAATGTGGCGGGTGAGGCCGGGGTGGAAGCGCGACGCGCTGTCGCGAGAGAGCGCGCTTTAAGGACTAAAACGTAGTAGTGGTGGGAAACAGTAACTTTCTTTCTATGGTACACCTGGTTTTCTATTTAGTGGTATCCGAGACGGCGTTTTTAGTCGGTTCGAGTCCGACATAACCACCCGAAAAAAAAGACAAAAGGAGGGGAGACAGACAAGGTAACTTTTTTGACCAAACGAAAGTCTGCGTTGGTAGAGACCAAAACAGAGATTCTCGCTGAAGTCGAAAAGTTCTATGAGGACCTCGCAAACCCTTAACCCGCGGGCTAGACTGACACGCCACCACACAGACGAGATTCCTGACTTCGATTTGGTCGAGATTAGAATGGCGCTCGGACAACTTAGTAATATCAAAGCTTACTTACTTAACCTAGAATTACAACAGAGCTCTTAAAAGCCGGAGAAACTCCTATGTTAGTAGAGCTCGTAAAGCTGTTTTATTCCGTTATACATACTAACACTACACCCGAGGCTTGGAGCAGGAGCACCGTAGTACTGTTCTTCAAAAAAGGAGACAAAAGCCTATTGAAGAACTTTCACCCCATATCACTCCTGAGCCATGTGTATAAGTTGTTCTCGAGGGTCATTACGAATCGTCTTGCCCAGAAATTCGATGACTTCTAGCTAGTGGAGCAGTCTGGGTTTCGAAACGGCTTCAGCACCGTGGACCACATACACACATTACGGCAAATAATCGAGAAGCCAGAAGAATACAATCAGCCTCAGACGAGAAGGCCTTCGAAGTCCACGTACGCTATCCTGGAATTTATGCAGAGATGCCTGGTCGACTGCAAATATATCCAAGTGTTGAGATGTATGTAGGAAGCCGTAACGATGACCAAGAACAGATCACAAGACCAATTCAATTGCATCGCGGGGTTTTTTTTTAATGCAGGCACCCGCCATCGCAGGGTGTTGCTGCCTTCTAGCACCTCCAATGTCAATTTGGAGCCTATTACCTACTTTATCCATTCATTCTGATTCTCTCATTTGCTACTGCTCGTACTTTCATTCTTCATATTTGTCTTTCTTTCATACCGTCCAGGTGGGATTCCTGCTGTTCGGCTTATATTTAGTTCATGATTTATGTATTTACCTTTTTAACTAGGGTAATAAATGGTGACACGGAAACTTTTTTAATTACTTTTTCTTCTGTACATATTTGTTATTTTATTGCTAAACATTTCTTACTACTAAATTACAAGTTATAAACAATGTCAAAAAAAATACAGTACCTACTCTACTACACAACTTACTATTACTGATATTGCTAACTTTTATTATATGATGAAAAATAATAATTTTACATTATTTTGTCTCATGGTTCTTAAACTCTATTCCGTTTATTTACTACATTAACAATATCTGTGCAGTGTTTTATAAATTTATTTCTATACTTACTACTTATTATATTACCAACGTTTTTAACTGTAATTCGATGTCGAACCTCTGCCTATCGAATGTAGGGCACTCGACAATCAGATGAGGGACGGTCTCTCTGACATCCGGGTCACAAATGCATGATTGGTTCTCCTTGCACTTGAATCGTGTCAAGTATTCGGAGAATCCACCATGCCCCGTTAATAACTGGGTCGTATATATATGCAGCCAGTGCGCAGGGGAAAAAGAGAGTGGTACCGGAGGCGGTCTCGCCTTCTTTGTACCTCTTGTTCCATTCGCCAAGCGAGGCCTGACGAAGATCCCGCTTCACGAACGAAACAGGGCACAAACCGTAGTCCGGTGCTTTTTTCAATCTCAGAGCCACCTTGGCGAACTGGTCAGCTCGCTCATTACCCCCTAACCCTACGTGGGCCTTGACCCAGAATAAGGATATCTCCTTATCCCGAGTCATGCCTTTTCGAATGGCTGCTCTGGCCTCCACTGCCCGGGGATTTAGGGTTGACGGTTAATTACAGTCAAGTGAAGTTACCGAATACCGAACGTGGTTTCGCCTAGCCTGAAGACCTCACTGGCCGCTTTGCACAGGGTCAGAAGCTTAGCCTGGTAGATGGTACAGTAGGGTGACAGTGCAAATTTGAGGGCCCTGGTTTCGGCCCCGTTATTCTAAATGGATAACACCGCGCCGACCCGGCCCTCAATCTTGCTTCCGTCTGTAAAGATGCGCAACTCGATGGTATCGGTGCGCTGTAATTGTTCCTCGTCTTCCAGACATTTGAACTCCAAAGCACCGTACTCCGCGGGGTGAGGCGCCTCTATCGCTGGAGTCATTCGTTCGATGTCTCTGTCTCCCAACCATGACTGGTATACCCCTCTCTTGGCTTCGTATAACGAAGCCATCTCGCGAACTCTGAGGTCCAGAGAGAGCATACCAGCCAGGATCAGCGCTGAGTGCAGAGAGACCGTCTGATAGCTCTTACACAGCTTCTTTGCGAATCCGCGCTGTTCGTTCAGCTGTTTTCGGACACCAAGCCCGTTTACTGCTGCGCCCCAACTGCTTGCACCGTAAAGAATGGTAGGCTCCACAGCCGCGACATAGATAGATGCCGATCGCCTTTCTGTAAAGGTAAAATGTAAGTTTGTGGTCAATGGTGAACCCTAGGATATTGATTTGTTTAGACATTCCAATGTCTATCCCGCCCATGCTGAGGCGCGGAAGATCTTCAGCTTCCGCGTGATCACCATCGCACATGTTTTGTCATTTCATTCCGATCCCTCACTCCCGCACATGCTCCAGAGACCCATTGGCTTGTCTCTCAATCTCCAGAGCTGTATCCCGATCGAACACCAACACCACGTGGTCCGCGAATGCCTGTACGTGAACCGCCCTACTCTCTAACTGATGTAGCAAGGGATCCAGCAACACATTCTAGAGAAGGGGTCCCCCTATTGACCCCTGGACGCAACCCTTCTCCGTGGAGCGGACGCACTCCTCGCCAGCCTACCTTACCCTTCTGTCGCTGAAGTAGCTGCCGATTGCTCGCTCAAATTCCTCGGACACTTTTGCTCAGCCAGACGTAATTTGATGGCCGGCCACCAAGCGCTATCGAATCCCCCCTCTATGTGTAAGAACACCATAGTGACCATTCTCTTTTTATCAAGTTTGACCCTTATAAGCCCCATTAGGTCACGAAGCCATACTGGCGAGTACTAATCCTCGGTAGTAAATAAAACTTGAGACGAGCAACCAGCATCCTCTCGTACACCTTTCCCAAGACAGGCAGTAGCCCAATCGGTCCGTGCGATTTGGGAATGACGTGCGAGTCCTGGCTTCCTCAGTAATACCACCACGGCCTCCTTCCATATCTTAGGAAAATAGCCGCGGCGGAAGCACCTGTTTAGGAGCTCCAGAAATAGTAAGGCGTTGGCCCTTATGGCGCGAGCGCAGATATCTGCTGTGAATCCGTCCGCTCCCGGAGCCTTCTTGGGGTTGAATTTCTGTAGCGCATCATCCAGTCAATGTAAAGGGTGGGTCATCTTTATGATGATAGCATCGCGGGGTTAGATAAAGATACGTTACTTCTCCGAAACTGTTCACTAATGCATTGGAAGTCGTCTTTAAATCGCTCGATTGGAACGGACGGAGAATCAATATCAATGGCCAATACATCTCATCTCAGCATAATCTGTAAGAAATGCTTAACAGCCTGGACTATTTCAAGACGAGTGATATGGGAAGCTTTGTCATATCCTCGAGTCACCGATCCTGCAATCGCTAAAAACTAAGGCGTTTAACCAGTGCGTCCTACTCGTAATGACATACGGAGCCGAGACGATGACACTCACCTCTGGACTGGTCCACAAGTTCACTTGATGCTTGGTGTTTCTATAGTCTACAAAATGAAACGATTCGACAGAGAACTCGAGTAACCGATATTGCACAGAGAATCAGTACGCTGAAATGGGCCGTTCATGTCTTCGACATGACACGACACGAGCCGACATGTGCTAGAGTGGAGACCGCGATAGGGCAAACGTAGTGTAGAGCGCCTTGCGGCGCGATGGACCGAAAACTTGAAGAAAATGGCTGGTAGCGGATAGATGCGGAAGACCGGGATGGTTGTCGCTCTTTTGGGGACGCCTTCGTTTAGCAGTGGAGTTCAATAGGCTGAAGAAGAAGGTTTGGGATGATGGTATGTATATTGCTTCGAAAAGATCAAGGAGTGTTTGAATTAAGAAAATATATAACTATATAATATAATATTTGTTTATTAATCTTCTTCTTTATATATATAATTCTTCTGTGAGTGTGTATGTCACTGAACTTCTCTCAAACGACTGGACCGATTTTGATGAAATTTTTTGTCTGTGTTCAAGGGGATCTGGGAATGGTTTAGATTCACAATTTTGTCCGCTGGACAATGTTTTTTTAAATAATTTTTAATTTATTAGTAGCTTCGTTCTAGCTGCTACGGCTGCGGAGAGTGAGTGGGGAGTGCACATGCTACAGTGCGAGACTGTGAGTCACTCTTAATACATAATATACTGTGCTACCAGTGCTACGGACCTCGGCTACTAGCTTATTGTCGTTTACTGTAAATAAATAGACTTACAAGCCTATTTATAACTGATTAATCTTACTTTTTTTATCGTCAATTTTGGCGCTGTTTGCATATCATCATGAGTATTATGCGTACTCCCAAAAAAACTCCTAACGAGTCACAAATTTCGCATACGCAGTCTGATACAGATATACCTGCCGCAGTAGACGAAAACATATTCAATATAACGACTAGATACAAAAGACCGAGGTCCGACTGTTCCCCTCCTGCAAGTGATTTTCTACAATTTCAAGTGGAAATGAGAGATATGTTCGAAACCTTGAAATCAAATCATTGTATGATGTTTGCTAGGCTGGCGGATGACATTAAAGACATAAAACTGCAAAACAAAACTATCCAAAAAAGTAACTTAGATATAGAAAAATCTATCGAAAGCATAAAAACAACTTATGAAGACATGAAATCGAAGCTAGAAAAGTTTGAAAAGGAACGTTTACAGAGTTATAAATACATTGAAATATTAGAGAAAAGAATTGAAGTGTTGGAGTTAGGCACTCGGTCATCCACCATCGAAATAAGAAATATTCCATGGCAAGAGAAGGAGACGTTGGAGGATATCCAAAACCACGTTAAAAACCTTGG
Organism: Arctia plantaginis; assembly: GCA_902825455.1. NCBI lineage: Eukaryota > Metazoa > Arthropoda > Insecta > Lepidoptera > Erebidae > Arctia > Arctia plantaginis. Next base: position 872,574 of record CADEBD010000283.1, on the reverse strand, counting down.
AAAAACCGTAAGCGTAAACATTAATACGTCAGAAATACGCGACATCTATCGTCTCCCGAATAAACCAGGTCGCAATAAGATAATTGTGGTGGATTTTAACACAGTGGCTATGAAACAAAAAATACTTGCGTCCGTACGTGATTACAACAGGAATAAAGAAATGTCCCAGAAATTAAATACGAGTCACGTTGGAATACTAGGCCCACCGTCCCCTGTATATATAACAGAATACATGCCGGGCAGTGGTAGAAAGTTGTTCCACCAGGCACGAGTATTTGCGAAAAACAAAAATTATAAATTTTGTTGGACCACCAATCGGAAAATTTATATACGCAGAGATGAAGCCACTGATCGTATTGCAATAAACTCTGAGGAAGACTTGAACACTCTAGAAGTGAGGGAATGACTAGGGCCTGTTTCTTTAACTAGTATCTGTTGTGTTGAGAACTTTAGAAAAAACTCCTCACAGTTACTCTCATTTATAAGCGGAAAATGGGTGCCTAGGATAACTGTCTTAAAATCTATTTTGTTAACCACATTCCTCCTACTTACTTTAGTATTTAATTGGTTAAAAGTATTGATAATGAGCCCCTTGACACATCTAATTTACATAACAATACCGACACGCCAAAAATCACTACACGTCATCTTCTCACCTCACAGACTAGATGCACACAATACTCTCACATTCTCTCCACCCCACACACATAAGGCCCTATACCTGAATATGACTAGTTATCAGGGCTTGTTTTATAACCCCGCCAGAACTGATATTTTAGCACTGTCAACCTACTTCTTAGTACATATCTCATCAAATATTGAGTGTTTCAATTTCTGTCTAATAAAATATTCTAAACGCAATATTTGTTTATTAGATTATGGCTAACGATTTATGTAAAATTTCATCAGAACTTGAAACGCTCAACGTAATGAAATCTTTTCAGTGCTCAACCGATGAATGTCTCGAATATGTCTTGGCTGTTAGTCACCCGTTTTCAGTTATGCAACTAAATATACGTAGCATTAATAAGAACTTTGACGAACTACAGGCTTTTTTGGTCTCAATAAATGTACATTGCGACATTATTGTCTTAACAGAATGCTGGTGCTCAAAAATATCTAACGTTCCTACTATAACTGGTTACAATTCTCATTATACTCACAGGGTGGATAATCAAAATGACGGTATCGTAATCTATATAAAGGCGGGGATAAACTACTCTATTAGTGAACCTACAAATATTAAAGACTTTAACTGTATGATTTGCAAATTCGGCAGAGATCTGGCAATCGTGGCTATTTATAGATCGCCTTCATATACCCAATTGGATAATTTCCTCAATGGTTTAAACGAAACACTGTTAACACTAAAAACATACAAAAATGTTTGCATCACCGGGGATATTAATATAGATATTAAAACAAATACCATTGACAAAAGATCCCATGAATATCTTAACCTCATAACGTCTCACGGTTTAATTTCCACACACAATATTCCAACCAGATATGAAAACTGTTTGGACCATGTTCTGTTAAAATCAAAGTTACAATCAGTTACACTAATCATCCACACTCATATTACTGATCACTTGCCCACACTTCTTTTACTCTCACTGAAGAAAACTATCTCTAGACCAGACATATTTCGTAATAAAACTAATCATACTGCAATACAAAATACGATTAAAAACACAGATTACTCCCCGGTTCTATTTACAAACGACGTAAACTCTGCTACAGACTATTTGATAACGTGCGTCTCTAATATAATTAAAAACAATACCGCAATTTATAAAGTAGGACGTACAAAAAGGAACATTAAACCTTGGATCACTCCAGGCTTAATACGATGTATCCGTAACCGTGACCGGATGCATAAAGCTCAAAAGAGGGACCCAAATAATATTATACTAAAGTTATCGTACATAAGATATAGAAACTTTATAAATAAATTACTGAGGAAATTAAAAATTGGCTACCAACAAAAACTATTGGAGACAGCTCAAAACAATGTTCGGGCTACGTGGAACGCTATAAAAACAATAACTAACACACAACCCAAAGCGTCAATCGCTAACACTCTCTTGAGTATCAGGGAGAACCCAACACTGTCTGTAAACGCAGTCAATGACTTCTTTGTTAGTGCGGGCCGGGATCTGGCAGCTAAAATAAACACCTCACACATACTAGTGACCACACCTGATGGCCGAGTGGCATCGATTAGCACCCAATGTGACTCTTTTGTGCTACTCGACGTTGATAGCGGTGAGGTTGAGCTATTGATCAAATCTTTACGCAGAGATTGCGCAGTTGGTCGAGATGGTATCTCGGCTGCTATAATACAGGATTCTGCTGAGATACTAATCCCACTTGTCACACATGTCTGTCGGCTTTCATTTTCAACCGGCACCTTCCCGAACATGTTTAAGAAAGCTATAATTCACCCTATTCACAAGAGTGGCGATGGAGATACTGTCAATAATTATAGGCCAATTTCAGTTCTGCCCGCAATGTCGAAAGTGATTGAAAAGGCTCTAAACAAACGTCTGACGAGTTATTTAGAGTCAAAACACATCATATCACGTAACCAATACGGCTTTAGGAAAGGTATATCAGCTGAGGATGCTGTACTAAGTCTAGTAAATGATATAATCGACGGTTTGGACGGTAAAAGGAAATGTCTTGCCATTTTCTTGGACCTGTCTAAGGCGTTTGATACCGTCTCCGTCCCCATTCTTGTGAGAAAGTTGGAACAAATCGGCATAAGAGGAGTGCCGCTTAAGCTGTTTTCAGATTACCTTGTGGGTAGGACACAAGCCGTTAAAATTGGAAACTTCACAAGTTCTGAACAAGTTTTGGACTACGGCGTTCCCCAGGGGAGTATTTTAGGCCCAACATTATTCTCCATCTATGTTAATGACCTCTGTGAACTCCATTCCACAAATTGCAATATTTATGCGTATGCTGATGATACGGTACTCTTAATAAAAGGTGCAACCTGGGATGAAACAAAACACCACGCTGAAACTGCTCTTACAAAGGTTCAGGCCTGGCTAACAGCTAATCTCCTTACACTAAACACCAATAAAACCTGTTTCATGACATTTGCACACAAAACATCTATGCTGCCACCTACAGACACTTATCAAATTAAACTGCACACATGCATCGACCCCACTATTAATTGTAGCTGTGCAACTATCTCCAGGACTTCCCAGGTTAAGTATCTGGGTGTCTACATAGATCAGTTCCTAAAATGGAAAATACATATAAATAATTTAACATCACGAGTCAGGAAACTGATCTATGTATTTAGAACTCTTCGAAGTTCAGCAGACCTTAAAACGCTCACCATGACCTACCAGGCACTTGTTCAATCAATAATTTCCTACTGCATTACCTCCTGGGGTGGTGCAGCAAAAACAACTATGCTTCCACTGGAGATTGCCCAGAGGGCTGTCCTCAAGGTCATGTCTAAGAAGAATTTTCGGTACCCAACCAGTAACTTGTTTAAAGATATTCCGGTTCTGACAGTGAGGCAGCTCTTTGTGCACCAAACTGTTGCCAAAAAACACTCAACAGTAACATACGATCCAGGTCTCCACACAAATACACGTCGACTCAATAAAATATGTCCCGCAATTCGTCACAACACAACCCTGGCAAAACGACACAATAAAGTTGTAAGCAGTTTTCTTTATAACAGAATCAACAAAATTCTTAATATATATCCTCTGAATAAGCATAAACTTCACCGCACTCTCAAAACATGGCTACGCACCTTAAACTATGCGGAAATAGAAAATTTGTTTAAAACTCTTATCTGAAAATATATGGGTAGGATCACATTCAACATACACACACTCGTATACACAACCACGCTTAGACACTCACTCATATACACACTTGCTTACTCTCTCTCACACACACGCACACACAAACACGCACACACACAGACGCACACACGCGCACACACACACACACACACACACGCACATGCAATCTCAACATATTACACTAAATACACCTGATATGGCTCTCTTAACTATATTTGAATACGTTTTTATGTTTCCTAGTTTTAAGTATGACTGGATCCGAAATACAGGCTTGCCTAACATATGGACCCAGTCTTGATGTAGTGCTACTGTAAACATGTGCCAGCTGTTACGACTGCGAGTACGCTCCCATGGCGGCGTCCCTCTACTCGTAACACAGGTTTATTCCTAGCACGAGAGAGTGGCCCTGCTGTACCGTGGCGGCGACTACAGTTGATTGCGTCAACATTGTCACAGTAGTTATCTATGTACTCTGTTTATAACTCTTAGTGAAAAAATAAAGTATTATTATTATTATTATAAGTTGTTGATTTTGGAATGTTTTACATTGGATCCGACAGACGGCGCTACCATCGCAGTGTCAAATTTGACAGGACAACGTCTGTCGGGTCCGCTAGTATTACTGTAAGATTATCATGAATTAAGTATCCATTGCAGTCAATCCAAAATATAATAATCCTCTTTCTTATTATTTGTCATTGGTGTTATTAACATTATATTGATTGATGAACACAAATTGTTATAAACTAGACTTAACTAGAGTATTCCGTTTCCCTTCAGTGATCTTAAAATTTACGGAGATTGAAATTTCTACTATGGCAACATTGGCCTATTACAAATTAGTTTATCTCCAAAGGATAATGCATTCATCAAACGCTGCCGGAATCTTTAGATAACATAATAAGCATTAAATAGATGGTTGTCTTTTTATTTCGCTGGCGTCTTGTTTTGTTCAGTTGACATGGAAGAACAAAATATTTTACCGTTTCCATATGAAATAATTGACGTGACGTCAGAAGAGCAAGAACAAATAAATAAAGTTTATGGATGTAAGTTTCTAACTTTATATTTTAGTTCTAAATAATAAGTGACAAACATTATAAACATTATAAAGTATGTGGCTACTTAATGTGAACAAACGCGTGTAATGCTGATTTTGTTGAAATAAAACATTAATTGTTATTGAAATAATAATGACTATAATTTGAGCCATTAAATCCATGTAAGGTTAACTAGTTGAAGTAGAGGAATTTACCAAATCCATCTCATAGCCTCCTTTAAAAAGTGTATGAATGTTACAAATGTTTGATTTTCAGCTACCATCAATATCTACCGCTTGTCTCGTGTTGGACCCAAAAAATACGTAGTATATGAAACTTACAAGAAAGATGCTGCTGGTATCTACAACATGCCACTGAGACCAACAGATGTAGTCGTTGCCAGTTATCAACGATCTGGTTAGCATTCTGAGATGATGAATAATTTTTAATTTAGTTAATATTGTTCAGATATAAATAAGGTTTTAATATTTTTTTATTTTTATTCTATTTTATTATATTTTTATTTTTTTTAAATACATTTATCAATCTAACGCGTCCAGTGTGATATCTATATACTATACCCGAAAACTAAAAATCCGGGTCACATTATGATACCTGAAAATCAAGAAAACTTATAAGGGGCCATCCAAATATTACGTCACACGTTATCGATGAAGTGTGTGTGTGAAGTGAAGTGGTCTCGTGTCGTCACCTTTTAAAACCTAAAAAATCTAAGTATTAAAACATTTTAACAGCAGTATTCATCGTTTTCGTTTTGCTATTTCTTCAAATGTTTCGTTTGATGTTGATTTTAGTCAATGTATCATTTTATTATATTTAAAAATAATGCAATGGACATAAAACTAACTTCGTAACTGCTGCTTAATTTTAATAATTTCTAGATGTAAAATTGTAAAACTTGTGTGACGTCACATTAGCGAGCAGAACGAATTTCACAAATGTGACCAACAGTGACAAGGGACGAGGTGAGGTAAAAAAAACATGTAATTCGTGTGAAATACCTTATGGATGGCCCCTATTGACAGCTCACTGATATAAAATAAGTTTAATAGGTAATAAAATAGTCTTTAAACAAAAAAATAATAACTTCGTTGTTGTTATAAAGTTATGCCATAAAAATATTAAAAAAAATGAAACTTCGGTAATTGGATTAGAAAAAAATGCACAATAAAACGTAACGTATGTGATAAGTTTTAAGAGGTAATTATTCATATACGAGTAAGAACCAACTTTGTTGAATACACCTGAAAAATGAATGGGAATTGTCACAATGCTGGCGAGCACATGTGGGCAACCGTGGGACAAGTTCTCGTTAGGAGGAAACAGATTCTAACCTACGGAGATCAGGCAAAGGTGGGTCTTGGTATATCACGCCAAGGAAAGATCTTGTTCAACAAAATGTTTTGAAATCGCTTTCTCATAGGAACCAAAGTAACATAAGTGTGTGAGCTGTAAGATTTAAAATCACTTAATCTTGCGAACAGCCCTAAACTAGAGCATGACCATCACATTTCGCAACTAATGTATTTCCGGAACCTTGGAGTTTGCAGATTAGACAAATAAGATAAGATAGGATAAAATTGGGAAATGACTAATAAATAATATATTAGGTCTTCACCAATGAATTAAAAGATTTGTATAAAAATTGAAAAAATAACCAAAATGTTATTTCATCATCATCATCAACAGCCTTTAATAGTCCACTGCTGGACATAAGCCTCTATTTAGAAAGGAGGTTATGGCCTACTATACCACGCTGGCCAGACGGGTTGGTATAGGGTTTGTGTCAAGTTTTCCTTCTCTCTGCAGTGCTGTTGTCCTGCGTAGTTTTTTTCCCTTAGTCGGCTCTTACGACACCCACGGGATGAATAGGGGTGGTGACACTTTGTATTCTTAATCCGTCACCACACGGACAAATTTTATTTAAAACAATAAAATTAATATTTTGGTAAATTAAAATCCGGTGAGTACGGTGGGTGTGGTAGAGCTTCCAGCAGTAACTCTTGTAGCATTACGATTTTCTGTCGTGAAGTGTGAACTCGGGCGTTGTCGTGGAGAAGTAATGGGGAAGAGTGAATGGTGACGAAGTCATGGTTGTTAAATTGCGAGTTTTGCAATAGACATCTGTCGTCATTGTTGTCCCCTTCGGTAGGAATCTGTAATGTACAAGCCCGGCACGGGTCCACCATCATCTTTCTATGGGTAATCTTTCTTTATCGCACTGATTAGGTGCTGTACCCAAGTCCACCCAATGAGACGAACGCTTACGGTTGTCGTACAGGATCCATTTTTCATTGCAAGTAACAATTCAATTCAGAATTCATGCATGCTTCGATGCGTAAGTCTCGCTGATGTTTACTTACACACTCACACACAAAGCTAGATAACACTAAGTGTGACACCCACTTATCTAGCTTAATTATCTTTCCGATTTGACCCAAATGCTTTAAATTTGTTATGACACTAACTCCAAAGCCTACAGCAAGTTCAGCCGTAGATTAAGTTGTATGCGCTTCCACTATCACCATTAATTCATCGTTGTCGACTATAGTTACCATCTGACCGCGAGGCTCATTCTTCAACTCAAATTTTCCAGATCTAAAACGATTGAACCAATAATGGACCGTGTTTATGCAAGCAGTGTTAGGTCATTACACGTCGTTAATGTTTCGTGTTGTTTTGCGCAGCGGTGATTCAGTTTAACCATGGTGCCCAAAACTATCAAAATTAATCAAAACAAAATACTTTCTAAAACAAGTGACTGAATTTTAAATTAAAATAACATGACTTTTGAAAAAAAAATATTGTATTTCCAATCACACATCACATCACATCAACAGCCTTTAGAAGTCCACAAAGGAGGTTTTGGCCTACTATACCACGCTGGCCAGACGGGTTGGTACAGCGTTTGTTTCAGTTTCAAGTTTGTTTCAATTAATTTAATCTCAAAATGCTGGTTTAACAAATCTCCGACTTCATTGTCAACAACCTAATTGTCCATAAAACAAAAATTAATTTACTAAGCTAGTAGTTAGTTGCCGAGATTTTCAGATATCTTTGTGACACGGAGTTGGCTTGAAATAATTTCTGGATCTTCTCAGAATTAAAAAAAAACTTCTTACATTGGATAGATATTCATTGCGGATAACTATAAACTTGTAGTATTATTATAAGCAAGGTATTCAATAACTCTTAGTAAAGTGTAACATGGTGTTTTAAGGATTAGTACAGTTAACTGTTAGTTATTGTTCTAACACCAGTTTTCTCAACACTGTTTTTGTATTGTACATTATACCTGTATATTACAACAAGAAATACTTATCCGGTATGTATATTCTGTACTGTTCTGTTCAGTGGACTGCGATAGGCTGATGATGATGATGATGATGATGATGTATATTCTACTTCCATAGGGATCGGAAAGTATTATTTTCTTGTGATAAGCGTCCACAGAAAGATAAAGAGGAATGTAATACCTGCTTACACTATACAGTCTTAAGCTTTTATCAAAACAGATTTTTGGTTCTGCGAGTCTTATTTTACTTTTCTGCCGTCCTTACGACAAGTGCAATAACTCGAGTTTTTTGGTCGAATTGAGTTAAGTACATATTCGGAATCAGCAGAACGAGGTCTATATAAACTCTTTACACAGTTTAACGTATCTATGAAGGAGCCGGTTTTAATACTAAGTATAACTGCAATATCTAGGTCCTTGTATTACTCGTATGATTTACTTATCAAGACCGCCATAACTATATGTAGAAATAAGTCAGTCATGTTATTAATTATATCTGCAATAAGCATAGTTATTATGTTTGTAATTAGCATATTTTGTTATTTATGATCTTGATTTACTACTTATACGTGCAATACGTTTGAGTTATTGCAAATATGTTAAGGATTCGTACGAGTATTACTGATTATTTAAAGATTAAAGATACTAAAATTGCGGTAATAAGTAGATATATTGCACTTATTTTTAGGAAGAATAAACAAATACAATATACTTACTCAGAATAAAATGCAATAACTTCACCATTTATTGTGTTTATAACTAGCACCAGGGGGCAAGGGGGTACCAGAGGAGTGAAATAATAGGGTTTAAAGTATGAAATTGCCGTTATATAGTAATAGCTACTTTGAGTTGACATAAAACTTTCATGATGCGAGATTTTCGTGTGAAACTTTTTTCGCCTGATACCTATGAGGTTCTTCTTCAAAAAAAGTGCAACACTTGATTTTCGACTTTCAATTGTTTTTTTAATCAGCTTAGACGTTAAAGATGGATACTTCAAAAATCCCAGTCATTTTTAACACGAGCGTGTTTGGTTTTAACGCTTTCGTAATGGAAACTTAGACTTGAAAAACGAACCACGTGGATTACCGGGCGGAATACACGTGAATAGCGTCAAACTACCGAGGAATTAGCGGCATGGTTTAACGTTATCTTACCTACAATGTTGACTAATTTTCATCAAATCAATAAGATAAAAAGATATTTAAAAATGGGTGCCTCAAGATTTGACTGATGCGAAGAAGAAGAAATGCGAGTTGAAACTTGTGTTGCCTTGTTGAATCGATACAGAAATTGGAATATTGGATCAAATGGAAATGCATCATGTTGGTTTCCCAAACATTAGTGCAATAAGTAGGTTACTTATTACGGTGACGAATAGTAAACATTATTTTTATATACTACTCATACTAAACATAAGTATTCTTTTTTATTGCGGGAATAAGTATCTGCGAACATTAAGATATTACCACCATTAAAAATGTAGAGAACATTTCTCTACATTTTTACCTCCCATGTAGTGAAAGTTTCAAGTCGAACCATGTTATAGTGATGAAGATACAAATAAAACAAAAAATAAAACTTTAACTGCGTTTTCCTCGAAATCAGCTTTAACCTAGTTATTGCACTTTTCGTAAGGACGGCAGTTTTAAATATATATTTTTTCATCGAACCTTTAAAACTAATATAATATTTTTTAGGTACAACTATGACTCAAGAACTTGTTTGGTTGATTAAAAATAATTTGGACTATTCCACGGCGGCAACGGTACCACTTAAACGCAGATATTCATTTTTAGAGTAAGTTAACAGGTCAAAGCACACACATAATGTCGATTGAAACAAATAATGTCGATTTTTGTGTCGTGTTCTGCCGCAGAGTCTCCTTTATAAATAACGATCAATTATATCTTAAAATGATGTACGTGAAACCTACATAATGTACTTATGACGTTATCGCTGTACACACATTAGGTAACATAATAATGACCATCGACTGTGGCTCTGCTGCGGAGTATACTCCCTAGGAGAGCCACTCAAAACACGTACTTAGGACACATAAAAGCTACTGCTTTTTTAAAATTAAAAACTGATTTACGGATACTGTTTATTGCGTACGTGTTGTAAAATATCATTATTAAGATATAGATTTGATTATTTTTACTTACCAACATGGATGCTCATTATTGTAACCTAATGTTCTTACAGCGATAACGGCATAAGGACCTACATTATGTACGTTTGAAGTACAGTTTCTAATATTTCCTAATCATTATTTACCATAACTTATTGATTAAGAGAAACAACATAGTTGAACTACAAACGTAGCTGAACTCGGTTAAACCATTAATTGCTGAACATTATTCGCGACAAAATCATATGATCTGTAATAAGTACAAAAGTCACTAAGCATAGCTAATTTCCTCATTTTCTGCTCGTTAAACCAAGAACAGTTTGCTTGTAGGCTGCCATCTGGTTACGTAATGCGTATTAGCTTATGCGGAAACGTTGCGCTGCGGGCTCGTGAGTTTGCTCAAGGACTTCCTTAAGAAAACTTGTAAATTGTAATGAGTCCTACTAATAGTTGCAAATATATGAAAAGTTAATGATTTTGATTTGATGAATATTTATTAAAAAAACAAACAGTGATATTATGCAATTGTATAAAATCAACTCAAACTAACATCACCAATTTATTTTTTGTAATATTGAGATGATACTCGTAACCTTATTCTGTACTCTACTCTGGCAAGTGATTTTTGGTCCATTATATTGTTCAGGTGTTTTGTAAATTCGTTTCTGTTCATGGACTTTTGTTGCTGTTGTGTAACGACTTATAGCATATTAATGTTTAGCCTTTTGGTAACATTGAGATGATAACCTTATTTTGTGCTCTACTCTGGCGAGTGATTTTTGGTCCGTTTTACTTTTAGGTCTTTTTAGCCCCCGACGCAAAAGCGACGGGGTGTAATAAGTTTGACGTGTCTGTGTGTGTGAACGTCTGTCTCTGGCATCGTAGCTCCCGAGCGGATGAACCAATTTTGATTTTGTTTTTTTTTTTGAAAGGTGAATTAGTCGGGAGTGTTCTTAGCTATGTTTGATGAAAATCGGTCCAAGATGGCTGCCGCCCGAAAATGGCTGATTATATTTTTTTTCACAACTCCCTCAATATGGGTTTCAAATGAAAGAGCTTGACTAGTAGAATACTATACACTATGACAAATTTCAAATCTAAGATATGAGTCGGGGTTTTTTTTAATTTTTAATTTAATTTTTGTAAATTAGTATCTGTTCATGGCCTTTTGTTGTTGACCGTATATAATTTTAAGATATAATTGATCGGTATTTATTATGGTGACTCTGTGGCAGAGCACGACTCCAATTTTCATTTCCATCTAAGATATACTTACTGTTTTTAAAGGATTTTGTTGTTGAATTTTTTGCTTGTATTCTTAATGTTTTCAATTTTTTTTTAATAATACATGAATTATTTTGTGGACAACATATTAGAAAATAGATTCACATGGGACGAAGCAACATGTGGTTATAGTCGGATTGACTGCGGCATACCACATCACCGTGAGCCCCAAGAGGTCATGACCCACACGACCTCATCGACGCTCAGAGTTTCTACACGCTTAAAAAAACCTTACCTTTTTTACCGTTAAATGTGTAGGGTTTATTTTACAAAGCCAACATAAATGAAACGCTATACATTACAATATTTAAATTCGTTATAATAGCTCGAAAGACAAAAGTTAAAACTTGATATTATTATGTTAAAGTGCTATTTAAGGTGTCAATGACGAGCACAGAAAGGTTAGTTCTATCAAAATGCTCCTTTCAACCGTCGCGTGAGTTAGATTGTCATTGTCTTTCTATCTGTAATAACTTAGGATAAATATTTTTAAGTAGGCACTTCATAATTAGAAAACCTTCTTGCAGAAATTTTATGTTCTATGATACCAATCAATTAGATGCTTTCATGAAAAGTATGGATTGTAATATGGATAACAATGATTTGAAAGAAATATTGACGGTGTGTGCTGAGCCAGTAAGTAAAAAACTTGCAACGATACCCGATTCAACTCCTCGCTACATCAAAACTCATTTACCACTGTCTTTGCTGAACCCTAAGCTTTTGGACACTGCAAAGGTAGTGTACGTCGCAAGGGATCCTAGGGACGTAGCCGTGTCGTCCTATCATTGTGCGAAGTTATACAAGATTATACGTTTCCCAGGTGGTTTCAAGGAATTTTGGAACTTATTTTACAAAGGCCTGTGTAAGTATTCAATCCTAACTTTTAATTTAAATCAATACTTATATAATAAAGCTGCAGCTAAAACTTTTTGCTGTTTTTGTAAAGTGATTTTAGCCGGTTAGATTCCGACCGTGATTTCGACACACCGCCCCGCTGAAGTTTGCCTGTTATATTATGTTATTTTGAAGCACGGTTAGCGAGATACTAGGAAATTATAATATTTCATAACTGGGATGGAGCATAATACTAGTACTATAGTAGTAGTGATATGTAATAAACGAATTAAATATCTAATTGTTCTCAAACTTTCGCGAATATTAGTAAATATTATCGCGGCAAAGTCATATATTACTAATCATAGTTCGTATAATTTTGACGGGACCCAGCAGCTGAGCAAACGGCAGGTACACAATGCTCGTCTGCCCCCTCTAACATAAAAAAAGCTAATGTCACAAAATCATCCTAACAGTATTTCACCCACAAATGTTTAATTTAGTTTAAAAATAATACAAATAAGCTTTCCGCAAAGCTATCGTTTTGCAATCATTTCAAATATAATACAGTTAAGGACGTGGTTAGTAGTACGGAAATGGCGTGGCAAGTGTGTGACTTGTTCTAGAATAGAAAGAGAAAACCAATATTATCTTTGTCTACTGAAGTATTATAACTCATAAATCAGAGATTTATTTTAAATCGTTTAAGCTAGTATGGTAAATGTATATGTGAGTTTGTTTGTTTCTTATGCTTTTACACCTTATCGCAACGTTCTCTGAGGAAAAGAAACGTACGTAGCATTCTTTCATCTCGTATGTTCTCAAGGAATACAAAATTATATTTTAACCAATCGAAGCTGTGAAAAATGGCTTGTATCGAACTAATAATACTCGTAGCATAAGAAGAAGTCCTAGATAAGAAATAATGTCCTATTTTCAAAGACGTCAATATATAATTATGATAATCAAAACTAAAAAAATTATAGTTGGTTTATTTTATAAATTATTTCAGATATCTACTGTCCTATTTTCGAACACGTCAAAGAAGCATGGGACAAAAGGCATCATCCTAATATGCTGTTCCTGTTTTATGAAGAATTTTTAGAAGTATGCACCTCTTTTCCTATTTTAACTATTATAATAGAAATAGATATTATTAAGATTTATTATTAGCTGACTTAAAAAAGAAAGAGGTTCTCAATTTATTGGAATCTTTTTTTAATGTATGTTCACCGATTATTCGAAGACGACAGAACCGATTTGTAAAATTCTTTTTGTGTTTTAAAGAGTAATACTTCCAAGGTGGTACCATTTTTTTTTAAATTATCAACTTTAAAAAAGGAGGTGGTGTAGGTTAGTTATTCGGCTGTGTTTTTTTTTTCATTCATTCTCAACACCAAATAGCCGTCCCTCGTATTGAACATAAAATTTAAACACAGTGTTGTAATTTAAATTATATTTTACTATTATTTTTAATTTAATATCTTATTTGGTAAAGAATAATAAAGGTTCACTTCAACAAAGTAAGTGTCCGTGTAGTGACGGATTAAGAATACGGAATGTCACTACCCCAATTCATCCCGTGGGTGTCGTAAGAGCCGACTAAGGGCGCAAAACAACGCAGGACACCAGCATTGCAAAAAGACGGAAAACTTGACACAAACCCTATACCAACCCGTCTGGCCAGCGTGGTATAGTAGGCCAAAACCTTCTTTCTAAGGAGAGGCCTTTGTCCAGCAGTGGACTATTAAAGGCTGTTGATGTGTGATGTGAATAAAGTAAGTATTTATACAATGTTATTAAGGAATAACACTAATTTAAAGAATAACGTACATTTTCGAACAAAAAGTACTATTATATTTCTACTATTCGTAGGACTGGGCAGGCTCTATACGCCGCGTTGCCGATTTTTTAGGTCGAAGTTTAGTACCAGAAGAAGTACAAGATTTGTGCAAGCATCTAAATATTGAAAACTTCAAGAAAAACAAGTCTGTAAATCATGCGGAGTTAAGACAACATGGAATGCTTGATAATAATGAATTATTCATCCGAAAAGGTACATTTGAATAAGGTTTTTTTTTATTTTTGGACACTGTACTTACATTTCTAAAATAACAATGTGTGTCGAAATATTTAACCAGGTAAGGCAGGCGGATGGCGCGAGTACTTCGATGAGGAAATGACAGAACAGGCTGAACAATGGATCAAAGACAATCTACAAAATACAGATTTACGCTACCCACATTTTAAGAAACATTTTTTTTAATAAACTAAGTATTTTAAAAGGGTACAGTCACAAATACGAATTTCAAAATACCGATTTTCATAGTTCCAAATTCCTAATATAATAACTCCGATTGATCCTTCATCCTATTTTTATAATTCAAAATTTTCAATAATTCTAACGTTTATAATTACTATGCTCAAAATAAAGAGATTTCAATAAATCGAATAACAAAAAGTCCGACTAAATGATAATTCTAAACATCCATAATTCGAATTCTTTCTATTTTCTATCAAAAAAAAATATTTTCTTTCGCTGGTCATAGTTCTAAATTAACCTAACCCAAAGAATTCAATAATAGTAGATGGTACATAAGGTAACCATAAGGTGAATAAGAAAACACAAAAAAATTATAATACACAAATATTAATAACAAAGTGGACGTTTTTAAATTACAGTAAACGTTACTTATAGCTTTTGAATAAATATGCGTAACTGAATATTATACTAACTGAATCAGAATCTTAATTTTAGCAGTTTATTCAAAGAATTGAAAATCGGAATGTCGTTTTTCGGACCGAGAACCCATCGAGCATTTGATTCTTCGAACATCTAAAAATCGGAAAACAACCGCATTTACGACTTTCGTTAAAATAAATTTCGTGAATTTAATAATAGACATTATGATTCTTAGGTATTATGAAATTGGGACTTTTGAAAATCTTAACATCAAAATTCCGAATACTATATTTCGGAGTATTTGTGTGTTCCCATTTTAAAAGAGGCACATAGTAAAGCATTTTAGTTTTTTTTACAAAATTTTAGATAGATTTACTACAAGTAAACCTGCTATGCTAAATTCTTCATTTAATATACCAAAATTCTATCTACACCTCTAAAATTCTACCTCTTAAGACCACCCGAATGTAAATATTTATCGGCCTAGTCTGATAAACTTAACCCGAACTTTACGTTAGAGCCCGATAAACCCCGTTATTGTCTTGTATAGAGGATAACCCGTGAGGTTACCGCACTTAAAAAAAGATTACCTATTTTGGATAGTTGTTATTATATCAAAATTAACTGGTTAATGTTATTTTTTTTGGCACACAGTCCAGTATAATGGTAGGTAAAATATTTATAAATAAATTTGCTACACACAAGCAATGAATCCGTGTCTTTCGCGCATTTCGCAAATATTTCCATAAATTGTACTGTATTATTCATATAAAGTGGTGGTGGATATCAAGGGTGCCTTTGACAAAACCAATTTCACCAGCATTAGCCAAGCTCTGTCTAGACATGATGTTGATTCCACAATCTCAGGGTGGATCGACAGCATGCTAAGATATAGAGCTATTCAATTTACTGTAAGTGAAGCGACTAGAGGGGAGGTGGCCAGAGGATGCCCTTAGGGCGGTGTACGACGCCATCCCATCGAAAACAGAGATGATTATGTTCACAAACAAACGTAGTCTAGGAAATCTCAGACTACCTAACCTATTTGGAACGCAACCAGCTCTTACCAAAGAGGTCAAATACCTACGATTAATACTGGACAGTAGACTCCTGTGGAATAAGCACCTTGATGAAAAACTAAACAAGGCCTGTATTTTCTTCTTCCAATGTAAACGGCTACTCAGCAAAAGCTAGGGATATGGCTATGGCTCTATAGAACAGTCTTAAGACCAATTATCACTTAGGGTGCTATTGTACAGTGGCAGAGAACTGAGCTAGGCACCGCCATAAACAGATTGCAGCAATTCCAGCAATTCCAGCGACTCCCATGCTCTGCAGTCACTGGCTGTATGCGCACAACGCCAATTGCCGCACTAGAGATGGCTCTTGGTCTACCCCCACTAGATTTGTGCCTACAGCAGGAGGCCGCCATGGCGATCATTAGACTTAGATACCTGGGTCTATGGCATAAAGGTGAGGGTGCGAAAATTATGGGATCAATTAGTGGAATACAAACAACTAATAGCAGCCCCATGCGATAGAATCCCAAAACATAACACAATATTTTCACAAAAAGATACCAGATTCAGATACAAGACAATGACAGAGATCAATCCGGAGTCCGTGTGGTGACGGATTAAGAATACAAATTGTCACCACCCCAATTCATCCCGTGGGTGTCGTAAGAGCCGACTAAGGGAGCAAACTAAGCAGGACAACAGCACTGCAAAGAGAAGGAAAACTTGAAACAAACCCTATACCAACCCGTCTGGCCAGCGTGGTATAGTAGGCCAAAACCTCCTTTCTAAGGAGAGGCCTATGTCCAGCAGTGGACTAGTATAGGCTGTTGATGTTGAATCCGGACGAGGTCCGAATTTACACGGTCCGTTCCAAGACTATGTCAGGAACTTGGGCCGGAGTTTTCTCGTGGGACCTAAACATGAACATATCACTACCGTTAGGCCACACAGTTCCATCTTCCAATGCGAATGTGTGACAAAACTTACGCCGCCACAACGGCCATATCAAGGGATATTAAGGACTATAACATCTGACAACTAACCGACAGCATTCCCGTCCTAAAGGCATTAGAGGCCAACACAATGACCTCTGGTGTTGTCTTCGAATGCCATCAAGCATTGGAACAGCTTGCCACATTAAATGAGGTACTCCTCCAATAGATTAAAGGGTACAGTAACTCACACGGGAATGACACCGCAGATGAGTTGGCAAGGATGGGCTCGGCAACCCCGGCTACCGGCCCAACCATACTCCTGCCACTACCGTTCAACCAACTACGATTTTGGGCCAAGTAACGGACTCGTAAAGCACATAACCGGAGGTGGAAAAACTCACCCAGGTGCAGACAGTCCAAACTGGTGCTGACTGAAGTCACACCACGACTCACCTGCAGTCATAGCAGACTAGAAATCCGAATAGTTGTAGGAACGATAACAGGACACCTAGCCCTGAACCGACAATTATTCACGACTAATGCGACGGACAGTCATCTTTGCAGAGGATGTCTGAAAGCAGAAGAAACGGCCACCCACGTAATCCTGGAAAGCGTGGGAGTGGCCACACAACGGGCAAGTATCATTCCTGATACAAAATCGCTCCTAGAAGCTTGTGAACGGAGGCTTCTGCCCTTCTTCAAGGAGGTTGGTTGTCTCCCCTAGCCAACCTATCCTCGACGCATAAAGGACCACTCTTGAGTCTAAATGCGGAAACCGGAGCCCACAACCGATACCAATACCAATCGGGTGGACGGGACGGGTTTTCGCTTCCACCTAATACCAGCTGCTCGTGAACCCTGGCTGTTTTAGGTGCAGTGTAGCATGCCGTGTGGTTGTATTCGGTTAAATTCCGAGGGGACTTCCATACCTACAAAAAAAGCCAACCTTCGCGCTTTTGAACTTTTTTGCTAAAGAAAATGTTAAGTTAATTTTGTTTATGTTACGGGGTATTATCGTAAACTAATTGTGAATAAAATTATACGAGTTACTGTTGTTGTATCCGACCAACTACTTATATACAAGTTTTGTTTTTGTCAGTAGTGCTCTTTAAATACGAAACAAAATTTTATTATTATTAAATCTTAAAAATGAACTTGAAATTTCTGCAATGGCAACTCTGGAACTCTATTTTAGGCTTATCTACTAACATGATAGTACATTATTTATTGACGAACACTCTTTTAAACAAGTAAACATACAGTTGTTTTCTTAGTCTCGTTTTATTCGGCGATTATGGGAGAACAAAAATATCTACATTTTCCCTACGAAATTAACGATGTGACACCAGAAGAACAAGAGCAAATAGATAAAGTTTTTGGATGTAAGTATGGTGGTTTTTATATCTAATATTCGTTTCTTATGGCCTATGTCCAGCAGTGGGTTATTAAACGCTGTTAGTAATGATGATGATTCGTTCCCTTGAAATAAACATAATACATTGTTATATATTAAGTTACTTTTACAGTAGCGTCTTTGTAATCTATTATTACTTACACGTCAATTCATCACCAACTTACAACAAGAAAGGTATCATGATTGGTTTCATTAGAGTGTTTTAATCAATTTTCCTCCTTAACAAAGTTATAACAGTAGTCTAGAAGTATAGAATATCCTAAAAGATCCACTCTGAGAAATACAAGCATTTGTATTCATGTACTTGAAAATATTTCTAAGATCAGTTTCATAAGTAGAAGAAGCCGGGATTGTCGAAGAAAACTAAGAGAAACAAGAAAAGTTGACCAAAATAACTATAAAATCAAACACATACTTCCCCTCTATTATTCAAACTGCTTGCATTGCATGCTTTTTTTTTTAAAACGTACGAAAACAATATTTACAAAAAAGTTTTATGTTCGTATTTCAGCTATCGTTAATGTCTATCGTTTGTCTCGTTTTGGACCCAGAGGTTACATGTTGTATGAACCTTACAAGAAAGATGCTGCTAATATCTACAACATGCCACTGAGACCAACAGACGTATTTGTCACCAGCTATCAACGATCAGGTTTGTAAAACACTATTAACTGTTATATATAATTGCAAATGCAACTCATCATTCTGGTACGAATACAAAGTAATTAGTAAGAAAAATCTTCAAATCGAAATATATGTCAAAAAAAGAAAATGCTGCTTTTCACTTTTTTAAACAGTTATACCTTAACCCAAACACACATTTTAGGTACAACGATGACTCAAGAACTTGTTTGGCTGATACAAAATAATTTGGACTACTCCAAAGCGGCAGGGGTACCACTTACAGAGAGATATTTCTTTTTAGAGTAAGTAAACTAATAACCAGCTACGTGTTTCACTAACAAAATATTATTTTGCGCTTTCCTTTTTCATCACCTCAGCGCAGCAAGGCGTGGGAAGGAGTCTATTTACTCAAGCTCCTTTGAGATACTTGACTGAGCTTCTGTGTCTTGAAATTTCAATTTTCATTTTCGTTTTGGTTGCAATAATTATAAGTTAAAAAGATTACTCCGTGTGGTGACGGATTAAGAATACGGACTGTCACTACCCCTGTTCATCCTGTGGGTGTCGTAAAAGTGGACTATAGGAGCAAACTACGCAGACAGCAGCACTACAAAGATAAGGAAAACTTGAAACAAACCCTTTTTTTTTTTTTTTTTTTAACGTGTGGAAATCCCCTCGGACCGTCACCCCTCCGGGGTTTGCGGCGGGGTGGTGTGTCGGACTCGGACCGACTAAAACCACACGGTGTGCCACTCTGCGCCTGTAACAGGAGGGATCCGGGAACAGCTGCTGTTAAGACATCCGGACCCCTCCTAGCGCCAGCCCGCTCCTGGTGCGGGCTCCGTCTCAATGTGGATGTTCCTCTCTTTAGGCGACGTCCGGCACACGCGGACGCCGCCCCCTCGCGGCTGGCCAACTAATGCGGGTGGAGGGGAAACCCACCCCGTCCACCCGCGGCCACACTCAGGGCGGCATGAGGCTGTGATAGCCGGGCCTCCGCCGCCCGGTTCGCCGGCGGCGGATCGGGTCCGAGTGGAGGTCGTCCTCCCGGGCCCTCTCCGCCGCCTCCTTCCGCGAGATTACTACCTCGCAGAAGGTTGCGACCGCGGTAAAACAACTGTCGCTACCGGCCATGGAGCGTACTACGGCCGGTAGCGAGAGATCCACTCCGATGACTGCCGTGAGGGCCCGACGCTGCGCCGCCCATGCGGGGCAGACCGCCAGCGTGTGCTGGGCCGAGTCCTCACTGCAGTCGCAGTGGTGGCAGGCGGGACTCAGTTCCCTCCTAGCGACCGAGTGCAGGTACTTCCCGAAGCAACCGTGCCCGGAAAGCACCTGCTTCAAAGGGTCAAAGGGTCCCGTGCTGCCGCCCTGCCCACTCGGCGATGACCGGCTGGAGAGCCTCCACGGTGGCGAAGCCAGCGCGTGGAGTCTCCAGCCGGAACGACCAACGAGCCATCGTGGCTCGGCGAGCGGCTTCGCGCCACTCGCGCACATCCTCGGGCGGAGGGCGAAATCCGCTCTCCGCCCGGAAGTCAGCCACTCGCCGATACACTTCGGCGAGCACTTCCGCCTCCAAATCCCACGGGGGAGTTCCGGCCAACGCGCACCTCCGTCGAAACGGTGCGGTAACCGCGTATGGCTCTGACCGCCATTACCCTCTGAGGGCGCCAGAGGCGTACCCTATTCTGGGCGGTCAGAGCCGCCGCCCACACCGGTGCACCGTACAGTGCCATTGACCGGACAACCCCCGTGTACAGCCGTCTTGTCGCGACGCTGGGTCCACCCATATTGGGCAAAAGTCGCCCTAGGGCAGACGCAGCGCCGACCAGCTTTGGAGGAAGCTGTCGGAAGTGCTCGTCGAAGAGCCACCTCCCGTCGAGGATCAGACCCAGATATTTCATCTGGGCCCGAACCGGTACGAGGACCGAGTTGACCACGATGGAGGCGCCAGGGGGTGGACCACGACGGGGCCCATGAAATAACAGGGCCTCCGTCTTATCTAGGGCCACCCGTAAGCCCAGCGCCTCAATGCGCCCGACCACCAGGGAGACTCCCCCTGTGGCCAGGCGCGCCGCCTCTTGGAAGTTTGCCCCCCGGGCTGTCACCAGGGTATCGTCTGCGTAACAGACTACACCCAGCCCGGGGGGGAAATCGGCGCGAAGGGCCCAGTCGTACCCTATGTTCCACAAGAGGGGTCCAAGAACAGACCCCTGTGGAACACCGCACGACATGGGCCGACACCTCAAATAACCTTCTCGGTCCTCGTACACGACGGTACGCTCCTCTAAATAGTCTGCCACCAGCCGCCTCAGGTACTTTGGCACCCCATGATAGTGGAGTGCTTCCCTGATGCAGCTGAATGGCAGACTATTGAATGCGTTGGCGATGTCCAATGACACCGCCAACAGCACGCCGCCACAGCTCACGGCCTCTTCGGTCACGGCCCCCAGGCGCAACACGGCGTCGACCGTCGAACGCCCCGCCCGAAAACCAAATTGGGCGTCCGACAGATCGGGGCCCACCTCGCAGAGGTGCCGGACGATGCGGGCAGAAAGAACCCTCTCAAACAATTTGCCCGCCTCGTCCAGCAGCACGATGGGCCTATAGGCCGCGACCGAATCGGCAGGCCGTCCCGGCTTCCTCAATAGGACCAGCTTCCCGCTCTTCCAGCACTCTGGGAAGCGTCACGACGCCAAGCTAGCGTCGAACACCTCCCCGAGGCGGTCTGCCATGTGGTTGAGGGCCAGGGCCAGCACTCGGGCCGGTACCCCGTCTGGCCCAGGGGCGGTGTTCTTGGAACGGATCCGTAGAACAGCCGCCCCTACCTCCGATTCCCGGACGGGCGGAACATTATCCTCCCCGTGCTCCCCGTCGTCTCCGGCCAAGGAGGCCATCGACGGGGGAGTGTGTTCCGCCCGTTGTGGGAAAAGGCCCTCAACCACTTCTCGCAGGAAGCTGGGCTGGAGAGTCTCCGTAAGGGGGGGGCCCGACGCGCGGAGCTTTTGTCGCACCGCGCGGTAAGGGCGACCCCAGGGGTCACGATTAAGACCCTCCAGCATCTCCTGTCTTTTTTCTTCTTTGGCGCGGCTAATGGCCAGCTTCAGAGTTTTCCGCGCCCGTCGGTACTCCTCATGAAGCCGGTCCTCCTCACCGTTTCCACGGTGACGCCGCCGACTGCGCGTGTAGGACCTCCGGGCACGTGTACAGGCCGCACGGAGGTCCGCCAGCTCCTGGGACCACCAGTAGACCTCCTTCCTTGGAGGCCGACGACCTCGAACGCGGGGCATGGCCGCATCGCATACATGCGTAATCGCATCGCGAAAGCGGCCAGCCCCCACGTCGACCTCCTCGGTCGGAGCCTGAGGAGACAGCCACGAGTGAATTATGGCTGCCTCCTCTAGTAGGTCCCGGTTCAGCCTGGCAACAGCCCACCGCGGAAAGCGGGATAAACACCGCGCCACGTGACCCCTACTGGAGTCCTGGGTCCGGGAGAGCTCAAATCGGATATACAGGTGATCCGAGAGCGTCTCAACCTCTTCCAGGACACGCCAGTTCCTTACTCGTGCGGCGAGGGCAGGGGTAGCGAACGAGAGGTCCACTATCGACCCCCCCTGCTGTCGCACGCACGTGTTGGTGGAGCCTCTGTTTAGAAGACAGAGGCCCACCGAGGCCGCCCACTCCTCTACGGCCTCGCCCCTGGCGTCCGCCCTGGGGGAACCCCACGCAATGGACTTTGCGTTGAAGTCCCCCAGCACAAGGACGTGCCCAGACGCTAGTCGCCGTATCGAGGTCTCCAAACTGGTTAAGAAAACCTCGAAGTCGTTCAAACTCCGGTTGGGGGAGAAATAGACACCATATATGGTGATCCCCCCCCACTCGACGGCAACATATCCAGTGCCCTTGTCTCTTAGCGACAAGGGCGGGGAATGAGCCGTCGTGGAACCGACGACTGCCACGGAGCCGTCCCAGTCACCCATCCAGTTTGGACGGGGAGGGACAGAATAGGGCTCCGCGACTACGGCAACACCTATCGACCACTGTGCCATGGTTTGCAGGAAAAGATCCTGCGCCGCGGCACAGTGGTTCAGGTTCGTCTGGACCAGGAGGTTGGAGACTTGATCCATTACTGGATCGTCTCTACAACCTCCTCCATGGGCGACGACGTCGACGCAATATTGACGTCGGGGGTAGCCTGGGTCGACTGGCTAGCCCCTGACGTCTGCCGAGAACTGCGGGGAGGCTTACAGCCTCTCTGCCCCATCTGGTGATTGGCGGGCTTATTGCCCGCCGCACACACTGGGCAGTGAGGGGCGGCAGAGCATTCTGCCGCCTTATGCCCCGGTTGACCGCAGCGGAAACACAGTCCGCCGCAGTCAAAACAGCTGTCGCACTTGACGCGCGTGTGTCCCGATGCTAGGCATTTGTAGCACCTCATCGGTCTCGCCGCCAGGACTGTGATCCTGGCGCTCACGAAACCGACGAGCAGCCTGCCGGCGTCGGCCAATACTTTGGCCGACGCTACGGGACAGCTGACCCACACGGCGCCAAGCCCTCCTGGACCGGGGCGGATGGTGCCGACCCTGACGTTGTCCGCGCTGCACCCCGTCTTCTCCCGGATTACAGCGCGGATATCTTCGGCCGTTACGGAGTCGTCCAGGCCCGAGATGCGCAACTCTGCGCACTTAGTAGGCCTGGCGATCTTTACACCATCCGTGGTCGCGAATAAACCCCGCAGCTTCTCGGCAAATGTGTCTGCCGTCTTAGCGCCTTCAGCCCCGGGGAACTCGAGTACTCGAGCTCCCGTCTGGGCGAGGCGCATCCTGACCCCCACCGTTCCAAAGTCGTTGGTGAGGCTTTCCCGGGCCTTTTTGAAGACGGCCGCGTAGGACAGCCCGCCGTCCGCCGCCTCCGGGTACACGGTCACCACTACAGCCGCGGTTTTGGGCGGCTGCAGCTTCCGCGGCCTCTTTGTGGAGGCCGTTGCCACCGGTGGCGAAGGCTGGGCTTGGGCTGCTTTTTTGGCAGCCTTTTTGGCCCGCCTTCGGGACTTCTTGGAGCCCCTCGCCTCCTGCCAACCCTCGTTGGAGGGGGCAGGTGCGGAGGGGCCCGGCAGGGGTGTCGGAGTGGGGAGCGGAGGGAATGCCACTCCGCTCCTCGGCGCTGTTTTAGGCCCCGTCTTGGCCGGCACTTTGGCCTGCGCCTTGGCCGGCGCCTGGGACGGTGCCTTGGCCGGCGCCTGGGCCGGTGCCTTGGCCCCCCTCCTCGGCTTTTGAGGAGCCGATGGAGTAGGGGCAGACGCCGCCGCCGCGTATGAAACGCGGCCTCCCACTACGGGGAGCGCGGTCGGAGCGGCGGCCTTAGGCCGCTGTGCCGACGCGAGCGGGGGGCGCATAATCGGCGCAGGGGGCAGTCTCGCCTCCAGGCCAGCCAGGCGTCCGTCCAGCATATTCCCAACTGCGATGAGGATTTCTCGCAGTTGGGAGTCAAATGCCCCTGAGTTGGTGGTAGGGGCAGGCTGGGACGCGGACGGGGCTTCCCGCTCGGGGAGGTTCGCCTGGAAGCGGGCGAACTGAGCGCTCAGCTCGTTCACCCGCTCCGTCAACCTCTCGTTGGCCACCTGCAGGCGAGACACATCGCCCACTAGGCCCTCCACGACCTCCGACAAAGCGGAGGAGGAGTCCTTAAGGGCCCTCACAAACGAGCCCTTAAGGTTCACGGACTTGGTGGCCACTTTTTTTTTTTTTTTTTTTTTTTTTTAACGTGTGGAAATCCCCTCGGACCGTCACCCCTCCGGGGTTTGCGGCGGGGTGGTGTGTCGGACTCGGACCGACTAAAACCACACGGTGTGCCACTCTGCGCCTGTAACAGGAGGGATCCGGGAACAGCTGTTGTTAAGACATCCGGACCCCTCCTAGCGCCAGCCCGCTCCTGGTGCGGGCTCCGTCTCATTGTAGATGTTCCTCTCTTTAGGCGACGTCCGGCACACGCGGACGCCGCCCCCTCGCGGCTGGCCAACTAATGCGGGTGGAGGGGAAACCCACCCCGTCCACCCGCGGCCACACTCAGGGCGGCATGAGGCTGTGGTAGGCGGGCCTCCGCCGCCCGGTTCGCCGGCGGCGGATCGGGTCCGAGTGGAGGTCGTCCTCCCGGGCCCTCTCCGCCGCCTCCTTCCGCGAGATTACTACCTCGCAGAAGGTTGCGACCGCGGTAAAACAACTGTCGCTACCGGCCATGGAGCGTACTACGGCCGGTAGCGAGAGATCCACTCCGATGACTGCAGTGAGGGCCCGGCGCTGCGCCGCCCATGCGGGGCAGACCGCCAGCGTGTGCTGGGCCGAGTCCTCACTGCAGTCGCAGTGGTGGCAGGCGGGACTCAGTTCCCTCCTAGCGACCGTGTGCAGGTACTTTCCGAAGCAACCGTGCCCGGAAAGCACCTGCGTCAGTCGGAAGGAAAGGGTCCCGTGCTGCCGCCCTGCCCACTCGGCGATGACCGGCTGGAGAGCCTCCACGGCGGCGAAGCCAGCGCGTGGAGTCTCCAGCCGGAACGACCAACGAGCCATCGTGGCTCGGCGAGCGGCTTCGCGCCACTCGCGCACATCCTCGGGCGGAGGGCGAAATCCGCTCTCCGCCCGGAAGTCAGCCACTCGCCGATAAACTTCGGCGAGCACTTCCGCCTCCAAATCCCACGGGGGAGTTCCGGCCAATGCGCATGCCACCTCCGTCGAAACGGTGCGGTAACCGCGTATGGCTCTGACCGCCATTACCCTCTGAGGGCGCCAGAGGCGTACCCTATTCTGGGCGGTCAGAGCCGCCGCCCACACCGGTGCACCGTACAGTGCCATTGACCGGACAACCCCCGTGTACAGCCGTCTTGTCGCGACGCTGGGTCCACCCATATTGGGCAAGAGTCGCCCTAGGGCAGACGCAGCGCCGACCAGCTTTGGAGCAAGCTGTCGGAAGTGCTCGTCGAAGAGCCACCTCCCGTCGAGGATCAGGCCCAGATATTTCATCTGGGCCCGAACCGGTACGAGGACCGAGTTGACCACGATGGAGGCGCCAGGGGGTGGACCACGACGGGGCCCATGGAATAACAGGGCCTCCGTCTTATCTAGGGCCACCCGTAAGCCCAGCGCCTCAATGCGCCCGACCACCAGGGAGACTCCCCCTGTGGCCAGGCGCGCCGCCTCTTGGAAGTTTGCCCCACCCCAAAACCCCTATACCAACCCGTCTGGCCAGCGTGTTATAGTATGCCAAAACCTTCTTTCTAAGGAGAGGCCTATGTCCAGAAGTAGACTATTAAAGCGTGTTGATATGTGGTACACCTGATGCAATGGGTATAAATGTTGAACAGAAGCACTTGATAGTAACAATCTGACTACGATCCTTTAGATAAGACCGCAGTAAATCACCGTATATACCGATACTCTGTAGCTCACAAATTAGTATTCTATGAGAAATTTTATCAAATGCTTTGGAGTAATCGGTATACACGACATCCACCTGAAAACCTTCATCCATGGCTGCGGTTACATTCTCAACAAATTCACACAGATTCGTTTCGGTAGACTTTCGGGACGTGAAACCATGTTGCTCAGGTATTAATTTTGGTGTAATTTGTGGCGTTTATATCACAGACAATATGTTCAAAAAGTTTAGGAATGATACTGAGCTTTGAGATAGGGCGATAATTTACAGGCTGCCAGGAAGGCCATTTGTCTGTTTTTTGCATTGAACGTACGTCCAGAAGTATTTACTATTTTTAGCAAGAATACTCTCAGTTTTTTGTATATAATTATCATCACATTTCTTCGCTAACTTTTTCTGTCTATCTCTTAAAAGAACAAACGTAGAGTAATCCCTATACTGACCAAAACATTTCCATTTCTTATGAAACTTCAACTTCTCCTTTATAATTTTTATCAAGGCTGGGATCCATATCGGATAATTATTATTACTATAAATGGTTTTAACTGGGATATAAGCAACGAAAATTTCCTCTAAGATGTTATAAAACCTTACTACAGATTGATTATTATCATGTACGTATAAAATGGAGCACAATCACAATCAATATCTGACAGAATCATCATCATCATCATCAACAGCCTTTAATAGTCCACTGCTGGACATAAGCCTCTCCTTAGAAAGGCTTAGAATGGCAATCATAAAATCATAATCAGCACTATGAAAAATACGTGATGTTCTGGTGGGAGCACGTAAAGTATTTAAACTTGCATTAAGTACATATAGAAATATCTAAGGCAGGATGATGAGAATCTTCACTTACCACTGTGAATAGTGACTTGAGAACAGCACAATCAAAATGACATATTATTAAATCGAGTTGTCGATCATTTAAGTTTGGAATTAAGTTATACTGCGAGAAATTGTTAAACGATAAAAAGTTTGACAATTCTACTACCAATGGATTTGTGGTTACATTTAAAGATTTCAGAAGAGAATAATTACTTTGGCCTATTGATGTCCATTGTGCATTTCTTATGTTAAAATCACCCATTATTAAAAATCGGTCGTTTGGACATGCTAAGACAGACAGAAACTTTATCATGAAAAGCCACTTCATCACTCAGTTGAAGATTGTTCTGTATGAACTTACCGCGACATTATATTGAGTATGGCACTTTGAATGTATCAATTACTCCTCCATAAGTTCCAACAAAATAATTCCAAAAGCATATAAGATCCGTTCCACCTCTGCCAAGTCCTGTTTACAGTATAACCTATATCACAACCATAAAATTTCAAAGATAAGCAAAAGTAACATAGGAAAATTATTATCACAAACATATCTTATTAAATTAGCTTTTTTAAGTCATCTTCAGACGGAATGTGAATCGCCGCGCTAGAGTCGTTATTCCTCGCTAAAATTGAGTAGTTTTTTCCCATACATATTTATATTGCTTTTCTTCAGCTACCTTCTTCGATTTATTAAAAAAAGATTTGTTATTACTTGTCAGATGTTCATTAAAAATATGCGCGCTGTATTATCGGAGTACCCTATATCGCAAGCTTTTAAGTCTTTTTTTTCTCTCAAACGGGATAAAAACTCATGTTTTTTATATCTAGCCAGGAAACGTACTACGACTGGCTTTGGTTTCTTAAGATTTTTATTCGCGTGAGCCACTCTAGTCACGAAATAAATGTCAGTTTGTGGGTCAAAGGTTCAAACTTGGCAATAGTAGCTAGATTAGCGAGGGTCTCAATAAGATTTTCTCCCTTTTTCTCCGGTAAACCAATGATCTCGATGTTAGACCGTCTACCCCATTGTTCCTGCTTTTCAATATTAAGGTTCGCTACCTTTATCTGACTCTTTAAGTCCTGATTTCTAATTCGAGCATACTTACTGCTTTAGTCTTTTCTTCCACACAAGATATCCTCTCTATCAAGGAATCATACTTCTCACTCATAAACTTAACACTATTTTGCAGATCAGTAACTTCAGTCTTTAGTTCTATTAGGGTACTATTAATATTTGAGAAAGCCACATTAATTTCCTCCCTGATAATGCTACGCAAAGTTTCCTTTGATATCGAGACCAAGTCCTCTCTTTTGGCCGTTGAATTTTTTCGCAAGGTAACATTTAGATGTGACGGTGAGGTCTCTGCTTGTACCTTCGCAACATTTGCGAATTGGCGCATTGGCGTCTCATCTCTATTATCCCTTTGATCCCCTCGAGTACATTTAGGACACAGCCACGAGGACAGGAACTTCTTATCCGGAGTCCATGTTTCCTCCTTATCATGGAAGATACATCTGATGTGGTAATTATCGTTACATTTGCAGCATGCTAATTCTTTACTTGCATTTTTAGTACGTAAACAACAACATATGAACTCCATGGTAGCAAGTGTTCGAATCCTACCAAGTTAATGCGTAAGATTAATTTTTTATTTTGTAGGTGGAACGTTTGCAATGGAATGCTGCCGTAGCGTTGGTAGCACTGCTTGTAAGCCGCATAAGCGCCCGATGCAAGGAACTTTAGCGGTTACGCGGTTCGCTCACGCATGAAAATCAAATAAACTCACGATTTAGTCCCAACCGCACGCACCTTCTTCGATTGTTTGTTTACACCAAACAATCAAACTTTGTACGATCGAAATCAACTTATATTTGCTTCACACTGAGTCCACTCCAACTGATAAAGTATTTACGCGAACAAAACTCTCAGTTTAAACATTAAATATTGTTTTTTATCACTGAGAGATCCACATAGAAGTTGCAACACGGTCGCGTTCCAGCCAATATATGTGTGTGTGGCACTAAATGTGTCACACACACATATAGTGTGTGTTTTATGCAAATAAATATGTTGTATATCTCGTCATCATCATCGACAGCCTTCAATAGTCCACTGCTGGACATAAGCCTCTGCTTAGAAAGGAGGTTTTGGCCTTCTATACCACGTTGGCCAGACGGGTTGGTATAGGGTTTGTGTCAAGTTTTCCTTCTTCTTGCAGTGCTGGTGTCCTGCGTTGTTTTGCGCCCTTAGTCGGCTCTTAAGACACCCACGGGATGAATTGGGGTAGTGACATTCCGTATTCTTAATCGGTCACTACACGGACAATTTATATTTTATTTTGATAAAAATTGCCTTCTACAGCATATCATTAAAGTGAGTTTTTTAGTAGATAACAGAGATTTAAAATAGAGGGGCAAAGCAACAGCCTGTGCGGTAGTGGTCGGGTTTGAAAATTAGGTATTATTTTGCAGAAAATTTTTTACTAGATTAAATAATAGAGTATATTAATAAATAAAAATAAATAAACAACTTAAAAAATAACCTTGTTTCAGATTTTTTATGTTCTTTGTCGGTAACCAACTGGATGCATTTATAAGAAGTATTGATTCACACTTGGATGAAAATACCTTAAAAGAAATATATACCGTGTGCGCCCAGCCAATAAGTAAAATGCTGGCAGAAATACCTGTGTCAACTCCTCGTTTTATTAAGACTCATATACCATTGTCCTTACTGAATCCCAAATTGCTAGACACTGCAAAAGTGGTGTACGTTGCACGAGATCCTAGGGATGTAGCTGTGTCGTGCTATCATTGCGCGAAGCTATTCAAGATAATACGCTTTCCATACGGCTTCAAAGAATTTTGGAATTTATTTTACAAAAATATGTGTAAGTTACATTATCAAGTTATACTTGCTAGCTATGTTAGAGTTACCAAAACGACCAAATAATTGGCAATTTCAAGTTTTTAACCGACTTCCACAAAGGAGGAGATTATCAATTCGGATGTTTTTTTTTAAATACGTTCGGGTACAACTCGGTACAACTCCGTCATATACAAACGGATTTTCAAAATTCTTTCTTTGTTTGAAAGGAGTTTATTCTGAAATGGTCCTATTTAAATTTCATACAGATTTGATGATAAGTTTCGAAGGCAGACAACGGAACTCTTCAAAAATGACAGCAAATCAACCGCGATTGCTGCTTGGTTTTTAGTGATCTTTGTTAGTATTGCCTGCAGTCGTTTCAACTTTTTGTTAAAATGATTGATGTACTTGTTAACCTATTGTTACAGTTGTGTACTGTCCTATTTTCGAACATGTCAAAGAAGCGTGGGAAAAAAGACATCATCCGAATATGCTATTTTTGTTTTATGAAAACATTTCAAAGGTAATAAATGGGTAATATACAAAGTTCCGTAAGATCTTGAAGTAAAACTAGCTTCACTCATTCTAAGCTGCACATTTGCTATCCCAAAAATACTGTTATTGTTTTATTATTCTTCTGAGTATTTAACTGGTTGCAGGATTTGTCAGGTTTTGTATGTCGTGTTGCGGACTTTTTAGGAAAAAGTTTGTCACCATTAGAAACGGCGCGTCTATGCGAGCATCTCAGTTTCGAAAACTTTAAAAACAATAAATCAGTCAACCAAGAAGAGTTAAGGAACCATGGAATGCTTGATAATAATGAATTATTCATCCGAAAAGGTACGATTTAAAGATGTATGCTTTCTTCAATCAATTTTTTTTTTATATTTTACCGATTTCTATTTATCACCAGGTATGTCGGGAGGTTGGCGTGACTACTTTGATGAAGAAATGACAGAGCAGGCAGAACGTTGGATCACAGATAATTTACGAGATACAGATCTACGCTACCCACATATGGAGACAACCTTATGATCAAGATAACTATATTTTTTAATTTTGAGAACATGTTTACCACGAATATACGGTTCAATTAAAAAAGCATCAAGAAAGGTTTCTTATTAGGAATGAAAAAAATCGTAGTGGTAGGCCAAAAATTATGGTTTACAGCAGCTTAGTGAGAAGTATTTTAAATTGCTGCAGTATGGTATGGAGGCCGCACTTTGCAACCCATTCGTTGTGTCTAAATAGGGTTCAAAAAGGATTTATGTAGCACCAAATGCGTAACTGCAATAACGTGCGTGCGTGAGAACTAAAGGACCATACTTATATTTCGTAAAATAAAAGTCACACGATTCAGTAGTAGACTTGAAATATTGTAGAATAAATATGGGAATTTGTTAACAAATATTTAATAACCTATACTTTTAAGTGCGGTCCCTCACTCATCATAGAATATCAGCCAGATCTAGGCAAATATTCAAAAAATTAAGGTATTGTGACTACAGACAATTAATAAAGAATTTGTAAAGAAATTTATTGAATCATCAAAGATAAAAAATATATAATGACTAAACTGTATTCCGTCATTCCACACAAGAAAGATTAATATTTTAGTGATAATTACCAATTCAAATTAATAAAATCTTTCTATTTCTACATAAAGTTTTTATAAGAGTCATTAATAATTTGTAAAAAAAGAAATGGAAAAAAATGTCGACACAATTCGAGGAAAGTGATTATTAAAACTTATCCCTCAAGCACTCTCAGAATGGATGTAGAGGTGCAGCACGTGGCACTAAAGAGCCCCTTGTTATTGACACGACTATTAACCAACAAGTTCGCCGTAACCGAAAAGATCTAGCGACATGTTGGATAGATTTTAAAGAGACTTTTGACTCTGTGCCGCATACGTGGCTCTTGAGGGTGATGGAGTTGTACAAGATTGATACAACTCTATGCATTTTTCTGGAGACTTGTATTGCAGCAATGGAGAACGGTTCTTTGATATCCAGGATGTCGGCAATCTCAACGATGATTACATAAAGATAGAGCGGGGTATATTTCAGGGTGACTGTTTAAAACCCTCGTGGTTTTACCTAGATTTGAGTCCTCTTAGCAATACGTTTAAGAGATCAGGGCTACGCTATCGTTGCAGAGAGGTGGTAAGGTTATATCCCACCTCCTTTACATGGATTATTTGAAACTATTTACTTCTTGAAATTCCATACTGATAAATTTACTAGAAATAACTAAAATGTTCAGTGAATGTATCAGGATGGAAATTGGTGTAGATAAGTGTGCAATAAGGCATGGTTGTATTATCTAATAGGATGGAGCTATCAGATTCCACGCACTTTAGATGTCTTTCAGCTAACGAAACTTACAAATATCTGGGTATATCACAGGCATTAGGTGTAAATAAAAAGTGACTATAAATTGAAAAAAGTATTAAATAGTCTTTTGTCAGGTGGCAATAAGAAGAGGGCCTATAATGATGGGGTCATTTGTTTATAACAAATAAGCTTACAGTTGTGGAACCAAAGCGCTTAAATGTAAACTTACTTATACTAGTTTAATACAAAAGATTATATAATCCATAGCTTTGAGTAATAATTATAGAACAACAATTAACATAATTGACTGAAACACAAGAACAAGTACAAATTTATATTACCACCAATATCATAACCATAATTATATTCTAAGTAAATAATTATATTAAGACAAATTCAAGTGCAGTAGTACTCTTACAGACATATTTGGCTTGTCACTGAATATATTGACATCCTGATCTGTACGCAATAGATTATTAAACAGTTCGATAGCTGTGACAGTGGGAGCAGTAGTGGCATGTGCTGAGCGCCACATTGGTGGATGAGCGAGGAGTCTACGGTGCCTTCGTCCAGTTGTACGCATGTACTGATCCGGTAAATATAAACAAATGCTATCCAGTACATACCAGTTCTAATCTACTCTTTTGGCATACTTAGCTACTATTAGACTGAACTAGATATCCTGAATAGAAGAGTTCGTACATTGCTTACTGCGTACCGAATGCATTAACCACGTTCATCGATGATGAGGTTGTATATTCCACGAAAATGTGGTGCTCGTGGTTTTCTAAATGCCAGAACACTCCATAGTCGTGAGATGTGTAATCTTAGGAATTACTTCCTTTCTGTTAATCTGGGCATGCATAGGGATATAGTAGCAGTTTATAACGGACTCAATCCGCTTGGTCTAGGTAAAGAGAACTGGCACAAATTTGCAGTACTCAATATTACTGATCAGGACTTTTTTATTGAGCCTTTGAACAGGCCTGAGGTAAGTGACTGATGATAATTTACCAAAATCGTTTTTACATCTTTTAAACCACCTAGGAAAAATAAATTTTAATATACATCATAAGATCTTGTTTCATATTGATATCCTTATGTAAGTAAATCAAATAAATATTCATAAGATTGCCTTGCATAGCAAGTATTGACAGATAACTTGTATTGCAGTAAGGGCACTGCGTCTGTTTACGACCATTGTCTCTCGAGTCGCTTCAATAAATTTTTATTACTTCATTGTGTTCATTTTTAATCAGAAGTCGTGTGTGACTATGGAAAAACAAAA
Source organism: Arctia plantaginis (assembly GCA_902825455.1). Lineage (NCBI taxonomy): Eukaryota > Metazoa > Arthropoda > Insecta > Lepidoptera > Erebidae > Arctia > Arctia plantaginis. Next base: position 838,694 of record CADEBD010000283.1, on the reverse strand, counting down.
TGCTCCCTTGTTTCCCTATGAATTCGAATATATAAAACCAGAAGAACAGGAATACTTGAACAAGATGTACACAAGTAAGTAATAATTGATCATTGCAAATAAATATTGAGGCGTAATAATTCATCCTCGCCATCGTATTTTATTTCGTATTTATTTCGTATTTTATTTTCGTATTGCCCGTAATTGCAAATCTATAACGATTTGTGTTTTTTTATTCTCCATTATTTGATCTTTTCTCAATATTTGGTGAAGGAAAGCTCATCTACGGACTATGGATCATGGTCACGGGAACTACCTATTTCATGTTCAACAATTTATGTTCATCACAATAATTATAATTATAACTTAGCATCCTGAATCAGGCAAAACAAAATCTTATAAAAGGAGATAAGCGGCTCAGAAAGGGCATTGTGTAAAGTGATAAATATTTATATAGAGAGAGAAGTATTTATTAACAGCATACTCAGGGATATATTAAAGTATGAACATTGATGCACATTGAAGTCGGTTATACTATTTCAATAAATTGTTTATAATATATACGCATATGTTTGCCATTGGGGAAAAGGCCCACATTTACAACTGTTTTGCAGATTTGCAATACGACATAACGGAAAGATTCTTCTGTTAAACATATAAAAATTATTGAATTTACTAAAACATGTGCAATTTTTTTTTTTTTTTTATTTATTTATTTACATAACTACACAATTAGATAAATGTAGGCAAACCTTAAACCACTGGGGTTTATGCGGCATGCCACAATATGCAAAATCAATCTAGTACTTAACAATTAATAAGTGAATAACATAAGCAATTGATCAATAACATTGACTTAAAAGTATTAAGTTTAGGGTAGGATACAAAAAAATAAAATAAAATAATAGTATTGACGAGCGGGCGGACACTTGCAGTCAGTGAAACAGGTTTCGCACAGGGAATCTACAGGCTGTTCACGAAATGTGTTTTTAATTTTTGTTTTAGATTTACTTTTGTTATTCTTTGTGTAAAGGAAGGATTTAAGTTATTTATTAGGCGGGGAATAATATACTTCACCGTAAACATTCACTGCACGGACTGTCTCCAGTCTTTTAGTGATTTTTTGACGAGTTTGAATGTTATGAGAAATTTCATTCTGTATGGAGCCATTGAAAAAGTGTTCTTTAAGTAGGCCAAAAGTGACCTTTATATGGATAGGAAGTGTCTTGCAGTATTTATATAATTCCATTTCTCTTTCTCTAAATTGTTCTTTTTTATTCAGTGAGACAATATGTTTTAAAATTCTGGTCTGTAGTTCATAGATACGATTGAGATAAGATTTAAAGATTCTGCCGTAGCTTGTAATACCATATCCTATAATAGAGTCGACGAGGGCGTTATAAAGCAAAATCTTTACCCTGAAAGTTATTCTATTTTTTTAAATATATAGGTTGGCTAGGAACGCTTTTAACTGATCACAGACTCGGTTGATTTGAGGTAGCCAGTTAAATTTACTATCGATGATCAGACCCAGATATGGGTGTTTGTCTACTGATTCGATAGAAGGACATTGGCAAATGCTACTGTTTTTGTGTAGGCATAGATGTTCATGAGCCACCAGCCTAGCGTTTTTAGGCCATTGAATTTTGCTATAGGGAGAACGTATGTGGATTAATTTGGTTTTCTCAGCGTTCAGAACCAGTCCGTTGTCATGACACCATTTGCTGATGTTACATAGATCTGCTTGCATTTTAGTAAACGCTGTAGAAACATCTTTGTCTGCAATGAGTATACAGGTATCGTCTGCATACTGATAGGAAGTGCAGTGGCTGATATCATTATTCATCTCGTTAACATATGCGATAAAGTGAAGAGGGCCAAGCACTGATCCCTGTGCTGTTCCTACATCGGCTGTTATGGTCTTGCTGTAGCTTCCATTTACGTTGACACAGTAGGTCCTATTCTGAAGATATGTTTCGCACCATTTTATTAGTGGGCCGCGCACACCAGTATTGCTCAGTTTTTTTACGAGGTTTTCGTGATTTAATGAGTCAAATGCACGGGAAAAATCAATGAAAAGAGCCAATACGTGTTTCCTAGAATCTAAAGCTGTATTTATATAGTCTGTGAACTGTGATAACAGTAAAGTTGCGCTTTTATTGGGTTGAAATCCAAATTGATTTTTAGATATTACATTGTGGTTTCTGTAGAATGAATGTATTTGCTCACTAAAGTATTTTTCCACCACTTTATTGATGGTTGATAAGATCGTGATAGGTCGATAATTTGACACTTCATCATGTTTGCCCTTTTTGTATATCGGACGGACACACGGACACAATTCTAAAAATGTATCCTATCTTCTATACATAGTATAAAATAGTTTTGTTTCTTGTACTCTTAGATCTGGCAAACTACGCAACTGTTTTTAATGCGGTTTTAGCCAGTAGAGAGATTGATTCAAGAGGCGGGTTTATGTGTATAATACAAGCATATAATAGCAGAGAAAATACGAGAATTTCAAAGATTTATTTTGTAAAGTTGTAAAAAATATGTTTTTGTCTGCTTACCTAGCAAGCGCTGGCTAAACCTTACTAGATCAAAATAATGTAAGTACTACGGAACTGTATATCTTAATAAAAAGAGCTACAAAAGCTCCTGGTTTATATTTATCTCCTAAGGATAACCCACGGAGACCATTTGTACAAAATTATTGGGTAATTTACGAAGCTATTTGAATAATACAGTATTATTCTTTATCGTCGTGCTTCCGTCCCGGAGAGTCCCAATAAATATTACATATAAAGATGTTCTGTAGTATAGTCTTAACAGAATAATAGTATAATTAATTAATCCACACTGACACCACATTAGTAGTATTAGTAGCATCTACATTGCACGTGTGCGAAGCCGGGGCGGATCGCTAGTTGAGATATAAATTAAACCCATACTTAAAGTCGTTATTTTAATTGACTTATGTTGTGTTGTATTAATAACGTCATAGGATACAATCACATAAAAATAATTTTTATACTGTATGTATTGCTATCGACCACACAAAGAGCTAGTTATGTATTACTTTAAGCTAACGAAATAATGAAAGGGTCTATCTCTTAAGGATGGGTATATTCTATCCTAAAATAATTTGCAAATCAAAATGGCGGTATTCAACATCAATAAAAATCAAACCGACTGTTGTTCAGGCACCCAATGACAACACTTCTGTGTATAAAACTCTCACACCCTTCCTGCGAGTCACAGTGATGGAAAGCAGGACTCTACTACAATAGAAGTTTTTTTTTCATGGATACAAGGACGTTGAAAGATGGATACAAAGTTATCCATCTTTCAACGTCCTTGTATCCATCTAAGTGTGAGCTGATAATCCCTTCTTAAGTTTTTCCAGTCTCCATAATCTAGTATTAGGCTAACAGCACACAGTCAATATTATTGTCAATTCAAGATAATGGATAGAAAGAAAAAGTCGTTGCATTGAGTACCTATTGCATTAATTGCATCGACTGGATGAGATAAAAAGCTGCGTAAAATCATTTTAATTAATGATAAGTACGTTTGATTGATTTTTTTTTTCGTTTTAACTTATCTGCAGTGAGAGTATATGATTAATAAACCTACTAAAATATAATGCTCTGTAGTATTTTACCTTATTGTTCATCATTTGACAACAACATTTTCTTTATCATTGTCGAAAATTGTGAAAATCTCTTCTCTCGTGTATTTGTCTTAAATATTGAGCAACTTATCAAGCACACTAGTTTTACAAGCTTTATCGCGATATGTTTTGCAGGATGTTTTTCATAATTCTGGTCATTCTAGATATGTTAGTATTTATGAAACCATGAAACACCATGGTTTCATAAATACTAACACATTGTTTTTTTTCGGGGACTAAACCCTCCCACGCCACTGTAACTCATGCAACACACCGAGTAAACATTCCGAAAGTTTCAGGATAAATTAAACTGTCTTAGAGCCATATAATCTCGCCATAGCAACATTTCACATGAGAATGTTTTTGGTAGGATATATATTGTTCGAAAATAATAAACGTTACCATATATATTTCAGATGATGACTCTATCGCCAAATCAATGCGTGTTGGACCAAAGGGTTACATAGTATATGAACCTTATAAGAAAGATGCTGCCAATATCTACAACATGCTGCTGAGACCAACAGATATTTTTGTCGCCAGTTATCAACGATCTGGTTAGAATTGCATAAAATACATAGAGAAGATATTTAATTCTTATAGTTATTTTACGCTCATAACTTTAAATTGATGTTAATTAAAAAAAACATAATTACAATTTTTAATTATTGTATATCAAGTTGAAGGGGCCAAGTCATGAAAAAAAGTTCGCAGAATTCATTGGAATATGTTATTCTACGTAGTCCACTCGCACAATCGTTTTAATTGACAAACTAATGTACAATTTTTTTAAGTATATCTATAGACGGGTGACAGATATTTTGTATAAATAATCAAAGAAGGTAAAATATTCTCTTATCTTAAACTCCCAAAAGACTGAATGATCTTATGATGGACATGATTTCTAAATAAATAAATCATGATTTGATTTGAGTGAAATACAAATGTGTGAAGTAAGTAGTCCTTTCATAAAGAAATCGGAGCTTAAAAAAAAAAGTCCTATAAAAAAAATAAGGCCTTTAAAATCAATTTTTTGCTTTTAGGAACTACGTGGACTCAAGAACTTGTTTGGCTGTTGGCAAATAATTTAGATTATCAAACTGCAGCAGCTATCCCACTTACAAAAAGATATTCGTTTTTGGAGTAAGAAAATCTTAATTAATTTGTTCATTTATTACTTACTTTTATTAGACAATGAAAGCGAAAGATGCTCTCAGCTTAGGTAATTTCTCTCTCTCTTTCTCTGATACTCTGTCTAAAAGTTTTAGTCTTGTAATAAAATACAACATCACATCGTTATTCATAAAAGGTTTGGTGAAACGGCTTCCAACAGCCAGTTTGAATTACAGGTTGGCACTGACCTCCTCAAACTTATAACTCCCAATCCATCTCTTTAAAGAATATCCTCTGCTTTCTATTGATTTTATTTTTTTTCCTATCTTTTATTTCCTAATTTTCTGATCTTGAATTCCCAAAGTACTCGATTTGTGGCAACAGACTCATTTAAGAGTATTATGTGAGTGAAACCAAATTATAGTTAGCAAAATGTGAGTGTTTAATGTAGACAGAGATGATTAAACACTCACGTTTCGGGAACGCAGATGTAAGTATACGTATTGATGTCAGCATAAAAAGCAAACATAACTCAAATTTTCGGTTTTGCACGCAAACTTCTATGTTTGCGAATGTGACTCAAAACAATGATCTCAAAGTATGCGACAACGCCGGGCCACGCCCTCGTCGTATTAAAACGCGCATTACAAGGTTAACGGTTTACAACATGTGATTGTTCTTTCTGATTCAATAACATCTGAATGTGGCCTTAGTCTCCAGTGCTTATATGTTACTAAAAAGACCATCTCCTCAATCTATCATTAATGTAGGAGCGGCACAACTGTTAAACTGAAAGCATTGATTTAGCTCAGTTAAATTAGAATAGAAAAAGGAATTAAGAGCAATTTTAAATTAAAAAGATCAATTTGCTCTCAGCAGTTCTGCATTTATAAAACCTTAAGGATTTTATGTGCAAGTACATTGATCCAACGTCCTACCTATTGTTTACCCAGATTCTTTTAGATTTTATATTTTTATGAGAGACGCCTTAAAAGTCGAGTTAATAACGATTGTTATTAATGTTGATAACATCCGATATTTTATAATTTTCAGTCAATTCTGTCTCATCGACACAAATAAAATAGACGCGATAGTAAAATGTAGTGATTCATTACTAGACAAACAAGAACTCAGAAAAATATTTCAAATGTTTGCCGAACCTGTTTCTGGAATGCTTGAGAAGATGCCGGAGTCAACACCTCGCTTTATCAAGACTCACGTTCCAATGTCCTTTTTAAATCCCAATTTGCTAGAGTCTGCTAAGATGGTATACATTGCACGCGACCCAAGGGATGTGGCTGTGTCATGTTATCATCACGCTAAACTGTTCAAGTTATATGATCTTCCAGTACCATTCAAAGAGTTTTGGAATTTATTCTACAAACATTTGTGTAAGTAAAGATATTATTAAAAGTTATTAACAGAGGTTTAGCTAATTCATATCCGCTAGTAATAGGGGGTGTGGTACGGAAAAAAAAAGGGTGATTAACTTCCATGAATGCTATTTATATTGGACATGTTCTTCATAACTTAATCATGGTTATTTTTCTAAAGTAACTTACCTTTTTGAGTACTCAGCTCTTCGTTCTAAGACGGTTCTAAGATCGGTGATGAGTAACGTCGTCCTGACACTTTATAGAAATGGTACAGTACAAAGATGAACAGTACGAGTAAGACCATTATGGAGTAGCTGCCAATAATTTAATTGGTGTCAAATTAATATTAGTCGTACTTAGTGCCGATTAGCAATGAATTTACGGGCATTTTAGCCAATATCATGTTATAATGATTTCAATATGTAAACATTAATAATGTAATAATTATTATTTTATATAGGTATAATTAAAATGTAACGTAATTTTCCAGAACATGCATTAAAGGTAATCCCTTAAAAAGAGTATGTTGACAGAAGAAAATTAAACTTGGAACTTACAATTTTTAACTATTTTAAAGCGCAACAAAATTTGATCTTTCAGATATATTTTGCCCCATTTTTGAACATGTCAAAGAGGCTTGGGAAAAAAGGAATCATCCTAATATGCTATTTTTGTTTTATGAGGAACTTTCTAAGGTATGTAGAACTTTAATAGTTCACAGTTTAGTTTGTCACCGGCCACCATACGAAATATAATGCTTACAATTATATTCGGTTTTGTAGTAACATAACGTAGTTAGTTCTGAATAATTAAGACCTTATGCATCTCTACCAATAGTATAAAGCCATCAAGAGTTTGTCTGTCTGTCCGCCTAAATGCCTGATAGAGTATAACTCCGTCACTATTCGACCTAACTATAAAGATCACTCTTCTGATTTTATGTATGTACGTCTCTTACTCCAAGTATCCTTCCTTGTCTCTCGCCATTTCATTTGATAAGAGAGACCGTGGGAGAGAGATACTTCGACTCATAATGGGCCGTTTGGCTTTACACCGAATAAGTGAGCGAGAGGGCCAACCCCCCCCCCCCCCTTCCTCCTAATACCGATAGAGGAATTTAAAGAGCGGTAATACACTTGTGACTCTTTAGTTGCAGTTGTAAATGAGGGGCGGTAGTCCCTTATCCAGTGACCCATCTGCTGGTTTGCTTAGGGGCAAACGACCATAGGTATATCATAAAAAAACAATTAGGCTTAGGTTTTCACAGCACCATGTTAATTTTTTTTTTATAATTAGGATTTGCAAGGATCGATACAGCGCGTAGCAACTTTTTTGGGTAAACAGCTGAGTCAAGAAGAGTCTGACCGTCTATGCGAACATCTCAGTTTCGAAATCTTTAAAAACAACAAGTCAATTAATTACGAAGAATTGAGAGAGTTAGGATTGCTCGCTCCCGATCAGAGCTTTGTCAGGAAAGGTATTACTCATTGCTTGTACAGAAAACATACAAAATAAATTTTCTACATACTATTTACAGGCGAATCTAATTAAATCATTATATGTATATTTCATCCAGGCAAGTCGGGAGGTTGGCGCGACTATTTTGATGAAGAAATGACGCAGCAGGCAGAACAATGGATCGCTGATAACTTGCGGGATACGGATCTGCGCTATCCACATTTGAGTAACTAATATTTTATTTGTTCAAATATTATTAAATATCAATTATTATTTGTAGTTTTACTAACTTCCACGTGTCGCTTTAATTTGAAAATTTTATAGTCAAATTCATTACTTTGTTTAATAAGATAGTTGTTATTTGAATATTACTAGAATTCTTTTAGATAAAATGAAACAGTGGAGCGCCACTCACACGTGCATAAAATATTTAAAATCTTTGTCTGCTTCGTAGTTCGGTTTGCTATATTAAACAGCAATATATATACAATCTTAATTCATTGTTTTTTTCCCCGATATACATAATTTATGCATACTTAGGGCATATACTTCCTTTGGACCAGATGTTTGTCGTATGACCTCGGTTTGAGAGCACCTCCCTAACTGCCTCGGCCAGTATCGAAATCCTAGGCATCGATATATCGAGCGAAGTCCAGTTTCGGAGTCACTCAGAGGGTAAGGTTAAATTGGCCTCAAAGAAGCTCGGTGTGCTGAACACATCGAGGCAGTATTTCACTCCGGCCCACCGCCTTCAGCTCTATAAGGTGTAAGTCCGGCCGCATATAGAATACTGTTCTTATCTCTATGCAGGGGCCGTCTCAATCTGGACAGCATCAAAGCCCAAAGATCTCCGACCGGCTCGATCCCTTAGCGTTACTTAGAGATTTCAGTCTGCATTCTCTATCAGTTATATCATGGAGAGTACTCCGATTAATTGTTCAAACTAGTACCGGCCGCAACTTTTCGCCTTCGATTCACACGTCACAATTTTCATCCGCTGCGCACTGTGCGCTTTTCAAGACACTTTTTGCCAACAACTAATTTGTGGAACGGGTTATCGTCTGCGGTATTTCCGGACCGATACTATCATCAAACCTTAAAAAAAAGAGCGTAATCCTTCCTGAAAGGCCGTCAAAGTGTTTGTGACTCCTGAGTTGCAGGCGGTCATGGGAGGCGATAGTTACTTTCCATCAGGTGACCCGTCTGCTCGTCCGCTCCTGTCGCATAAAAAAAAAAGTGAACATCATCCGTCCACGATGTGAATTTCACAACTTGTGACAACAAAAAGACACAACCAGCAGAACAATGAATTACAGACAACCTGCGAGATAGTGATCTCCATTTACTACATTTCGAAGAATACCAGAATGGTTCACACAAATAAATGTATTATTATTAAGGGCTGGCTTGTTGGTCTAGTCACTAGCTTCTAGTGGTTAGTGAACCAGACTGTTAGGCCAGAGGTCGAGTGGTGAGCTCGATCACTTGTGCATTTATCTATAATATGTATGTATTTAGAAATAAATAAGTATGTTTTAAATAAATTTAAATTTAACTTTTCACTACATTTCACTTTTAAATAAATTTAAACTTAACTAACTTTGAAGAACTTAACATTTGGACTGCTACTTTGGAATTTTGTAGTTTTGTCAATCGGAAATCTCTTGAAGATTCCTCCAAACCTTTTAAATTTGAAAAAGTATAGTCCAACGCTGTCATGTCAGACAATAACGTACGATAACAATAACGTTGTTTGTTTAAAGTGTAAGTCAACCGGTGACACCTATAAGAACTGTTCTTCAATTCCTGGTATGATTTGTTTCAAGTGTCAGAAATTGGGGGTTATCACAAAGTTTTGTGATGTGTGCAATTCGGCCAAGAAACTGATTAGGTTTCATCGAGCTCCGGTTTCTAAGAAAACTAGGATGTCTCGATGTTGAGAAAAATGGTTAGACACACTAAAGGGCTTGACAAAGTCACTTGCAGAAGGGAATTTTTGGACTGGTTAGATTATTTAAAAACTTTCTTTAGCGTTTATAGGGCTGTGCCTGTTTTATTTGTTAAGAGCAATGATTCACGACCTTATTTAGAATTTTCAATTAGAGGGGATAAATTTTCGGGTTTATTGGATAGTGGTTCAAATAGTTGTATTCTTGGTTCTAATAGTCACCAACAGTTTCTTAAATTTGGTTGTCCTAAAATAGTAGTTTGTGATAATGGTACTCAATTTACTTCTAAGCATTTTGTAGATTTCATGAAAGATTACAAAAATATTTTATAACACTTTGTACAGACCCCAAAATAACCCTGTAGAGAGGTATAATAGGACAATAGAGACTTGCATTTCCTGTTCTGTTAAAGAAGATCAACGTTCTTGGTCTAAATTTTTGCCTCATATTCAATTAGCTTTAAATAGCAGTGTAAATCTGGCTACTGATTTTACACCTAATTTTCTCATGTTTGGTAGGGAATTAATTGTTGATGCTTCTCTACACCATTTTAGTAATTCTTTGGGTAACTTAGACCAACTTGAATTTGGTGAAAGAGATTCTTATCCCCTTTCCTTTAAATCACTTAGTGATATTTTTGTTAGAGTTGAGTCACATTTGTTAAAAGCGTATAAACGTAATGCGCGTTACTATAATATTGGTAAGAAATCCATTTCTTTTGATGTTGGTGATATAGTTTGGAGAAGAAGTTCTGTTCAGTCTAATGCTCCAGCATATTTTTCGGCAAAGCTTGCACCTAAGTTTGTTAAGTGTAAAATTCTGGAGAAGATTTCAGATAATGTTTACCTTTGGCAGGACCTTATAAAGAACACCACTGGTCATTATCACATTAAATATATTATTAAGTATTAAAAATTTCACTATTTGGTCATTAACTTTTGATCTTAATTTGAAATATTCGTTAGATTTCACCTTTGTGTGAGGATGTATGTAGATTGATGTATGCTAGGATATGGCCATATTTGTATGTTGATGTAGTGTGAGGAATTTATTATTATAATAATAAGTACAACCACATTGTATATATTACACAATTCACGCTACATTCAGTTGATGGTAATTATTCTGATATATACAACAATTACGGTGTACATAACATTCATAACAATATCAGTACAGTGAGATAAAATATGGATCTAATGGAACAGTTACTAGAAATTTTGTTTAAAAAAGAAACACTAAAAATAGCAGCAATAACAAATAAAAAAAAAAGATGATTACTAAATACAAATACTGAACTAAAAAAAAGAACATAAGTGGTTTCTAAAAACTACTATGAGTACAACCAGGCAATAACTTTGATTTTAAACTGGTTAAGCGCATGTGGAAAATGTCGAGATCATTATTCTTAATAACACTATTATTGTAATTGCAGCAAATTCGTGTCAAAGGTGATTGCAAGCCAAGGTTTGTTCTGCATGCTGGAGTATAGAAAAGTTTAAGTATTGGTTGTCTGGGATAGTGGTGAGGAACGGATATTGAAATCTTTCCGAGCAATTCGTTACATCTCAACTGACCATTTACTACCCTATGCAGAAAGCAAACATCCAACATTTGTCGCCGGTCGCGTAAGCTATTCATTTTAAATTGAGCAAGACGACGGTCATAGGAGTTCCTATGTGAGAAACTCGTGGCCCGAAAAGCAAGGTGTCTAGTGAATGACCTTTGAATACTCTCTATGCGTTGTGAGTGAATACTATAGAAAGGACACCACACAACCGAGGCAAACTCGAGTCGGCTGCGTACCAGGGCGTTGTAAAGAATTAACTTGGTTTGGTACCGAGTAAATTCCCCAGTGTTTCTTTTAATGAACCCGAGCAACTGTGCTGCCTGTTTAACTGTTACGTCGATATGTGTGTGAAACTTTAGCCGACCATCGAGTACCACACCAAGGTCGCGAATTTCGTGGACCTCTGTTAATTGCACGCCACCTATTTCATACTTAGTGGCAAGTGGTTTCATCTTCCTGCAATATTTTATAAAGAAACACTTCTTCGCATTGAGAGTCATACGGTTGCTACCACACCATGCCGTAATACTATTCAGATCATTTTGAACCAGAGCAGCATCCCTTTCATTAGTTACGACCCTATAGATTTTTAAATCATCTGCGTATAGTGCATATTTCGAATACTTAATGTGGCCAGTAATATCGTTAATAAATATCAGGAAAAGTGTTGGGCCTAAATGAGATCCCTGTAGGACCCCGGATTTGGCTAGGTAAGTTTCTGATGCATATCCACATACCTCAACAGTTTGCGGTCGGTTATAGAGATATGATTTGAACCACTTCAATAGGATACCACCTACTCCAAAATTATACAACTTTTGAAGAAGTATCTCATGATCCACCTTATCGAACGCGCTACTAAAATCGGTATAAATAGCATCTACCTGTAAACCTTTGTCCACTTGTTGACACAGGTCTGAGACGAAAGGAACAAGGTTTGATTCAATTGAACGGCCAGCTCTAAAACCGTGCTGATGATCAGAGAGATATGGTTCAGCTAAATTAGACACCAAAGGGTATATAAGGGTTTCAAATAGCTTCGAAAAACAGGAAAGGATAGAAATTGGTCGGTAATTCTGTACTTCAGCTTCACTACCTTTTTTGTAAATTGGTAGGATACGTGCTTTTTTCCAGATTTCAGGGAAATTTCCTTCAACAAGTGAGCGATTGTATAAAAGGGTCAAAGGTAAAGATAAGGCTGATCTACACCGTTTTACGAATAATGGAGGTATACAATCAGGGCCTGCTCCCTTAGTACTGTCAAATTTTTTGATCGCCCGGAGAACCTCGTTTTCGGTGAGATGTAATTTACCAATGAATGTACTACTCGCATTTATGTTATTAGCTATAGTGCTACTATGAGCCGGTGTTTGTGAGCTATAAACAGACGAAAAGTGAGCAGCGAACAAATTAACAATTTCTTTCCCAGTCTCCGCTGTAGAATCATTGAAATACATTTTAGCTGGCATACCAGAATGACCACCTCTTTTATTTCTAATAAAATTCCAAAATGCTTTTGGGTTACTTATAATGCTAGACTCTATTGTTTTCTTGTACTTGTTGTAACATTTATCGTATAATTTATGACATCGAGTGCGGAGAAGTTTAAATTCAATCTCATCTTGACGATTTTGGTATTTGCGTAGCCTAATGCGAACCTTATTTTTTTCCGCCAAAAGTTTTATTAAAGCGGGGCTGAACCATGAAGGGTATTTAGAATTGACCAACCTACGCTTTGGCACGAATCTGCCGATTACATCATGTAAGGTATCATAAAATTTACGGACCATCCCGTTCACATCCTTCAAACCACATAATTCACTCTGCCAGTTAATGTTTCCCAGTTCAGTTATAATGGTTTTATAGTCAGCTCTGTAAAAATTATAATCAGTATTTGCTATAGGTTTTAAATATTTGACATCATGGTAAGAAACAGAAACTAACAAGGGTGGATGGTTAGAGTAGCATTTATTGCGAGTGTCACGGGCTTCTGTAACTTCAATATGTGGGCGATTCGATATGATTAGGTCTAAATACTGATTATCACTATTACTAATTGGGTTAGAGTGATGCAACTGGTTTGTGGTCATAAAATCAATCAACAAATTACCTAGATAATTATTATAGTTAGATGGTATAAGATAATTTTGATTATCTTGAACATCCCACGTTATGAAAGGTAAGTTAAAGTCTCCCACAAGTATAAAGTCATCAGTGTGGGGTAGTGCTGACTCAATGCTACATAATAAAAGTGACAAAGATTGTAACTTAACCGGGGGAGGTAAATAAGCTACACAAATGGTAACCTTTCTGATAGAATGCTTAATATCCAAATGCAATGTAACCCATAAACTTTCCAAATCTGTTTCAAAGTTAGTAATTCTAAATGATTGTATTTTACGTGAGACTGCAATCATTAGCCCTCCACCATCCATTTTTGTACTCTCAGAGCATATGCGATCTCGCTGATACACCATATACCTATCATCGATCAATTCATTATTTGAAATATTAGAGTTCAACCATGTTTGCGTAAAAGCAATGACGTTAAAATTAGCATTTAATATGTTTTTCAATACATCATTTGTTTTTGTTCTTAGGCCTTGAACGTTTTGATAGTAAATATCAAGCATTTTGAATAAAAATTATCCAAGTATATAATATTCCAAAAAAAAAACGAAAAAAAAAAAAACAGTTAATGCATTAGATTTAAGCTTGCCGTAGTTTTTATCAACAATGCTTGGCTTTCTTCATTTCTACGGACATAGATACGGCCATATCGCGACCAGACGTATCTATAGTTAAGCTCTTTACCTTTTACCCTTGCTGCGGCATGTAGTTTCTTGGCAGTCGGCGTCAGGTGCTCCGCCACAAATACCGGAACTCGAGGCCAACCAATTCCAAGATGTTGAGATGACAATTTATCGTCGCCGTGTGCTTTATTGAACTTGGAAACTGCAGCTAAGAATGTATCGCGTAGATGTGGAGTGCGTAGTTTAGCTACAATAGCTCGAGGCCTATCGTTATTGGGTGACAGCTTTGCTACCCTCGTCACACATTGGATGTCATCACAAGTCAAAGGGCTTTCAATTACCTTCGACAGTTGCACCATTGTGTTTGGAGGAATTCATAACAATGTATTAACTTTAGGTTTTAAAAGTTCAAAAGTTTACTTAGGTCATTTTGGTTTATTGATTCTTCGCTTCATTCATAAAAAGAACAACATTAAAAGAATATTTTGTTTGTTATTATATTCGCACTTTTCCCAGTGTAGAGTATTTTGTTTGTTATTATATTCGCAATCTTTCCAAGTGTTGAATATTTTGTTTGCCTTCTGTTGTACTCGTATTGTTCCCGGTAGTTCGGTGGTGTTGAGCCGATCACAATACACAGGTTTTTTATATATTTGCACCGCCTTGTTGTGTGGAATATTTTGTTTGCCTTCTGTTGTGTTGTGCCCGGTAGTTCGGTGGTGTTGAGCCGATCACAATACACAGGTTTTTTTATATATTCGCACCGCCTTGTTGTGTAGAATATTTTGGTTTGACTTTTGTTGTATTGTGCCCGGTAGTTCGGTGGAGTTGAGGCGATCACAATACACAGGTTTTTTATATGTTCGCACCGCCGTGTTGTGTCGAATATATAAACTTACTTCGCATTTTTAGAAATGTGTTTTCCGTTTTGCCAATTTTAGGGTGAAGCATTTTTTTATAACTCCATTAGAGTCGGTGACGAAGGTGTCCAACCGCACTCCTTGGATATTGTTATCTTTGTTAGATATTCAATTCTTAATGGTTGTTTAGTTCAAGGATTTATTTTGTAAAGTTTTGTGTGATTTTGTTTGTAGAGCTTTTGTTATACTTTATGAGTCGGCGACCAGAGTGTCCATCCGCACTCTTAACATTTTGTTTATCAGATTAGGTTTGAGTAGTTAGTAAGTTTGGGTGGAGGATGGAGTCAGCGATAAGGTTGTCTAGCTGCACTTTATGATTTTAATTGTGTATTTAGTTTTTAGAGTCCTTCTTTTGCGTTTGGATTTTTGTATTCTTAGAGTCTGTAGAGTTTCCGTGAGGTTTTGTAGAGTAAATTTTGGGAAGTTTTGTAGCGTCGATTTTGGAGTTTGTAGAGTCAATTTTAGAGTTTAGATGTTATCAAATCTTTTTGTTTGTTGAAAATTCTGTTTGGGTATTGACTTTTCGGCATAAAAGAAAGAGTCCTTTCTTTTTTTTTTTTGGGAAGGTATGTAATGTAACGGCGCATTTCGCACCATTACAGAAAAGTTAACTATCGACGTGTTGTTGTTTTGTGGGTTGCTTTGACAGACGAATTTTCTGACGTTTCGGTGAATCTCCGAGAGATGGCGTCACAGTCGAGATTTTTTAGTCTATTTTAATCGACTATTGTATTGATTTGGTCCATGGAATTATTTGCTCTTTGGAAATATTCATTCGATTGTAGTTTTTTTTTTGCACTTTTTGTTCTGGCAACCCTGTATTGTCGCTTTTGCATTTTCTTGGACTAAGTGAACAGGGTAGACATGTTGTGATTTTTGAAAGATGGAAATGTAATCCGTTTCCATCTGTTATAATCAGAGGGTTAATCACCTCTATTGTTGGCTAGTTTTGTTAAGAAAACGAATTTTTTAATGGAAATATTATTTTTGCCTTTTTGGTAAGTTTTAATTCGACGGAGTCGGCACGTTTTCGTACTGTGCTTAAGGAGACTAGTGTTCTAAATCTTTGATTATTTGGTTACAGGAATTATTAGTAATGCCTCCGATTTATTTGTGAGACGTTTTGGAACCCTGGTGAGTAAATTATTCCATTCCATATAATACTCCATGTACTCTACATAAACTACGGGATAAATAAACTGCCTCTTAATCTTGTAGCATCTCTTCATTTGATAGCAGCCCTCCACCCTAGATTAAAAGTCTAAGCGCTGACCGAGCTACTCCAGGTAATTATTGTATTTGTTATTAGTTGTCTATGTTCATTTAAGCCGGCACCTGGCGCCCGAGATTATTGGTTTTGTTAGAATTTGAGGTGCCGGACCAGTTAGTTCATTCATTTGTATTCGACATAGACATACATTAGTTTAAAAACACGTTTTTTTTTTATTATTATTACAAGAGGTATACTGTGCTACCTATTTACTCAACCGGTTGCCCAGTACAACCCTAAACAATAAAACACCACATGAGATATGGAATGGAAAGAAACCAAACTTATCTAATCTACAAAGTTTTGGAAGTACAGTTTATGCCAAACAATTGGGATCTTTGAGAAAACTAGATCCGAGAAGAAAAAAGCTTATAATAATTGGATATGCTTACAATGGCTATCGACTTTGGAATGAAGAAAAAAGAAGAATAGAAATACACAGAGATATAGTAACATGCAGCGAAACCGAAAATAAAATAAAACATACTGAAGAAAGTTTGAAATAAAATTTGATAAGATAACATATGAAGATGAGCTGGAAAATCATGAAACTGAAAATTTGAAACAAATTACAGAAGAAATACCTAATACAGAAATACATACTATAAATACTGAAGAAGATACACAAATACCAGAAAATAATATACATGACAGAAGGCTTAAGAAGAAGTCAAAGGACAAGAAAATTGCCAAAAAAACTACAAGATCATGTATTATTGACATTTTCAGAAGCAACGACTGGGAAAGAGAAGATAAATTGGGAGAAGGCAATAAATTCGGAGAAGAAATCACTACTTAAAAATGAGACGTGGAAGTTAGTTGATAAAGAAGAAGCAGACAGTTAGAAAATATGAAGCAACAAATGGGTATTCCGACAAAAGGAAGATGGGATACAAAGCCAGACTTGTCGTCCGAGGTTTCGAACAAAAAGGTATTGACTATGATGACATTTACAGCCCCGTGGTAAGTCAATCTGCACTAAAATCTATACTAGCTATAACAGCATCAAAAAACTATGAAATAATGACTTTTGATGTTAAGACTGCTTTCTTGTATGGTAAATTAGATACTGATATTTATATGCAAATACCTGACGGTTTTGAAAAACAACCTAATAAAATATGTAAACTTAACAAAGCATTATATGGACTGCAACGGTGCATTTCGTACCATTACAGAAAAGTTAATTATCGACGTGTTTTTATTTTGACAGTTGAAGTTTCTGACGTTACAGTAAGGCTCGGAGAGATGGCGTCACAATCGAGATTTTTTTAAGTCTATTTTAATCTTCTGTGTTATTGATTCGGTCCATGGAATTATTTAATCTGTGGAAGTATTCATTCGATTGAGTTTTTTTTTGCACTCTTTACTCTGACAACATTTTTTGTCACTCTTTCATTCTCCTGGACGAAGTGAGCAGGGAGACATGTTTGTGATTTTTTAAAGGATGGAAATGTAATCCGTTTTTATCTGTTATAATTAGAGGGTTAAATCCGAGGGCCGAGAGCTATGACTGTGTAAAAATAAAATAAAACCTAACTTGAGGTACAATAAAACAACAGAAATTAAAATATATTGTTTAATATAAAAGACCTAAAATCCACTGCATAAGAATAGTGAGATGTGTAATCTTAGGAATTACTTCCTTTCTGTTAATCTGGGCATGCATAGGGATATAGTAGCAGTTGATAACGGACTCAATCCGCTTGGTCTAGGTAAAGAGAACTGACACAAATTTGCAGTACTCAATATTACTGATCAGGACTTTTTTATTGAGCCTTGAACAGGCCTGAGGTAATTGACTGATGAGAATTTACCAAAATCGTTTTTTACATCTTTTAAACCACCTAGGAAAATTAAATTTAAATATATGGGGTCTACCAATAAGAACGTCCTACACTTTAGATTTAACGTAACCCCAAAGAAAATAGTCTAAAGGTGTTAAATCACACGATCTTGGTGGCAAACTGATCGGTCCATTTCTCGAAATTAACGACTCACCAAACTTTCCACGCAATAATTCCATGTTCACTCGAGTAATGTGAAGTGATGCACCGTCTTGTTGAAACTAAAGGTCGTCTGCATCAATATCATCAAATTCCGGAAAGAAATATTCGGTTAACATCGGGTTATAGCGCTCGCCATTCACAGTAACAGGGTTTCCTTCGTCACATTCAAAGAAGTACGGACCAATGATTCCATCGTACCATAAACCGCACCAAACTGTTATTTTTTGCGGATGCAATGGTGATTCATGAACCACACGTGGATTTGACTCACTCCAATAGCGACAATTTTGTTTATTAACGAATCCATTAATCCAGAAATGGGCCTCATCTGGGAAGATGATTTTACGATGAAAATCCTCATCGGCTTCCATCATTTCCAGTGCATAATCGGCAAATTCACGACGGATGCAATGGTCGGATGGCTTCAATTCTTGTGCCAAAACAATTATGTATGGGTGTAGGCCCAAATCCAACCGTAAAATACGCCAGGTGGTCATTGGAGAGAGCCCCAACTCTTGTGAACGGCGTTGAACTGATCGATTTGAATTCGCATCAACACTGGCCTGAACGGCTGCGATATTCTCTACTACGGGCATTTCTTTGTCTCACAGGCACAGCAGTATCGTGGAGAGTGAATTCACTTTAAAATTTTGTTATTATGCGATTTATAGCGCGCACAGAAGGAGCACTATGACGACCGGTTTTTGCGCGCAGCGCTCTTACTGTAGCGGTAGGAGAACGCGAATTTGCGTAATAATTTTGGACAATTTCCAAGCGTTGGTTTAAAGTGAAACGTGACTAGAGATGGGTCTAAAATTAATAAACTGCTAATTATTTTTTAGTGTCAACACCTGTTAAATAAATTCTGAGATAGTTGCTAAATTTAGCAGTCACAACTCACAAACACTAATGAACAATAAAGTAATGAAAAGTACCTTTTAAGATGCCAAAATTAGTAAAAATTGTGCAGCTGTGTACGTTATTTGTCGCTTTATTGTTACCTATCAGACAGATTGTAATCTATTCGAGTTGATTAATTTAACTGCTACATTCGGAAAAGTTAAATTTAACTATTTAGTGATCTTCGTTAAAGACTGATCTTCATTACGAAGTTTTACGGCTAAATAATATATGTTATTAGTAATTAGTGTTGTGAGTGAAAATTTAAATTGTTTGACTGTGTAGTGTTGTTTAAGTTTGAAAAAGAATAAGTACTTTCAAATTGCAATAAAAAAGTGAAATATGGATTTTTTTACGGATAGCGATACCGTAAAAAAATTGGGAAGTGTAATTTGTGTAAAAAAAAAATTCATACAAGAGCTCAGTCTCAAATTTAAAATCCCACATTAAGGCATCCGACGATTAATATTGAACAGGCACAACACCAAAAGTGTTTGTACAATAACTGAGTGTTCCGTTAGTTCTCACCAGCCTGTTCCTATTTCTGAAAATGCTCCCAGTAGTTACCTACTTCAAGTTCTTCGTGTACTAATAATAAGTTTTTGCCCCCACCAACAAAGCAGAGAAAAATTCAACAAAGTGTAAAAATACTCTAAAAGAGAAACAAAGGCTCAATTATTATTTAATGCAGCTTTTTATACTTGATTTTCAACCATTTTCGATTGTAGAAGACGTTGGCTTTACTCGGTACTCACATGCTTTAAATCCCTCTTATACGCTTCCATCTCGATAATATCTTTCTAATACACTTTTACCAACAATGTACGAACAGTGTAGAACAGAGGTGCAAGAAGTCATAAATAAAGAACTTGAAACAATCTGCATTACGACTGACAATTGGACTTCGGCGAGAAATGATAGTTTCATGGCTGTTACTGGACATTTTATTAATAGAAATTTCGATTTTGAATCGATTGTTTTGGATTGCGAAGTAATTTCGTGACCTTCCAATAGTGAAAATAAGAAAGAAAGAAAGAAAGAAAAATCGTTTATTTTGGCAATAATACAACATTTTGAACAATTGCAACTTGGATTACCAACGATGCCAAAAACGGACCCAATTCAGCCTTATGTCAGATGGAAGCCTGACGCTGGTTTTCAATTGGGCCCAAAATGATGCTATGCGTAAAACCTGTTGCAGATCATTAATAACACATGTAGTACACATTGTATACATACATCACAATATTAATAACATATAACAATAATATATAACAAGACAAATTACAGATATGCAGATCACAATAAAATACACTACGATATACACAATATCCAACAACGTTAATCTATAAATCTCTAAAGTCCCTAAAGCGTGCACGCCCCTCATCTCTGACTCTGACAGCGCTCACGTTAAATCAGGGAAGAGTTCACAGTGGCCATATACAGTCTCCGCTGTGCATCTATGAGATACCGCCGCAATTTATATTTAAAAGTGCCAATCGTTTTTGACAATCTTATAGGCGGCGGTAAATTGTTCCATATCTTTGAGGCCGCATAGCGGAAACTACCTTTAAAAGCGGCCGTTTTATGCGGTAATATAGAGAGTTGCCGTGAGCACTGTCTCACCGTACAATCACGTCTATTGGACACCCATTCCAATTTACGAAACAGGTAAGTTGGTTCGCGGTGTTTAACAATGCCAAACATAGTGATAGACATAGTGATGCTAAGTGAAGCTTGCGCCTAGACTTCATTTTGAGGACATAGTTGTCATTTAGGAACGGAGTGATGTGAGTTCTTGGTGGTATCCTGAAACAAAAACGGGTGCAAGCATTTTGGAGCCTCTGAATCAACCTATCCGTGCGAGCTAGAAGCCGTGGCCCATACACCGTATCGGCGTAGTTTAATTTTGATAGGACCAGCGACTCAACCAGCCGCATTCGCAGGCTCTCGGACAGAAACGGTCGTATCTTGTACAAAATGCGCAACCTATAGAAACAGTTTCGAACTAATTCAGCAACGTGCTTTTCGAACCTTAAATTACAATCGATAAGCAGGCCAAGATTACGGGCCTCATTCACCCTCTCAATTGATTGTCCCATAAGGGTTATGTTAAAACTGGGAAGTGAGTTTAGATTTATTTTAGTGCCGAATATCCTGTATTTTGTCTTATTTGGATTGAGAACCAATGAATTTCTTTCCACCCACTGCACGATTCTGTTCAGATCATCATTTAAGACAGATATAGCTTTATCGTAATCACTTAACTTAAACGAAATATAAACTTGAATGTCATCAGCATATATATGATATCGTGAATTAATCAATCATTTTTTTATATCGGCGCAGTAAATACTAAAGAGAATATGTCCTAATATTGATCAAATGAGGGTGTACATGCTGGCAATGAATGAGCTGGTGAATTCTGATTCCTGTAACTGTAACCATGCTCAATTGTTGATAGACAATGACTCATTTAGTAGTCGGCACTCCCCGGTTCACTCTGACCTGGCTTGTGGCACCCCCATGTTGTTAGCAAATAATAACAAGACATCCCTTATAACAAAGAACAACTCAGAAGCTAAAAGAAATAAAATTGTAATATTCAGTGATGAGATTGGGAAGGGTATGGGTCAGTTGCTGGGAAATATGGGCAGTGATTTATTAATAACTAATTTCTGTATGCCTGGTTTAGATTATTGTCAAATATTAACAAAAAATTCCAGTCTTAAGTTCAGCCAGGATACAATTTTGATAGTTTTAATTGGAAATAGAGGCAATTTAGATAGGCAGAGTTTGCTGCATTATTATAATAAACTATGTGCACTTAATTTGAAACAGACAATCATATTTACACTGCCATATAGTAAAGGCTTGCCAGAGGAAGAAAATAACCTTAGGTATAAGTTAAATATGCAGTTACACAACATGTCAAATTACAATATGAAGTTTCATATAATTGACACTAACAATTATGTTAGACAATATTTATATATGACGAAAGATAGGTGTTATCTTTCATTGTTTTGTAAACGAAAGTTAGCAATATCGCTATCTTATTTTATTGATATAACAGCCAAAAACTTGGCTATTGAACCAGTTGCACAGGCAACTTATATTTTTCCAGCCAAGCGTTTGGCTATGAATTCACATATTTTAAACTAGATGTAGGGACAAAGGAGGTAACCTCTAGCTTTAATTTACCATACAGAATGGTATCAAAGAAATGTACAACCAACACTTTCACTGTAGCGCATCAAAATATTCAAGGAAAGTCTAGTAAGCACCTAGAAATTGAATTGTTCATGAGCTGTGACAAAATGGATATTCTTTGTATTACAGAACATTGGCTAAAAAGTCATCAGCTCATGTTTAACTTCAGTAATCATATATTAGGTAGTTCGTTCAGTAGGGAGCGTGCTGTACATGGCGGTTCCTTAATTTTTTATTAGAAAGGATTTAACTTATAGGAACCGTACTGATATTTTAGGCTGCTGAGCGGACAATAGAAATAGCATGTGTGGAGTTAGAGCAACTTATTGTATTGAGTGTATACAGGCCTCCATCCTCATCATATATTAGTTTTGAAAAAATTATGAACGAAGTCTTGCAGAAAGTATGTAAGTCAAACAAAAGTGTAATTGTGTTCAACATCCTTGAGTTCAATATTTAAAAACCTATTTGGGTCATACAATCTTCATAATATTTTTTTGGAGCCTACTAGGATCACAGCCACCACAGCCAGGTGCATAGATAATATATTTACTGACATAGTGCCACACACCAAAGGAGTAATAAACAAACTACATTCTGATCACTGTGGACAGATGTGTGCTTTTGCTATGAAAAACAGAATGGTGGTAACACGAGATATTACTGTAGTACCTAAAACTGTAACTCGTATGGAAAATTTCAAAAATAAACTCCTTAGTAAAAAAGGGTTATAGTAATGATCCTAATCAATTATTCAGAATTTAAATCAACTTTCACTCCTAAGAAGTTGTCAGTTAAAGGTGCTACAACCTTCAGTGAATGGGCCACCGTAGGTATATACAAAAGTAGAACAAGGCTTTATGAGCTTTATGAAGAAAGAAATTATAATACTAGTATGGAATTTCGAGAATATGTCAAACAATATTCTAATTTATTTAAAAAAACATGTTATTCTGCAAAAGTTAACTATTTAAGGTCTAAAATTAGTAATAGTTCAAATAAAATTAGAACGACCTGGGAAATAATTAATACAGAAACTGGTAAAGCAAAGAACAAATGTAATAATTACAGCCTTACAATTGATAATAAAGTAATTAATTCCGATATAGATGATGCCACAGCTTTTGAAAAAAAATTCACAGACATTCCAGTCTCAATAACAGAATCATTGAATTCGTCCCCCACTATTGCAGAATCTTTATTGAAAGAGAATATTAACATTTGTAATACTGAGTTTAGATTTAGTTGTATCACTGATAGAGATATAATAAAAACGTTCAATGCTCTTAGTGTTAAGAAAACCGCCGACCTTTGGGGTAATTCTGTACAAATAACTAAATCAATTATTAGCGTAGTTGCATCAGAGTTGGCCTTAATTTTCAATAGGTGCATTGAATGTGGTGTATTTCCTGATTTCATGAAACATAGTAAGATCATTCCCTTCTTCAAGGCGGGTAGCACGTCTGATCCTACAAATTATAGACCAATTTCAGTGTTGCCTACTTTCACTAAAATTTTTGAGAAGATTATACTGGATCAGCTACAAACTCACTTTAGTGCAAGCAAAATTCTACACAGGAAACAGTTTGAATTCAGAAGAGGTCGCTCGACAAGTGATGCCGGTGTTGAACTTTTGGAAAATATATTTAGTGCCTGGGAGGATAAACAGGATGCCCTGGGAGTTTTTTGTGATTTATCGAAAGCATTCGACTGTGTTTTTCATGAAACATTAATCAGGAAATTGCATTACTATGGAATTAGGAACACTGCTTTGGATCTTCTTATTGATAATAGGATCCAGAGAGTGGAAGTTAATGGACAGAGATCCTTGGGGTCTCTGGTCACTGGGGGGTTCCGCAGGGCGCCATTCTCGGCCCATTCTTATTTCTTGTTTACATAAATGACCTACCTAATGTGATAAATGATAATCAGGAGATAGTACTATTTGCGGATGACACTTCACTTTTATTTAAACTTAAACGACAGCAATTAGTAACTGATGACGAGAATAGCACTCTTTCTAAGGTTGTGAACTGGTTTAATGTTAATAATTTACTTTTAAACGAGAATAAAACGAAGTGTATTAGATTTTTTACACCTAATGTTACGCAGATAAAGACCAAAGTTCTAATAAATGGAAAGGAGTTGGATCTTGTGGACACCACCAAGTTTTTAGGTATAACACTAGACTCTAAATCGCAATGGGGCCCACACATTGACGGATTGTCGAATAGACTCAGCTCTGCAGCATACGCGGTTTACAAAATTCGTCAATTAACCGATGTAGAAACAGCTAGACTGGTGTATTTTAGCTATTTTCATAGTGTAATGTCATACGGTATTTTGTTGTGGGGAAATGCTGCTGACATTCAAAGTATCTTTGTGTTGCAAAAGAGAGCTATTCGTGCAATTTATAATCTCAGTTATAGGCAGTCACTGAGGGATAAGTTTAAAGAAATTGGTATCATGACAGTACTCAATACATATATGAAAATTTAGTGTATGTAAAGAAAAATAATCATTTATTCACAAAGTTTAGCGACATGCATAAAATAAACACTAGAAATAAAGATAAACTCGTGTTACCAACTACTAGACTACAAAAAGTAAGCAAGTCTTTTCGTTGTCAGGGTGTGCGATTTTACAATAAAGTGCCAAGCAAATTCCATGAATTAAGTATTAACAAATTTAAGTCTTTAGTAAAGCTAAAACTATGTGAAAAGGCCTACTACACTATTACAGACTATTTAGACGACAAATTTGCTTGGAATTGATGCTGCTCACTCCCACATTTACGTAGACATCTTTGTTGTTAAGTTTGAAAGTGATGGACATTTAATTATTTATTTTTTTGGTGTATTTCGTATTTTATTTTTCGTTGACTT
Organism: Arctia plantaginis; assembly: GCA_902825455.1. Taxonomy (NCBI): domain Eukaryota; kingdom Metazoa; phylum Arthropoda; class Insecta; order Lepidoptera; family Erebidae; genus Arctia; species Arctia plantaginis. The sequence continues at coordinate 813,626 of CADEBD010000283.1, read as the reverse complement.
TGAATTGTATAGTATTTTTTTATTTTTTGTGTAAGTATGTAGTGAGTATAGTGTAGGCTTGTAATGTTAATTCATATTTTATTATCTTTCTGGTGGTTTGGAGTGTTTCCACGGCCTACCCAAATGTCCTGCTGGCGGTAGTGTCATGCTTCGGGTCGTTGATCTTGACCAATATCGGTTAGGCTACACGGTGGCTGGAGCCTGTATGCCGTCTGTATGGACAACCTGACTCAAAACTATGGTCCTTTTCTCAAAAGGCCTATCCAGACCCTATACTGTACTCGCACAGTTTTATTTAACTTTGTTTACGGACTTAAAAAAAAAGACACCTCTGTGGTTTGTTTCGGCGTTTCTTCCCAGAGTGAGTCTTAGGAAATGCCGGCTCCTTCTAGCTATAAAGTCAGACTTGTAAAAATACCTGAAAAGATTTGCTTACAGAAATAAATATCATTTATCATTTATGATCCCTTAGGATCCCCCTTGTAACAGGGGTGAGTTTAGAAACCACTGAAGCCCCACCATGAAGATGCAGTTCCACACCCTGACATCGACCTGACAGATAGCTATGGAACCATTTAACTGCATTACTGTCGAACCCGTAGTATTTAAGCTTTGACAGCAACAAAGAAGTGTTAATGCTATCGAAAGCCCGGGAAAAATCCAATAAGACAAGCAATGTACACATGCCCTGGTCTTGTGCTAATAAGATATTATCAGTCACGTCAAGCAAGGCAGTAGCGGTCCCTCGACCTCAATACTCAGACAACTGAGCGCAAACTACCTTTTCTATAACTTTTGACAAACACGGCAGTATACTTATAGGCCTTAAGTCTTTTACATCAACCGGACTAGTGGTTTTAGGCAGCGGCCTGACAGTAGCGATTTTCCAGATATCGGGAAAGGTTGCCGTCTTTATGGAGGTATTCACCAAATGTGTGATAGCGGGCAATGTAAACGGCAGAGACAGCATCAACATCTCTAAATTGATACCGTCACGACCCTCCGCATTTGATTTAAGGGCTGAGAGATGTTTAGAAATGACCTGTTGGCTAACAGCTGAAAGAACGAAGATGCCCTCTCCATGACTATGGAATTCAAAGAACGTCATTGTTGATAGGCTCACTGATGGGTTACCCGGGACGTTAAGGAAGTGACGATTAATTAAATCCGGGTCAGAGCAATGAGATGGGAGATCATTGCCCCGTTTGTTCGGCAGAATGGTTGCTTTTAAATTCTTTCATAGACTCTTAGGATTTTCATTTTATTGTTAATGTTAAAATTGAAATATGCTATTTTTTCACGGTACAGAGAAGCTGTCACCATAGATTTCAACTGCTTATAATAATCTTTTTTGCTCTCGGTTTTACATTTATGAAATACACTCAGAGCGTTATCTCTCAATCTCATCATACATTTTATTGTGTCCGTTACCCAGGGATAAGACGGTTCTTTAATGAGGCAAGTCTTAATCGGTGCATGAGCATCAAACACCGCGAGTACACAGCTGTTAAATATATCAACCATCTCATTCATGGAAGTTAAGGACAAAATATAGTTCCAATCAATGCGCGTCAAGCTTTTGTTAAGGTCATCAGTATTAATATATTTGAAGGGTCTATACCTTGCCAAGTATGGTTGAAGTTTATCACGCCGTATACAAAACCTGCATATAATCACTGAATGTCCGATCCGGCTACCACACGGTTCAACCGTAACATTTTTGGCGCGTAGGTTTGTACAGACTAAGTCAATTAGGATTCACTCGATTCTGTAAAGTGTGTAGGTGCTGTAACAATTTGGGATAAACTGAGGCAACCGAGAAAATCCATCACCACCCTGGTTCGGCTGTCAATCCCATTGAGTAAGTTCACATTAAAATCGCCTAGGAGAATAAAATGGTCAGTGTCGTCGAGTGATGTCAATGTGGCAGTTAGGGCGGCAAGGAAAAGGTCAAGATTCAACCATGGGGGACGGTATGCAGTGCCAATGGTTACCCTTTTACCGTTCAGGGTGGTTGAGATCCACATTTGCTCTATAGATTCAAATCTGGGATCAACAGCCACTGTTAACGTGCGCACATTAAGACCGCGTCTAATGTAAAAGCCGACACCCCCACCCCAGCCCGAGCGCACATTCGCAGGTTGCGGCACATGACGTAGACGATAACCGGGAACGGCCGGCGCGCGCCCCTCCTCTCCATGTCGTAACCAAGTTTCGTTAATAGCTAAAATATCAAAATTGTGACTTTCCACCATAGCCACGAAGTCATCGTGGTTCGTCCCCAGGGAGCCCACATTAAAGAGACCAACAGTAAAAAAAAATTCGACCATTACTTTTTATTATTTGTGAACTGCTCAACCGTAGGACAGCGAAGAGATGAACTATATGCAATTATCATTACCAGTGTGAGAAAAACATGTTCCGGTATATTTAGAAAGATGATAATATGTACAGAGAGAGAGCGCACCAACAAGTCCCCGATACTACGATTACATAGCTGTAACGCATAGGCGCCGCATTGCCAAAATGATAAAATATCCCCACAAAACAAACGAAGTACTGCGCAACATTGGCACTTAAAGTCAGGGTAGAACAAAGACCCTGGTGCACGGTACCGCAGCCGGCACTCCACCTCTTGCAGAAGTTGCAAGGGGACGGGGCTGTGTAGCGGCGATAGTTGGGGATATAGCGGTCGTGGCCGCTTATTTCACGCCGAACCGAAACCTAACTGAGTACGAGCAATGGCTCGCTCAGCTGGCCGTCGTCGTCGATGCCTGTCGCCCCCACCCGGTTCTTGTGCTGGGGGACTTCAACGCCTGGCCGTAGGCTTAGGGTTCCCTGCGCACAAACCCGAGGGGCAGGGCATTGGAGAACTGGGCTGAAAGATTCGGCCCAGTTCTCCTAAACCGGGGGGCCGTGGCCACGTTCGTGACGGCGAGGGGTAGTTCGATCGTGGACATCTCGTTCGCATGCCCCTCGCTAGCGCGTCGTGTCCAAGGCTGGCGCGTCGTTGTCGGGGAGGAGACAGGTTCGGATCACCGATATATTCGGTTTGACGTCTCCGCCCCTACAGATGGCGCGCCGGTCAGACCGGCACCACCTGAACCACGTTGGGCGCTCAAGCGCTTAGATCGCGACCTCCTCCTGGAAGCCGCCATCGTACAGGCATGGGCTCCTGCGCCGGACAGGCCTGTCGACGTCGATGCTGAGGCACAGTGGTTCCGGGAGGCCATGACCCGCGTCTGCGATGCAGCGATGCCTAGGGCTCAGCCCCATACTGCGAGGCGCCAGGTCTACTGGTGGTCGCTGGAGATCGCACGGCTGCGTCAAGCCTGCGTGACCGCGCGCCGCCAGTGGTCCAGGTTCCGCAGGAGGCGTCGCCGCCCCGAAGATGCGGCAGCGAGAGAGGCGGAGCTGTTAGCGGGTTACAGGGTTGCCAAGAGGACCCTTCAGGCAGCGATAAAGCGGGCCAAGAGCGAGGCCCGCCGCGAGATGCCGGAGACACTGGAGCGGGATCCGTGGGGACGCCCCTACCGTATGGTTAGGGGCAAGATGCGCCCATGGGCCCCGCCGCTCACACGGTGTCTTCAGCCAGAGCTGCTTGAGAGGGTCGTTGGCTCCCTGTTCCCAACGCGAGTGGTGGAGCATACTCCGCCACAGATGGCTCCGCCTCCGGTGCTTGAGGCGCCTAACGTAGATGACGACGACGTGCCTGAGGTCACTGGGGTGGAACTAAGGGTGGCGGTGTTACGGCTTAAAGCTAAAAACACCGCCCCGGGACCCGATGTCATTCCTGGCCGAGCGTGGGTCCTGGCCTTAGTCGACGAGGCTCTCGAGCCCCGACTGCGAGGGTTCTTCAGCGCATGCCTCGATTGGGGCCAGTTTCCAAAATTGTGGAAGACGGGGAAACTGGTCCTCATCCGAAAGGAGGGGCGCCCGGCGGACTCACCGTCCGCCTACCGGCCCATAGTGTTGCTTGACGAGGTGTGCAAGCTCTTTGAAAGAGTGATTGCAAGGCGCCTCGTCAAGCATCTCGTGATGGTTGGGCCGGATCTGGCGGACGGCCAGTACGGTTTCCGTCAGGGGCGCTCCACCGTAGATGCGATCATGCGCGTAAAGGCTCTGGCGGAGGAAGCAGTCTCCCGGGGCGAAGTGCTGTTGGCGGTGTCCTTGGACATCGCCAACGCGTTCAACACTATGCCCTGGAGCTGCATCAGGGAGGCGCTCGTGTATCACGAAGTACCTCTCTACCTCCGCCGCATAGTCGGGGCATATTTGTCGGAGAGAGCCGTCGTCTACCCCAGTAGGACCGGTCTCGGTAGGCGTGAAAAATCGTGCGGTGTTCCGCAGGGGTCGGTGTTAGGGCCACTCTTGTGGAACATCGGCTACGACTGGGTGCTTCGTGGTGCCTTCTTGGATGGTGTCGCCGTCGTGTGCTACGCGGATGACACACTCGTGACGGCGCGCGGCAAGACGCACCACGAGGCAACCCTGAGGGCCACGGCCGGGGTTGCTCAAGTCGTTGAGCGTATCCGGCGGCTGGGTCTCGAGGTGGCTTTGCACAAGTCCGAGGCCCTGTTCTTCCACGGGCTTCGGAGGAAGCCGCCCGAGGGATCTAGCCTCACGGTAGGAGGCACTCGCATCGGCATCGAGCCCTCGATCAGGTATCTGGGGCTCGTACTCGATGGCCGATGGGACTTCGGATATCATTGCCGAGGTCTGGTCCCCAAGTTGGTTGGGGCAGCGCGTTTGTTGGCGCGGCTGCTGCCCAACATGAAGGGACCCGATGACTCCTGCAGGAGACTCTACTCGGGGATTGTGCGGTCCATGGCCCTTTACGGGTGCCCAGTATGGGCGGGGGCCCTGAAGGCCAGCAACATCGCGATACTGCGACGACCGCAGCGAGTGCTGGCCATCAGGATCATAAGGGGGTACCGCACGATCTCCTTTGAAGCGGCGAGTCTCCTGACCGGAACTCCACCGTGGGACCTGGAGGCGAGACCCTCTCATACCGATTGACGCAGGTGATCACTGGGAAGGGATGTTTCGGGGATCACCTGTGTCTGATCCGCAAAGAGCCAACGCCTGAGTGCCACCACTGCGATGGCCAGACCGTGGACACGGCTCTCCACACGCAGAGTGGCCGAGTGCCCGGCGTGGGTTGAGCAGAGGCGAGACCTCGCCATCGGAGTGGGAGTTCTCTCGCTCGATAGCCTGATTGCGGCTATCGTCTCCTTCTGCGAGCAAGTTATGCTCGCGAAGGAGACGGCGGAGCGGGACCGGGAGAGGTTTAGGACTCTCCCGGCCCGCCAGGCCCGGAACATGGGGTTCGGTTCGAGTCCGACATGCCACCGACATGTGGTATCCGAGGGGATTTCCGCACGGAAAAAAAAAAAGAAAAGGGTAGAACAAAGAGCGCACGCAATAATTTTAAAATTTAGATAAATATAGAAATAGTTTAAAAAGAACATCCACAACAACAAAATTATAAAACAAGACAAACAAGCAAAAATATAAAAGCAATTATTGCGTGCTGCTGCCAAATATATATATATGTTCTATGACAGTTTAGAGATATATAAAAATTGTGTAAAAAGTACAACAAAATCAACAAAAGAGCAATATTATGATATAGGCATAAACAATTACTGCGTGCTGCCGCCAAATATATATAAGTAATATTACAGTTTAGAGAAACACAAATATCGTTTAGAAAGTGCAACAAGAACAACAAAAGTATGATGTAATGACGTAAACTTAAACAATTACTGCGTGCTGGTGCCAAATATCCGCGCAATGTCCGCGTCATTGCGTATGTTAACAGCCTTGTCCCCCTCTTTACTTCGCGCCAAGATGCGTCCACGTCTACACCAAACATATTTCCACCCGCGTTGTAGGCAGACGTCTCGCACCCTACGAAACAACTCTCGATTCAGCTTCGTTAGTCGCTCGTTTACATAGAATCGCCGTGGTGGACCGGTCGTACCCAAATCGGCCGTCGTGGCGCCGCGGCGAACACGCGCGTTCGATAACAACCGGTCGCGCCGCGCTAGTCGTACAACGAGTGGACGGGGCCGGGGTTCGGCCCCGTCCACTCGTTGTACGTTCTCCTCGCCCGCCTCCGGGAGATTGGCGATCTCAACATCGTCAGCCAACAACAGCTGGTCGCGATCGTTAAGCTCCTGCTTCAGTCCCTCGACAATGTCGACCAGGGACGCCTGGTCTAGAAGTTTCGGTTTCTGCTGCTCCAGGGCGCTCACCCTGCCCTCCAATTTATTAAGATGCCCGTTACAGGCATTAAGAGAAGCTCTAATCTCTGTCATCTCCTCCCTGAACACTTGAAGATCTTTGTTTAAAGAGCGTAAAGTGTCTCTAAAAATTGTGAGTTTAGAGTTAATTTCAGCCGTTATATTCTGGGTGGTCTCGGAGACATTTAGAGATGAGTTCTTGGATAGTGGCGGGCTCTGATGTATAGTTCCTAACGGTTTTTCCGAAGCATCAAGGCTATAAGACCCGGACCTCCTTACCGGCGTCTCAGGCTCATTATCAGTGGCCTGATTTTTCCTACACTCGGGGCACTGCCAAGATGTGCTAATAGTACCCGAGGTAGGCAGCGCCACACATCGCCGGTGGTAGTAAGCGATACACTTCTGACACCTAGCGGCGTCTGTCAGCGACAAGAAGCGAGCGCAACCACCGCACTTAGTCATAATCAAGAGGTATTGGATTTATAGTTCGTTGGCTTACGCTAGATGGCGATCGCTTAAATATTTTTATTGATTACTAGCTGACCCGGCGAACTTTGTTCCGCCTTAGAGGCAATAAATGAGCAGATTTTGGATTTCATTATATTTTTATTTTATCATATTTGTAATTACAACATCATATAGGTCTGGTTCGGCTTCGTGATCGGGAATCTCGGCACATATGATATCATATTTTGGTCTGATTGAATTCTTTCCAGTAACTAAATAAGAATGTGTGAGTGCGGCAGGCCTCGTTTTTGCCATTCGATTGAATACATCCAGCATCGAGTATCTCCAAAGACACGTTGTTTAACAATGTAGTTCATCAGGGACCGCATTTTTTGCCTGAATACACGTGCTGTGATGTCGTGTCGATCACTTGATGTTTGTCCAGGAAAGCAGCAGCAGGGAAGCAGCAATTGAACAATTTCTATAAACTTAACTCACTCCGTTTCTATTTTGACGTACATTTCGACACAATACTGAAGCAATCGACGAAACTGCAGAAAACAGCCTGACCAACGCATGATGTTCATGAAGTAATTGCTGCAGATCTTGAAGAATTGCTCGTTTCATTGCCGCATTGATCTCTTGACGTCGATCAAGTTGTTTCTCCATGTTGCCCAATGATATTTCAAATATAAAAAAAGGATGTTGCCCATGAAGTATATTTGTAAAAATTTATGCTGTGCATCTTGGAGAGATTGCAATGATCCAATTCGATGGTGAATCTGTCCTTGTATCTATAAAATCAAAAGCAAAGTCAGTATTACTGATTTATAAACACTTTTTTTAGAATTAGCATACATAATACATAGGAATAAGTATAGTATGTTATTCTTCTACTGTATTGTGTGTAAGTACAAAAATAAATAAATACTTTGAATGTCCTCTATATGTCTGCCTAAACTATTGTATTTTTGAGTGTTTGCTAGTAAATGTCTCTGTCTGTAGAAACTCGAAACAAACACATCAAACGGTCAACTTTAAAATTTCAAATTGTCAAATTAACGGTCAGTTGCGTTTTGTTATTCCATGTCAGTTGCGTTTTGTTATACCATTTTTAACAAATGAACGGCTAGACTGATGTTTTGACTAATAAATTTTTCCACGTTCCACGGGAACGGGATAAAAAGTATCCTATGTCCGTCTCCTGGTTTTAAGCTACCTCCCCACCAATTTTCAGCGAAATCGGTTCAGCCGTTCTTGGGTTATAAATAGTGTAACTAACACGACTTTCTTTTATATATATAGATTGTTTTTACGGCGTTATGGGGCACTTAATCGTAAAGTAATGCATTAACGATACCGGTACGGGAGCGCACACACTTTCCCAAGGTTACTTGTAAGTTTCCCTACCACTATGTACATATGCCAAGTGATAGGGTAGGTGATTTGCGTAATGTACAGGCACAGATTTTATTTGCTTGTTATTTTATATTTAATTCACAGCAACACTCGCGAACACTTACGACAATGTATGACACTGTAATACGTATATTGATAATAAACTTTGACGATTTAAACTGATTTTCAATATTTATAACTCACGATAACACAGATGCCTTCCTTTTCCCTTTTCTTCCCTTTTTCCCCTTTTTTTCTTTTCCCTTTTCTTTAAAATACAGCATGTTAGTTGAAAAGTATTACCGATTCTTGGGGTATTTCAGATAAAATCAATTTAGCTGTTTCTGTTAACGCGGCTTACATTAAGAAAGCCTTATCACAGGAGCTGGGGTGGAAACATTTCGGATGTGTAGCACACACAATAAATTTGATAGTGCAAGAAGCGACTGAAAAATCTGTACCCGTCAAATCTGTAATTAAACGTGTAAAGCTTATCGTCGCTTATTTCAAGCGAAGCACTAAAGCCGCTCAAAAACTCGATGAGTTTCAAAAGCAGAATGCACAGCCCAAACGACTACTTCAAGAAGTCCCGACGAGGTGGAATTCCACATATTACATGCTCGAACGGATAATAGAAATTCAAGATGCCGTCAAGTCATCCATTGCCATTTTGGGTGTTACAAGCTTGCCAAATATTACGCCGGAAGACTGGTTACTTTGCAACGAAACTTGTAAAGCCCTGAAATGTTTCGAAGAAGCATCAAATTACCTGAGTGGTGAAAAGTATTTGACGGCCAGTCAACTATTAATAATAATAAAAGGCATAAAGAGAGTTCTCGGCGATATTTTAATCTCGGATTCTTCAGGTTATCACTATCTACCAATAACTTATCATTTTGTTCGAGATTTGTTAGATTTGACCCATAGTCGTTCCGAAAATATAGGAAATAGTAACACGATTGGGGTAGCAACTTTTTTAGATCCCCGCTTTAAATTACAGCCCTTTACATCTGCAAAGCAAGCAACTTTAAGGGAAAGCATGATCAAACTTGTCGCCCAAGAAATAAATCGAGAAGGACCATGCGAAAATATTGAAGTTAGCACCAAAAGTTCTCTCGATCCCACCTCAATATTTTACGACTGGGATGCTAGGGAGGCTGTACCGCAATCAATTGAGTCTCCAACTGCACGAGCAATAATAGAAATCGACAAATATTTAAATGAAAAAGTGATTAGTCGCAGTAATTTACCGTTGAGCTGGTGGAAGCAGAACCAAGGCATTTTTCCACATTTGGCTAAGTTGTTTCGAAGCAAATGCAATGTACTTTGTACTTCTGTTTCTTGCGAAAGACTTTTTTCTCGAACTGGTTACATAATTTCGCAACGAAGAACTCGACTTGGAGTCCGAAAAGTCAAACAATTAACATTTTTAAATGGCAATAAAAAATATATAAAATTTTAAGAAAAGTAATGTTACCAAGTGTTATGTAGATATAAGAAAAAAAGAAAAAAAAGAAAAAAAAAAATTTTATAAAAAAAAGAAATCGTTGTAAATATGTAAATTGATTCTCATATTAAATACGTATACAGAAAAACTTGACAGTCCTAAAAGTATGAAGGCCTGTGAAAAGTTTGAAGGAAATGAGAATTAATTAGGTTAACAATCTGTCTGTGATAAAATTTAACAGCTGCTAAAAATAACTGCTAATTTTGAGTGTTAATTATTGTTAGCATTAGCATTGAGCAGTGGTATTTAAGCCCATCTCTGTACTCTGTACGTGACATGATAAAATGGCAAACCTCACTGAAGAGACGTCAAAAATCCTTGGCTTAAAGGTCTTGTTACCAAGCCATAAAAATACAAAAAAAAAAAAAATGCGTCTAAAATCCATCATCTAACATGGCCGCTATGAGCTGACAAAACCATTTCATCCCTATTGGTAGACCCAGTACATACAAACAGCCATTAACCAAAAGTTGAAGTTGACCCAGTACATCTTAAGATCTTGTTTCATATTGATTTCCTTGTGTAAGTAAATCAAATAAATATTAATAAGATTGCCTTGCATAGCAAGTATTGACAGAGAACATTTTATGAACTTGTATTGCAGCAAGGGCACTGTGTCTGTTTACGACCATTGTCTCACGAGTCGCTTCAATAAATTTTTATTACTTCATTGTGTTCATTTTTAATCAGTGGTCGTGTGTGACTATGGAAAAACAAAATGCTCCCTTGTTTCCCTATGAATTTGAATGTATAAAACCAGAAGAACAGGAATACTTGAACAAGATGTACACAAGTAAGTAATAATTGATCATTGCAAATAAATATTGAGGCGTAATAATTCATCTTCGCCATCATCGTAACATCATCCTCATACACGTATTGCACGTAATTGCAAATCTATAACGATTTGTGTTTTTTTTATAGGGACTCCATTATTTGATCTTGGCTCAATATTTGGTGAAGGAAAGCTTATCTACGGACGATGGATCAGGGACATACTTGGCCACGGGAACTACCTATTTAATGTTCATCACACTAATTATAATTATAACTTAGCATCCTGAATCGGGCAAAACAAAATCTTATAAAAGCAGATAAGCTGCTCAGAAAGGGCATTGTGTAAAGTGATAAATATTTATATAGAGAGAGAAGTATTTAATAACAGCATACTCAGGGATATATTGAAGTATGAACATTGATGCACATTGAAGTCGGTTATATTATTTAAATACATTGTTTATTTATTTATAATTTTTACGCATATGTTTGCCATTGAGGAAAAGGCCCACATTTACAGATTTGTTTTGCAGATTTGCAAAACGACATAACGGAAAGATTCTTCTGTTAAACATATAAAGATTATTGAAATGAACTATTAATTTACTTAAACATGTACAGCAACTGTTTTTAATGCATTTTTTGCCAGTAGAGAGATTGATTCAAGAGGCAGGTTTATGTGTATAATACAAACATATAATAGCAGAGAAAATCCGAGACTTTCAAAGATTTATTCTGTAAAGTTGTAAAAAATATGTTTTTGTCCGCTTACCTAGCAAGCGCTGGCTAAACCTTACTAGATCAAAATAATGTAAGTACTACGGAACTGTATATCTTAATAAAAAGAGCTACAAAAACTCCTGGTTTATATTTATCTCTTAAGGATAACCCACGGTAACCATTTGTACAAAATTATTGGGTAATTTACGAAGCTATTTGAATAATACAGTATTATTCTTTATCGTCGCCCCGGAGAGTGCCAATAAATATTACATATAAAGATGTTCTGTAGTATAGTCTTATCAGAATAATAGTATAATTAATTAATCCACACTGACACCACATTAGTAGTATTAGTAGCATCTACATTGCATGTGTGCGAAGCCGGGGCGGATCGCTAGTTGAGATATAAATTAAACCCATACTTAAAGTCGTTATTTTAATTGACTTATGTTGTATTGTATTAATAAGGTCATTGGATACAATCACATAAGTTTTATACTGTATGTTTTGCTATCGACCACACATAGAGCTATATATATTACTTTAAGCTAACGAAATAATGAAAGGATCTAACTCTTAAGGATGGGTATATTCTATCCTAAAATAATTTGAAAATCAAAATAGCAGTATTCAACATCAATGAAAACCAAACTGACTGTTGTTCAGGGACCCAATGACAACACTTCTGTGTATAAAACTCTCACACCCTTCCTGCGTGTCACAGTGATGGAAAGCAGGACTCTACTACAATAGAAGTTTTTTTTCATCTTTGTATCCATCTAAGTGTGAGCTGCTAATCTTTTCTTAAGTTTTTCCAGTCTCCATAATCTAGCATTAGGCTAACAGCACACAGTCAATATTATTGTTAATGCAAGATAATGGATAGAAAGAAAAAGTTGTTGCATTGAGTACCTATTGCATTAATTGCATCAACTGGATGAGATAAAAAGCAGAGTAAAATCATTTTAACTAATTGTCAGTACTTTTACTTGAAATATTTTTTTTCTTTACTAACTTATCTAAAGTGAGAGTATATGATTAATAAACCTACTACAATATAATGCTCTGTAGTATTTTACCTTATTGTTCATAATTTGATAACATTTTCTTTGTCGAAATTTGTCGATTGTCGAAAATTGTGAAAAATTGTCGTAGCATATTTAACTTTTTCTTTATATCTCTTCTCTCATGCTATTTGTCTTAAATATTGAGCAACTTATCAAGCACACTAGTTTTACAAGCTTTATCGCGATATGTTTTGCAGGGTGTTTTTCATAATTCTGGATATGTTTTTCATGGTTTCATAAATACTAACACATTGTTTTCTTTTTCGGGAACTAAACCCTCCCACGCCACTGTAACTCATGCAACACACCGAGTTAACATTCCGAAAGTTTCAGGATAAATTAAACTGTCTTAGAGCCATATAATCTCGCCATAGCAACATTTCACATGAAAATGTTTTCGGTAGGATAGATATTGTTCGAAAATAATAAACGTTATCATATATATTTCAGATGATGACTCTATCGCCAAATCAATGCGTGTTGGACCAAAGGGTTACATAGTATATGAACCTTATAAGAAAGATGCTGCCAATATCTATAACATGCTGCTGAGACCAACAGATATTTTTGTCACCAGTTATCAACGATCTGGTTAGAATTGCATAAAATACATAGAGAAAATATTTAATTCTTATAGTTATTTTACGCTCATAACTTTAAATTGATGTTAATTAAAAAAAACATAATTACAATTTTAAATTATTGTATATCAAGTTGAAGGTCATGAAAAAAAGTTCGCAGAATTCATTGGAATATGTTATTCTACGTAGTCCACTCGCACAATCGTTTTAATTGACAAACTAATGTACAAATTTTTTAAGTATATCTATAGACGGGTGACAGATATTTTGTATAAATATTCAAAGAAGGTAAAATATTCTCTTATCTTAAACTGCCAAAAGACTGAATGATCTTATGATGCGAGATGATTTGCGAGAAATACAAATGTGTGAAGTAAGTAGTCCTTACATAAAGGAATCGGAGCTTAAAAATAAATAAGTCCTATAAAAAAAAAAATTAAATAAGGCCTTTAAAATTAATTTTTTGCTTTTAGGAACTACGTTTACTCAAGAACTTGTTTGGCTGTTGGCAAATAATTTAGATTATACCACTGCAGCAGCTATCCCACTTACAAAAAGATATTCGTTTTTGGAGTAAGAACATCTTAATTAATTTGTTCATTTATTACTTACTATTAGACAATGAAAGCGAAAGATGCTCTCAGGTTAATTTCTCTCTCTCTTTCTCTGATACTCTGTCTAAAAGTTTTAGTCTTGTAATAAAATACAACATCACATCGTTATTCATAAAAGGTTTGGTGAAACGGCTTCCAACAGCCAGTTTGAATTACAGGTTGGCACTGACCTCCTCAAACTTATAACTCCCAATCCATCTCTATAAAGAATATCCTCTGCTTTCTATTGATTTTATTTTTTTTCCTATCTTTTACTTCCTAATTTTCTGATCTTGAATTCCCAAAGTACTCGATTTATGGCAACAGACTCATTTAAGAGTATTATGTGAGTGGAACCAAATTATAGTTAGCAAAATGTGAGTGTTTAATGTAGACAGAGATGATTAAACACTCACATTTCGGGAACGCAGATGTAAGTATACGTATTGATGTCAGCATAAAAAGCAAACATAACTCAAATTTTCTGTTTTGCACGCAAACTTCTATGTTTGCGAATGTGACGCAAAACAATGATCTCAAAGTATGCGTCAACGCCGGGCCACGCCCGCGTCGTATTATAACGCGCATTACCAGGTTAACGGTTTACAACATGTGATTGTTCTTTCTGATTCAATAACATCTGAATGTGGCCTTAGTCTCCAGTGCTTATATTATTATTATTATTATTCTATAATGCACTAGCAGATCACAGATCTGATGCGTACTGCACTTGTGTTCATTTTGTTGTTTTTAAATGTTTGTCTAGTCTGTTTTTAAAAATGTTCACTGATCCAGCACTAATTACAATTTCCGGTAAACTATTCCAAATGGTCACCACGCGATTTGGTAGAAAGTGTCTTCTAGGGTTGCTAACAGACGGAGACCTGGTGAGCTTCAATGGGTGTCCTCTCAATCGGGTATTAGAATTCATAATGTAGAGGTTTCCGATGTCTTTCACATTGTAGTGTCCAGTTAATATTTTATATGTTTCAATCAGATCTCCCCGTTGCCTGCGTTGCTCCAGTGTAGTTAAGTCTAGTTCAATAAGGCGTTCCTCATATGACATGTTTTTTAATGATATAACCATTTTTGTAGCCCTCCGTTGTACTTTTTCGAGCATTTCTATGTCTTTCTTGAAGTATGGATTCCATATTTGAAATGTGTACTCCAAGAGCGGGCGGATGTATGTTTTGTAGATCTTTATAAACAAGTCTTTTGTTATGATGTTAAATGCTTTTCTAACCACATACAGCATGGAATTAGCCCTCTTCACTATATTTGTGATATGTACATCCCACTTGAGGTTATGTGTGATGGTTACCCCTAGATCTCTTTGGGAACTTACAGGTTTCAGTTCCACCGAACCAATCTTGTATTTCAACTTCGGGTTGTTGTGGCCCATATGTAAAACGGTACACTTCGTTGCATTTAATGGGATGAGCCAGTCCTGTGTCCACTGTACAATACGATCCAAGTCCTGTTGTATAACGCTATGACTGATGAGGGGGTTTCCCAATATTTTGGTATCGTCAGCAAACACAGATAAGTCTGATCTAATAGCACTTCTGAGGTCAGTAATGAAGATACCAAACAAGACAGGTCCGATCACAGATCCCTGAGGCACTCCTCTGTGTACATTGTGAGCTTCTGATAGTGTGTCCCCAAATCTTACTCTGAATTGTCTATTAGTTAAGAAGTCAGATATCCATTGAAGAAGCTGTCCACGTATTCCGATGTGCTCGAGCTTTGCTGTCAATCTTTTAATGGGAACCCTATCGAAAGCCTTTTCATAGTCCAGGTAAATAGTATCAGTTGGTTGATTGTTATTCCAGTTGCACGTCCACTTGTCAAGGCAAGTAAGAAGATTTGTGACAGTGGATCTCTTAGGAACAAACCCATGTTGTTCTTCCATAATAACATTCTCCATACTGATAAATTGCCTTATTTCTGCTGCTATTATTTTTTCCATAGTTTTACAAGCTATACTTGTAAGGCTGATTGGACGGTAGTTGGCTGCAAGGTATTTGTCACCCTTTTTATATATTGGCGTCACATGAGCTTCCTTCCACTCCTGCGGTAGTTTTCCTGTTTTAAGAGACACATTCATAATATGTGACAGTTGGTGAGAAAGCACATTGCTACATTGCTTTAATACTATTGAAGGCAGAGAATCAGGACCCATTGATGTTGTATCGCTGAATGTTTTGAGGGTTTTGCTAACAATATCTGGGGAAATTGTGATATTTTCAATAGATTTTTCAATGCGTGGCATCTTAATACATGGCATTGATGTGTTTGGTGGTTCCGCAGTATACGACTTTACAAATTGCTTAGCGAACAGGTTGGCCACTGTCTTCTGGTCATTGATTAAATTCTTACCATCGTCCTTCAATGAGGGGGGTACTGACACCGCTGAAGAAAGCTGTTGGCGCACATACGAATAAAAGGCTTTAGGCCCACTATTTACGATTCCTCTTTCGATTATATGTTACTAAAAAGACCATCTCCTCAATCTATCATTAATGTAGGAGCGGAACAGCTGTTAAACTAAAAGCATTGATTTAGCTCAGTTAAATTATAATAGAAAAAGGAATTAAGAGCAATTTTTAAATTAAAAAGATCAATTTGCTCTCAGCAGTTCTGCATTTATAAAACCTTAAGGATTTTATGTGCAAGTACATTGATCCAACGTCCTACCTATTGTTTACCCAGATTCTTTTAGATTTTATATTTTTATGAGAGACGCCTTAAAAGTCGAGTTAATAACGATTGTTATTAATGTTGA
The DNA here is from genome assembly GCA_902825455.1 of Arctia plantaginis. Classification (NCBI taxonomy): domain Eukaryota; kingdom Metazoa; phylum Arthropoda; class Insecta; order Lepidoptera; family Erebidae; genus Arctia; species Arctia plantaginis. Next base: position 797,500 of record CADEBD010000283.1, on the reverse strand, counting down.
TAACATCCGATATTTTATAATTTTTCAGTCAATTCTGTCTCATCGACACAAATAAAATAGACGCGATAGTAAAATGTATTGATTCATTACTAGACAAACAAGAACTCAGAAAAATATGTCAAATGTTTGCCGAACCTGTTTCTGGAATGCTTGAGAAGATGCCGGAGTCAACACCTCGCTTTATCAAGACTCACGTTCCAATGTCCTTTTTAAATCCCAATTTGCTAGAGACTGCTAAGATGGTATACATTGCACGCGACCCAAGGGATGTGGCTGTGTCATGTTATCATCACGCTAAACTGTTCAAGTTATATGATCTTCCAGTACCATTCAAAGAGTTTTGGAATTTATTCTACAAACATTTGTGTAAGTAAAGATATTATTTAAAAGTTATTAACATAGGTTTAGCTAATTCATATCCTCTATTAATAGGGGGTGTGTGGTACGGAACAAAAAAGAAAGGGGGTGTGTGTGTGTTAAACTTCCATGAATGCTATTTATATTGGACATGTTCTTCAGAACTTAATCATGGTTATTTTTCTAAAGTAACTTACCTTTTTGAGTACCTACTCAGCTCTTCGTTCTAAGACTACAATCGGTGATGAGTAACGTCGTCCTGACACTTTATAGAAATGGTACAGTACAAAGATGAACAGTACGAGTAAGACCATTATGGAGTAGCTGCCAATAATTTAATTGGTGTCAAATTAATATTAGTCGTACTTAGTACCGATTAGCAACGAATTTATGGGCATTTTAGCCAATATCATGTTATAATTATTTGAATATGTAAACATTAATAATGTAATAATTATTATTTTATATAGGTATAATTAAAATGTAACGTAATTTTCCAGAACATGCATTAAAGGTAATCCCTTAAAAAGAGTATGTTGACAAAAGAAAATTAAACTTGGAACTTACAAAAAGGTTTCATTTTTTAACTATTTTAAAGCGCAACAAAATTTGATCTTTCAGATATATTTTGCCCCATTTTTGAACATGTTAAAGAGGCTTGGGAAAAACGGAATCATCCTAATATGCTATTTTTGTTTTATGAGGAATTTTCTAAGGTATGTAGAACTTTAATAGTTCACAGTTTCGTTTGTCACCGACCACCATACGAAATATAATGCTTACGATTATATTCGGTTTTGTAGTAACGTAACGTAGTTAGTTCTGAATAATTAAGACCTTATGCATCTCTACCAATAGTATAAGGCCATCAAGAGTTTGTCTGTCTGTCCGCCTAAATGCCTGATAGAATATAACTCCGTCACTATTCGACCTAACTATAAAGATCACTCTTTTGATTTATGTATGTACGTCTCTTACTCCAAGTATCCTTCCTTGTCTTTCGCCATTTCATTCGATAAGAGAGACCGTGGGAGAGAGATACTCATAAGCTAGCCATACACGCACAGATCTGCCTGCCGGATCTGTCCGACAGGCAGATCCGTGATTCGCCACACACGAGTACGGGCAGCAGTTCAGATCGTAATGCCAGCAAATACGGTCGTCTGTAAAAATGTCTATTTCAAAGCATAAATTAGCAATAATATGTGGTGGTTTTATTTGTCTCGAAGAAAGAAAACGAAGAAGAGTTTGGGTAAAGCAATGGCTAGAAAAACGGCCGCGATATAGCCAAATGATTCTACTCCAGAGATTTGTCAATCCATGAGCCTGCTGATTTGTTCATTTTTTTAAGAATGGATATATCAGCTTTTGAATACCTTTTAAGTAAAGTGAAACGCTTAATTGAGAAAGAAAATACAGTAATTAGATATGCAGTTAGTCCAAGAGAACGTCTTACAATAACATTACGTTATCTGGCAAGTGGAAACTCGTATGAAGACTTAAAATTTTTAATTTGATATTTAATTCTATTTCGTATGCTTGTGCCTTTAAATCTTTATTAAGGTACAATTGCTTATCTTTGATTTTCCACAAACAAGGCAAAGACTTATAAAGCTCTATAAAACTTGTCCAAAATTCTTTATTTTCACTAAACGCCATTTCTGTGATCAAACTCATGTAGAACCATATAATATGGGGGATCGGTTGAAAAAGTGTCCACCTGTAAATAAGCGCTAGTGTCGGAAAAGGAAATGATATGAATTTAGCAGTTATATAAACACAGATAGTGATTCGATTGTTATAAACTTTTGTAGGTACATTTTTGTTATTTTTTAATAATTTAGGAGATATGCAGTATTTAAAACCTGAACTATTTACGTAGTCAAATGTAATTTAGTGAATATAACCTGTGAATATAAAGTTTTGTAGGTACATTTTTGTTAATTGTAATTAAGTAATTTGTTTTTAAACTAGTGTAGAAGCAATGGGAAAGCTTCTTACCTTCTTTAATCGTATCCTACTCTTATTATCTGTGGCGCTATTTTTAAATTTGCCACCCACCTGCTATTGTGGCGCCATATTAATTTGCTGCCTTTCAGTGGGCACTTTTTAATATACGAGATGTTTCTCCTTACGTCTACCCTCCATACTTCGAGTGTTAGAGCGCGACTCCGTGTCCGTTCTCACCACACACGCACGGATCTGTCTGTCCGCCAGGCACGTCTGTCGGACAGATCCGGCGGGCAGATCTGTGCGTGTATGGCTAGCTATAATGGGCCGTTTGGCTTTACACCGAATAAGTAAGCGAGAGGGCCAACCCCCCCTTCCTCCTAATACCGATAGAGGAACTTAAAGAGCGGTAATACACTTGTGACTCTTTAGTTGCAGGTGTAAATGAGGGGCGGTAGTCCCTTACCCAGTGACCCGTCTGCTGGTTTGCGGGGGGGCAAACGACCATATATCATAAAAAAACAATTAGGCTTAGGTTTTCACAGCACCATGTTAAATATATTTTTTTATAATTAGGATTTGCCCGGATCGATACAGCGCGTAGCAACTTTTTTGGGTAAACAGCTGAGTCAAGAAGAGTCTGACCGTCTATGTAAACATCTCAGTATCGAAAACTTTAAAAACAACAAGTCAATTAATTACGAAGAATTGAGAGAGTTAGGATTGCTCGCACCCGAGGAGAGCTTTGTCAGGAAAGGTATTACTCATTGCTTGTACAGAAAACATACAAAATAAATTTTCTACATACTATTTACAGGCGAACCTAATTAAATCATTATATATTTCATTCAGGCAAGTCGGGAGGTTGGCGCGACTATTTTGATGAGGAAATGACGCAGCAGGCAGAACAATGGATCGCTGATAACCTGCGGGATACGGATCTGCATTATCCACATTCGAGTAACTAATATTTTATTTGTTCAAATATTATTAAATATCAATTATTTTGTAGAGTTTTACTAACTTCAACATGTCGCGTTAATTTGAAAATTTTATAGTAAAATTAATTACTTTGTTTAATAACATAGTTGTTATTTGAATCTTACTAGAATTCTTTTAGATAAAATGCAACAGTGGAGCGCCACTCACACGTGCATAAAATATTTAAAATGTTTTTTCTGCTTTATAGTTCGGTTTGCTATATTAAACAGTTTTATTTACAATCTTATTTCATTGTTTTTTTTTTCAATATACATAATTTATGCATACTTAGGGCATAAAGTATATGCCCTAAGTATCCAACCCAAGTAGTAGTCCAACCCAATCTGAACCCTCCGCAAAGGAAGTCCTTTGCGGAGGGTTCAGATTGGGTTGGACTAAATCTAGTCCACTTTAACCCAAAAAAGACACAGGACCAGATGTTTGTCGTATGACCTCGGTTTGAGAGCACCTCCCTAACTGCCTCGGCCAGTATCGGAATCCTAGGCATCGATATATCGAGCGAAGTCCAGTTTCGGAGTCACTCAGAGGGTAAGGTTAAATTGGCCTCAAAGAAGCTCGGTGTGCTGAACACATCGAGGCAGTATTTCACTCCGGCCCACCGCCTTCAGCTCTATAAGGTGTAAGTCCGGCCGCATATAGAATACTGTTCTCATCTCTATGCAGGGGCCGTCTCAATCTGGACAGCATCAAAGCCCAACGATCTCCGATCGGCTCGATCCCTTGGCGTTACGTAGAGCTTCAGTCTGCATTCTCTATCAGTTATATCATGGAGAGTACTCCGAGGAATTGTTCAAACTAGTACCGGCCGCAACTTTTCGCCTTCGATTCATACGTCACAATTTTCATCCGCTGCGCACTGTGCGCTTATCAAGACCCTTTTTGCCAACAACTAATTTGTGGTACGGGTTATCGTCTGCGGTATTTCCGGACCGATACTATCATCAAACCTTCAAAAAAAGAGCGTAATCCTTCCTGAACGGCCGGCAACGTGTTTGTGACTCCTGAGTTGCAGGCGTTCATAGTAGGCGAAAGTTACTTTCCATCAGGTGACCCGTCTGCTCGTCCGCTCCTGTCGCATAAAAAAAAGTGAACATCATCCGTCCACGATGTGAATTTCACAACTTGTGACAAGAAAAAGACAACAAGCAGAACAATTGAATTACAAACAACCAGCGAGATACCGATCTCCATTTACCACATTTCGAAGAATACCAGAATGGTTCACACAAATAAATGTAATATTATTAAGGGCTAATTAGCTTCTAGTGGTTAGTGAACCAGACTGTTAGGCCAGAGGTCGAGTGATGAGCTCGATCACTTGTGCATTTATCTATAATATGTATGTATTTAGAAATATATAAGTATGTTTATCAGTAGTCCCATGACAATAGTATAGGCTCTACCTAGTTTTTGATCAGACAGCTGTGTGTGAGATGTGAGTTTATTATTATTCTATTTTAATTTTATTTGTCTCATTTTCATTTTTCTGGTTTTAATAATTTGGTAATGAATCGGTAAAGGATATAATGCATTCTTATGCCATATTTTTTTTAAAAGAGATCTCTTTACAAACATAAATGTAACGGACACAAAGAACACCCACACTCAGAACAACAATTTGTGGATCACACAAAGTGGTGTCCCATGTAGGGATCGAACCCACAACACTCAGCGTAGTAGAAAGCGGCGTGGCGACCGCTTAAACCACTACGCTATCCGTGCAGTCCGTGCAGTTTAAATATCGAAGTAGTGATATTCTTGTTGATTTTATTCTGATCCCTTGAAATATTAAGTCATAGTTTACATCGTTGCCCAGTGCAGTCAGAACGTTTTTACCAGCCCTTCCAACCTAAGCGTATCACATAAAATCGACGCACATGCACACGTTTGCAAGATATGCTAGAGTTTAGGTACTGTCAATGATATTATTAAGTAATGATTTAAATCCATACTAATATTATAAATGCGAAAGTGTGTCTGTTTGTCTGTCTGTTACCTCTTCACGCTTAAACCGCTTAACCGATTTAGATGAAATTTGATATAGCTATAGTTTGAGTGTGTTTTTTATGCTAATTAGTTATAGGACATACGATAGTTTTTATCACAGAAATCAATCCTTTATGAGGGTGAAAAGAGGGGGGGGGGGGGGGGGGATTTGTATGGGAAATTAATAACAGACGAACCGATTTTAATGAAATTTGGCATCGAGAGACTTTGATTCTTGACAAAGGCTATTTTTTACACAAAGTTAAAAAAGAATAAAGAATCTCGTACAATCTCTGATCTTTCGTGATCCTGAAATCGTTCGTATAAGTTATTTCCATAATGTGATTATCTACGAGTAGTTGAGTCATTAGGAGTCATGAATAGAAAAAGAATCATATGTTGTATTATACATACACTGTTGTATTTATCTTATCTACATATATAATGCTTAATTAATCGATAATACATCGAACGATTTTCAGGGGGTTCTTATGTTAGGTATCTTTTTGAGCGTGTTTGTAGGCCTGAAACAACCTTCAATAAGTAACTAATAATAATAATATTTTCGGTCATTGATACACAACGCCATTAGTTTCCCACTGAGCAGTATAACTATTTTATAAGTTCAGTTACTTTAAATACTACTTAACAATATTAATAAGTGACAAGTTATTATCATTGTTATGTCAGAATAGGGAATATGCATGTATTTTTTTTATATTTTTAAACGATTCTACTAGTTATTACATTACCAAAAATAAATATAACACATCCGAAATATAAACCGTTAAGCAAAAAAAAATTTATTAAAATCACTATCATTTTGGGGCAATTTGAACACGTTAATTTTGGCGCGCTTTTTTTGTGATGTCAGATTACACTTTCAGACGAATTCGATGTCAACAACGGAGTGAAGTTCACAAAGTTTGTGAAAGTTAAAAAAGTGAGTGATAAAAATTAACTTATTACCATGGAAAAGCCAATAAAAACTTATTATAAATATTGTGCTGTTCTTTTGTGCCCAAATCATATCAAAACTGCACCTGACAAAGTATATTCAGTCATTGTGTTGAGTCTTTCTACACGGGAATTTAATAATTTAACACTGAAAACGTATTAGTTATTAACTTAAAATGAAACAAATAATCACTAGTAACCAAATATTACAAATACACACAACTTGTTGACACTCTTGACAGTGTAGGTTGACGTCACGTATTATTCAACCAATAGCGTTGCGTTTTAGAAATTTGCGAGGGAATCTTAAAAAAGCCAATTTTTGATGATTAAATTTCACTATTAAATTATAATAAATTTCAAAAATAATTGTATGGGTATCTTTTTTTAGCAATAAAAATTACAAATAAAAATATTTTGTCCATTGTGGTGTCACGTGCATATTCCCTATTAAACAGGAGGAATTTGAAGTATATTGAAAGGAAAATGAATGCGATGGAAACTAAGCGATATCGATTACAGGGATGAATTAATAGTCCGTGGACCAGGTAAACTCTCAAACGATAATTGGTGAAACGCTTCAGAAAGTTGCCCCATAAAGTTCCGTTCGGGGGAAAAGCAGCGGTAGATTCCGGAAGACAATTTAAAAAATAACAGCTGGCTGTAGCGTGGTAGAATATACATCGGCTAGTCGGTCGAACTACAAAAACAATTAAACTTTCAGTCATTTCCTCTCAACCAATAATTTACCTGATGATAGCTTCTAAAAAACTATGGATAAATATATATGTCAGCTGGCTGTATCTCGGTGGAAAAACCATCAGCTGATACTTTGAAAGTAATAACGCTGGATTTTGGCGAAGCATCTATCCCTTATTTAAATGCATCAGCTGACGAATTTTTTCTCAACTTACTTCTAGGTGATTGTATTGATCACAGCAGTACTTTAATAATCAATCCTACAAATTTTCACCCGGGAGGAAACGAGTAAGTTATTTTCATCATTTCTAAAGATTGAAGCAACACGCTGCGATAGCATAGAGTGTGGAGAGGTACTATTGGATCATGGATTTAACTAGGTATCCCCTGTAAGTTAAACGCCGCAATGATGGTACTGAGCGAGAGGATCCCAAATCCGATGGCCGTCACTAGGATCACATCTCTGCATTCGGGAATTCTGCCTGTGAGGAACGTCATGTCCACGCTCTGGCCATCGCAGTAGTGGACTCCTTGCGGATTGGAGACAGGTGATCTCTGAAGCATCCTTTTCCAGTGATCACCTGCGTCAGCCGGTATCCCATGTTTTCTCTCGAGTCAATCTTCTGTAGCGGCCTTACCGCCGCAATATTGACGTTCCTGGATCAATCCGCCCCATGATTATATATGATAGATAAAACTATTGCCCGATATGAGAGGTATGGGCATCCTAACATGGGCCCGCGTCTCGAGCGATTCCATTTTTTTTTTCATTGTACATACATTTTATAAAGTAATGGGAACATAATAATCATATATAAGACCTGCAAATTATCAGAATGTTTCCTTTTAGTTTCGATATCTGTTTTTGGCGCCCTCTTAAAAATGCCGCCCTTGTGTGGTGGACGCACTGCATACCCGTACCCAGTGGGCCTAACTCTTTGAGAGTATAAGCATGAATGCATGTATGTTTGTTTGAAATACAAAGGAAAATTTTGCAGATAGAAATGTACGCTAAGAATATAATTGTTGACTATTGGAAAGAATCAGATTCTTCCTCCGAGCCTTTTCCCAAAACTAGGTTGAGGTGGGGTTTAAATCTACTACGATACGGCTGTACTACTATTTTTTACGTGGAGCGACTACTATCAGACGTCCACAACCAAAGTACTAGGTGATATCGAATTTCTGTAGAAAGACTTGTTGGACTTTTTAGGGCTCCAACAGTCTGTTGCCATAGACGTTCGTATGGGAACCGGGACCGATGGCTTAACGTACACTCCGAGGCACGATGGGGTCTCAATATGTTAAGAATGGTCACCCATCCATGTACTGATCCGGCTAGGATTGGTGAACTTTGCAATGTGTTAACCCACCGGGTCTTCAGTATGCATATATTATAATAAAATTATAAACGATTCCGTTTTTTTCTCGAACTGCAGTATTGTATCAAACTCAGCCATGGAGAAAGGAAATACTCTACCTTTTCCCTATGAATTTGAAGACCTTCTTTTTTTTTTTTTTTTTTTCCGTGCGGAAATCCCCTCGGATACCACCTGTCGGTGGCATGTCGGACTCGAACCGACTAAAACCGCACGCCGTCGCCGGGTACTAATAGCCGGGGAACCAGGTATACCCTAGAAAGGAAGTCCCTGGTGCCCCGACATACCTCGGGTCATCTACAGACTAGTAGACGACCCCCCCCCCGTGTGGGAACCCCATGTTCCCTGTGCTCCCTGGAAGCGAGCGCGCTTCGCAACGCGCTCGCCGCCACCCCGGCCTGCTTCTGCTAGGGTGACAGATGGTCTCACCTGTCACCCCCAGGCCTGCGCTTATGGAGGACGGAGGTCGTTCTGCGACCTCCGGCGCCTGAGTCGCCTGCGGTGCCTGGCCCGTTCCCGTTCCCGGGCCTGGCGGGCCGGGAGAGTTCTAAACCTCTCCCGGTCCCGCTCCGCCGTCTCCTTCGCCAGCATAACTTGCTCGCAGAAGGAGACGGCAGAGTTCCACGCACTCTCGCTCCGCACGATAGCCGCAATCAGGCTATCGAGCGAGAGAACTCCCACTCCGATGGCCGCCACGAGGTCTCGCCTCTGCTCAACCCACGCCGGGCACTCTGCCAGCGTGTGGAGAGCCGTGTCCACGGTCTGGCCATCGCAGTGGTGGCACTCAGGCGTTGGCTCCTTGCGGATCAGACACAGGTGATCTCCGAAACATCCCTTCCCAGTGATCACCTGCGTCAATCGGTATGAGAGGGTCCCGTGACGCCTCTCGAGCCAATCCTCCATAACGGGTCTTACCGCCGCGCTGACGGCGTGCCCGCATGAATTTGAAGACCTAAAGGCGGAATAAAAAGAACATTTAGAGAAAATTTATAAATGTAAGTATGTACATATTTATGGCATTATAATACAAGCTGGTGCGATATGAGGTACTTGTAACAAAAAAGCCGCCATAACTACATTTTTTTATCCAACTTACTTTAATCAGGAAGCCAACTAATCATTATTTACTATATGATTAATTTGAAATATCAAAGTATTTGAGTCCGTTTAGTAACTTTTGAATATTGTGATTAATTTAAGATTCATTCCTATCAACAGTTAAATCAATATTTATCATTATTTGAAAAATGTATAAATACGTATTGGAATAGATACTTTTGGATTATTTTTCATAACATAACGATGGTACTAAATTTGCAATCATCAATAGCCTTTAATAGTCCAGTGCTAGACATGTTATCCTGCGTAGTTTGCTCCCTTAATCGGCTCTTACGACACCCATAGATTGAATAGGGGTGGTGACACTCCGTATTCTTAATCCGTCACCACACGGATATTTGGAATATTATTTTTAGTTAAATGTATGCTTGCCTTTTTTAGATAATTTAATACATCTTTTGTTAATTATTTAAAGTATAGGTACATCTGTATCCAGTGCAGAATGTATCTTGATCTTATGTACTTTATGGACTATATAATTACTAGTGCAAGTTTTAGTCACGTTTTATGCTCCCAACTCAATAAACAGGTTTTATCGTAATTATACACGTACTTTATTATAAAACGAGTTTTAAATCCTTCGTAATCTCAGATATTACATACTTTAATAGTGGTATTAATACTAAGTACTGGTATTGAGCTTGTTGCATATATACACTATACTCAGACTATGGTATCTACTGTAATAATGATAACTCTCTCTAATTTCAAATCAATTACAATTCAATTTATATCTATATTCCTTGTAAACACAACCTAAATTAAAAACAAATATCGATGTATATGTTTTATTCTATGAATTATTAATAATATGAAGAAAAATCACCTTTATATGTAAAAAGAATACCTACCCAGGCTAGTCTATTAGTAAAAGAATACCTACTACTTGTATATCATCACTAAATAGCATCGTCCAAGTTTTTTATTTGCCTATATCTATTAGGAATCTCTAAAAATGTAATCTTTGGTTAACGAAAAATCCATAAAATGCCTTGACGAAACGAATGTAAAGAACGAATGTAAAGAAAGTGAACGATATAATGATAGTACTAAAATTAACGCGTTTGTGACTCCTGAGTTGTAGACGTTCATGAGCGGCGATGGTCACTTTCCATCAGGTATGAGTGGCTGACTCTATTCTTCAATATGTTGTTGCATGAAGAGTTAATCAAAATGAAAGGTGTCAAACCCAACTCGTACCCATTTTTAAAAACAAAGGGGACGTTAAGGAATGCAACAACTATCCAGGAATAAAGCTCATATCACATACTATGAAAGTCTGGGAGAAAGTGTTTAAGAGAAGAATAAGAGATGATGGTGAGATAACCCAAAGTAAAACAGTGAGGAAACACTGATGAATTCAGTGTCTCTGTAGCCTTGCACCAGGGATTGGCTCTGAGCCCATACCTCTTCCTGTTGGTAATGGATGCTCCGACATCGGACATACAGGAGGAGGCACCTTAGTTACATGCTGTGTGCAGTTGACATTGTGTTGGTCGGCAAAGACGGGGGTGAGGTCTAAGCAGACTATAAAAATGGCAACAAAGGCTTTAGAATGTTGGATTGAAAATCAGCAGAACCAAAACCAAGTACATGTTCTGCGATTTCGGCGGGTCTCTCTAGTCCTGAAACTATTTCGCTGGATGGAATAGCGATAAATATCTGCTTCAATTTAAAGTACCTTGGCTCCCTCTTACACTGTGATGGTGAGATCGCTCGAACTCTACAGCATCGAATCAATACGGGTTGGATGAAGTGCGGGTAACGGCAACTACACTCGGTTCCAAAAATTACGGGTCAGTCACAAAAATTGAAATACCTCCAGAACTGTAAAAGTTAGATCAATGAAATAAAAAACAGAATAAAGACTTTTTAGTTGCGCTTCTAATAGCATATTATTTAAACTGGTTGATGAAAAAAACTTCATTAGAAAAACAAAATTTAAAAAAATGACTTTTTAAATTTCATTATGGATGCTTTCCATTTCTATTCTGTCACAAAAAAAAATATCGTGAACGTCTTCCACGTGCATAATTATTATTCTGTGAGGTGAAGCATGGCAGTCACGCTAGAGGAATGTACCAGAATCCTAACTTTTTTGGAACTTGGGCGGAGCCAGCGTGAAACAGCCAGAAACATTGGTGTATCTTTGTCGACTGTTCAGCGGGTAGTCCAGCGGTACCAAGAGACCGGATCACACCTTAGAAGACCAGGAAATGGCAGACCAAGATGCATAACGGCCAGGGACGACAGACAACTGGTGGCTACAATGCTCCGAAATCGTTTTCAAACTGCTGTTGGTCTAAAAACTCACTTTATTCGCTTTGGAGGTGGCAATTTAAGCGCTCAAACAGTAAGAAGACGTCTTGCTGAAGCAAATTTGAAACCATTGAGGCCCGCAAATGGCCCCAAACTGGAACGGGGACATCGAATTGCAAGACAGAGATACGTGCGCGAGCACCTAAACTGGACAAACACCTAAATAGCACCTAAATAATTGTATCACACAATTACTCACGTTCGACACACTGACAATACTGCGGTAGCAAAACGTTGATTTCCTGCCGCCCACGCCCTCACGCCAAGCCTGGTTGGTGCGCTTGCGGGGCGACGCCGCGCCGGCGCCATATCGCACCGTCAACATTGTGTGGCTTCGCTCTTAGCCATTTATATCGAGTGTGCCGTGACATTCTTACTCCTTCCTCCTTTTTTTTTTATCCATTGTTTATTAAGGAACTGAATACGGTAATATAATATAATATTTTAACACAGACCAAATCAAACATAAAATGTTCAAGCGCACGAAATGTTTGTCATGAGCGGGAATCGAACCCTCGACCTTTGGCGTAGCTGTCCGTTACAGAAACCACTACGCCATCCGGCAGTCAATGTGTTAGGGTATTGAACGTTTTGGGTGTGGAGTGTTGTATGCTCATAGCGAGTAATAAAATGCAAAGGGCAGAACTCAATTGTCGTAATTAAGTTAAGAGAATAAAAATAGAAAATGATCATCAGACCTGCCATTATACAAGTCTGAGTGTTGGCAACGAACCACGGCTCCACACAAAACCGGTGTTAAGCATTTCCTACGTTGCTATGGAGGGCACTGGAGGCCCCAACCCAACCACCACTCTTCCTCTAGTACAACTATCATCGTGAAGTTTGGTACATTTATGCGTTATGAATGGTACAGTACAATAAATACAGTAAACCTTACATCTAAAAACAATTAAAAACCAAAATTTAAAAGAAAACCTAATTCAATTTTTTTTTAGCGAAACGAAATCACTGATAATTTTTAAACGTTCAATCATATTTTCTTCAAATAGGGTTAATAACATTTTAGATCAAGCCATTACATTGCCTGCTTAATAACTCGTATGATACCACAAACAGGCGCACAGATATACAGATACGAGGGATAAATAAATTGGTTTACAAAAATTATACATTGCCAAAAGTGAAACTTACAAAAAAAATATTACGTGGATAATAAACTAAGAATTGATATCGAACTATAGTGCATTCAAATAAACTGAATTAATGCAATGTAAATATACCTTGTGTAGTTATAACCCCCTATTTACGTTGAATAGTTGCGAGAATATATTTGCATTACTTTATTATATGCCGAAGGGCTATACAATAGTCAACATTATGATTAACTGACACGTCTCATTTAATTTGTAATTTTACATCGTATGCCGTGTTTTCCATAGTGCCGCTGCGTATGCGCAACCTGTTTTACTACTTACGGGCAGTTAAACTATTTGTTTAAAAGGTTAAGTAAGTTAAATAATGTAATAATAGTATTTATAAGGATAAATTCAAATGTGAGGTTGTTTGTATCACGCCTTAACCGCTGAAGCAATTAGATTAATTTTTATTCTGGTGACTGCCTCGGTGGTGCAGTGATAGCGTATGCGACTTCTGTTATATGATCTACAAATATTTGCTTCGGAGTTTGGGTGTTTTCTATCTATAATTTGTATGTATTTACAAAAAAAAAGTAAATAAGTATTCCATCAGTCAATCTAGCTTTTATAGTAGAAGCTCTGCTTGGTTTGAAACTAGATGGCGTTGTGTGTCGGATGTCTGAAAATATTATATAGTTAGAAATACATTTCGAAATACTAAAAAAAAAATTATACTTGTACACAATTTAATAATACCAACATAACAATAAACAAATTAAGTAACAAATATCTAGCTACACACACATCAATCACACAACACGTCCATCTAGCTCAGGTGTCGCCGTAAGAAGGGCCTCCGACAGCGTTCGCACGGCCGACCCCTCCAAGCCTTCCCTCACTCTAAGCGGCAAGTGACGTCACTAAGCCACGCCCCATAAAAATAAGTATTTCCGGCTATTTCCACTTATTATATAATATTTCAAACTCCTATTTTAACACAACAAAAGAGTAGGTACTAAAAACTGCATATATCTTGTAATGCTGACACGAGATTATAGGAGATATTAAATGGCTTGTCAAATCTTTCAGACCAAGTTTAAATCCAAATATGACAGGTCTAGCGGTATTTCGTCGCATTTTTTTAAACTATTGTATCTAGCTTAAGATTACATAACGTAACGCGACATCAACATCTCGATCGTTCATAGAAATATTTATTGACTAGCTATTGCCTGCGACTTCGCTCGCGTGATTATATTTATTTCTTCCACACAACCGTTCATTTCTTATTTTATCTTCTTTTGGGTGCAATCTTCAAAATCCTTTCTTAGTGGATGCTTACAGAATAAAAAGCATCACCTGCCAAATTTCCAGTTTGAAGCTCCAGCGTTTTAGGCTCTGCGTTGTTAAATGATAAATGAAAATTTATTTCTGCAAGTAAATCTTTTCAGATATCTTTACAAGTCGAACTTTAAAGCTAGGAGGCCCCGGCATTTTCTACTTCTCACTCTGGGTAGAAACGCTAAAACAAACCACAGAGGTGTCTTTTTTTAGTCCAAGTACAATGTTAAATAGAACTACGCAAGTGCAGTATAGGGTCTGGATTGGCCTTTTAAAGAAAGGAGCATAGTTTTGAGTCGGCCCGTCCATACAAACGGCATACGGGCCCAGCCATCGCGTAGCCTAACCATTATAGTCAAGATCAACAACCCGGAACACAACACTACCGCCAGCAGGATACTTGAATCGTACGTTGAAATACGTTGATGAATTAGACAGTCAGGTAAGCAATTTTATATATAAAATAGGTGATACGGTGATACACACACGTCAGGAAAAATCGTCCGACCACGCTATGCGTTTCTTTAACAAGTCTTCGTCGTGATATCGAACGCTAGTCTTGGATCAGTACTTTAATCGTGACAATTAGTTATTTTTTTATTAAATTGTCTCACAAATCAGGTAAATGAGAATATTGACGCGAGTACTCTGACCAAAAAACGGACACAAGAAGCGGAACAATGAATCACAGACAACGTGCGAGATACTGATCTCCGTTTCCCACATTTGGAAGAATACAGAATGGTTCGCACAAAAAAAAAAACATAATTGGTAATAAAACTTAAAGTAAGTTTTATCTATTTTAGTTTTATTCGTGTCTCTTGGTCTGTCTTTTGGTTTTTATTGAAAAAGCTCCAATTGCCGTGAAATACTAGGCCATAGTGTACATCATTGGCCAAGTACAGGCTGGTAGATTTCACAAGAACTTCCCACCTAAAGCACATCATATGAATTCGACAGTATTCGATTATTTAGTAAGCCATTAATAAAACCTTCAACTAAAAAGTTTCTATAACTTGAAAAGAGACGGTCATACGAATCGCGAATATATAAAGATGCTAGCGATCCGCCGATTTATAGGCCCGCTCCGATCCTGCCAGCCGCTGCCACCCGGGACGGACGTACTGCTCGACGGTCGTTGAGCCCCCGCATTTTAAACCCCTAATATCTTCTAAAATATTCATTTTAATGATATCCTGTATAGCGCCATTTTAATCTACATTAAATGCAGAACGTATCTAACGCATTTAATTGGATAAGAAATATTAATGTATTGTTTAAAATAGCTTCGTAAATAACCCATTCTTTTCTTGTAATATTTAAAAGTTAAAAATAGTTACTGTAGGTTATCCTTAGGAGATTTTTGTAGATTTTTTTAAGATATACAATGCCGTAGTACATTATGTTGGTCTATATCGTAAGGTTTAGCCAGCGTCTATATTGTAAGCCCACAAAAACATGATTTTTACAACAAATCTTTGAAATTCTCGGATTTTCTCTGCTATAATATGCATGTATTATACGTATAAACCTTCCTCTTGAATCACTCTCTCTATTCGTGAAAACCGCATTTAAATCCGTTGCTTAGTTTAAAATATCAAAGCGTACAACACAAAAAAAAAACGACTTTATTTTATACTATGTAAAAATGATGTAATAATCTATTTCAGTAATTCAGAGTCAATATTTTACTAATCTTATCTAAATACGTATAACAGCAAATAATCGATAATACATCGTTGTTTGCGTTGCGCGTGCGTACATGCGTTATTTTATTATCTTTTTGAGGGGTGTTTGCTGGCCCGCAATCAACTTGAATAAATACATTATATTATAACTATAACTACCTTGTATACTACTACCACTTGTGAATTCTAGAATGTTTGGCGTTGCTGTGAATAAACTAGGGTCAAGACCCCTCTCGAGACGGTCAATGACCAATGTAAATGAAAGGAAAGATTTTGAACTTTCTTGGTTGACTGCCGCTTTTAGTTTGGCACGTTCAAATGTTAGAACAAAACCGGCGCAAGAGTATAGTATAGGAAAGATTAACAGAAAAATGAATGCGATTGAAGCAAATGGATATTGATTACAGGGATAAATTAGGGCCTCGGGCATCTCAGAGTAGCATACTTGTAACTCCACAGTCAAAGTTACAGGTATACGTAATGATATTTTAAGGAAGATACGTTATATTCACACTGCACGCACAAAATATTTGTTCCGTAACCATACATAAGTCTATCGATGCATTTTAGAACAAAACATACACTTACCTGTGGTATGATATTCCTTTATCTTTATTACCTTTTTGTCGTAATTTGTGCACTTTCGAAATACACAAGTACGCATTTTATGAATTTTCTTGAATTAGTTAGAACGTGCGCTCGCTCGCAATGGTCCTAATTTAGTCCAGACTAAAAAGTTCTGAAGTGCGAGTTTTGGACATTAAGTTCGCATTTTTGATATAAGTTAGATTTAACGATACAAAACTAAGTGTAAAAGTTTTAGTCCCCAACCTCCAGGAAGGGTTGAAAAAATATAAAAAAAGTGTTTTTTTGCAATAATTCGCAAACGGTAAAAGTTAGAAAAAAAAGTTCTGATTAAAACTTGATTAAACTTCAAATTTTAAAGAAAAATAGTCTCTTAACAGTTTTTTCCCCCCTTTAGAATTAACAGAGTTACGGAGGTTTTAAGTTTAAAGGATGAACGTTAATTAGAAAAAAAATGGTGGATAGTAAAATAATAAATGGATTCAAATTATGTTTTTCATTCTATTTTAAAAAATCTAAACTAATTTCAGACATTTTTATGATTTTTTTTCATCCCTTCCCGGTGGTTGCTGTCACTAAAACTTTTACACTTTGTTTTTATATGATTAAATTTAACTTATGTATATCAAAAATGCAACCTGCATGTCCAAAATTCGGACTTCTAAAATTTTTGACTGAACTAAATTAGGACCCTCGCGTTTTGTGTGTTGGTGGCGTATCTACCCCTTAGTCTAATATCATAGCCACACCTGGTCACGCTATTGATTACGTTCATGAAATAATAGTAAAATAAGAACTAGAAGATGGTAAGAAAGGGATAGAAGTACCCGCATGAGGGTAATAGGCTTGTCCCTTTTACGTAAATGGGACTAAAATACGCCGAAGAAGCATCTGCCTACCCATTCAGAGATATAAGCGTGAGTGTTTGTTTATATGTTCTGATCTTTAAACCGATGTTTGAAATACAGAGAAAAAATTGCAGATAAAATGTACGTACAGAATATTTTAGTTGTTTAATGGTGAAAAAACCCAGATAAATTGATATTATTTATCGTTATCAGTTCTCAGTTTGTATATAAAAGACAATTATTATCGTTTGTGTTTTTTCCCGAGCTGCAGTATTGGGCAAAACTCAGCCATGGAGAAAGGAAATACTCTACCTTTTCCCTATGAATTTGAAGACCTAAAGGCGGAAGAAAAAGAACATTTAGAGAAAATGTATAAATGTGAGTATGTACATATTTATGGTATTATAATTACAGTTGCAAAATGAGCCGCTATGACTAAATTTAGTAGTAGTAGTTTTAATCCAACTAACTTCGATCAATGAGCCAGATCAGTTTGATTTAAAATATCTAATTATATGAACATTTACAATTAGAATCGAACATTACGTAGAATAAAAGGACCGTTTTAGTCATTTTTAGAGTTCCGTACCTCAAAAGGTAAAAAAGGAACCCTTGTAAGATCACTTTCTTGTCCGTCTGTCCGTGTGTCATCACCGATTTTCTCAGGAACCGGTAGACCTAGCAAATTGAAATTTATCCCAGATACTGAGGTCTATGGTCCCTATTAGGTGTAAAAAAATCAAGGCCCTGAGTCAACACGATAAAAAGATATTGGCAAATTTCGTTGAATTGTCAATTTTGGTTAAAAGCAAGGTCTTACAGCACAAATAAAGGAATAATTCCAAAAAATAAAAAAAGTTGAAAATTAAGATAAATTTTGGTACTAACAAGTTTTCTCCAAAATCTACGTAAAATCTGGGTAGGTACGGAACCCTCGGCGCACGAGTTCGACTCGTACCTGACCGGTTTTTTTTTTGTGAAAAATTTAATATTCGTAACACGTTGACATAGATGTATGAACGTTATTGTAAAAAAAAACATTTTTCGCAAAATACACGAATACGTACTTGAATAGACACTTTTCAATGTGTTTATAAGAAGCGCACTAAAATTGCAATGTTTTTTTAAATAAATGTATTCATACCTTTCTTATTAAGTAATCGACTGCACGGATGTCGTAGTGGTTTAAGCGATCGGCACGCCGCTTACTACTGCGCTGAGTGTTGTGGGTTCGATCTCCACATGGGATGACACTTTGTGTGAGCGACAAATTGTTGTTCTGAGTGTGGGTGTTCTCTGTGTTCGTTTCATGTATGTTTGTAAGGTCCACCGCGACACAGGATATATTCCTGGTGCGGGAGTTGTCTTTTTAAAGAAGAAAGATGTAAAGAAAGAGAATTTAGTACAGTATCATTTGCAAATTATGAAATGTGTATACCTGTATCACGTGCAGAATGTGTCTTGATCTAATGTAACTCTCAAAAATAGTAAGTCTAAAATCAGCTCTAAAGGCTTACCATGGCTACGTCGTTTCAACTCTTAGATATCATATATTGTGGTAACTCACACTGAGTTATAGGGAATTCGTCTTTAGGGTTCAAAAACGGTGTGTCAGGACTATGTGTGGCCTGTACAGTAGAGACAGCTGTCAACCTTTGTTTTAAAAGCGTAAAAATACTTACCCTACCATCTTTATACATTTATGAAGTCTCTGTATTCGTGAAGACAAACATGTCTCTATACAAAATAGCTTTTAAAAGCCATTACAGGAAATTAAGGGACAAAAACAAGCTAGAACTCGAAATTCCACATGGAAAAACAGCTCTGTTGAATCATTTTTGTTCTGTATTGGCCAAAAGATATTTAATAAGTTACCTGAAACACTGTTTTTTTTTAATCTGGACTACAAGATGAGACAAATATTTTTATATTTTTCGGACGACCTTCTATAAATACTCCTTCCGAAAAATTAATATTAATCTCTTGTGGATAACTTCCATTGCCATTTGTAAAATATTGACAGTCGAATATAGATGATTATCGACAGTATAGAACTGCTTTAATTTCATGCCATTTAAATCTAACAATTTTAGTTATTATTATGATGATGATCAACTATTATTTTGACATGTTATTATTTAAAGTTATGTTTTGTGCCTAAATTATTTCTGATGTTTTTATGTTTTTGTTTTGCAATATATTGTTTGTACAGTACGTTTATAGTTTTACTCTCAGGGGTAAAATATACAGAGTTGCTGTTACTACTACATTATTGTCCTAATATAATAGCTAAAATTATTTTAGAACGACTACTAATGTAAAAATATATTGATATTTTTGGGAGATTAATGTAGTCGTATTGACAAATAATGTTTCTGACGGCTTCATTTTAATACGTAGTAACGCGATTGGGAAGCATAAATTGCCCAAATAAAAGTTGCATTTATGTGGAGATAGGAGAAATTCGATTGCACGGATGGTGTAGTGTTTTAAGCGGTCGCCACACCGCTTACTACTACGCTGAGTGTTGTGGGTCCGATTCCCATATGGGACGACATTTTGTGTCATCCAAAAATTGTTGTTCTGAGTCTGGGTGTTCTTAGTCCCCATTTCATGTATGTTTGTACAGTTCTCCGAGACACAGGATATGTTCCTAATGCGAGAGTTTGTAAGAAAGAAAAAAAATGATATCAGAACTGTTTTCATTCAGTATGTACACAATTGATAAAAAGATTAAATCTGTAGTAGTTATAATGCCAGAGTCTATCTATACATATGCCACTAATGTAATGTGGCAGTGTCATAAGCATGCTACATTTAGGGTTAACTTTTCGTTGATTTATCAATAAAAAACCAAAGACCCAGCATTCACATACTGTAGGATGAGCACAGGTAATTAGGTAAGTGTTGCTTCTAAGATTAGCAAATGGGAAACATACGGAGAATACTGTTTATAAGGAAACGGTATAACAAATTATGTTTTTTTTAAAATCTCAAACAAATAAGTCACTTTGTCAAAAACTATAATTCTCCTCCTACATGGATAAAGTGGCGACCTTCCGTAAGAAATGAATAGAGTTTGAAATCCTGACGTCAAAATTGTTTAATAACATACTACGGATTTAATATTTTACTCCCTCGATTTGATTTAGCTTAAAAAACTTTCACTAACTAACAAACAATGTGAGATAAAAAGCTTTAAAAAATACTAATGAAAATGTGAAAATCGCTACATTTGTACTACATTAATAATAAATTACTTTTTTTTTTAAAACGCGTTTATATGTTTTAGTCAGCGATTACCCTTCCAAGCTATCTCGAGTAGGACCTAAAGGTTATGTAATACTTAAAAGTTACAAGAAAGAAGCTGCCAATATCTACAATATGCCATTGAGACCCACAGATGTTTTCGTCGCAAGCTATCAACGATCTGGTTAGTACCCATTTACCACTGTACACTACACAATTACATACTTCGTGATAACTACTTAAGTTTTTAATTATGTACGGCTATTTTGTTACAATGCAAATAAATCAAGACTCAGTAAGATTTTTTAATTCTGTTTAAGTTAGGACAGAATTTATGTATAGTGATAGTAATACCTTTACAATTCTCACATACGGTCGTCTGATCCCAAACTATTCAAAGCCCTTTTTTACATGTGGAAATCCCCTTAATCAAAACTTAAAGCGGATCAGATCCCAAACTAGGTAGAACCTGTGCTATGGTAACCAGACTGAATATTAGAACGTATTCTGCTTTTAGGCACTACTTGGACTCAGGAATTGGTCTGGTTACTTTCAAATGATTTGGATTACAAAACGGCCGCAGCCATTCCACTTACAGAAAGATATCCATTTTTGGAGTAAGTAAATTGTATTAAAATTATCGATTTTATTAAAAAGAAAAACTTTTAACGTACACCTGTCTGTCTTACTATGTCGTCTAACCCCGTAGAGTAAGTTAGTTAAATGAATCGAAAGCATTTTTTTCTTAAAGCCGATCTGTAATCCAGAGGTTTATAGCCTCTGCCACATTGTGTTCACTAGCTGCGAACAATCGCTGAATCTGGTGAGAAATGGCTTAAGCTTTTCACGAGCCTTATTGTTCAAAAGTTCAAAGTTGTTCCCGCGTTCAGATTTTGGCGAACAGTTATGATCTAGCTTTTTATATATATTTTTTAAATTTCTTACAGTATATTCATGTTGGCCGAAATAAACCATTTAGATGCACTTTTTAAACCTACTGATACAACAATAGACCTACAAAAAATTAAAGCAGTATTTGAAATGGTTGGCCAGCCAGCAACTAGAATACTTGAAGCTATGCCAGCGTCGACCCCTCGCTTCATAAAGACACACTTACCAATGTCCTTGTTGAAACCTAGTTTGTTGGACACTGCAAAGATGGTTTACGTTGCACGAGACCCAAGGGATGTGGTGGTTTCGTATTACCACCATTCTAAACTATTTATGAATATTTCAAGGTTTGAAGGAACTTTCAAAGAGTTTTGGAATTTATTCTACAAGGATTTGTGTAAGTAAATATGACTATAAATTTTAATTTTAAATGTTTATAATAGTCCAATGATGGATCGCTAATCACTTGATACTCTTGCTTCAACAAGGATGTCTAAACGTGTTTAACCACAGAGTAGAGCTGAAATACCTACAGTAAAAAAAAGTATACACATCAACATCAACTTTTGATTAACTTTTAACATGAATGATTTATATATTTTAGGTATATTTTGTCCTATTTTTGAACATGTCAAAGAAGCCTGGGAGAAAAGAAACCATCCTAACATGCTATTTTTATTCTACGAAGAACTATCCAAGGTATGTCTTTCATGAACCATTTGAATTTTTACTAATATATAATTAACAGCACATAAATTACAGGAATACTACACAAAGTTTTCACGTCTGCGATTTTTATTAAACAAAGTGTGACATCTTTTACATACTGCAATGTATGCTTTAACTCAGATAAGCAAAAATAAGCCAAAATACAAAGTAAACATTGAAAGTTAGCGCTAATGAATGGAAATGTCAACACCGGAAATCGGTCTTTTAAAGGACCCGCTAAAAAATTGATCAGGTCCTTTTTGTCGCTAAGTAGGCACAATTGTACTGTATACCTAATACATTTTTTTATCTTATAGGCGGTGAACGAGCAGTTACTCACTATAATATATAATAAGAATGGGTCTCCTACGATTATGTATTTCCCCATAATTTAAATCTTACCGATCATTTAGTTGTCAGTTCTTCTAAAGTGTGCATTTTTGTATTTTCACGTGCAAGGTGTAATGTAAAACATAATTTGTCTTAAATTTTGCCTTATAAATGGAATTTACTAGTGTCGAACCCGATGAATAATAAATATCTTCTTTCACTGGCCACCAATAAGTACCTGTACTTTCTTGACATATACAGGGTTACAAGAAAAGTCGTGCTAGATCCGTTAAGGGCGTGGAGTACCCATCATTTCTGACATATTTCACTATGAAACACCCTACCCTAAACTTAACCCTTTTCGAGATAATCGTCTTTTAATTTTTTTTATTGAAATTTGCTGATTTTTAAGCTACTACATTTATTTTTGTTTATTTTGTGTATCTTATTATTATTATTTTTGCATTTTTACATGTATAATAAGATGCTTTAGGACGTCAGTCATTAAAATAGTTCATAAGTTAATTGAATAGATCGTAGTAGACAAGTGAAAGTAAAGAAATAAAAAAAAAAATTAGAAAATTATTTTTCTCTAACGGATATCTAAAACCAATATTATGGTAATTGTTCGGCAGATGTTTTTTAAAATATCGTACTACGTTTCATCAGCTATCTAACAATCTAGGGTTTGTATTACATTTCGTGGAAAAAAAGTAGTTGGGACGCTCCAGGTAACAGTTCTAACGGTCCCGCGCCTATTGTCCTTCAAGTTAAGACGCACCAAGCGAGCGAGACAAGTGACGATTTATGTAGGTGCGAATGAAAGAAAAAATGTGTAGAGACCGGTTAGGACTGGGAATACAACAGGGGGCATTGTTTGGTTGTCACTAGTTGTCAGTCTGCTTTTGTGCTTCGTACATAGTAGATGTGATATTGTTTTGCTCTTTTTCTCGACTTGGCTGTGATTCTGGACTATTTCTTCTGATTTGTGACTACTGTGCTTGTTAACCGGACTCTGATTTGTACCCGTGATACGGAAGTGTTGCAGATGACGTCCTACACACCTGAGTAATATGCTAATATGCTTATTTGTTACGGATACTGCGATTGTGTGTCTGCGCAAGCTCGCAACGAATACATAACTCGCTACCCTGGTCGTCGAGTGCCGGATGTGGCCGTTTTTGACAGAGTTTATCGAAGACTTCGAGAAACTGGCTCTGTTTTGAGACGAAATACAGACATGGGAAGACCACGAATTGACGACGAAGAACAGGACAATGAGATAGTGCAACGCTTTCGAGCGGATCCGACTACTTCCACTAATATTGTT
This sequence comes from Arctia plantaginis, assembly GCA_902825455.1. Classification (NCBI taxonomy): domain Eukaryota; kingdom Metazoa; phylum Arthropoda; class Insecta; order Lepidoptera; family Erebidae; genus Arctia; species Arctia plantaginis. The sequence goes on along the minus strand of CADEBD010000283.1, from coordinate 773,665 downwards.
GCCCGTGATCTGGGACTTTCGCAATGGAGAGTATGGTTTACAGTGCATACTGCTGGCCTATACCCGTACCATTACACGCCGGTACACGTTATTGAAGAAGGAGACCCCGCGAGAAGATTGGACTTTTGCAGATTTATGCTAAATGCTGACGTAGAAGACCCAGATTTTCTAAGAAATATCTTGTGGACGGATGAGTCTAAATTTGATAAAGATGGCATAACTAACTATCACAACGCCCATTACTGGGCCCCAAAAGAACTAAGGAATCCCAATAAGAAAAGAGTGAAGGGGTCCCAACGAAGATTCAGCGTGAATGTGTGGATGGGCATTATCTCCAATCATTTGATTGGACCTTACTTTCTCCCGGATAATCTAATTGGGGAAAGCTACGAAAATTTCCTGAGAGCAGACTTGAGTGATTTGCTGGATGATCTGCCACTCAACCTGATCAGGGACATGTGGTTCCAACACGATGGCTGCCCTGCCCATTTCAGGAGAAGTGTCAGGGACTGGCTGGACACAAATTATCCAAACAAATGGATAGGACGAGGTGGGCCCTTGCCATGGCCAGCAAGAAGTCCGGACCTAACCCCCATGGATTTTCATGTGTGGGGGTGCATGAAAAGTCTTGTGTACAGCGAGCCGAATCCAGTTTCGTCTGTGGAAGACTTACGAGAAAGGATTGTGGATGCAGCAAATAAAATGAGGACCACGTTGACCACTGGAGTAGTGAAGACTGGTCTGCGTAGAAGGATGCGACAATGTATCAGAAATAGAGGCTGCCATGTTGAACATGAACTGTAAAATAAGAAAAAGTTGTGTGAAAACCTTTAATAAATGACATTTCATGCTTAACTATTGTTTTATTTTACTTTTTTGGGCTAAGTATAAATTTTCTTCTCCACTGTCGCCTATGAAACTAAAGTTTTTTCAATGCATTTGAATAAAACCTTAGATTATTATATCTCGTTAGATAGCTGATGAAACGTAGATATTTTAAAAAACATCTGCCGAACAATTACCATAATATTGTTTTTAGATATCCGTTAGAGAAAAATAATTTTTTAATATTTTTTTTATTTCTTTACTTTCACTTGTCTACTACGATCTATTCAATTAACTTATAAACTATTTTAATGACTGACGTCCTAAAGCATCTTATTACACATGTAAAAATGCAAAAGTAATAATAATAAGATACACAAAATAAACAAAAATAAATGTAGTAGCCTAAAAATCAGCAAATTTCAATAAAAAAGTTAAAAGACGATTATCTCGAAAAGGGTTAAGTTTAGGGTAGGGTGTTTCATAGTGAAATATGTCAGAAATGATGGGTACTCCACGCCCTTAACGGATCTAGCACGACTTTTCTTGTAACCCTATATACATTAAATGATGGGTACTCCACGCCCTTAACGGATCTAGCACGACTTTTCTTGTAACCCTGTATACATTAGATTTGCCTGCCGTAGATGTTGAATGACTGAAATTTGATTCCCGATTCCCGTGTGATCTGCTCTATCTGAACAAAAGGCTTCTTTTAATAACATCAGTGTCTCCTCTATGCAGAAACTGATGTGTCTCTAACATAAAGGAAGAATAGTCCGACCAAGGTAGATGGCCCTGCCTGGAGAACTGTGGGATTTATGTTGGGGAGTTGTGTATAATCCAATCGACGACTTGTTGATTTCACTACAAGACGTAGGATCAGTAGTAACTGCGTAGTTTGTTAACGTAGATATCGACCTAAAAGTACTAACAAAGAGTTATTAATTATTTTCAGGACTTAAACGCTTCTATAAGTCGGGTTGCTGATTTTCTAGGTAAAAAAATAACTCAAGAGGAATCAGTGCGCCTTTATGAACATCTAAGTTTTGACAATTTTAAAAACAACAAGTCAGTTAATTTCGAAGAACTGAGAGAAATTGGACTACTTGCACCTACCGAAAGTTTTGTCAGAAAAGGTACGTCGTAATTTTTAAAATAAAAATTTAAATTTAATTATGTGTGCAAAAGTTATTAGAACGAAGTTCCTTATCGCGCGTTACTCGCTCCGAGCGGATGGGAGCGAGACCGAAAAATGTGTAACAAGACTTTTTTTAGACACTTGTTACTATAGTACGCTTAGACCAACGCAACGCAAGACGCAACCGATCTTAAGGCGGTTTGCACCAATAGAAAGAGTGATTCAAGAGGAAGGTTTATATATATACCTAAAACATACAAAAAAAAACAGTACTTAGGGGGTCCCATTGTCACGAAATCACAATCTGATGATCCCATGGAAATCGAAGACAACCCTCAAATGTTATAGGCACGTATTATATGTTTCATATATTTTCTGAAGCTATACAAAAATTTGCGTCTGTTAGTCACTATCTCGTGCTGATGAGCTGGTAATGGAAGGTAAAACTATTTAAAAGTTAGGAGTTGCAGGATAGTTCTCTAAATACCATATGTATGTTTAGAATTTTAGTTGTATTCTTTTAAGTTTTTAGATGAGGTTAGGAATTAGATGATACTTTAAGAAACCGACCTAGTAACCTGTAATTAATGGGATAGCGCACTGTTGCCTCACGGAACTTCTTTTGTTTTGCCGGCCCACATCCCTATAATAAGTTTAACAAAATATTAAATATATACCTTCTGACAAGAGATATAACGAAGATATAATGAGATATAACGAAATGTAAAGCTGTAGTAAGTTTATATCTAAAAACCCTAGACTATAAGGCAACTGAACAACTGTTAAATTCACCTACTTAGTGGTAGTTATCCGGTCTAATAGCGCAGACTGAGGAAATAAAACCAAATTATATCAGATCGCGCCGCAGCCTGACTACATTTCTTCCTTTTAAATCCTCGCATCCACACTTACTCGTACCTGCAAAACTCAAACTAACACATCTTTTTAGCATTTACTTTTACTTACATTTACTTTACATTAGCATAGTACTCTCCCGCTACACACCTTATCATACACTACCACTGCACACATTATCCACACAAACACTCTCAAAGCTTCTGGTTTCTCCTAAACTTTAACTTTAGTTAAATACTTTTTGTATTAATTCTTTGATTGTATCCTAACGTCTTTTGCTTCAGTAATCAAACTACATGCGGGAGGGGCCTGGTGACCCTTATAACAGATTGTGCATTAGCACAAACCTACAACAGGCACTAGTCTCCCACAATGTTGAATGTATTGGTTCAATGTATTGTAATTTATAGGAAAGAAAAGACATGCAAAACTGAGGGTTGGATTAGCAACCTTCACTACATACCCAGCTTGTCTTAGCGTTCTAATTTAAATATTTTTTTACAATTGCTTTTTTGGCTTTGTGTGGCTCTCAGTCGCAAAATGCAACACCATCATTATGCCATCTTTATGCATCTTAACGCAACATAAACATTGCCTTTGGGAATTTTAGGGTAATGCCCTTGGAGGATTGGCTCGAGAGGCGTCACGGGACCCTCTCATACCGACTGACGCAGGTGATCACTGGGAAAGGATGTTTCGGGGATCACCTGTGTCTGATCCGCAAGGAGCCAACGCCTGAGTGCCACCACTGCGATGGCCAGACCGTGTACACGGTTCTCCACACGCTGGCAGAGTGCCAACGGCGTGGGTTGAGCAGAGGCGAGACCTCGTGGCGGCCATCGGAGTGGGAGTTCTCTCGCTCGATAGCCTGATTGCGGCTATCGTGCGGAGCGAGAGTGCGTGGAACTCTGCCGTCTCCTTCTGCGAGCAAGTTATGCTCGCGAAGGAGACGGCGGAGCGGGACCGGGAGAGGTTTAGGACTCTCCTGGCCCGCCAGGCCCGGGAACGGGCCAGGTACCGCAGGCGACTCAAGCGCCGGAGGTCGCAGAACGACCTCCGTCCTCCATAAGCGCAGGCCTGGGGGTGACCGGTGAGGCCATCTGTCACCCTAGCAGAAGCAGGCCGGGGTGGCGGCGAGCGCGTTGCGAAGCGCGCTCGCTTCCAGGGAGCACAGGGAACATGGGGTTCCCACACGGGAGGGGGTCGTCTACTCGTCTGTAGATGACCCGAGGTATGTCGGGGCACCAGGGACTTCCTTGCCAGGGTATACCTGGTTCTCCGGCTATTAGTACCCGAGACGGCGTGCGGTTTTAGTCGGTTCGAGTCCGACATACCACCGACAGGTGGTATCCGAGTGGATTTCCGCACGGCAAAAAAAAAAATGGTAATGCCCTGGAGTTTATGTACTGTAACTGCCCAACTGAGGATTAGCAGTAGCATTCTCCGGTTAACATCCAATCAACAATTAGCTTTTAGTTGCTTGATAGGTTTAACAGGGAACTAAACAGGACATTTAAACTTGGACAAGATTAGCCAACGTTTGCAATGTAAGCGCACGAAAACATGTTTTTTATGACAAATCTTTAAAATTCTCGGATTTTCTCTACTACAATATGCATGTATTATACATTTAAATCTTCCTCTTGAATCACTCTCTCTATTCGGGAAAACCGCATTAATCCGTTGCTTAGTTTGTATTGTAATAATATTGCATTTAAAGATGTCCTGTAGTATAGTCTTATCTAAAAGCCTTTCGCTTTTTGATAAGATACAATATACTTCTTATTTCTTATTACTATGGTTACTTATCTTGATAAGACTATGCTTCTTATTTCTTATTACTATGTACCCCCATGGGTCCATAGTAAGAAGTTCCGTTCCGTATAGTACTATAGTTCCGTATAGTAATAACTTCGTTCCGACCGGGGGTCTATAGACCTCTCACGCCGTTTTTAGTTACTTTTTTAAATTTTATTTTATTTTTATGATGATCTCAGGAAAGACAGGCGGTTGGCGCGACTACTTCGATGAGGAGATGACACAGCAGGCAGAACAGTGGATCGCCGACAACCTGCGAAATACGGATCTCCGCTACCCACATATGAACAATTAATTTGTTCAAATAAATCTAATAAATAAATAATAAATGTAATCTAATTTGAGTCATCTAACTTTATAATACTTTATGCATGTTCAATTTTTTTTTGATAAAACGCGAATAAATTACATATCGGTACATATTGTTTTTATTGTCTACATCGGACTTGATTACATCTAGCCCATTATTTCTTATTCCATAATGTGTTTTGAACTCTAAACTTTAAGGAGAACAGTTGTTAGTTAAATGCTTGCTGAAAATCGCACACAGGTGTTCTCTTATGGATGATTAGTGGTATAGTCCATCTAATCTAAGAGGTCTGGGGTCAAAGAGATCGAATACCAGAATATCCGATTCTTAAGAGATATTGATATAATCTCTTAGTATCTACTAATCGATTACAATTTTACAGATTTTTGTAAGTTACTATAAAAACCCGTGTAATGGCATATCATAGGTTTTACGAGTAAATCTTAGACATGAGCGATTTTTTCCTACCAAGATTTATTGAAAATTACATTAACATATACGAGTATACTTATAATTTTAATTATGCGTTTTCGTTGATTGAAAATGACTCGTTATTAATAATATCGATTTTTCGTACATTTTATCGATTATTCGTATTCAAGTGAATTTTAAGAACCGCAAAATTACGGTAAAGGAACTAACTACGTGGCTTTAAAACAAAGTTTAAAAAAAACACATATTGTGTGTAAATTGGTTACTTTGTTTTGTATGAAAGATATACATTCAAATTAAGTCATTAAGAACTGACCCAAATTATCTTTACAATTTTACCTGTTGTTTATTATTTTACTGAAGAAGTCTGCGGGAGGTGATGAAATCAGCGAAGGCGTCTTGCATAGGGTGTTGAATATTTTCCCACTTAAAAATTGACAGATTTTTTAAAAGGTGCAATACAAGTACAGTATTGTAATACTGTTAGGGCGTAGTCCGGTGAGTACGGTAAGTGACAGAGAGTTTTCAGCTGTAACTCTTGTAATTCCGATGGTCTGTCGTGAAGTGTGAGCTCACGCGTTGTCGTGGAGAAACAATGGGAAGAGCGATCGACTGGCTGTTGAATTGCATCTTTTTAGTGGAAACTCTACATACTCCTGGCTCCTGCGTCCCCAAGGAGCCGGAGGTCCCAAGGGATTTTCCACCCCGTGGCAACAAAACACTGTGATTTTAGTTGTTAGAGTGAACTTGAACCTTGCCTAAAACTAGAACCTAGGCTTGTGGACTACGGCTGGATGGAGCTGAACAAATTTTAGACTGGTTGGCTGACTGGCAACCTAGTTGATTTTGATTGATTTACTACAATTAAGAAAATTTTCCAGCTCATAATTCTATAAAACACTAGTTTTAGTTAACACTAGTTTAGTAGGAACTATTACTAAAAAATAGAGCATAGAAATAAAAAATTCACTACACGCCGGATAACTGAGTATGTAAATTTACGTACATTAAAAATTATTTTGCATACATAATTCCAATATTTTTCTTTAACTTCCTTGGGAACTAGCTTCTGCAGAGCGTTGACCGCTACAAGAATGAATTACTAACTAAATATACTGAAAGAATATACAGTCAACCACAAAAAGCTTTCAATACAATACAGTTCAAGCATGCTATCCTCCGATTTTTGCTAATGAAATATTAGCACTTTGAGGTATTTACATAGGTTTTTTTTTATATAGAGGGCAAACTAGCATACAGGGCACCTGATTTACTATCAGGTGAATGTCGCCCATGGGCACCCGCAACTGACGATAAAAACTTAGTTACCCCACTCTTAGAATAAGAGGTAGGTAATGCTTGAGTCACCTGTAGCCTCACATACTCGGTATGTATGTAATTAAAAAAATGAAAAGAAAAACTAATAAAACTCGTCTGTGGGGAAAGTTTAAATTATGGGAGAAGGCATATTAATCCTCACAGCAATAGATATTTTCTGCAATAATAGTAAGATATTTCATATTTATCTAAGTACGTTCTGTTTTATTGATATTAACAATAGTTCAATTAAGTTAGGTAAGGTAAGTAGAAACACAGTAAACATTTCTTCCACAATTAATATTGCAAACAAATGCTTCTTGAGCTTAAACAGTGACTGTAGTCGTTGATTGTACTTAACAAAGAATAAGTTCACGTATTTTAACAAAATTATTGAGTCACATGTGAACTTTGTTAATAATAAGTGAAATGATTCAGACAATAACGTTATAAACTTAAATATTTTTTTAATTACTCGAAAGACTTTGTTTAGCATATGAGAACTAAAGTAAATTAATGTTAATTTATTACTTTTGTCAAACAATTTAATACGCATATGTTTTATTTATACAAATGACAGTATGGTTTTGTCTGTTTATTAGGATATCTTTATTATTTTTTGAGAGAGAGACAATATAGAGTATAGATAACACTCCCAGAGAAATAACGTTTCTGTCTAAGCGTATACAAATTGCCGGTGACACAGATTGCTGTACTTAATTATGTTGCAGAGCAGTGGCAGATATTGTAGTACGCACTGAAACGTGGTTTTAAAATGTACCAGTTGCTACTTCTTCGCGTGTGTTTATTCAATTATTCTGGTTAGCTGGATATAGCATGAGTGTTTTGTTTGTTAGTAGTTTTTGTTAGATTAAGGTAAAACATTATCATTCATATTTCTACGATAACACTTTTATTTATATCTTAATTGTTTACAGTTATCACATAAGATACCAACAAATATATAGACACCTATAAATAAGATAGATAACCTTAATACGGATATTAGATATTTAAAAAGTTGGGTAGCTTACATACACGTAACGCATTATCACGTGAATATTTAAAAATATAAACAAGGGCATTCATACACAAATGAACATCTGTTCACATTACACATACACACATACATAAACTCAAACTCTCTTTATTTCATTTTTTTTTTTAATTATTTTAAATCGTCTTTTATGTAGACTCTAAAGTCATAGATCAATATAACAAAAACTAAAGCAACAATCTCTGTTTTGACAAAAATGAGCAAATAAATTTAACAAAATCAAACCCATACAAAATCTATGATATGCCTGTGCCGATCTAAAACCGCCGGTTTCCAAGGGATTGAACCTTATGAGAAGGCTCAACCCCTACCCTACAATGGCACTATTAAATATACCACAACATTGTTTTGATGTGTGCCAATATGTCCATTATTAAGGACTAAAAGGTAAAAAGACAATGAAGAGAAAACAAGATTAAGAAAAAAAAACGAATAAAAGAGAAAATGAAGTGGAACATAAAAAATAGAAATAATAATAAAAACACACACTAGCCACACTACGTTTTTACTTAAGGCAATTAATCCCAAGAATATTTAAAGTTGTTAATACTTAACTCTTGAATATTATTTGCGATTTTATTATAAAATCGGACACATTGACCTCGAAAAGACTTGTTTATCCTTTGGAGCCTAGAGGCTATCATTTTTTTTCAAAGAGCCATCTTTGTTTTTATGAACAAAAATTTTCATAAATATATTGACTTAAACTTAATATATATATATATATATATATATACACAAAACATACACCTAAATACATTCAGTCCACAATATATGCTATATATGTACTATAATAAATCCAACCGTATTTAGAATGTCAAATAAAAATTCTTCACCAGCTTTTTGAAAACGGGCAAGGTTTTAACTTATCGGATTATTGTGTGCGTTTTGGTCTTGGAAAGCATATTGTAAGCATACATTAGAACCTACTCGTTTATATTGAAAGCAAAAGGCTGAACTTCGTGATAGCTGACAAGCTATAGGTAGCTAAAAAGCTGTCGTACTGCATACTAATACTTGTGTGACATAATGTTAGAAAAGTAATATTTCGTGGAACGTTCATTAACTGTTAAAACCTTATCCCAAAGACACAGATCGACAGTCTTAATCAAACCTAACATCAGAGAAACATTTTATATCTACGCAAGCTATGTGTGGTTGAAATTATGTGCATAATAAACAAAAAAAATGATATCCAATTTTCTATGCCTATTATTAATAAAATAATTTTTTAACATTACCTTTATACTATATGACGTAGTTTCAATAACTAGCCAGACAGTAGACGATTGAATTCACAAAGTAGCTTCGCTTTAAGTTACATTTGCGAATTCGCCGTTACATATATATAGTGGTAAGCACGCTAAGGCTATCAAAGTGCAATCTGCCACGAAGCAGCTATTTGTGTCTGAAATATTGAATAAGTTCGAATCAAAATAAAAAAAATCTTATGCAAAAGTGTTAATTAACAAGTTAATATGAAACCGGATAACAAGTTTCCTTTCAAAATTCAAGATGTCAAACCGGAAGAAAACAAAATGTTATTAGAATATTTTAAAGGTAATTTCTTTTATAATTTTTAAGCTGTATTGTTGTTGATCTAATTAATTTGATTTCTTTTATATATGTAAATTCAGAGTCTATATATTTCCTACTGCGGATATTCGAAAGACTTTTTATAACAAAATCGTACACGTAAGTAAGCGTGAAGTGCTCGATAAATTCTAATTAAAGACAATAATTGCGAAAGTGAATTTGTTGGTTACGCTTTCATGTAACGAACATGGTGAAATTTTTCACGCACGACAGCAATACAAAGGGTACCTCATCAATCTATAAAAAAGTAATTGCAAACGGACCCGCAGGATAATAATATGTGTAATAATTAGTAATATGATACAAATACCAGCCGATCCCTAAGTTTCACCTTTTTGGGTCACTGTTCAACTCCTTAGAGTAATCGTGGGATGGTAGGTACCTACATAACCAATAATTGAAGATAATAATTAAATATTAATTTAGAAAAGCCTCAATGAATACTTCAATCAATGCAAAGAATTTCTCAAACCTGATCGATAGTTCCAGAGTTCGTATTGCATTTAAACAAACAAACAAACAAAAACTCATTAGTTTTATTAGATCACTGTAATATATACATATAATAATAATAATATTTTCACACATCTCACACACGGCCGTCTGATCCCAAACTAGGCAGAGCCTGTGCTATGGTAACCAAACTGCTGATAATAATAATAATAACAATTTTTATACACTTGATACAGGTGAACAAATAGAACCAATGGATGAACATACGACGCATAAATATTTAGGATTCCGCCAGTCTAGACAGATTCAGCAAAAACAGACAAAATTAGAGTTAACACAGAAATTCAAAGCCAGAATAAGTCAGATTTTGAGAACCCAATTAAACTCACGCAATACCATCAAAGCCATCAACACGTATGCAATACCAGTTCTTATTTATTCGTTTGGGATTTTAGCCTGGTCCCAGAGCGATCTCATTAAATTACAGCGCACAATCAACACACACATGACAACCAATAGGAAACATCACCCCAGATCGTGCACACAACGTCTTACATTACCACGGCAAGATGGAGGAAGAGGTCTCATCGACATACAGAATCTACACAACAATCTTATAGATAAGTTACGCAAATATTTCTACGCCCAAGCCGGACAATCCCATCTTCATAAATTCTTAACCGATATAGACAAAAAATTAACTCCGCTCAACTTAAACGACACAAACATTCAACCAAAATTATTGAGCAAACAGCAGAAAATAGACTTATGGGCCCAAAAGTCTCTACACGGCAGACATCTCGCCGATCTCAGCCAAATACACGTCGATAGAAAAGCGTCGAACGAGTGGCTGCGGCGCGGAGAACTCTTCCCAGAAACCGAGGCTTTTGTGATCGCTATTCAGGATCAGGTTATAGATACTCTTAACTATAAAAAACACATAATCCGTACCCCTAACCTTCCTACCGACTTATGTAGACGATGCCATAGCAGTTCCGAAACCATCCAACACATCACTGGTTCTTGTAAATCTATTGTACAAACTGATTATAAACACAGACATGACCAAGTTGCAGCAATAATCCATCAAAATCTAGCTCACAAATACTCATTTATTTCAAATAAAACTGCTTATTATAAATATAAACCCAGTACAGTTCTAGAAAATAATGCATTTAAAATATATTGGGATAGGACAATAATTACCGACAAAACCATACATTATAATAGACCGGATATAACAATACTAGACAAAACTAACAAAATAGTTTTTATTATAGACATAGCAGTATGTAACACACACAATCTCCTCACGACGCACACAGAAAAGATGACTAAATACATAGACTTAGCAACGGAAATAAAAAGGCAATGGCAGGTAGATAGAGTTAAAATAGTACCCATTGCCATATCTACAACTGGCGTAGTACCGAAGACTCTTCAAGATAGCATCAACACATTGGAAATGCCGAAATCCTCTCTCATACTCTTACAAAAAGCAGTCCTTCTTAACACATGCCGTCTCACACGCAAATTTCTCGCTTCATCCTCATCATCTTAACTTCATATCATCATCCCTTTTTGGCACACTTGGCTAAGGCCCGTGTGTTAGATTTTGTTACCCCTTTAAAATAAAAGGGAGACCAGACAAGGTATGAAATGACATAATAATAATATTATTTATTTATTTTTTACACATTTCACACCGCCGTCTGATCCCAAACTAGGCAGAGCCTATAATATGGTAACCAGACCGCTGATAAACATACTTATATATATTTCTAAATACATACATATTATGGATAAATTACACCCAGACTCACAGAACAAATGACCGTGCTCATCACACAATAATTTGTCCTGGGTGGAAATTGAAACCACGACCTCTGGCGTAGCAGTCATGGTCACTAATCACTAGTTACTAAACCAACAGGCCAGTCAATTGATTAAATTTTTAGGTCTAAGTACGAATCATATCGATTATTATTCGAAGAACTTAATATATTTATAAAATGTTCCACTTAAGACTCGAAATGAGCTAGGGTTATTATGTTTCCTATGTAATAGTTGATAAAAAACAACTGATGTACATAATTCTTAACTCAAGAGTACACTATCTTATTTTTTTTTAAAGTGAAATTTCTTTAGAATCATTGTGATTTGAAACTCGATGAAACGGAAATGCGTCACGATAAAGAAACTACCTAACACACAAATAAATGTACAGGATTAAGTCGGCGAGAGAATGAGACAGAATACATTACATATTATTTTTAATATAATATTTTGACAGTGTCAATAGTTTTATCTTTTTATTGAATACTAGGTGATACCCGCGACATTTTCGAAAATGGCTTTTTGGCAAAACCTTACAATTTGATTAAATTAAATAATACAGAATTATATGTTATATTTTCGAAGGGAATAATCGTTGTGGGATGGCGCCGTTCAAACTTCCCCCTTAAATAGGAATTTGAAGAGAAACCACCTGCATTTCAAAACCTATAACATAAACTTTCTTGAGATGAAAAAGAGATGGCGCTAGCGCCATCTCTTTTATACATCTACATCTAGATGTAGCGCCAACAATAGGGACCTCTTTATTACTTTGACCTGAAACTATTAGTTACTTTATTAACTTACTATTATATTAGTTAGTTAATGGTCCCCGCGACTTCGTTTGCTTGCAATTTGAAAAGCATTGCCTTAGTGGTGTAGTACGGTACGCGACTGCAGTCCATGGGTCCTCCGGTTCGATTCCCGGACCGGGCAAAACTTTATAGGGTTTTTTCTGAAAGGAAAAATAGTTTAACTTATATAGACAGCAACCTAGTAGTAAAATATTATAAAAATTAGTCCAGCCGTTTTGAAGATTACCCGGAACAAACAGACAGACATCTCGAGCCAATAACCGTGTGAGCGTTTAAAAACCTATTACTTTGAAACCTCAGATTAGTTTCAATCTGATAATAAGGCTAGTAAGTGGAAGGGAGTAATTTTCAGTTCCTACTAGTAAGCCCCTCAAATTCGGGCTATATGATTTTCGGCATGGAATAGACAAGCAATGATAGTCTGATGACGAAACTGGAGATAGTAGATAGTGGAATTTGGTTATTGCTTTTTAATTCGGTTCTGCATTAAAGTAGGTTTTTATATCGAATGCTTTTAATATTAATTCATTATTGTAATATTTATAGCTTTATAATTATTACATACATGAATTGATTCTTCAAGAGATACTTTGCCTCTTCATAAGTAATCCTCATATGTGATAGGATTTTATTTTTATGTAATTGCAGGGGAGTTCGACGGATTCGTCCGAGTGGGCCCCAAAGGCTATTTCTTTCCACAAAAATATCGTCAAGAAGCGGCTAACATCTACAACATGCAGATAAGACCGTCCGACGTATTTGTCACCAGTTATCCACGCTCAGGTAGGTGTCATTAGTACGGCGGCCCATTGATCCTGTAACTCAAAATACAATAGAGGCACTACGTTGTGTGCCCCCCTCCCTTCAAAATGGGAGGGGGCACACAAGGGAGGGTAGTTTGGGCTGCGATAACTTAACTCACTCAATGAAAAGCATAGAAAGATTTGCTAAACACCGATTTGCTGTGGGACGTGGTGTCTCTCCCACGGTTTACTACCGATTGGCTCATCGTTAATCATTAAAGGATAGTAGTTTTCTTTTTTACAAGAAAATATTTTATAATTCGTTTTTGAGCAATCATAGTTAACAAATGTGATAGCAATCAGATATATGTCTAATGTATTAAGATCTTGTTTATACTACATTTCAATTGTTTCAATTCCAAAAACCATTTTCATAACATTTATTTATTTTGGCTCCAATAAAAAATCCAAAATATTTATTTATAATTGATATGCGGAATCCGGATTTAACCGGATTGAAATTGGTACAAAATTGCAACTCCCATCAATTTTACTAGTAAACATAATTATAGCAATCGGAATGAATACTTTCGATAGTTGTATTCATATTTTTAAAATCACTTACATTTACAAGAACTTACTTAGTCATGAGGAACATTTTCAAGAGGTGAAGGTACCTTTAGTCGGAAGGTCGACGCCTAAGGTACCTTCACCCCCTTTTGGAAAAGTTGCCCTGTCTGGAACTTTTTGTAATACACACGTCAGAAAACCATGTATTGTTTATAAATACTTATAGCAATCATTGTGAAAAGTGTTTCTATGCATAATTATTAGGCAGTTTGGTGCTGAGTTATGACAGAGATGGTCAGTTCGAGATCTGGGAAATCAAAATGGAACTTTACCCTAATTTTCTTAATTTATTTTTGTACTTGTAATTTGAAATACTACCTAGTACATGTAACTTGTCAATATTTGGAAGTTATTTTCAGCCCCGTCATTTATTTAATAAAAGCGATATTTAAAAGGCAACGTGTCTTTCTTACTAAGATTTAAAAACAATAATAAAATAGTTTTAATTATAATGATTACAGGTACAACATGGACCCAAGAATTAGTGTGGATGGTAGCGAACGACTTAGATTATGAAAAATCGAACGCTGTACCCCTCATCGAACGCTACCCATTTCTTGAGTAAGTTATTTCTTGGTAGTGTCATGATTTATGTTTTAGAATACCTAAGTATCTGTTTTATTTACTTCCTACTTTTTTTTATAAAAGACTACTCCCGCTCTAAGAATATATTCCTGTGTCGAAACTTTACAAACATTTATTCAAACATACACCAAGAAGATAAATCTTCTTTCTATGATGAGATGTCAAGAGATTGACAACATATTATTGTTCTGAGGAACAACAATATGTGGATCACATAAAATGTTGTCCGATTTGGGGATTGAAGCGGGTTCAATCCCCAAATCGGACACACGGATCACACTCGGCACAGTTGGAAGCGGCGTGGTGACCAATTAAACCACTTTAACTTAACCACCAATTTAAAAAATTACAGATATTCAGTCACCGTTCATCCGAAAAACATGGAGAAATTCAGACAAGAGAACAGTTACAGTGAAAAAAAACTCGGACTTTTAGAATTTGTCTGTCAGCCAGGAACCGAGCAGTTGGCCGAAATTCCGTCACCTCGTTTTATCAAGTCGCATTTGCCATTGTCACTCCTGCCGATGACGTTACTTGACACTGCTAAAGTGGTATATGTAGCACGAGACCCCAGAGATGTCGCAGTTTCCTTCTACCATCTCAACAGGCTAATTCGGACGCAAGGCTATATTGGCGATTTCAAAACATATTGGAGGTTTTTCATGGAAGATTTGCGTAAGTTGCCATCAATTATGCTGCGCTAGCTTCTTCTACCAGCGCTTTTAAATTAGTCAGGTCAAGTTCAGAGATACAGAGAATTTGTAAAGTAAATAAGTACCTATTTAAAAAAACTACAATATTAAGTATCACCCGTTATCATCAAATCGGTGGACAGTGCCATCTAGTGGTGAAGTTCAGTACCAAATGGTTAATCTTGTTGGTAGGTACTAATATTATAAAGCTCAGTTTGTTTGTTTGGTAGAAGCATTAATGTCAGGAACTCCTCGTTCGAATCGAACAAATATTTTATTGTTTGATAGCCCATTTATCGGGGATTGCTATAGGCGATATAACCTCACGCCTTGACCAATAGGAGCCCAGCAACAATAAAAAATGTCCCAAAAACGGACGAAAATTTATTCCTTTTGACTGACGCAGACTATTGCGCGCGTTTTAACATAAATCGTACAATACATTATGGTCATGTCACTGCCATAATTTATACGCACTCTAATACAACCAGATAGAAGACAGGTCGGTACATCACTGTCATACATTACTAACAGAAACACTATTACAGTATGTGACGAGAAAAAAATATCAAAAGTATGGAAAATTTGTGGGTGGTTAAAAAACTGCACTCAACTCATCGATTCAACGACGAAAGGTGTGCCCTACTAAGTCGGTCAGCTTGTGACCGTCAGCGCAACCTAAGAGCCAATTCTCGTAATAAAAGTTCGGTCACAATTCAGTTCCGATTAACTCACGATCTCACAACTGTTATAAAAGGTATTTTCGTAGTAAAGATTTAAACATCCAACGTTGACTGTAATGTGACCATATCGTATTGTAAATAGAATAGGTGATCTATTGATCGGAACCCAATACAATTTTGGCCGAACTTTTATTACGAGAATTGGCCTTTAAGTCTAAATGTCAGGCAATTCGAAGTTATTTAATTAATAACTTTATCATTATCATAACTTTATAATTAATAATTTTATTATTAATTATTATTATATTAAATTAACGCGCTCACGTACCTAGAGAGCGTTAATTTAAAAGATTATACTACTGTATGTTTAGTTAATTGTTTCTATAAGTAACTGATGTATCATTATCATCATCAAAAGCCTTTAATAGTCCAATGCTGAACATAGGCCTCTCCTTAGAAAGGAGGTTTTGGCCTACTACACCTAGCTGGCCAGCCTGTAGGTATAGGATTTGTTCCAAATTTTCCTTCTCTATGCAGTGCTGTTATTATGCGTAGTTTGCCTCTTACGACACCCACGGGATGAATAGGGCCAATGACACTCCGTATTCTTAATCCGTCACCACACGGGCAACTGATGGATAACTGATTAATATTGGCAGACAACGCCCCAAGCATTTAGCCCGCCGGTGAATAAAAGGGCATAAAGTTAAATAACAAAAAAAAACCTTTGCCCTACTTTTCATTTTTTTATTATTCTTGTTAAATGTTACTCTTCTAATGTTATGTAGAAAAAAAAAATTATGCATGTGATATTAGATAGAGTTTATATTCTTACTGCATCTTTACCACCTCACCATAGCAGTTTACTCGGTACTTACATCATACATGTTATACTCCTGAGAAAAAAAGTAAACTGAAAAAGACAGATATTTAAACATTCTAAATGCATGGTAATAGTACTTTTAAAGTTATGTTTTATATATTTGGATAATGTAATACATATTGTTCGTAAATTTTAACGATTTTTATAATGCATTTTAATCGTTTTTTTAATCGAATTCATATTCACACTTTGTTTCTTGTCTTTGCTTTTGTAAAAAAATATTTTAATAATTCTTCAATCTTTTAGATCAACAGGTCTATAAAGAAAGAAAAAAAATAAAATAAAAGTAACTTCACACATCTCACACACGGCAGTCTATCTTTTATAACATCATCACATCGTTTAAATATTTTAAGGGTAATGGCAGGGAATATAACTTAAATAGATTTTGATGAGAGAAATTGGATTATATAATAGCCTGGTTTAAATATAATAGCAAGCAGTTTCCTTTGAAACAATTTAAACTAACACTATTTATTAAACTTCTTAGCTATAGAAGTTTAAGCCGTCATACGGCTACAATGAAAATTCTTATATTACCATAACTACTATTTTCTTATAGATCACTATACACCCTACTTCGAGCATGTCAAAGAAGCATGGGAAAAAAAGGACCATCCAAATATGTTGTTCCTGTTTTATGAAGAACTTTCTACGGTTTGTCACATATTTATAATACATATAATTAGAAACAAAATATCAAAATATAATTCAAGTATGTTAAATAGCAACTAAACTTTTAATATATGGATCGCTTTCACAAAAGACCAACATTTAGTAATTTATTATACATTTTCCTCACGAGAGAGATTAAGTCAAAAGCTTCATAAAAAAAGAAAGATTCGTTTTTTCTTTGTTTGACTTTCATATTCACATAACATATATATAACTATAGATATACTGACTAGTATCAATGGGTAATATAAATAAAAGAAAGAAAGTTAACACAAGAATGAAAACAAACCTCTAAACTAAATTAATGTTAAATAAATAACTAAATAAACTTTATTTTATTTTCTTTCTCTATAATAAAATTTACAAAAATGTACCCATTGAAAAAGAATCTTCAAACAAATTATTTAAAAAAGAAAAGTTGAACCGACTTCAAAAAATACTAAGAAAGAGCACTAAAATTAAAAAAATAATTACTAACCTAGTTATAAGTGCGACCCTCACAACAGTAACAATATAACAACAGACAACAAGTAACAATATAATAGCAATAAGTACCTTCTAGTCTGTTTGAACTCGATGTGAAGGCCGATGCACAAACAGTAAAAGTTATTTGGTCGTAATGGGACTACCTCGGAAGAATATTCTTTCGATTACAAAATCATTTTAAAATTAGTTCCACAATTGAGAGATATCGCGTCACAAGCATTTAAAAAAACAGTTGAATTGAGACCCTCCTCTTTTGTGTTTTTGAAGTCAGTTAAAAACAGAATACGATCCCTTTTTCGCAGTCTCATATTTAAATTTTTAACTGGCCTTTTGGTCTAGTACACAAGTAATCATGGAATGAGCATGAATATTTGTTCTCTCTAAATTTATATAAAATAATTAACTTACTTGTCTTTTAATTTTTGGATATGTAAAGATAATAATGTGACAGTAAGAGTTAAAGGCTTAATGAACCAATATTTTTACAGAATTTAGCAGCGACAGTGCGACGCGTAGCTAAATTTTTCGGTAAGGAGTTCTCGGACGAACTAATAGAACGCCTGTGCGATCATCTCAGCATCGACAACTTTAGGAACAACAAATCTGTGAACTACGATGCAATGAAAGAGCTTCGCATTCTTCAAACGGGAGAACAAGGATTTATCAGAAAAGGTACATTTAATTCTCTTCATAATTATAGTAAAATAAAATGTTGCATTTTAAATTCAACAATTCATAATATTTTCTGGAGACAAATCGAATCGATTACAGTCCTTTGTAGAGGAAGATTCATATTTTTCAACGAAAGAAGTGTGTATAATGTTATATAATTTTATGTCAGGCAAGGCAGGAGGTTGGGGCGACTACTTCGATGAAGAGATGATGGAACAGGCGGAACGTTGGATCACAGATAATCTGCAAGACACAGACTTGCGCTTTCTGCAATAAAATAGTTCGTTACAAAACCATAATGTCAATTTCTAAACATATATAGCATCTATTTACGTACATCCAGCGAAAAGATTTTTTGTTATGAACTACTCATGAGATTGGATCCATTCACTGTCGCAATTTCTAATCGAATAGTAAAAAGGGGCCCTACTGTCATTTTGTTAATGAAGATAAAATCGGAGAAAATGTCTTATTTTGAAGAATATGAGTTTTTTTTATTTTCAGATTTACTTTGTGTGACTTTTTTGGTCGTTTCCTTCATCATTGTCATTCATGTCCGTTCTGAACTGTATTGATGGCTAAGATCACCAGCTGTTTCCACACTGCCTGGTCTTCAGCTTTTATGAACGCAGTAGTTATTGGGACTCCTGTCGGTGTTGCGACCTGCTTAACCGCTTAACTTATTTTTTTCCAATTACTATCAGCTCGTCTCGATTATACAGCTGGTCCGTGCTATGGCCAAATTAGGTTAGTACTCGTGACAATAGTTATAGGTATATAAATCGTTTCAACAAGATTTTTGAATAAAAGTTTTTATTTCATACATTAAATAATGTTGCCTTCAAACACAGTAAAGTATTAAGTAACAGTTAATTGTGAAAGCTAAATGAAAGCAATCTAACATTTTTAATAAAAATCCAAAATAAAATAATGGAACGGCACATTGATTTGACTTTATCATATATATATATATCTATATATATATGAGATAACAAGACAGAGTCATTTTTGCATTATTTACTGTTCAGCACGATCATTTGTTCTGTGTCTGGGTGTAATTTTCTATAATATGTAGGTATGTATTTATAAATATATAAGTATGCTTATCAGTAGTCTGGTTGCAGACCATAGTACAGGCTCTGCCTAGTTTGAGATCAGACACCCGTGTGTGAGATGTGTTAGGTTATTGTTATATCATTGTATACAGCTATACGACTACAAAGTTATGTTGCTGTAAGTCTCAATTTTCTATAAAAAAACTACATACAAGTATAAACAACCTTTGGACCTACTTTCTCTTTTCTGCAAGTCATTTGTATCGTACACAAAACATTTAAACATTTTTTTTTAGTCTCCTATAGTCACGGTTGAAGACGAGTTGTGGTCAGAAGATCAGTATCGGTATTGGCTGTTGGCTCCGGTTTCCGCATTTAGCCAGAAGATCAGTAGGTATAAAAGCAATGATGTAATTCGTAACGTTTGCAGTCTATGCAACTCTATCTGTTCATAACTGCGGTATGTAACTCTTTAGTGGTTAAGGCGTTGGACTTGCGATCAAGATGTCGTGGGTTAAAACCCTGACCGGTTCACTACCCACGTGAACCCACTCCTATCACAAGCAATTTAGCTTAGCGGGAGGGGTTAACGGGAATACTAGTAATTTCGGTTGCACCCTTCTACTCCTGCGCATTTAAAATAATGGACCGACAAACTTCCCGATAGATTATAATACAGGGTTTGCTCTGTGAAAGCGCAGATAGCGCCACTGTAATCATTTGCGTATGTGCTCAATTTGTCCTTTCCTGCTGGTATAACTGTCAATATATACATATTTGCACTCTGTTCATTGGCTTTAAAAAAGTATCACCGACTTCACTGTATTCTTCTCTAGCAACCCGCCCTGGCTTCGCATTTACATATCTCACGCACTTGGTGAATGGCAGTGAAAGAACTGCTCAACACCGGTTTTTTGTGAGCCTTGCTCATTTGTGCTAAAACATGACTCTCCCATGTCAATTTCCTTTCTTAAGATTTCCATTTCTATATCCTAATATGGTAAAACATTTAACCCGTTTCTTAGCTAATGATAAGTGGCCACGATGACCTAAATTAAAATTTGAATGAATTTTGTTTTCTTAGACTGCTGCAATTATAAAAAATATAAACGGGGCTCTTTAGTGCCCCCGCATCCTTTTTAAAACTACACACCTTTTCTCGAAATGTTTCGTCGTTTTTATGTACCCTCAAAACTTGGATTTGGATTATACCAGATAAACAAAATTTTGGGGATATGAAATCCCACCTTGGCGGTTTCGCTACCGGTTCACCGTATAAGATGAAAAAATTATTTACTGTTCATTACTTTTCTATTACTTGTACAAAAGTTCTTGTAGTAACGAAACGGCCAAGCTTGAAGTTTGGGCTTGTAGACTTGAGGCGTGTAGAGTAAGAAGATTGGCTCTACATGAGATCTGATAACTTTTGACAGTGCGAGTCTTGACGGTCTCGTCTTGATAACATTTTCCGTGAAATGTTTTGGTAGGATTATAGTTGCCAGTAATGCTGTTTTAAAAGGTATTGTAAAAATGAGTGTTAAAATACTGATTTTAGGAATGTGAGTCTCTCAAATTAATACGCACATATATTTTTGGTGGTATCACCAAATCCCACAAATCTCTTACAAGAAAACTGAATGTTTATGTAAAATGGCTATGAACTTCTTATTGTATTAAATATATTTAGAAACTCAGGCACTTGCATTAATAAATAATTTGTAGCGTAATCAGATATTTTAAGAATTATTAGAGAAACTATTATCTATGGAATCAAATATATTTAAAATATAGCACTCTTCTAAAATACAAATTTCAAGATAAGTGTGAAATTACTTGTTTAAACCATACGAAACTGCTCCATTCTGACCTATTTGACCTGCATCTCCTAGTGATGGAAACTTAGGAATTGTTTCTTTCTTTTTAAAGGTGTATTATAATTTTAAATCCAATACTAATAAAAATGGCAGCACAGGTTTATATAAGAAGCATAAGAAGTAGAATTAAATAGGTAGGAAATCTTTCAATGTATACAATTACATACTTTAGACCATAGCAGCTTTTAGTCAACATAAACATTTAAAGAAAAAAAATATCCTGGTGGCCACCACTCTAGGAAATGA
The DNA here is from genome assembly GCA_902825455.1 of Arctia plantaginis. Classification (NCBI taxonomy): domain Eukaryota; kingdom Metazoa; phylum Arthropoda; class Insecta; order Lepidoptera; family Erebidae; genus Arctia; species Arctia plantaginis. The sequence continues at coordinate 751,986 of CADEBD010000283.1, read as the reverse complement.
CCAGCTTTTGTTTAATTATCGCAATCTCTTCTGACATGAATTTACCTTGAAAAATAATATTAAATGGACTGCTTTCAATAACGAACCAGTTGTATATTTACAAGCAGGCTGGTTAAATATTGCTTAACTTAACCAAACCTCTATGTAGTATTTCGAGTCGAGATTGAACTTGATTTGTTTCTCTCCAGTCGCGTCGTTTCTTTGGTGATCGCAGTATCGTTCACACCGCCCCGAGCGTGACTTGTGAGTGCTGGTCTGGTATCATCACGAGCATCACAGATTATCACGAAACATTTAATTCTTTGCGCATAAATATTAAATTAATTTGTTACATCTGCAGATAACCAGTAATATATATTAAAAAGTGTTGTTAAGTCAAGATGAATGGCTACAAGAATTATTTTCCTTTCGAAATTGAAGATGTAGAACCGGAAACAAATGAAAAGTTGTTGGAATATTTTAAAGGTAAGTGAATTTATATGTTAATATTACAAAGATATTAGAAGCTACTGTGGTTGTACGACTGTTTATTTGTACAAAGTGAATCAAACAAAATTAAAGGAATAACAACATACGCACATATTTGAGTAGATGTCGAGTTGCCCTCATTATTTACAGCTGTCACCAGTTATTTTGTCGTAGAAAGTAACGACCTATAATGATTAAAATACCTACCTATGTCTCTATACTCGATAACAATAAAATAGAATTTATTTATTTATGTCAACAGACTATGTTGCACTAAACAAAGTAATTTAAAATACATGACTGACAAATAAGTAACAAACTTTCACAATAAACAAAATAGAAAATGAGGAACCCAAGGAAAGTAGTGATTAACCGACCGGTTCTCAATTCGTTTGTATATTTTTTTAGCGTTAGCTCAGAACTCTGCTTTATAATTTATTTACAACTAGCCGAGACCCACGGCGTTACCCGCGTTTGTTGTTATAACCGTGGGCAACGCCGCGGGGCGAAGCTAGTCTAAAAAAGTAGCCTAAGTTACTCCTTATGTCATCAGCTATCTGCCAGTGAAAGTCCTGTCGAAATTGGTCATGCTGTTCCAGAGATTACCCGAAAAACAGACAGACAAAAATTGTAAAAAATGTTATTTTGGCATATGTACCGTGTAAACATACATATTTAGTAAAAAGCGGTTATTTTAATATTACAAACAGACACTTCAATTTTATTTATTTGTATAGAAAATAAAAAACGCTTTTCTTCAAAGCTCCAAACTAAAAAGTATAACAAGTGAGAGCCTAATACTTTCTTTCAAATATGTCATAAATATTCATATATAATCAAATATGTATGTTTAAGGCCGGCGTGAAATCGTATTTGTATAAATGTATCTAAATCGTAAATAATGCATTTGACACGTGAATTGAGGTTTGTTAGTAGTTTTTTTTTTAGTATTTTATATTATGTTGTTGGAATCGAATTCGGTTTGACTTTACCAGCACAACAACTGGCCAGATGAAATCGGATTAATATCGCATAAAAAAAGTAATCGTATTATTTTAGTTCGGTTGTCTAGAAATGTTCTACATCAATATATATTTTTAGGCAGCACTTAAAATAACTGGATCATCAATACTTTCATTTTCGTTTTCTTTTTACTGTTTTCGTATTTTTATTACAACTTGTAATTTCAAATCAGTCGGTCAATATGACCATGAAAAATACACAATAAATCATTAATTATTTTTCAGCTTTTAGTTCACCGGAACTAAATCAAATGTGGGGTTATATTCTGTAATTTTATTAGTTATGTTTTCGTTTTTGCCGATTTTATAGTAGTTAGCCAATTAAAACTGATAAAACGTATTGTTATATACTCACAGGTTATTGTCAGTTGAATTTCGAAACATTGTTGGCAACACTGTTTTGTTGTTTCTTCATGTCTGAACTGTCAAACGAAAGTGTCAATCACGGGGAGTCAGGTTCCTCAGTTGGTATCAAGTGCCAACACCTAGGCAAAGTATAGCGGATGCAAAGCGCTATAACATATATGTCTATGACCCTATGATCGTACTACTGGAACATAATAATAATAAATCAGTATTGTTGTATAAGACTGCTTTTCTGACTAATAGTTTGCTTTAAAACTAACGTCTAAAATGAAAAATAAAACAATAAATAAAAATATCTCCACAAATAAAAAAGGATGATTTTTATTTCCTTTGAAAGTAGGATTCCACTCCTATTTTGTATCTAATTTGATTATCATACAAAAAAAAACATCCCTCGTTAACAATTATTTTTATGGATGGGAATTGAATGAACGATACGAATGGAATAAAAATAGGAAGAAAAGATAATTGATCATTCTTGATTATTATTTTTAAAAGATGTGCTAATAAAACAAGGAGTCGTGAAACGGTATGAATGCCGAAGGCCTATTACTAAAATTCTGTCGGGTAAATTTTTGGAAGTTCAGAAGAAATATTTCTTTATCAAATTATTGGCACCTTTTCATAGAATACGATTTATAGATTCCAGACTTATGGCTTTCTGTTAAAAAACTTGATATCATGGTTATCTTCGTATCAAAAGAAAAATAGTTCTAAGAATAATTTCTATCTAATAACTGGGCTGGACTACACCATTTAGGTTTTAGGTAGCAATTTGGCAGCTTGTCTCATCACCGACCTGAAAAGGTTCGTGTGTTACGGTTTAACTTCTCAGAGTTCAACAGTTGGTTCAATCTTCTCCAAGTTTAATGATTTGCTGAAATCGTTGCTCGTACATACCGAGGGTCAATGGTTTTGGGTTTGAGAGGGCGTGATGTGTGTGAATACCGTCTCTCCTGCTGATATTCACACACATCGCGCCTTCTGAACCACGCACCTGTTGCTATGGGGCTACAGGTCCACAGTCGGTTTTAATCGGTTCGACTCTGACAAGCTCACTTTGTCATCGTTTTGGCCTCGAATGTGATAATACCATGAACCTAGAAATGGTGAGTACTGTACAGAACTCTTTGAACAAGAATGATTATAAATATAATAAAAGTCTTAGATTTTGAAAATCACAAACATACTTGTACATACAGACATAGAGTTTGAATCATCACGAAATTTTTATGGTTAAGTATTGATAGTAAATTAAATTGGAAAATACACACAGAGGCTTTACGTAGTAATAATAATAAAATCAGTAGTTCAGCATATGCTCTGTTTTAAATTACACCTTTTTTTAAGATATGGAATAATATTCGTGGGCAACTCCACACATAAAGATGTAGTTTTTAAAGCCCAAAAAAAGATGTATTCGAGACATATTTAGTTTAAATAATAGAGTACGATCTTAACTTTACCGTCTTTTTTTATATTTGAAACCGCAACTTTTGTAAAATTAAATCCTGATTTATTTTACACGAAGTAGAAGGACATATACACGCGATAGGCTTCGCACACATAAAGCAAATACAGCTTTATTGCATAAAAGCATCTTCTGCATGGCGCCAGTGATATATGAATATGTATAATTAATTTAAAAAGTTAAATATTATTCTATTTAAGAAGCGCCTTTGACTTTTTAGTAAAGAATGCTACTATGCAATAAGTGAATTTCTCTCAGGAAATTAAGAATATTTTTGCATTATGACGGGCCTATTGGTCTAGTGGTTAGTGACCCTGACTGCTAAACCAGAGGTCGTGGGTTCGATTCCCACCCAGGACAAATATTGTGTGATGAGCACGGTCATTTGTCCTGTGTCTGGGTGTAATTTATCTGTAATATGTATCTATTTAAAAATATATAAGTATGTTTATCAGCAGTCTGGTTACCATAGTACAGGCTCTGCCTAGCTTGGAATCAGACGGCCGTGTGTGAAATGTGTGAGATATATTATATTATTATTATTACTAGTTGGGATGATCTTATTATTGTTGCTTAATTAAATAAATATATTTGTAACTCAAAGTATAATTGTAACATTTTGTCATTTATACTGACATTTTTATTTGATATGTTTATTGACAAATGTAATTTATTATTCAAATCAATTGACACTTATTTTTTACCAATTTTTGTATGCCGTTAAGGTAGACCGAAGAGGACATGTATAGATAAAAATGTAACACCATTGTACACCTTTAATCAGCAAATAAATAAATTATGAACATGACCTCCTTTAATGATATCAGTTAAGAAAAGTTTAATTATTTTATGTAAGTACAACACGCTAGCCGTCACGGATCTTGAACACAATTAATGTCACTTTACTATTGAAGAATGAACTTATTCTCATTGGCAGTGTAAAAATTACGTCAATCGATTAAAATATTCAAAAATAATGACCGTAACTGAATAACGAGAACACGACACCAGGAAAAAATTGTAATGGAAATAAATGACATTTAATTTCATGTTGCGTGACTGCAGCTACACCTGCCGTGATTTTAAGATTAAAAGAGAACATGAAATACACCATAAGCCACAGAACCCACAAACACAGAACACACCTTCAATTGCTAATTGCTGTTGATATTTATTGATGTGTGAGTAGACTCCTTATTGGCTGCTATTATTATCTTCCTACCTGATTAGTAGAGGGTCCACTTAAGAAATGTCCCTTGTCTCTAAATTCCTACATAGTCTGGCCATATACTAACGTTTAAATGTTTCCTTGAATTTGCGAGTTATAAGTAAGAAAGAAAAGACTGTTTTTAAAAAGAAAGGAAATCGAGGCTGGACTATTCAAGTGATTAAGAATTTATTAAAAGAATTCGAATTACGTACTCACAATAGGTAAAGTACACAGTTGGTACTCCAAGTCACACAACTTGGCTTTGAAAAAGCATTCTTCTTTGGTATAAGTACTGCAATCTCAAATCGTTTAAAAGCAGTTCAAATCTAGCATTAGGTTAAGTCAAGTTTGGCATTGGCATTGACATTATATGCCATGCCATGGCCATGCTGACATCCAACCTCCGATAGAAGTATAAGCACTAGAAGAAATAATGGGAAGAGATCCTGTTATAGGTTTTGACTTCTGGGATGATGATCAAATTTAAGTTAACAAAATGTGTTATCATCAAATGTGTTAGTATGCAAGTAACTTAAGTAAAAAAGTTCTGCACAATATTTATAAGTAGGCCGAGAGATATAAGGGACAATAAAATGAACTTAACATTAAGAACAATAGGCAATTATGGTTGAAAAAATGAGCCCATCTCATTAATTATTCAAAATTAACAATCAACAATTAGATGCTAACTTAATTGTTAAAGTTACACATAAGCCATTGTCATAACGTCGTAACTTTCTTAAATAAGCATAATTACAATACATAACAGCCACCACCATCGGATGCGGGCGAGCATCTCTCCATAGAAGTGGAACTTTATCACCATAAACTTCTGCTCGATGTGTACTATTCTTCTTCTTTGCACGTCAACTATTTTCCTTCCTTTGCGCAGATTTTAGAAAATCTTACTCCATCCTACGGGCATACGATCATTAATGGAGATTTCTAGCATGGATCGGGCAAAGCTATGTGCTGATGTTAGAACAACCGACCAACTGAATTATCGACTGGCAACCTCTGTTATCTTCGGAGGGTATTGATACAAACGTATTTGTTTTTAAATGAAAACTTAATTAATTTATATGATATTCATACACCTCTTCGTACTGTTAAAATTAAGCATTTGCCTGCTCCATGGGTCACCGATGAAATAAGAGCTATCATGTCGAAAAAGGTAGACGGACGAGATACAAGCGTCGACCTACTCAAACTAACTTCGACAAATATGTGACTATAAGAAACCACTGCAATAAGGTGTGTAGAGAAGTGCAACGCCAACATATCCAGAAATCTGTTGAAAACAACGATCCGGTGAAGATCTAGAAATTTTTGAAAACATTAGGAGTTGGAAAATCGAACCAAAACCCTAATTCTAAAGGCCTAAATCTAGATTCAATTAATAAGCATTTTTCCTCCTCGTCTAATTTTGATGAGACAACAAAAGCTAAAACTTTTAAATATCTTTCATCTCAAAATTCAAACTCCTAATTATTCTCCTTTCATTTTTAATCAATCGGCAGCTTGTGATGTTAGGAAGAGCACAGTTTCAATCTCATCTAATGCGGTAGGAAGCGACGCTTCACTAAAAAAAATTGTCCCCATCCTTGAAATCCATTCTCCCTGTCCTATGAAACATTTTTAATCATTCCTTATCCAGTGCAGTGTTAGTCCACATTACAGATGACTTTAGAGAAAACATGGATAGTGGAAACGTAACGGTATCCTTACTCGCCTTCTCGCCATCAGTATCGCATTTAATACCGTTGATTTTCATATTCGCCTTGGTATTCTTCGATTTCTTCATTTATAACATATATCCAGGTTCAATTGATTGTTGTATTGACAGAAGCTGTATGTTTATGGAATGCCTTGTCGATTTCTATCATACGTGCGCAATCCGTAACCTCCTTCAAAACTAAGCTCTATGAGCATTGTCTGTCTCCCATAACTGAAATTTAGTGTATGTATAGTATGTATAGAATTAATGTATAAATATACATTAGTAGGATTTATGTATGATAAATATTTAATGGGTTAAGACCTTATTTATTACTCTAATTTCCGTTTACCTATCACCAGTTCAAAATGAATGCGATAAGGCCGCCCTTTGCACAATACATGTGTTGTTCGTTTGATTACTTAATAATATCTGTAAAACCCTGGTGTACAAATAAAGTATTATCTATCTATAAGATTAATTTGTCACGAATTGAAATGGTAAGTGTAATCCAATATCTTTTTGTAGATCTTACAGTATCGTAGTTTGGCAGCAAGTTACATTAATGTAAGTATCTCTGTACGATATATATTTACGATACTACAAAACTTCTTCCTTCTTCGCTTCTTCGGGCCTTCTTCGCTCGGGATCGGCCCTCTCCCAATCCCGTCCATGATACGATAGATACAAAATGATTCATTAGATGATTTTTAGCCATACTTCAGCACAAATGGGTCGACTCGACCATAGTACCTAATAGGTACCACGGCGACACGAAAACCCAATGTTAATTTCTTCAGCAATTCTCTCATTCCTTTTCACCGAGTGAGTTAGGTTAGCTGAGCCGAAACCTCTACTCCTTTTGATTCTAGCAGGAGGAGGGGGGAGGTTAAAAAGGCGGCAATCAACTTGTGACTCTTGAGTGGCAGGTGTCCATGGGCGGTAGTAGACACTTAACATCACTGACCCGTTTGCTCTCTTGCCCCCTTTTTTTCCTGTGCAGAACCTCGAACCCTCGAACCCTCGGATACCACCCACCAGTGGGTGATTATGTCGGACTCGAACAGACCAAACCCGCACGCCGTGTCCAGGTACCAAGCCGGGGAACCAGGTATACCCTAGAAGGGAACCCCATCTGCTCTTTTGCTCCTATGCCTTAAGAAAGACAAAAGACTTGAATTTAGATTAAGTAAAGCATATTTAGAAAGAAGGTTTAATCTTCTTTCTAAGGAGAGGCCTATGTCCAGCAGTGGACTATTAAAGGCTGTTGATGTGATGTATACTGAACATGTGTAGCTAAAGAAAAACGTGGATTGCGCTTCTTTATATTGACTATTCCAAATTTTATTTTTATCATCCATTACCAAAATTTGTTTAAAAATAAGTGCAAATATTCTCTTAACATACTCATATTAATAAATAGATTTGCTAATTGACGCCCCTTATTTCATCTGTATATTAATAAACATGGGTCATGGCCGCGATGGTAACTGCCTGAAGAAAAACTCAATTAAAGTAATAAAAATTAAACTATCTGTGGCTGAACGGATTTTTATGAAAGTGTTGTGTACATTTACTTAAAATTAAAAAAAAAAACTAAGTATAAGTACTATTAGTGCTGTGAGTGCCCCTACAACAAGAAAAGGATTAATCTAAAAATTAAAAATCTTATTACCCGACCCAAAAAAGAAGGGTACCTGTATTTATGTATTGTACGTCCATTTCCGTCCTTACATCTCCTCGTAACTACTAAACTGCTAAACTAATTTTGATGAATGTTATGTCTTTAGATTCGCCTTTATTCACGAGTGTCACTCGGTATGTTATATTCATTTTGACACTCTTTTTCGTTTCCTAAAATGGTATTCTATCATGAGATACCTAGTTCTTTCAAAAACATGGGATTGCATAGAGTTTACATAATGGTTTGACACGTTGACTTACGAATTTTTTACCTATGAACAAATAAATATGTTTGTTTAACACCTTCACGTACGTACAATAATTATGTTCTCACTCTGTGTCCGTTTAATTACACATATTGCCTTATCATCTCAATAGTCTGCCGTAAAAGGTATTTTTTTGATTTGTTGTAATAGGCTACTGTTGTGTATTTTGTGTGATAATCAGTATTCGGTAATGACCAAATAGGTCCTATGGTTTGGGTTTGTTTTATCTCGCTTTCATAATATCTGATGCACCCAACCGCACGAAATTTCAATAAGAAAGTAATGATTATTTTTATACGATGCATGTTTCAAGTTGTTATTGTTTCAGTTATATGCGTTAATAGTTCTAATAAAATAACAGATGTGATAAGGATGTTATACTTACTTTTATCGGAGGTTGGCCCCTCGGTTAGACAAACAGGTATTAAGAGATCTTGATAGCAATCCATTCATCCAGGTTTTCTGACCTGCTTTCTTTCTATATAAGATAAGATAAATAGTCTTACATGACTTTTCAAATGTAAATATAACTCATCTATAAAGCCTATTTTATAGCTAAATACCTACCATTAAATATTAAATGCACTGAGAAGATCCTAAACCTAAACCTTTGAATCAAGAATATTATCGAAACCTAGAACCATTTGTTGAAATATACAAACGTTTCCTCTGCATTAAGCCAAATATAATAACAAATAGCGAATAAAAGATAGCAATAAAAAAAATAAAAATAAAAAATAAATCCTTCGAAAGTTATCTTAGTGATAAGACCGTCCTTTGCTTCTAATATTTATTTAATAAGACATTAATTTCGTTAATGATTACTCGTATAAGCATATACAATACCGCAAAGAGTATTTCATTTTATTCAAAGATTTCATTTTTTTTATTTAAGTCTATTTTGGCAGCTACATATTATTTATCTAAAGAGATAAATAATTCTTCACTCTGCCTCACTTCTTTCTCTAAAGTGTTCAAGCCTTGTATTTACAAGCCTGGTAGGTCGAAACCGAAAAAAAAACTCCCAAGTCCTTGCAATCTGACTTTGGTCCCGAAATATCTCTGCTGTTCTCAAATGACCGGCGATATAAGGGAGGGCTTGGTCACCTGGAAAACACAAATAAAGTAGATTAAATAATAGGGTTCTAAAAATAAATACTAAAACAATAATAATATGGTCTTGATTAACTTTTCAAATGCCCTGAATACCGTCAGTCACGAGGTCCTGAGGCTATCCATCTTTTCATATCTTAATTTTTTTTTCAAAAGTACTGACATGGTATACACTTTTCTTTAGAGATCGAATCCTGAAGGGTTTCCTCCTCAATAAAACAAAAACTTAGTAATGCAGTCCCTAGATAATTAGCTGTATATTAAAGATTATTCTTTATGAATCATTAAAATATAATGCAAAGGAATCAGAAACAAGTTAAGTCCCAAATATGTATCCTATGAACCAAGATGATAAATTATTTCTTCCTCTTGTTAAAATTTAGAAAATATTGTTACGCGGTTTTGCAAATTGCTTTTACGCGACTTTACGATCTCACCGTCGTTGATATTAGTTAACATTAGTAAGATCTGTAAATAGTTTATAAAGCTAGGGGCAAAAGCTTCTACTATACTTGCATAGATTTTTTTTATCATTGTGTGCGGACTAAAAAAGACACCTCTGTGGTTTGCTTCGGCGTTTCTTTCCAGAGTGAGTCTTAGGAAATGCCGGCGCCTCCTAGCTGTGAAGTCCGACTTGTAAAAATATTTGAGAAGATTTCCTTACAGAAATAAATATTATTTATTATAATTTTATCATTTATTAAAGCTTGTTTTAATTGTATAATTGCGGAAACAATCTGCAAGGCCAGTTAAATTAATTTCTCTTCCGTTAGGTACGAGTATACCCCTTTAAGGGCGATTGTTGTTATATATCAAGGTCTTTCGATATTGTTATGTTATCGTTACTATTTTTCAATATTGTCTATTACACGGCTTCATTATAATATTTAAAATATATATGTATTCATCCTCAGAGCTTTTTTCCTAAACCAGGTTGGGGTCGGCTTTCAAGCCACTACGACACGGCTGAATTTCGATTTTTTACGTAAGCTATTGCCATGAGACCTCCACAACCCAAGCACTAGGCGATATCGAAGTTCTATAGACAGACTGTTGTTGGACTTTTTAGGGCTCCAACTAACTGTAACGATTGCCACAAATGTTTACATGGCAACCGGGACCGACTTTTTAACGTGCTCTCCGACGCTTAGATATATATGTATATGTAAACACAGCACATCAATATAAATAAATGAACAACTAGATACCTATTTAGATTTTATGCCCCGTAAATAGTCGTTCAAATTTTATTTTACGATATCAAAAACTTCACATAAATTTACGAAATTGACACAAATAACAGCCTGACTTAGAACAATAATTTGTGGATCGCACAAAGTGTTGTCCCATGTGGGGATCGAGCCCACAACACTCGAGCGTCGAGGTGACCGTTAACCCACTACGCCATCCGTGCAGTCGAAATGTTTGTATGTGTTTTGTATAGAATTGAACGATTTTTTTATATTATAACCGATAATTAATTTGAAGATAGACCGGGCTAGACTATCTTCCGACTAACTAAAAAGAAAGTTAGACGATTACTCACTGTCGTCGTTAAATTAATAATAATAGTAATAATATTCTACCACATTCACACAACGCCACCTAGTCCCAATCTAAGTAGAGCTTGTACTATGGGTACTAGACAACTGATATAAACACATGTATGTGTTAAATACATACTACATTTAGTCTAGTTATTTGGTCTAAATACATACTTACATGTGTTTTTTTTTGTGAATATATACATATTATACATACCGATACCAGTACTTTCAAAACAAATATTATACATAGAAACACCTAGACTAAATCTATCATTATATGTTCATGCACACAAATGTTTGACTTAAGCGGGAATTGACCTTTGGAATAGCAGTCCGATACACAAACCACTACGCCATCCGGTCGTCACGGTCCAACGCTGACTCAATTTTTAGTTCCTTCATTTAGTACAGAAGCTTAGGTGATTAGGTTTATTATTATTTTGCTTTTGTGTTCATCATGTAACTATTTGTTTCATGTTACAGGCGAGTTTAATGGTTTCGTCCGAGTTGGCCCTAAAGGCTATTTCTTTCCACAAAAATATCGAAAAGAAGCGGCTAATATCTACAACATGCCGATAAGAAAGTCCGATGTATTTGTCACCAGTTACCCACGCTCAGGTATATTTTTCATTTGTATACTTAAGTACATATAATATATATAAGTATCTATAATGTACTACTCAACTAAAATATTTTATATAAAACTAAATGAAATATCGTCTGACCTCCGAAAGAAAATGAGAAAACGAAGAAAGTTTATCTAGAAACTTTAGGAAGCTTAGAAAGCTTGAATAGTGGTCCTTCTTTTTCTTGTAGGAGTGTCATTAGTACGGGACTAATGTATCGATGTTAGGGTTGGAATAAAATCACATTCACCTGTAATAAATCATGTAATCGCACTTGTATCTAAAAAAATAACATCACAGTGACTTATTATTATTACGCTAGCGCGAGACTCACGAAAGGCCTAAATCTAAAAAAAGGTCGGTTTGTTTTCATTTATCTTTGTCTATGACCAAATCTAAGTAGTGCTTTATCACAGGTGAAGCTACAGAGACCAAATCCAATCATTTCATCATATGATTATGATTTAAAAGTAGCTATAATATCCATGTGTAATTGGTAGATAGAATTTGACAACTCTGCCCAACTCTGTCACCCCATCACCGTGATCACATCACGGTCTAGCATACTTTATGTGATGATGACAGCAGAAAGAAACAGTGTCCAATTTCTATGTACTTAGTTCAAAGAACTCCGCCATTATACTTATTAGAAAAAAAATACTTTACACTATAGTACTTTGTATATAGTTAATTAATTTTCTGTTGTACCTACTTTTCGGTTGCAGGTACAACTTGGACTCAGGAATTGGTTTGGATGGTGGCCAATGATTTGGATTATGAAAAATCGAATGCTATACCGCTCACAGAACGCTATCCCTTTTTAGAGTAAGTTAAATCTGTTGCTTTTAAAAGTTAAACGTTGTTGTTAATAAAATATGTACTTTTCCACTATTACAGTAAAGTTCATTAACTTTACTGCCCCGTTCTACTATTTAACACGTCTACAGATTAAATAATAGTAATAGTGAGGCGCCTTTACCCCTTGAGTGAGTGAACTACGTTTGCATTGCAGATTTTCTATTTGCGTCCATCCATCAAACAAATCGAAATTTATGGAAGAGAACAGTCACAGTGAAGAAAAACTAAAACTTTTAGAGTTTGTCGTCCAGCCAGGAACAGATCAACTGGCCAATATCCCATCTCCAAGATTTATCAAGTCGCACATGCCACTGTCACTCCTCCCGCCCAAGTTACTTGACACTGCTAAAATGATCTACGTGGCACGAGACCCCAGAGATGTCGCGGTCTCATTCTACCATCTTAACAGGCTAATCAGGACCCAAGGCTACGTTGGGGATTTCAAAACTTATTGGAACTTCTTTGGAAAGAGTCTCCGTGAGTTACATTTTGTTCTCGATTTGTCGTGAAGTCAATCACAATAGGACAAAAGATACAAGTAAAGTTTGTATTTATTGTGATTAATATTAGAAAATATGTTGTAGATCACTGGACACCTTACTTCGAGCACCTAAAAGAAGCATGGGAGAAAAGAGACCATCCCAATATGTTGTTCCTATTTTATGAAGAACTTTCCAAGGTACAACATGCTTACCAATATCTGTTTACAAATTAGAAATCATCGTTTATTTACATGCTGATTAACTGTCTCAATTGTCTGCTTATTAGTGTTAACTATGGTAGAACCATTTACGTGTAAAATGAAACAGATTTAATCCGAACATAAGTTTACTGTTACTTTATCTCCAAATTAAATAAATACATTTAAAATTAATACACATACACATCAATTTAAATCATCAGACCTATTTATTATACTTACAGGACTTGCCAGCAACACTACGGCGCGTAATTAAGTTTTTCGGCAAAGAGTTCTCGGACGAACAAATAGAACGCCTCTGCGACCACCTCAGCATCGACAACTTTAAGAACAACAAATCTCTGAACTACGATGTAATGAAAGAACTCGGCATTCTTATTACGGGAGAACAATCTTTTATTAGAAAAGGTAGATACAAAGTTTTTAATTTCAAGTAGCACGTCCAAATTTAACACGGACACGGAACGCTTCCTCGCTCTCCCGTCCGTCCATAGTTTTCGGTGTGAACCAGTGGCGGATTTCTCTAATAATATTACTGTACTCTGTGGGCGGATTTACCAGCAGCCTGAGTAGGCTGGAGCTTAGGACGTCCAATTATAGGCGGCGGCAAATTTGTCTCAAACTTTTTTATTTAACAGATATGAAATAAAAATATATAGAAAAGAATTACCTAAAATTTAACAAAGGTTACAATAATTTAGTAGTATACAGTGTAAAAATACTCCAACGTCTGTATATGAAAAAATACTGAACGCTTGAAATATACTTTAATGAATACGACTGTTTTGAATATGCCAATGGTATTTCAATACAATTTAAATTATTAACTTGGACTCATTTTTTATTATTAATTAGTACTACTAAATATTTATTTCGTAACCAGGACCGGATAAACCATGTCGGGGCCCTTAGGTAATGAAATCCTCAGGGCCCCTTTTCACACACGGTTGAAGATTATCAGCTCATTGTAAGTCGATAAAGAGTTATGAGTAATTAGCATCAGCAGTATCACTTGGCTTATGCGTAACTCCTCAGGAAGTTACAACAAAAGTTTTATAATTTATTTAAGCCTACTTATTAGAAAATAAACTACCTACTTGATTGTCAAACCCCGGTGGGGTGACAGCCTGAGGGGGTTTCCACAAGTAAAAAAATAAAAAAACGGTGTGCGTTGCTCCAGCGGCAAAATTTCATTATTTGATACTGCACGGCCACTTTTTATAGCCATCCGAACTCGCTCGGGTTATGTACATTTGTAAGTATTTTAATTATATTTCGTTAATTATTGAGTTAAGACATAATGGCAGGAAAATGCAGTATCTTTTTCGCATTTCAAAACGATCTATATTAAAGATTCAAGACGCGAGGCTGCTCTCACTCTGTGTGGGCGCGCCTAAAGAGTTAGGTCACATCGTTAACATTAAATTTGTTTTTTTCAGGTAAGGCTGGTGGTTGGCGAGACTACTTTGACGAAGAGATGACACAACAAGCAGAGCAATGGATCGCAGAAAATCTACGAGACACAGATCTGCGTTTTCCGCATTTTGAAATTTAACATAATATAAATATAGCTCTTAGAAAGAAAAGACATAAAAGGGTGATAAACATTTATTTCTTTAATATACTATGTTCCAGTTTTCTTTGTAACACCATATTTTAAGTTTACACGAATATTGTAAATTTTATATGCAGCTAGCAATAAGTACACAATGTTATTTATTTCAATCATGTTGTATATTATATTCATATCGATCTCACTGTAAACGGCATTGTTCTTTTATTCATAAATAAAACAATTTGTCAGTCCTTCCTCACATTTTTATTTAAATAATACGGTTATACAAAGAAAATAAATTAAAAGCCAGATTTAATCAATCATTCGTTGGTAATATAAAATTCTAAAACAGACTTATAATCATTATAATGGATAATAACCGTTTAAAGCCGGAGGCGCACGAGCCCGCGGCTAAGCGACGCGCGCGTCTCATGCGACTGAGCATTGAGTGCCTAGTCCACTGAGCGCTGAGTGCCTAGGCCACTGAGCGCTGAGCGCTAAACGCCTAGGCACTCAGCCTGCGAACAGCCGCGCGCCCACGCGACTCCGCGACAACGAACCGGCAACGTACACGTCTATAAAAAGCGACTCTATAATATAAAACTGGGAGCTCCGTCCCGCACCTAACGACTCGCCGCCACTAGCGACGTTAAAACTATCATACACTTATAGAAAATCACAAAATTCAAGCGGAAATAATAGGAATCGGAATCGTGTCGAGTTCGCCTACGCGATGACGTCGGGCAGCAGCGCGTTGTCGGCGGGCGGCGGGCTCGGCGGGGGCTTGAGCGCCGCGTCGCCGTTGGCCAGTCCGTTCAACGCACCCTCCTTCTTCACGGCCTCCAGCGGCCTCTTGGGGACGGCCTTCTTCACGCTGAGGGCTGCCGTCTGCGATCAATGCGACACTACATTAGTATATCAAGTACCTAATATGTTTGCTGATGTTGTTGCCGCATGTATGTTAATTTAATGACTGTAAGTAGACTACTAAAATAGTCAATTCTAATAGTAATCAAATTAATAAACTTGACAGAGATTATTTGATTCTTTTTGGAAAATTGATTTTTCCTTTCCAGATGTATAAATACATAAATGGAATAATAAGAGTTTACCTATTAATATTAATGACTGTAAAGTATGTCCAACTCTTGGTCTACACACACAAATATTTAGTTACATTACATGATTTTGTATACAAAAGACTTCTAGTTAATTTGAACTTGAATTTCCATATATTATTGCTATTTATTGTGTTTATTAAAAATATAACTAAACACAACTATTCATAACCACAGACTAGAGTGGTTTGTTGTGTGAATATCAGTATCAGCATCCACGGATAGTCAGCAGTTTTTATCGCAACAATCGATGCTGATTTTAATGCTGACATACAAGTCGTAACGTGTTAGTTAAAGGCGGACCGAGCTCCAGTCACGTAGAGTTTTAATCAATTATAGATAGTTTTATAAGAAAAACATGACCCTTCCTTGGCAGTCGGTTAAAAAAGCTGTCATGTGGTCCCCCATTCGATTGTTTTATCAACATAAATTGATTGGACGTTAATGATATATTGTGTGACGTCGTGCGTAATGCGTGTAATCCATTCTTATATATTTTAATAAATGTGTTTGTATGCGAGTTTGTTTGTTACGCTTTTACGCCTAAACCTCTAAACGCATTTTAAATTAAACGTAAATCAATAAGATGGCATCCGCCCATCTTATTGATTTACCTTAGGACCACTTTGAATGAGAGTAGCGGCAAACAAAAAACAATTGGAGAGTTGGAGGAGGCCTTTGCCGTAAGGCAAACCGAACTAAAATATATTTTGTAGTTTTAGTTTATAAAATGATTTACTTTCCTTTTAACTCTTTTTTCTTTATATAGTTTTTCTCTTAACAATTTTACTAAGACACTATGTAATATGTAAATATTTCGGGAAAAAGCTTTATGATTATTATAATATTAATTTAATTATAAAAATAAAGTACCTGTATTCGCTGTGGCATTGTGGTTGCAAAAAATAGATAAACATCATCAAATCATCTCTGAAGCAGGTTGTATATTGTGTCAAAATTTGAGCTCAATCAATGCAAACTTTTTTAGTTTTGAAGCAAGAATGTACTTTATCAAAATAATCAATATGAAGTTCAATGTGATAAAGATTTCAATGAAATAACATACCTTGGAGGGGGCAGTCCTGGGCGGGGCGGCCTTGGCTGTGATACGTTTGTTGGCGAGGTCTTTACTTTGTTTGTCCAGGGGCGCTGCTCGGGGCAATGGCTTTGGGGCGCTCGGCCTATGGGTTATAATCATATCTATGAAATGGCTATTTCTTTTGATAAAACTAAGTACCATAATAAAAAGAGGCAATTAAAGGAGATTTTGACTACCTAGAAACTATTTAAAAATAGACTTGTATAAACAAAGGGGGAATGGTCTCTGTTCTTAATTACTACAAACATGACATTTAAATTCCGGTATAAGTTCTTACTTCTTGCATTAATGGCAAGAAAACACTCTTTGTTGACACTCATAGGAATTATCTTATGTTTTATTACTATAAGACTTAAGAACGAATTGGGTTTAAATCACTAATACTGTATATTAATGAGTAATATTATAGTAGGTAGTTAGTTAATAGTGTAAAATAGTGTATGTGTATATTATGATTTAAACTTAGTTCTCTTATTAATATTTTTGTAGCACGGTGGTAAAATTCCAGCTACCACAGGACAAAAGTTTTTAATACTAAAGAACTCACTTCGTAGCGGCCGAGACCGGGGCGGGCGCGCGGGGCGTGGGCCGCGGGGCGGGGCGGGACGCAGGCGCGGATTTGGGCGCCAACCTCGAAGGTGCCTTCGCGTCCTTAGCGTCGCCGTTGGGCAAAGGCTTCCGCTCCGCTGGCTTCGGCTGGGGCCGAGCCGCGGCGGGCGCAGGCCGCGGGGCGGGGCGCGCGGCCAAGGGCTTCGGCGCTACATCGCTCTTGAGGGCCGAGGGCCGAGCTGCGGGAGCGCTCGGCTTGGGAGCCGCGCGTGCCGCTGGAGCCGCGCGAGCGCTGGCCGGTGCGGAGCGCGCCGCGACTGGAGCCTCGCGGACTGGTCTCGCGGCGACGCCGTTGGGCTTCGCCGGTTGAGGACGAGCGTTCGAGGGAGCGCGCGCCGGTGCCGCCGGTTTCGTCGTTGCGGTCGTTTTGGAGGCGGACGTAGAGGTCTTCGCGGCCGGAATCGACGGTTTCGAGGCGGTAGGTGTGCGAGCGGCCGGCGTCGTTCGCGTGGTCGCCGAGGAAGCTTTACTTGCGGGCGTGGACGCCTTAGCGGCGGTAGGCGTGCGAGGTGTGGTCGCCGCGGACGCGGGTTTCTTAGCCGCGGCGGCGGTGGGAGTGCGCGCAGATGTTGTCGTTTTAGGAACAGATTTCGGTGTCCTCACCTCCGTCTTCCCGATCGGGGTCGTCGGTGACTTTTTGGTAGCGGTCGTGAGCTTAGCCTTGGCTGCGACGGTTGCCGCTCCCGCCGCTGCACCGACGGCTGCCACGCCAGCCGCTATCGCTGCCGCGCTTGCGAGGTCGACACCCTGAGACGCATCGGCCGCGATGGGCGTTTCGTTGAGCGCTGCGGCTTCGGGGGCGAGCACGGCTGGCTCTACCGCGGGAGTCGGAGGTGGAGTGGTCGCGACCGGCGGTTGCACGACTTCTTCGAGTTGAATCTCATTGGTGACCGGCACACAGATTTCCTGTGCCCGCGATTCCGGAATACCGATATCGACGTCAGTCACGAGCTCCATGCGGGACTGCTGAACGGGCTCGTCGGGTAGGAGGTCAGGTGCAGGTGCGACCGCGACCGTGGGTGATGATACTCGATCGGCGGACACGTCGGGCGTAAGTCGAGCCTCGATTTCCGTTGACAGCGAAGCGCATTCAGGAGTGGCGGCGGACGGTCGTTCTGTTGGTGTGGGGGAACGTATCGCAATCAGTTCAGGATCAGTGAGTTCTGTTTGGGGAGCAGGTTCTGGTACTGCAGGTTCATCTGCAGGTAAAGGCGATTCTCCGGGCAGTGGTACATCAACAGGTAAAGGTGAAACGGCAGGTGGTGCGGGACTGTCGCTAGGTGCGGCAACGTCAGCAGGTGTGGGTGAAGTTAACTGTGGTTCTGGACATACTTCCGGTACAGGTGTATGAACGTCGTGTTGCTGTTCAGTCGGTTCTGCTAGATCAGGTAGCGGCAATGCGATTGGTAGTAATGATTCTTTTGAAATCTGAGGTTCCGTTGGTATGGGTGATTCCGACGTCTGGTCTTCTGTAAGCGCTGACTCTTGAAGTTCCGTTGGTTCTGGAGATTCTGTCGGAATTGGAGACTGTCTCGTAAGCGATGTATCTATGGGTAAAGGTGATTCTGAGGGCACCAGAGACTCATCCGGCAAAAGGGATTCTGCAGACACCGGCAACTGTGTCTGCTGGATAGGCAAAGGGGATTCTGTGGGCACTGGGGACTGTCTTGATAGTGTTGCATCTGGCAAGGGTGATTCCGTAGGCAACGGCGATTGTCTTGGTAACGATTCTTCTGTCGGCTTTGGAGATTCAATCGGAAGCGGAGAGTCACGAAGTTGCTGGGACTCTTCTGGAGCAGGTGATAATGTGACCTGAATAGGTACAGGTGACTCGGCCGGCACTGATGTCTCATTATCTAATAGAGCCTCTGCACATACTTCTTCTTGAACAGGTAGCATCGAATCTGCAGTTGGAAGGCCTTCACTAGGAATAGATAAATCTGTGTGTAAAGGAGATGCAGCTTCTGGTATGATCTCAGCCTGTTGCGGTGACTCTTCGGGTAGCGGGGATTCACTAGGTAAAGACAACTCAGCCGGCAATGGCGAATCCCGAAGCAATAAATCGTCTACTGGTAGTTGTGACTCATTTGGCAAAGGAGACTCAACAGGTAGTGGTGATTCCTTCGGTAATGGAGATTCGCCAGGCACATTATCCTCCGGCAAAAGGGGTGATTTTATTGGCACAGGAGATTCTGCTACTTGCTCATCTTCGACGTCATCAACAGGTTCTGTTGCTTCTGTTACGTGTTCAACA
The DNA here is from genome assembly GCA_902825455.1 of Arctia plantaginis. NCBI lineage: Eukaryota > Metazoa > Arthropoda > Insecta > Lepidoptera > Erebidae > Arctia > Arctia plantaginis. The sequence goes on along the minus strand of CADEBD010000283.1, from coordinate 732,304 downwards.
TCAAGTTTTATTGAAGGAGTCTCAAGAACTGCTTCAAATTCGTTCACATTAATCTCACATACTAGATCAACATCAATTTCATTTTCATTTTGCGAATCGAAATTTTGCTGTACAATATTTTCATCGACAGCTGATTCTGGTGACTCTTCAAGTTCAGTATCTTTACCAGTGCTTGGTGCTGGAGATGAAGCTTGCTCATTAACAAAATCAACATCTTGAACATCAGCAGGAGGCAGTGGAGACATTACCTGATCTGATTCAATCAATTGAGGAGATTCTATTGCTTCATCATCATCATTACTCGGATCCATACAAAGCTGGGGTACAGTCTCAATACATGGTGAGTCGTCTACTTTACTTTCCATTTCAATGTCTTGTGAGGTTTCATCTGGAGGTGTAAAAGGTCGAACTTCCTTCTCGCTCTCTGATGGGTCTTGAATTTCATCATTGGCAAATCCTAATTCTGAGCTCTTACCATCAGGTATTTCAGGTATTTGTTCAAATAAGAGTTTGTGAGATTCAGGGGTATCAGTCTGCAATACTGTTTCTTGGGTAATATTGGATTCAAATTCAACATTTGAATAGCTTTCAATATTATTGGAACTACTAGTAACATTATAATCTACAAAGTTATCACCCTGATCAAAGTTATCAATATTTTGCACGAGACTACTCGATCTGTCGTCAAATCTGATAATATCGTTATTAGGTTCATGGATATCTATGTCTGTTTCAAACAAATCTCTATGCTGCTCTGGACTGATGTTTTCCTTGTCATCATCGTGAACACCGTTTGCTTGTATCTCTTCATCATCACTGTCAGGCAGTAGCTGAACAGCATTAAGATCGACACTAGATTCATTTTTGACAATTCTTTCACAAGTATCGTCATCTTTCTCTTGATAAAAACTCATACTCATTGGATCTCTTTCTTTATTTTTCAATCTTTCAAAAAGTTCATCATTGGCTTCAATAGCAAAAGGATTTGTTTCTTGATGTGTCTGGAACACCTGTAAATAGAAAATATTAGTTGCCTCCATTTGGATTTAGGGAATTATTGAAGTTCGGGGATTTATTATCATACAAACAGATAAGTAGTAATATTGATTGCCATGTGCTTTCATGATCAACACCAAAAATCACTGCTATCACCAAAAATTATCAATTTCCAATAAAAATTTTAGGATCTAATTATGATATGCAAGTCGTCTTTTAAATATATTCCGCGATAAAATTAATTGAGATATAACAAACAGACACGTACATGTAAATAACTTATTCTATTTATTAAATCCTTGGCTGACTGACGTGGAGAAAACATATTCAAACAAAAATAAAAACTGAAGGAATAAAAGATCTACAACTTTCAACTAATGGGTCGAAAGTCGCAACTTAATCAAGAAAATAGCTTTCTTCTCTACAATAGGATTTTAAAGCATCTTCAGAACAGCATCCTCAGCAAACATAGAAAACCTGCAGCAGTCTCAGTCAAAAACTCCACAACCAGAGCACCATGGTACATAATATACTACGCCATACACGCCCGTCACTCATCTCCTAAAATCGAGCTGAATGTCGTAGAGACAGGTTGCAGGACAAAAAACAGACAACTAAAATAAAAAGCCAGCCGTGCGAGTCGGACTCGCGCACGAAGGGTTCCGTGCCATTATCTATAAAAAACGTCAAAAAAATCATGTCTGTTGTATGGGAGCCATACTTAAATATTTATTTTATTCTGTGTTTAGTATTTTTTGTTATAGCGGCAACAGAAATAAATCATCTGTGACATTTTCAAATGTCTTACTATCGCGGTTCATGAGATACAGCCTGGTGACAGACAGACAGACAGGCAACGGAGTCTTAGTTATAGGGTCCCGTTTTACCGTTTGGGTAACAGAACCCTGAAAAGATTCTTGGGTACGGAACCCTGAAAAGATCCTTGGCTGCAAATCTACATAGAAAACTAATAATTAATTTGACAAGTTTATGGTCCAAGGGCCCATAGAGTAACAGTGTATGGCTCATAGGGCACACAAACTCGGCAAAACCATGTTCCACATATGGTACACTGGACTATTAAAATGTTAATGAATATAGACCAAGATGAGTAAGCAGTGGATTACAATAAGAATATAATAATTTCAAATGATTTTGTATCATATAATAATTAAGAATAAGATTATATAAATTTGACTTTTCAATCTAAAAGTAAATTTAAATTGTACTACTACTCAGTGGTCTGTAATCCTACCATAACATAATAGAGAAAACAACACATACCTGTATGTTACAGAAGTCAGTTGTGTCTTTTTGTATTCTTTCGAAGTCTTGTATGAGACCAGTATCCTTGACTTTATCAGGTTCAATGCCAACATTGAATCCAAAGCCCAAACTGTCCATGTTACACTTATCATTGCCATTCAAGTGTTCTTTAACGGCTTCGTCTAATGATAGATTCTGTAAGATTCAAAAATAAAACCATCAATTAGTCTATGTCACACTATTAACGAAAGACTCAAATAATATTATAACCTTAAAAGTTCATTACAAAATCCACCAAAAATTAAGGCAAATATATACAGTACACATTTGAATGGCTACTTAGATATGTGCAAAAGCATCCAATTTGTTGTATACACATTCTATTCCTATAGGTTACCTGTACAATTGCAATAATAAATTCACACATTTTCTTTTCCTGTTGGAAATTCTAAACCTACACCTTTGGCTTGTTAGAATCAATATTAGAATCATCACAAAAAGGGAATTTAGCTACTACTCCAAGGTATTAGTAATTATAGTCATACTCATTTTATTAACATTGTGTGATGTGAATAAGGATTTCAACAACTTTTTTTTAATTAAGTAAATTATAGTAACCTAGAGTTACACATTAAATGAAGAATTTAAATATGTATAATGTAATAGATATAGTAGTAATAAAAACAAAACAAATTAAACAGCTTTTAGTGATAGGAAAGGTATTTCGGTAATTAATTAGCAGGCATTCCAAACAAGGTTAATTCAACATTAAAATTCATAATATTTTTATTTTTAGCAAACAAGACATAAGGTCTGCATAGTAGTAGGTAAAAACGAATAGTAGGTACACTCATTCTTTAGTTATTTAAAATAATAAATACGTGTGGATAGCATTATTATTTGTACAGTATAGGAACTTATCAGAATAAGTTTCCGATCATAATGGTGTGTGTAAATTGTATATTTAGGAATGTTGTCAATAGTATTTAAAATGCTAAAAGTAAGTCTCAGGTCAATTTCAGAAACTAGTAATCAAGGTAGAAACCTTATACTGATGAGGCATAAAGGATAAAATCCGAGTATATTAATTAATTATAGGTGTCTCTTCACCTTGCACAGGAAATAACAGCTATAACATACATTTATATCTCATTAATGGGTAACTCGGTCTGTAAAGTGCAAGTGACAATTAGTTTGCCTTGTTAATCTGCTTTAATTTATTCAGCCATATAGTCTACTAAAAAAGCTATGTGGAAACCATTAATAATTGTCAGTAAAAATGTAAAGATATTACCATTACTGCCACATTGTGACACACAGCGACATATTTTTAAATAAATTATTGCCACTGGCATCAGAAGTAAAGATACACTAACATATATTCTTATCAATAATAGAAAGTATTTACAACTTTTTTTACATTTTTGGTCAAAGTAATAATCAGTTATATGTAAGTTTATTCTAATACAGAATATCACAGTTACACCTAAATGACATTAAAATAAGTCTAGAATGCTTACATGATGGCCATTAAGCTGATCACAGTTATCCAAGTCTAATAATTCTGCTGGCCTCACAACTGCTTCTGTCTCAAACTGTGCTACATCTGGGAGTTCTATGTCATCCATAGGCAGAGGTTTACGTGGTGACTCTGCAAGCAGGACATCAGCACCTGCTACGCTGCCTGGTATGAACACAGGCGCATCAGGGTTTAGTGGAGAACTGTTCATATCTACTGAGCTGCTTTCCCAAGCCGACTGAAATATAACAATGCATTTGAACTGAAAATAGTAATCTAGTAAAAATATTCATATATATAACTTAACAGTGAGGTAATCACTTACAGATGATTTTGCTAGCGTACCTCACTAGGTATTCAGGCAATGTCAGTGGATTACTTTAAATGATAGTGTCTAAGCATATTTAATAACTTGTAATAATTACATTTCATGAAAACCAAGTCATACTGTTGAAGGTTTTTGTTAAAATTTACCTCAAGGCAATTGCACAGCTTTGAATTTAAGATATTTAAATATTTCGACGGCTTGTTTTAGAAAATTCTTTTCAAATTATATACAAGATATAATGTAGGAAACTCACATTATCCTGGCAGGGGGTTTCAGAGCGCGGGGGCTCGTCGGGCTCCTCACTCGGATTGTGTTCCTCACTAGGATTATGTTCCTCGCGTTCGCCCTCGCCCTTGTAATAGTTCCACTCGTCTTCAGAGTCTTCGCCACTCTCAGCTACATTATCCACTAGAGCACCGTCGACGTGGCCCTCTTCCACTGTACACACCACAAAACATTCACTATATTTTAGATACTAAACACGTTATTACTCGTTTCCTTAGCACCTGGCACGCATGCAACATTCACCCCTCCTCTCGCAACCCGATATCAACAGGTGACACACCCTTGTCAAAAAAATCTCATTCGTTCAATTAGAAACAAAAACATTAGTTTATATCCTGTAGAAATTTTAAACGCCGGTGTTGTTTACGAACGGCATGTTACTAACGATATTTTACCGGTCGCGATTTGAAACTCGCGAAAGATTCGCGGACGCCATTTCGAGAACGGCCAATGAAGACACGCCCGACATCAAATTATAAAAAAATCGGGAAGGTGAGAACAGTGAACCTACAAGAATCCTTCGCTTCACGACGTTGGAGGGATGTGTCTTAGTCCAACAGTTCTATTTCCAGAACACCGCTCCGCATGAATCAACACCGAAATAACCTTTCACAAATCGTTCGGTATGTGAAAATAATCGACAACACTCGCTAAAGATCACGTACCGTGAACGGTAATTTCACTTCACAGATTATTATCTTCTCAGGCGATGTGATATTCAATCCGTAATAAGAAAGACAAAGCCCGAATACACAGTAGCGATTATAGGAATAGCACAGATCTGTCGGACGTTCAATGAGCAACTGCGAGACGGTCGAAGTGAGCGAGCGGGACGGCAGCGGCACAGAAGGCGCAGGGGGGCGGGCAATGAGGAGCGGGGCGCCTACTTGCACCCAGACAGGGATACCGTGTCATTTTATAATAATTTTAATAAATACTAGATATGACCCTCATATTACCTTACCGAATGCCTAATACGTGTAATTAATTAACCAATATTAAAGTATGTGCTTATACTTATGAAAGCAGTACAGAGGACAGATAAAGGTTCTACATGCATTAATCAATGTGTAGGTTTAGTCAACTTACTATGTATAAAGTAAATCTATATATATATAAGAGATTTCCACGTATATAGTCACTCATCGCGATATCTCTGGAACCATTAGAGCTAAAGACTTGAAATTTGGTAGGAATATTCTTTTCACCGAGCAGAGGTCAGCTAAGAACGGATTTTACGAAATTCAAAAAAAATAATTAAAATAATGTAAATAGCAAAACAACGTTTGCAGGGTCAGCTAGTAGGGTATAAAATAATTATTTATAAATATTATTATTTAATATTTTTACACTCTAAAGTAGAAAAATTTAAGAGTCGAAGTTTGTTTAAATTAGTAGATGAATAACGTTTGTGTTCAAGTAATTATTGGATGTTTTTCAAATCGATCGTTTTCCAAGTTGACAATACAATGTATAGATCTCCGATTATTTCGATCTATTTTTTATCTCTACGTACAATTGCCACTGGACTCTAGAAACGTTCGGCTAGTATGCAATGCACACAGACTCGTGGATGTGGGTGAATGTAATAATCAATATAGCGTGACACACAAGATTCTTACTTTTTCTTTTGCTCTTTATGAAATGTGGTTCATGTGCTAGGCAATATGACACGCTTTTTATTAGCTTCACCTGTATGTTTGTTTGTAACCTACTCCTTCGGCGTGATTTTGACTGACTTTAAACGGTCAGAATTCGTTCAAACTATAGTTGTAATAAAATATAAAAATGTAATAGTTTAAAAAAAAAACTAAAAAACACATTGTTTATAGAAAACCAAACTATAAAAGGAAAATAAATTTGAAAAAAAAGCGTGTTTTGCTTTTTACTATTGACAAAACGCATCATAAACCTTTTTACAAATTTATTAAAATTAATTTTTGAAACTAAATTTGTTTTTGTTTTCAATAGGTGTATTTACATAAAAAAAAATGAAAATTATTTTATATTCGTAATTATCCATAGATTATAAAAATTACGAAAAAGTACTGCCTAATAGTACTCCTATATGTATTGTAAAAATAAATATTTTTTTTTTTTTACACTTTATGCACTTGGAATATCACCACCCCTATTCATCCTGTGGGTGTCGTAAGAGCCGACTAAGGGAGCAAATTACTACAAAAAGAAGGAAAACTTGAAACAAATACATATATACATAATAAATATTATGATTTCATAGTTTTTGTTTCTAATACGAACAACGTTTATTAACATGACTACAAAAGTGGTCATCATAAATTCCTATCAGCTGTATAAATATGTGGTTCAAGCAGCTGCTTCATTACATGTTGCCTGCTTGACAGAATTACATTATGTTAAGATTGAAATTGAGACCTATCAAACCTTTCACCGATGCAATAACATCTGTAATAATTAATAACTGATATTTATTTACGTACAGATAGATACTTACCTTGTAAATAACAGTAAATACTATAAGGTTAATGATTGTTAATGATAGTTAATTATTAAGCCTGACACAAGATTTTGATATCTTATCTAAAATTGTTGTGTGCAGTGTGTAGGTACAAAGTGAGAAATTCATCGAACCGGAAATAATCTGTGGTCAAATGCAAAGGTCTCGATTCATAAACGATCCACGGTGTTTTACTTTGAAAAGAACATTACATTTCTTTGATTGAAGCTTACCTACTACCTAAGTCTGTGCCCGATTAGATAATTCAAATGTTCTCAATCATTCACGAATTAACAAAAATCAATAAAATATTATAGACGTAATAGACGTACTTACATTTATGGCAAGACATTAAAATTTTAGCCTAATCATTTAAAAGTGCATATCTGGGATTTCAAAAGCTACTTACCAGCATGCGCAGGTGGTGTAGGAGGTTGTGGCTCGTGGTTCTTCGCTTCGGCATCAATATCGTCTGCATCAACTGCGGTCTCGGGCCCCAGGTCCTCACTATCAGAGTCTGAGTTATCGACGCCATTGTCACCGACTTCGGCGTCCGCTTCGGCCTCTGCGCACTCGCTACTTTCGGCGTCAGTGGCAGCAGCCGCGACATCTACCTGCCGCTTGCACGCTTCCGTTTCGATGTTGAACGCCGGAACGTTCATCATCGCGTTGTCCAGCCTATAATACAATAAAGATTTTATTCGTATATTTTAGATTGAAAGAACTGGAGTATGATTACTTCGGAAACATAATCATTATGTCATCATATTCCAGTCCACGAACCTCTATAAAGTAACAGGTTTATTGAATTAATAATTCACATTAAGAGACATGTCTGCAAGACTAACATGATTAATGAAAGTGATAAGTAACTCTCGTTTTCTAGGGTTCCTCTTAATAAACGTGAACATGGTTCAAGGTCATCTGGTACGAGATATTATCACACTTTTTGTTAAACTGTGGTCAAATGTGTTACAGACGTGTGCAAATAACTAGTCAACGATCGAAATAAGTATTAAACCAGTTTTTTTTTTTTGGGAAGCGTGTCAGTAACTTTTCATATTTTATTATTAAATTTACTTAGCCTCATACTCGCTTGATTTTGACAAAACTATGTAACCGATACTTATTCAAATAATTGTATACTATTATACTATCAACACACATAAGCTACCAGTCATTCTGTTACAATAAATGATTTCTAGCGTTTATGTATTTCGAATGAAAAGCTTGCATCAGATATATTTATGGAATATGTAGACATGAAAACACTTTCGAAGCTCTTGCGTTCTATTATTATAGCTAAAGATGACCGTGACAATTTTTTCCCGACGATATGATACTTGAAATTCCTACAAAATATTTTAGAAATACCGAATGTATATTGATGTTTTTGGAATTCATCACATAAAGATGACTTAAACTTTGATGTAGGTAGCTTAAAAAACGGAAAATCTTACCCAAGATCCATGGGCGGGCAGTTGTCTGCGGCAATGTCACGCGGGTCCTTCAGGAACACCACGATTATGGAGATATTATCGGCGGAGCCCTGCCTCTTCGCCTGGACGATAAGACGCTTCGTAACCGCCTTCAAGTCATCTGTGTAAAGAGAAGAATATACATAAATCTTAACGATTTTACGTAATGCGTCCGTAGTATTAAAACAACGGGCAATTAAAACCTTATTAGGCATGATTTCCAGCAGAGAGAACACATTAAAGACCGTCTGTATTTCGTAACGCTGTTATTATCCTTAAAATATCTATGTGTCATCTAGCACAAAGCTAAGTGTTGCGAAGTCTATTATGTCTGCAATTTGTTGCGGCACAATGGTGAATAGTACTGACGGATATGGAGTAACGATGTTTATGTTTCGATTTGCCTCAGCGCTGGCTGTATGTGAGGATGTCCTTGTTCTGTCTCAAGCTTGTCCGGGCGTGAGTGAGTCAGCGGCCGGCGTACCGCTATTGTACCATAAAATAAGTGTACGTGATAGGCCTGCGCTAAAATAACACAAGCCACTCCTTTTTATTTTAAAATGATACTTAAGCATGCTTTAGAAAATTAGGTCGACATTCGTTAAACCATATTTGTCACCAAACCTAATTACTGTTCGACATAAATAATTACCAATGTAACCTATATGATATTCTCCAGAGGACATTATTGGGGCATATTGAAAACATGTATTACGATGTCTGTCAGACTCGATGTCTGTAACTGCTATAATTGAGAATATAAAGTAATAAGCCCAGCCTTTTTTGTTGGTTTTTAACGAGGTGGTTGTTATAATATATTACAATGGTTATTGAAGCGCATGATATCACGATAAACACATATAATTAGTTTCAACGAAATTATATTCCACGCTGGGTCGGCTCGGTAACTCGTCTAGTGGGCACGCCCTGTTGGCTGTTGCAGGGTGTGTCTAGCCAGTTTTAAAAATGCGTACTTAGCCGCTTTTCGTGCAGCGATGTGCTTCAAAACATCCGCAAGTACGTCGTCTAAGCGCACGCCTTGACTTTGCTCGCTATTTCGGGGCGCGGTCGTAGCCGCCGCCCTTGCTTTTTACCCTGTTTGGTCTGGCTCGAAGCCAACTGCGCCCCGTCTACTCTTATTTCATTCTAAGCCCGTAGAAAGTTGTTAATTTGATTTATAGTTCCAGAATAAATTTTAATGTCTTCACTTTTTTTATATCTGTAGTTGAAGTTCTTGTTGTAGTTAATTTTTTTAAGATTACAAAATCGTTTCGCCATCTCATTTATTTAAGAGATTTTTTATTCTAGGTTTATAAAAGTACAAAATTCATTGAGTTTGAGCGGAAGCTATATTAGTTTTATTAGGTTCATCACATCATTGATTGTAAATCGTGGCGGCCGGAGCGATCAACGCGGTGATTACTGCCGAGCTGGCTAACGGTGGTGTGGATGGAATGCACGTTGTCGGCCATTGTTCCCTACGCTATAACTCGTAGCAAAAACTGATCACGGCCCATTGGCGCGTACTAAACCCTCGATTGCGAGTTACCCATGGCAACATTATCATAGATAAATTCAGACTCACCATCAGCTACTTTTCGAGTTAAATACATCCCGAACAAAAGACATTAAAATTATCTGTTTTTTAGTTGCAATAACACGTAGAAGTAATCTTAAATCTCTCATATTTATTGTAGATGCCACAATATACCTATCTTTCAGGTCGCAATCAAACAGTATAGAGAGCAGACGAGGCGGGGTGTGCGGATTTGCAGAATAGGTGGGGGATGGGCGGATGGAGCGCAATTTGCCAGACAGCCTCTCTAGAGCAGACGCACGGTAGTCGGTAAAAGATTATTTCAACATTACTATTGGTGCCTTCAGCTTAAAAGAAATTCTTATGAAAATTTGTTTAGATTGGCGTTACTAGTAATAGCTTTTTTGAACAAAAAATGAGTTAAATCATGAGCAATATCATGGACTAGATTTAACGTAATATGGTCAGTTGCTTGCTTTTCGTTATAAAAGGTTTGCGTTGAGTACAGACGTATAGGTACTCTCATTAACTAATGCCTGATTATGATTATACATTCAGGTAATATCTACAAATATTAACATTCATTGTTCTTCTCTTAAAGCAAAGTGAAAAATATAATTTTACAGTGAATAGAATATTTAAAATATTTAATATATGTTCAGTTCGCCTATTTTTATTTTATAGCTGATGGATCACCTTTGTCGAACAATAACACTGCTCTGGGGTCTAGTAAATTTTCTGATAATACATAAAAACTTATATGTATAAAACCAATATAATAATTTCAAATAAAAAGCGATCTGTGTAAAGTAAACCCTCATTAAATTTCTTCTGCTTTGAATGCAAACGATTCTCATTTTAATATGCTGTAACACAAAGTAAGTACAGTCCCACCTCCACGGTCTCTATAGTAAGTTGCTAGAAAGGCAGTCTTAACAAAATCGTTATATTTCAACATACGTTCTATTTAAATTTCAATCTTCTATAACTATGTGACGCAACACTTTCAAATTTTTTTTACAACAAAAACTACAAATCTTTTTATGTTTGTCTGCTGATAAGCCGACATAATGGCTTCGGTTTTTTATTAGAAAAGCAATATAAGTTAACAATGCAATCGTCAATTTCCAGATAATAAACATGACAACAAAAGCTGAGTGATAACCGTTGATTAAGTGATATAAGTAAATCGAAGTGCATTATTCATTGCATCTACTTAATATTTCGTTGACAAAACAAATTATGAAGTGGGTAGATCAATAAAATTTTACAGATATTTCTTAGGATTTGTTTCAACTTATTAAGGCGGTAACTTACAAAATGTTGTCGTTGACATAACATGACTAAAATATAGAAATAAAGTTGAAAAGTATTTAAGATTGTGAAAGAGTAATAATCAACTCTGGAAAAAGTATCATCGACTTCAATGTGCCTAGATAACTTTGAACTGTAATAAATGGTGTTTTTTTTTCTTCAAATTTGAAAGGGACTAAACGTCAATCAGCCTTCAAAATAAAAAAGAAGAAAATTTCAAATCGGTTCACAAATTAAGGAATTCCGTGGTGACAAACATGAAAATAAATGCTCTATAAACCTAAAAATTGTATATTTCATTTGTGGAAATGTTTGTAATCTCAGTTTTACTTATAAATTTTTGTAAATATCTCTGTAACCAGACACCCTTAATAAATATCTTGAAAGAATACAACTGAAGGTCAATACGTGATTATATTATTGAAAGAATTATACCTTAACTTCTGACAGTCGAGGACCCTTCCATCACCAGCTCAGCAATATGAGATAATGACTACCGAACGCAAATTTCGTTGTCTTGAAAAAAATTATTAAATACGCTGCACGGGCTTATGTAGGTTCTTCGGGTCTCGTCATCAGATCCTGGCTTGGGACAATGGGGCTACCTCGTGAGTATACCCTTTCTATTATAAAAAGAATTTTGATAATCGGCCCAAAATTGACGGCGAAATCGCTCAAAAACATATAAAAAATACTATACTTAGTCGAATTAAGAGCGTCCTGTTTCTAAAGTCGGCTATAAAAAAAAAAATTGATTTCTATAATGCAGAATTCAAAATAGTCAGTCAGTGATGAAAACAGGTGATTATAAATTAGGTAAATAATTTTGTTTGTGTGATTCATACACATATCATATGTACCATAAATCTTCTAATCTTCTTCTAATCTAATTGTAAAAATCTTAAGATTTTTACAATTAATAGTTGAGCAACAATTTTTCTGTGTATATAAGTTACGGTGTTTTTTTTTTCTTGAATATTTAATTTAAGGAAGGTGAAGAATTATTTATCATACTGATATAGATAGATGTTAATTATACACTTTAATAGACAAATCCTATAAATTTGCACACATATAAATATTCTTACAAAGTAAATTGAATCAAACAAAAGATCTTGACCCTGGTACAATTGGCACTTTATTCGCACTTTCCGACAACCAGTGGATAAAAAGGTAGAATAAAGATGATATATGGAGTTGCAGTGTACAATGACTGCAAGGATGGGGTAGTGATTTAAGGGTTCATCTTGCCGCTTCCTACTGCGCTGAGTGTTGTGGGTTCGATCCCCATATGGGACAACACTTTCTGTGATCCACGAATTGTTCTTCTGAGTCTGGATGTTCTTTGTATGCGTTTCATATATGTTTGTAAAGTACCCCGCGACACAGGATTTATTCTTATTGAGGGAGTTGTCTTTTAAAAACAAATAAAAAATTAAGAGAACAATCAGGTATAAATTAAGTAGAAGAAAATGCTACGGTATGATTATAAAGAATACTTATTATATATAGTACATTGAATGAAAGAGTGACAATTTAATTATTACAGTTGTCAAGTTGGTATCGCAATTTCTACGTGCGATAAATTTTTAAGTAGTTATGGAATAAAGTTGTGTATATTATATTTGTGACGCCTTTTAAGCACAAGGTTTAATGTTTATTTTCTCATTGGTTAATTTTAAAATGAAACCGAAACAATGGGTACAGAAAAACTTTTTTGTACCGTTACCCAATCTCACTGTAATGAGCTTTCAAAACTAAGCTAAACTCAAGTGATAAAACCGAGTATTTCGCTAGTGCAATTAGACAGAAGCAAAATAATTATGACCCACTAGTTTATATTTATAAGCGTATGATGTTTTTTATAATTATTTTAATTATCTTGTGAATTTAAGCAGTTAAATCAACATTAAGCATTGCATAATCCCTTACCTTAGCATTTGTGACAGAATCCTTTTATTTTATTTAACTTCCGCATTAGGAATACTTATCCTGTGTCTCGGGGGACTATACAAACATACATAAAACGGACACAAAGAACACCCAGACTCAGAACAACAATTTGTGGATCACAAAAAGTGGAACGAGCCCGCAACACTCAGCGCAGTAGGAAGTAGCGTGGCGACCGCTGGTACCACTACGCCATCCGTGCTGTCAATTTGAACTATAACTAACACTTAAAGGAAAAAAATGAATTTATGTAAAAAAATTCTACTTAGGGTTACACTATACATTTACCGAACCTTATTTTATAACCATGTCTGGATTACTGTAATATGCACTATCTACCATAATATACGAGGACTTCAATTAACTCCGTTACGTCACAATTATTTATGAAACAAACCACTTCAGATAATGGCTGCGAAAGATATTAACAGCTGCATAACTCAAATACTGGCATGAATTCTAATATGTAGCGTTCGGATATGCTCTGGTGCTGAAGTGTTAATTGAACATATGCGTAAATAAGCTTGACGTGCGTAGCTCCCGAGGAAGGCTAATATTTACATAAGCATTACTAAAGGAAAACAAACTTGACAGAATTACTTATAGAATGAAACCGACGATTTGGACTCACATATAGCCTAATCGTCTCCCAGAGACTCAGTGACGCAACACATGACAAGTCTCACATGTCTAAAGTCGGCACCGCTAAAAGCTTATTAGTTAGAACAGTAAACTACTTTATATTGTAAATGGTTTGGTGTCAAAACTAGATACACTTTATTATCCCAAAATAAAAGTAGTTACGATTGCCTTCTGGTAAAATCAAATACATTAGATTTTTTTCTGATCATTCTAAAATTAAGTCATTAGTCATGTGCAGTGTTACTTCAACTCAAGTATAACAATAAGAGCTTTTGCTTTATTGGATAGGAACCACATAGAGTACCTATCAAAATTAAACTTTATAATCGTACAAAGAAATTGTTAAATGTTAAAGAAGCTTTATCTATCTGGAACTATACGTATGTGAATTCTGTCACTTTCTAACACGAACCTCTTCACCAGACTATTTTGTAGTTACTGATATATTTTGTACATAATACAGGCATGTTTGCGTTATAAATGAGGTAACTGTAGTTGACCAAAGACAAATTAGTATTGCCACAATAATATCTGTCTTAAACGCATCCAAATTTCCTTTTATATAATGGTATGCAAAATAAAGTAAGCAATATTCCTAATCAATGAATTAATCGCGATTACAGAAACCTCTCTAATTGTTAGTGCGCACAGCGAAGCGTAATGAAATTGAGTGGGAACTTTCGTGCACGCTCAACGTTCATCGGTGGTGGTTGGTAATTGGTTTGCAAGTAAACATACTTCGGAAAGAGTTATACGTGGCCAAGTAAGGGGTCCGGGGATCTTACTAATTAATGCTCGCAGCACTTGGGTGTTTTACACAATTACGAGAGGACTCTCGTAATTGGAAAGCTGTCTTACTATCAATGCTGTCACAATGTATGTATTCCCCGCTGCGCCGAGGCGCGACCCTTACACGACACTTTTTTTTTAAATTAATCGAAATAAAGAGTAATTATTCTCCGAAAAATAATTTACTCGTGTAACATTTGTATTAACGGTACTGGTAGTGTTTATGGTGTCCAATAGTAGTTTTTAATAGAATATTGCATAGAATAGTGCAATACAAGTTTTGAGATAGAATAAATACTTAACTCAAAACTTGTCATGAAACAAAACAATATGTTCATGACAAGCTATTTAAACACATATACAGTTAAAATAGTTAAATCTGTCAGTAAAAAGATAGAGTTTTCTTTTCGTTAAGACCTACACTCCTACGGCTTCAAGTGCAGCTTGTCTGGTTACGGTAGCAAGGGAGAATAGCATTTACTTTCATGTTACCGTAAGCGTACTTCAGTTTAATTGCAATTTAGTTTTGCCTTATCAATCGAGTATCCAATAATGTTGTTAAACTTAGTTATTAATGATCGCGACACCAGTTGGTATCCAACGAAATTTATTAATATGTTTTACACGTCTTCTTTCCTCTAGACAACAAACATACAACCATTATATTTAAGGCGAAATTACATTTGCAAGAGCTTAAATGCACAGGATACATTGGCACTTAGTTCTTGCACATACGAGTATATGAAGCGTAATTTCGGTCCCTAATCATAACCACACAAAGGAAATGTGGATCAGCGGGGCTAGAACGAGCTAAATTTTATAGCAGTACAATGTAAAGTTAGGAGTTATGTTGAAAGCTGAGAATCGTGTCATTGAGCAATGAATGTAATGTTCCGGGAAACGACTTGAATAAACAGAATGAGGTGGCGCTACAAACGCAAACATGACATGGAAAAGGTAAAAGTTCACACAATAAAACTACTGTGCTAAAACTGACACCCGATAACCAAATTAAAAATGTTACTAAGCTATAGCCTCTAGAAGACCAAGATTACCTTTAACCATAAATGTTATGGGTGCGGAATGGGGATAGCAATTGAGATAGATTGTTGCCAAGATTAATTCCAAGGGTATTTATATGCACCGGTTTTTTATATATAGCTTATTTATTTGCACCTATTCACTTTTATCACGTTTGGCATTGTATCATCAACGGCCTTTAATAGTCCACTGCTGGATATAGGCCTCTCCTTGGAAAGGAGGTTTTGGCCTACTACACCACGCTGGCCAGACGGGTTGGTATAGGGTTTGTGTCAAGTTTTCCTTCTCTCTGCAGTGCTGGTGTCCTACGTTGTTTTGCACCCTTAGTCGGCTCTTACGACACCCACGGGATGAATTGGGGTAGTGACATTCCGTATTCTTAATCCGTCACTACACTGACAATGGCATTGTATAAAAATAGGGAAATGCCCAGTGTATTAATATATTGTTGTAAATGGGAATAAAAATAGGTAACCACTTTCAAAAGCAAAACGAAATATGTCGGGTATAAACGGGTTTTGCTATATGTTAACTCAGTTTTGCATTAGGCGCAGGCGAGGTCCGGGACGACAAATCACGCCTGCATACCTACTACATTTGTATGCAAAAGGATTGATCCCACGCATCAAGTACCACTTGCCGCCCTCGATAACCCTATACAATTCTAATACTTACGTACAAATGGCAACGCATTTTAATTAGTTTAGTTAAAGTGGGAGTTGGCATAAAAATGAAATATATAATAAGGCACTGCTTCCAATAACGTGTATCTTTTAATATAATATACCAGGAATCGATTAGTACTAACGATACGTGAAAGTAATGTGTAACAATAAACTATATTTAAAAAAAAAAACACGCTTATGTAGCTAGGTGAACTAAAAAGTAGAAAATATTTTTTATAAGTTCAAAAAGAAAAAAATATTTTATCGTAAAAAAGCCCACTCCATGCCATTAGCCATTTGCTTAATAAATGTATTAAATATTGATGCAGCATAACGTCGCTAAAACTCAATAACGAAGTACTATTTTCATGGCTTTTCATTGTTTCAGTTATTTTAGCTAAAACCTATCTATGTTGAACCTTTTTATTTTTCTGTGCTTACCGGTGGCAATGTCGGACTAGAACCGACTAAACTGTGGTTCAAAATCTAGCAGCTTGACGCTATTCGATTACTTCCGGATAAAAACATTTGTTGAATGTAGTTGATTTACATTGGTGTACTACGTATATATTATGTATTTTCTAAAAATTGGACAAGAACTCACAGTACCAGCTGTTCTTAGTGTAGTATTTTTATTACTTTACCTCATACGAACGTTCTATACTATCGCATCATATACATAAATAAGAACACTGAAGTTATTACCTACATATATCGGGTTTCAGTACTCAGACGGTAATTAATTTCATGAAATTGAAGTGAATTTATCTGATGACGCCGCCTCCGCATCTTCAGCTTTATTCCCATTACAGGTTAATAACCAGATAAAATAATAGTAGCTCTACTTCGTTCACGTTCTGCCTCTCGCCAAGTGTCAATGCACTCGTTACGGACACACTAAGGCATTTTGTACAGTGAACATAGGAACAATTTAACATTTACCTAAGTGCGATTGCAATTTTTACTTCCTTTGACGAGTGTTACTTGTACGCGTGGACATTTTAATTCAGCATTATAAGCAGTCTGTCTATACCATAACTTCGTTTATGAATCCACACCATTAGATACTGGTTAGATATCAATGTCTAAGTGTGACACTATCAAATAGTCATAAATGTCAATAAAATTATTCATATATGGTAAACTGAAGGATTAGTATATACTGGCTTCTAAAGTTATAAACCCGCACGTGAATAGATAGACTACCCAGAACAAACACACATATAAAATATTACCGTTATCTCTGATTTACCTTGCAATAATCCTAGTACCTACATGTATAATATAATTATTTCCAACTGATTCTAAGCATCTTCTACCTCTACTGATTGTACCTAAGCAAGGTTAATGAGAGTTAATCATTCAACGGATTTGGAGATTGAAGAACTAGAGAGATTTCAAATCACCTAACAAGATCGATAAAAGGCCAAACCTCTTACAGAATGTCTTTATCAATAGGTAATATTAAAGTTAACAACATAACAGTGTTATGATTTATCAAAATTATTTCAGTTCGATATTATTGATTAAGAATCAGATATAAAACTAATTATTGTTACTAGCTCTAACGAACAATAATTAGTTTTCAGTCAGAGGTAGTCAGAGGGAGCACCCATTCTAATGACAACACATTTTAAAAACTAAATATATTATAAGAAATTAAGAATGTTTCACTGACTTCACTGCGCTGTGTTCTTAAATCCTTAATTTTCGTGTAACAGGATCGCGGGTATATTTCTCTGATTAGGCTTAATTCATTACAGTTATGTACTATTATTATTCTGTGTACTATTACGTACCTCTTCTGAAAATCTGTGTATCTACCTCCCGTACACCCGCTAATCTGATGTCAGAAATGGATGTGCTGTTAACCAATATTATGTAGCATAGTACTAGTTAAATAAATTTGGTACTTCTTGTGTACCCGCATAAACAAGTATTAAATAAGTAAAATACGGTAAGATTTCTGCGAAAATAAAATTTCCTATCGTTACTATTACATAAAAAACCTCTTAAGTATCAATAACTTAAGTTAAAAATTCTCTTGTTTCATTTTGGTTCTGGTAACACCGACAAACATATCTTCATAATTTTATAATAGGCGGAAGGTTGCATGTTTTTTTAATAACTTTTATTTTATTTAAAAAAACCGTGATTTAAGTTTTTAATACCGATATCGATTCACAAATAGCAAAAACATTCATTCTAACTGAGAACCTCCTTATTTTTGAAGTATATAAATAAAATATGCGAGCATTCTTGAGGCCCTGAAGGCAACGCTTGCGAAGATTATTTATTTTGACTGCTTGCCCCGAGGTCATCTCTGTTTATCATGCATGACTCATACATGTGAACGTTATGAATCTATTCGGCTGTTTGCGAGCTAAAACTCATTTTGATAAAACATATTATCAGAACGCTGTAATCTAGCACATACAGTGAACTGTGTTTTTCATTATTAGTAAAACTGTTATTGCAGTTTGAAAAAAGTAAATTTATTTCGATAAATGGCATGGAGTGGTCAGTCCCGTAGGTGCTAATGCAAAATTCTTGTTGCGAGGCAAAATATTTGTGTGGGTGGAGCGTCCGGGGGCTGAGGCGAGGGACGATCAGGGTTGACAATTTAATAAAGGTTTGTACTATTTTCGTCGCGACATGGTATACCACTTTTCTCGTTCCTAAAATATTTAAACGTCATCCAAAAATATTTTTATAATCATGCAACGTAGTCAAATTTGTTGAAGTTAGACAGCTTTTTAAATGGACTGTGTTTCCATTTTATTTTCATACTAGCATTTGCCCGCGGCTCCGCCCGCGTGTATGTCGATTATTGTGGAAAAAAGTAGACTATGTTACTAGCTGGTAATGTAGCTATCCACTGGTGAAAGAAGTTTTAAAATCGGTTAAGTGGTTTAGGCATGAAAGAGTAATAAACAAACAAACAAGCAAACTCACTTTCACGGTTAATATTGTAAGTATGGATATGTATTTATAACTTTTAACTTAATAAAATAGTAATTAATAGAAGAGTTATACAAACTTCAAAGAGTAGTTATAAATACTGTAGATGTTAATCAATGACGGATCACACAACCAAATACATATGGTCTTCCTATACCTAATTAAGTGTGTAAGGGACATCGTACCGAATACTGAAATAATGTTTTCAGACCATCATTCTGAGTCTAAAATCATTGGATTTTTCTTTAATTTTTTTTATGCAATCAGCTATCAAAGGCTACTTCCCGTAGGTATCGCACAAAAGTAATGACTACATGTGTATTACGTGCAAACAATCTACTCACACTAATATAAGTTGTCGGCCGGAGGTGAGGCCCCGCGCGCTTCGGCTGTCTGATTAATTACATTGCAGTTTTTGACCGTATGCGGTATTTATTCATTTGTTTTCTGTAAAATGTCCTGTTTACTCATTGCGATATCATTTTTAACCAAAAACAAACAAAAGTTATTAAAAAAAAATGAATTTGCCGACAGAAAATTCCAATGATTTTCGACACAGAATCATGGTCTGAATACACTATTTCAGTATTCGTTACGATGTCCCTTACACCCTGTATATAACCTTATTATGCGGGGCGACGTAGTAATTAGAAATTGGCTTAGAACCTCTTTAGCCCGTCTATATATTCCAAGATGCAGATATGCATAAACGACAGCCCTATCTGTAATTGCATTGCCAATATCGGAGCATGCGCTGTGCGGACGGCGCACCGAGCGCGTCACTTCATCTGCCGTGCTAACTTGCAAAAGCAATTATTGCAATTTCCGATTCATACATACGCTACAGATATTAGATTACCTCCGTCAAATTACAGGCTACTCCCTGATAGACCCTGTTAATAAACACAAATAAATACGATAGTCCTTAACCAAAATAGGCTTACAAATCAAGAAGAGTTGTCTGCTAATCATTAC
Organism: Arctia plantaginis; assembly: GCA_902825455.1. Taxonomy (NCBI): domain Eukaryota; kingdom Metazoa; phylum Arthropoda; class Insecta; order Lepidoptera; family Erebidae; genus Arctia; species Arctia plantaginis. The sequence continues at coordinate 712,079 of CADEBD010000283.1, read as the reverse complement.
AATCAATCTCTTGTTTTAGATTTATTCTTATTATTTTCATCAGTTTGATATTAAAAAAGTTGAGATTTTAAGATAATAATGCTACATACTACCCTATAAAAACTCAGTAAACGATTACATGATCTGATGATGTAAAAGAAACATCAGTCAGACCAAAAACAAAAACAAGGCTCTAGAAATAAACGGACACGCTTTGCTGAAGACACTTCCGAATAGTTGCGATTTTCGTATACCTATCTTATATCGTACTACATTTACTTCTCAGATAATATTTGATCTATTATGCATTAAAAACATGATTGGTTAATTCAACAGCTGACGGTCGTTGACGCCTACTGAGGTATCAACACTTAAATTAGACTGTAGCGCGCGCCGCAGACAGTTGGGTAAATAAGAAAAAATTGTATCGTGCTAAACGTTTAGACTGAGAACTGTAGCAGTCAATGTTTTGAAATAATAATAGCAGTAACACAAAGCATAATAACAATTTGAGAGATAACTACCCACTGATTTGAAATTTCAATCCTGATTCCCGCAACCTTGCAAGACTAACCTCGGATCGTCGGGTAATGACCTGTTCGGTTAAAAATATTCTCGTATCTCCCTCCCACGCCGGGTCAAGGGTATTATACTATCGGCAAACTCCTTACCCGTCTAACACTAAAGATGAATTTTAATACAATACTGGGTTCTAAATCAAATCTTTCTTATGTTTGTCAATTGTAAAGCAAACGTCTGTTATCATATGTCGTTAAAAATTTTTAATCATTATATATACATATATATATATATATATATATATATATATATATATATATATATATATATATATATATATATATATATATTAGTATTCATTACCAGTTTTACAAACCCACACTTTTCACGTAAATTGATTAAGTTACGTGAGTTATTTTGTCTATCTTGTGACCCCTGGCACACAGGTTGGCAGTGAACAGTACTTCTTTCTATATGAAGAAGTATTCCCTTTTCTGTACCCCTGGCAATGTTTATGCAAATTTCATGATAATCAGTTTTGTAATTGAGATGTGAAAGCGTAGTACTTAAACAAAAAACAAACTCACTTCCGCATATATAATTTCTATTTTTTTTAATGTTGATTTATTACATACAAACATTAATTCTTGCCCAGGACTATATAATATTATTTTAAAATCTACTCACGAATAGAGGACTTTCCCACAATCATTTCGTGGATCTGCAAGACTCTTTATCACGACCCAATTCGTGAGAGAAAGATGCGAGTCATTCAGTAAACAAACAACAGTGATGAGTATTTAGTGAATGATTCTATTGCAGCATTATTGATTTCCAAGATAATGACTTGTTTTTGGACTGGAGCCAGTCGTAGTTTCACCGTAAGAGGTGAGTGTAGAAATTTTAGTATCGTTAACAGTGACAGTAAAGCAATGCTTTCTCGAACACTGTAGGAGCTTCGGTGGGCGCCCGCCTGCGCCTTCTTTACATACAATCATACAATACAAGCGCCTCACAGCCTAGCATGGCACACAATGCCCTGTGACGACCCACATCGCGATTGTGTGACTCACCGGTGCGGAGCCGCCGCCGGCGACGCATACGGACTTGTTTACACTCAATGAGTGAGATTAATAACACTATCTAAAGCCTCTCTTCGCGACTTGATGCGTGACGAAAGCCACAGCGAAGTCTACATTCAAAGAGATTCCAGCCGTTCAAAAAACGGTAAATTAAGATAAAACCGATTGCTGCTCCTGCACCGAATTCGATGTGCAGGAGGCGAATTTATTTGGTGTTTTTATGAAAATGTCAATTTTTCAACTTATAAACATTATAGTCCAATTCAAGACTACTTTCTCAAGTCTCGAAGGGGAGTCATCGAATTAGTACCTACTCGTACAACCTAAATCTAATTGATCTACTTGAGAGGTAGGTATTAAACTTTTCGCACTTAAACAAAAAAAAAAAAAGACATGTGGCACTCAGGGACTGCCGCGGTAAAGCTATTGCAGAGCATTTTTTATCAACTTAGTATTAATAAACTTAGTATTAAATAATTATCTCAGGAAAACCCTGTAGAAATTTGCCCGGCCGGGAATCGAACCCAGTAAGGCAGCGTTTTCAAATTCCACGCGAACGAAGTCGCGGGTACCAGCTAGTATTAAATAATTATCTTAGGGAAACCCTATAGAATTTTGCCCGGCTCCGGGATCGAACCCACTAAGGCAGTGTTTTAAAATTCCACACGAACAAAGTCGCGGGTACCAGCTAAAAAATCTGCAGGGGCCAGATTGTTCGTCTCCTTTTCCCGGTTCAGACGAACCCAAACGTGGGGTGTCCAAGTGCTCCAGGAACCGAGAAAATCAAAGGGGGGATAAATGAAAAAAATTGAAGGGTGAGGGAGGGGTGTTTTGTGCGGACCTCAATGCAATCATAAAAAAATAAGTCATCCTCGAAAATACCCTCGCCCCTCTTTGAAAAACAGACTGAAGTGTTGTTACATGTCACGATACTTTTAAAAAAATCTGTAAGGGCCAGATTGTTCGTCTCCTTTTCACGGTTCAGACAAACCCAAACATGGGAGTCCAAATGCTCCAGGTACCGAGAAAATCAAAGAGGGGATAAATGAAAAAAGTGGAGGGGAGAGAAGGGGAGGTATTTTGAAGGGACCTCAATGCAATAATAAATTTTTTGGTGGGGGAGGGGGGGTATTGTATGTGGATGTTATTACATTAATAAAAATAAACTGGTCTCCCCCCCTTGTCATGTCAAAGGAACACCCTACCTTAAAAAAAGTTCTGCTATTCATCGATAGATGGCAAAACTAAAAAGTGTCACCGCTGTGCCGGTCGGAGTGGGGAGCGTGAGGTTTTTTTTCGTTACGGAATTTCTGGATTCGGTCCCCGCGCTCAAGGCCCGCGATAGAAGCTATGCAATAGCTTAAAAAACATACGCATACAACTTTTACTTCACTATTAAACTGAGTTTAGATTAGATATTGCATAAAGCTAAGTACACATTGAAAACTACATATCTACAACTTTATTAATTAATACGAACTGTATTTCTAAAATGTATTTAAACTTATTAAGTAGGTAATACATAATGTGTCATTTTTGATAAGGTGATCTCTGAATTTTATGACAGCTATGCTTCTGCAAACACACAACAACACAGATTAGATAATTTCTCTTAAGAACTGTATACCTACTAGCTATATAAATAGTCATATTTGGTTTAATGGGAGAATTAAATGATAAGAAAGACTTAATATGTTATCAATTTGTGTTCTTCCATTTTTCCTAACCAGTCAAACTGGTGATAAAAAATACGCAAATAAAGATGCATTACGACAAGCTAATTATAGAAAAAGAAAAGATATGGGGTCTACCAATAAGAACGTCCTGGTTTAAAAATTGAATGAAACACATTTTTTTATGAAAAAAGCATCCGATTGATTTATTTGATAGATAATTGGCCAATTGACCGCCGCGGCTCTTTTTGCAGACGGTCACCCGGCTCACGCCAATTTTCGATGACGCGGTGCACCATTTCGGCCGGTATGTCGGCTATGGCTCGTCGAATGTTGGTTTTTAAGTCACGAATTGTAGCTGGATTATTGCTGTATACTTTAGATTTAACGTCACCCTAAAGAAAATAGTCTAAAGGTGTTAAATCACACGATCTTGGTGGCCAACTGATCGGTCCATTTCTCGAAATTAACGACTCACCAAACTTTCCACGCAATAATTCCATGTTCACTCGAGTAATGTGAAGTGGTGCACCGTCTGTCTTGTTGAAAATAAAGGTCGTCTGCATCAATATCATCAAATTCCGGAAAGAAATATTCGGTTAACATCGAGCTATAGCGCTCGCCATTCACAGTAACAGGGTTTCCTTCGTCACTTTTAAAGAAGTACGGACCAATGATTCCACCGCACCATAAACCGCACCAAACTGTTATTTTTGCGGATGCAATGGTGATTCATGAACCACACGTAGATTTGACTCACTCCAATAGCAATAGCAATTTTGTTTATTAACAAAGCTATTGAGCCAGAAATGGGCCTCATCTGAGAAGATGATTTTACGATGAAAATCGTCATCGGCTTCCATAATTTCCAGTGCATAATCGGCAAATTCACGACGGATACAATGGTTGGATGGCTTCAATTCTTGTGCCAAAACAATTTTGTATGGATGTAGGCCCAAATCCAACCCCAAAATACGCCAGGTGGTCATTGGAGGAGCCCCAACTCTTGTGAACGGCGTTGAACTGATCGATTTGTATTCGCATCAACAATGGCCTGAACGGCTGAAGAGAATATTCTTCACTACGGGCATTTGTTTGTCTCACAGGCACAGCAGTGTCGTGGAGAGTGAATTCACTTTCAAATTTTGTTATTATGCGATTTATAGCGCGCACAGAAGGAGCACTATGACGACCGTTTTTTGCGCGAAGCGCCCTCACTGTAGCGGTAGGAGAACGCGAATTTGCGTAATAATTTTGGACAATTTCTAAGCGTTGGTTTACAGTGAAACGTGATATGATAAAATGGCAAGCCTTACTGAACCCAAATGTCAAGAGACGTCAAAGATCCATCATCAAACATGGCCGCTATGACCTGTCAAAACCAGGTCATCCCTATTGGTAGACCCAGTACATTACAAAAAAAATAACTATACTAATTTGTTGTGTAAATACTATCATAAAAAGGCAAACTAAAATGTGTGTATATAATCAACGTGATTCACAATAATAAAGCAATCATCAGGCTCTTCAATTCTGTCCGCAGGAACATGAAGCAAAATAAATGTCTTCGTTTAAATCAATGTCTCAATCTTGAACACATACAGCTATTTTACGGCTCACTGAAGCATGTTTGTATCTACTTTAAATGAGCCGAAACGAAATTACGTATTCCACAACTCAATAAAGCGTAGTGCAAATAGCTCCCAAAACGATGTTGCCTGCAGAATACGAACTTCTCAACTTTATAGCTACTTACTAAAAACCTGCTGCGATAATATTATGTTGTTGGATAATTAACGCTTCATCATCCAACAACCCAAATTAGAAAATATAGACACTGTTGAGTAGGCGTTTTAACAGTAAATATAAAAATAACAACTTCAACTTACATTGCTAAGGTGGTAAGGAAGTGAACGGCTAGTTGCTGAAGTCTAATAATCGCTCGCAAAGTCGTTATGACATAAACGTTTTTTGTAAGTGGTAGAGAGAACAAGGCAGATACAATAATTGATACAAGGGATTTTTTTTAGTTAGTCAATAACATACACAATTTAGAATAATTAAAAAGTTCTATACAGGCGGGATAGACGTGTCGTGAGCAACCGCTCATAAATAACAGAAACTAGTAGATAGTGGAAAAAACTGGGGACTGCAGTATGTCTAATGTAAGTCTGATGTTCTTTGGCAAGACTAAAAACTTTAACTAAACGATTTGTAAATGATGTTGACAAAAATTCTGAAGTAATATACGATTTGGAAGTATACTTCATTTTTTTTATTATACACCGCCTAAATTTTGCTATACGCTTCACACTTTTCGTGCATTTGGAATGTTAAGATGAACACTTCGCTGCACTATATACATATATGTACATAAAAGTTCTTTATTGACGTATCACTGCCTCGGATGTAACGGTTTTTAATTTTGTATACGAAATGCTACTTTCTAATGAACAGTGTAAGAAGGTATTTAGTATTATTATAAATGGCGTTTAAGATTTAAAATTAATAAATCTGCAGTAATAAATTGGCGTAGAGATATCCTCAAGTATGTGCAACTACCGGCAAACAGAATACAGTTGAAGGCAATTCTTACTACATATTCTCAGTTATGTAGCCTCACAAACAGGATAGCTGTTTAAGCGACACGTATTAATGCAAATTTGAAAATTGTCGACACGTTGAAGATAAAAATAAGCATTGAAGCAATCGTCAACAATACCCTTTAACATATCACGTTCCATTTGATTTATTGCTATTTTGAACATTAATATTCTCAATTGATTTCACATCAATTCTCATAACTTTATAAGCGATTAATTTCTTATTATAGATAACTTTTAAAGATTTTTGTCATTGTAGTTCGATGAAAATATCACATCACCATAACCATATTTTCTATTATAACTGGTAATGCATTTTCTTTGCTTTTAGTCAAGGAGCTTACATTCCAGAGAAAAGAAAAAACGATCAAAACCATTACCCTCATGAATAAATGCAAGTCAGCGAGACTTGAATTTTTATAACTAATTAGTTGCTTTATAAGCATTATACAAATATTAAAGCAATAAAAGTGTCTTATACCGATACAGTCACTGTAAAAAGCCAGTACATAGTTGAAAAAACCAATTTTTACCTACTCAAACTTCAAAGCTATTTACGCATTTTTTTTGTATACCTAGAAAACGGTCCTAAAATTATGAGGTTTTTTAGTTTTTCCTTGCTATCAAGGTGGAACACTACTCATGTTCAAAATTTAAAGCTTATGTGTTGGCTAAAAGTATCATAGAAGTTTGATGATCGGTGAATGAGTAATTTAGACAGACAAAGTTAAGTAATACTTGGTTATATTACCTATCAGTATTCTTGCTATCTACATCGAAGTCACAAGGGATCGAAAATGCACAGCTTTAAAATGATTGATTATTGTAAGAAAATTTATTTAAACCTGCCCTAAGGCTTAGAAAAAGAGTTTGTATTAATCTTCACTTACAGGTTTTTGTCTAACAGCGGGAAATGAATTATTTTATTAAAAATCATACATTAAAAGAGTTACAAATCAGTTTATGGACAATTGACAAATTGGTGTTGCAACCAGTTTGTTAGTGCTATAATTTGGATCTACATAACCAGAGCCTTTTGTTCTTTATTATGATTACAGTCCCTATAAAATTAAATCAGCAAACAGGTATAATATATAATACTCTTACAGATATAATTTATATAAAGTAAAAAATTAGTAGAGCTTCCTGTGTGCGATAAGTCGGTTTATAATTATCGCGGTTTCCCTTGCGCGTGGCAAATAACGTAATAACGGAGTGTAATATAATATTGGTCTATGTGTACTCTTACAGCACACATAATTAGTATGAGCCGTGAGAATGTGTGGAATGTTTTCATAACAACGATCTGATCCAGCCGAGAACTTAGATCGACTTCAAGTTTTAATAATTTTAACACGATTTTAAAGTACATACTTACTTATAATATTTGCGTGATACACGAAATGTACTGCGTGTCCGCGAAGAGGCCGAGGTCGAGAGAAAACGATTCAGATACTTCACAATAAAGTCTAATTTAAGTTTTTAGTAGTAGAAGTTAGTAGTTGTCTTGTTTTTGTTAAGAAAATAATTCCACCCACAATCACATTACTGCAATTCACTATAGTCTAGGATGCCTTCATAAACCCTGTTGTAGTTCGCAATGAATAAGAGCAGATAAATTACAGGAGCTAGAACTATCATAAGTCTCCCTATAACTCTAAAGCATAGTGTAACGAATGTGGCTTTTTCATAAAATTATCGTCATCCAGCTGAATCCCTGGTATCCCCAGCCCACCTAACGCGGTAAAAGACCGGTAAATACTACTAAAAATGGCGCTCCGTTATAAAACCAGGGAATATTGCCATTGACTGCTGCTTTTTGATATAGTTTTGCTGCCACAATCCAATCACCAATTCTCCCGACAAATCTTTTATGATACGCCTTGCATAGGTAGGAATATCACCTCGTTGCATTGGCTATTGATCCATCTTGCGGCGTGCCAATGTTTTTTCACGGCGTACAGCCTTATCGGCTTATACGGGTACGCTGTTAAGTCTTGATAAGTAGCAATAAAGAACCAATAATGTATTAAATGAAAAACTCTATTTGGAGTTTTCCTTCTTTCTGCAGTGCTATTGTCCTGCGTAGTTTTCTCCCTTGTCGGCTCTTACGACACCCATGGGATGAATAGGGGTGGTGACATTTCGTATTCTTAATCCGTCACCACAAGGACAGAATAATATACATTGTGTAAATATTCTTACTACGTTTTTATACGTCTAGCATAATAAAATAACTTTATCAGCTGGAATATTTAGTTATGTATACATGAAATAGAAATATCATCTTTGAAGCAACGGCAACAAATAATGTTATTAATATAAATATATAGTTACGGGTTAATAGGGTTTTCCTTATTGTCGTTTGTGAATTTCAATAATTTCAAAAGCTAGTAATTAAGACAATACTGTACACCCCTGTGTACCAGAACAAAGGGGTTTACATATGTACCTGTCAATATTTCTAACTGCCTGAAGGTTACAGTGTAAGTATCATGATTATGATGTAAGGTTTAAATCAACAATTTTTTTTACTGGTTTGGTCACTAGACATGCCCATTATTATTAAAACCTACAATATTGTTAGAATCGGTCTTATCTAGCGAGTGGGCACTTGAAAGGCCAGCCTGTTTGGCCAGTTTCTAAGTAAGTAAAAAGAAACCTGTATCTAGATTAGTTAGTAACAATCTAGAGCAAAACTAAGTTTAACTATATTTTTACATTGACTTTTATCTAGCGACAAACGTAATTACTTCTTGAATTTACGGAAAGAAGCAAGTATTTTTGATAGGATTTACAGAGACACACTGATTGACATATTTAGATATTTAATGTTGCATGGCGTTTCTATAAATTTTTTATGGTAAATATCAGGTTTTATAATAAATTGCATGTAATGGTATAATAAAATATGACTGAAAATTAACGAGAAGTAGAAACCAAAGTGTAAGCGGACACGGGTCGTAAAAATTAAATTATAAAAGAAAGTTCCTCAGTCACACCTCATACAGACAGAAATAATCTAGCTGTAAGATTCGATGCGCTCAATATTGAAAGTTGGTTTTAAATAAAATAGCACCATAATCTCCAGCAGCGAGGTGCATTGGCAGTGCACTGACAGAATTATTGCGTTCGCAGTGTGGGGAGGCGGCTATTTCTGTATATTTCGCGAGAATCGTCGTTAACATTCAGATATTACGGCCGGCATAACTTGCGGAACATCGCCAAAGTCGCGGACGACGCGACGGCTCAGCGACGCTAGTTTAAATCTTTCACCTTTCTTCAGGATAACTATCTCTATTATAAAGGATTGTAAAATACCTTACTAATACAATACTGTAAATGAACTTAATTTATATTTACTTAGCAAAACAAACCGGTAACGGAGTAGAAAATGCTAAATGACATATACCAGACTTCAGCACATCAAAGCTACGTTTTACAGTTTACTTTGAACGTTTCGAAATAGGAGTCATAAACTTTTGATGACTAGCTGTGACGTTTTGTTCATCTATCAAAAATGCTGCAGACATCCTGCAATTTGTACCTAAGTAATTAGACGTAGTTCTTAGAATTTTCAATAATGATAACTGTATTTGCATAACCTGATTGTTCATTCGAATATTTTTTGGCTGATTATATTTATTAGGTAACTAACAATTCTCTTTGTGTTTGCATTTAGTTTTTTTAAAGTACTGGCCATCAGGCACAGAACGGGTTTATAACTTTACCAAAAGAGTTCGCATCACCAATCTGTGGGTATACTCGTATTCCGTATTTATCGTCGCATAAATAAAGGACAAGTTATTGCAGTTGCGACAGACTGTCAGATACTCTACAGCAATGTCGGCTGAACATTACGAAACCTGCATGAACACAAAAACTTTCTGGGGAAAGCTGACCAACTGGTACTGTTCAATATGAGAAATCGTGTCCTTCTAAGGAATCAAGAAATATACTACTTCTTTGGCCACATTCGATCGAGAAAGTATTCAGTACAATTGAAATGCAAGTGCGTGTATGTAAGTAATATTTATTACAGGCGTATGACTCGTGTAACGTGTTAAGGAGGAGGGTGACGCAAATGGAGCGTGCTGCGATCGCATCTACTCGTGTACACATGAAATGCAAAAAGACAAGAATCACGGCATAATGCGTCGCAGCTCTGATGCCGCCGCCTGTCATAATTATAAGCAGGCAGATGAAAATATTTTAATATCCATATTTAAATATCACATAGGTATGTATACAAATAGGACAGCACTTATATTAATGTTATCTTTAAATGCATTATGTATTCAATTTTCTTCTGGAGAATTCGGGGTTTTGTAGATTTTTAAAGAAACAAATACGAAACTACAATCTACTCATTATAGTAATCATTATTATAATTTTTTATTTCTATCGTTAAAAATGTTTGTTCGTAGTTGTTGGTTCTACATAGTTTATATTTACTAAACCTAATATTAAACGCGTGGTGATGTCACGGTTTAATTAAAGGCATTTTCCAGCGAAGCAGACGTCATCCCAAGGGGATTTTTTTTCATTACAGTACATGTAAAAACATGTCTATTGCTTCACCGGTTTTGCTCGTACCGCAATGATAGGACGAGATCTGGATTAATTATGATATAAAGCACTTTGAGTAGAGGAACCGTGAGAATTTTACATTATATGGGTTTGCAATGATAGCAACATCTATACCATGAACATATTTTGTCATTCGCAAGTATAATGACAATAACATTTACCTATCTGTTTATTACGCAATGGCTCTTCAAATATGAAAGCTTCAATCTTTTATGAAACACAGAAGTGACATAAACTTTAATATTGCAAAACTTTGCAGGTCGTTACAGAAATAACAAATAGTTAATGATTAGTGACCAATTTAACAAAATGTTATGACACTTCTAAGTTCCTTGATACATGTTCAACTGACATATTTCATTTCATTGCCGTTGTATGCCGTTCTATGCCCTCGACAGTATTAGGCGGTTATGACTCAGATGAAATCGTTTAATTAACACTTCAACTGTGTATGGTATGTAAAATTGCAAATGTTTTATTTGCATCCTACCTAAACTTTTAATTCTGCACGCTGAATTTGTTTTGATTATAATATATATATAATGAAAAATACACACATATTGTTTTAACCTGACTTTGTCTGAACGACGTATAAAGTGTAATGTTTATGACAGACTTTATGATGCAAATTGTGTTAACAGAGTATGAAAAAGCGTTAAATAACCTTATTGGTTGGTATTAGGTTTAACCTATTGATGTAAGTAACATTGTACATTTATATTATTATATATACATATGTGACTAACGCATAGTGATTATATTAAGACTGAATTATGAATTGACTGATAATAGGTATTTTGGTCATAAAAAATAGTCTACTGTTGATCAACATTCAATCTCATAGAAATGACAAACTTGACGTATAAACAGAGATGAGAATACAAATAACGGTTCATATGTATAAAAATATAGCTTAATAAGACTAGCGACTACCGATTTTCACTTCATTCAACTTTCGGTCACAATACGATATAATCACATTACAGACTTGGTTGTTTAATACTTTACTATAAGAATGTCATAAAAGGTATGACATTTGCGAGATCGAGATTAGATCGGAACTGAATTTTGATCGAATTTTATTACGAGAATTGACCTTTAGGTTTTCAAAATTAGTAAACGACATTTCAAGTTACATTAAATGTTAAAAGTCAAGGGATGAATAATTCAGAAAATTAAATCTGGTTGAGAATAACTATATACACATAATGTATATAATTATATTATAATGTTGGAAGCTAACATTGCACTAACTATATTTTTTACAACAATTCGCAACACCCCAAAAAATAAATGATATCATAGATAAGACTTATCATTTATTACATGTAGGTATACACAAAAAGTACGGTGTACGAGTAATATTTTTGTAAAAGTTTAACTTTTCTGTCAGTTGTCAATTTCACGTTATTTATTTTTTGTATTGTTACAAAGCTTATTATCGCATCTCATTACAGTTTATAGTCTCCTTATTGTACGAAATGAATAATAAGATGTTTTAAAATCATACAAAACCGTACTTCCTACGCATGGGAAGCTTATTAAAGATAATTCTTGCAGGAGTCGAGAGTATAAGTGGGTGTTTTAGGTAAAGCTGAAAATGTATCAGCAAGGTTAGGAGTTGGGTCAAGACGACGCCAACTGTGTAGGCGTGGAGCAACTTGTAACAGAACCTGTTCGGTCGGCCAGCTCATGCGCTTCTATACAAATCGCAGCTTTCCTGCAATCGCGAAATCTGAAGACGGGGGTTGGCCTGCGGCTATTTATAGCGCCCTAAGTATTGTTACTTTAACCTCGGTAGATGATACCGCATCCTAAGTAATCTTTCGTAGCCGCGTTTCGTAGCGTATATAAAGATGCTGCCTGATTTATATTATACAAGGCATTGTTAAATAGTACTAAGAGCCGTCGTTAGATATGAGGTGCTAGGACATTAAACTGACGGTTATCGTGGATCTTTATCTCTTTTTAAATTGTGAGTAATAGTTCCCAGCATAGTTCGAATGTATCTCTTTGATTTGATCGTATAAATCACAAGATAATGTAGTTATCCATGCATTATTATTACAATATTATGATATTTTAAACAAATATCATTTGTATTAATATTAAAATAATAATGTATCGTCCGGGGAATCCATAAAAAGATCTCTCGTTGCAATAGTTCCATATCTATTGTTTGGGTATATATATCATGATATTGATATTACAATGTACATTGTACACCGACTAAAAAAACATAAACACAATAGCAGCCTTCATTTATTTATGATTTTATATAGTTATATTGTACTATGGTTTTGTACTTCAGTTAGTTTTACTGGTTTTGATAAAAAAACAACCAGCTTTAATTAAATAGACCAAAACAAAAGAAAATAGGTTTTCAATTAAATCAAATGTATAATTAAACATACCATCGCAGTGCAGAATCGATTTCATGTTTTTACATACAATACCAATGCATCGTTAGAGTTATGAACTAATTGTGGCATATTATAGAAGAACTGTATTGTCTACAAAAAAATAACATCAGTACTTGAAAGTGTATCAAAGGCGGCTTTTTCCTAAAATCAAAATTAAATTTAAAGAATAAATACAGTCCCTAAAAGTGGAAAATTAAGGTATGAAGTATACAGTTTATTACTAACTAGCTGACCCGCGCCACTTCGTCTGCGTCTCTCAATAGTAAAAAAAATTCTCCGTTTTTGAAACATTCTTCATTGGTACTCCGCTCCTATTGATCTTAGCGTGATGATATATAGCCTATAGCCTTCCTCGATAAATGGGCTATCTAACACTGAAAGAATTTTTCAAATCGGACCAGTAGTTCCTGAGATTAGCGCCGCGTTCAAACAAACAAACAAACAAACAAACTCTTCAGCTTTATAATATTAGTATAGATTATTATGTTCAAGTTAGTAATAATTTTTTAAAAGATTTAATTTAAAGAAGTGTTTATGAAATATATTTAATGGTAAGTTTAACCCAGTTGCAGTGACAGAAACAAAAGTAGTCAAATGACACACCTTGACAAAAAGGAAAGGCACACTCTTAACGGTGGGGACACTCGGTGACCTCAGATTGTGTACATTGTTTTCCATTGTACATAATGCTATTGTTACATAAATAATATCCGTCTTATTACATTCGATAACGGTAATTGATAAAGACATCAAACGATAAAATTGTAATTGGTAAATTACAAGTTACCGCCGTGGTCTATAAAACTTAATGAATAGAGGATGATCACGCTGCGATACTTTCCTAGAAAGATAGATTGGATAGATTACTGGCGATATTAATTAGTCATCCAGATAATGGTTAGGGTGAGTGTTTCTCAGCGCTCGGTGATAGTAATGCACTGATAGTTGTAATCCTTGCAATGTATATCGCCGCGATCAATAACTTCATAGGTACTTAACTCACATTTTATTTTATATCTACTTACATATACACTCTTTTGTGTTTTGCATCTACACTTTACGACTAAAGCTGATCTATTGTGCTATTATCTGATAAATTTATTTTCTAAACCTATCCATGGTTTAATTAATGTTATTTCTAATGAAATATTAGGATATTAGTCAACAAGAAATTTTAATTTTCTGAATAATCATTGTATGAAAAAACACAGTTACCTAAAAGACTAGAAATTTTAAACATATGACCACGCTTTCTGAACTTGACTTTCTTATGAAAACATTTTACTGCCAGCCATTTACCGCAGGGATCGGATAATAATTAATTAACGACATGCTTTCAGTGTTTGTTACTTATAAGTAAACTATTATGTGGAATCACTTCTATATTTAATACTATAACAAAACTGAAAAGTTGAAACAATAAGAATATAGAATATAGACCGGCCGCTCTGCTTTTTTTAAGAATCACAAAAGTAGACAACCACATCTAATATATTCATAGCTCTAAATATATATATACTCGTAGCTGTAAGTATAATTGAACAATATATATTATGCTATTGACAAACATACATATACTGTGCTATTGTTATAATCTATTTATTGTTTCTAATTTAAGAATTTTATACCTTGGTCAATATAATTTCATATTCAAGTAAAACTTATTTGCAAAATAAAATATCAGTGAGACATCGTCAAAACGGTATTTACTCTTATGCATGCCTGCATAAGAGTGTTGCCAACCCCACATTAATAAGTTACTATTATTATACTTTACGGCAATAGCCTATTCAAGGTAAAGGTATGCTTAAATTCTTAAATTCACTCATATAAACAATATCCCTAGGAACCGTAGGAATTATCGCCTTTCCCGTTATCTACCTTTCCTTTCTCAAAACTTACAAAAATTCCCATAATATCCAAGAGAATCTTCTGCTCGTATAAGGTGAACGTTTGCAAAACGATCACCTTCCATGTCACATTGACCACGTTTTTGCAATGTTATAAACACTTGATTGTTACATTGTTCATAGTTAAACTATTTATAGGCAAAAATCAAATATAAAATAACTATACCTTTTTTATATTATCTGACTCAAATAATAAGCTGCAAGGCAGCCGTTAAAAACTGTCACAATGTTCAACTGCTTTTAGTGGTGGGCTGAACGTAGGAGTTGTGAATTAATACTGAAATTAAATACCGTTTCGTTGAACAAAGAATGTTGTTTAAGAGGCTATTGTTTCTTATAGGAGGTTTATTGTTCTATGTAGATATAGTAATTGGGCGAAATAAATTATTGTTATAATTTGGTAATACCCATCTGTTGTATCATTTCCTTCGATCGATATGACAGACAGACGATACAGACAGATGCTGGGTGGATGTGGAAATGTTCTATTTAACATGGTGCAAAATGTAAATTCTCACCGAGGGAAATAGGCTAATGTAATGCTGAGAGACAATAACTACGAACCAGTTTCTGTATAACCTCGTACAGTGAGTTTATGTATACAACTTCGTGAGATTCAGGTCCTGTATAGCTGTTTTAAAGTCAATGAGTAATAAGTTTGGTCATACTCATGTGTAATACTTTTCGGTATTTAATGTTTCCGTCCGTTTCCGTTAATTGTTTAATGTGTGTGGTGACGGATTAAGAATACACTGTCACCACCCCTATTCATCCCCATCGTCGTAAGAGCCGACTTAGGGAGCAAACTACGCAGGACAACAGCACTGCAAACAGAAGGAAAACTTGACACAAACCCTATATTAGCCCGTCTAGCCAGCGTGGTGTAGTAGGCCAAAACCTTATTTCTAAGGAGAGGCCTATGTCCAGCAGTGCACTATTAAAGGCTGTTGATGATGAATGTTTTTGGTGGTTAAATGTCACGCATAAGAAGAAAGTATAGACGAGTATAGTTAAATATAGAAACAATAAATAGATAATTACAAATCGTTATTCCCTTATTTTTAAATGTGCTTGTATTATCTGTGTTAATATACTCGTAAAGAATTCGATTTATGAAAAGTACGATTACATCATCTGTTTGTTATTTCTAGCTTTCCTCTCTTCATTAATCGCTATATTTATCAACTTGTAGATTACTTTGAAAAACAGGCAATTCCAAGCAAAATTAATCAAAGCCAATTATGACTAAATTTAATGTAAAATCGATAAAAGAATAAGGCAATACTTTAGTGTGTCCTATTTCAATGTCAAAGTTGGCATATTTTTTCGGGTTTTCAGCCACATGGTAAGTTTTATGACAAGATAGATATTGTAGACAAGTAATTATGTATCTATAAGAAATGTCTTTGCACTTTTTAGTAAGAATTACCATTTTTAAGCGAATTAAAAAAAACTGTCAAAAGATTATAAATCAGTTGAATACCACATAAACCTCACATAAAGAACTAAGTTAAGGTAATATCTTATAACAACCATCAACATTTGGATTAATAATTATTATTCGAGCTTAGCATTCCTAGGATTGGTATTTAGAGCGGGTTATTCGACGAGTAAATTCCACATCATTATTTAACTAAATACCAAAAGCGTGTTACATTCCTATATACATATGCAATGCAACGGTCAACGACTTTAGTGAAATCGTGTGCAAGTGTTTCGTATCTTTTAATAATAACATGTTACAGATACGATCGTAGAATGCGTTCCCGCAAATCTTCTAAGTCAATTTAAATACAATCAGAATTCAAAAAAAAGTAATATTATATAATAAATAAACAGTTAACTGTACCCGAATTTAACTGTTGTAAATAGACAGGTAACCTTAAATCTGGTTTTTGGTCAATGTACCTCCGTCAAGTATTTAAGAAAGTCAAACAAAATTAATCGTCAGAGATGTTGACACAGTTGTGTGTGAATTTCTAACAATAGCTCATTGTTCATTTTTCAATCCCAACAGATTTATACATTGTTTATTTTGAACCGAATTAAAAATTAAGAGAAAGTTATTATTTTGACTTTATTTTTTTGTCACACGAAAAATATTTATAAATTAATTTTAATAATTAATTAATTATAATAATTTATTTTCATAAATAAATAACGATACATGCTACCTTTGTTAAGTGAATAAATTTTAATCATGCCTTTTTTATTAAAATATAAAGAATTTATAATTTTAGCTAGCCGAGCAACGATTTAATCAATGACCCCTACTGAGTGGCTTCTTCTCTAATGACAGAACGGACTAGGGTACGTGACCCCGGTTTCTTCGACCTGCAGTAGTCTAAGTCCCGTATAGGACTTATAGTATCCCATACCCTAGCTTCCGTTCCGTTTTTTGTACTCTAATTTACCTTTTTCGTTTGTCCCGCCTTTGAAAACGATTACATTTCCAAGGAGGGATAGCGTAGGGCAGGCTGGCCATAAAAAGAAGCAATCAAAACCCTTTACAATGTTACACATTGCGACAACCCCAAATAAAATTCATGATATCATCATAACCTTCTTTACTCTTTCTATCGTATTAGCATATTTCTAAATACATTAGCATAAAAAAATGAAAAGGATTGCGGGATTGCTAAGTACAACATAATGTCACACGCATCGCTTAATGTGATAGTGAGGATTCCAGGGAAAAGAACTGAAACTCAAATGGAAACCATGTTACAAAACTGTTTTTACGTGGGTGTAATTTCAATTGATGTTGCGGTACTGCAGCCACGTAGTAGAAAGTGGGAAATGAGGCGAGAGGGCAGAGAGCCGCACAACACACTGACGTCACCGCGGTGATTCATCTGATGTTAATGCAGTACATGTACTATTACAAACATACGGACAAATGTTTCAGAGAATTATTTAGTTGAATAACATGGACGTCGTCGAAAATAAATGGATTATGTAATTGTATAAGGAGTTGAGCACAAGGCGAATGAGATCGTGACGGCATTTACTGTATGTCCCAAGTGTAGATCCTTTCATGGAGAAGCGTGACATTTAAAGCACCCGTAACATGATTCACGATTTCGTCTCTCACTAAACTAAATACGATTTCGAATTATACGCTTCAAATACAAATTCCAAAAACCTTGTTCAAACTCGGTAAGATAAGCGTAAAGAGTATTTATTGCTTTTATTGCTTTAACTGCATTTGACCTTGTTCTAAAGACCATTATTTCTAACAACAGAAAGTCTAGCGTTTTCATACAATTAGCGGTTAGTCAGTCGTACCGGTAATAAAGTTTTTGTCCAACTTCTTACAATATTAACCGACCTCATTAGTTAATAGAAAAGTTTTTGCCCTTTATTTGATTCAAGTTTGACGTGCAATACTGCATCGAAACGACAATTGTGGATTGACCTTCAATTGTTACTAAAAGATTTCGTTAATCAGCCATAGTGTCGGTGTTGCATTCGATACCGGTAGTAAGTGGGAATGGAACGTTCGAGAGCGACAGTTTGGAATAACATTTGTCTATTGTCTTGAAAGGTTCGGGGCAATTTTCAAGAGAAACTACAAGTGTAGGCTTTTATTTCACATAAACTTTTTCTTCTTATTGCTGTTTCAATAAAAATAGGTATGTTATATTTCTCAACAGACACTAAAGCGACGATGCTGGTTGCTTCGCGTGCTGTCGTAATTGCAGCCATTAAGATGAGTCACGCTTAGCGACGTGCCTGTGCTCCGCCTGTTTTATCAAAGGCGATCGGTAGATCGACGCCTCTCTGCATAGACATTTCACTGCTTCTTATAGAAAAAGTTTTAATGGCAAAATCTTTGACAAGTAACTCACTATCAGAATGTTCCTCGTAAACAGCTAACCTATCAAAATGATAAGATGGATATGTATTTTATGATTTTGTCCGTGAAACAGTTTTGACCTTGGCAGGTGCTTAATAGCGGGGCAATGTGCAGAGTTGTTGCAGCCCGCGGAGAAAGCATCGGTCGTTGTCGTTTCCGCGCGAAGGCCTCCGGTAATGGCGAGTCGAAGCTACGCTCCCCACAGGTGACGTCAGTTCGACTAATTAGCAGGCAAGCACACGCCACACGCTCATCCAGCAGTGCTTTGGGCTGCTTACAGGAAATCGGCGCTTACATCATCTTGGAACGTGACCCATCCGACATTCTATTGTCTAATAGTTACCTACTTCCAAATATGCAATATTAAAATACATTGTTCCTACTCCAAAACCATTTAAGGAAATGGCATCCTTTACTTTTAAAGATATTTAGACTAGTTTATTGATATGTTTCTGTATATCACTAATTACATATTATCATATATAAATTAAGATCAAAAGTAGCAATACATTCATGTACTTAGTAACCATAAATAACATTCATGTACTGCTACATGCAGAACGATACTGTGTTACAAAAAGGAAATCCGTAGGCGCCAGCGCATGCGACGTGTTACTTTTAAGACCAGACAAACGACTAATGGCTAAATAAATATAATCTGAATACAAAGTGAAATTTTATAAGTGAACGTGCACTAGTTCAACCATAATCACTAATGAACGCCTTTGAACAAAACAATTTTATTTTAAAGCAAAACTTTTGATTTTCTATCTACTGATCTATTCACCTTAAAGTCAATAGTTAATAAACATCTCATTATCAATTTGTAACTGTGATGCTAAATACAGTCCTACACTACAAATTGGCTTTAGTGGACATGTGAGAATTTTGTGGGCGTCTGCATTTCGTCAAGGAGATCCTATACTTTGGCATCAATCACCCTCATCTTTCTTTTGAAGTGAGCCCCATTCCCAATTAGTTATTAACCAAAACGTACTGCTATCAATCTTTTCATGCCTCCCTTATCTAAAAATATCGTTTAACTGACACTAAATGAAGCTGCTACCTGAATCGTAGTAGAAACAGATTCGTAAAAATATGGTTCAAATTAAGTAAAAACATATACGAGTACCATATCAATTTCGTCGACTGAAAGTAAAATGTACAACGGAAAAACTTAGTCCAACACAGTGGACTGTTAAAGTATCAACTTTCCTTCATAACTTAATCTTAATAGTTTTAAGTATTTTTCTTATATAGTCACTGTAATGTATTTCAAATTTGTCTATCAGCAATATAAAGTACACTTTTAACACAAAGGACAGCAACGAAATCAGATATATTTAATCCGTATAGAGGTGCAAAGGGGCGATAAAGCTGGGCTTAAAAAAAATCTTCTAAATATGGAACGTATATAAATAGCTCGTGACGAGGCCAAGAATGGAGATATTGAGCGAAATAAGCAAAGCGTACAGCGCGAGAGAAACAAAATAAAATATCGCGTGACATATGACAGCGCACTAATTTAAGTCCCCCGCCTGAAGTCGGAGGGCCAGTAAATCAAGCCACTCCCGTGCACGAAATGTAAATATGGCTATGAGTGAGCACGCACCACATGCTACAAGACCTCGCATCGCGCTAATAAACCACACACATGAATGTTAATAATCAAATTTTATTCCAGAATTACTAATGTTATTTCAAAAGATAAAGTGAGACACAGGGTTAGTTTTTGGCATACATTTATTATTTATATATTTTCACCACAGGCTTTAGTTTGTCTGGTGCCTGAAAATTTACCAGTTTGATAATACTTAAAAACAGAATGGTTTATAGCTGACATTACCTATAAAATAAGTAAGTTTCCAGTTAGCGTTATTCATATTAGTAAGCAGTCGACGGAGTAGCGGCAAATCGTAGCAAGAAAGTGTGACAGCTTTTTATTATATTTAATACTTAATAACTAGGCTGCAATGTTGTATATTGTAATTATTACGGTAAATAATATACGAGTAAATAAAGTGTCGCCGGAGGGTTGCGAGTCGCGAGTATAAGCGTACGTGTATAGAGATGACTCACAACCCTATACCTACTACTTCTAATCTAATCTCTTTTTTGAAAAACTTTGTATCCATTATAGTTTGAAATTCAACATTAGAATTTTTCGACACACTGACTTTTCGACTTGTTGACGCTTCAGAAAGAGTACGGTGTAAACTAACAATGGCGTTAATGGTTTTTCTAATAATAACGTGTTTAGATAGCTGATGGCACTTTTATATTTTTGTTCTTTCTGGTTCATTATTGACTCTTGTATAATCGTTAATGAAAACCAAGTATAGAGCATAGCAACATCAGTCTAAAACGAGTCACCCTCATCCATATGCATGTCTGCCTTATTTGGATGGCTTACATTATACCTAATTGCATTAACGTTAGTTCTGTGGAGGATCCTCCGATAAAAAATGCGAATGCTACGCCAGGGTACATATTATGGGCTGAGCCCCAAGATTTCGCGTTTGGAAGTTGTATACATATATGAATACTACTTAGTGCGAAAACTTTCAGTTCACATTATAGAGAAAGTAACAAAGATAACGCTGAGTTGTAGTTAGGATTTAATCCATGCTCTGAAAGTCATACTATGTATAGAGTTCTTATTTAAAACTTATTTACAAAGCCCAAAGGTAATGTCTACATTAAGATTTCAAACCCATTATTTTAATGTGAAAGTGAGTTTTTTTATTTGTAACGCTTTCACGCCTAAACCACTAAAACGATTTTAAAAATTATTTCAACAATGGAAAGCTACATTATTAGCAAGTAACAAAGGCTATTTTCACCAACATACACGAGTGCGGAGTCGAAGACAAAAGCTGGTATAGAATAATCTACAAATTACATGCACACCCTCACACGTTTTGCAACCAATTCGTAAAACTCATAGATGTTAACAGCTCGTAGACGAGAAGTTACTGAACATCCGACAGGCATAATCCTAAAGCTGCTTATTACGGCACCTACGGGATGTTACAGACAGCGCTCTATTCTTAATAGTTGTTAGACAATTACAGCCACGCGGATGAAATTAAGCAACTGCTCTCTTAAGTAGGGTATTAATAAAAAGTAACTGTTCTTATTTCCGTCTATTTAACATGTGAGCGAGTAATATAATTTCTAAACGTAGTATATTTCTTGTGATTTACATAAAATTAGTCTTAATTATAAAATCACGCTTTGCACGCTAATGTTTTATAAACGCAAAAAAAGATTATTCAAATAGATACAATTTATATCACGTCAGTCTGAAGCGCTAATAGAGGCTATACTCACCGAGGACAGATGACAGTATTTACTTATTCAATAACGTCTGGAATAAGACTCTCTATGAGACCTCGCTATAGTTTTATTAATATATATATTATAGCTGACAATTATTGAAAAAGATTATAATCTAAATAACTTAAAAAAAAATTACTACGGTATTCATAAAGTAAATCAAAAAGCATGTTTAAACTGCAAATGTTAGGATTGTTTTTGTCTGTCTAAAAGTCCGCAATGGCGATGATTTCAGCAGGTAGTAGCAGACGCAATTAAAACTGTGCTAAGCTTCAGTACACTAATGAGCAGCTTAACTTCACCTCGCAACGTCGATGTTGATTTAAAACCATTTGTTAAATATAAAGTCAATGTAATATGTATCTACCACCAGTCGCTTTCAGGTTACTTTGGAGAGAAGAGAGAGTCTGTTAATTTATATGTTTTTTTTTTATTATCCATATAGTACCTACCCACCAGCGTGCGCACACAAGACACGATTAGTTAGAGTACCTCCTTTTAATTCAGAATATTATTCTAACAAGTATCTGTTTAATAAACATAAAATGAAAATTCTTGTATTTTTATCACGATTATGATTTTATGTGTGAATAAAGCAAATT
Source organism: Arctia plantaginis (assembly GCA_902825455.1). Classification (NCBI taxonomy): domain Eukaryota; kingdom Metazoa; phylum Arthropoda; class Insecta; order Lepidoptera; family Erebidae; genus Arctia; species Arctia plantaginis. Next base: position 689,500 of record CADEBD010000283.1, on the reverse strand, counting down.
TCTTAAAATGGTAATCGATATAGCAACGAACGTTCACATAGAAGAGCATTGTATCACGTACCGCGTCGATTGCTAGCCCTCATTCATGGAACTAAGGGTTCGTGTATTTAATCTACAATACGCACCCGCAAGCTGATTATGCGTCTAATGCCAGAAAAAATCGATACAAGGACGCCAAATATAGCATTATTTAATTTTGGCAAGAAAACAAAACAAGATCTGTTTGCAGATACTATTTTCTAAGAATTGTATAGTCATACGCAATTGAGTCAACGAACAAAATAATTTATCATGAACACAAAGCCATTATTCTGTTACTTTTTTAGTATTACCAGAAATTACAAATGTCCGTTTGGTGACGGATTGAGAATACGCAATGTCACCTCCCCCTATTCAACCCGTGGGTGTCGTAAGAGCCGACTAAGGGAGCCTACTATGCAGGACATTACTGCAAAGAGAAGGAAAACTTGAAACAAACCTTGTACCAACCCGTCTGGCAAGCGTGGTATAGTAAGCCAAAACCTCATTTCTAATTAGAGACCTATGTCTAGCAGTCTATTATTAGAGGCTGTTGATAATGATGATGAGAAATTACAGTTCCTAGAAACAAGAACACAAAGTACTGGGTATGATAACCATACAAATGTCACAGATCTAATTAAAAGTAGTGCCTTAAACATCGAGGGACATAGGGACGCGTAACTAAGAAATAAGTTTAAGGACAATATTTTCTTCCTCCGACAAAAAAAAGAAAAATATCGTTAACTTCAATCGAATGCAAACAATTATGTTTTTTTTTCCAGTCACACATAATGTGATTACACGTCTTAACAAGTTCCATCAAAAACTAATGTAATATCAGTAGAACAAGATTTTTTTCATGTTGCAGATGAGGTGTATTAAAAACTTTTGGCGTCTCAAGGAAACGATTGAAATAAATGTTTAATTCTATATAGTGCTTTAATTCTTGAAGAAATAATATGAATAGGTTTTTCTATGAATTCCTGATAAGTCCCTTCGCAAGTTTCCTTGTGTAAGCGTGTAAGTGGGGTGTTATTTTAAATACATCATGATAATGAATGTACAGAGATTATTTTAATTTATTAAATTAATAATCGAATACTGATAACGCTAAACGTACAATAAAAAATCTGCATTAGAAACGTACAGTATATATTTTATTATAAAGCAACGAGACCAAAACCAGTACTAAAATATAAATAAAACTGACTAAAGTACATGCTACAAGACATTTTAAATTAGTTTATTATTTTGATATCATATAACATGAGAAAGTTTACTGTGAAATGACAAAAACGAAAGCATATAATTATACAACATAGCCTCTTTTATGTACAAACTTCAAAGAGTATGCATAAAGGTGGTATAAAATTCGTATGATGGGCGGCGATCACTTCGCGTGACGGTTGTTACCTTGTATAGTAAAAGAAAGGCGTGCATGAATCTAAATAAAACTAAGATTAGTACACAACTTCATGTGCTAACGAATGAATGAGAAATTGAGATTAAAATCATAATTTCTAAGTTGTTATACAAAGTATCTAAATCTCATTTATTAATTAACGTTATTAACAATCTAGCGAAAATAAATAGTCAGCCTTGTTAATTTAGCAGTATGTTGGCATTGCTTTTAAAAGGACGTGACTTTGGTACACGTCCTTTTTAAAGCAACGTTTGTATTTTCTTTTTTTTGTTATTTAGTAGGAATGCAATAACTATTTATTGCAATGGAGGTTTGCGGAAGGGATAGCTTTTTGCACTTATTAACGACAATACAACTCCCACGAGAAATTGCCGGAATCAGGTGGGGTGGCAAAAATACAGGGGTTGGGATATTACACCGACCTTACAAAAACTGTAGGAATAGGTAATAACATCAAGTGCAGTAGAAATCAATAGTTACGTAGGCTAGTAGACAGCACAAAAAAAATCTCTGTTAAAACTTTTCAAAACATTTCTAGGCAATGGTTTTTTTAAGTTTTGTGTACAAATAAATAATAGTTATATGATTCATAAAAAACAACCGAACTTAAATATTGCTTGTCATAAAAGCTAAGAACGATGTATCAGGTATACCGAAGTCAAATGTTCGTTTGTATAGAATCTTCTTATTTCTTTCAATTAACATAAAAGTGGATTAATAAAGATGTATAAGTATATACAACACCATACAGAACTGACAGACTTATTTACATACATTTAAAGTTAAGTAATGTAAGAAAATGCATTGATAGACACTAGATATGACAGGAAACATAGGTACTATCTATTTAGTATGCCATTGCGACTAACGAGACGAGTAAAGCAAATAGTATAAAAACGCACTCTTTTCAAAGTAAAAGCTCAAATAAAATTCTGTACTATTTCAGTGCAAGTTGCCCCAGGTCGGTACTGTGTTCAGGTCGTATAAAACAATAAGTTATTCATGGTTATAGGTACTATGTAGGCGCGGTGAGCGGCGAGCTCGAGGGTTGAAGGGGGTCAACGGCCGAGGCGAGACCTGACGTCAGCCGCCCTACAGCTGTCTATGACGTCACCTCCCGCCCTGGGCGCAGTCACAACAAACCAAAGCGTGTTCTAGTCCTTAAATCTTAGGATTCAATCTCGCAGCGACGTAAATAATGTGGTTACCACATGTCCTCGGGTATGATATTAAAATTCGATATCGTGTGGTTACCTACTTGTACACATGACGTAAACGAACACTTGTGTTGATGAGAACTTATTAGGTTTAATTTCGGCAGCTGATAAATTTAATAAATATTTTATCGCATCTGTCTTTGACCTCATCGACTAAATTGTTAAAGGCAACGATAATTTCTTTAGTTTGCTATCCAGAGAAATTACCTCTTTCTTGAGATTTAATTTTAATTTAACATTTTCAACCATGATTTGAATAAAAAGAAATTCTCAGACTAATAATTGTACTAAACTTATAGAAAAATTAATTTGGGGGAAATAAGTAAGTAAAAATCATAAAGAACTTGAATGTGCTTGTGATAAATAAATGAATTGGCAACATTTGTCAAAAGTTAACACACGAAATCTAAATACTTTGTGAATGATTAATGGACCACATTGCGAAGTAGAAATGCATTAAATGAAGATCAAGAGCCATAGAAAGTACCGTAGCGGTGAGTAGCGGGATAGCCGTGATTTCTCATCATAACAGACGCCGTACCGTCAACGTCTCAACGCCCGCAACACCAAATTGTGCTCTCAAATGGCATAAGAATATTTCACGTACAACTGTACCTAATGACGGTACGAATGGCAACGGTAATAGTATGAGAATCCGGCCTGTAAACAGTATTTAGCATGTAGATACTAGATTGAAATGAACAGATAGCCTAAACAATGAAGGTACCAGTATCACAATGCAAATAGTCTGCAACATTGTTAGAAGCATTTCAAAAACCCTCTTACTTGTTTAAATTTCCCAGCGATCCCTCATAAGATTTGAATCTGATCGAGTCTTGTACATTTTTATGATTCATGACTGTGTTTTTATTACAGCGCTGAATAGCCCGAATACCTACTGCGATGAGCCATATAGCGCTACTAACACAAAAAATGTTAGACAAAGAACAAGTCGAGATTTGGATTATATTATTATTCGTATATTTCCCAAGAGCAGAATGTTCAGATACATTTTGAAATTAAAAGACCCATAAACGTAAAGTGACATATTTAAAAAAGATTTGCCATAAGTTTAATATAGGTGCGGAGGTAATGTTGTTAATAAGCACTCACTAAATATGATATCAGATACCAACATTTAATTTCAGTTTTAGAATTTTTGAATGTGAATAATTACTCTAAAAATAAGTTCAATTGTCAGCACATTTATTAAACCGTCTGCAATACGGCCGATCGAGCAGGTGGCTTGTAATACAGCAGCTCAATAAGACATATAATTGTTACCACAATCAGGATTCAAAAGGATTCAATACAAGTACAAAACATTTTCTACATAAACAATATTCTTTTAAAATTGCACTATACACCATTAAAAAAATGAACATTTTAAGGAAGCAGTTCACCGTTGTTGCGTTTAAGCATATTAATTATAATTGTAAATGACTATTCGCTATTCGATTATGTATCTTATATAACGTAGGTATAGCAGTACTTTGTAATTAGAAACGACACAGAATTCCCTACCGGCGACCACCAAGTTTTATATCGCCAACTTTATAGTGCAGAAACTATTTAGAAAGCACGCGACTCGACGTGTGTTTAAGTTATTATCGATTCCACCCAACCATTATCTTTTATTTGTTTCAGTCTGTGACTTACAAACTGTAAATAAAGGAAAAAAAACGAAAATGTCTACATCTGTACTAAAGTAGAATCAGTTAATAATTGCAGAGCAGAACGAGCGCGAAAGAGCATTAAGTTCGTCGTGCAATAATCCCATTTCCACGGTAGGTTCGTAGACCTTTAACAGGTACCGTCCGGTGAAGACAGCATCACTGACGCTGCGACCGTCGAAAAAGTAAGCATACGTCCGAGGTACCAAGTTACCAACACACTTGGTGCTCGCGTGACGGACTGCCTCCCAACGGTAATTGCATTAATTAATCTAAGCGAAAACTAACCATTCACTGAAACCATCATGTTATGGTACCCTTCCATCATATTGCTGTAGGGATTAGTTTAATTAATTAGTCATACCACTAGTACCGTTGGAACTAGGAGCTGTCACGCGACGTTTAGTCACCAATTGGGAATTTGATCTTTTGTTATTAAGAAAAGATCTAAACACATTACTGAGATATTTATTTCTATTTTATTTGTCTGTAGCTACCTACGTTTAATTAAATTTTTAATGCCATAGGTACTTTTTTTTTTTTTTTTGCATATCTATATTTTGTAAAATCTAGCCAATTATAACTATTGATGAATATTATTCTCAGTATCTACGTATATACTAGCATCCTTGTTAAAAGCATTCAGATATTAAAAATTATGTACAGATAGGTAGGCACGTAACTCAAGCTGTTCTCTAAAGCCTGAAAGAAAATTTGATTCAAATTTGAAACATTTCAAAATTAACACTATATTTAAATGAGAGTTCCTAAAATTTTAACACCGTTCACTTCTATATGATTAAAGAATGTCACTATAAAGAGGTTATGTGAAAAGCCGGCCGGCTTCTGACAAACACCGGCGGCCGGCGCGGTGCGGGATAGGCGGGGTGGCGGACGGCTCGCGGGAGTGTGAATGTTGTCTAGTAGATAGACTCACATGTATACAGCACAGCGGAGTATAATCGCCGCTGGTCCTGGGCGGGCGGTGGAGACACTAAACTCAACTCAACGCGGGAGGGTCGCGGTAAGGCCTAGCGGCGGTATTGCGGTGGCCGTTCGCACGGCCGGTGTCTCGGGGACTGGCGAGTGGTGCGCGCTCCGCACAGAGCCCGGTGCAGCGCCCGAGCGCACCCCGCAGGCCGCGCACCCCTCCGACGCCCGCGCAAATTCGCCCTCCAGATGATACCCACTATTGCTGTTCGCAGAAACCTTCAGAGTCCATCACAGTACAAACTACATCAGACGTCTCCGTGCCTTCATATGTTATTTATATGGATTTTTTACATAAAGCATCCGTTTTCATTTCACTAATTGATTTTGCACGTGGAATGGTCCTCTTCACTGAATATGCAGCTGTATGATAAACTACGTAACTTGTAAGACGGTGATGGAATATAATGAAAGACGGCGGTGGCAAGCAGCCGACGACCCCGCGGCGGCCACGCTCCGCCGCGCGCTTGGCCGCCTCGCCGAAACTTCGCACTTCACTTTTCCACAAGGAACAGTTCAAAGGCGCACAAGCCGTGAAATTACCGCAAAACTGACGTAACAATAGTCGTCCCTCACTTCAATTGGTTTTAATCCGGTTACTCGAATTTCCTAGAAATACTTTTCCAACTGCCATAAAATTTTCATCAGCTAGTTATGTATTTACGTCAAACAGATTTTGTTTTGACTAACTTGGTTAATATTTCTATATGTATGAAAATATTTATCTAGCTGACACATAAACATTTTTTTTAAACGTTAGACGAACCGAATTTAATAGACTCTGAACTGGTTAACAGCTTATTTTACTTAAAAATCATGAAAAGCCATTTTTCAGGCACAAACGTAATTAATAAAGATCTTCAAGGTTATTTAATATTTGTGTTATTAAGTGTTATTCATTCTCGACACTCAAGACATAAGAATAAAGTCACATTAAAAGTTTTCTGGGTGTCTTCAAAGCATAAGGTTAAGTTTAATTTCGTCAGTTTAAATGGCTATGGTTAATTGATCTCAATTATACTGGCCCACATTAAGGAAATGGTATCATTTATGTTTAAAAATAGCATTCTGAATAACCGCAGTAATTCTATAAAATATTTTTTTTCGTCAATTATTAGTAAACAACAATTGCTGTTGTGAATCACCCATGGTACAATTAATCAGTAAAGAAAAATTATCCTCTTACACATCCACAGATCAGTTGTATATATTACCCGATGATTCACACCTGGCTTAAACAGAAATCTACTTCGTATTCATGGAGTCGACTTCGTGAATACGAACATTCACAATAGGATTCATTGAAGAACATTAAAATATTGGCGAAATATTATCAATACATCACGTACACGATAAGAAATATAAATCTGTACCTATTAATTAAGGTAATTATTACTGACTAGCTAAGTGTCCGCTTTTATAAACTGGACAAAAAGGAAACATTGATAACAAAGTTTCATGTAAAACTTGCATTCATTTAACGCGCTACTCTCATGGAACAATTAGCCTTTCTAATACAACCTTGCTTTCGCCAAACTCAAAAATGTAAATGAAGACAGTTTCTTGCAAAAGCATAAAATTTCGTTTTGATATGGATGATATTATTATGAAAAAGTAGGGTATTGATTTCAAATAATGTAACAGATTGAATTTTCTTATAACTTTTTAAGCGTGTTTCAGATACACATTTTTGTTTAATGCTCAAATAACTGTTTGTTAACTGTATATTACGTGTAACTCAACATAGCACTTTATACGTAGATTGGTCGGTTATTGAACGATGGGATATAAAGTAGTCGTGGATAATCCAATCTGGTAAACAATGGAGACATTACAAGTGTCCGGATAAGGCAAGCTTTGGACCACATCGGGTCGTGCTGAATCTCAATGAGGCGCTGAAGCTTGAGCAAACTCTGCTCCATACCTTCATAAACGTCTAGTTCAAGCCATTATGTTGTACCCTTACGACGATATGAGTCACATTTGCTTCAATGTATGTTGCTCAATCCGATTATAGAATTCACTGTTAACCAAGTTACTTGCATTGATGTTTTTTAATTCTTCTGATAGGTGTGTCTGTAAATGTACTAAACCATGATTACTGACTATGAAATATATTAATTTTGTTAAAGCTGTGAATAGTTCTCTCTGTAAACACTTCTCAATTTGATGATAACATTCACAGTTAGTTGGGCGGATGTCACGATGTCTTTAGTGGCGATAGCCTCTGTCTCCAATTACGGGGCATTACTCATACGTGTAATATTTATTAATAAGTGTACATTTTATAAAAAAAAACATTGGTGGTGATCGCGTGATCATGTACGAACAATTAATGGCTAATTTTTCAGTGGATACAGCCATTTTCCCAATTCGATAGTCCGACTTAACGGATGATTTTAACGTTTTTAAAAATTTGGAAGCCGAATGTACAAAAATTGAGCGGTCAATGAACTTGTGTTCGCAAAAACAACAGTCTATTGTGGAAGTGCGTCGCACGAACCGAGTTAGACCGTGTCGCGGTACTAAGCGCATATAGTTATATGCGGTTAGCAAACACTCAAACTATACACAATATTTTTATATAGGTAATAAAACTTGGGTATAATGTATTGAGTAAATTTAAGGTTCGAGATACCATACTCAAGTTTGGTAAACCATGATTCCAATAATATAAATTAAGTGACAGAAAAGTTTTAAAATCTGTACCGTCATCAGAAACTTAGGACAAGAAAACAAACAGTTCGTAAGATCTCTATTCACTTGTCAAATCACACAGTCTAGACCCCGGCAGCACAAAGGCGTAACGCAAACATAGATCAAACCGTACATCGTTCAGTAAACATAGACTACTATGTAAACTTATGTAAAACATATTTTAGTCTTACTTTCCAGTAAAAGCCTAAAGAAATAAATAACATTTTGATTATAAATGACTAAGGCAATTTACAAGTATTTGTGTAACTCTAATTGAAACATTCTTATAGATTTTGACAAGGAACCGCGGTTCTGTTTTTATTACGGCTAGTTATGATTACAATCAATAATATAACACACATGAGCAGAAAGTGAACTTCTAGAATAGAATAAAATTAAAATTAACCTACCAGGAATACACAAAGCAATGAAAAAAATGCAAGCTTTACTAGGCAACAAAAAATATTATTCTTTTGGTACAATAAATTTAAATTTTATGCATAGGAATCATAAATTCAGAGTCAAATGTAACGGGAGTATTCAACACGTTTGATGAATCTTTATTTAAAATAATACGTTAAATACGAATCGTCTACCCGCTGAGGTATATAGACATAACTGTCTGTATGCATGAATCTTCAAATAAATTAAGTTCGACTAAAGACGTATTCGTATGTGTAATTTCTACCAATTATCGTCATTGTTCCAATCGGGCAACGCTAGACTAGACATAAAACAAGGTATTCCTACCATATATGTATATAATTTTAAAAAATTGAACAGTGCTGTGCGGTACAGGTGCAGAATCAGCAATGCCTCGATAAAAATTTTAATTTATTCCGTCATGTTATCATATGAAATAGCTCGCAATTATGGTTCATTTCATCGAACAGTCAAAGCAGGGAAAATGATTGCAAAAAGTAGTTTTATAGTGTGCTACAAAAATCCCTGACCAATATTCAAATTACGTATTTATTGTACATACTATACGAGTAGTTTGCTATAATAAAAAGTCACTATAGGTTTAATTAAATAACAATGTAAATACGAAATATTATTAATAAAAAAAATTGTCATAATAAATATTTTTAGTCTATTTCTATTTATTCTTTATTGTACTCACTGAACACACACATATATATATATATATATATATATATATATATATATATATATATATAAGTTACAAGGAAATGTCATGTACAAAGGCGAGCTTAACCCAAAACTGAGTTTTCTTCTAGCAAACCTTGAGCGAATAGAGGATAACAGAGAAACGTAAGGGCGCAGTCATGCGTACTTAGCAAGCAACAGACAAAAGCATAAAAATGAAACAAATACCGACATTAATTAGGATAGTAAAATATATTATACGTATAAATACATATATATACATACATACCAAGGGTCTGATTATTGAAGGGACAGATAATAAGTAAGATAGTCGTTTTCTTTCTACTATCTCAAATAAGTGTTTTTCAGTTTCTGTTTTTTTTTCATCAGTAAAGAGTTTGCGTTATTGGCACTTCGCCGTCGATATGTGTTTAATAATGACGTCACTAATATTACGAGTGTGAAGATGAGCAGCGCTTGCGCTAAGTGTGGGCGTAATGCATTCTGCAGCATTGTTTATGTGTGAACTCAATTAGACAGTTTCCTATGTTGTAGCAGCTGCGTCTCGACCACTTATGTATCTACCTATTTATAAATAACACAAATAATATTTGGAAATATTTGTTTTTACTGTATACTATATATTTTCTATTCTTAATGACTGACTGAAGGATTTATTAATTAAAGACGTCAACATGTTAAAAAATGAATGAGGGTTTCTCCCACCATTGTTATAATAGAGACAATAAGGTAAATTAGTACTTAAAATGCTTTTGATAAGCTATTCGAAAGGCAGGCTCACACGACAATTCATTAGCGTCAGTAAACCTAGTTGTCAAGTTTACACGACGAACGTGGATGCGGCATGAACTGCGCCTAGCTCCCACTTTTCCCTTCGACTTGCAACATATAAAGTGAGCTTACATTACATTTCAACACAGTACATGTCGTTAACCTGTATACAAATCACTGTTTACATTACTTACCTACCTGTACTTAAAACATCAACCAAGTGATAATCAACACTACACAGCATATCCACTGCAGGTAAAAGATCGGCAGTGGCGGTGTAGTTAACTACAAAGTAAGATGCAAACAAGTTTTCCATTTCTGATTTTTAAAAGTAGGTACATTATCTCCTAGAACTGTGAACTATATCATTCTATTACCGTATACATTATTATGTAATCAAGTAAGTTTAGACTCAACAAATGGAATAAAGTAAAATGTGACGTTATGGGCACCCTAAGGTAAAATATTTACAAAATCAGAGTGGATAGGTGACCACAGGACCTTCTCTGACTCATAACTTCATATATTATAAAACTTTATAGTAGGCTCATTTGGATGGCTACTAGGCATGGGACAAAATCACAGTGAATAGTGAAAGACCGGTGATTTATCATTCGATTTTTTCTTACGTAGGTTAGGGTTACTACTTACCACTCGTTGTTGCCAATAAGCTGTTTTCAGACTATGTATAAAGACCCTATTTCGCAAATTTAACAGTAAATCTAATAATTATTTTATTTTATATAGCTACCATTCCCCACATAATAATTTAAAAAATACTAGATTTACTGTTAAAAGGCGTCCAATCTACTTACCTAGCAAACCTAAAGCGTGCGCAAAAATCGAATGATAAATCACAGTTCACTGACGACCGGATGGCGTAGTGGTTTGTGTAACGGACTGCTATTCCAAACATCGCGGGTTCGATTCCCGCTCGAGTCAAATATTTGTGTGCATGAACATTTAATGTTTGATTTGGTCTGGGTGTTTCTATGTATAATAAGTATGTATTTACAAAAAAAAGTATACATGTATTTATATCAGTTGTCTAGTACCCATAGTACAAGCTCTGCTTAGTTTGGGACTAGATGGCGTTGTGTGAATGTAGTAAAAATATATTATTAATGTATATTATTATTTTGTTCCATGTCTAATGGCTATCCCTATTGTACCATAAGGATTTTCATAAGAAAATCGCTCGACAATACTATACCTTCCAATACTAATAATTCATGAGTAAATTGTTTGCAAAACTTTTTTATTGTGTCATTGTAATGGATAAATAAGGACTACGGACTAGGATAACAAATGTCGTATTAATTCATAAAGTTTTATAGTCCTCTCTTTGTGCGTATTGTAAAGAAAATAACAATTCTAAATATACACAAAATGATATTGCTAAATGTTACGGCTGAGGTCAACGACTGGCGTACTGTAACTACTTAGTATATGATTAGTATTATTACAAACGCCTATCATAACGTGCAATCTTGTTGTACTTGTCACTGATATCGTTATTTGAAAGAGCGGGTGTCCAAGCTTGCGTCTGGTACGCCCACCCACGTGTTCCCGGAACTACGTAAGACTTCGCGGCTTTGGACGTGATCCAAACAATTTACGATGAAGTAAAATTAAAAGGTGCAATGCTTCAATACAGCGTCATCGACAGCATCTTCGTACACAATAATTACACATTTTTTATTTAAAAATGAATCCTGTATTTTATGTAAAATTTAATATTTTAGTTAAATTTTTTTAACTAGCTGTTAGTTACTAGTTTAAAAACCATGAATTTATCGTGTGACGATAACTGCAATGTTTAATCGAGAAGCTCCAAGAAAGTGGTTGAAAATTGTAAATATAACAGTGTGGTGAGTAAAACGTGAATTGCAAGATATTGGTCAAGTAATAGAACACAACACCAGGATTAATTCTTAAGGAAAGCAGTTGAAAATTGTTAATATATGGCTGTGGTGAGTAAAACGTGAATTGCAAGATATTGGTGAAGTAAATGTAAAGCACAGAGTAAGTAAATAAGTATGTAACCTATTTTAACCAAAACTTGTTAAAGGCTTTGTCACTTTTAATATTGTAACATACATATATCTGATATTACATTACCTAATCCTCGTAGTGTAGGGTATTAAACGCTCACACGGATTCACACACGCCCGCATAAATGTGCCTCTGTAATCCCGTTATTCGATTGAAAGGATTACGGTGTCCTTTATCAACCCTCGCTCACTAAAGAAAACAGACAATCTAAGGAAGACTATTTTTACATAAAATCTAAATAATTCAGGTTTAAATTAGCAATTGATGGCACATTTTATTTCAAATTGTACTGAGATTCGAAATCAGACTTAAAGGGACTTGTTCAATATTTGTCATTAGAAATCAAAATGAAACACCACCTCAACGAAACACATATAGACTTAAGGTATTATGTACTTATAATACGGGTATAAGTTATTAAAAGAAATAAAATTAATGTTTTCTTTCATAATGTGATGAATAGTTTATTCACTTTTAGTTTCAGAAACATTTTAATATAGTTCTAAATCCTTTTGCAGTATGGAATTTGTTAGTAGAGTGAGAGTTTTTACCATGAATATAAAATTAACGGGCGGGCGGACGAGTAACGAATAACGAGAGCCGCCCTTCTGTACAACCTCTGCACTTTTATTGCGAAGCATCGTCGCAAACCCTCGCCGCAGTGAGACCACTCAACTGCGAAATACATAATCATTACAGATAAAGCATCCCCCTTCAACAATATTGTGGCATGTGCATTGAATTATTCAAAATTTGTTAAGTTTATGATAAATCTTTTTTTAACACAATTTTAATTTTATCTTACCTACATAGCTGGGATATTGCTCATTTCATATTTTTTGAGATGAAATGAGAAAGAGATGTTAACTTATTTAAATTGGTATATCTGACATTGAATCGGCACAATTTTCTGAATGAAATATACGATTGCCACAGACAGTAGTGAAAGGATAAGCCCACTTAAATTCGTAAGCGTCAATATATTTTTAGTAAGAAACGTTAAAAATAATCAAATGGTGGGTAGGCGTGATGATGAGGCAGGGCATTAGTCAACAGCGGTATGCGCTCCGGTCACCATGTTTACAATGCATATTTATCAAGAGGCGCCCGCGCACTCCGTAGCGTCGGCGGCGTTGCCCGATATGTCATGTGGAGCGAAACTACACGGTAGCACATAATATACACTTTCAACATTACGCTAGAAAACTATAATTAATACGATATGAATTTAAATAAAGGGCTTTCTATTTTTTACTTAGTGTTTTGAAATACTAATAGTTTGTTTGGATAATATTTAATAAATAATTTTAGTAGATATCGTTATTGACTAATCCCTTATGTTGAGAATTCAATTTTACTTTCTCCCGCACTTTGATGACAAGCATCGGTTTTTGGTCTTACAGTAAAAGACATAAAAGTACATTCCGTAACTATGGCTTTAGATTTTTGGTACAGAGAGAGAGACAGGATTGATTGCATGTAAGAAACGCATATAGAAAGATGTTAGATATAAACTCTTATTTGAAGAATACCTACCTACCTTTATGAAGCATTGAATGGACAAAGACTTACATTACAAACTTCTTCTTTCAAAGTATGATATGCTATAATGAGTCCGTAATGGTCGACAGCTTATTTACTAACTAGGACTAAACATTTATCAACAGATGTTCCTTTTTCACTTCACTATTGGTAATTTCATACAATTTGGAAGTAACTGTGTCACCAGTAACTGTCTTAAAGGATAATTATCATTATTAAGTGTATTTAGATCAACCGTTCCTGTAATAGTTTTAACGACATAGTAATTGTAGATGCCTATGAATTACATAAGAAATTACCTAATTAGGCATGTGATGCTAGCGGAGAATTTTCGTATTTAAGATATTTTAGTTTAGGAAAAACGAGTGTTTAATAAAGAAAAAATCAAGAACAGGAAAATTATATGCAACAAATTACTATTTCATATTTTACAAATATGAGTTTATATATAAATGTACACTAAGTAATAAATAGTGTACGTGACTTGAGAGGTGGTAGGCAATTCATAATTTTTCAGAGAATACCGGCGATGGCGCCCATCCTATAATGACATGCTGCATGAACAGTGAAAATTTCGTCTTCTTATCTTATACAATTTGAGTGATGGGGATCGGAATGGATTTTTGGTGATAATTAGAAGATGCGGTCGGTATTATTAGTCTGACCCAAGACACAATATTAGTGACTAAGGACACCAATGGTTTTCTACTAACATCTTGATTAAGATCTCTTCGGCAAAAGCTGTCTACTGACAACTGTTCTAGCGCAAGTGTAAGGCCCTCTTCATATACAATTAAAGAACTGTATTCTCATAAGAACTCACAGTCCACTTATAATGAGATACAACATATTTAGGTATATATAACTTTGCCTCAAAATTTTGTAGTGCGTTTAAGTATTGCCGGTATAAAGAGAAGTAAAAGAAATACGAAAATATGAAAAAAAAAAACATTATTTTTAATTTCTAAACGAGTAGCCTCATTTTTTTTAAGGACAACTCCCGCCCTAGGAATACATGCTGTGTCGCGGGGGACTATAACCATACATGAAATGGACACAAAGAACACCCAGACTCAGAACGACAATGTGTAGATCACACAAAGTGTCGTCCCATGTGGGGAGCCCCCTTAAATATTTATTTTATTCTGTTTTTAGTATATATTGTAACAGAAATACATCATCTGTGAAAATTTTAACTGCCTAACTATCACGGTTTATGAGATACAGCCTGGTGACAGACAGACGGACGGACGGACAGCGAAGTCTTAGTAATAGGGTCCCGTTTTACCCTTTGGGTACGGATCCCTAAAAATGTTTAAATGCCAATTACCTAGGGCCTCATTTTAAGATCTGTGACTGTTATTTAGTTTAAAAGTGGAAAAAAAACTTGTAATTTGTCAGAATAACCTATTCTGACAAATTACCTTTATTTGTCTAATCTTTACGAGAAATATTTGAAAGTTTAAAAATATTACTATGGTCTTCTTCTTAGCGTGTCGATGGCAATTCAAATTGAGTCGGCCCAAAATTTGGCGACGATTTCGGCACTTTCAGTAGCCTCCATCAGTTCCTGTGATGTGCAAGTAACAGGACAGGCTGGACACGATATCAAGTGCCCCATAGTTTGTGGGGTAAGACCACATTTACACTCAAGGGCAGAGTCATCTATGAATCCCCACCTGAACAGGTTTTCTTTGCTTCGGCCTACCTGTGTCCGGAGTCTGTTTAGAGACTTCCAGGTCAGCCATGGCAACTCGTGTCCAGGCGGAAGATTTTCGGCAAGTGGCACAAATGGGTTGGGTAAGGAAACGCTATCTTGCCACAGCTTAAGTCTTTCCTTAGCGCGTTCACCAGTGAGCGGGGGTACACACTTTAAAAAGCTGTTGCGGCTTTTCAGCCTTTGCGGTACTATGATGTTATTGTGTAGAGGGTGTCTAGCGTCGGAGACCATTTTGGCTCTTTCACTAGAGCTCGCCACCGCTCTGCGAACTACTGGTGGCGCTATGCCTGCCAGTGGATACAGCATCTGTACCGGGGTCGGCTTGAGGCAGCCAGTGATTATCCGGCACGTTTCATTCAGTGCTGTATCCACTAACTTTGCATGGGCTGAACGACCCCACACGGGGCACGCGAATTCACCCGCAGAGAAGGATAGCGCCAACCCAGTAGTCCGCATGACGTCAGGCGAAGCACCCCACTTTGAAGAGACTAGTCGCCGCAAAAGACTATTGCGAGAGTGTACCTTCTGCTTAATGTTATTGCAGTTCTTGCCGAATGTTAGAGACCTGTCCAGAGTAACACCTAGATATTATGGGAAGTTGCTGTGCTCTATGGATACCCCACCCCAAACGATGTTAAGTTTGCGGCTCGCCTCTCTGTTGCGAAGATGGAATATGCACGACTGCGTTTTGCTCGGATTGGGCTTGAGTGAGTTAGCGTGGTAGTAAGTGGCTAAGTCACCAAGAGCGTTTGACAAAGACACCTCAACCTCTTCAAAGGTGGTGGCTTGGGAGGTGAGGGCAAGGTCGTCTGCATAGAGGAAGCGGGAGGTATGCGGGCTGGATGGTTGGTCATTGGTATAGATATTAAATAAAAGCGGTGCCAAGACACTACCTTGAGGTAGGCCGTTTTTCTGTGCTCTCCAACGACTTTTTTCCGAGAGAAGGTGGACTTGAAATCGGCGGTTGTGGAGAAGTTCTCGGAGTATGCGGATGAAATTTTGATCGTTGACCAAGGTTTCCACCTTCCACAACAGCCTCTTGAGGTTGACTGTATCGTAGGCAGCTGATAGGTCCACAAATACAGCACCAGTGACCATTCCTCTCTCGAAGCCATCTTCAATGTGTTGTACCACTTTAAGAGTCTGGTTACTGCAAGACTTCACGGGTCTGAAACCAGCTTGCTCGGGAATCAGTTTTGGATCAATGACGCCCGTAAGACGGCTCAGCAGCAGTCTCTCGAATAGTTTATATGTGTGACATAGTAGAGAGATAGGGCGAAAGTTTTTAGGATCGTCTGCTGCTTTACCTGGCTTAGGGATTGCAATGATCTTAGATTTTCTCCAGAGACGGGGTATTGAAGCTGATTTCAGGCAATTGTTGTAAAGCTGCAGCAACCACGACACAGCAACTGGGCCAAGCTGTTTTAATTGCTCGACTGAGATGTCGTCGACTCCAGAGGCTTTACCAGACTTAAGGCAACTTATCGCTGTAACGATATCAGTAACGTTGAATGATTTACTGATATCGTCACCAACGCCATCAGTTTTTTGTGATTTTGGGATCCTACTGGAACGGCGTGTTGGTCTGCCATTAACAAGTAGTTGATGTGCTATCTGGTTTGCGGTGACTTGGCTTGGCGGCGCGGGTTGAGGGGACTCACCGGTCAGCTTTCGAATCGTACTCCAAGCCTTTTTACTGTTGTGAGTCATGTCGATGCTAGTAACAGTATTCGTCCACCTCTCTCGTCTGTTTTCGCCTAGTTTAGATAGCAACAATTCTCCAGCAAGTGTGGTTGCCTCAGAAAAAGGATCGGATCGGAACAGTGATTCGTATCGCGTCAGTAATTCACTGGAATCTGTTGACAGCCCCGGGATGTAGGAAGTCCTGCAGCCCCTTGGGATGTGTCTTCGGGAATAAGTTGACACAATCTCGACAAACTGGTCGTAGTTTTGCGGGGTTGGTGGGACATTGAACAGGGCGTCATCGATCGACTGCGTAAACGGCTCCCAATCAGCCTTGGCATAGTTGAATCGGCGCTTGAAGGGGACATTTATAGATCGGACCACGGATTCGATGCAGCACATAATTGGTCTATGTTGAGTGCGAGGGATAGGTGAACACACTCTTTTAGTGCACTGTGAGCTGATAGAAGAGCTAGCGAAGATTAAATCAGGATTGTACCCGCGTTTCCAGCGACCACTGTTAAAAGAGGCCGGTTGTTTGGCGTCATGGATTAGTGCCAAATCATTCGACTCAGCCTATTCTTCGACTGCATCTCCATTCATATCCGTGTCGTTGTAACCCCAGTTGGTGCTGCGGCTGTTAAAGTCACCGATTACAACTTTAATTGGCTGGCTACTAAAGTTCTCTGGCGGAGTGAAGTTAAATGTGGTGCCGGGTGGTTTATAAATGGAAGTGATGGAGCAATTACCAACATCTACTGTGATAATTTCTATGCCGTTCTCGTTTGAGCATTTGGTGGAAAGTATGCTTACGCCTGGAGCAGCAAACACTGCGTTACCGTGCTTTGGGTGACAGATCTCGGCGATAAGCGTGAGTCCATCGATGTGGGTTTCATCTCGATGGGTCTCTTGAACGCAAAGAATGTCGCAGCCAGTTTTGCGGCATAAATTGGAAAGAATTTCCGATTTATCTAGAGAGAACCCTTCGATGTTAATCGAGACTACGCACAAAGCCGGTGTTATTGGAGGACTTGGAATTGTCATCGTGGTGAAAGGATTAGCCAGTCAGCGTGGGGATTCGCTGACTGCCCAGGGTGCGCCGGACGTATAGTAGATCAGTGGATACGTCACTCGGGGAGGCTCCTTTCTTGCACCCCTATTTATGGTTATAAAACACTTA
This sequence comes from Arctia plantaginis, assembly GCA_902825455.1. Lineage (NCBI taxonomy): Eukaryota > Metazoa > Arthropoda > Insecta > Lepidoptera > Erebidae > Arctia > Arctia plantaginis. The sequence continues at coordinate 671,397 of CADEBD010000283.1, read as the reverse complement.
ATCCACATAGAGAAAAGTTGATTCACCCACATTTTACGGTCAATAATATAAAGCGATCGTTTAATATATCGCCTTATCATGTGAAAGTACTGTCTCACAATTCAAAGAGACAGTTCAAGTAGGTATAAAAGAAACTGTTCGTATTATAAAAAGTAAAGTAATAAAGTCTTTATTATGAATATGTATAATGTTTCTAACGAGATAAGCAATGAATGAAAGTTGGCAGATAACGCGACAGCTTCCAACAGTGTCAAGGTTAGCGCGTGTTTGTATCGCACTGCCAACTAATATCACCACTAAATATTGAACACGTTATGACCACGCATCTCTTATTTACTAGAGTAAACAGCTCTGAAAATGTTCCAGAAAAGACAATAATAGTTTTATAATATTCAAAAGAAGCTTATGTAAAGCCAAGAAAGTTTTGGACTAGTATGTTTGCTTTTGAATAGCTGATTTCTGCTCCGCCCGACTAAGGCTAGGCGTGCACTATTAGTTCCCCGGCACGCGGTTTGGCGCTTACACTTTGTTACAAATTGATTGCAGGATGGCGTAGTGGTATAAGGGGCACCTCGCCGCTTCCTACTGCGCTGAGTGTTGTGAATGTGTGTGATTAAAGTGCTCGGCTGCAGAGATTTTTAGGTCAACTGCTTGCAGTGCGGCTTTTGGCCATGAAAACTCGAAATGAACTCCTGGTCTAAATCTTGAAAGAATTAAGGGGCGGTTAACCAAAACTCATAGCGTAACGCTGTTTTTCTGTTGGTTATTAATAATGTAAAAATAAAATGAAAACTCATGATTCACGCAATGATAAAATGAAAAATTCAATACGAGTTCAATCGATAGATATTATTATTCCTCGGTTATTGATGTAATGTACTGTGTACTCTATATATTAACATTTATATATCATTATATATTACATTCTACAAACTTATCTTTAACACTTTTCATTCCGTTTTAAAATCCTTATTTGTATGAACGCACCTAGAATTCTTTACTTCTTCTGTGTCGTTCGTACGTACAATAGCATTGCCAGAAGTTGACGTCGATCGAAAGGACTCATGATCAATGACGTGAACGCTCCGAGTAAAATGACGGATAATAAAAGGTAACCCCCAAATTGCTTGGATTTGAACCAGAGATCGCAATAGTGCGTTAACAATATACGAATTCAGTCAGTCAGTCAGCCTTCCAGATCCGTAATCACGGATCAGAAATCGGAGGTAGTGCAAACAGCAATATCCAAATTCAGCCAGAGATTTCTAGATCCGTATTTTTACGGTATCGGATAGGACATAGTGTAAAACCGCTCTTGGGATAAAATATACAAAAGAAGAGACCAACTGATTAACCAAATTTTTTTTTATGACAAAGTACGAACAGCATTTAAAGAATGTGAATGATTAAAAAAGTAGTAAACGACGATTTATAGATATTGACAATGGTTATTAGCGTTCTTTTGTGAACAGATTATACCACTAAATGTGTTGACTTATTTTAAATCAATATTGAGTCGTTTATATATCATACATATAAATGATACATACATTGTATAAATGATAATATAAATATTTTATTCCTTATTTTTATGCTAACTTTGAAACAAATACGTTATTATTTGTACAGTCACCTTTTTACTGAATATATTGATTGAAATATTATGAAATCTGAGCCTAGAAGTGGTACCCGATATCTATAAACATTTGTAAAACCAAGGCTGCCTTTCGTGAGTTGCCGACGACCAAACACGTACGACGTACAGCTATTTTTCGATGGTTTTCTATAGCAGGAGCAAATCCGCATTTATTTATAAAGACAGTAGTAAGCTACAACTTAGTGACCATGTCAACGCTATTGTTAGCAATGCTTTCAAAATGTATGGATTCATTGTTCGTTCCAGTGCATGTTTTACTCAGCCCTCGACTTATCTCTACTTATATAAGTCTCTAGTTCGCTTACAACTTGAATATGCTGTGCCATTTTATGAAAAGTATATAACATGATAAGTGTTATCATAAATCGTCTTCATATAAAGATCTTGACGGGCCTGTTGGTCGAGTGGTTAGTGCCTCTGACTGCTAAGCCGGAGGTCGTGGGTTCGATTCCCACCCAGGACAAATATTGTGTGATGAGCATGATCATTTGTTCTGTGTCTGCGTGTAATTTATCTATAATATGTATGTATTTAAAAATATATAAGTATGTTTATCAGCAGTCTGGTTATTATAGTACAGGCTCTGCCTAGTTTGGGATCAGACAGCCGTGTGTGAAATGTGTGAAGAAAAAAAAAAAATACTACAAATAAAATATAACTGTACATTAGAACACAGACGCTTATACTTACAAGCAATGTTACTGTATAACCTATGCCATAGCTACTTCGTTATATATGTAGTGCCCGCAAGGACTCATTGTCGTAACATGTGTAAAATGTTTGCAACTACTCGATGTCGAACTAATGCTGGCAAAAGATCACCGATGCACAGGTTAGCTGATAGTTATAACAAACATTTTTATACTATTAATGTTATGGCAACGCTTCTTAGTTTTAAAAAAAAACTCTTGCTTGAAAGTCTTGATTTTAATTAATATTAAATATTAAGCTACTATTAACATCCATAATGTTACTATCAAACACGAATACTTTCAATATTGTCAAAGGATAAAAACCCTCTAAATATTACTTCACTACTCTGTGGTAAATGTCGCTGATGACACAGTTAAACACACTTATAAGTAACGTTATTTAAAACTTTGTATTGTGTCGTTTTTTTGTTTGCCTAAATAAATGAAAAAAAAAAACGCGCACTTCTACAAATTTGAAGACGCTATTTGCCTTATGTCAAGAGAGAGATAGATGTCACTGCGACATTTATTTTCTTTTTAAGACACGCCTGTTAGTTCATGTATCAAATAGTTGTCATAAATTCGATATTTGATGTCAATGTCGCTATCGATCGACGCCTCGATAACATTGTATTCCTTGATAGAGCGATAACCGATTGATACGCTTTGTGTACATACACGCATGAGTGCATAAACATGCACTACTATAAACTGAACCACTTAACAAACCGACATACAATAAACAACACGCTTCTTACGAAATGTTTGAAATGTACCATCAAGGCGGCAAAGAAGGCTCATATGACTAGCGGTTAAGGGTAGTTATTTAGACTGCAACATTAAGTACCTTCATAATTGAAGAAGGAAGGGCAATGCTGATTTTGCTGTCATTGGAGACGAATTAATCAAACAGCATTCGACCCTCAGACCGGTAATAGGCAGCACTACCTACGATGTAGTTAAGAACTGTTATCATAATGTGAGTGTAATCGGGCGTTTGTTTTTTAATTATTTGTATTAGAAACAATGTTTCGCCTTTCTAAAAAAAACTGTCGCAAAACTACATAAATATAGAAACCATTAGTATGTCAATATTACCGTCTGACCGTTTCTTTATGTTAAAATTACATCCCTTAGAGCTAATAAAATTGTGATGGAGGTCGAATAATATCGTTATTAAGTTAGCAGAGATGCTTAAAATACTATAATTTTACAACCTACAACTTGTTTTTATTTCTTGTAGTAGGTAAATTCCAACATTCCTTATAAATATAGATAATCATACTTAGAATAACTAGTCGGAAAGATACTTGTATGAGGATTATAGACAGTCAGTTAGCGCCTTAGAAAAATAGGATCAAAGAAATATTAAAATTTAAAAATGTAAATACTGAAAGATTAACATACTTTCGTACTGTTACTTGTCAATTTAACCAATTATATAGCGTTCTATATACATAGTTATTACATCCCATATTATACAACCGTGCTATAGTCCGATTATTATCATCCTTAAACAATTCAATGTATTGCACACAAGTAATGGGTTATTCCACAGCACTAATAACTGTTGTCAATATACTCCAAAACACTTTGAATTGACAGTCGCTATTTGGTTTCAACCGAGTGGTGTTGCAAGGATAGAAAGTGTTACGAGAAGACTTGACCGATGACACAAGAGCCTACATCGTCAATACAATAGTCGATTATAAACTTTATTTTTATGCAATAAGGGTGAAACTATAAGGACTTTACAATTAAAAGGCTGACCTATCGTGGCCCCGGGGTGTATTTAGGACGCGCGTCCTCCCCTGTTTGAACTTAACACTCGCGACAGTTTAAACATTCGAATAGCTTAATCCAATGAGACGGGATTAGTACACTTCAATGCTTGAAACAGAAAGAACACGCGAGTATTTCACTATTTACGAACGTTTAGATAAACCTAACAGCTTAGAAAAGCAAATTAGAACGACGTTTTCTATACTCGAAAAGTTAATAACCAAGTTAATAAGATTGCACATTTTATTGAGTTATTTCCTGTTTCATTTTCTATTCTCTTATAATTGTCATGCGGTAACGAAATACTGCATATACATGCAATTTAGAAAAGTAACAGTTAGAAAGGCTTCGTATAGGCGGGTGAGGGAGGGCAAGGCGCGAGGCGCGACGGCGCGGCGTAGGGCTACAATAGGGGGCAAAACAAAGTATCCAATTTCTCCACTTCCCAACTTCCGACGCAATTACGACACAATATTGTGGGGCTGTGGTGGCTAAGTCTAACCGCAGCCCGACTGAAATCTAGGCACCGAAACAATCTCGTTACGGAACATAAAATATATTCTTATTGTTCGACCGGTTTTTTCGCAAGATCTATTCAAACCAAGAACCTGTTCGCGAACTTAGGTACCGACATTACAGGTGTTTTCTTTTACGTTTAAATAGCAGGGCGCAGCACAAACAAAAGAAAATGAAATGTTTTTTGAAACGCAATAAGTAAGTATTCTCGAAAATAATGAAACGTGAATTTACTCAGTTAAATACTTTCACAGGTTACTTTTGTGAAAGTGAATAAATCGTTATCAATGTCCAAATTCAGTTACGAGAATTGAACATTTCCGCAGGCTGTATTTACATAACAGGCTTAAGGCAGAATATTTAAGCAATTATTACATTAGCGAGGTACAAAACCAATAGACCCCAACATTTATTAGATTAGGGTCCCTCCCTTGTAAGGGCTAATGGCGATGACAATGTACGCGTCGACATGTCGGATTATAACATCATAAAGTGTTATAACCATGCGTTAACGTTAATAACAATAGAAAACTCCATTAGCAGCATTTACACCATCCTAAGTTTCGTAAGATGTGCACTGGCGAAAAGTGACAAGTGAAAAGATCTCGAACAACTCAATAATTTCATATATACTTCTACTAGTTGTTAGTTGTAGAATGACCATGAATTAATTGTTTAAAAACTTAAGAATATAATTAAGTTTAAAAGAGATAGCTCGGAGCAATACGGTCGTACATAACTATGGCATTCACTTCTTTGACATTTACTACTCTTGATGCATAGTAACGTTTTTAATTGAAATTGAAGCTTTCTATAGAAATAAAAATGTTTTAATACTATATAATCTCTTCTTTTAAAAAACATACAGGAAATCTATGACCTACATAAAATAAGACTGTAATACCACCTGCGGTACAGAAACATAAGACTGCATCTCTTACTGCAATTAATAAAAATAGTCTCACTCAACCCCATTTCTCCCGACTCGGGGAACAATACAAACATTCATATTTGCAAACAAAGAAAAAAAAAATCTTTTGAACCAGGAAAGCTGGAAAGCTCTTATCGCCGCGAGCGTCTCGCGTTCCATTAAAGACACTTCACAAAGAATTGAGGGTGTCAAAGTTATTGTTCTAACCATAATACTTGTACCCAGTACCCTTCCTGATTCCAGTTTATAAAGTGAGCGGGAGCAGCGTGGGGGATAATGTGTGTCAAAGATATAACTATATGTTCGAACAAGGGCACTTTGTTTCCATAACAAGTATATATCGCGCCATCATGTGACCCTTTATAACAAGATAATCAAACATGATCTGTGCCAAACGCTGATGCCAGCCAAATCGCTTTATTAATTAATTATCTATGTTGTCAGAACGCGGCAAAAATGGTATTTCAATGGGTAGATCATGTTTGGCATTGCTAGAACGAATCAAACGAGTAAAAAATTGCTTTGGTCGGTATTTCCTCGTTGAAGTGATGGAGGCACAGGTGTACTATTCATTGTAAGTTTATTTAACAGGTTAACCGTTGCCTGTTACGACACGAACAGGCAACGGTTAACCTGTTAAATTTGTGGACGAATATATATATAATATATAATGTATATAAAACTATTAAGTACTTAAGAAACATCGCATAAAGCTCAATGAGTATACCAACAGCAATGCACCTTTAGCGAGGAGTAATATTCTGAAACTAATTGCATAGTTGCTTTTTGTATCTCTTTTTTACCATTTTTAACAACACATATTTAGTAAGAAATGACAAATGCTACTTCGAAAATTTTATAATTTCGATCATTTGCAGCGTTAAAACCTTTCTGCACTTCTGTAAGTTTTAAGCCTTCACAATTTTACATTGCCGAGTCCGCGAAAAAAAACGTGTTCTTTATGTATTAATATATAATCAGTCCTCAAATGTGGCACAGTAAGAGTGAATTTCATAGCCAACCACTGCGATAGAAGTTTTAGACAAACATTCATAGAACAGGTTCTGTAAACATTTCATTAAACCATCTCTAGAATCATGTAAAGGTGTGATTCCGAACTCGGCAACAAGCAGCAGTGCTGTTGCCGCAGTGCTGCCACTAAGGTGCTGCCCAACAGTGCTGCCTGCCGCGCTAATTCCGAGCAAGGCGGCAGTGTCGCTCTGTTCGTGGTGATGCGTTGTTGTGTATTCGTTAGTTTACTTTGAGTTTACAAGATGTCGATTGATGACCAACTTTTATTTATACTGTTGGAAGAGGAAGAAGATGACGATGATTTGTTGTTGCTTTATGCCAATAGTAATTTAAAAGAAAAGCACCAGATTTGTTTTATAAAAGCAGACAACGGGAAGGATGTTACAAGACGCTGATTAAAAACCATTTGATAGGCGATGAAGAAAAAATCAGAGAGTACTGTCGTTTAAATAAAAAACAGTTCAGTTTTATTCATAGTTTAATTGCTGACAAAATTGAAGCAAAAGTTTCTCGCAAGGAAAAGTTTCTCGCGGCGGCAGACGCGTCACTGACTGGTCTGTCGCGGCGGTAGGGCGACACTGACGCGCAACAGTGCTGCCGCTACATTGCTGCCGCGACATTGCTGCCTAGCTCGGAATGTAATCTCATATAAGCTTATAGAGATTGTATGGGGACCAGTAGTGCCGCGACAGCACTGCTGCGTGCAGCGTAGTTCGGAATCATACCTTAAGGCTAAATTTTGAACTTACTCCAAGACATATCGATCAGACTTGTGCTTGTCTTTTACTCATGTAGTAACTGTAAAACTGTAAACTAAAATGTAAACTAATATTTTCAAAGATAGTTCATTAGCAACTATGCAGGTTATATTGTTTTGACGTGTAATTGTCACTATTCTGTCTGGTGAGTCGCGGTGACTCACGCAGTTATTGTGAAGTATTGTGAGCGTCAAGGTCGACGCGGAGCGATTGATAGATAGCAGACATTGCACAAACGTAAACGAACCGGTTTTCAACCGTAAACACAATACTTGCCAAACTTTGTTTAGTAAAACTGTTAAGTTACGTCAAATTCTGAAGTTACATTGTAAGTGGATATAACAAGTGTAACTTGTTTGTTTCACTGTTGTAATAACTTTCCATATATTTGAAAAAACGCTTAGAAATTAATTGCAGAACTTTCAATCAAGCATACAAATTTTCTGCTCAGAAATATTAAGTTCTTGAAATAGGAGTAATAAAATACTTATATCTTACGCTGAAGCATAATTAATCATAAGACCGCTACAGAAAATAACATTATACACCTTGGATTATTGTGACTGCCAAATATTTCAATGTTCATTTTAGTTTCAATTACAGTGTTCACTAACAAGCTAGAGCTAGATACAGTTTGACTTGTCTAAATACCGATTTCGTATATATTTTTTAAGACAAATCCCAACTAGGAATACACCTGTGTGGCGGGAGACTTTACAATCATACATGAAACGAACACAAAGAACAGCCATATTCAGAACGACCATTTGTGGATCACACAAATTCTCCTCCCCTGTGGGGATCAAACACTCAACACTCAGCGTACTAGGAAGCGCCGTGGCGACTGTTTAAACCACTATGAAATCCGTGCAGTCACTTGTTTTCATTTATATATTTAATAATAACTCTGGAGTTATCAGAATCTGGATTCTGCTTATATTCTAGCTACAGGTTGAACTGAACCTGACAATCATTCGTTTCCTAGGCCAGCTGAATTGGCCAGTTTTTGTAGGCAGTACATTTAATAAAGAACCATACCGTGTTGATTGAAAATATTCAGATTTACACTTTTAATATATACTTATTTAGTATTTGTTGGTTGGTTTTGTTTTCGTGTTTGTTACCTCAGAGCTCTCGTCACTTTTTAACCAATCTGATCAATCTTTATTAGAAATACTTCCTGTTTTAACCTATTCAAATTTGAAGAAAAAATTACACCCCTAAGGGTGAAAATTAAGAAATGAAGAATACTGTTTATTACAATTTATCATGATTAAGGCGCATCGAAGTAGGTAATCATATTATAAAAGGCAAATTATGTTGTAATAATCATAGAAAATTTACACTTACCAGGATCCGCAGCAATTTGTCGGTACACAGATAATGCCACGTCATCTTCACTCACAAAGTCCCAGAGTCCATCGCAGGCTACCACTACAAAGTCCTCATCTCCGTCTAACTCCACCGTCGCAATTTCAGGCCGCGCCGTCACGTAAGGTTTGTATTGTGCATCACCTGGACATCGAGATTGAGTGGCATTAACACCGATACATACATACTTTAAACTTCTTCAGTGGTATCTCTGTCAATAGCTGTCACTCATATTACAAGTCATTATATTTGTTTACACGTAATTATATTTAAGTGTGTTTGAAGCAGTTATCTACACTGTTATGTCCTGTTATTTATATGAGTAGATACTGTAGTAGTACTACATCTAAAACTGAGTAATGACTGATGACTGTCAACGTATAATTGTTGCTTTATTAAATATAGATAAGCAGTCTCGTTTCAACAAGTATCAACTTACCTCGTAATATGGCAAAGAGACAACCACAGAATGAGATTTATAAGAAATAGTCTTAAATAAACAACTTAGAGAAGATGGATTCAATAGATTTGAAACTAGTATCATAACCTAAAGAGTTTATTACTCTCAAGTACAGAATCTCAAAACAAAAATACATACATACTTAGTTGTAGAAATCAAAAATAAAAACTCATTTCTACATGATAATGCAATGCATTCCACAACATCCCATACAATCCTTATCAACTTAATCTTGCATGAAAGCTTTAGCATCTCGCCGGGAGGAGCTTAGTGTAAACGTTTTGGGGCTTAATCTCCCACGGAACGCAAAATCGATAGATCTCTAGTATCAATACGTGGGGATACGTGCTCGTAAATAGAGCCGGCCTGAGAAGAGAATGTCAACATTATTATGTTATTATGCCGTCTCCCCATAGTGTCCGAGTTAAGGGCGGGAGAATATACTGTCGATAATTCAGAATCCTGCCCTATACAGACATTTATACCTTTCTTGATTTTTTTTAAAATGCTGTATTGTATTTTAAAATGTAAAAATTTTAAAGTATTGACTAGAAGACTGATCTGGGAGGATTTCTGAGAATAGTTTTTATTTTCTGGATGATGGCATGATGAACTTTCCTGTACCCCAGACAACGAGTATGCCAACATTTTATAATGCTCGGTGGTTTGACGGTGTTTCGAGTTGTTAAGACGTGAAACCTTGACAAACAAACTACTCTGCTTTCATAATAACATCATATTCTTAAACCTGAAAATGACTGAAATTTTCAATTAGGCTGATACTTTTTTTATGTATGCTCTTCGTATGATATCGTCGTCATTTTTGTATCAATTTCAATACTTTTTTCATTGAATTGGTTGTACATATACGGATGGGAAATATAAAAGATTAAAAACAGAGCTTAATACAATTAATCCCAATATTTTACATTAACTGTATAAAGAGTACCTCAACAGCTCGCAGAAAAACACATCGAATTCAAATATGGAGGGCCACACTACAAGTAACAACGCCGTCCGATGTGATCGATACATTTTGTATAGATATAGTGTTGTGCATAGCATGGGGTAGTAACAGAGGGCACACGCTCACGCGAGGGTTCCGAGCCACAACGCGACTGCACGGCGCCCATAGTCGTTCGCTTTGTACATTCTAAATGGATGCACACACGTCCTTTTGTTTCGTATTTGAACTCGAATAATTATGCCTACCACACTGTTCGCTGTATTATATTCTAATTACACACTTGTTGACCTTGTTATGAATTGTAACTCAATTTGTTTGCGAACACATTGTGTGTATTCGGAGTTGGTCACTACTTAATTTAAGATTTATGACACAGGGATGAAATTAGCAACAGAGATAGCAGTATATCCATAGATACATTTACTATGATTTATGTAAATGCACAGAAAAAACTCACTGGATAGTTAGTTGCTATCCTTAGATGTGATATTTTACTATTTTCAGAACTTGTTATGGTTTATACCTACATGAATGAGAAGGTATGATAAAAGACACATTTGTGTGTGTCCATCTTTTTGCCCCGCACAACCAATCTGTGGAAAGGGTTAACGTCTGCGGTATTTCCGGACCGATACGACCTTCAAACCTTCAAGAAAAGAGCGTACTCCTTTCTAAAAGGCCGGCAACGGACATGTCTGATGCTACCTCCTGAGTTGCAGACGTTCATGGGCGGCGATAGTCACTTTCCATCAGGTGACCCGTATGCTCGTCTGCCCCCTCTAACATAAAAAAATATTGAAATTATAAGTAATAAAATAAATTAATAAGGTGACCGGTTATAATTAAATGATATTCATAGCTTTTTTTATGTGAAACTAAGAATACGTTTTCTGTTCCTTGGCTGGCAGTGTTTCTTTTTCATTTTTTGAAGACGATAAGCATACTCTAATGCTTTTCGTTTAACTTAGCGTTATGTTTTTTTGAGACTTACATGTTTTACACCTATGTTTTAATTCGGCCGCCGCTATTTTGCGACTATGTTGCGACGAATACAGAATGATTTAACCAAGGAACTAATCCTACCAGACTATCGACAAACGTCCTTTAATCCATACTAGTATTATAAATGCGAAAGTGTGTCTGTCTATCTCTCACCTCTTCACGGTTAAACCGCCGAACCGATTTAGATGAAATTCACTATAGAGATAGTCCAAGTCTTTGAAAAGGACATAGGAAATCATCCTTTAAGGGGGAGAAAAGGGGGGTGGAAGTTTGTAAGATGTGTGTGTGTGTAGATGAAATTTGGTATGGAGATAGTTTGATTCTTGATAAAGGGCTTTGGTAGGCTAACCGTCGGGTTTTTTTAGTGGAATCACCACCTACTCTTGGCTCCTGAGTCCCCAAAGAGCAGGTGATCCGAAGGGATGTCAACAAATAAAAAAAGATGTCCTTTAACTTAAATAGATAGGTACTTAGTATACGTCATACATCTATTTTTTATTTTTTTATACTTTATGCACATATAAATGTGACAAATTTGGACTTAATGCCGTAAGCATTTTCTACCAGTCGACCTTAGGGCGATGCAGAGCTAAAACATGGTAGATGCACAGAAACTAAAAAAGAGATTTTGTGACAAATATAACATAATATATATATAGATAGAGTTAACATTTTTTTCAGTAAGTAATACATATAAAATCAGTAATAACGATACTAACACATATAATAAGTACGTATTTAGGTACACATATATAGGGTGTTAGGTAAATTTAGTAGGCGTAAACCAAATAAATAATTTAGACAAACGTTTCTTAGACCCAAAATATATAATTCTACCCCACACCCTCTTAACATTACTATAAAGAGATTCCTAAGAAAAAGAGCGGATAACATTCAGAATATAAATTCAATATTATTAAGTATCCACTAGTAGCAATAAGCGTTGACTTTCTTACACCAGCAAGTAAAATGAACACGACCTTAAATTATTTAACGAGTGGTGTCATAATAGTTTGTTTTATAAGGATTCATCTCAGTGGGGTACGGCTAACGGCTTAATGATCGGCACACGCCACGAGCCTGATTGCTGCCTACAAGAGGCGAGAAATGGGGCCTCGCCCGCCCGATAACAATAAAACGACCTATTAACTTCCGACGTTCACAGAGTTCGCGACTGTGGGGGTGATCATGTGAAAAATTTAAGCACCTCAATCATATTTAATGCGCACCGTGCGCAAAAAAAAACTTTGTTTACGTTTTTGTTAAACTTTTAAATAATTATTATTTGAAATCTTGTAAATACTTATTTTGCTTGTAAAATTATTCCTTCCAAACCTGCTATACCTATAAACTTTAATTTTTTTTAATACTAGCACCTGCCGAGATCGCGGTTTAACTTTAATAATCGTTACCATAATAACTAAATATTGTATTAAATGATAAATGATATTTATTTCTGTAAGTAAATCTTTTCAGATATTTTTACAAGTCGGACTTTATAGCTAGAAGGAGCCGGCATTTCCTAAGACTCACTCTGGGAAGAAACGCCGAAACAAACCACAGAGGTGTCTTTTTTTTTTTAAGTCCGTAAACAAAGTTAAATAAAACTGTGCGAGTAGTATAGGGTCTGGATAGGCCTTTTGAGGAAAGGACCATAGTTTTGAGTCAGCCTGTCCATACAGACGGCATACAGGCTCCAGCCATCGTGTAGCCTAACCGATATTGGTCAAGATCAACGACCCGAAGCATGACACTACCGCCAGCAGGACATTTGGGTAGGCCGTGGAAACACTCAAAACCACCAGAAAGATAATAAAATATGAATTAACATTACAAGCCTACACTGTACTCACATTTACATACACAAAACGAAAAATAAAATACGAAATACACCAAAAAAATAATAATTAAATGTCCATCACTTTCAAACTTAACAACAAAGATGTCTACGTAAATGTGGGAGTGAGCAGCATCAATACAAAGCAAATTTGTCGTCTAAATAATCTGTAATAGTGTAGTAAGCCTTTTCACATAGTTTTAGCTTTACTAAAGACTTAAATTTGTTAATACTTAATTCATGGAATTTGCTTGGCACTTTATTGTAAAATCGCACACCCTGACAACGAAAAGACTTGCTTACTTTTTGTAGTCTAGTGGTTGGTAACACGAGTTTTTCTTTATTTCTAGTGTTTATTTTATGCATGTCGCTAAACTTTGTGAATAAATGATTATTTTTCTTTACATACAGTAAATTTTTGAGATGCGACTGTCACGATACCAATTTCTTTAAACTTATCCCTCAGTGACTGCCTATAACTGAGATTATAAATACGAATAGCTCTCTTTTGCAACACAAAGATACTTTGAATGTCAGCAGCATTTCCCCACAACAAAATACCGTATGACATTACACTATGAAAATAGCTAAAATACACCAGTCTAGCTGTTTCTACATCGGTTAATTGACGAATTTTGTAAACCGCGTATGCTGCAGAGCTGAGTCTATTCAACAATCCGTCAATGTGTGGGCCCCATTGCAATTTAGAGTCTAGTGTTATACCGAAAAACTTGGTGGTGTCCACAAGATCCAACTCCTTTCCATTTATTAGAACATTGGTATTTACCTGCGTAACATTAGGTGTAAAAAAGGGATTTCTGTCCATTAACTTCCACTCTCTGGATCCTATTACCCAAATAAGAGATAAGAAGATCCAAAGCAGTGTTTCCTATTAAACAGTCACCTCAGTTTTTTTTACTCCTTCCTCATCCATGCAACAACAATGTGCCACAGCGAAGTGTGGCGGGGTGCAGCTAGTTGACAATATAAAAGTAGAGGTTTTTAAAGTGATAATTTCATATGGCAGGGTAAACAGTCTGTCTAGCTTCCCTTCCTCTCACGCATACGGCAGCGGTAGGCAGGCTCCTCCTCTCTCACTCTAAACAACAGCCTAGCCGTATTTCGGACAGACGCTTTACATAAAATTTAAGTAATAACCTAAGCTTTTCTCAAGTTAAACAATTTCAAAATTAAATAGTTCAACTTCGATTAGTTTAAGCTATCACTTCTGTCGGGCGTCCCGAGACGCACACTTTCTTTTTTTGAAATCCAAATGCAAATGAAGCGTCTTTTCATTGCAAAATGCTTTGATTTCCCCTGCATGAAAGAGAATGACAAGTGACAGAAGAAAATGAAAAAGTTAAGTCATTGCACCGACCCCAAATAAATTTAGGAAAAGACTAAGACGATGATGATTTGGGTTTAATCGATAGTAAGTGACTACTACCGGCCAATGATAGAGTATTAAGTATCCAAGTGATGGGGATTCAAATAATGACGGGCATGTTGGTCTAGTCTACTAAGAAACTGCTAAGAAAAATGTCGTGGGTTCAATTGCCACCCAGGACAAATGTTGTGTGATGAGCACGATCATTTGTTCTGTGTCTGGGTGTCAGTTATCTATAATATGTACGAGTATGTATTTAAAAATATATAAGTATGTTTATCAGCAGTCTGGTTATTCTACAGTACAGGTTCTGCCTAGTTTGGGATCAGACGGCCGTGTGTGATATAATATATTATAAATGTTGTTTTATTGAACAATAGCGGTAAGCTGTGGCCGGTATAAGATCAAACAATTCCTCAAAGCACTCCCAACGATACGAGCGATGTTATTAAGCTAGATACAAGCAATATTATTCAGCGATAAGTTCATTCTTTACTAAGCTATTTCAGTAGAAGTTACAACAGAACATTAATTGTCTCTGGATTCTTTTGAAGCGGTTGACGTGTCCTGACATGGGACTCGAACAAACGGCCACACTTTGAAACACGCTGAGGGCAAAAGATGACAGTGATTTTACTCAAAAAAGGGTATTACAAAATCAATCAATCTATATACTTTTCATCTTCATGGTTCTTTATAGAAGATTTGCCGCACCTTATACCTTATTGCTTTTACGGTGACTGTTCCATACAATATTTAGTTATTATGGTATACCATAATCGAAAATATTACTCATACACGAGGTCGTCGTACGTCGAGGTCATAAGTCCAGTAGCACTTTTACGAAGTTATAACATTATAACTAGTTGGAATTAGGACCTTCTTCTATAAACGTATATCACACACATACACAGACTATTTGCGTATGATTATAGTAACTAATTGAACGTCAAAGAATTATTTTTATTATTTTACACTAAAAGTTGAGGGTAGATTTGAAACAATATGAATTCACTGGCTAATAAATTTGTTTTAACGTCGTTAGTAAAATCAGTTATTATTGCTACTAGCGGTGTTTATATTTAATTATATTATTAAAAAATGCAAGTAAATATAAGTATTGAAGCCAAGACTAACATTATAGATTTTCATAGCAGTGGGCTAATTTATATGAAATGAATAATATACCCAATGAAACACGCTTAAGTGTAAGTTATTTTATAATCTTTCAAGTATTGGGTCGTAATGTGTAATAAGAATATTTTTTTTAAAGAAAAGCTGCGAGACGTTGAGTGAAAAGATTGTTTAGCTAGTCGCTACTTATTGATCAGTCTTAGCGGCGCCGCGGCGGTTTATTGTTAGTGACTATGGAACAAATGGTTTCATACCAACTAGATCCCAATTACGTCGAGGTTTTGAACGTCGTAATGCTACCTACTGTGAACTGTATTTATCCCGTGGAAGTGTTAGTGAAAGTGTATTGTTCAAGATAACTGTCTGATATACCGTGCTAGTTGTTAGTGAGTGGTTTCAACAACATTCGGATATTAAGGTTATTCCATGGTCAGCGCGATCCCCTGATCTAAAAGTTATTGAAAATGGGGTTTAGTGGCCTCCATGCGTCTTCGTCTTTTTAGTTAGGCAATAACAATTGAGGTCCCACTAAATATTATTTAAAAAAAGTTAAATTTCAATAGAAATACCTTTTTCTTAGGGCAAGTTAGGGGATGTGCTGGCTGTGATAGTAATAAGTAACGATAATATGGTGGTTAAGTTTCAATCTTCTTTTCCTTGAGAAAATGAAAAAATTAAGCTATAAGCTTCTATACAATAACAATAGCAAATTGTATAAGCAATCAAAATGGTTTTAAACGTAAATAATGATATAAATAAATTATCTTGTGTTTGTTTTTTTAAATATTAGGTACATATGACTTAAACAGAATTAAAAAAAAAATATCCTGTCATGAAAACATAAATACCAAACGTCTACAGGCGCTGGAGGAATGATCAATTATACAGTGTAATTGACTAATCGCACGATTCTGAAACTAGTTCTAATGACTATTAAGATGTATTTTAGCATCGTTTTCAGATAGATGCTACCACCAAGTTCGATACGAAGAAAACCTATAAGTAGGTATATTTTATCTAGTGTTACACTAGATACCAATCAACAACTTTCGTATACGTCAGTATTGTGTGGTTATAATGTGTGTCTGAATTGAAACATCACACACACAGAGATTGGCACAGAATCGGCGCGAGCGATTATGAACATTATGATGCTACTGCACTTATGACCCTTGACTGTGCATACGTTAAGGCTTGATCAGAACAGCTGCTGTATCTTTTAATTAAGGTTGCAGAAGACCCGTACCAGTCCTCCGTTAATTACAAAAAATATCGGATAATTAAATAATACCATTCGTTTGGCTGAAAGAAAGATTGGACTGGACTATTTATCCGGACGTACCATGAAATAATTTTTTTTTTTTGTTTACATAAAATGTCTTATTACACTGGTTTATTTCGTGGAGAGCATGTTGAAAACACGAGCGGCGCTATAAAATTTTATGTGAACCATAAAAGTTAAATACTGGCTGGACGCACCGCGCTCTCGTGAAAAATGTCATTGAACGTAACAATATGGACGTCCTTATAAAGTTTTACTACGTATTACTAATTAAAACAGCGATACTTTTTGAATGACTGATAAACATTGAGTTAAAATGAGCACAGAGAATATTGATAATTCCGCTTTTTTAATATTTAAGTATTGTAATTATAAGTATTGAATACAAACGGATTCTTTTTTCACAGGATTTTTATTTAATTACTTATAATACAAATGAAATACCGAACAACGGGTGAATCTCAAACGACTTTAAAAGTTTACAATATTTTTTATACTTCCTACCGTTATGGCTGGCTCATTAGTACTACATATTTAATGCTAATAAGGCAATTATTAGTGAGGTATATTTGAAAAAATACATTTATACATAGTTTAAAAAGTATAATATACTCTTTAACGATCTCTGAAAAAATATAACCGTAAACCCCTGGGGTGCATAATAATTGCGATGCACTGTTTTTCATTTTTAATATTACTGTACTGTGCACATCGGTACATCAACGCAAGGATTAGTAACACTTTATAAATACAAATTAAGTCATAACCGATTAAAAGTATGTTTATAATAGATGGCGTTTCTATTATAAACATACATGGAGAGAATAGGAACCAATTTACAGGGCAGGTGGAGTTTAAACTGATCTGGTTAATAGTGTAAATAAAATTATACACTGCTCTGGTTAAATAAAATTCACTTCTAAATTACTATGGTCTGCAAGATTGAGTAGGGTGCAAGATGACGGCGTCTAGAGGATGTGAGGATGTGACACTTGACCATAAGTAATGATCTACAGACACGTCAGGATACTGCGGAGGTACAATGTGGACGAAATGAATGCACTCCAACCAATCAGAGAGGGAACAGTTATGTCTTGTCTAAGCATACAGCAACTGTACCTATTGCCATGGAGTGTATGACGGAAGGTATCAAAATAAAAATTCCTATCATTGTAGTAAAATTTAAAGTTACTCGTTTTAGCTTGCGGTTTCGCTCGCGTATGAATAATCTATCTCTAACTATAGTCTATCTCTGTGACTTGCGTTCAGATCCGCTTAACAGATCTGCAAAGATCGAGTAATAAATATCCCATCAAAACTTTTGTGATAGTAGTGAAATTTGCTTAAGCATCAGATAACGAACTGACGCTTTCACACTTACTTTAGATCTACTCCGTCGTGACTAGACAAAAATAATAGTTAGTTAATAGTTATCAGTACAAATATTTCCAATAAATGGATCGAACCCAAGATTTCCAATGTGGCAGTCAAAATGATACCGCAGTACCACATAGGTTTTAAAATCCTGTAACATCAGAAAACAATCATTGGCGAAGAACTCCTTGAAGTGAGGCATCGAGTTTGATGATTTGGTCGGTTAAGAATGAGCGTCAGGCGGCGGATTGGAGGAAACATGATTAAAATAAAAGTTTTAGCATCGACCACTAGATGGCGCTACCATTGCGATCTGGAGGATGGTCGGTTTATATCAGCTGCTCGTCTGCGCGCATAAGGCAATAAGAGCGTATAAACTACAATAGGCATCCAGAACTCACCTTAAGGAACACGATAACACACCACTAAGCATTAAGAACGCCTAGCATCGCTAGATATTTTATCAATTATACTTGGGTTTTTAAGTGACAGCTGATAAAATGCTGTCATTAATTACGACCTTGCATTTTTTCTCTCTCTTCTGAATTAACAATGAAGAGGTATTTATAATGAAAACGACTAAAACCACACGGGCTTTTATCAAAAGATAATCTAGGAATTACGCCTCAGACGTATTCTCTCTGCCAACTATCTTCCCCTTGCGGGATACAAGCGTGAGTATATGTATGTATGATTTGTGTATAATACTGTCCGTGTGGCGAGGGATTAAGAATACGGAGTGTCACCACGCCTATTCATCCCGTGGGTATCGTAAAAGCCGACTCAGGGAGCACACTACGGAGCACTGCAAAGAGAAGGAAAACTTGAACCAAACCCGGCTGGACAGCGTGGTATAGTAGGCTAAAACCTTCTTTCCAAGGAGAGGCCTTTGTCCGGCAGTGGACTGTTAAACGCTGTTGATGATGTGTATAATACTCATGTCTTAGGTGAGTAATCTTTTTTGTTAAATATATGGGTAAATATAGTGACTTACCAATAGCTCTTGAAACAGCCAACTGTCCATTAACCCGCCAGGTACCCCAGAACATCACTGTGCCACCTGACTTTTCTATTCTATCCCGTTCATCCTGAAAATTTATTCAAATTATAATCGTTGTACTTGTACTTATTGTACGTACCTACGTCGTAGTACAATATTAGTAACTATACTTGAACTATCACTTCAAGTCAATAAGGGTATCACACTAGTTTATAAATATAAAAACAATGTTCATCCAACCTAGTTGCCATCTCTGATATTACGCATTTTAAATCCCTCATTCAATAGTTAAAATACTTGGGCCTGGGTATTTCTGTTTAAATGTATTAAATATGATATTTAAAATAGTTTTTGCTATAAACCATTTTACATTGCCATAAACATTATGGTTAACTCTTAACATAAAACGAAAAACTTATCAAATATTAACACGTAAAGAGAGAGAAAGCCTAATTATAGTTTTTCAAATATGTTGCGTATTAGATGTGTGAGATTTAGCATGGTTTAAAAAAAATATTTTTAATCTTGCTATAAAACCGTAATTTAAAACAAAATTAATAATTATAATGACGAATGCAAAAATCAAATTTAAAAAAAAATACGTTATCTTTGAGTCTGCACGAAGACTATTATATAAAATGGAAAAAATCAATGCATAGGGTCTAGCACTCTGTAGGAATATACAGGTTGTCAAAAAAAAATAGAAATAATCAACGAGTGCCACAAGCCTGTTTATATAAGCTTCGTAGACTACTCTAAAGCATTGACAGTCTAAATCACAACTACATCTGTTCAGACCTAAGACAGCAAGGAGTGGACAACACATACATCGAGATCTTTAAAAAATATTTACAGCATAATTAAAAGCAGAGATCTATTTCTAATAGATAGGTGTCAGACAAAGAGACCCCCTGTCACCTAACTTGTTTACTGCCGTACTGGAGAATATATTCAAAAGTCTAGGATGAATACGGCCTCACTATAAATGGGTTCCGTCTCAACCACCTAAGATTTGCGGATGATCTTATCCAGACCCTTAATGACCCAAGTAAAATACAAGTAATGGTACAGTCTAAAGACTGTACCAAGACTGGCTAAAGCCAGTAAGAGCAAAGAAGTGGCCCTTCAAAAAAAAACCCATCAAAATAATGGTCACTAAAGGCAATAATGAAAGTAAAGAATTAAGAATAACCATCAAAAGAAAAACTTTCAATACCCGTATCATCTCCTGTATTACTAATGGTCTCTCACCTAGGAACACAGAAAAAAACTAGACAAGTGTTAGGGGGCAATGGAAAGAAGTATGTTGGCAATAAAACCTAATGATCGAATTCTGAATACAGCCAACTGACATAAAGAAATTGAACCAGTCACCGACATACTTACTTGAATTGACCACTTGAAATGGCGTTGGACAGGCAACATGTTACGTTACAAGAGAGACAAATGGAGTAAGCAGCTAACTCTGGTACCCAAGAGATGGAAGCAGACAACCGGGACGTCCAACAAGAAGATGGGAAGATGATTGCCGCCTAACCTCGGGGCCTTAATGGACCAGAGTTACAACAGAGCGCAATGGAAGCAGTTGGAGGAGGCCTGTGTCAAAAGACACACCAAACTGAGAGACATTACACATATTTTATAGTTCAAACAGATTGTCAGTTCGGAACAAAGAGCTATTTTATTATTTTGATGTTTATTTTGATGTGTATTTATAAACCAAAACCAATACAGGGAGGTGTGTGTTTTTGTTATGTTGCAGAAGATGGTTGCTATGTGTGTTGAAACATTATTATAAGTAAGTAAGACTTTAAATTATGACTATTTTTTAATCTGAAATAAGAGCCAAGGGGCGACCACCTCTCCAAACTGCAGTCTTAGTCCCGTTTCTCCATTTTCGGGTAGGAAAACTTCTCTACCTTAACTTGAGGAAACTAATTGAAACAAAAACTTGTTACATTGTGCGCATTTCCAGAAACTTTTTGCCTCTTACAATCGATCTGTTGAACCCGCCTTCAGTATTTCCGGACTGATACAACCTTCAAACCTTAAAAAAAATAGCGTACTCTCACCGCAAAGACCGGCAGCTCTGTCACTCTTGAGGTGCAAGTATGTTTAGACGACCATAGGCACTTACCAGCAGGTGACCGATCTGCTTTTTTGCCCCCTTTGTCATATAAAAAAGAGTAGAATTAGGCAGGAGGCCAGCCATTAAAGATAATCCAAATCCAATGACAGATAGATGATGACGGTGGTGTTTGTAATATATGAGCTAAAAACCCAATCTGTTTAAGAGTAGATTAGACCAGAGCCGTAGGATTGACTTCATTGCAGTGAAATCAAATTTCAATTTGTTTCTTTTTTAATTGCCAAGCGAAGTACACATAGTGCCGTATATTGTTGTGTTATGCTATTTTAACACCTTTTTTTTATGACGGGGAGGAAAATCCCTTCGGATCTCCTGCTCCTCGGGGCCTATCAGGAGAAAGGAGTAATCAGTCAGGCTGCCATTCTCTCCTCATGCTATTTCAACACCCTAGTATATATTATAATAAGAACTAAGAATTATTATAACAGTTTTCGTTTATTATGCGATCAGCGCCTTTTCGACCATTTTCTACACAGTAACAAAATTATTTTTTAACTTACCACAAACACCTAAACACTAAGCAACAGTACAGTATTGATGTGATTACTTTCTAGTCCATTGCGCTTTAAAAGTTTAACTCTAAGGCTTATAAAGCTAAAGTGTAATAAAAATGCAGAACCATTACCCAGAATTATGTACGCAATAATGTTACCCTGTTAACGTAATATCTTGTAATATCTTGCGGTGTTAAGAGCCGTTGTGTGTAATGAAGCAATACTAAGTTGTCATTATAATAAAAATAAAATATTTTCCCACATAACTGGTGTAATAAAACATTGGAATTGTACTTTACAATTCGCAATTCTAAATTACACCACATTTGCATAACTTATACAAAAACTAGCTGACAACTTTGACCTAGTTATAAATTACTATTGTTCAGATTAAATAAAACTTTTGAAATCAGATATAAGATTAATCTATGGTTTTGTTTTACGTAAAGCAGATTCCATGTTGAAACATAAATATGGCAAAGAAACCTTACACATCTCAATTAGTCTCAATTTATTTGTTGGTCATATAATATTTCTATTTTTGTGGTTGGATATCTATGGCATATTGGCATACACACAAACATAAATACACGTAAAAATTACTATGCACCTAAATTGAAAATGTAGGTAAATTATTTTCGATCAAATTTCAGTTACAAATTATGTTACAATGTAGTTATCGTCCACACAAGAAAAATATTAATAAATACCAAATGGAAACCCCTTGCTGCGAAGAACGATTAAATAAAACATTAGATGATTCTCATTTTTAACCGACTTAAAAAAAAGGATTATGATCTCAATTTGTAGCAATTTTTTTATGTAGCTATGTTCACCGCTTACTCGAAAACGTCTGAACCGATTTGAAAAATTCTTTTTTATTTATTCTCTTATTCATTAACTTAAAATACTAATTAAAATAGGAGTTTCAGCCAAAGGCGTTTTAGTGCCAACCTTTGGGTGAAGCAGAGATGAACTACGCAAAAATACTATAAATTCTTGCTGTGTACCATCTAGTAATACTATACGTGTATACACACATACACTACATAATACATTTAATTGAAATACTTGTTAATAAATGTTTACGCACTAATGTAAAGATAACAGAATATTTCTGCAGAATTAAACAAATATGACATTTCTTTGGACTTGATTGTTTACTTTTAAAATATGATAAAATATCTTCAAATTTTCAAACATTTATAAAATTATCTGCATATGAGAAAAATAATTACGTGTAAATGTTTTTATCCCAACCTGATGCAAATCATATGCAAGTACTCATTGGTATGTATGTTATTTAAAACCCTATTGCTTGATAATTTAATTTGCTTTACTTGGGAATTCTTATTGTGTAGATAAACACAGATATTACATATAAGATAATAATATATTGATTTACTAACACAATTTTATGTTTTAATATATTAAAAATGTTGATAGTATTTCAGTAATTTATTTTTCGTGTAGACTTTAGCTTAAAAAGTTCAGGAATCATATCCCATAACTATAACATTCTAGCGCAAAACTAATTTTCAAGTAAGTAAAAATATAATTAGGCAAGAAAGAGACAGCATTACTCATCTCTTGTATTAATGAATTAGTAAATAAGTCGCCATTTTGTACACTCAACAAGTACCTGAAATACTCAGGGGTGGCCTTTGGGAGGTGGCGAGCAGGGCAAACGGCCCAGGGCCTCACTACTCGCGCAACAACCCAAGTAGAAAAATGTTAATTCGAATTTCGCGCCTTACGCATCGCTTAATGAAACTAACGTCACGCTAATCGCGTTCGATTTACGTTCGGGGATTCTCCGTGTTTTATTTAGCCTGCCTTTATGACGGGCTTCTAGTGTTTACTGTCTTTGGCTTCTGCTGTTGGTTGTTGTTCGAGAATGTTCGAGCAGCAGTATGTGTTACGTTGCTTTTTTGTTCCAAGTATCATCATTAAAACTAATTCGCCAAAGGGCCTCGCAATGGCTTAGGCCGCTACTACAAATACTGTATTACCTGTCGGCCAGGCTTGTGCGGTCTGACGAGCTGCATAAGACGCATGCGTTTGGCGAGTAAAGCCAACGAGTCTCCCGCCCACGCCGCCAGCAGGCGCCGCCCACGAACTGCTACAGTTACTGCTGTACTGCCACCACACGCACGCTGCACAAAAAAACACATATTATGCTCACATTAAAGACAATTTTATATGCCTCGGGGAGAGTACCTTTTTCCTTAATATCCTTTTCTATGTATTGGCAATGACATAACAGTTTTGTTTGATTATAATTGTTATCAACAACCATTTTGCCGTTTAATTTCAAATTGGCTTCCGAATCCCTTGTGAAGGCATTTATTTTTACCTCTGACTTCATCTATGTAAACAGTGATAAAACTCAAGTTACACCTGTTGATAAAACGAATATATTCTTAGTGAGTCACACAAACAAGAATAGAGGAAGTATTACTATATATTTTATACACTCATACCTGGTCAGGATGAAAGTTATTTATAACAATTCCTTAAAAATGGCAAATAAATTTATATCTTTAAAATACAAACGAGTTTCAAATCATTTCTGGTCATTTTTTTTACACCGTTAACTGCAATCAAATAGAGGTCACCAGTTTATTAAACTTAATGGCCGTAGTTACAGTTAATATATTTGACTTTTAAACCCTTATTTTTCGGACTCAGGCCTTTTACTCTGACATAACTAATATTGGGTCTATATTTTTTGTTCGTGTAAAGTACATGAGCAAAAAAACATAGACCTAAAAATTAGGAGGACTTCGTTTGGATGAAGAAAGATCCGTTTCTATGAAATTCTCCGTGGTTGACACGGATTTCGGTATTGAAGAGTGATTAGTCACCTGACGAAACCTCATATTCACAAATCATCAAACCTTTAAAGAGTAAACTGCAAAGATTAGAAGTTTATTTTAGAAGTTTTAATTTATGGGACTACCTTAAATTTGAACTTCTACAAATTTAGTTTTCTATTAAGCAGTTTTCAGTTTTCTTCTTTTTTTATGACAGTTTTGCTATGAAAGGATTTTGTTTGGCTGTCACTTGTGCATTACAAAGGATAAACTCTGTTAAAAAACAAAAGATTATGCTGGTTTTTTTTTTTAACGAAATAAAGGACAAACAAGCAGAAGGATTACCTAATGTTAAGTGACTATGCAACTCTGCAACTCTTAGAGGCACAAGTGCTGGTTAGTGGTACTGGTTAGTCATGAAATACTGCCCGATTAATACAGAAATGTACTGTTCTATATCTTTTATGTGATATTAAGAATCTATATATCAACGTGTCCATACTCCAGGAGCTCGGCATCACAGAGTGTCTGTCAACCACAGTACAGTCACACATAGTGCAGTATTTTGGTCATGTCTCTGGGCGGAGTAGCGACTCCATAGAGCGACTAGTAGTGAAGGGAACCAGATGCAGCAGGCGGCAGGGCATCTATGTGCTGGATCGACCAGTTGAGATCCGCAATCTAAAGCCGCGTGTCTGACTCTATCCAACAGTCTGCCAACAGGGAGAGATGGCGGGCGATGGTACGAAGGACTGTGTCCGCCTCTACCGCCGATGTGGACATTTTAATGTAACAACGACCGCTCTGCCAAGAGCGACACGACAGAGAAGAAGAAGATGTATTATATATCCTACTAGAAATTGTATTTTTATTACACATTTAACCGTATAAACTAGCTTAATTTTTGTCATATATATCTGCGGTTATAAGTGTATGGTTACCTTGTATTTTTACAGTTGCTATATTATCCAAGTACACTTTCATACAGTTAAGAAACTGACACACCACATAAATATTATAATGTAGCAATCTAAAAAGCGTGACCGTTAGTTATTATTATGTTTGTTTCTCGTCTATTTTAATTGTTTGTACTTATTTTATTTGATTTAATTTTTGTTCCACTATATTTAATACTTAGTTATTATATAATGTTCTATGAATACCTCAACTCTCAGTGCCCAATTTTATATATTTTGGTGATCTAGGTACTAGCATTAGTATCTACGATTTACATAAACTCAAAATATCTTTCTTTCATAAAAAAAAAAAAAATTGTTTGCAATAGTCTCTTATGTAGAATTTAAAGTCAACACTCAACACGCACAATAGCAATAACCTCAGTTTTGACAAATATTTAGGAAAATACATAAAAAATATATACGTATCGAAAATCTATTATATATGCCTGTGCCGATCTACAACCGCCCGTTTCCAAGGGTTTGAGCCTTATGAGAATAAAGAGCAAACAAACAATATACATATATTATATAGAAAGATTACACTATAGCCTTTGCCCGTGCCTTCGCCGGCGTTAATATAATTGGAGATGTAAGGAATTTTATGTCCTTTTCTTTACCCTCGTGCATGCTAGATTTTAATAAATATGAGATATGTAATTTAATTTATCAAACAAAAACACATTCGCATAATATTACTAATTAGGACCAATATATAGGTCCTAATTAGTAATATTATGCGAATGTGTTTTTGTTGGTTGGTAGTTGGGCATACCTCCTGATTACTCTTCCTAATAAATTCGTTGTCTGTTCTGAGATAGGCGTCACGCATAGCTCTTCTTAAATCTGTAGTGAAGTGCGGACTTTCCACTACGTACTGGTGTAAATGAGCTGCGCAGTACGTTGCCGCCGCTGACCCAGCGTGACCGTCATAAACTGCATAAAAACTTGTAGGTTCCGTAGTCTGGAAAAATAAGTTTAAATTTATCATACTGTTCAGCGTTCTTCAACAATATGAATTGTAAAACGAATATTTTACTTTTTTTTAATAAACACGGTCATCGGTTCCCAAACTAGATAGGGGCTGTACTATCGTAACCAGACTGCTGATGTACATACTTATACATACTCGTATATTTATAAATACATACATATTATGGATAAAATACACCCAAGTCAAGACCTCCGGCTTAGCAGTAAGTGTCAGTAACTACTCGACCTACAGGCCCGTCAATTATTTTCTTATATCATAACAATTTGTTTATTTGCGTAAAATGTGGTACAAAGGTGTGGTATAAAAATATAGGCAAGCTACACATTTCGCCAGGCAACAGGCATGCAAATATAGGCTTGTAGTTTTTCATACAAAAATGATTTTTTTACTAACTTAATTGCTGAATTAGTAATAACTAATAAACTAAATTAATTTGAACAATATACACTTTGAAACCATGTACATTTATAATGTTCGTTATACACACCTACAATGCTTATTAAATTGCTTGGTTTTTGAAATTCATGCATGCACGTTATTGAACCTAACTCTAATTATATTCTTAGACACGTCAAGAAATTAGGTTATAGCCAATTCCATCATCTTGATACCACCAATCCTCACAGAAGGTTAAGTAAGCAAAAAATTTTATTACCATTTCTCAGAGGAACAGTAACCTCAATGCAAGTGAAACTGCAGTTACTTGTGAGTGCAGTCGTTTTGGGTACTTATTCCATTTATTTTGGTTTACCTGAGCCATAACCATCTCTCTTAATAACAGAAACCACTTCAACCTAACTTTTGCTCATGCAATACTAATATTTATTTTAAATTAGACCTAATTTATTTTATACATATGCTACTAGTACACACTTAGACCCAGTGCATGTTAAGGTCTCTATAATTCTTTGTTTTCGTTTTGAAGCTGTCTGGTGGAAAATGTCCAAATGCTACACTGGAGATTTTTCTATTAGACAGCTAGGAAGCACCTAACGCTAACTAGCGATGGGCTATGTAATTATTTTTCAACAATAATCATACTAAATGAACAGTACATTAGAGCGTCTGACGTTATCAATTACGTAAAATCGTGTATATGGGCTTTTATTTCAAACAAGACACGATCCGTGTGATTGGTCTTCTATACGTAGACAGTACGTCCATTGGGCAAAGATTCTCGAAAATTTTTGCTTTCAAAAAATACTGGCCCATGCATCGATATACATCGCAGTAATATTTTGCTGTCGGATGGAGCTGATTAATAACCGATTTTCTTTTCCGTACTGGCCGCTCATTGAATTACATTTTATTTAAAAATATAGCAGGAAGAACAGTCTTCGTTCAACTCTCAAAAAGGCCTAATTAATTGAAATTTAGAGATAGTCTCTAATTACTTACCTCAATACCGAACAATGCTTCTAAATTTCCAATCTCCACATGTCTATCTTCCATGACTCTGCGGGAATTCTTTGTGGCACAGGAGACAGTCTTCAGGTCTCTTTGAGCAAGAGGCGGAGGGGGCGGTAATGTGTCCAAACGGGCATTGTCTAAGTACCGGAGGCAGACATCGTTTACACGGGCTGTCACAGCTTGCATTAATCGGAGGGCTATATACACTGGAAATGACATAGAAAAATAAAATAGATGGGTGTAGTGTTAGGGAATTTCCTATACGGATATTGCTTTTTTACTCTTAAAAGATAAATGAACGCTAGTGATTTGAAAAGAAATAATCGGGTGTTGTTTTTGCGTATTCGTCGTTACAATTTATGAAAATTATACGCTTAGGTATTCTTTACTAGTTGACTTCGGATGATGTTGAGATATACTTTTGGTCGTAAATTGTAATAAATGTATAATTATTAAAAGTAGATGGTACTAACTTTATATAATATATGTAAGTACCTACTATATACATAGCCTAAAATGGCTAAACCACTTCTGACCTATAAAAATTACTAAAAAGTTTTGCATTTCGAATAAAGTTCAGCAAGTTATTATTACAAAAAGAGGATACAGGAAACATTAATTACTGTCACTGTCCTAGAAAATCTAGTAACTTTCTGGGATTCTGACATGTCTGTTTCATTAGTTTACCAATCACGAGTTGTATCGATGTAGAGACCATTATCCTCCAAAATAGTACCTACATATTTATGGTATCAAATCTATTCAAGCGAGTTCTTTGCAAATCATAATTATTATTTTTCTGCGCGTCTACTTTGCATACAAAGTAGACTATCCGTTCTAATCTGCTCTGCTCGTCAGTTACGACCATGGATGAGCTGAAAATATTCGTGTGCCCGCTCCTTGTCCAGCAGTGGACTATTAAAGGCTGTCGATGATGATGATGATGGACGCAAATAGATATTGTTGGCACAAACCAACAATATGTTTTGTGTGGTTTTCCTCTTAGCACACAATAGAAACGTCACTAAATATAGGTACAGTGTGTAAAAGTGTCGTCATAGTATACTCATTTCAATACCAGCAATTCCCTGCAGCTTCATATGCGCTTCTGGTTATTGTCTCATCCCTAACGGCCATGGCATAGAAACAAAGCGTATAATTAATGCTCCTATATAAAAATAATTTCCAAAACCTATAGCTGTCGTGAGATTATTTGTGGGAAAATTAATTGTATCTCATGTAGACAGCATTAATCCTACGTTTTATCAACTAACCATTGACAATGTATTCATTCTTTGACTTTTAAGTTGGGCCCGAGAATCGTAAACTGAGTGCCAAATTTAATAAAATACTTTACTGTAATATTTCGACGAGCCGGATTAATCGAATTTGAGGGTATAATAGGACCTATAAACACTCGATAAATATGACATGAAGGATGACATGACGATGAACGCGATTATTGATTCATTAAAGCATGTTACATTATCTTAAATTTACCTTCATTCATAATATATGTAAATATACATGACATGTTATATAATAGTTTAAATATTACCAAATTATTCTACTATTGTGTCAAGGTTCATTTTGCATGATATGACGTTTATCTAATAATGGTGACGCATAAGCCGATGGCCTGCACTGCATACTAATTAATCATTAACATAAACCAAGGCACTCATGGCATTTTAAAGTACTACTATTAAAATACCCTTAACGTTATATGATTTGAGAAGTCAGCTAACAATATTTAAAATCAAGCTTTTATGAATTCAAACACTTTTGGGACCCATTCGGGAACAGAAACAGACCTCATTCATTATTTTAAAAGATAAAGAATGTAAAAAACTAAGAAATCAATTGACACGAATTTAAATTGCTTATAACTTATTTCGCTCTTATCATGTTTTATATGGGGTTTATTTGGGGTCGGCGCAATAAGTTTTCTTCTTCCGCATTTTCCTCTATCACTTGCCAGTTCATTGTTTACTCCCCTTCTAGCCATATCCTTTTTCACGTGGTCCACCCATCTTTTCTTTGGTATTCGTCTACTTTAATATCCGTCAACTTCCATACATAAAACTTTCTTCACTACATTTTGCTTATCTTTACCTTAATGGTTTTAACCCAGTCATATATTACCGACTTAAACCCTCTCCTAATACAGGCGTTAAAGGAGTTGACACGCATACTATTAGTATTTGCCCTATGGTAGGTATGAATCATTGAATGAACGTCAAAAACAATGTACTGAAAGGAAAAGTTTATTATTCTCATCATTTAAGTATGCCGTTCAGTTTATACGTTATTCACATAACCTCATTCCTTTAAGAACGAACTGTCCGCTGTCGTCTTGATGTGCATTTAAAATTAATCGAGTGAAAATCGATAACATTATTTTAGATGTGATGTATGTACAAGTGAGCTAATGTGACTGTGTGACCGTATCGCAAGCCTTTGACTTGATACTCTAAACAAAGAAAACATTACACACATGCATAGGCTTATTAAAGTTGTCATATTTTGACGCGTATCGTAAAAATTATAAGGTGTGTTTGTACAGACAAAAGTGAAACCCAAATTGTTTGTTGATGTTAAAACGATGCTTTGTATTATAAATATGTCTGTACTTTAATAAAGTACAGTATCGATCTGTTTCTGCATCCATAAAAGCAAGATTTTTAAAAGTTCTAAGTCTCCGCGTAATAAATCAAGCCCCTAATATGGAACAACTTACATAATTTCTTGAAATCCTACACAATAACTTGTATGGGTCTAAACACGTCTAACACAATAGCAATGGAAAAACGAGACCCAGGGAAAGAAAAACAGATTTTAAAAATAATAAGTTAGAATGTTAATAGGAGGTATTGAAAAAAGTAATAAATCATCTTCCCTCCTTAACAAAGGAAGACTAAAGAACTACAAAAAAATAAACAAACAGCCTACAAAAGACAGAAGTTAGTACTGTCTCCAACATTATGGGTTGTTACTTCTTAAATCGTGAAATGCTGATATGATACAGATATCATCTTTAAATTATAAGCAATGTTCGGTTCATTTTTAGAATATTATTAGAGTATATGATGAAAAGAAGTATTTAAAAAGAAAGACGAAGTTTATACGTATGCTACTTCATTGGATTTCAATGTTTTAAATTCTAGGTATAAAATCTAGGTGTAAAGTTCTCCCTCCAGACTGGATAGATATATTATTAAAAGAGTCTACCATTTTAATAGCTTTGTCGAAACAGTCGAGCCTTCAAAGCGTCCTTGCTAAGCGCTAACATAACGTTACACCCTGGGGTAACGTTATGTTAGCGCGTTTTGGTGTGTTTTCACGTCGACTCAAGCAGATGCTATACGTCTGCAGTATGACATAAGACTGGAAGTTTTCCTTAATTGAAGGCTTTCTAATCAAAGAATCTTCACCCATCTCTCTTACTACACCAAACAATTATTCATACGAAACACTAACTTACCTACAACACATCAACATCACGATCCTACGGAATAAAATATGGGACGCTTGTGTATCAGCATCAGTGCCGACTATTTGCAAGAACTATAAAACGTTCCAGAATAAGCAACCATTGTTCTTTGAAAATTGCGTAAAGTTTATAACACATAGAGGAAAATAGAGTCTATAGAAACTTGTCGTACACTTTCCTATATACGATCCTTCTAAATATCATTCAATATTACTAAATTCTAAATATCACTAAATATCATGAATTACAATTATTTTTGTACTAACCGTTAATCTTTAAAGCAAGATAGCCTAAGCAAACACGAAACAAATAAGACGAATAAGAATTGTTATTTATTACTTTACGTCTTAACAACGAAATAGTATTTGCTCAATTTCGTTAGATCACATTACTAAGATAATGACTAGCTTAGTAATAATGACTAGCTTAGTAATAATAGCTACATGTATCCTAGATTTATAGCGAACAAGTCAAAATGGGTAATACTTTAGTTACAGTGATTTGTTTACGTTTCTATCAATAATTCAAGGAATGTATTCGCATTTCGACCGTAACAGATTATACTTTTTGTTAGCATACATTGAAATTTATATGAAGTGCTATTTTTTTAGAGTATTATTATATACTTTAAGTAAAATAACTTTACTTAAGTTAAATAAAATACTTTACAGCTAATTGAAATATATAATCATGGTGCTTAAGTATGCAAGGATTTTCCTATTTTTATTGTTGTTCATATTAACAACATTCGGTAGGTTTAGAGCCTTCTCACCAACTGATGAGAGACAATTCACAGTTTAATTCATCTTATTCCTCTTAAAACAAGACAAACTACTATCATAGATTCTGTTTACTCACCTCGATACGATACACTAACTAGATATTGGTAAAGAAAATTATGTTAAATATCTTATGTCTCGTAAATGATTTAGAAACACACCTGATTCGTCAGATTTGTATCCAAACTCGTTGGGCGTCTTTTTCGATGCTACTTGCACCTCGTCAAGTATGATCCGCCGCAGCGGAGTCATCAGTGTCAGCGGACATTGTCTGAAAACAAATAAAAACAATATATACTACACCGTTAATAGGCATCGTAAAGTTCTCACAACTTTTCAGTGTCAAATAAATTTCATAAATGGTATGGTTACTTACAGAATCACACATTACGTTACATCAGAAGGCAAATTCTCGTAATGAAAATTCGGTCAAAGTTGAGTTCCGAATATCTCTCTCGATCATATGTCATAAAATGTATTTTCGTAGTAAAATATTAAACATCCAATGCTGACTGCAATGTGACGAAAGTTGAATTGGTAACCTGCTAGTCTTAGTAATACTTTACAATTTTACAACCAAAATAACTTTTATGACATTTGTGAGATCGAGAGTAGATCGGAACTGAGTTTAGACCGAATTTTTATTTGGACAATTTGCCTTCTGGGTATTGTCAAATACCTAACCTCTGTCCGTTTGTATTTTTTATAGGTGCTTGACACCCTAAAAGTGTTTAAGTTAATTCATTTGCGATGGTTAAAATCTATTTACAACTATCCGCATACACTACTGCATATTTTTTTTTTGTTTTTAATTATTATTTTTATATGAAATAAAAACAGCTTCGTTTTAATGTAGTTATTAATGTAAACAAATGTTTATACTTAATATTTTTTTAACAATTTAAAATCAGTGTAAAAAGTTTTTTGTGCATTTTTAAGAATAATTTTATTTATGTTTGCAATTAATAACTTGAGAGTTTTTAACACTACAACTTTAATTAATTTTCTCTAGTCTAATCAGTTTAAATCGATTGAAATCATCATTTTCAAAATAATGCTTTCTGACAATTGACAGTTTATTTTTGTAGCAAACTTTCTTTTTTACTTATTGCTACCCGAGGCTTTGCTCGTTACACTG
This sequence comes from Arctia plantaginis, assembly GCA_902825455.1. NCBI lineage: Eukaryota > Metazoa > Arthropoda > Insecta > Lepidoptera > Erebidae > Arctia > Arctia plantaginis. The sequence goes on along the minus strand of CADEBD010000283.1, from coordinate 637,986 downwards.
TTTTTCTATCACTCGAGCATAAATCTATTGTCTGGATGAAAGTTAGGCTCTGTGTCCTTCTCTGTTCCCTAAGACGCTATGTTTATACAATATAACATTAAAAAGAATTAATATCTAACGATAAAACATACATAATAACATTTAAAAAAACAAAAAAGATTACATTATTTGCAAAATTTTATGTTTTTTTTATCTTAATAGTTAAGGCGTGAAACCGTAACAATTACACAAACACATTTTCGAATTTGTAATATTAGTTTAGATTAGGATTGTTGCCCCACGTGTAGAAACAGTTTAAATTCGGTACCGCTCAAAATTAAGTTAGCCACTGAATAAATATAATTTCATGTTTTTATAAGTCTATATAACACCTCGTTTAAAAGATTACCTAACGGACGGATGTGTTATTACAGTTGTTTATTAAGATAGGGATGTGTACGTGAAGACTGTAGGCACGTCTTCACGTACCGAACCTTAAAAATATTCCTTTCTATCATTTCCTACAAGGGTAGGAAAGGATATTCAGGATATTTCACCCTACCTGAAATATTCTGAATGATAATTATAAACAAAAGGTTAATGATACATAAATCAGTAAAAAAATATTTCTAATAGTCAATACTTACCTAGAATAGTTACAACTACCCAATTAGCTTGGCATCGTCTGTATTGGCGTCTAAATAATGGCAATGTATAGAAAACAAAAAATGACGTCAATGGAATTGAAGTCAATGAATAGCGTATTGTTTCAGTTAACCGGCGATGAAGCGCATACTCTACATACAACATAATAAGACCAATAATGACTCAATTAGACGAACTCACGAACATACGCTATATGTACATTCCAGTGTGTCAGTTTCCCAAAACCGCGGCATGAAAGATGGTCTAGCAAACTAAAATTATAGACTTTTAGAAGTGAAACATACATACATTGTCAAGCATGTCAAAGTTATTTATTTCATTTTATTTGTACTAATTATCGGTAACAATATTTTATCCTTTTTACTTACAAAGCCATTTAAAGTAATGAAATCTAGAACTTTCTTTAGAACTTTATATATGGCAAGTTTAGAAAACGTAGAAATGCGTTTTGTTGGCAATACTTTTTTTTATGTGCGTTTTGTTAGCAATACTTTTTTTATGGTATAAGGGGCAAACGAGCAGACGGGTCACCTGATGGTAAGCAACTACCTCCGCCTATGGACACCTGCAACTCAAAAGTCACAAGTGCGTTGCCGCCCTTGGAGTCCCACCCGCTCGAGTCAGCGGGAGGGGGGATTTGGGCTCCGGTAAACTCACTCACTGAGTAAAAGGCAACGAAAGAATTGCTTAACACCGGTTTTCTGTACGTTTGGTTATTGCAGTTGTAACAATTTTTTCAATTGATCTCATACAGAAATAAATGTATATAGCGCACCTGACGAGTATTTAAAGGGGTCCGTTTATTGCGGTACCGGAACGGAAACTTTTCATTAAAAACGTGTAAGTGTTAAAACAATATACATGATATTGTGTTAAACATAATTGTGTTTGGTCCGATGAATTTCCGGTAAGCAAAGCGTGAAGGCGCAAGAGAGATAAAAAACGATGCATTACCTTAAACATGTTCTACTGAATCCACTTTATTATACTTTTGTTATGTACACATAACGTATTTATGTGGAAAACGAATGACATCTAGATGTCGAAAATCGGCATCAAATTGTTTTAAATAGAGTAGGTATATAGTTTTATCAAGAATTAGTTTATTACATAACGATATGAGAATGCGGCAGGTAAATCTGTCTGATAAGAAATAATAAAGAGTGACTAAGACATGAGAAAACTTCATTACCATAAAGAAATCGAAATTTAAAATATAAGTAAGTACTAGCTTTAGTCGCCTGCGCGTGTGTCGATTATTGCGGTAAAAAGTAGCCTATGTTACTCCTTAATAATAAGAGTTATAAAGGGATACCGCACGGTTTCCTTTGAAGCGGCGAGTTTTTTAGTCGTATCTGCACCATGGGACTTGAGGCTAAGATCCATACAATTAGCATTCAGACCCATGCCTTAGGAAATGGAGATGCAACGATTTCAGCTCCCTCAGATTTCAATGGCGAAGTGGAAAGACTTAAGCGACCGAACACAGGGCACGCCACAATTTCATGGAGAATTAGCTGGAGAGGCAGTACGTTAGCCTCTCCCATTACCTGTCCCAGGTACTGCTAGCCACGACTATTTCGGAAAGTATTTCTATCGAATAGACCGAGCCACAGTCTGCACGCCATCACTTCGGACACTGCCGCGAGGATACTGACCTCAACGCTCTAGTGGAGTGCTCAGCGTGGACGCAACAACGCTGCAGCAATTGGCGTAGGAAGTTAAGGCATAGGTCTAAATGTTTTCGTATTCGAAATCGAATTATAATCAAATACTATTTTGCAGAAAAACTGTATAAGTGAAAATTTCCTATATGTTAGTTAAGTTCTTGTTGTACATGTAGAGATATAAACGTTTATCAAATGTCAAAGTGACTACTAACATTTAGACGGCTTACTTTATAGATGTTACTTAAGTTCAATATTCTGTTAAACATAATCCGGTTTGAGCCGTTTATTAATTTTACTCAACCAATTATTTAATATTATTACTTAATTTAATCAAAGTAGTAAAAGAGTACAAAGTGTACACATGCTCACAAAACAGGTGAATATGATAACAGTACGTGGACATACTTGATTTTAAAGTGAATAACGTAGCGTAAATATGAAGTTGATAAGATAAAATATTGTTTTGAAAGCGGTCAATACCCGGCTTGCACACAATGTAGTTTCAGTCAATTATTTTAAATTGTTACGTCTACTTGTATATCAAACACGGACTTGATATATGTGTTTATACATCGGTATATATAGAACTAGCTGGTGCCACCGCGACTTTGTTCGCGTGGAATTTGAAAAGCGCTGCCTTAGTGAGTACGGTTCCCGGACCAGGCAAAATTTTATAGGGTTTTTCTGAGAGAAAAAAGAGCCTAAGTTATATATATATATTATAGCCTTATATAGACAGCTACTTGATAGTAAAATATTATCAAAATCAGTCCAGCCGTTTTGAAGATTACCCGGAACAAACAGACAGGCAGACAGACAGACAGAGAGACAAACAAAAAATATTTAAACTGGTTTTTAGGCATAGGTATCGTGCACATAACCGCGTAAGCATGAAAAAAAAAACAATTATTTTGATATAACTTTTATTTATTTGTATAGATGTGGGCTAGTCTCTCTATACTAATACAGCCTTTCAAAAAGATGCAATGAAAATATTGAGAAACAAATTAAGGCAGTTTTAAGGATATTTCAATCACATGAAGACCCTAACAATTTCACCATATCTGCTTCAACAGTACGGATGAGATGATAAAGACATTCGCGCTTACATGTTTATAATTCCTGGTCAAGCCGATAGCAAGTATTCAATAATCGAGCTATGTTAGAAATATTTTATTGTCCTGCAAGCGATTATTAGACCAAATGTTATGTTATGCAGTTATCAATCTTGAATACAGATTAGCGAAAGTAATCAAGTGCGATAACTTTTTCTGAATTTAATTGATAATTAATAATTAATTTAATTTAAATAGAAACAATAAATTTATCACATCAAATGCTGAGGTTGCTGCTGCCTTTGAGAACTTTTTTACTAACATTCCTGTATTAACTACTAAATTTTTGGAACTCCTCACCATGCCTTGCAGAATCAATTTTAAAAGATAATGTTAGTAGGATTGATAATGAATTTAAGTATTTTTATATTCCACTTCACTGTCTCTTTTATTTGATCTTTTATTTTATTTGATATTATTTTTTCCTAATCATATGTTTCTCTTTATTGTCTTTTTACCTTTCTCGTTTTTAATCTAGTCCTTAATAACGGACATACTGGCACACGTCGGAAAAATGTTGTGGTATATTTAATGATGCCATTGTATTTATCTGTAAATTGCAAAAGAGTGGCCATGAGTTTGTTCGCCCTTTCTTCTCATAAGGTTCAACTCCTTTAAAACAGGCGGTTGTGGATCGGCAGAGGCATATCATAGATTTAGTATAAGCATAATTTTACTTAATAAAAATCCTAACTATTTGACAAAACAGAGATTGTTGCTATTGTGTGTGTTGATCTACGACTTTAGAGTACTTATATAAAAGACGATTTCAAAGTTTTTTTTATGAATTAAAGATTTTAGAATTTGAATTTAACTTTGAATTTGATATCTTTTTTTGCGAAGTCACTTACTATCAGGTGACCCGACATCTCATTTTTCATAAAATAGTCTTACAAACTAGTTACTGGTATAATAAAAAGTTAATTTGATCGCCAGAATACGGCACAGACACAGGTAGGACTAAGGCCAGAAAAATACAATTTTGTTGTTATTTATACTCGTGGGAGGAACTAAATAATGAGATAACATTATATGTCGATGGCAGAATCTAGTACAAATCTGGTTCATAACTAGCATCTCTATTTTACTACTTACGTACATAGTCACCTAATATCAATGAAGTTATTAAATAAATAACAAATCCTCAATAGCCCATTTCCATTCACACTACTGAATTAAACATGTGTATGTTTCCCCTGGTTAAAAAAGCAGTAGTTATAACATGAAATGCGGACGTGTACGTCTGTACGGACAATAAGAGTTCGGTGACCCTGCTCCTAAAGTGAATGCATGTTACATTCCTATGAGAGTTGACACAATATTTGGGATGCAGCTGGTTATACTATTGATATAGATGACTATCTTTCCGAACTTCTTTAGTGGTCTAGATGAGGGCTCATTACGGTGTAGTGATAGCAATTTATACTCATACAACCAAGTTGTAACACTAAGATATAGCCCGAATGATCAAAATAGATAACCGGTACCTATAAGTTATAGTGCTTGGGTTTTACGGCTCTCAAAAAAAAACATGTCATTACTGTTTTAAATTAATAGTATTCTCTTACTAAGATATACCTGTTTCTACCGTACGGGATCCTCGATAGGTAAAGGTTGAAGATAACTAGACTCAAGACGAAGTCAAAAGCGCACGAATGCGTATTCATAATTACCTTCCTATCTACTGTCATATTATTGTGCAATTGGCGTTTGATACCTCCTGAAGTACGTAATTTTTAAAAGGATCAACTATTTTTTTATAGATCAGTGTGAAAAAACTACTGTCACAAAAAAAAACCTGGTTTTCTACACTTCCACCTCTCGACGATGCGGCTAAGTTTTACATTTGCAAATTGCAACAATGCCGAAAGAAAAACATCGCTCAAATTATAGTAGGTAACATCTTAAAAACGAAACGGTAGCTCGATTAAGTTTGTTTATTATTGTAGTGGTATAATTACACTAAGGGAATCTTTTTATTTAAGAATTTGTGTAGACTAAAGCTTCTGTTTATGGTATGCGGCATGTGAACTGATATCATGATTTTATTTTTGTAACTAGTCACTGGTATAATGTATATACCTTTGTACGTATATCCACACCAGAATAATTACACAAGAATAGTTTACTATTTTCAAAAGTCCTTATTAATACTACCGCTAGCGAGCCCTTATAGTAGGGGAGCCCTAGAAGGGATTTCGGGATTTACTCGAACGTGTCAGATTAACATAGGAAGAATACCTTACACCCAGTTGAGTATCCCCATCATACATGAGGCCTACATATAGGGGGGAGCGTCTAGGGCAGCCCAGCAGATTAGTAAAAAAAAATTAATGGCCAAAAATACTCGAGCGTGTAACATTAAGGTCAGTTGAGTCAATTACGTCAATTACATTAGTGAGTATTTAAAAAAAATCAGACTATTTGAGCGTAACATAAAGCAGTGGGCGGGTCATAAAGTTCCAAAAGAAAACACATGACCTTGACTTTTTTTTATTTTGAAGCAATAAATCTTTAAATGTCCACATAACTTTTCGTGCCTTTATTTGTCACGTTTTATAAAAAAAATCCAAATATTTCAAACTAAACAAAATTATCTTCAGAGTTTTAGTTAGTTCATACTATAAAATCTAACACGCAAGGGTATTTTGAAATGGCGATTTATCGAATTTACTTATTCACTTTAAATATCATATCCCCAAAATATCTGATGCGCCCGAATATTGTTTTTCGATTTCCTCCCCTTACATTTTTGAAAACCTATAGAAACTTTTCCCACCGCTGAAAGTGGAAACATTATATAACTTTTATTCATTCTATTACCTAATCTTTCAAATGCAATAGGTCCCCATGACGTTCGAGTAAATCCCCATTTAGCATCATGGGCTACCCTACTATTGTGCATAAAATGCATACACAAACGTTACAATGTGCGATTGTAAAGTAAAGTTGGCGGTATTGGCACGGCACTATATCAAGTGTTGTTGTTAATTAACAAGTATCAATTAGATCTCACGCGATAAAAGAATTACGTCGCAACTTCCAAGACTTGACTTTAACTGTTTTGTTTTCGATCGTGTGTCATTTCTTTTCGTAGGTCTAAATACACAAGAAACCTGGTTAGTCAATGACACTGTACCTTCCTCCATCTATTACTTTCCTATCTATCTCTTCGGGTAGTAAGAGTCATTGTATAAAGAGCAAAGTTATCTGTGTAGTGTAAATGCCTTGGTTTCCTTGCTTTATGTAGGCTAACCACTAATTATATATAAAGTTTGAAGCATGTGTGCCTGCTAAAAGTGCCTAAAAATTTTGGTGACCGGTGAGTGAGTAAATGGCCTTTGATTTACTGTAGTTCCTAAATTACAGGTTCAAATTCAATTCAATTTGGCAATATTACCTAGTAACAATAAGGACTCTGAATCACTGAAAAATCAACCTTATAGCTTTATCTACAACGAAGCTACGTCTTCTAAAAAAGGGTGGTGCAGTTGTGGCTATATTTTATTTTAGCTCAACTTGGCAGGGAACTATAGATATGGTACGTAAAATCTTATTGCCAGCAGATTCGACGCTAAAAGTTGTTTTTTTACTAAAATTATATTTAGACTGATAATTTTGGTAATTAACTATTTGCGAAGTAAACAATGCGTACAGAGCATTGACACGGGTTCGTGTTACTATCGTAAGCATCCGCATCAGCCCACGCAGTCTCGCGCGCCAATTTATGTATCGAGGGTACCAATCCTACGGCCTCAACCCACAGGCCCTAGAGAAATTATTTTCATATCATGACAATAAGCATCTGTGTCAAGAGAAAATGGCTAGTAATGCAATAAAATAAAATAGAAGATGTAAGCATTGATAAGTCCAATTGGTGACCTCAGAATGAGTACATTGCCAAGTTTCGCAAATCTATTTTGAGATAGTTACGTGAGAAATACATTGAGCCATTCATTGCACATCTAGGTTTAGAAGAGAATTGTGGGTGTAGTCTTTCGTTAGTCCGATGTCGTAAGATCAACTTTTGTCAGACTTCGATTGCAACAAATCGGTTTTGTAAACCTTTTTCATTTTTTTTTCTTTTTTTTTGAATTTAGTGTTCTAGGTGTAGGAACAGTGTAGTGGTGTAGATGTTACGGGCAAACTTTCATCGTCAGTGCTGTGATCTTTGTTGCTCATAGTGCCAATAGTACAATAAAAAAAAAAAAGCAATTTCGAATTTTAAACAGGAGCATTAGAACAGAATAATGTTCTATGTGCACTATAATAGCAGTATGGAAATTAAATGACAGAAGTATTATGATGAGGGGTTAGGACTCATTTAGTCCTTGACTGCTCACTGCCAAAAAAAATATTTTTATCTTAATAATAATGTTGTCATTTCACTATATCTAGTGGATTCCTAATTCGATATTGTTGAGCATCGATTGGCTACGGCATAGCATAACAGTCGGTTACAACAATTTTCAATAAATAAGAAGCCTTTACCCACAGATATATTGGCATACATCAACATGTAAAAACTCAACAAGTACCGATTCAGCTCAAATTTTGATACGACATACAACTTGCTTTAAAGTTCTTATTTATTTTTTGGGTCACTTTTGGTTCTCATTTCTGAACTGTTCTTCTGTTATGGAGGATTGGCTCGAGAGGCAACACGGGACCCTCTCATACCGGCTGCCGTAGGTGATCACCGGTAAAGGATGCTTTTAAAACTTTTTTATTTAAGTTGTAATGTTAATTAGTTTTTAATTTGTATTAAATATTGTACGCTAAACTACAATTGACATTTTATACGAGTATGTTGATTCAGTTTGATGACAATGCATCTTTCATCAACTTTTTAACTGCCAACCACACAGACACGAAACTTTATAGAAGCTTTGAATAATGAAGTCTATCATTATTCAAAGCTTATATAAAGTTTTAGTTAAATTATAAAATTAATCGTGACATGGCTGTTGCGTCAAAGTTTGTCTACAGACGAGGGAACTTCTCATCGGCCCACAGCGCAGACACGAAATTAATTATACGCATTCAATAAATATGAAATGTGATAAATGCCCAGGTGGCGCAATGGTTGAATTGGTCACCGCTGAATTTTTTTAACGAGCTTTGTTGTATGCACCAAAAAGATGCACATTATTTGGTTCCAACATATAATTTTGTACGTGTTAACTTACGCACTATTTAAAAATCATTAAAAGTAATAAATAATCAATTAAATCGATTATACCAGGGATTGAAGGAGTGAATGTTTATTAACTGTCATTATGCCATTCGCTTTTCGTATCTCTGCGCACGTGAATGTGTATTGCTGTATTTTTCGCGTATTATTATTTTATAAGACTGCCTTCTGACTGACCCACGCTTGAACATTGGACACAGTACCTTGCCACCCCTGCTGAAGTCACCACCTAAGCACTTCTTATTTACCTAAAACCTTATCGTGATAGTCTGCAGGCGCTGCAGCATGTGCGTTTTAGGTAGGAAATAAATCCTCAAAAATATCATTTTTACTAATATAACTCAAATAATAAAAATAACCTAAAATGTAAACGTTGTCTAATTTTACCAATGTGATTCGGCTAGACCCCCTCCCCCTGAACGCCTCACGTAATTAATGGACGGCCCCTAAGTTTTTGAATGTGTGTTTGAATGTTTGTTACTTATTTACACTCAAACGGCATGACCAATTTTGATAAAATTTGGTATAGTGGTAGCTGACACCCTGAATTAGCACAGACTATTTTTTATCCCGAAAATATGTAATGTTTCCGTGGGATGAGCAAGGAATTGAAATATATTTGATAAACCGCTGGTAAAACCGAAGTGCAAAATATTTTTTTGACTAAGTATTAAGTTATTTTATTTTTTATACCTGATACAGAATTGTCTATAGTGCATGGCATGCTATCATATATTATTATTTATTATATTTAAATAATAAGTGAACTAAAGACTCGTAATAACCTAATTAAATTAGTCAACTAAAATAATAAAACGACAATATTAGCATCCGATTTCGGCTGTTGAACCGAAGTATTTATTCAATTTAGTAACCTTGATGAACTATTTGTGTTTAATAGATAGATAATATTACGTGACACAAGTGAGCCTCTACAGTTTGTGTTTTTTTTTGTACAAAACCCTAAAGCTAGTCAGTACTTGGGTGTGATATAATGCAAGACATAATATTCAGTAGCACCGTAACATACAATTTACGCTGTCTTACGACATACATTGTGTTAAACAGAGCGTCCAGGAAGTAACTTACAACTTTGTTTACTATGACGGGCCTTTTAGTCTGGCGATTCGTAATCCTGAATGCAGAACTAGATATAGTGGGTTCGATTCTTACCCAAGATTACTGATTTAGTGTAAATAAATAGATGTAGAAATAATGTATCTTTTCTCAAATATACCACGGAATTGAAAGCCAAGTTTATACACTACTAGAATACATATCAGGGTACGTGTTGCAATAAAAAACAATTGTATGTTTCATGGTGAAATTGAGTAACAAAATAAAAACTGAAATAGCGATAAAAAATTTACCTGATTAACTACAGCCATTTACGAAGCATTTTAAACGCTTTTTACGTGTATTTCTAAGTGGTCTATGAAGTAGTGTAGAGTTTTTGGGTTTAATACTATTAGTTATTAAATAAGTTTTCTTTTCCCCTTTTGAAATAAGTAAATTAATTAATTTCAAATTTTGGGTTTGGATTATACCAGATAAACAAAATTCTAGGGATATGATATCAAAAGTGGACTTATTAAACATATAATGTATCAATTATTTAGCTCTTATACTTAAGATTTTATTGATATCTAAAAAACCCCGATTTGGTCACTGACTCACTGATGAGCATCCAAATTCTTGACTCGTACTTGATGGCCGATGGGACCGGGGTCTGGTCCCCAAACTGGTTGGAGCAGCGCGTGCATTGGCGCGGCTGCTACCCAACATGAGGGGACCCGATGGCTCCTGCAGGAGACTCTACTCGGGGGCTGTGCGGTCCATGGCCCTTTATGGGGCCCAAGTATGGGCGGAGGCCCTGAAGGCCAGCAACGTCGACGACCGCAGCGTCATAAGGGGGTACCGCACGATCTCCTTTGAGGCGGCGAGTCTCCTAGCCGGAACTCCACCATGGGACCTGGAGGCGAGAGCCCTTGCGGCTCTGTATCGGTGGCGCAAGGAGGCGCGGGAGCGGGACGGAGTCCTGAGTCTCGATAAATCGAGGATCAGAAATTCCAGCTCCGCCAGGTCCTCGTCGAAGAGTGGAAGGAACGATTTGGGCAACCGAGCGCTGGGCACGCCGTTACCGCGGCGGTAAGACCCGTTATGGAGGATTGGCTCGAGAGGCATCACGGGACCCTCTCATACTGGTTGACGCAGGTGGATGCTTCGGGGATCACCTGTGTCTGATCTGCAAGGAGCCAACGCCTAGGTGCCGCCACTGCGATGGCCGGACCGTGGACACGGCGCACCAGACGCTAGCAAAATGCCCGGCGTAGGTGGAGCAGAGTTGTGACCACGTGGCGGCCATCGGGATGGGAGATCTCTCGCTCGGTAGCATGATTGCGGCCATAGTGTCAAGCGAGAGTGCGTGGAACTCCGCCGTCTCCATCTGCGAGCTCTGCGGCTCGCCCGAGAACGTGCCAGGTACCGTAGACGGCTCGGTCGCCGGAGGTCGAAGAGCGACCTACGTCCTCCATAAGCGCAGGCCTGAGGGTGACATGTGAGGCCATCTGTCATCTGTAAGCCGTAGATGGACCGAGGTACGACGGGCTACCAGGGCTTTCCTTTCTAGGGTATACCTGGTTCCCCGGCTACTGGTACCTGGAGACGGCGTGCGGTTATTGGTCGGTTTGAGTCCGACATAATCACCCACTGGTATCCGAGGGGAGTTCCGCACAGAAAAAAAAAACAAAAAAATTGTACTTCCTAAAGTCCTAGAAAACTGAAGATGTATTTATTCTTGAACAATTTATAGACGCAGTCATTGATTTTTGTAGTGTAACAAAAGTTAAGAGTGAAAAGCAAAGGTTACAAAATGTTTCTAGTCTACTTAACTTCTAAATGAGAATGAATATACTGTTATTATTTAATAAGTATGCTCTTAATCACGTAATCCATACTAATATTATAAATGTGAAAGTGAGTTTATTTGTTTGTTACGCTTTCACGCCTAAACCACTGAACCGATTTTAAATATTCTTTTACCAATGGAAAGCTACATTATCAGCGATTAACATAGGCTAATTTTTACAAAAGCCAGTATACTATATTTTGCAATCACATAGGTTTTCAAATTTTGCAAAAGAAATATAATGAATATTTTGATAAATTTAGGTCATGTCTCTTAGGAAGGTCAAGGTAATAAACGGAATAAAAGGATGAGGTGTGCATAAATGGATGGGCCTTTTAGACTACACCCCTGTATTGGCCATAGCACGCGTCCGATATAGTACAACCTGACGATATAGACCGCTGTTTATTTTTGTGCTTGTCATTTTTGTGCTTGTGTTTTACAGCCCATTAGCACTACTAATAATGTCAATGCGCATGGTGCATTTGTCAAATCCAACGAATCCTGGTGACCCTACCTACCAGAAGTAGAGAAAAAGTTTATATCGCAAGGGTGTGCTGCGATGGTCCTAAGGCAAAGGCTCTTCAAAGTCTGTTTTATCTACATTATATATGTAGATTGAGTTTTTTACTGTTGCTGCTGTTGTTAGTACTAACGGGCCTGTTGGTCTAGTGACCCTGACTGCTAAGCAGGAGATTATGGGTTCTAATCCCAACCAGCAGGACTGGGTCAGGGTGTAACTTATATAGAAATATTTAAGTATGTCTATCAAGAGCTTAGTTCTATAGCACAGGCTCTGCCTACTTTGGGATCAGACTGACGTGTGTGACATGTATGAAGTTTACATAATTATCGTTACTAGTCTAAACATGATACACTGTGTTCTTTCCGAGTTATTGTTAGCAATAGGTACAGCATCTAAGATATAGAAAAACGACGTCAAAGAAGTCTACGTTATTAACAAACAGACCTTTATACATACATAGATACTTGCTATGTATACTTGATATAGTTATCAATGTCAGTGCGCACTTCCGAAACACGCGCCTATAATATAGTTAGTGTGGTTGTATGACACATCAACGGCCGGTGTAATTTTCCACATAACGAAAAGGTAAGGTACTATTACAGGTACATATCTACTGACTCATTTACGATCATTACGTAGTGGCTGGGATGAGCAGTGTCCCTATTGTCCTTCCATTTATATATTGTAAGGCAAGCAAGAAATCAACTTTAACGCACCTCCAAAATTGTATGTATATAAAAAAAATACAGTCAGGTTCGTATCACCGAAGAGGTAGGCAGAGGCGAATTAATCGCACACATTTAACCAATTATAAATTGGTCTTACTCATATAATAGATGGCACTGATATTGGGGGCCATCCTAAAGTCGCCAACATCGGCCGCTTCGGTAATTGAAGATGGGAAAATTTAAGACATATTTAAAGGAGAAATTAGGCTAAATGGTATAGGCTAATGTTTATATGGATGCATTAGATCAGAGCTGTTCAAACCAGGTTCCAGCCACACTGGGGTGCGTGGTCCGGAACCTCCTTGTGGTGCACCCTGGGCAACGGAGACGGCAGCGCCTCTCTCCCTAGGTGGGGGAGGCGCTGCCGCCTGCGGCCAATTCCGGCCGAGGTGGGAACGGCCCGTCAAGGGCTGTTCGGAGGGCCGCTTTCCGCGTGTCCCTCTGTTTGGCAGAGGGCATAGGGGAGAGCGGGCTGGGGGCGGACGGGTCCACTGCAGCTGGCTCTGTCCAGAGGTGGGGGACACTGGTCTGACGCAGACCACCGTCCGGCCATGTCGTAACCCTGACTGGCAACGGTCAGGAATGACGGCTCTTCGAGGGCTACGAGGAAGGCAACCTCTATAAAAAACCTTGGGGCGGACGGACCCGGTCTGGTGCAGACCCCGTCCGGCCCAGCCGTAATCCTGAATGGACAGGACCGGTGGATCTTCGGATCCGCGAGGACGTAAACCTCTATAAAAAATGCTCTAAGCCCACGTTCTGACGCCTGGCAAGGGGCTGAGTCGCTGGAGGGAGTCCAGTGCCGAAGGCGTCCCCGTCGAAGGACGTAAAACTTAAAAATGACATGAGGCCAACCATAGAGAAATCTACCCAGGAGGGTACCGGGCACACAGTGTCTGGGGAATCCCTCCCGGAGTCAAACGGCTCCGGCAGCTCCCACTCGTATTCTGGGGGGAGCACCAAATGTCAAACCTGCCCGTCGCCGAGCAGTAAATCCGGCGACGTTATCGCGGAGGACGCGAGAAACGTGGAGGTAGTGTCGAACACCGACACTGCCTCGGAGAGGAGCGGAGCGAGTACCCCTATGGTCTCAGCTGTGGAGCAGCACCAGAAGGGTACTCCAAAGCGCAAAAGGCGCTCGCTTCGCCTGGGCCTGAAGAGGCAATTGGAGTCGGCCTCTAGCGATGAGGCCTCGGCTCCCAAAGTCGGCACAAGCCGCAGAGGCGCTCGCGGCGGAGGCCGACTCCCCAAGGCCATGGTGGCCCGAAAGAAGGTGGCGGTCCAGTCCGCGGCTCTGGGAGGAGCCGAAGATGGGGGTCTTGGACGGAGTAAACAGGAGGGGGTCGCGTCCGAGATGTCGACCACTGATGTGGGGAGCGGGGGTGGGGGTGCTGGCCTCGTTGAGCTACGAGGCAAAACCGGCAACCCCGTCGACCGGATCGAGGAGGCAATCGGCGCGGCCGATTCCTTGCTTCAGACGTCCGGTGTGGCCGGGGGCCCCCAACAGGAGGCCCTGGTAGCGGTCGTGCGCTCCATAATCGAGGCGGGCAGACTCCTTGTGGCCGAGAGCAGGGCCCACGCTAGGGAGAGAGCCCGCCTCGAGGCGGATCTCGCCAAGGCTCGTGCCCACGCTGGTGCCACACCAGCGCCTTCGGCACCGTTGGCACCGTTGGTGTCCGCCCCGGAGCCGGAGCCGAGCTTAGTCCGACTCATGGCGGAGATGGAGGAGCGGATAATGAGGCGCATCTCCGCTGTAGAGAGCGCCCGTTGTCGCCCACCTCTGGCTCCGCCAAAGGCGACATATGCGGCCGCTGCCAAGGCGGGCCTAACAGCCCAGCCAGCAGCTAGGGTGGCTGGGCCGTCATCAGCGCCCCCGCCCCAGAAGGCCGGAAAGGGCAAAGGGAGGGGGAAGGCGGCCCCAACCCAAGCCCCAGTCTCGGCCCCGGCTGACACCGCACAGCGCTCGTTGGAGCGGGGCTGGACGGTGGCCGGGGACAACAAAAAGAGGCGGAAGGCCGCCAAAAAAGCGGCCAAGAAGGCGAGGAGGGACGCCGCCGCCGCCGCGAAGGGAGCGCCGAGGAAGCTCCGCGCCCCTCGCTCCTCGGCCGTCGTAATCACTTTGACGGCGGAGGCAGCGGAGAGGGGCGTGGGGTACGCCGAGGTCTTGACGAAAGTCAAGGCCAACGTGGACCTCAAAGCCCTCGAGATTCCGGGCGTCCGGTGTAAGAACACACGGACGGGAGCCCGGCTCCTCGAGGTAGCCGGCGCTACCAGTGGCCCCAAAGCCGATGCCCTAGCGGCTAAGCTGAGGGAGTCACTGGATGCAGCTGACGTCCGAGTGTCCAGGCCCACTAAATGCGCCGAAATCCGCATCACGGGCCTGGACGACTCTGTCACGGCGGACGAGCTCAGACTCGCCGTGGCGGAGACGGGAAGCTGCCCTCTGGACAGCGTGAAGGCCGGAGCAATACGCTTCGGCCCCGGTGGACAGGGGGCAGCGGTTGTCAGCTGCCCCATCGCGGCGGCCCAGAAGGTCGCCGATGGACGGAGCCTCCTGGTCGGAGGTTTCCTGAGGGCGCAGGCACGACTCCTGCAGGCCCGACCGGCAAGGTGCTTCAGGTGCCTGTCGGTGGGTCACGTAGGGGTGCACTGCACGGCGGAGGCCACCGTAGGTGACCGATGCTTCCGCTGTGGCCAGCCCGGTCACAAGGCGGGTGGCTGCAACGCTCCGCTGCGTTGCTTTAGGTGCGCAGCGGGGGGCAAGCCTGCCGACCACCGGGTTGGTGGTAAGGCCTGTGCCCTATCGCGACCGAAGCCGGGAGGCCGACCTTCCGCCTCCGAGCCGCTGATCCAGACGGAGAGTGCCGCTGGACAGCCGCAAAGTTCGCTGCGGGATGCGGGGATGGAAGTCCAGTGATGGATCCACATCTCCGCATCCTCCAGGTGAACGTAGGCCACGGTGCCGATGCTCAGGATCTTCTGCTCCAGAGCATGGCACAGTGGTCCATCAACATCGCCGCTATCGCCGAGCCATATGTCCATCGGTTTCTCGGGCCTGCCTGGGAGACCGACTTGGACGGCACGGCGGCCCTGGTGCACGGTACCGCAGCCGGCACTCCACCTCTTGCAGTAGTTGCAAGGGGACGGGGCTGTGTAGCGGCGATAGTTGGAGATATAGCGGTCGTGGCCGCTTATTTCACGCCGAACCGAAACCTAACTGAGTTCGAGCAATGGCTCGCTCAGCTGGCCGTCGTCGTCGATGCCTGTCGCCCCCACCCGGTTCTTGTGCTGGGGGACTTCAACGCCTGGTCGCAGGCTTGGGGTTCCCTGCGCACGAACCCGAGGGGCAGGGCATTGGAGAACTGGGCTGAAAGATTCGGCCTAGTTCTCCTAAACCGGGGGGCCGTGGCCACGTTCGTGACGGCGAGGGGTAGTTCGATCGTGGACATCTCGTTCGCATGCCCCTCGCTAGCGCGTCGTGTCCAAGGCTGGCGCGTCGTTGTCGGGGAGGAGACAGGTTCGGATCACCGATATATTCGGTTTGACGTCTCCGCCCCTACAGATGGCGCGCCGGTCAGACCGGCACCACCTGAACCACGTTGGGCGCTCAAGCGCTTAGATCGCGACCTCCTCCTGGAAGCCGCCATCGTACAGGCCTGGGCTCCTGCGCCGGACAGGCCTGTCGACGTCGATGCTGAGGCACAGTGGTTCCGGGAGGCCATGACCCGCGTCTGCGATGCGGCGATGCCTAGGGCTCAGCCCAATACTGCGAGGCGCCAGGTCTACTGGTGGTCGCCGGAGATCGCACGGCTGCGTCAAGCCTGCGTGACCGCGCGCCGCCAGTGGTCCAGGTTCCGCAGGAGGCGTCGCCGCCCCGAAGATGCGGCAGCGAGAGAGGCGGAGCTGTTAGCGGGTTACAGGGTTGCCAAGAGGACCCTTCAGGCAGCGATAAAGCGGGCCAAGAGCGAGGCCCGCCGCGAGATGCTGGAGACACTGGAGCGGGATCCGTGGGGACGCCCCTACCGTATGGTTAGGGGCAAGATGCGCCCATGGGCCCCGCCGCTCACACGGTGTCTTCAGCCAGAGCTGCTTGAGAGGGTCGTTGGCTCCCTGTTCCCAACGCGAGTGGTGGAGCATACTCCGCCACAGATGGCTCCGCCGCCGGCGCTTGAGGCGCCTAACGTGGATGACGACGACGTGCCTGAGGTCACTGGGGTGGAACTAAGGGTGGCGGTGTTACGGCTTAAAGCCAAAAACACCGCCCCGGGACCCGATGGCATTCCTGGCCGAGCGTGGGTCCTGGCCTTAGTCGACGAGGCTCTCGAGCCCCGACTGCGAGGGTTCTTCAGCGCATGCCTCGAGCGGGGCCAGTTTCCGAAATTGTGGAGGACGGGGAAACTGGTCCTCATCCGAAAGGAGGGGCGCCCGGCGGACTCACCGTCCGCCTACCGGCCCATAGTGTTGCTTGACGAGGTGTGCAAGCTCTTTGAAAGAGTGATTGCAAGGCGCCTCGTCAAGCATCTCGTGATGGTTGGGCCGGACCTGGCGGACAACCAGTACGGTTTCCGTCAGGGGCGCTCCACCGTGGATGCGATCATGCGCGTGAAGGCTCTGGCGGAGGAAGCAGTCTCTCGGGGTGAAGTGGTGTTGGCGGTGTCCTTGGACATCGCCAACGCGTTCAACACTATGCCCTGGAGCTGCATCAGGGAGGCGCTCGTGTATCACGAAGTGCCTCTCTACCTCCGCCGCATAGTCGGGGCATATTTGTCGGAGAGAGCCGTCGTCTACCCCAGTAGGACCGGTCTCGGTAGGCGTGAAATGTCGTGCGGTGTTCCGCAGGGGTCGGTGTTAGGGCCACTCTTGTGGAACATCGGCTACGACTGGGTGCTTCGTGGTGCCTTCTTGGATGGTGTCGCCGTCGTGTGCTACGCGGACGACACACTCGTGACGGCGCGCGGCAAGACGCACCACGAGGCAACCCTGAGGGCCACGGCCGGGGTTGCCCAAGTCGTCGAGCGTATCCGGCGGCTGGGTCTCGAGGTGGCTCTGCACAAGTCCGAGGCCCTGTTCTTCCACGGGCTTCGGAGGAAGCCGCCTGAGGGATCTAGCCTCACGGTAGGAGGCATTCGCATCGGCATCGAGCCCTCGATCAGGTATCTGGGGCTCGTACTCGATGGCCGATGGGACTTCGGATATCATTTCCGAGGTCTGGTCCCCAAGTTGGTTGGGGCAGCGCGTGCGTTGGCGCGGCTGCTGCCCAACATGAAGGGACCCGATGACTCCTGCAGGAGACTCTACTCGGGGGTTGTGCGGTCCATGGCCCTTTACGGGTGCCCGGTATGGGCGGGGGCCCTGAAGGCCAGCAACGTCGCGATACTGCGACGACCGCAGCGAATGCTGGCCATCAGGATCATAAGGGGGGTACCGCACGATCTCCTTTGAGGCAGCGAGTCTCCTGGCCGGAACTCCACCGTGGGACCTGGAGGCGAGAGCCCTTGCGGCACTGTATCAGTGGCGCAAGGAGGCGCAGGAGTTGGGTCGATGCCCCGAGATTCGAGAAATCGATGACCGGAAATCCCAACTCCGCCAGGTCATCATAGGGGAGTGGAGGGAACGACTCGGGCAACCGAGCGCTGGGCACGCCGTCATTGCGGCGGTAAGACCCGTTATGGAGGATTGGCTCGAGAGGCGTCACGGGACCCTCTCATACCGATTGACGCAGGTGATCACTGGGAAGGGATGTTTCGGAGATCACCTGTGTCTGATCCGCAAGGAGCCAACGCCTGAGTGCCACCACTGCGATGGCCAGACCGTGGACACGGCTCTCCACACGCTGGCAGAGTGCCCGGCGTGGGTTGAGCAGAGGCGAGACCTCGTGGCGGCCATCGGAGTGGGAGTTCTCTCGCTCGATAGCCTGATTGCGATTCGCTATCGTGCGGAGCGAGAGTGCGTGGAACTCTGCCGTCTCCTTCTGCGAGCAAGTTATGCTCGCGAAGGAGACGGCGGAGCGGGACCGGGAGAGGTTTAGAACTCTCCCGGCCCGCCAGGCCCGGGCACGGGCCAGGCAGCGCAGGCGACTCAGGCGCCGGAGGTCGCAGAACGACCTTCGTCCTCCATAAGCGCAGGCCTGGGGGTGACAGGTGAGGCCATCTGTCACCCTAGCAGAAGCAGGCCGGGGTGGCGGCGAGCGCGTTGCGAAGCGCGCTCGCTTCCAGGGAGCACAGGGAACATGGGGTTCCCACACGGGGCGGGGGTCGTCTACTCGTCTGTAGATGACCCGAGGTATGTCGGGGCACCAGGGCCTTCCTTTCTAGGGTATACCTGGTTCCCCGGCTATTAGTACCCGGCGAAGGCGTGCGGTTTTAGTCGGTTCGAGTCCGACATGCCACCGACAGGTGGTATCCGAGGGGATTTCCGCACGGAAAAAAAAAAAAAAAAAAAAAGGTTCCAGCCACACTGTGTGGGTCGTGTCTTAAATTTATGCGGCCCGTAAAATGTTTTATATCTACCTCTAAATAAGTAAATATTACCTTTCAATTTTTAATTTCTGAGATCAAACATTTATTATTTAATTTTGCTTGCAATCCTATCTTTTCTTTTCTAAAAATGGGTTTGATGATAGGCAGTTCCTATCTTTGTGATAGTGCATATATGCATATGAAGATTATTTAAAAAAGACAAAGACAAGATACATCACTCATGCACTACATTCAGCATAAAATAACATTGATATTGATAAATGAATAAAAAAGACAATTTAATGAAAAAGTAACCAAATCTAAAAACAATGATACCTGTATTTTTGTCTCTTCAAATATTATTTGCATCCCTCCAATATATTTAGTCATTTTTAATGGTCCTAGATCATATCTGGTTGGTGGTTGGAATTGTGGTTCACAATTGTGGAACCACAATTTGTGGATCACACAAAGTGTTGTTACATGTGCGGTTCGAAATCACAACACTCAGTGCAGTAGTAAGCAGAGAGGTGACTGCTTAAGCTACTACGCCATCCATGCAGTCAAATTTTATATTTTTGTATGGTCTTTATTTTAAATGTTTATTTGTTTAACAGTAAGGATTAGAGATAGACAGTAGTGGTCCTGGAGAATGGTAGTACCTGCTCCATGCAGAGCAAAAAACTAAAACCAAGTCACAGCTATCCTTGACTGCAGCCATTCAGGAAGTTGAGTATCTTATTGCAATCAATCAATTGCAGTTTTTGTGTATGCATGATGGTTTGCTAGCAAAATATTCTAGTTGCTTTATGGAATATTGTTGATTGCTCTTATGTCATTATGTTGCTGTATAAGTTGTCACTATATATTGTTGTTGGTTAACAAATTAAGTAATAAAACCAGGGAAGCATGCCATTAAATGTATTTGATGAGATTTTCACTTTACAGTTGCCAGCCTATAAGTATTATTCATGCATAATATTGTGATTATTCTGATGATTTTTATAACATTAGTAAGATCTCTCACCATCAGTAGCCCATATGCTTATTCACAAATTAATTGGATGTAAATGAATATTATCATGGTGCAAATATTCTAAATATTTATACACATTACATTATCATATAAGGAAAAGAATGTGTGTATTGAGTATTCAACATTTTTTTGACCTACCTACCAAATTTTTAAAAGGTATTTTTTTTTAATAATAATAATAATAATAATATTTATTTATTTCTCTCATCACAAAGAACTTATAAATACAGATCAGTCAGATTGGGTACAACATTGCTTTGTGAGAGACTGGTGTCTGCGGTAGGTAAAACCTGTGTTACAGCTCACCAGGCTCACACCTTCTGGACGGAACATAGTTATATTTCTTTAGCATGTACTAGTTTGTAATACATTATACTAGTATAAGTAGACAAACAAGAGAAAAGCAATAAAAAACAGCAAAAAGAGATGTGTGTGTGTGTGTGTGTGCGTGTGTGTGAGTGTGGGTTTGCTTGCGAGTATACGTGTATGTGTGTGTCTGTAAGTGGGTATGTGTTTGTTTGTGTATGTGTACATGATTATGCTAGTGCATGTTATGTATTTGTATAATTCAAACTATAATAAATAAATAAATAGACATGTTTAACTTAGTGGCACAAGTAGGCTTTCTGTATCATCATAGGTTAGGTTTTGTAGCCATGTTGTTAATACTGTTTTTAACTTATATTTATTACAGGAGTATATGCAAAGGATAGCATTAATTTTATTATATAGGTATCGGCCCAAAAAACAATAGAACCTATGAGATAAAGTGGTTTTATGGATTTTGTCAGCTTGAAAGATTTTATGTTTTCGACGTTTTTCTGCAACAATTAGGGGATCATAGATAGTTGATGAGTGAGACTTAAGAATAAGACGAAAAATAAAAAGTTGCCGAATTGTAAGGACATCAAACCTTTGGTATAAGTCTCTTGTGGGATACAAAAAAGGTAGGTAAAGTGCTACCTTTAAGACTGCCCTTTGTGCACGTTCCAATTTGATCAAAATGGTTTTGGCTGCACCTCCCCAGGATGTGATGCAATACATCAGTATTGATTGACATAAGGCGAGATATATTATTTTAAGGATCTTTTTATCACACACTCGTCTCAAGTTTTTAAAAATGAAAATTATTTTCCTTGTTCTGGAAGTCAATACATTTATGTGAGCTTCGAAGTTTAGGTTTTTATCAATAATGATTCCTAGATATTTAATTGTATCAACCAGTTTTAGTTCTTTACAGGTACATGGGGCTGGAATTACATCTCGATTATGACATAGATGTGCAATGATGGGCTGAGGTGTTTCAAAATGTAGTTTTTTATTTTTTAGTTGAAATGTTACGTATTTAGTCTTATCGACGTTCAACGATAGCAAATTGCAGTTAAGCCAATATGTGACTCGATTCATGCCCTCTTGAGCATTCTGATACGTATCCTTCCAGGAATCGCCTTGAAAAATCAGAACGGTGTCGTCTGCAAAAGTGATTATTTTTCCAGTGTTAGGCATATCTAATTGGCAAAGGTCATTAATAAAAACTAGGAACAAGGTCGGTCCGAGGATACTGCCTTGGGGCACGCCTATTTCTATAGGGAGATCATGACTACGTATACCATCAATTTGAACACACTGTGAGCGATCGGTGAGGTAGCTTGCGAAAAGCTGCAGTTGCATGCCACGAACACCCATCCGTTCCAGTTTATTGAGCAGTAGTGGGACAGAGACCGTGTCAAATGCCTTGGCTAAATCTAAAAATATGGCTAGTACTTTTTTCTTTTCGTCCATATTAGAAACTACATGGTTTGTAAGCTCATGCACCGCGTCATCGGTAGACCTGTTCCTGCGAAAGCCAAATTGTGAATTCGAGAGTAACTGTTTTGCTTCTAAGTAATATGTATGTTTACAGCCTAGAAGGTACTGGTACATTTATTATTTTATGTACACATGGCAAATACCTTTTCAAGTATACATGCATGTGTCATTCCAGTTAGTATATTATTATGCATTTAAATATGCTGGATTTCTAAATAACTCGTTTCTTCAGTCATATGTTCCTAAATCATTATTGTGTTAAAATTATTCTGTTATTAGGTTCATTTTCTTTAGTAATACTTTAATGTAATCACAAGTACTTTGTTTTACTAACCAGGTATGTATTTCGTTTGCTCTGTATATAATGGCAAATGCTGATGACAATAGGAAATGCTGAAGCCTCTACGTAAATAGCGATTCTACAAGAATTCAGAAGTGTAATATATAATAGGGCATTAAGTATGTATTAAGTATATAAAATTATAGATATTTTGTGTTAAGAGTAATATTAGTCCTGTCTATGATTCCCATAACTTTTAAAGCAATCTCCATGAGCCTTATTGAGAGTACTTAAGTAGCACATCAGACTAGTATATTACTGTATTAAGTATATTATAGTACTATTTAATTTATATCATGATAAATTGTTTTATATACATAATTGTAGTGAAATCTAAATAACAGCTATCTAGCCATCGAATGCTCTTTTACTTTAGTTGAAGTAATTGCTGTACCTCGAGAATATTATGAAACATATCTGCCCTTTCCTGTGGAAGTAGAACTTCACGATGATCAGTTGTGTACAATGCTTACACAGGTTAATCTGAATGGTTGCTGAACTTGATTCATTTTTATCATGAAAATGTTTACTGTGAGTTCTGTTGATACACAACTATAATTGTTTTTTTTGGAAAAAGACAACTCTCGCCCTAGGAATATATCTTGTGTTGAAGGGGACTGTACAAACATACATTAAATGGACACAAAGAACCCCCATACTCAGAACAGCAATTTGTGAATAAAACAAAGTGTTGTCCCACAACACTCAGCACAGTAGGTAGCGGCGAGGTGACAGCTTAAACTACTACGCCATCCATACAGTTCAATATATACCTCAATTAAATCAATTAGTAATCTACACATCACTGTTTTATTTTTTGTATTAAGATCTCAAGTTTTAATAATATTTTGTAATATTTTTTGTACAGTCCATAATAAATTTTAATTCTTATTGGTATTTGTATTCTAAGCAGAATTGAAGAAGTTTCGTTGTAAGGTGATTGTCTTATCAGTATCAAGTAAATTGACTAAAGCAGAATTAATTAATTGCACTAAACAATATTGTACCTACATAAAAATTATAATTAACAAAAGTTGGTTATACTCACTTTTCGCTTAGATATTGTGTTATCCAATAAAGAACTTCGCCCGGTAACTCTGATTCCGTGATAGTATACCCAGCAATATTGACGGGCAACTGATCTTCCGGATTAACAGTAGCGGCAAAATTTTCAAAAAACACTCTGTATGATGTCAAATAGTCTTCCTTTTCACCCATTGTCGAAAATTCCGTTAAATCACAAAGGTAACCGAATATTTTTGAGTAAATAATCGATCAACAAATACTTGTAAATTCTTTCAAGTTACACTACTACCAAATCAAGATCCTCTTACTACTATTTACTAAATATTACACAATACTTCGCTAAAATTTAATACTTCAACACATAATAGAAACCACTACTACTATTAGTAATAATTGTATTATTTTCGAGTTCACTTAGAAATCAAAACAAAAATTACATCTCTCTCATACTTGTCCGCTCTTGTTGTCACATCCCATTTGCCTTGCCATTATCTGCCTGTCTGCCACAAAAAAACCCACACCCGAAAATTCGAAACATGCTATAAATTAACGAATTACAAATTGAATAATGTGTTTTTTTATGGGTATAAAAATTTCTTAATTTTAAAATAAGGAAACAAACTAATTTCTATAAAAAACCATTGAAAGTAATATTCACATTGTTTTAAAAAGTTGATCTACTTAAGTTTCAAAACGCTTTTTGATGTATGGTAAACCGAAAGATTTTCAGTAAAATCATACTATCGATTAACATACAAATGTTTAATATACCGGTAGCAAAATGACACAATAATTATGTTACATATATAATGAGATATAAAAGAGCTTTATGTATATTTCTTTGCCTAGAAAAGCGGAATCATGTTTCATGCACGACTTCAAACTTTGATGTCTTGAAGGTGTAGTATCTTCGAAAAGTGATTCCCTGTCTTAACATTAACAATTTACTTTTTAGTGAACTACTCCAAAAGCTAAAAAGGTAAAATTCTCCATGTAGGAACAAAATGAGTTATAACTAGTTTATTAAACGAAATTCGATTAATTACACTTGGGCTAAAAATGAAACTTCACTGGGGCCATTATTTTAGTAAATTATCAATTTTAAACTATCGTGTGTAACTGATTATCTAAAAAATCATTATCTGACTGATGTCTCTGATATTTCTGTAGTCTATTTTTTTTGTTTAACTTCTTTCCTTTCGCTTTCCTGTAAGAATGATTTCGTACAAAGTGATGATGATGGTGTGTAACGTGAAGTTCAGGAAGCGTGCGACTTGTAAGTGGTAAGTGATAAAAATGCTTAATATTGAATTATTTATGATTTCAAAGGTCACGTAAAATATTTCATAAAAATATTTCTAAAAAATAGTTAGAATAACCTTTTAAATTTTTATTTTTATTTTCTTTTCTTCTCTTTGTATTCCTATTTATAAAGGCCAATTTTAGTTAATTGATTATAAACACTAACGATTTAAGAGTCAACCTGTTTCTTCTCGCAAGACTTGAAAGTTGGCGATTATCTTGCAGTTATCATTTTTTATGATTTTAATTCAACAGAGCAAATTATCAGGCAGTATGTTGATGATTAACGATTTCGTATTATTTTTGAGCTATCCTATGTATTCTACGTAATAAAGATATTAAATTTAAATTTGAGAGGATTATGTTGAAATAAAGTAATTGTTGAAAGTATCTCATACAAAGTGTTTATCATCGTCATGACATGAGTTTATCTAAGAGATTAATATGTAGAGGTACAAATAGGTACGAAATTATTAAGAAATAACGAGATGAATTTTTTCATTGTCTTCTAAGTACCATATTTTTTACGAAGTTTAATGATGCTCAAATGTTGCACAATCATTCAATCTATTCTGTGTATCTTGAAAATTTGGGAGCTGTAATAAATGGTGTGCATTTGAAGTCTACATAGATAACGTATATGTATTTGCGTCATATTGAAAAGATGTAATAGTTTAAATTTCTTTTAAACGTTCAGTTTTTTCTTAGTGTTGTTTTTCGACCTTTCTAGGGTATACCTGGTTCCCCGGCTATTAGTACCCGGCGAAGGCGTGCGGTTTTAGTCGGTTCGAGTCCGACATGCCACCGACAGGTGGTATCCGAGGGGATTTCCGCACGGAAAAAAAAAAAAAAAAAAAAAAAAAAGTGTTGTTTTTCGAATAATCTAAAACACATACCATGAACAACACTAAATGTTTACTTATTTGCGGTTTCGATTTTTCTTTCCATTTTCATTGACAGTGACAGTTTCAGAATGTTGATCATTCTGTGTCTGAAGTGAGAATATAAAACGATTTGAAATATTGTAAGTTATTATAGCTTTTGATATAAAAAGTTTATTTATATTTTTAATATCAATAAGTAGGAGAATAGAATTCTTAACAAAAGAATTAAATAATATATAGTTCGACCACTATTTTTGCAGTAATACTTATTTGTACAAAAGTTACGGTCAAAATAAAGATATTACTGTTATCTTCGTTAACGACTTGCACTGTCGCAGAACTGCACATAATAATATTTCATTATCAGTAACTGTAAAGAGATCTGATTATTGCCTACGTGATTGATAAATTGGATACATGAATGATAAGATATTATTTAATGAGCTAGCGGCATTTCAACAATTTTTTACTTGTAGATTAGTAGTCGACACGGGTAACGAAAATGCCGTCTATAGCTGGCAAATATCAGCACTACAAAAATGAGAACATTGATGATTATTTCATAGCCGTTGGTAAGTTTGTATACATTTTCATTTTTTAGTCTAATAATAAAAAATATTTGTCGTCCTAGTTAATTATATGTTTTGCAGGAGTACCATTTATGGGACGTAAAATGATGGCTATGTCTTCACCCTTGTTAGAAATAACTATAGATGGTGAAACAATGATGATCAAAAATTCCTCCTTGATCCGCACAGTTGAATATAAGTTCAAATTGGGAGAAGAGTATGAGGAACATATGCCTAATGCAGTGATCAAAGTAAGTCTTTCAAGGAATAACAACCCATAGAAACCTTACTCTTTGAAACTTTTTAATTATAGATATTATGTGATGTAAATATATTGCTTACATCTTTTGTAATTTCAAAATATGTCATTAAAAATATATCTCTGTTATATAAAATTATGCATATATTTACATTTACAGAGTGTGACAACAATTGTCAATGACAATGAGCTGATAACAAAGTCAGTTGTTCCCGAATCCAATGAGACATGTGGCCGTCATTATTTATTCACTGATGATGAATGTGTTATTGTAAGTACATCAAATAAATCAGTTTTTTTCCTTTTAAAAAAAGAAGAAAAATTCTGCATATTTTTTGACCATCATCATCATCATCTGCCTATCGCAGTCCACTGTTGGACATAGGCCTCTACCATTCATTTCCATGTTGGGCAGAAATTATTCAACCTAGGACCTGGATAATAATATTAGCTAAGTGAGAAAAAAATCATTTCTAATCATAATAATGTTTTTGTAGAAATTTAACAAATATAGATAATTTTGATACTTTAGCACAAGACTTCAATGTTGGCCAGCCAGCTGCACAACATAGTGTAATTGTGATCCTGCCCAATCTAACCAATGATTGAATGTCGCTACTTTGTATTGCTTTTGTACTACATATACTTTGACTAAAGGTTACATATCTTTCTTGGTACCTGACCCATCCCATGTCGATCGTTACGCACGTCAGTAGTAGTTAGTAGAGTCCACATATAGACGGTGGGTGGACTCCGCATACTTACTTTGCCTTAGTAGTAGGCCAAAACCTCCTTTCTCAGGAGAGGCTTATGTCCAGCTGTGGACTATTAAAGGCTGTTGATAAAGTACGTATTGAAAACGCATGGGTCCCAAGTGGACTGGCGCCTCTGTAACTGTCCACATACCTAACTTACCTTAAGTACGTATCGAAAACGCACGGGTCCCAAGTGGACTAGCGCTGCCCGCGATTGATTGACTTAATATCGCATAAGATGTAATAAAATACCTAATATCCGTGTTAAGGTTGTCTGTAAGAGATCGCAGTGAGCGATGAGCGATAAGACTGCCGATTGTTACATCTACATATTTGTAACTCATCTTTTGTTATGTGTTAAGTGTAGGTATACACTAAAGATATATATAAATAAAATAAACATTTTTTAGTTTATAATAATATTTAAGTAGATTGTAGTTAGACTGGTACTGGACTTGATTTCCTTGGTACTGGACTTCCGGTATACAGACAGCATTTTACGTAATAGAGAAAGAAATAAGTTTTCATCTAACACAAAAGTACCTACCTAGTATAAATGAATGAGAATTGTTTTGATTATATGCATACTCTTGGTTTCTTCCATTGTTTATATGAGATTGTTTATACAAATTTACAGCTACTAACATTGTTATTATGAGATAAAACGAAGCCTACAGTTTTCTATCTTGAAAGAAATCAGTATTATAAAAAATATATAATAAAAAGGTCTTCCTTTTTAAATAAATTTATGTTAGCCTTGTGTATACATTCATTAGAGTATAAATCATAGTTGCGACATTCATGACGGCGATGTAGGTTACAAGGAAAGTTTACCATTGCGATGTAGGTTACTGTGACCTGTGACTGTGTTACCTTTGTGATATATGCTACGATAATTGCAGTTTCGATCATTGGGTCATGTAGAGGGGTTGCTGATACTGATGATACTGGAAATATTTACAGTGTTGGATATGACTAAATGAACAAAAATTGCAAGCAACACACAATAACACATTTAAAAGTATAGTTTGCACCACAACATTGACAGTAATCACGTAAATGCAAGATGTGTTCTTAAAAAAGACAATTCCGCATTAGCAATATACTCTGTGTCGCGGGGTACTTTACAAATGTACATAAAACGGACACAAAGAACACACAGACTTAGGACAACAATGTGTGAATGACACAAAGTGTTGTCCCATGTGGAGATGGAACCCACAACACTCAGCGTAGTAGGAAGCGGAGTGACGACCGCTTAAACCACTACGCCATCCGTGAACTCAAAATTCTTCTCCTTTACCGACAGGCGCAATTAATTCAAATCTGTTTACAAGATTACTTTTTTTCCTTATTATAAAAAATTAATAAATTTATTAATAAATAAATTAAAGACTCGTGGGTGACTTCACAAACATCCATCGAAAGGACAAAAAGAACACCCATACTTAGAACAATAATTTGTGGATCGAACGAAGATTAATTTAGTCATGTCCAACAATATAATATTTCCACTATTACCAGTATCGGCAACCAATCGGTAATGTAGGAGACATGACCTAATAATGGAAACTGCAATCATCAACGTATATCGCAAAGGTAAGCTTTCGCAGTAACCTACATAGCAGTAAAGACCTTTCGAAACAAAGAACGTTGTGATAGTAAACTTTCGCTGTAAGGTACATCGCGGTCATGAACTTCACAACTATGATTTACACTCTCATCATTAATCATATTATTATTTCATATACATATTTATCAGATTCATATTATATAAATACGTTGGTTTAAATAAACTAATTCTTGCCATAGCGAGAAACAAAATCCACGGAATCTTCTGTATGGGAAAACCTAAGGCGTGAAGATGGTTTTCCCCCTTCATTTTTTTTTATCTTTCCACTTTCAGTAGTTTTGATACACTTATTACAACTGCTGTTTTTTCTTGTTTCAGACTCTCACGCATGACAGAGTTAAGACTCCCGCCAAGCGTTATTTCCGTAGAGTTAAAGAATAGTGAACGAAGAAAAAATCTCTAAATATCAAGAAATAATTTGTCATAGCACATTCCTGTCTCATACATATTTTATTGCAGTACCAATATGATTGGCATTTTATCTAAGAGAACTGATTTTGTTATTAATTTTTATTTTTATATAAATATTTTTTATTAAATAGTTATCAAATCTTTAATTATTACTAAAGGTTTTGTTTATATAAGCCACAAAAATGAAAACCTGGTGATAAAAGACCAAGGTGCTTCCAGGTAGAAGCGCCAAACAACAAGAGTATCCTTACACCATTCAGGATGCTGGATTACCAGTCTAATGTAATCTAGTCAATTGCCCGTGAGTAATCAGTGAATAAAGTCAACCTCTTATAGAAAATGAGACTTTTCACCCGTTACACCATAACAGCTAAGCCAGCGCGGGGCCCGTAGCAAATCCGATCAAGGGGCGTAACGGGTGTTTAAGTTTATCAAGTTTATGGTATTAAATAAAACAAAACTGTTACAAACAAACTTTTCTTGATTTAATATGGGCAAATCGACTTCTCTAAGTAAATCATTGTCAACATTCATTAAAGTGAGGTGATTAATATGTTTTTGGTTCATCGTGTTCCTAATCATCATCATCATTAGCCTATCGCAGTTCACTACTAGACATAGTCCTCTCCCGTTGCACGCCACTTCGATAGATTTTCGGCTTCTCGCATCCAGCTCCTGCCAGCCATCTTACGCAAATCGTCACTCCGCCTGGCCTGTAGGCGTCCTACACTACGTTTGGCGAGTCGCAGTCTCCACTCAAGAACTTGTTTACACCAACGGTTGTCGGTTCTGCGGCTAATATGGCCAGCCCACTGCCACTTCACTTGGTTTTTTGCCGGATCACCTCATTGCTGATGCGATCCTTAAAAGAATCGCCGAGCGTAGCCCTTTCCATAGCACGTGTTCCTCAAGTCATTTTTAACAGGTTTTTATGTTGAGAAAGATCGTTCACCACTGTAATTGGTGATCATGAGAGAAATTAATGCTCAAGGCAATTTCAACGTTAGGAAAACAAGATGGTGAAGAATTATTTAGCAAAAGCTTGAAACCTGACAGTTCCAGAGCCTCGTGAATTCTTGCTATCGATTATACCAGTCACATCAGAATTGACCAATGCAGCAAACTGCTTTCCTCCAAATAATCTGCGTAAGCACTAACGATGATCGCAGAATTCAATTTTTTTTTAAATGTCTTCTGATGGAATATGTCAAAACGCCAGTAATTTTAGGATATGCTTCATACTTTTGTCTGTCTCGGTGGTGCAGTGGTAGCGTATACGACTGCTGTACTTAGGTCTCGGATTCTCAATGGTCACGATAAACATCTGAATATCATATGGTTTTCCAGGTGTTTGATTTCATGATTAACAAAGTCGTCGAGTATAGTTGAGTCGCTGTAATGGTCGTATTTTTTGTATTTTGCTTCCTTTGTCTAGAAGAATCTTATGCCTCGTAGCCAGTTAGATCTTTGGCTTTTGCCCCAATATCTGATAATGTAGATTTCAGTCATCATTTCAGTCGCTTGAAAACGTTCTAGTATTCCGTTCCACTATATTGCTATTATTCCCGTTAGCAACTTACTCTCTTTAAAACTAGTCTGTAAGCCTGATTACAGCTCTCTGTCTTTAGATCCATGTTATTAGAAATGTTTTCCAAAATCTTCTTGTTATTAGTAAAACCACATAAATTCACCTTCGTAACATAAGCTCGGGCTGAGCACTTAGTGACCGACAACATTTTGAAAATAGTTTTTAAGTGCGTTCGTAAGACGACCCCATCGATAGGTAGAAGAGGAAAAAATATCATAATTTTTTAATGAAATCAAAGAAAGTTAATGGCTTCTGTACAGCAGTCTGCAAAGCATTGAGCATCCAAATTTAATGAGTGTGCAGGACACGGAATGTATTCTGCATACTTATTTGCTTTACACGTGTTTCATCAATTCTTTCTTTAGCCTCTACTTTAGACGCGGCTATTACCTGCGCCGGTTCCGGTACCGACGAAGTCACTGGTCCGTTCCCACCGGACACAGTGGTCAGGAGGGACAAGAAACATGGGAACGCTCATAAAGATTACCCGACGCACCCCAGGGGTCGGTATACCTACAATGTTAAGATACTCTTTTTGTTTTTTTTTTAAAGAAAACTTCCGCATTAGGAATATATTCTGTGTCGCGGGGGACTTTACAAACATTCATCAACGGACACAAAGAACACCCAGACTCAGAACAACAATTTGTGGATCACACAAAGTATCGTCCCATGAGGGTTTGAACCCACAACACACGGCGTAGTCGGGAGCGGCATGGCGACCGCTTAAACCACTACGCCATCCGTACAGTCGAACATGCATTGTTATGTAGCAGTTTGCAATATTAGGACAATTTTTACTTTACCTTTACCTCGACGCCTTTCATTTAACTCCTCCCGATCAAAGCAACCTAGTAAGGTGGTGAAAAGCTACGGAAAAGGCTTGCACGATGTGCAGTGCGGAAAAAGGTACAGCCAGGCACTTACTGACAGGTTGTAAGTATTAGACCAGGGTCATTATTCACGTTGGCATGATAGGGTATTATTGTAGTATTGGACATTATTAGTGGACACGTATGAAAATCATTACAGAATACCTCGGCCTCGTGCCTCGGCGTCCAGACCAGACATATTTTTTAGGGTTCCATACCTCAATAGGTAAAAAAGGAACCCTTATAAGATCACTTTCTTGTCCGTCTGTCCGTTTGTCACCACCGCTTTTCTCAGGATAGGGTAAACCTAGCAAGTTGAAATTCATACCAAATACTGAGGTCTATGGTCTCTATTAGGTGTATAAAAATCAAGGTCCTGAGTCAACACGATAAAAAGATATAGGCAAATTTCGATTTTCGCGAAAACTTGTAAGCACCAAAATTTACCTTAACTTTCAACTTTTTGTATTTTTCAGAATTTTCTCTTTACTTGTGCTGTAAGACCTTGCTTTTAACCAAAATTGACAATTCTAGGTCAACCGGAAGTACCCTATAGGTTTTGGGTGGAAAACCTGTATGGTAGTTCCCGTTGACTTAGAATCTCGTAAACTGGCAAAAGGAAACGTCTTACAGCACAAATAAAGGAATAATTCCAAAATATTTTTTTCATTCAGATAAATTTTGGTACTTACAAATTTTCGCGAAAATCTACGTAAAATCTGGGTAGGTACGGAACCCTCGGCGCACGAGTTCGACTCATACCTGACCAGTTTTTTTTATGCATTGTCAATTAAGCGTGTAGTAGGTTTACTACTACTAGTAGATTTCACAGTGCCGTGGGAAAACTAACATCCCTAAAGAAAACAAGTAGGTACTTTGACTTAACGGTTATTTCGTTGAGTTGTATGCCGTGGAAGTGGGTGCGAGGGGTAAGACCTTGGATTACCAAGAGCTTCAGAAAGATCTTTTTTTTATAGTTTTTAATAATGTTTCCAAATAAAATATAGCCTCTGTTACTCGCTGATGATGTAGCTTTCTACAGGTGAGGAATTTATAAAATCGGTAGAGTAGTTTCGGAACCTATCTATTACAAACAAACAAACCAACAAACAAAAATTAAATCTTTCCCCTTTTTAATACAATAGTATGGATTGCTCAACACCAACACCACATTAGTATCTACTTTGCACCAGCCAGGGCGCAATATAGAATTATTAGTTATAATACCATAAATATGCAAATCTATAAATTCGTATAGAAGGTACATTTGATTAGACTGTAAATTAGTTATATTGATTTGACAAAGAAATTTTAATTCTTTAATAATTCGTCTTTTCAATGTTTCAATATTAAAGTAGGTACCTTAAAAAATTACCAATATCAGGGAGACGAAAAATAAAGTTAGCGATTTGGCAACACAGGAAAGTCCTACTTTGACGTTTTTTATAACCGAACAAATGTCAGAGCACTTTCAATAATTTCTATCTCTTTCTATCTTGTACGAGAAAACCCAATTAACACTGATTGAGCTACATCACTGGGTGACACTTACATTTCGTAGGTGTGCATGTGCATGAAGTTTCGATTGATTTCGTTTTATTGTTTTGAAAGAACTTAAACTCGACAACCTATTGAACGGTTTTGCAATTGTATTATTATATTTTTTTCATTCCAGCTACCGTAAAAATAGAAATAAAACTCTATTAAAATGGCTGAAAGTACTATTGTCCAAAACCAGGTAACGAATTATATGAACTGCCACCTTTCCTCATATTTTATGTAGGTAGATAGATCTTATAGTTTATATGAAATTTTCAGGAGCATCAGGTGAAGAAGTTGAAGAGGTTCTTAGAGGGGTGGCGAATGGCCATCTTGCCCCTGAAATCTGTTATCCTGTGGGAACAGCAGTGGCATCCTTGTGCCATTGTGGGCTCTGTTTCTATTTTATTTCTCATCATTTGGTTATTGGACTTAAATTCAATTGCAACTTTAGCTGTAATTGGCTTAATTCTCAATTTAATAGACTTTAGTGTGCCAGTTATTTGTAATTCTCTTTACGGTCCCTCTTCATGGACTGGCCAGCATGAAAAAATGTTTGAAGACATTTGTAAAAACATGGTAGCCAGCTACAATAAGGGTCTGCAAAACATCCGCATGTTTTATTCTTTAAGAGAAACCAGTCCTTGTATGGTAAGTTTAACATAAAAATGCTCCATTACATTACAAATATTTAAGATTTCTTATTGTAACTGTATTTACTTAATAGTTGTATTTCTTTTTTTTTCAGTACTACATAATCTCAATCACTGTATTGTGTACACTTGCATGGATTGCATCATCTATGAATAATATTTTTCTGGTCTACCTATTGTCTATTGTAATGGTACTCTGGCCAGGCCTACGAAGCAAGGGTATTTTCAACATGATTTTATCCTTGGTGAACATGGCTCCAAAAGCAGCTTTCCTGAAATCTGAATAAAAGAAGTAAATTTATTGGTTAGCATATTTAATGTGATTGATTGGTCTGGTCATATGTTTTAAGTTTAAGCTTAGCTTATTATGAGCTTTAAATTACAATTTGTGTGATATATTTAGCGCTATTAAAGAGCCAACGCCTTCTATCTTCTTTTATTATTTAAATTTAACTTGAAAAAGTATAAATGTACATGTATACATGTACAAATTCAACTTCAACTTTACACTCTCTTACTATGTTTTATTCCCATATATTCCATTTATAGTTCTATGAAGCCAGTTCCACATGGAAATTTTGCAATCCACTAGTGCTGTACATGGAACTACTCGTAGTAGGAATAGCTATTTGAAGCGGCGAGTTATAGTTATACCTACACAGTAATCCTGTTCCATACTTCAATTATACACATAAATATAATACCTAGACTGTTTATAAGAAAAAAAAATTACATGGAACAAAATGGACAACAATTGCATGGCCCTGCTGGAGTCAGTCACTCCAGCAGGGCCACGCTTGTCTAAAACTGAGGCATCTAGTGAAGATCTGTTTTCTCCCAAAGTTAGTCGCTAATTAGTCAAAAAATTTCGCCAAAGCAAGAAAAATTACATAACAAAAATTTGTTTGTTTTCAAATTGTTTATTTTAAATTGAATGGTATAAATATATAATATATTGTATTTTTTTTTGTAAAAGTATGTAAATGTGAGTATAGTGTAGGCTTGTAATGTTAGTTCATATTTGAGTAACTTTCTGGTGGGTTTTGAGTGTTTCCAGGGCCTACTCAAGTGTCCTGCAGGCGTTAGTATCATGTTCCGGGTTGTTGATCCTGACTGTATCGGTTAGGCTATACAATGGCTGGGGCTCGTATGCTCTGTATGGACGGGCCGACTCAATACTATAGTCCTTTCTTCAAAAGGCCAACCTAGACTGCACTCACATAGTTCTCTTTAACATTGTATACCGACTAAAAAAAAAGGCACCTCTGTGGTTTGTTTCGGCTTTTCTTCCGAATGCCGACGCCTTCTAACTGTAAAGTCCGACTTGTAAAAAAATCTGAAAAGATTTACTTGCAGAAATAAATTTCATTTCCATGCGCTACTTCCAAGCCTTGATTACACAGATTCTATAGTCAGTTATACAGATATCACCTCCGATTAGACCAATACGACTTCGTCGGGCAGAAATGGAAAAATACGGTTGTAATGTTTTTTTTTTATATGTACGGATTTTTGTATTAATTGTATTAAATTAATACAAAAATCTTGTATTGAATGAATATGTATTTATACCTAGCTTGTGCCCTGAGACTCCGTCCGCGTGGTGTTTTATATAGCGATAGAAGTCCATTCTCAAGAATCAGTTTCTAGATGCCAAATTTTTGGGGTCGGTTCAGACGTGAAAGCGTAACAGACAGACAGAGTTACTTTCGTATTTATAATATAAGTAGGGATAATACGATTAGCAAAAAAAAAGTAAGTAAGTAAGTCGTAAGTTTCGACAGCCGCAGCAATTGCTTAATATTTTAGTTGATATACAATTAAATAGTAAAAGTTAAATATTTCGCTTCATGTATTTACGGCTGGTTACCCAGGCTTTATTATTTCTTGGGATTGATCTCTCACAGCGTAGCTCTAAAATTTCTCTGGCAAGTGGCAAAGTGAACAAAAAGAATTCCAAGCCGTAGTAGGATCAAATTTTAAGACTACTCTTTAGTAGACTCACACTTCTAGTTAATTATATACAAGATCTGTAAAGTAATGTAAGCAGAATGGTCGGGTGTGTAACGTAATAAACGAACAACACTTGAAACGAACATTTCATTTTATAAATTCATTTTATTTTGATATAAATTCTTAACTACATACATTGTGTCAATATTTTACGATTTATTCAGGAATTACTGAATGTCTATACGGCAAAATGGCATAGATTATATTTATTTCTCAATACTGAGATTGTCTAAATATATTTATATTATTTATACTGTACTTCTAAGGCCACGAAAACATAAATAAATACATTTACGTCATGATTGAAAGAAAACAGCATATACAAATATTAAACCGTACAATTATCAAGTTTATATATATAAATCGTAGGTTAATAAAAATATTATACATATTGAACATACAAGCAAAGCTAATCTCTCAGTAATCATTACTATAGCAATTAGCGGGCCCTACCTGTCTGTATCATTACGTACTTAAAATCAAAATATGTAATAGCAAACATACCCACAACTTTGTATTTATACAGTAGGCATAGTATAATCGATAAAGGTTAACTTGTTTGCATAAAAAAAACAACTTATTCAAAAGGTTCACTAACTAACTTAACTAATTATTAAATAACATTTGATGATTATTTTGTACTAGCTAAAATTATTTCTTAACTCGGTTAAGTATTATAAAAATATTGAGCGAAGGTTGTGTTCATTGTAGGTATCTTTGTTACAACATTTTTGCTTTTAATTCAAATGCCTTCAAAATAATCACAAACTTTTACAGCTAATATATCATACTATGTATGCATCTATTACAAGATTCTTAGGCTAATAGTACACTAAATGCTTTGATCTACCTAGGTGATCTAACTAGGTGATCGAAGTGGAGTCTACGTTTCTGATGTGTTAAATCCAGGTTTAACGTTTAAGTTTTTCGCTTTCGTGACAGATGGCGCGCCCGGTTCGATGCCCATGGAATTATTGTTAGGTATGGCGTCACTGGATGTACTCGGTTTGAAAAGATCATCGGTTACTAATGTAGTTTTGAACCTACTCCCGGGAACCGATGATTGCGAGTTCAAGTTACTTTTTAGGGCACTACTATCGCTGTACCTCCGGCTGCCATAGTTCAGAATGTCATTCCGTTTGTTTTTACTCTTGCTGTCTTTGCTTTGTAAATTCAATGAGTCAATGTTAGGAACTATTTGCGCATTTCCTTTAGAACACTTTAGTGTGCTTTCACTATCTAAATTAAAATTTTTGCTACTTGACGGCATATCCTTGTAGAAACACTCCTTAGTTTGTTGTAAACTAAGTCCGAAGAAATCTGTAGAACATTTACTAGTGGACGGCTGAACGTTGTCTAACTTCAGAGAACCAGCTCCAGTGAAGCTTAGTGGACTTAGGTCGTTTTTGATCATTTTTACCGGAGAACCGCAGGTGTCAACCGAAAGAGTTTCTTCATCGTCTTCACCTTCAGCACTCTAGAAAACAAAGCAACAATAAATATATGTAAGTAAAAAAATGTAAATGACTAGAATGCTTTAATGATATGGTGTATTATGTTAATAGTACAATTGACATAAAACATCGAAACAATTGCTCTCTATACTGTGGTTTCCTCTGTTTCTTTATAGAGGAATATCTTTTCCAGCAGCTTCACTCGTATAAGAATATTCCTTCCATTCCTAGGTATCATTTTTTTTCTGGATAAAAAAGTAGGGTACCTTTATCCAGTATGTCCTTTGCTGTATCCCTGGCAACGTGTATGTAAAATTTCATGAGGTTTGGATGAACGGTACGGCAGCGCATAAAATATGAACAAAGAGACATTGAATTTTATTTATAAAGGAAAGCCTTATTTTGGTCCATTGACTTGTTTGTTAAAAAGAAATGGATTTGAACATTTCCCAAATGTACAAATTTACAGAATAATCACGAGGTGGCAAAGTAAGGATAAAAAGAAGTAAATAGTGTTTTGCCACATTATATTTCGTAGTTGGTAGCTCCAGTATATGAATATCATCAACGTAATTATTTTTCATATGAATGTTAAGATTAACATTTTGTAAAGAATCCGAATATTATTTGTTAACTTTACAGCTTGCTGCAGCAAGTGACACTCTAGGTTCATAGGTTTTGAGTCATCGTTAAGACAGGATACTCACTAAGAGGTCATGGTCAGTGATTGACCCGGCCGTAGCCTCGTTGCTGTTGAATTCAAGCTCCGACGCTATCGAAACCGGTGTTACATCTCCACTAATAGATGAACCTGCAAAATTACATTTTAGTATAACTTAGTATATAGGCTATTACAAATAAAAAAAATCTTAAGTACCTACATTAAAATATCGATTTAACATCTTTTATGTGAATATTATCAATTTTTTTTTGTGTATTATCTATATACATATATAAATATTCAAACACAAACGTGTATGATTTAAAAACTCAAAAAGATCTGCATCGATTGAACTAAAATAGGGTTGTATATGGAATCGAGTGACTTCAAAAATTGTTTTTTATCTATTTTTCGCGTCAGTTTTGTTCCACATTTCTCACTCCAAAGTGCCAACTGCAAAGTGTGGCAGAGTACAGTTAGTAAATTACATTACATACTATATTGTTATAGCATATTGTTAATTTTGGTTTAGGTATTTAGAAAAATAACAAGCTAGTTGTAAGTTTGTTGTGAATGCAGTATGCATTCAACTCATTCGTAAACGGAATTCGGTTATGGAACGAATGAAAGGCTTTCGATTTAATTCATAAGTCATACCATTCTTATTATACCAGATTATTATAGTGTAGACGCATTCATGTAATAAATAATTTAGAGATGCCAGCTGTGCGGGTCATTGGAGTTTGCTATACAATCCAAGAGTTTTAAAATTATACAAATATTCAAACACCATTATTAAAAATGGATAAGTAGTCTAATTTCTGATATCCATGAATTCGTCTATTAATATCTATAGTCTATTGATTTGTGCATCCAAAAGTTGCCTGTTAGAGATTGCCTTTAGCGATAAAGCTGTCATTTCTACATGTTCATTAATTTCATGTATTCTTGGAACGCCTTTTAATTGCCTGACGTTTCGACGAAGTAAAATAAAAGTCAGTTTCGATCTCACAACTGTCATAAAAGGTATTTTCGTAGTAAATTATTAAACATCCAACGTGGACTGTTATGTGATTATATCGAAAATTGAATCGATAATCTGCTAGTCTTCGTAATACTTTAATATTTTACTACGAAACAACCTTAAATTAAACGTAGATAGGATGACAGTAAATTTTTGGTAAATTTTCTAAAAAGGAGACCTATCTAGATCGATTAATCGCGCCCGAAACCCCCTTCATACTAAATTTCATGAAAATCGTTGGAGCCGTTTCCGAGATTCATATTATACATATATATACAAGAATTGCTCGTTTAAAGGTATAAGTTACTGGCTTTAATGTTGAGTTTAGTAGACAATATATTTAAATTTATTCTATTTGACTTCATTTTATCTTATTTAGAATAATAATAACTTAATTACAAAATATAACAACCTTAATTCTATATAACTCTAACACAGTACAGATTCCTCTTCATTTGTGACCGTATAAAGTGTTTTAGTTTTCATCAATAAGTTGTTGTTTTCACTGATTAGGAATAGAACCCTCATGCTTTATTCACTACACTAGTCCTAAACTTTAAGCTCTAACATCTATTTGTCCATTCCGCGCTTCGACAAATTTTAGCAGAGAACAGTGCAACGCATGCAATTCTTAGTCATGCAACAATGAACTTTATGTAGAAGATGATATAGTGTAGTGTGTTAATGAAATATATTCATAATAAGCGACGATATTGTGCAAAGTTCAAGTTAAATATCTTTATACCTCAAATTATCCCCGTTTTAGCGTTTACTCCTACTTAGTTGACAAGCCCAGTATGGATGTATATATGTCATTTGCAGGAGATAAAGTATACATTTTTAAAGCGTACTTCATTACGAAGAAGTGGCAAAAATGCCGGTTGGATTAGACCCCTGAACTTACAACGTAGGTATTATTATCTGTATGAAAATGCAGCGTGTTTTTAATATATGAAGTAAAACCAAAACGTCGAGTAACGATCCAACGATGGATTAAAACTTGCTGAGATGGGAATTTTAAAGATCAAACTAGTGAACACACGGAGTCAAGGCCTATATTCCTAGCACTCTGATAACTTAAAAGAAAAAAAAAATGTCGACCTATTAATTTCTATTACGATTCCCTTGCTAATTGTATTAAGAGAAAAATTATATACTGATCTCGGCAATTTTTAGCTTAAAGCTTAAGCCAAATCTAAATGATGTTGGTTCCCTGAGAGATGTACACAGCGAAAAATTTTAATGACTTAACTTTTTATTTAGGTCATACTTAAAATAGGATTAGCATAAGAATTATTTCAATACTATACTTATGTTAATAACTACGTACACTAGCCATAACGTAGTTTTGCAACTTTAAATTAATGACAATAAATGGATGTTTTTATACTAGCTGCACTTCGAAGGCTTATACAAATGTTTAATGGAAAAAATCCTACGGTTTTTACACAACATATGTTTTCATACACCTATGGGCCATTCTTATAGCGGGTTAGAAATGTGCTTAACTAACTTCTTATTTCTAAATGGTTACTTAATAGCATTTGTGGCTATTATTATTGTGATGTATTATTTTTCTGGGAAACATATTATTTTCTATACTTTCTACTAAGTTCGGGGTAGAGTGTTATTAGCACATTTATAGGAAACTTTAGGTCAGTCAAGTTAGTCAAGCATATTTTGTATATGTACTAAAATTTTGTTAATATTATATACCATACTGGTATACAGATAAACATGAATTAAGGCCAGACCTACAAGACTGGATGTCCTGTAATAACTTTTATGTTTTACACTTGATTACTTGATCGTGACAACTACGATTTAACTTGTTATTATTAAAAAATCTATATATTACGAAACCAAAATAAAGCGTATGTCGTAATATCGGAGGCAGATAATAAAATTAATCACTTCAGTGTCAAACAATTTTCCTAAATATTTGTCTATACCAATATTATATAAAG
Source organism: Arctia plantaginis (assembly GCA_902825455.1). Taxonomy (NCBI): domain Eukaryota; kingdom Metazoa; phylum Arthropoda; class Insecta; order Lepidoptera; family Erebidae; genus Arctia; species Arctia plantaginis. Next base: position 596,944 of record CADEBD010000283.1, on the reverse strand, counting down.
GCCTATGTCCAGCAGTGGACTGCGATAGGCTGATGATGAAGATGATGATGTTTATCATGCCTCGTATTCTGTGGACTGTACACACCAATATCAACTTCTTCACCTCGGTGATAGACGTAAGATGCTGGATATGCTTCTACTTTTTGATATCCTGCGTGGTGAACACGATTGTAGTGATCTTGTTTCATGTATACAGTTCTGTGCCCCAAAGTGTCGTACCAGATACACCCACCTTTTTAATATACATAATCACCGCACTAATTATGATAGTAATGCTGTAAAGACACGACTACTTCGCGTCTATACGGGAGACTTTAAGGGAATAGATAGCTTTCAATTAACGAAGGAGTTTAACATTATTTGAGTTGATTTAATTTAATATAAGTTGTATGTTTATTATTATTAGTGTTATGTTATAAGTTTATTTACTCCTCTAGTTTTAGAAACTCTGTAAATGGCCTAATAATGTATATTATGAATGTATAATATAAAATGCTGTTGAGTTTCCTATCAGTAAATAAATAATATCGTTGCTACCAACATAAAATTATCATATATATCGTAGAGACTCTTCCTTAAAGTCATCACCAAATGTGGATGGACATATAATCACCCGTTGACGTTTAAACGATACGGTCAGTTAATAATAAATTTTTGTACATGGCATTCAGTTTTCTTATATGCCTAAATTTAAAGGTAAAACCAGTAAAACATATATACAATAGGTCATAGGACTTTCTTTCCTAAACTAAGAAAATCCTCCGTATCTTAAGAAAGAGTATCCATTTATAATGTCTTATATCGGTTACAAAAATTGTTACATGCAGTGGGCGAACAAAGTATTTATGTTATTAAAGAATACAAATAAAATAAAGTGCGTGTGGGTGTGTGTTGTGTGCGTGTGTGTGTCTGTGTGTACAGTGGTTTTATAGCTATAACATGAAGTGATCAATTCTAAGATCTGGCCTCTATAATGTTAGAAGTGTAAACAGTCCCCAGTAGTGTAGGGCTGGCGGTGAGTACGCGTGCACGACCCCGCGTCGTGTTCGGGCCGGCGCGGGTAGTATGCTGCGTGTAGTACCTGCTACGTTGGAGTGCGGCACGTAAGGGTGCAGGCTCGACTCGAACGCGCACAACGTCGACGCCTCGCCGTCCCACTGGGGGAGCTTGCTCGGCACATTTTTACTCCAATTGCTACTGGAATCCATAATGTTTAGTTTACCAGCCGTCGGCTGTGCCCATGGTTTAGCTTAACACCCCGAGAGATCCCCTCAGTGGATGATGCAAGCGTGAATTGTATGATCGCAATGACTATAGCACACATGTTAAGGGCTAGGTGATATCGAAACAATTCCACAAGTGGTTAAACAAAGTACCCACTTGTAGTACAGAGAAAGATCGACTTTTAGTCGGCGAGTAACCTCCTTTTTAAATAAATCAACAATCAAACAACATGAAACAGAAAAGAAAACTAACATCAAGCAACATTAGCAGATAGGTTTTTATCATTGATATACAATAAACATACCAGAATAGAAAAAATACTGTACAGAAATACCTACTTCACTGCTTACATTTAAAATTGTAACTACCTTTACCGTATACTAATACTGTAACAATATACATTATGTGCATTCTTGGTTGTTCAAATTTCAACCTTAAGATGTCGATTAAAAAGCACATAATATATTATTCAATTTATATTATGTGCTTTTTAATCGACAGCTTATTGTAGACAGACAGCCTATTGTATATCAATGGTGTATATAATACAAATCTAGTCAAGTGAGAACGATGCCAACGAGAGTTATTATAAGCATCTTCCGAAGATTCATTCTTGTTCAGTATCGAAGTAACAAATCAGGAAAAGATAATTTTAGGACGAGTTAAAATGTTGGGTAAACGCATTCAAGCTGAGTAAGGAACTCTCTCTATTTTAATGAACACATAAAATTAACTAACAGATCCCCAGTTAAATAGTTTGACTCTATATACCTCTCTGTCGAAGTTGTTTTATGTTCAGAGTTGGACGCATAGTTAGAGTTGGGCGACGAGGGCCCGGCTGATGATAGTCCACTGGGCAGCTCCCCCGATGACGACATCAGAGAGGACGGTCCGCTCCAACCCACACCTGGATACACAATATTAACAAAAATACTTAATTTTTATAAATATCTGCCTGGAGATTTTTGCTATTTTGTTCTATCGTAAAACTTTTAGGAGAACAACATAAAATAATTTATAATGAATAATAATAATAACAACTAACTAACAAGTCAAGCGTACCTATTTCAGGTATCATTAGTTTTGTTAATCACAACAATTAGATACAGAAAAAAATAGATTCGTTTTAAAGCGATTTATATATCTACATAATAAAAAAAATAACTAGTTTGCGTACGTTTCAAAAACTCAAATACTTCTGCACCGATTAAACTTTTTTTTTAAATTCGAATGAGTAGTTCGTGCGATTAGCGTGTTCAACCAAACAATCGGAATTACACTTTACAATACAAGAACGCTTAAAGTGGAAACATATATCTCGCAAATGTTTTTTTTTTTTTCAACAATGGTCTATAAACCCTGTAAGTAGTCTTGCGCTTAATCGGACATCTGCAGGTTCGCACCGTACTAGTACAATTCGTACAACGTACTAGCACACCGTAATAGTACTATTAGTACAGTTTTAGTAGAAGTAGAAAACTTAAGCGTTTGTATTGATATTACCAACATTAATGAAACGGAATACTAATAATTAAATAAATTAAAATACGTAATTAAAAAAAAGTGTTATAGTTTTTTTTTTATATAGTTTAATTTTAATTTTTATAATATAGATGGCTTTGTATTAGGCAGTTACTTTTCTTCAGTATAGAAATAATTACACAGTTCTTGATTATTTTTAATGTGTTATCCCTTTCTGAATCCCATAAACCCTAACAGTTTGACTTTTAAATACGATTTTTTAGATTACTTTACACTCAATTTTTAAGCATTCTATTTGATTTGCCTTCATACTTTACAACCCAACGTATTGTAGTACATCCTGTATCGCTGTCCCTTTTACTCTCACACTGTTTACCAATACGGAACAATAAAGCGGAGCATTAATAGTACGTCGCACAGCGAACGAACGTAGACACTAGTAGACAGAGTAAACAATAGATAGTTTTAGTACTGGCTTGAAGTTGACACTGTGTACTAATAGTGCAAAATGTCCGATTAACAGCTGCCTTTCGGAAACATTACTTTTAGTACAACACCCAGTACTATAGTTAAACCGCCGTAAGCTTGGCCCTCCTGATGGTTTGCGGGACGCGGGGCGGGTGATGCGCTCGGCTATACATGACACGATGTACTAAATCGATATCTTCAGATTTATTTGTTTGAGATTTAATCTACACACGATGTAATAAAAATCGAATTTATTTCCATGTATTATAATGTCGGTGTATTGTAAGTTTTTATGATTAATTGTAAAATTTAATACTGTAAAATAATTTTAATAAAATCACCTTATCTTCATCATGTAAATTATATTCAGATACAATTTAAAAATTAAGTAACATAATAAATATTCTTTATTAGAACTTTAACAGTAGAACCTCTGTAAGCCGAACTTCAAGTTTTTAAATCTTATTGTGACGCAGAGTCGGCAGATTATCCATGTTGCAAAATAATACCGTGTGTAGCAGTCTTAAGAAAAATGACACGTACAGCCATGCTTTCACGTCAGTCACTGCCGGCGGACAGCGACGCACTAGCTAATTGGTTGAATGCACCCCCGCCCCGCGTCCCCCAAACCATCAGGAGGGCCAAGCTTACGGCGGTTTTACTATAGTACCTATCAGTACAGCGTACGTGTACTACCCAAGACTACCTGTAAGTAATGTAATGTTCACTCACTGTTGGTAGGAGAGGGTTGCTTGTGTGCTTGGGGCGGGTGCGCGGGCGGCGTGCCCAGCAGCACCGGCGCGGCCGTCACGCGCTCCAGGAACGCGTCCAGCTGGCGCAGCGACAGCGCGTTGTGCAACGTCTCCAGCGGACGTATCGCCGGCACGCCGCCGAAACCCTCCACCGCCGCTGAGCACAGTAAACTCTACGTGTCACACTATTTGAACCTATACTTAGAACTCGTCGGATAAACGTAAGAGACATACCTATGAAGTTTTATGAAGATCAAATATTGTCAGTTTATTATTACTGTAACATTGTTAGTACTCAAATTGTTCAACAAAAAAGTATATTTTTTAATTATGTTAAGTGTCGTCGATAAAGTCAAATAAATAAGTAAGGATAGTAGACCCCTACTGAGGACGGAGCCCGCTTTGCAACCCAACGTGGAGAACGTCGCTCGCGCGGTGCGACGAACTCCGGGTTCGAGCTGATCACTCACCGTTACTGGCGTTGGAGGCCGGAATCATGACGCGTAGATTGGGCGCAGAGCTGGAGCCGGAGATGACGGCGGTGCTGAAGAGGCCGGCGGCGGAGAGCTTGCCGCGCGCGCCCAGCCCCAGCATCTTGAGGTAGCTCATCTGGCCGGCGATGCTGTGCCGCTGGCGGCGCCCTGCATCCCCCCACACGCTACAGCCCGCCAGTCGCGGCCACGAGTCGCCGCGCGCCCCGAACGTGATAGCCGATAGCGGGAGCTCGTTAGTCGAGGACTCGACGCCGTCCACGTTAATGAGAGGGGTTAGCGGCTCGTCCCCGGAGGGCCGGCCGGACGGCGTCGGCGCGGTTAGTGCGGGGAGCGCGGCCGAACGTTCGGCTGCCGTGTATGGCATCGAATTTTAGTAGGGTGTTACGACGGGCAAGGTTACATGGAATATGCGAACGTTAGTAGACGGGGCGGTGATAAAGAAGAGAAAAATAAATTAGTGATTAATATAGATAGATAAGAAAATAAATATATAAATAGATACTTGTCGAAGCGTGCTCCATATCGATTCGCGTTTGACATCACACTACATAAATACCTAGGAACCCAACCTACGCAGTCGTTTGACGATCGTTCGTGGACACCGTGTGACGTGAGCCTCGATGTCATCGATCTCCTCGCTCGCTCACACCAACGTGTGATCGAAAGAGGAGGTAGAGACCGGGGACTTACGTCGGCATAATTTAAAACACATTCGATAGCATTTGCCGCAATAAGTAAACGTTAGTGTGTTAAGTGAGAACACCGATGCATGCAGGTGCCAAACGATAGTAAAACGTGCGCACACACGTGAGGAGCGAGAAGACAGCGCAAACACACACAAGATCGCCGGCCAGAGTGAGCTCAACAACAGCGACGCGGGGCGTCCGTCGCTCTACAACTCCAAAGCAATCCAATAAATTATATCACACACGGACACGACAAACGAGCGTGCCATAAACGTATTTAGTCAAAATAATCGTTTAATTTAGAACCAACAGGATACAGTTACTAAATGATGACGAAATATGTAGCCAGACATGCGAGCATGCTGCTTACCTGGGACGATTTTATCTACAATCAGACCAAAATGATCGGTACCCTAAACCTGGGACTTGCACATGTTAGACATCACGTACAACGTATGGTATACATGGTGTAACAGAATTAACCAGGAACCAGAAGTTATTTAACATCTTTTATAACTCCTAATTGCTTTACTTACTAATTTTGTTGGTTATAAGTCGGTTTCAGGTTTTTAATTAACAATAAAATTGTATACACCCAAGAACGGGAGCAAAGTATTATCGTTAGGGCCGCAAAAACTTTTAAAGCTATCTAATGAAGGTTTTACTGAGTAGTACTGCGTACTCACTGGGCTGTTTTATCATAATTTTATACCTCACAGTCAAATTTAATTTTTTCTACACTTCAAATTATGACATAAGTTTATATTACATATTTTTTTATAACAACATTTTCTTTAAATAAGTTATGTTACTAATTAAAAAAGAAAGAGCTCTAAAAAGTCGTAGAAGTGGGTATTCCATAGGAATGATAGCCTTTACGTCGTTGGCTAAGTGAGCAACCAGCATCAAGCAGCTTGTTCTGAGTTTCTGGCTAATTCTGTTTGGCGGATTATATTGTATGCGCTGACCTGTGTGGTCGACCGCCTGCAGGCTCTGGTAGCGCGCGCCCACGGCGTCCGCCAGCGGCTGGCTACTCACGCGCGACACCGCCTCACATACTGCCTTACACACACCTCAAACTGAATCTTGCTATGTCTTTACCACGGATTTCAATTAAATACTACACTCACATTGTAGAGCTTTTGTCTCATCATAAAATTGTATATCAATTTTTTATAAAGCTGAACGATATCAATATAATATGCATATGTGTAATCACCCATTATTTCGCAAGAAATAATGTGAAATGTTATTTAATATTATTTTATATCACATATTTTAACAATTACCGATATTTTTGCATAGTAATTGACAGTGCATTGAGTTTTAGAGTCAATGGGTCCGCCTTTCAAATAGGTAACACCATAAAACAAATACTTATAAATTAATAGCAATAACAAGTTCTTAATTATTATGACAACATACGAATTTACAATGTTTTGAATGGGACTTTTAAAGTCTCTATTTCTCTTCTTAAACGGCCATTAATTTTAGTATTTCATTGCAATCCGTGTACGAAGCAAACTTAAGGAGTAAACTAATTGCCCAGTTAACTACAGTTTATAAGATAGTACATTGATATATGGTAAACTAGATCAACTACATTCTCATACTACGCTGAGAAAAAATAAAATCAAAATAATCAGACTTATGGGAACACCCTACTAAATGTTAATCACGATTGTCAATTTAGTTTCTTAACTTAGCACGATATCCAATATTGATGCCATACAACTGCACAAAAAAGACAATAGAGTTTTATCCACAGGTAGCTACTTTTAATATTAATTATATAACACTCCCCAGGACATTAGTTACTATGTAAACCTTAAAAAACTGGGATTCTTGCGAACTTTATTTTTTCATTTTAAAAATATTACAAATGGCGGAGTACGGCACCATAAACTCTTATTTCATACGAGTTCTAAAAAACGTATTGTTTCGACATTAAATAGAGAAGAACTGATTTGTACAGTCTACCATTGTATTTATTTAAGCATTAACTAGCTATACTCTAACATAGTTGAATATTTTCAAACATTTGATGAACCTTTTTTGTTTGTCCTGTTAGCTAAGCATAACTCTGATTCTGAGTTACATGTCACATATAAGTAATATACAGAGGTCAGGTGTACAAGGTACACAACAAAAGGGTCATTCTACACAGATCTTGCTATTAGCGGCAAGGCATTAGTGTCCACACATGCGAGACAGCCCATCGCGAACATACTTACCGTTGTCGTGGCTCTGTTTGTGCTGGTCGTAGCTGCGGGCACGGGGTGGGGCTTCTTCGACGTCTTTAGGCTCTTTTTCGTCGCCCTTGAAATAGGAAAGTAACAAATTAATTTCAGTTTTCAAAAGATATTACAATTATTTATAGAACAGGGGACTAACGTGCAGACAGGTTACCTGAAGTTAAGTGACTACCTCCGCCTGTTGACACCTCAGCTCAAGGGACATAAGTTGCCGTTTGAGTGACATTCCTACCCCTGAAAACTAGGGTAGAGGAAGGACCTACCTAACCTACCGAAGCATAGATCTTAAACGTCTACCGAAAGATAAAACTATGATAAAATTGAATTTTAAATGTCAAAAATCTGTAGCGTACGTAAATTCTCCAACCATGTCCCTACTTCGGTCTATAAAAACAAAAAAGAATAACAAAATATTGATTTAAGATTGTTGTAAAATGTTTGTATTTTTTAGTATAAATTTTGTTATTAATTGTCATACTTACGTGATAACAACGACGTAAACGAATAGGGTTCAAATCTCTGTCAGGGTACCAGGAATTTCTTTCTAGGGTACATACACCTGGTTCCCCGGCTACTGGTACCCGAGACGGTGAGCTTTTTTTAGTCGTCCCGAGTCCGACATAATCATCCCACCCCGTGGGTGGTATCCGAGGGGATTTCAGTACAGGGTTCAAACCCTTGTAGGTTGTTTACCTGCGCGTGGTCCCTGTGGTCGGAGTCCACGTGGCTCCTGGCGCGCAGCTCTGCGTTGAGCCGCGCCGCCAGCGTCGAGGCCTCGTGCCCGCTCACCGTGTAGTGCAAGTTACTGTAATTGTCACTTCACTGTTCGTTAACAATCACCAACACTTGCCATTTACAACGGTTACATTTACTAGGTACCCTAAAGTTAATCAGAAACCCTGTGAAACGCCTACGGGTTTAATATCAAATAGACGTATATAACACTACCAAGTTCCGAACGGTTTATTTCAAACAAGAAGACATGAATAGATTGATGTTTATATATTTGCATATCTTTGTATATTTAAATTAGGAGGTTTAGGAGTAAAAATTTCATCATCATCAGCCTATCGCAGTCCACTGCTGGACATAGGCCTCTCCCTTAGCACGCTAAATTTAAAGCTGTTCTTTTATTTGAAAACATTATTGAAAAATTAACACTAAATGTGAGAAACTTACCAAATTGGTATGGGATCGGAAGGCCTTATTTTCGACTTCGACGACTTTTTTGGTGAGAATGTATTATCAAGTTCGTCGGCATCCTGTGAAGGGTACATTTTTATTATAAACCATAAATCGATATTAGGTCCATAAAATACCATTTGTTATGAGGCCGTTTGATGACTTACCGGTTGCAATGTTTCTTGGCTGGCCATATTATCGTCTTCGCCTTCTTCCTCTATACATTTAACTTCGTCAGAGGAACTCTGCTGTAAGCAAGATCAAATGTATACAAAGTTATAATACTATCCACCTATACTCAATACTCAATACTTTATTGCTTCCACAATGTAAATGCATAGGTGATATCAATTTAAATATAGTAACAATTATGGACCCTCACGGGCGCAGCACAGTTTGTTTGGGAGAGAAGAATATATATGTATAAGATTCATAAGTAAATCAAAAAAGAAGAACCACGGGCCTCAATCTATACAAATAAATAAAATTGAAGTGTCTGTTTGTCATGTCAAAATATAGGTTTTTTCATGCTCATACGGTTATTTACACGATACCTATGCCTAAAAATAAATTTAAATATTTATGTCTGTCTGTTTGTTCACGGTAATCTTCATAACGGCTGGATAGATTTTTCTATTTTTCTACCAGGCAGCTGTCTATATAAGGAGTAACTTAACCTATTTTTTCTTTCAGAAAAATCCCTATAAAATTTTGAGGGGTCCGGAAATCGAACCCAGGCAGGCAGCGACATTTTCAAATTCCACGCGAACAAGTCGCGGGCACCAGCTAGTCTTTCATAAAGTATATCTCGATTCTTACAGTTGGTATCTCTCTTTTTTTTTAGGAACTCTTGAAAGTAACACAATAAAAATCATTAAAGGTTGTACTAGATAATTACGTTGTTTTTTATTTAAGAAAATAAGAAAACATTTTGGAACATATATTTACTCGATATTTCATACCGAATAAAAGCGTTTATTTTATTACCAAGCGTTCGTGCGTCATAAGAAAGATGGTCAAAATGATACGGCATTCATACATTGAGTTCCATCTGCCATTTTTTTGCTAGGTCTTACTTTTTGTCATTGAAGCGTGTGATAGATAATGTCGAGTATCAGGGGGAACTTGGTACAATAGAAATAAAATTGTGCACCCGTACCGAATTGTTCGTTGTGGAGTGGTTGCGGCTGTGTGGTCGGAAGCCGGGCCCTGGAGGTAGATTCTTCTGGACGCAACAGTTCACGCCCGGACTGAAGTGTAGTTCTACATGGAATCTGTCAAAATGAAATGTATAAAACTTTATCCCTTCTGGCAACAATCAGATCTGAGGACATTTTATAATTAAAACGAATATTCGGAAAGTGCAGGGAGAAATTATCTAGTTAGGTACTGATACCTACTAAACTATAAAACATGATCTGTATTTATGATGTTTTTTTAGAAAAACACATTTTCATTGTAATGAATTAAATTCTTTTTCCAACAACTACGTAAATATTTTTTTTACAAAATAGATTTTTTAAAATTGTTGATTGACATTAGCACTTTTGTGCTTTGAGTCGTTTCTACGCAAACGGTTCAATTAAAATGTGGAAATGGAAATGCATGAATGGCTGTAGCTTACCTTTCTTCAGAATAAGGATCTTTGGTGGGATCCTCGTAGAGCATGACGACTATTTGTGACATGTAGTTGAGCTCTGAGACTGTCGATACGTACTCCATCGCTCGACGCCATTGCTCGTCTTTTAGTACCTTCCAGTTACAATATTTGTGTTATTTAAAAACATTCAAATCTATTGCTTCATAACTGATTTTATTGTGACAAAACTAGCAGAGACATTTGTAACATTGCTAATTCAAGTATGTAAGCGATACTTACATCTAATAATCCACCAAATCGAAGTACTGTCAGTAGCGAGTGCACGTGGCTCTCGCTCGTAAAATACAGTCTTGTGCGCACGTGCCGGCCCGGACTTGATACTCCGTGGCTGTACCTAAAATGTTCGGACTTCAATACAATTATGATTTAAATTACATAGCTGACAAATTCAGACAGATGTAATCTCTTCTTTACTTTATAAATAAATGAAATTGTAAGTGACTTAAACTGTCAGTTAAGTCGATATAGGGGTATGTGACTATAACGCGCATAATTAGCAGTAATAATTAATAACGATTAATTCCGTTAAAATAATATATTTCCTCAAATAAATAACATAATAGTCGTCAAAATTTCCATCAGCAACTGTCCGAGCTTGCGCGCGCCTGCGCGATGTAATTCTAACTGGGACGTTTTATATAAAAATAATTGTTAAATAAAAATCCCACGGTTAATCTCACCTCGGGTTAAGTCTATTCACAGTCTCCTCCCCTGATTCCTCTATATTCCTTTGAAGGTCCGCTCTTATTTTCTTGAGCAGTGGTGTACATATACCTTGTCCTATAGTCAGCTTTTCTTGCATCGTCAATCCGTATTCCTTTAACAACATACATTTTACATTATTTATATTTATTAAATTATTATCCATGAAAAACGTATTTTCGAAAATCTGCCATACAAGTATATTGGAGTAAAAGTAAATCCCAATATGCGTATACAGCGGTAGCAAACCATTTATTTTTTTTCCTCTTCTTTCTTCTTATTTATCCTCAAGAATCTATTGATAACTCAATTGATTTTGGTAAACATAAATGATTTTAATTTTGTGTTATCATTTGTTCTGTGTGGTCACGGATTAAGAATATAGAGTTACTTGCCAAATTTCACAGTTCTAGTTCAACGGCAAGTACCCTATAAATTTTGAGATCGTGGAGGGTATTGAAATATGCGTTTCTAGCGGTATAAACGGCCGTATTTTTTTCATGTTAACTTTGACATACGGATAACAAAGTGATCCTATAAGAGTTCCGTTTTTTCCTTGTGAGGTACGGAACCCTAAAAGGAACAAAAAAATAATTCTAGCCAAAAATTTCTGAAGTCATATGAAGCTATTAGTATTAGTAACATAGTTAATTTTGAAGTTAAACACAGTCTGGCAAAGATCTCAGAGTCGATTGTTTAATGTTGTCGATGTCGATAGGTAAGTCATAAAGATATTGATATATCGACGATGAACAAAAGACACTAACCTGTGGTATAACAATATCAGCTAAATATTTCGCATAAATATACAGTTCTTCTGCGAGGTCGAATTGTAGTGTATGTTGGTTGTGTTGCAAATCGTATTTGATGCAGTCGTATATGTCGGGAATCTTTGATATATCGTAGGATTTGTTCTTTGTGCAGAAGTCCTTTTCAATCTTGCCCCAACGACGTCCCATCAGTTCCCAAGTCTCACCATGGTACAAAATTGTATCTACAAAATAAAAATTTCATAGCTTAGCGCAAACTTTTGTGTGTCATTCGACACATTGATTTGGCAAAATTGAGAGTTTTACTTGCCTTTAAAGTTAACTTACAAATAACATCACCAGCACATACCTAATTAACTTACATTTTTATGGAAAGTTACAACTAAAGTAAAATTTATACTGAACACATCTAAAGACAAAACTTAAGTTTACACAGCAATAAAAAGAAAACTAAAAGCGATCAGGCTTTTTTCTGAGTGGTTTCAATGTGTCAAAAGTAAAAAACTAAGCATTAACACTGCTTTACAATAATTATGGGGGTTTTGAAAACATTTACTTACTATCTCTATATACCTAGATACTATGAGATTTACATAGATCTGACGGCGAGCAGATTTGGCGTTGCGATTGGTGAAAATTTTTCACCATTTCGCAACGCCGAACGCGGTTACCGTGATGATCCAGTCGATGTGTAATAAACTCACACCAGGCCCTCTGTTTACTATTTTCTGTATATATTATTATCTCACCTTTAGTCTTAGGGTCGTCTTTCTTCGTGAGCACGATATGAACGAGGTGCTGTATGAGCGTGTGAACATGCGCACAGCACCGCACCGGGTTCTTCACAAAATCCATCGCAGTGTTAATGCTCACAGACTCGCAAGGATTGATGCGAGCGCGGTCTTCTTCTGTAAATTCGCGGTCAACTTGCATCGCTTCGTGGAGACGAGCTTTGGCCCTTTAACATTATAATAATTACTTCAAAACTATTTTATGTATAAGTATACTCACTGCATGCAAAAATTATCGTATAGATTCCAATTTTTGAGTATGGTTGCTTGTGTGCGGCAGAGCATGTACAGAGTGGCGCGAAGGTTATCAAATTAACTCGTACCACGTTATAATATAATAGTTTTTCTTAGTTAATCTAAAAAAGGTATTCAGTGGTTTAGCCACAGGATCTCTTTTCATATACTGTTCTGCTACGTCATATGCAATGAAGCAATAACTCATTTAGATATTATTAAAATCGCAATTATTGTCTACCACTACAACAATTTACGAAAAATAAATTAAGATTATATATCACGAATTAAAGTACATATCCTTAATTTTATTATTATTCTTGTCTTCTCTTTAATATTTCTGTATTTAAAAAGACTAGGGTATCATAAGAAATAGAACAATTCACACTTACATGTTCTGAACCTTCGATGAATCACAGTCGTTATCAAGTAATCCGTTGGTATTAGCGGATTTTACCATTTGGACCAGTATAGGTGTGAGTTCCCCTTCTAAAGCAAGCAGCCCCTTGGCGAAGGCGGCCGCAGTCATCTGTACGCGACCTTCGTCTGATGCATAGATCTTAAGGTCGTGACGGAATGTTGAGTGAAGGCGCAAGAGACCAAGACCTTGGGTACCGCCCTCGCCTAAAATATAAAAAGCAATCAAATAATATAATCATTTTTCATACCCTTGACTTAAGCCAATTTGTAAAAACTCAATAGAGTATACACTCTATTGACTATTTACAAATTTTAGCATTATGATTTAGTTTATTTACAATTTAGAAATGTAGGTACTAACATAAAAAGAAAAAAAATATTTTTCAGCATCTAAATTTACCCACCTGAAATCATTTTAGACATCCTCATAGACTAAACAATTTAATACTAATAATAATTAATTGCCGTACTGAAACGGACCATTTGTATATTTCCACTTTAAGAATATTATATAAAACATACTGACCAGGTATATGTCGGCCCTGACCGCCCGGGTACATACAACGGAACATCCGGCCCAGCTCCTCGGCCTGTATTCGCCCCGCGGGGGTCAGCTCGCCGCCCCACTTCAGTATCAGCACAAGCGATGGCTCGCCCCCGCCACTTACTGCACATCAAAACAACAAACACGTGGACAACGTTTTGACTATAGAATACATATCTCATATTTACTATTATATATACCCACTAAATACAGCGTTTATAACAAAACATGACGCATCTAAAAATTTAAGGTCCTTTATAAACTTAAATAGTTTTTAGTAAAGAAATTCAATTCCTCTAACCTACATGATTAAGAACCTTTAAAAAATAGACGGCATTCGATTTAAGACCCTTACTTGAACCGTGTCATCTAACTAGACAGAATTTAATTTTAAATTAGAACCAATTGAGTACTGTTAATGTATCATCAACAGCCTTTAATAGTGCACTGCTTGACATAGGCCCCTCCTTACAAAGGAGGTTTTGGCCTACTATACCACGGTGGCCAGACGGGTTGGTATAGGGATTGTATCAAGTTTTCCTTCTTTTTGCAGTGCTGGTGTCCTGCGTTGTTTTGGCCCTTAGTCGCCTCTTACGACACCCACGGGATGAATTGGAGTAGTGACATTCCGTATTCTTAATCCATCACTACACGGACAACGGTTAATGTATACTGAATCGATAATAAATTTAAGTATATTTTCTTGGACTTGAATTCTTGGTAGACTTTTCTATATGTATACTGTGTATACAGCTCTAACTTCTTCATTAAAACATGTCATTTATTTGTATATCATGAATAAAAACTCTTTTAAATTAATGAATGAGACCACCCATGATTTATGAACTTTAAGTAAAAGACGTAGTATTCAAACAATACATCATAATTTAAACCATTAAATACAAGGACAATGGACGCGGTAATTTTTTATCTTAGATATATAATGCGAACGCTGCATTATTACAAGAAACTGTGTATGTTTGAAGTAATATCTACGGATTAAAGTACTATTCGCTATGCTATAAAAATTGTTATAAGTAACTAGTTTGTTTTAGCACCGTGTAAACAAAGCAAATCCCTTTAGTAGTATTCCCACTGGTGAGGATTTCAAGATAAGCTGGCATAACAAAAGAGATAACAGAATATAATGGCGCAGATACATTCTGGCTTAAGAATCGTTTGATTGGGCTCTGAAATAGTGATACTGAAGCTTGATTTTGTATCACTTTTAAAAAAGTGCTGTAATCTTGTAGTAATTTCTTAAGCAATGGCTTGGCGTGGCGGCTTAATATTTGTTTTCTTTGTGGAGCGGCTTAATATTTGTTTTCTTTGTGGATTATTAGAAGCTAAGCACTAACTACGTCAAAGTAAGGGTTTACCTTCGAGTCGATAGTTAAGTACCTTCTTATCAAGTAAATAAGTACTAAGTTTAAAGTCATTAAGTTTTGAGTTATTAACGTACAAACGAATCAATCACGGATAAACCAGATAATTTGGAAAATATTTTCGTAAAAAAATCATCACTAACATATAACATTTTAAACATCTTACAACAACGACCTTTTGTAACTAAATGATGGGTAGAATAAGTACGAATTGGATTCTGGAAATGCATACATTACGCGTTACAAGGAAGCATTTTTTAAATTAACAAATCTAAAACAATAACTTAACGGGGTAATAGAGAATATCTTGAAAAGCTTCTCCCTTCATTTTAAGTCATAAAACCTTTTTGATCTTTATATTTTTAGCACTAGCAGGAATCTCTTTATTTATCGTTAAGCGTTTAAATTTTGAAATCAGAGGTGTGTTCTGTGTGGGTGGGGCCAGTAAAACACAAACCAGTCAATCATAGTGCAGTTATACAACCTTATTAAAGGTGTTTGTAAGTTACGTACCTGCGTCAAAAAGTGTTTCAATACTAAACAAACCTCAAACGTGTACAAAAGGCATTCGATTTTATAACTTGTACTTAAGCGAATAACTAAAAAATAACCCGCGCTATACACTGTGAGTGGTTTAAAAAAATAAATATTTAAATCAATTATATAAGACAATTCAACAACATTTGTATGGTTGCGATTACCCTAACAACTTAAACGAGCAAACAAATTTTGTAAACACTTTGCCCACAGCTACCCTTATACTACAGTAATCAAACACAAATAAAATTTAAAACAATTAATTGTTAAAAAGCATTTTAACAAGCTAATTATTAAAAAAAACCAGACTCGATTGAAAATGTATACTTAAAATTTACAAACTGACTTTTTAATTTTATAATTTTCATATACCGAGTGTCACTCTCACAGGTAAGACAAATCTAACGATACCCCGAACGCCAAAATCCATCAACCCGTTTCGTCTAGAATCCATCCTGACTGCAATGATAAAAAAAAAATGCAGTTGTCAAAACTGAGACTGGCTGACTGAGTTTGCATGGATACCTTGTTATTCAATCACGTCCAAAAGACTGAAGGGATCTGGCTAAAATTTGGCATAGAAGTAGATTATCGTCTAAATTGACACGTAGGTCTATCGTATATTTTAATTCAGAAAAAAAAATTATTGATAAAATCGGAAGCCGTGGGCAAAAGCTCGTTGAAACTTACAAATAAAGGATCAGTCACAGCGCATAGGGCAGGTGAATAATGCAATAATAAATAAAGTGCAAAGCGGACCGTCGTCGAGACACTGGGGCGCGTTACCGTCGTCAGAGCTGGAACCGCGCGGCCGGCCCCTCGGCTGATATTTCATCTGGACCTTACGGTTAATACCCGAGAAGTGGCCGTACCTGGCAAATTAAAAAAATACTGTAAATATACATAAGATCACAAATATTTAAGTTACAGATGAACTAAATTGACCACGTATTTAAATTAGATAACTTTAGCCTAGGGTTAGGGTTCCGTAGCTAAATGGCAAAAAACGAAACCCTGAAGGGAATGTCTAAAATCATTTTTTTCTAAACTGAATAGTTTGCGCGAGAGACACTTCCAAAGTGGTAAAATCTGTGGCCTCCCCCCTGTAACTTCTAAAATAAGAGAATGATAAAACTTAAAAAAAATATGATGTACATTACCATGCAAACTTCCACCGAAAATTGGTTTGAACGAGATCTAGTAAGTAGTTTTATTTTTTTAATACGTCATAAATCAATAACTTAATTTAAAAAAAAATACACTATAATTGAAACATCGATCAAAGTTACAACGAACAACAAGAACTTTTATGTTACTTGCTGCTCGGAACCCTTCATGGGCGAGTCCGACTCGCACTTGGCCGCTTTTTGTTGTAATGTGGTAACCATCAGGGGTCATCCACTTCAAGGATATTTGAAAACACATCCACTGAAGCCGAGGATGAAGTGGTATCGCGATCTCGAACCGACTACAACCAATCTCCAGATGAACGGCGCGCGCAGAACACGTTGGGACGCTGTCTCACTAATTGTAGCCTAAACTAAAAAGTCAGCCTGCAAGGTCAGTGTAGAATCGCGTCTTAATTTTACAACTGCTAATATTGATTTGAAGTGATGAATTTATATAATCCAAAGAGCATAAAAAGAGATATGAAGAAGACTATTATTATGTTCGAAAAAAGATTATATTCACTGACCTTCAACTGTGATATAACATCTTTAGAAATAACAGTTAAAAACTTTTTAATGTTAGCTTACATTTCTAAAACACTCTTCAGCTGTTCAAGTTTCCCTTGCTTCTCTTCAATCTCTGGGTCAGCGTGCCTCGTCTGTATGTCAGATAATAGCGCACGTGCAATATCTAAAATTTCTTGTAGTTGTTTAGGCCGTTTTAACTTTACATGTCCCCGCTTAAAGCCGTCATACTTTTCGAATATTTCAAAGAACCTGCAAGAAAGAATATCAAGGCATAAAAAAAACTGATAAACATAAAATATTTGTATTCTTAGTTCGAATTGTCTTGTAATGTAATGTTTTGTAAGATTTCTTCCGGAAGAACCAGTGCAGTCATGCCAAGAGCACTTTGGCTAGCGCATACAGACACAAAAAGGTCAAATTTCTTTTTTAAACATACCTCTGATGTCTTACTTCTACTTTCATCTTCTGCTTAGGTGTTCTATCCCCGTGTCTAATAACCGCCACCACACATCTCAATTCCATCATTTTGCCAAACGTGGTTGGCACAATGGGTGGATCGTCCAGCTGGAACGGAACTGACCACGGAATGTGCAACGTCGGGGCCAGTTCTCTAAGAATCATGTTGCCAAGAATTTTGGCGCAATCATCATAATACTTGTTAGAATTCTTCACGAATGAGAACCCGTTTACGTCACAGACAAATGACTTGCCGTTTGCTCTGTGGACATTAGAGATATTTATAAAAATAGATAATGAAATAAAGGTTGCAGTCGGTGAGTTCATTAAAGAGTATAATGTAACAAATAAAAATTAACATAATGTAAATGTGCAATGGTTCGGGAAAGCATGTACTTTCCCCTACCATTGCCTTCCCTTCATATCTACCTTTCCTTTACAAAACATACTTCCAATTTTCCCATCTAATTGTTAGTGTTCGGTCGATTGCAAGAGGCTTGCTCACTAGTACGTAATTACATTTCATACGCCTCTGCGTGTATATACCTATGTTTGTCAAGACTTGTAATATTCTAGCAGCCCTTCACATCAACATTTTGTTTTTGCATCCTAAGAACATATGCTGAATTAGTCACTCTATACTTTTTTTAAACCTGGATAACAACAACTTTGTGTGTCTTGGGGATCTTTACAAACATTGATACTGGCTGACAGAAAAAAGAACTCCCAGACTTATGACAACATTTATGGATCACACATATTTTTGTCCCGTGTGTTTCAAGCCCACAATACTCGGCGCGGCTTAGTAGCAAGGTCACTGAATCACAATGAATCCGATGCGTACAAAAGTACTTTAACGAAAAAAAAAACGTTGCACATAGACTTCAAAAGAACTCACCTGAGCAAATCAAATCCGCACACAGTCTGTTTGAATGCAAGACACACTTTCCTAGATATAAGCTTCTCTTGGTTAGACAATATAACGGGGTATCTTATCTCTTTCCCTTCGGAATCTCTCTCTACTTTACCGTCTAGTGCCGGGCTTTTCCGAGCCTCCGCGTGAGCGTAATCTGGACCTACCGTGTAAACTTTGACGTCGGTACCTGATAGACATAATAATTGTTTTAAATTTTTCTCACACACAACAGCATTAAAGGGTAGTCAGCTGTATGTAGTTGGGCTGCACGAGCGTTTTCCAGTAGGGGAGAATACACTTCTAAAATTTTAATGTTATAAATACGAAATAGTAGTAGGTTTTGTCTTTCCTCTACCTAGAAACCTATTAGCGTGTCAAATCAGCGTATTTTTTAAATTGATTTTTGGGCAATGATAGAGGATATTTAAAGAAAAAGTACGTTCGTTTAAAAAAATATTGTTTTGTTAGTTTATAATAGCTGTTAAGCCATTGATGACAATCGAAGCAATCTAATTCTCGATGGGCATATAATTTTGTTTTTATAAGTTAAAACACTTTAATTAGCCTTGAATAATATAATAAAGTGCACTTCGACATACATAATGCAGCGTTTGCACAGTTGTTACAACATCGATACTAAAGACAACCATAAACAGCGATATTTTTCGATGTACACGTATAACAAGCTTATCGCTATTTCTGATACAAAACCAAACATACATGATTTACAACACTGAATTAACTCGTATTATTTTCTTTGTAAACATGAAATGGCAACGTCTTCAAACTATTTATAGCTGGAATTAATACGGATATACTATGAATACTTGGACAGGCCTCAACGTCGTTTCCTGCCAAGTCTGTGAAATCATTATTTTGCTATGGAAAAATGTATCGTATGGTATGCTATCAATACTCACCATCAGTTGGCATAAAATCTTCATAAATGAAAGATCCCGTTTTTCTCACCCTAGATTCTGGCGAATATATACTACTGCGGCTTCCTATCTACAAAAATAAAATTTAAACATTGATATCAACTCTAATACGCTATAACAAACCTAATTATTTATATGCTAGATATTATCTTGGCCACAAACGTTAAGTAAAATCAAAATATTTATTCATGTAACTGTGTATATACACGAAAATTAAAATACCTTTCTAAACAATCGCTGGCTGCCTCCTCCCGCGGATGTTGGATAATAAATATATATGTTATGATCCTCGGCCGACACGGGTTTCTCAACAAAGGGCTTGTTGAACACTACACCATTCACCTCGACGTGGTCTTCAGACTCTACCAACTCGTGGTCTACAATTATAATTTAAGAGTAAGATACAACTGTAGAAAAAGCAATAAATATGGCCATGTAAAAGCGCACACTGCAAGTTCAATTGAATTCCATAGAAATGTTGTTGACTGAGACTTCCCTGTAATTTTATTGAACATGAAACCACTGAACTACGCCAACAATACTAGGTAGTAGTAGGTTATGACGCTTTTGTACTTATAGTGGGATCATGTATTTGCTGCAAATTGAATCCTATATCAACGGATCATTAATGTTAATTTGGGGGTGCATCAATCCAATTAAAAATAAAAATCAATAAAACATCCCAATAAATCAGTAAAAGTAACATCCCTTCTTATCATTAGGTACCTTCCTTTTCTCCGTAGCTTCCCTTTCATTGTACTCCCAATTTATTTCCCATTTCTACAATTTGACAACAATAGGCAAATTGCGAATTGGGACACAAATTATAGTTGGCAAAAAGTGGTCTGTCTAAGAAGGCACTACCTACCGCCTCGGGTAATTTCTATACGTAAGATATTATCAGTAAATATATAAAAACTAGCTGAACCGGCAAGCGTTGTTTTGCCATATACATTATTTCAGAAAAAATTGTCGAAAAAAAAATTTGGGATATGAAAAATAGATGTTGGCCGATTCTCAAACCTACCCGATATGCACACAAAATTTCAAAAAAAACGGTCTAGCCGTTTCGGAGGAGTTCAACTACGCACACCGTGACACGAGAATTTTATATATTAGATGTTAAGTTGGTTTGGGTACGCTTCAAAAACTCAAAAGGTTCTGCATCAATTGAGCTCAAATCTTGGCACGATATACATACCTACCACTACAAAGATGTTTCGCGTCAATTCTGTTCCTCATTTCTCATCAATTTAACTACAATGTGCTACGGCGAAGCCCGGCAGGATGAAGCTAGAAATAAATAAATTTACTACAGATGTAAGAACTCACGTTTCGGATCCGGTGAATCTCTGTCCAAAACTGCATACCTCGGTATTTCTATACCTTCCCCTTCTAATATCGAATATACTTTTCTGCGATCCTGTCAACAATAACAAGTCACTTTATCTAAGTAAAAAGGAAATTAAATAAACTATATCGCAGTCATCGACGAACAAAATCGTAATAGGAAAATAACAATTTTACAGGAGCAAATAAAACCTGAATATCTTGAATACTATCAAGACTAAAAAGAAGATTCTTTTATCAAAAATAAGGAAAAATTTTTTTGCACTAGATTTTTACTAAATTTTTATCATAAATTTTCTTTATCAGTAAGAAAATTGTGAAAATGTCCATTACTGAAATAAGCTATGGAAAAAATTAACGCAAACTAACTTTACGATAGTGTTCGACTATAATCACAAATCGGTGTTGCTGTAGTAATCGTTCATTATGATATTGTTCTATGGTAAATATGAATATACTTTATATTCGTAAAATGACATTGCAATCGTATTCAATGATATAACTGACTTTAATATTACGGTAAACATAAATTACATGCTTATTCGATGATCATTTTAAGGTGTTATAACCATTTCGGTACCTATGTATAAATTCTGATTCTGATTCTGTCATTTTTCCCTCGAACAATATGGTAATAGCCGCTTACTCTAAAATGTTGACTCTTGAGATTTGGTAATAGGTTTTTGCGTTATTGATCGTGTAAATTACGTTGAACAAAAACATAAAGATCATTATGGAATGGATAAATCCAAAAGTATTCATCGCCCGATCATAAAAAAAATTCAATGATTGTAATAGGGTGTGTAGATAACGAATATCTAATAAACCCGATTCTATCGTAATAGCGATTACCATAGTGTTCGTCGGGGACTGCGATATATACAATGTATCGTAAATATATATATATATATATATATACCTGTATATCATACTGCATGTGAAGATTGTTGATAACATAGGGCTTCCGTAATTTCTCGTACTGTATGGCCTTGTCAAGCGGGAAGCCTTTTGAATGAAACGAAATTAAACAGTCACAGATAGGCCATTCCTCCACTGCCTTCTACGAGAAAAATAAATAGAGATATATTTTAAATAATCAGGTAATAAAATTTAAGTAGTATATAACTAAAGCAATATTTCGCGGACCCAACGTTCTTTCGTGCTTCACTTCATTCAATGCTTTAATGTATGAGCACAGAAGACTGATCAATTACCGCCTATTTGGTAATACGACACCGTTCCAACAAAGCAAGTACATACAGCTATTCAATGGAAACAGAATACAAGTATATTAGTATGTGATGCACAGTTACGTTTACATACGTCGTTACCGTTGTGTGTGTTAGATGCATGCATGTACCCAACAAATGTTAGTTATGATATAAACCGAATAGTAAAACAAAATATGTCTAAGTTATCGGGGCATATACGTATACATATAATAATGTACTGTTCTAATTACTCATCTATTGAACATCCTTTTGTACAAACGGTTCAAAGTACATGAAAAAAAAAGTCTCTGTCATGCCTCAGGTCACGATAGATGTAGTGGACAAATTTTATTTAGTGAGAAGATCTGCTATGTAAAAACTCTAACTTAATTTACACACACCATTTAATAAGATCCACATTAGTTTTCAATGTACCATTCATTAAGAGGTAATAAAATACCTTAATGATAAAAACCTTACAGTACCAATGAGGTAACTTGATTAGACACGTTTGATTAGCTCACAAGAATGAGGCCAAACAAAGCTTAAAACTTAATTAAGCTTAATTTTGGTTTAGCCGGTAATTATCACCAGGTTCATGAATTACTAGGCTTCATACTACTTCAGCTATTAATAAAAAAATTATAAGATATATCTTAGAGGCTGTATACTCATCAGCTGTTCCATATTTTGTTCCACTAGACATGTTAGACAATGTGGAGAACCTTAAGGATAACCTCCTCAGGGAACACAAGCATCTTGATGTACTCGAACTCGTCGAGACGTGTGAGGATCTCCTTCATTGGTTTAGACTGCGACTTCTTGGCCATGGCGCATACGCCGACCACCACCTTCTTGCCGCCGCCATCGCAGTGTGGGTCCAACGAATCGCACAGGTCCAACTCGCCCTAGATTTAAACAAGATTATTACGATATTTAAACATTTCTCTTAAGTTTTTTTAGAAATATTAGAAATATATCCTGTGTCGCAGGGGACTTTATAAACATACATGAAATGACCACAAACACCCAGACTCAGATCAACATTTTATGAAACACAAAGTGTCGTCCCATGTGGGGTTTGAGCTATTTGAGCTAGCTAGCTAGTTATTCGAGCTATCTGAGCTTATATTAGGAAATATTTAAATAGTTATATTGACATAAAGAAATGTGTAGGACCTAATGGCCTTGATTAATCAACTTTTACAATTAAAACTTCTACTAAGTGATATATTCTGACTTAGACATTCTAAGATCATTGTGTTAATTATAATTTTTGTTAGTAGTAATAGATTGGTAGACAGGGACATAGTCTGTGTGAACAAGGCTTTATGTGCTCTCCGAGGCACGAATGTGCGGTGTGTTATAGATATGAACACACATTGAGACCCCTCACAATGTGTGTTCATATCTATAAGCCTCCCGCACATTCAGTTAATATAGTTGTTTGTAATTTCGTCAATAGATGGTGTTGGGAGCGAATTAGATCGCGTTATGGTTTGGTTACACGTCAGGATATATAAGCCTTTATGAATCACAACTTTGCCACTGCAAAGATAAGCAATCCTAGCTTGGGATGTTTCTTGGTTAACACTTAGTCAAGAGTTTATCTACAAAAACCTACTTATATTGTCTCATAGAAACTGATTAGTTTCCTGAAAAACTGATATAACAGAGATAAACTATAATTTTACCTTTATTATTTTGACTACCATTAAGTAGGGATAGGATTAAAGAACTAGCAATTTGACAAAAGAAATGGTGAATATAATCATGATAAGTTAGTAATGCTGAAGATTCAGATACTCACAAATCATGATAAATTGGTAATAATGAAGGTAGAGGGGACTTCCTTTCTAAGGAGAGGCTTATAACCCTTAATGTTACATATGTTTCTTTCTTTTTATTTTACTTCTAACTTTTCACATCCAAGTGCCTGGTTTTAAATAAAGTATATGGTATAAAATAAAATCGCGGTTTTGTGCTGTACACTTAGATCTTTTAAACTAAGCAACAGATTTTAATGCGGTTTTTACCATTAGAGAGAGTGATTTAAGGGCAAGTTTTATATATATGGACAAAATCAGAGAATTTCAAAGATTTGTCTTAAAAAACATGGTTTTGAGCGCATTCATTGCAAACGCTGGCTAATCTGGCAAAATAATGTAGTACGAAATTGTATATTTTAATAAAATGTACAAAAAAGACTGCAATGGTATATGTCTATTTGCTAACGGTAACCCACAGTATCCAGTTTCAGCTTTTAAATATTACAAAAAAATTATGGGTTATTTACGAAGCTATTTTAAACAATACGTTATTATTCCTTATCCAATTAAATACGTGAGATACGTTGTGCATTCAATGTAGACTAAAATTGCTCTTTACAGCATATCATTACAATGAATATTTTAGAAGATACTGGAGGTTTAAAATTCGAGGGCCCAACGACCGTCGAGCCATACGTCTATCCCGGGTGGCAGCGGTCGGCAGGATTGAAGCGCACCTATAAATATTGCATTTAAAGGTGTCCTAATAATAAGGTGTAATAATAAGGTGTAATAATAGTATAATCAGTTACTCAACACTAACACCGCATTAGTAGTACCTACATTGCACCAGTGCGAAGCTGGGGCAGATTGGTATATTATAAATGTGAAAGTGAGTTTGTTTTTTGGACAACAGCCCTGCAAAGAAAAGAAAAACTTGACACAAATCATATACCAACCCGTCTGGCCAGCGTGGTGTAGTAGGCCAAAACCTCTTTCCCAAGAAGAGGCCTATGTTCAACAGTGGACTATTTAAAGGCTGTTGATGTGATGATGTGATGCTTTCACACCTAAACCACAAAAGCGCTTTAAAAAATATTTCATCAATAAAAAGCTACAGTATGAGCGAGTAACCTAGGCTACTTTTTACATTGACAACTGACATACTTGCAAGTGAAGCCGCGAGTACAAAGGCTAGTATAACATCATTAGGACTAAATAATTGTCAGTAAATTTGTGGATATAGTTGTTGTGTGTATAATTGTATTAAGGTTGTTAACACTGAAAGTAATTCCTGAATAATAATTGGTGCAAGAATAGCATATTATTCTGAAAAGTAGTCCAGATAACTCGTCATACAGGTAACTATGATTATGTCTGTTATACTATGTTGGATGTATGGATTAGAAACCTTATAATATTTAAATGATGCAGGAACAAATAAACTTAAACAATTAGTAAAATTGGTTTTTAAATCAACTATCCATTAAAAAACCCCCAAAACAGTGTAATCAGAGACTTATAACATTTACACAAACAGTCTACAAGTAAAGTTTCTTCAATGTTTTAAGATTCCAAATTATAAATAAATGTTAAAGTTATTTGCATACCATTTAAAACTATGTGACTAATTCATTTATATCTACACTTCATGGTCAACTAACTTGCAAGAAGGTCAAATTCATTCTATTATAATACTATAGTCAAAATCCCAACTACATTATATTATAAAACACTTATTTATATTGTAAACATGTTTTATAGCAAATGGCATAGTATAGGCTACACACATTGAATATATTTGATTTTAATTCTATTATCGAAACCACATTACCATATCATTATCATAATATTAGAACATGACATCTAAATGCATTGTAAATAATAATTAAAAATTAAATTAATGATTGACATGACAAATCACCCTCTTACATCTGGTAAACAGTCATCACAATAACAAATATCATCATCATTCTGGTCCTTCTTATCCTTGCTTCTCCATCTTTTAAGACGCCACCAATCCTTAAGCCACTGCCACTCCATCACCAAACACTATCAATGTATCACTTGTATTACATCAAAACACACTATTATGATAAGCCATACAGACAACCTTGCTAGCCATTGGTTGTCACTGCTTTGCACTTGATAACCAAGATAAACTTGACATAAATTAACATTCAACATTACCTCACTTGTCATTGTCAGCAACATGTACTAGTATAGCTATAAATAAAATAATCTATTTCGTTCATGTAATATAAGATAATTATAGGCGTCGTGTCAGTCTTAGACTGTATTTTCAACTTGTAACAAGTGTCTAAACACCACTATCAGTGTCCATAATAATGTAGACAATTTGTAGAGATAATATTTGTTAACATAATATTGGTTCAGCCTGCGTTTCATAAAGTAAACCTAGTAATGAAACTACTGTAATACTGTTAAGATAGCACACTGTTCCTGTTTTAGTTAAATATATAATCGTTCCCATTAAATTTAAATCCACAATCTTGGCGATTAAAGTTGTGCGAGTAGCAGTTTTCTATTCACTTGCACACGGCAATGTTCTTTATTATGTGATAACAGGAATTAATTGACTTACTGATGATCTTATTGGTACGAGATTTCCGTCATCACCGACATAAAATTGAGGCTGAGTAGCTTGCCGCAACCCTTGATAGCCATGTTCCAGCTCAGTGTATGACATTACCTACAGACACCTGTCCGTTTTTATTTAAACGGTTAGTTATTAATATCATCAAGAAATATTAACTTAAAAACGTTTTCTTGAAAACAATATATTAATATTTAACTAAAACAAAAATACAAAAATATTTTCAAAAATATGACCTCGATAGGGAGGGTCGACATTCATTAAACTTAGATTTTAATCGATCGATTTAATCGATTTTCATAAACAAATTTCACGGTTATTTTAATGAAAGTTTGGATTCATTGTCATTATTGTCTAGAATTGATTTATCCAGAATTCCTCATTTTAAAAGGATCGTAGCACGTTTCACATAATTTAGTAAACAAAAAAACTGGTATGGGTAGTTGATTTTTTATTTTTAGTATTTTTTTAAAAAAATGATTTTGGTTACCGATTTTAGATTACAAGTTCAAATATATGCCAACCATTTTTTTCGAAAACGTACATCCCTAGACCTCCACAGGTTATAATAAACGAAAATAAAAAAACTAAATTATTGCTTAAAATTCAGCTTAATTTGGAAATTAGAAATATGGCGTTTAGCGTTTTGATCAGTCATTCTAGGATTTCGTTTTACCAGTTATTAAATATGACAGAATTTTGTATAGTTTGACTAATTTAGAAATAATTTAAATCTTTAGTGGTTGTATATTAAAATATATATTTTGTGTTCAAATTCTTTGATATAAACAAAACAGGTGTAACCTAAAGTTGTACTGTGAAATTAGAAAATATTTTTTAACTTTCGTAATAATAATAAATGTTAATGTGGATATGCATCGGGATGTAGTAACAGTTGATAACGAACTTACTCCGCTTGGTCTAGGTAAAGAGAACTTACCTAGACCAGTACTCTAGTTGCAGTACTCAACATTACTGATCGTAAGGAGATATGGAAGGGCAAAGAATTGCATTTACGTTTTTATCGGGCCTTGAACAGGCCTGAGGTAGACCAACCAACTACGATTAGGTGACCTCTTCGGAGAAACTGAAGATATTGTCTGCAATTACTGATGAAGTTATTATGACGATTAATTATCGGAAGTATGGACCCTGAAGGACATTTGTTTGAATAATAGACATTTGTCGGGCATGTAATTAGTGAAAGCCTCAGACATATAATTCAAGGTTGTTCTCGTCTTGCCAACGGCGAGTACTTGCATAGACACAACCAAGTGGCCAGGATAGTCCATCACCAACTTACCGTACCGTAGAGTTACCGTACTACAAATATGTGACCGACCCAGTTCTTAAAAATGGTCGCGCAACGTTGTACTGGGATCGCCCAATAGGGCGATCACTGACAGGACTATTGTTGCCAATAAACCGGATACAGTGGTAATAGACCGATTAGAGCGATGAGCAATGATTTTTAATGTTACTATTCCACATGAAGACAATCTCCTGAAAGCTAAAAAAGATAAAAAGTATTTGGATTTGGCGTACGAGATTGTCGACATGTGGGATGTTGATTCGGCAATTATTGTACCGATAGTCATATCCGCCCATGGATATAATTGCTAAGAGCCTCGACCAACATCTTCAGAGGCTCACGTTAGGCAGTATGATTAAGGGCCTGATGCAGAAAGCAGTTCTTCTCGATACAGCACGTATTTTAAGGAGGTTTCTGTCTCTGAAGTCCTAACCACCGATATCCCTATACCCGATACCGATGGGACACTATTTTTCAATGCAATTTTTTTTGTACATAAATATATTTAAAATGTAATATTTATGTAAATTTTACGAAAATTGTAATGTGTTTTACTGAAAATTAAACAAAAAAAATATTGTAAAATACACCATTAGAGCTTAACAATTTTCTGATTTTAGTTTAAACCCACATAAAATTGTAAATCGAATTCAACACTATTTCAGTATATGATTCTCATGTAAATATTTATATTTCTCTTTGTGTATATGATCACAGTGTTATATAATTAAATATATGGGTAAAATTAATATTAATAATATTTCACCCGTATGGTGACCGATTAAGAATACAGAGTGTCACCACCCCTATTCATCCTGTGAGTGTCGTATAAGCCGACTTAGGGAGCAAACTTCGCAGGAAAACAGCACTGCAAAGAGAAGGAAAACTTGACACAAATACTAAACCAACCCGTCTGGCCAGCGTGGTATATGGCCTCCTTTCTGGGGAGAGGCCTGTGTCCAGCAGTGGACTGGTAAAGGATGTTGATGTGATGTGATGAACATTTTCGGATATCTTACACACAACGCCATCTAATTTCAAACTAAGCAGAGCTTGTACTATGAAAGCTAGAATTGACTGATAGAATAATTTTTGTAATTTACAATGCTAAATGCGTTTAATTAAACATTTTGTGCCTTTTTACTAATTTATGGTTTATTTTTATCAAATATTATCGATGCTATTCATAAGTAAATAAACTTTTGAACCGGCTGGTGACCCATATCGGTATTTTAGTGTAATATAATTTAGATTTTAATTTGTTGTAACGAAGTTATGCCTTGAAGGTTTCAAAAGAGGGAATTAAAGATCATAAAGGACATTCATTACCCATTTATTTACCGATAGAACACGAAATCTCGGAAGAATTTTCTAATTTTCATTTTCATTTCTAAACTACTTGACCCATGAAAGTATGGTCACAACTTTCCTCAGAGCAGGGTTAACGAGATTTAAGGGGTCTTACAAATATGCGTAATATGAATATAGATTTTATCTAGGTTAAGGAACATTCTCGAGATTTTTCTCATAGACCACGGCCTCGCCTTGCGCATTTAATTTAAAGGAATAAATTTTTATTTTTAAATTCTACCACAACACAAGTTCAGAGCGACGTTTCTGGCTCTTTCAAAAATCAAAACAGTTTGGAACAAATTTGTTTTGATTTCTATTTATTTCCAAAGTGCACGGATTCAAAATATGATTGACGACCCGTGTTGACGTCATAGTGATAATATAAATAGAGGAAGCAGCGAATTGTATCATCATCATCATCATCAGCCTATCGCAGTCCACTGCTGGACATAGGCCTCTCCCATTGCACGCCACTTAGATCGATTTTGGGCTTCTCGCATCCAGCTCCTAAAACAGGTGAATTGTATATTCCTCTGTAAGTAGTAGCATACGGCCGGTAGACAAACAGAGTGAGGTGCATGACCAAAGCAATCTTCTTTCTCTCTCACCAACCTTATGCGACAGTACCTAGTTCACTTCCTCTAACATTTATACGCTCTTTGGTTCACGTATCTTGTTTAATATTTAAAACCTCCTAAGTGCGGCATGTACTGTAAAGAAGGATAAATTTTGTTGCTTAGATGGTTACTAACGAATTATCGACTAATTCAAGTTTGTTGATTTTAGATTTTAGTGGTGCACCTCTACACTGTCTTACAAAAAAATTGCTAATTAATTCAGCAACTTTGACTAATTTGTTAAATTAGTCAGTCAAACATTTGAAAGCGTATTGCAAAATACCCAATAATAATATAAAATAGAATATAATTTGCGAATTAGAAAACGTACAGACATGAGTTTTGCTAAAATGTTCTTTACAGATTTGACAGTAGATTCATTTTGGGAATCAGTTCGTATTTTGTTAACAAAACCTCATGTTATTAATAAGAGATTATGGGGCAGTAAAATATGGTTTAAATATGAGTGTAAAGCCAATAGTCCTATTTGGAAATTGCCAACAAATTGTAGTCGTTTGGAAGAATCCATCACAAATGAGAATGTTGAAAAGCACGTAACTGATATTTTTAATGAACTAGAAATAAGTCGTGATAAGGGTAACAATGCTCAAGATATCTGTGAAGTTGCATTGATTGAGCTACTTTCGAAGACATATACGGATAAACGAGCATATCAACTGGTCTTCCTCCAAAAAAATAAATCAACAGTGACATTTTTCAATGTTACACCAATTAAATGGGCCCAGAACATAGCCCCTGACTTTTCTTACTCTATACAGCTGTCTGGTCAAAATGAGTTAGTCTTAGTTGCATTTGCAGGTTAGTTTGTTGTATGTACTGCTCAAATATATATGTCTTGTGAACTTCTATGAGAATTATGAATACAATGTTGATATCTTTTCAGATGAAAAAGCCACTACCTGTCAATGGCTAATTAACACACTACTACCTCAGATTATTAAATGGGGGACAGAATCAGTACAGAATAAATCCAAACCAATTATTTGTGCTGAATCTTTAGCACTCGTTTCAAAAATGGAATATTATGAAAAATATAATTATTTAAAATTGAAATATGGAAAAGAAATGGTTAAGGTAACATAAAGTGATATTGATCAGTTATAAATTCTTTATTGAATGTATAAAAAAATATAAATTGATAGGTATAGCTAATCAGGATTAACCTGATTATAAGAGATTACAATTTGTTATCTAAAACCACACAATATCATATGTGGTTTTAGTATTTATTGGCCTTCATTTACAGTTCACTTCAGGCACTGTTGTACATTTTAACATATTACAGATATGGCCTGAGTGTACAGATGCTTCAAAATTTGTTTATGAGGATATAGCTATAACAGCATACCTATTACTGCTTTGGGAACAAGATGACAGCAAGGACAAGAAAACATTCATAGATCTAGGATGTGGTAATGGTTTACTAGTTTACATACTAACTAAAGAGGGCCACAGTGGAGTTGGATTAGATGTTCGAAAAAGGAATATTTGGGACATGTACCCTCCTGATGTTATATTAAAAGTATGTAACCTGTAGGTTTAATTATTAATATGGTGCTTGAACATAAGCAAATATAATAATTGAATGCTTGGGCCATTTTTCAGGAGAAGACGATCACACCATCCGATATATCTATTTTCCCTGATGTAGATTGGGTTATTGGAAACCACTCAGATGAACTTACACCTTGGATACCAGTCATATCAGCTAACATCTCTTACAGGTGTAACTTCTTCTTATTACCATGCTGTGCTTATAATTTTGATGGCAGCAAATATCAAAGAAAAAATTCTAAAAATAGTCAGTATGTTGACTATTTAGGATATATAAAGCAATTATGCGAGCACTGTGGTTTCAAGACAGACATAGATAGGTTGAAGATTCCAAGTACTAAAAGAATATGCTTAGTTAGCACTGGTAGAATGTACACTGACGAACAATATGAGGAGTACTGTAAAAAAATAGATAGTATTGTACATTATAGATTAAACACAAATCAAGATACACAATCAAACTTTAAAGCCAGAGTACAAGTTGAAAAAGTAAGAAACTGTACACAAATAGACAAGAATATTGTAAGCTCAATAGTAGACAGTATAACAAAGTATCTGTTACAAGGATGCTCAGAAACAGACACCACCTGGTCCACAGGAAATACTGCAGATATCAATGAATTAATCCCTCTAATATCAAAGGAACAACTCAATGTTCTAAAATCTGAATGTGGTGGACTTCAAACACTCCTCAAGAATAATCACAATATATTTAAGGTTCAAAGTGGGAAAGTGCAATTGAGGTATCCAAAAACTATTGAAGAAATCAATATTAATACTAAGAAAAGAAAACCAACTCAATCTACCATAAAGATAAAACAGAAACCTTGTTGGTTCTACCAAAATCATCCACAAGGTTGCCCTTTGGCTGATGCAGACTGCAGTTTCATACATGTCAAAAGTTGATATAGAGTAAAATATAAAAGATATAAGAATATTTTATTCCTTTATTTGGACTCCCAAATAATTACAATCTTTTCATTGATGAGTATTGGCATTACAGCAGATATGTAATATAAAAATTATTAATAGTAGAAATTCTGTTAGGATCAATGCAAGATATCATACATATAACCTGTTTTATTCTAATAATCATTATTCGAAATTAGACATATTTACAACCCAGTTTTTACCTAACTATTTACAAAGCCTATTCAATTTCAAAGAACTTATTCAGTTCTGCAAGATTTCTATCATCCACCAATTTGGCAACATCATGTTCTCCCATAAATGAACAGACCATCCTAAATGTTGTCCAAATAGTAGAGGAACTTGTATCACTGGTTGAAGAGTCTGGAAAGATGTCCTTAGCTTTATGCTGTTGATTCAAAGCTACCAAGAAATGCTCTGCAGCCTGCCTGTGTGCCCCTAAGTTCATACATGTGATGCCAACATTGTATCTGGCTCTTATAAATCCTGGTTCTAAATTCAAAGCTTGATGATATGCTTCCACAGCTTGTTCGGATTTGTCACTATTAGCCAATGTAGCTCCCAATCGATTCCAAAGCTTTGCATTGTTATCTGCCACCATCAAAGCAGTCTTGAAACAATCCACTGCTTTGTCATATTCTTGACTTATGTTGAAAACAACTCCCAGAGCATTTTGAACATCAGGGTCAATTTGATTGGGGTTTAGATGTACAGCTCTTAAATATAAAGTCTTAACATGAATCTCTAATTCTTTAACATCGAGATTCTTAAGGTCTACATCTTGAGGAAATAAATCATTATACTTAGGACTGGCTCTTAACCAGTCTAATAAAGAAATGTATGCATATTTAGACATATTCTCATTTGTATATGCTGCAGCTAATGTAATGTAACCTTCTAACTGTGTTGGATCAATTGCTAGAGACTTTTTTAAAGCAGTAATTGCCAAGGGATCTTGCTCATTTTCAGCTTGAGTACTTCCTAGAAGGAACCAGGCTTCAGCAGAATCTGGGTGTTGTTGTGCAGCTGCTTCAAAACATAACACTGCACCAGGTACATCACCCATCTTTAGCCTCTCTTTTCCCAGTTCAAGAGCACTTCTATTTTCCAACATAACATTGCCCTCGGTGAATGTATATTCATTAGAAATGCCGTTTGCTGCTTCTGTATCCCAGTAGTCAGTGACATTGCTGAGTTTATCCCACTCTTCTTTATATTTCACAGCCATTTCATCTAAAATCTCTTCTCTACTCATATTTTTATGTATTGTATTTTCATTAGCATCATCTAAATGAGTCAGTTCGCCTGCACTGATTTTTTTCATAAAACTCATAAATTGATTATAAGCAAGATCATCATCATCTTTAAAGCTATTGACATATTCTTCAGCTTTAGCTTTCACATCAGCATTTGTAGTTACGTTCAGGTCTGCCTCATTTACATATTCTATTTGAACATTTGATTTTGGATAGGAATGTAAAATAGGTTGCTGTGGTCTGAAATATCCTGCCATCATGGGTTGTTGTGGAATAAATGAAGTAGATGGTCCAGCAGCCCACTGTCTGTTCATATGAACACTTGGATCAGACATTTGAGATCTGATAGGAGTAGTAGTACTCTTCTGTGCACTGGACGTTGGTAGATTGTTAAGTAACGCGTTCATGTTGAATGTTTGTGGAATCTGGGAGTTTTGGCCAATAAATTCTTGGACAAATCTGTCGGAATCTGATAGTGGCGGGGGAACAACCGCATCGCGACGCACAATATTTGATAATTGGACTAAAGAGTTGTTGCCCCCACAATCACCACCAACGAGCTTATTAAGTGACATTTTCACAATACTCAACAATGTATTTAGCAGAAGTTAAGATGAGAATGGTATTATATAGGCTGTAACCGACACATTAACTTGGAACTTTTGTTATAACTTAATCTGTACAAAGTTCATTCTTGGCACGGTTTAGTTAGGCAAAGTCAAAACAAAATTGTTGACATTGACAACCTGTCGTTTTCACAACTGTCAAAATTGTTAACTTAGATTTTATATTAAAACGAAAGGATTGTAGAGGTAGCGTAGCGATAAAAAAATTGTTTAAGAAAAAGAATTGAATATTACTAATCCAGTGTAAAACAATAAAACTAATATGTAAAAATCTCTCGTTAGCTCTTTATAAGAAGTTAATTAAATTTAGAAAAAGAAAAAAATTGTCTGTAATATTGTGATAAATAATTGAATCATAATGTATACTTAATTTTTTTTAAATAGAGTCAAAAGTCCGCTGAGTAATATATCAAAATCGATAATGAATTTTAGAGGGGACTCAAAGAGTGGCAATCACTTATGATTATTGAGTTGTATGTAGTGATGGTAAATGACTAACCCCCGCTTGAATTCAAGATTGACTGAGTATATTAAAAGGTGAAATCATAAATAAACGAACTTACTTTTGAATTTATAACATTAGCCAGGAATGGATTGTAAATAGCGTAAATATAATTAATAGTAATTAGTACGATGCGATATAACTGCACCCGGAATTCTGCCCGCTATTTTGTTGTCGATTTACCTCACAAATTATTTTTAATATTTGGGCACGCTGTTATCGCGGCGGTAAGACCCGTTATAGAGGATTAGCTCGAGAGGCATCACGAAACCCTCTCATACCGGTCGTATGAGAGGCCAGCGTCAACCGATGCAAAGTGATCACCGGGAAAAGATGCTTCGGAGATCACCGAGCCAACGCCTGAGTGCTACCACTGCGACGGCCGGACCGTTGACACAGCGCTTGGGAATTCTCTCGCTCGGTAATATGATTGCCGCCATGATACGGAGCAAAAGTTCGTGGAACTCCGCGGTGTCCTTCTGCGACCAAGTTATGCTTGCAAAGGAGATGGCGGGAGAGGTTTACAACTCTCCCGGATTGCCAGGCCCGGAAACGGGCCAGGTACCGCAGATGACTCAGGCGCCGGAGGTCGCAGAATGACCTCCATCCTCCATAATCGCCGGCCTGGGGTGGTAGGTGAGGCCATCTGTCACCCTAGCAGAAGCAGGCCAGGGTGGTGGCGAAACGCGCTGCAGAGCGCGCGCACCCTTTCGGGAGCACAAAGGGGACATAGGGGTTCCCACACAGAAGGGAGTCATTTCCAGGTACGTCGGGGTATCAGGGATTTCCTTCCTAGGGTACACCTGGTTCCTGAGACGGCGTGCGGTTTTTGGTCGGTTTGAGTCCGACATAACCACCGGTGGGTAGTATCTGAAGGGATTTCCTCGCAGAAAAAGAAAAAAAAAGGTATTTTTAATATTCAATCAACACAGAATTTTTCCGATTCGACGACGACCCCGACGTGTAGTAGATAGAGTTAAACAGTTTTAGCGCTACCTGCTTGGTAATAAGGTAACAACTACATAATTAAAGTTTTTCTATAAAAATTCTGTCAACGTTCTTCAGTGCAATGCTTCGAATGTTGTGACATGTGATTGATGTTGGTGTCAAACTGTCAAATAATTGTTAAAGAACATATTTTAACACAATAATTTTTATTTTTCTAAATTTACTGAAGCTTATTTAATAGTTAACGCCCGTGGCGTATAACCTTTTTATCATAACAATTATGTTAAATAAAAGTTAGATACGCACAATTTTATTTCATGAAACCCATATACAAACTTAAGAGGTTATGTAAGCGTACAGGAGTTGGGTATTATGTGATCTAGTCGAAAGATTTAAGTATTCTACTGTATTGTAATCTGTGTAACAGCAAAGATGATGGCAGAAACTGCCACTGCCGCAACTGATGATAAAGAGACACCCGGGACACAAGAAAATCTTCAATCCAGAATTGAAGAAGATAGATGGCTAGTAAGCAATTGATTAGTGTAATTTTGACGGTTCAATGGTGACCAGTTATTGACCTATTAGGCTTCTCCCATTGGCGCCCCATGATTTCACTCTTTCGTTGGTAAAAAAACTTACTGTGCTGAGTGTTGACCATTATTAGTACCATTGTTTTACAATCTTGAATTATAATACCTTATATATAGTAATTGCTTTTGTATTAGGAATTTTACTGTTACTTTTACTACTTTAGCTTTTATGTATAGGAATAGTGCATCAAAATGAAGAACCACCAGGCCAGACCTATTGATTATAATTAAAGGCCTGGGTTAGTGACTCTTCAAATGGCTTTATATTAATGGTTCTTGAGGATTAAATTTTTTATATTTGTTATCCAAATTTTCAGATCAGAGAATGTGACTTATACTATGATGAATATAAAGAGTGCACAAGCCTCAAAGGGAGATTTCAGCAATATTTTATATATGGTGAGACTTTAGACTGCAACCAATGGAAGAAAGACTATGATAACTGTTGTAAATGGGGAAGCAGTAAAGATTTAAAAGCTGCTGTAAGTATCCATTATCAATAACACAGGACCTGGCCCAGTTTCGCATGGGTTGAATGTAGCTTACATTTATTTACAGTTGTTTTTCCATGAGACAATACAAACACGTTTTCTCTAGAAGTGACTCTGGTAAGTGCCCCACTCGCTGGCTTCTGCCACCTGGGATGAATAAACCGCCACTCTGTCTCCGCATTTTAAATCTCATATTTATTAATCATTAAATTGCACATATTTTAAAGTGTTTGACCTGCTTATGTCCTTTCAATAAAAGGAGAACTACTGTTGACCTCCCCCCCCCCTCCCACTTATTCTATATAATAATAATCATTTATTTTTAATTAAAGGTTACACAATTGTTACATTGCCTAGGATAGCTACACCAGGCACAGTTAGTGAATACGATTAACTAATGCATGTTTTACAGGATGCCTTAATTACAAGTGAAAGAAACCGAAGAATGGAGAGATTCAGAGCGCATTATAGAAATGACATTTGGAAGAAACGAGACTCACCACCAACTGACTGGGACAAGCCTTTACCAGATTGGATGCAAAAAAGAAATGAAAATAGTTTCCTTGCACAAAAAGCCAAAGAAATTAAGGAAGGAAAACAAGAAGAAGCTAGCAAAAGTTGTTCAATAATGTAACAATATTATATGCGATGCTTTAGCATTATTTAAAATAGATATATTAAAATGCATTGTTGAATTTAAAGTTATTGTTATTATTATTCTCCCACATTTTGTTTTTACACACTCTGGGCCTATTCAGGCTATAGAAGACATTCAGGAATCAGTGGTTACACCTTTGTTTTCATGTATGAATGATGGACATAGTCTGATTGACTTCCGATCCCAGTACAATCTAGTCAGACCAAGAGGAAGTAAAGGGTTGAAAACATTCTGATGGAGGATTCTACTGTCTATGAATTTGTTACCTTGTATTTACAAGATGTAGTCATTGCTGCACTGTAAAATAAAATAAAAAATAAGAAAACATTCATGACGACCGAATGGCGTAGTGGTTTGTGTAACGGACTGCTATTCCAAAGGTCGCGGGTTCGATTCCCGCTCAAGTCAAACATTTGTGTGCATGAACATTTAATGTTTGATTTGGTCTGGGTGTTTCTATGTATAATAAGTATGTATTTACAAAAAAAAAAAAAGTATATATGTATTTATATCAGTTATCTAGTACCCATAGTACAAGCTCTGCTTAGTTTGGGACTAGATGGCGTTGTGTGAATGTGGTACAATATTATATTATATTATTATATTATATATTGAAAACATGTTACAAAGTATATAGAACTTAAACAACGTATTATTAATGTTTGTTTATTAAGAATTCTATATTTCTTCTGTTTTTCGATTACACGCGGCGCTTCTAGCCACGCTCTGCCCTGAACAAGCGCTCCCTTGGCCCTAGGCTCGACGTCCACCTGGCCGTAAGCCTGAAATGAAACAGCTGCAAACCAAACACACCGCAACTGCAAGCAAACCGACATGATGGTTCGCTATGTGGTGTCGATTTCGTCGACCGTCGATTTAGTATTTGGGGGGATATAAGGCAATTGCCGTCCATCGGGCACTTTGGGGATAGAAAAATTTAATATTGAAAAGAAAGGTTGAATAAGAAGGGAAGGCAAAGGTAGGAAAGGGATATTGCTTATATGGATGGATTGAGGAATGTAGTCAACTAGCTACTACTACTACTACTAGCTAGTGTGTAACTTCGTCTTTCCACTATATCCAATAAAGCTTTATTCCAAAGCTTTATTCATTTAAATTAGTCGAGTCACCATTGTGTCAATGCTCAACACCTAACTCTCACTATGAACAGTCTGCTCATCATATCCTCTGGGAATGTAGTCTTTGGTATAATGAACGTAATATAATGCTGAATAGCTTGCAGGTGACATCTGGGGCGGTATACTATGGGGATCTTGTGTCAACTAGGGTGAATTTCCGTGCGTTTAGGCGATTCTGCCATACATATTATAGAAATCAAACATAGCTCACGTAGGACCAGTAATATTTGTGGCCGTGGTGCTTCCCTGTTTAAAAGGGTGTATGCCCATTTTACTTCATTTTGTCTCCCGCTTTTCTAAGGAGGGAAGTGGATTTACTGTATTTCCAACTCCTCCAATTTTCTTCTGATTAATTTCGTTGCGGGTTCCAAGACAGTTTAATTTCTTCCTGGGACTTCCCGAGTGTCATAACTCGGTGTGTTCGTGGGTCACTGCTGTGGATCCTGGTGTACAGGAGTTACAGGGGTGGGCGTGTGGGTGGGATTAGTCCCATTATATCCAATAACGCATGAGAACCGACTGCATTGCATTCTAAGTTGAGCTAGTACAATTACTTAAAAGTGTTGTTTACTCATTGAATATTCCACATGAATGCTATTTACAAAGAGCTATAAACTCCTGACCTAGCAACTGACTTCATATCAGTTAGATAAGACGTAGCAGTGCGTTTAATTGTTCACAAACAAGATAAAATTTGTTTACTGTATATCATTTCATTACAGACATATCTGTTCGTTAAATGTATTTTATCAACGACTGGAGTGAGAGTAGCACAAATGAGCCGCGTGTTGTTTCAGAGTGTATTGTCCTTGCGCCTCATTCGTGTACCAATGGCTCGCAGTGTGTCTTACCTTATTCAGGATCCTAAATACTCCTTCTTGAAGGAGTTAGGGCTCCAAGAAAAGAATGTGGGTGTCTTCAACGGGAAATGGGAAGCTAATGGTCAGGTAAGTTTACGGGACTACAATGACTATACTTAGTCACTAACTTTGTAAATAGAATTTGTTTATTTCTCATTTAGTCAATTAGTAATAAGTTGCCGATGCGATTAAAACTAAGAATCGAACTTAATTAAGATGAGCTTTAAACTGATTTAACGGAAAAATAATTTAATTTATTGGTGGTAAACTATAATACCCATGTTTAATATACCTACATATTATATTATTAAAGTCACTGAGGAATTCAACACTTCATTTATTTCTTCGTTGAATATTTAGGTAATTACAATATTGTGATGTTTGTAATGCAGTTAAATAACGATGGACAAGCGTCCTTACTTTCTTAAGTAACTAGTAAAAATCTATGTGATAAAGACGCTAAAAATATTTTTTTATTATTTATGACTGCGCGGATGGCGTAGTGGTTTAAGCGGTTCCTACTGCGTTTAGGGTAGTGGCTTCGTTCCCCACATGGGACAATACTCTGCGTGATACACAAATTGTTGTTCTGAGTTTGGGTGTTCTGTGTGTCCGTTTCATAAATGTTTATGCGGTCCTCCGCGTCACAGGATTGGTTCCTGGCGAGCGTAAACATTATCATGTGTTGTATTATGCACGTTGTCAGGATAGTTATATTTAGTAATATTTATGTATTTAATTTTATTTATTTTTATTGAATCTCTATGGCTAGATTCAAATATTTTATACTTAATAAAAAAAAACACTGATTGAAACTTATTTTTGCGTGTAAGGCAGATTTGCTTCCCGGAACAAGATCACTTTTTATCAGTCACCTTTTTCAATTAATAGAACCTATTATACTAGAGGTATATACATCAATACATATCACCACATTGTATTAGTAGTACATTGTAGTATTTTGTATATTAAAAGTCGTTATTAAAAGTTTTACTGAGGTATTGTATTCTAAATTAATATATTTTAGTTTCTACATAGGTACCTAAGCTTAAGCTTAATCTATTAGTAAGAATTGAATTAAATTCACATAACACTTAATTAAGTAATAAAATAGTCGACAAGTCAACTTTGCAATTAGCAATTTCTTACTTTTCATTTCTGAGCTTAAGTATAATCAATAATTCTCAGGTTATCCAATCAATCAGCCCAGCCAGTGGCAAAGTGATAGCTGAAGTTCAGGCAGCGAGTCCAGCAGACTACGAAGCGTGTGCCGCTGCTGCACAAGAGGCATGGCATACGTGGGGTGAACTCCCCGCGCCAACAAGAGGAGAGATCGTCAGACAAATCGGAGATGCCTTGAGAGAGAAACTACAACCACTAGGACAGCTAGTGTCTTTGGAAATGGGTATGGTTATAAAATTTAAGAGCAGTGTAATATAGATTTACCAAATAAATCTTTATCCTTACAAAATACAAATATTATCGTTATTTTACACAATTATTATGTAATATTTACCGTACTGAAGAATTGTACTTACTTATACTTATACTCTATGATAGGACATCTTACGAGAATTACTGATAAGAAAAATTAAACAAAAGAATGCCACTCTGCTTATAAGTAGGTACCTACTGATAAATTATTTACTAATTTATAAATTACTACTTTTAGGTAAAATTCTGCCTGAAGCGATCGGAGAGGTGGTAGAATACATTCATGTATGCGATTTGGCTCTTGGTTTATCCCGATCACTACCCGGTACCATATTTCCCTCCGAGCGACCAGGTCACGTTCTCATTGAAAAATGGAACCCACTTGGTGCCATCGGTATTATCACAGCCTTCAACTTCCCCGTTGCTGTGTTCGGTTGGAATAGCGCCATTGCTATGGTATGTATGATATACATTTCTAAAACATTTCTGATAAGGTAAGGACCTAAAAATTCATGTCCTAATTAGTTCTTATTTAACGTTCGTTGATATGAAAGATGTTTGTATAACTGATATCCTTATCTTGACACTAAAATAAATGCGTAGGTATTTAGGATGTACCTACCTAAATAACAGTAACCATATAGATAAAAATAAACCTAAGTACAAAATTTACGACAGAACTTCGCCGCATTTATTTTATCTATTTAATTTATTGCACTCTAAAAAGAACACCGGGACTGCAGAGAGAATGACACATTTGAACCTATATGAGAATGACACGTTCACGTTATCGTGGTGTAGGAGTGTTCCGTCCCTACTAAAATAATAATATCATTTAGCATTAGAGGTATCTTCTAATTATATTGAGAATGGATCAGTCTTCCAAAAAATGCGCTAAAGTTTTTGGTGACAAATACTTATTACTCCTTCTTTCCGATTGTTAGCATATTCACAAAAGTAAACTCATCACTTGTGTAAAATCTCTATCGTGATGATTTGAGACACACCGCTGGAGGCAGCCCCACCAATAAACGGACGAAGTTTTAAATTTACCATGAACTTATGGCATATCCACAGCAGCAGCACAGCTTTCTGTTGTTTAAATGTTCTTGACTTAATAAGTAATACTTTTTCTACTTGATTTATGCCAGTATCTATAACCAGGTTTGCGGTGACGTCAGTGTATGGAAGCCTTCGGAAACTACACCTCTGATTTCTGTAGCCGTCACTAAGATTGTGGAGAGCGTGTTACAAAAGAATAACATCCCCGGGGCTGTTGCCGCGTTGTGTGTCGGTGGTAAGGACATCGGTGCTCAACTGGTCAAAGACGAGAGGATGAAGCTGGTCTCTTTCACTGGCAGTACTGCTGTTGGACAACAGGTATATTTTTTCTGAATCAGCAAGAATTACAATAAAATATGATAAAATATAATGAATAGAGTAGTTAACTCTTTTAAAGGCATGATAAGATGAGATTATGACCGTGGGGTCAATTGGTTTGATAAACTACGGTAGCTACGTACCATGCAGTGAGAGTGATTTTAAATCACTAAAATAATATAATTGAGAAATGAGAAGTAGGTAAGACTAAGGGTACAAAGGTAGCGTCGCTGCTGCCACTCCTATGCTGTCTTTATTACAAAATATTGCTTATTATCAGGTGGGCGTAGAAGTTCAGAAGCGATTTGGTCGCCACCTCTTAGAACTTGGTGGCAACAACGCGATTATCGTAAACGAGGACGCCAATCTTGATCTACTGTTGAACGCGGCATTGTTTGCGTGTGCCGGTACAGCTGGGCAGCGATGCACTACAACCAGAAGACTGCTTATTCATAAGAAGGTATGATTTCACAGTACAAATACGACTTTACTCACTAGTGGGGTACCCACTCAATAATCTCTCATTGTACCTATAGATAAATTTATGGTGTAATATGATTACTATTATTATACGAGATCTTTCAAATTGTAATGTTCGAATTATACAACTAATAGGCAAATACAAAATAATTAACCATTATGACTACTATTTACTTACGTCAATATTTACCAGCGAAATACATATGAAAGCATAAGTAATAATGCGTTTTTCAGGTATTCAATGCGGTGGTATCCCGCCTGAAAAAGGCCTACGCAGGTGTCATTAGCAAGATTGGCGATCCTCTACTTTCGGAAACGCTTATTGGTCCTCTACACACACCGGCTGCAGTTGAAGCTTACAAGAAGACTGTGGCTGAGGTTGTGAAGCAAGGCGGAAAGATTGAATTTGGTGGAAAGGTAATATTGATTCATATACCTTTTTTTTGTTGACGGGGTGGGAAATCCCTTCGGATCTGCATCTCCTTGGGGATGTAGAAGTCAGGAGTCGGTGGTGTTTCCACTTAAAACCACCCCGA
The DNA here is from genome assembly GCA_902825455.1 of Arctia plantaginis. Lineage (NCBI taxonomy): Eukaryota > Metazoa > Arthropoda > Insecta > Lepidoptera > Erebidae > Arctia > Arctia plantaginis. The sequence continues at coordinate 553,714 of CADEBD010000283.1, read as the reverse complement.
CGGCCGGACTTAGGGGCCCTACTCCGAGGAGGATCCGGACCATGTTATTTCAAGTCCTCCCGGATCGATGCCGCGCCTATTAAAGCCCTATCCCGGGGAAGCCGCGCACCTATAGGCCCAATCCTTATAATAGGCAGCCATCCTATCGCCTACCGCAGCAGATAATCTGCCACCAGAGGTCCCCACTGCACTAGTGCCTGTCGGTGAGCGTTCCGCCGCATTTCGAGGACGTCCTGGTCTTTCCCGCTCTCACCCCGGCGGATCGCGTGAGTCTGGTCATAGACCCTCGCGTTCATATCCGTCAGGATATCAAAAGGCGGGAAACGTGCCAGGACTTTCGCCACCTGCGACGAAATGGTGCGGTATCCCCGTACGATCCGAATGGCTGCTACCCGCTGCGCTTGATAGAACTTAGCTCGGCAGGGGGAGGAGGCCGATAGGCGCTCCGCAGAGGGCCATGGATTGTATCATCGCACAGTAGAGGCGGCGAAATGCCTCCCGCGGACCCCCTTTTTTTTTCTTTTTTTTTTTCCGTGCGGAAATCCCCTCGGATACCACCTGTCGGTGGCATGTCGGACTTGAACCGACTAAAACCGCACGCCGTCTCGGGTACTAATAGCCGGGGAGCCAGGTATACCCTAGAAAGGAAGTCCCTGGTACCCCGACATACCTCGGGTCATCTACCCATGTTCCCTGTGCTCCCTGGAAGCGAGCGCGCTTCGCAACGGGCTCGCCGCCACCCCGGCCTGCTTCTGCTAGGGTGACAGATGGCCTCACCTGTCACCCCCAGGCCTGCGCTTATAGAGGACGGAGTCGCCTGCGGTACCTGGCCCGTTCCCGGGCCTGGCGGGCCGGGAGAGTCCTAAACCTCTCCCGGTCCCGCTCCGCCGTCTCCTTCGCGAGCATAACTTGCTCGCACAAGGAGACGGCAGAGTTCCACGCACTCTCGCTCCGCACGATAGCCGCAATCAGGCTATCGAGCGAGAGAACTCCCACTCCGATGGCCGCCACGAGGTCTCGCCTCTGCTCAACCCACACCGGGCACTCTGCCAGCGTGTGGAGAGCCGTGTCCACGGTCTGGCCATCGCAGTGGTGGCACTCAGGCGTTGGCTCCTTGCGGATCAGACACAGGTGATCCCCGAAACATCCTTTCCCAGTGATCACCTGCGTCAGTCGGTATGAGAGGGTTCCGTGACTCCTCTCGAGCCAATCCTCCATAACGGGTCTTACCGCCGCGATGACGGCGTGCCCGACCCGCGGACCCCCTAGATTAGGCAACATTCTCTGTAGGGACGCCGCTTACTACTACGCTAAGTGTTGTGAGTCCGACCCCACACGGGACGACACTTTGTGTGATTCACAAATTATTGTTCTAAGTCTGGTAAAGTCCCCCGCGACACAGGATATATTCCTAATGCGGGAGTTGTCTTTTTAAAACAAAAATATGAATATGCACTGATTGAATTATGTTATTTTTTAGGTAATGGACCGCGAAGGTTACTTTGTAGAGCCGACTATTGTCACGGGTCTACCACACGACTCACCTCTTGTCAAAACAGAATGTTTTGCACCTATCGTATACTGCATTGAGATCCCTGACCTCGACACTGGTATTAAGTACAACAACGAAGTAGAACAAGGACTTTCCTCTAGTCTTTTTACTGAGAATCTCGGAGATGTGTTTAAGGTGAGAGCTCTTTTATTATTTTACAGAGTTTGAGCACGTTAGAACTTTTTCTCTTGTTGGCTGACGGACTTATAAATCATCAGAGCAGATGTTGAGACTAAGAAGATTATTTGCTGTTCTATATGCGTTCGAAAGTATAATAATTAATAATTTCAGTGGATCGGTCCTCATGGGTCTGACTGCGGCATTGTCAACGTTAACATCCCTACAAATGGCGCGGAAGTTGGCGGAGCCTTTGGAGGAGAAAAGGCCACGGGAGGCGGTCGGGAGTGCGGTTCTGACTCTTGGAAGAATTACATGAGGCGGTCTACTGTTACCATAAATTACTCGGGAACCATAAAACTGGCACAAAACATCAAGTTTGGAGACGAATAGAGTAAAAAACTATATTTAAAAAAGCTAAGGAATTGTCTACGGCGAAAATTAACGTAGCGGTTCCTTTGCTTTTTACTTTTTTACTCCATGCTTTGTTCAGGATTGCTTTCACGTTCGAAATTCGAATGCAATTGCATATTTATACTTAGGTACTCAAGAACACTTCACATTAAATAATTAATCGAATATTTTATATATTGTATCAACCACATAATATAATGTATGTTTGTGAGTATTTTATGTTTATGTGCTGCTGTACCGTTTATGTGATCACCAATCAATATAGAATTCATGTTGTCCCTAACCCAGGGAAGTCACCTTTCACCCAGAAAAAAGTATTGCTACCAAGGGAAGAAAACAAATTTTAATCAAGCAAGCCAAAAAAGTTTAATAGTATACTATCTTTTGCCTAAAATAATTTTAAGCCAGTGTATCAAAAAAAAAAATCCCCTTCCCTTGGGCGTAATACTTTTTTTTTTCTAAAAACAGATGGAACTATTCAAAATGTTGCTCTATAAATGGTGATACACAGATTCATAAAACTTATTGTAAAATTTTTATTTAGTTAATATTTTGATTATTTTGAATTGAATAATACTGTAAGACTGAATTAAATAAATAAAGCTAAACAATTTTTCATAATTTTATTTTATCAATCCATATTCAGTACACTGTTTTACATTGTTTATCATTTTATACAAGATTGCTATGTTTGAGTACAATACCTTTTTGGTGTATATGTAAGAATAGAAACAATTTATTGTAATTCATTTTTTTTGGAGATTGAACAAGAATAATTTAAATTTAAGAAAGTAAAACTTACGAGTAACTGAAGTTCATTCTTATAACCGATAATAGTCGTACAATTTTTACAAAAAAGTTACGAAAATTAAACTTTTTAATTAAAAGTTTATTCGTGTAAACGCAAAAGTCGTTAAATATACTTCAAGCTTATATTACTGTACATCATCTTATATTTCAAAAAGTCTACGCAAATGTTCCTATCACGAGTGAGGGTGGTGTAGCCGCCATAGATCAACCGCTATATCCATAGAATTCTTTCTATGAAACCTATAGGTTGCCGGTAAAAGAAATTTCATTTCGGCTATAACACTGCCTTTCATTCCCCAGTCCTCTATCTTTTTCTCTATATGACGCCTGAAAAATTAATGACAATATTAATTTGGTTAGATCAGACACTATATTAATGAGCTAATCATTGAGAAATTTGGCTGTTCTTGTTGAAAAGGAAAGAAGTGAGCTTCTAATACATCTACGATAGAGTATCGTTACGGTGACCGCTTTTTGCGTTGTGATAGGTGAAGATTTCAATGCGGGCCTGATGGTGTAAAACAAAATCACTGTTAAACAAAAACACAGTCTCTAATGATATGTTACATTTGACATCTAGCACCGCGCGCATGTTTCTTGGTCAAATCAAATACCGTTAAACATTTTGGTACGTTTACACAAAATCATTCCCATGGGTAGGAAAGCGAGAGGAAAGACGTTACACATAAAAAAATAATACTAGTTATAAACACCTCCTGATAACCTAAATGCTTTCTAAAAAACAGCTGTTCTCGGATTGGCAGTGTGAGCAGTGTGGCACACTCAGAGTGGCACACCGTCGCATCGAGTCCGACACACCACTCGTTGGCTAACCCCAGTGGGTTCCAGATCCGAGGGGGTTTTTCCAAATGAATAGGTTGAAGATAGTAGTATGCTGAGTGGGGACTGAAACCCGTAAGTTCAAACAGTCTTAAAAGAATTATTCTAAGATACAAACCTTGTAGAGGACTTGTGCAATGAGTAAACACTATCACAACTGAGGAGTGTACCCATGCGTAGGAACTTCATGTCAATACTAGTATTATTCTTGGTGCCAAAAGGTGGGTTCATCAGTACCGTGTCAAAATAACTCTCCCATCTGCAAATATACACAGCAATGGAAGTGACAACTTTTTGCTGTTCCTTTAGGACAGTATAACCAGAAAAGGGAAAAATCTATTAGTGTTTAGTGGCTTTGTAGCAAAGATACTCTATCAGGAATAGGTCTAATATTAAAGATACCTTCTGATTTAAGTCAGATCAGTGGTATTTATTCCACAAAATAATATTACCTTTATAAAGACAATGAAATGTATTTTACAGAGCCTGTTCAAAGAGTAGATATTGCCTAGTGGGTCAAAAATTCGAACATTACATTACATAAACCAACATTAAAAAAAGTAAAAAATATAAAAATAATTGGCTGATATAAGATTCGTAAGAGAACAAGGATCAACTAATTTTGCATCAAAGATAAATGTTTTATAAACAATACCTAAAATAATAATAAGGTATAGAAAAAGCAGAAAATAAAGTCATAAAACATTCAGTCATATCACCAGCTGCTATTGAGGCAATCATGAATCCCTCAAAAGTCTTAATTGAAGGTCAAGAAGGGAAGGAAGGGATTGAAAAATTTAAAAATCAAAACAACCAGATTTGGGGCAGTCAAAATCATGCAACCATCAGTCACTGTATAAGACAATAGGTTATCAGAGTCAAGTGTCTTAATGGTTATAAAACTAACAGCAAAACATACTGTGTAATGGATTACATTGACTTTCTGTATCGAAACAAGTCAACATATAAAAGCAAAATTAAAGATTTTTAAAATATTTACCTGCATACATTAGATTCAAGAAAATCACACTGTATAGCATCAATATTTGTGATTTCCATTTCTTCTACATTTTCTTTAAAGATCTGAAGTACATCATCATCAATATCAACAGCCGTCACAATACTAGCTCCAAGGAGAGCTGCACCAATCCCCCATATTCCTGGGCCACACCCTGCATCTAACACTGTACAGTTTTCTATTGACTCAAATTGGGTCTGAAATAAAGAATATGTGTTAATGCACTAAAAGTCTGTATTAATCTAGATACATATAGTAGATCGGAGATACTTATAGAGTAGGTAACCACTATTAAGGATTAAGAATGCGGTAAATAACCATAAACTTTTAGATACTTTTTCAACTAGCTATTGAACTAAATAGAATTAAACATGACGATTACTTCTTGTAAAACATAATTTTTTTGGGCTCTTTTTACTTTTAAGAAAGGAAATGCAATTTCAATTGATTGACATGTGTTGTAGTATTATACACCTTGGACAACAAAAATGTAAATTATTTTTGTCTAAATAAGGTACTTTATATTATATCTGCTGATATCTGCTTATATCTGAGTCTGGCTTCTGGGTGTTCTTTGTGTCCATTTCATGTATGTTTGTAAAGTCTTCCACCACATAGGATATATTCCTAAAGCAGAAGTTCTTTAAAAAAAAGTCTATTAGTATATTCACAATGATTACTCACCTGTATGGTGTAAAGGGCAGAAGCTGCTAAGTGTGCTGGTGTCTCATACTGTTCATATTGAATCTTTGGTTTAGTAAACCCTTTTAAGTCCTCCAAGTGCCCCTGAAGAGTCTTTAACTTCATTATGGCAGACATGATTTCTTTATTCACTTGTTATCAAATCTAGGAAGAACTGGAAGAATCTGGTTTCCAAATGAAGAGTCTTGAGAGACGAAATAGCCACAAGAGGTGGCGTTAGCGTGTTGTAATGCTGCTCTATGACTCGTGTTTACTATGTTAGCTTCTGGTAGTTGGGGAAAACCCTGAAATGTATATCACTTATTACTTAAGTATTTATTAAAGTTTTAGTGTTTAAAACAAAAATAGTGCCACTAAACAATGCAGTGTGTACTACGAGCCCTGATGCGAAATAGTTCGTCTAGTGTGAAATTTTCTCTGTGAGTTTTATTCTAACTTCATTATTTTTGTATATCTACATAAAATATTAAGCTGTTCTACTATCATATGTCGCGTTACTTATGCTATTTTTTAATTATGAACCAATAAACTATTTTAGCTTTTTAAATTTATACATATCCTGTTTTAAATTCGAAGAAGTTATAAGCAAAATAGTTCGTCTAATTGTTAATTGATGCAAAAGAGTTTGTCTATCGGTGAGTTCAATAAGATTATTCCTTCTTTGTACAATTATATTGCATAATTTAAATTTGCTAAAGTAATTCTGGCAAACCCGTGTGTGAAGAGCTTCGAAAGCGAATAGTTTGTGGGGTCGATGCTGGCAAATCAAGTTACAAAATATCTAAAGACTTGATACTTCCCAGGTCTACAGTCCAATCTATCATTCAGCACTATAAAAAGAATAGAATGACTTCTTGTTTGAAGAAAACTGGTCGACCACGCATCACAAGTGCAGTAGAAAACAGAATCCTAAAGAAAATTATCAAAAATAATCGTCGTGCTCGAGCTGGAGAACTCACAGTGCAATGGAAGGAAAAGAGTCCTTGCAAAAGAGTCTTAAAAAGAATGGGTTACGGATTTTACACCGCTAAGGAGAAACCACTGTTGACTGCTGTACAAAAGAAAAAGAGGTTGAAGTTTGCTCGTGATCATTTAAATTGGACTTCTGATCAGTGGCGTATTATCATTTGGAGTGACGAGTCCAAATTTGAAGTGACAGTCGGCCATAAAAGGAAAAAAATGATTCGGAACAAAAATGAGGCATTTCATACCGATTGTCTCAAACGCAAAAGTGAAGTTTCCAGCGTCTCTTATGATATGGGGCTGCATTTCTGCACAAGGTGTTGGTGGTATGCAGTTCTATCAATGCTGCAAGGTATCAAAACCTTTTGGTAGAGAATTTACTGCCCTCTATTTTGTCACTTAAGCATCAAGATTCCTTCATTTTCCAACAGGATGGTGCTGCCATACTGCAAGGACAACGAAGACGTGGCTACTTGCGAAAAGCATCCCTACAATCGAATGGCCGTCTAACAGGGCGGACTTTCGCCGATCGAACCTCTATGATGGAAAATGAAAAAAGTTCTCCGTAAAAATCCATCAAGATCGAAGAGTAAACTCTTGGCTGGGAGTCAATTACGCCTGAGGAGTGTGCAGCGTTGGTTGCAACCATGCCTCTTCGCATTAAAGCTGTCATTGAGAGCAAAGGCGACACAAGTGGTAGACGAACTATTTTGCGTGAGTGACAAGGGTAGACGAATACTTTTGCGTTATGTATTTTAGAATATTTTTTAAATTTTTTATGAGATGTAAAGTCATGAAAGAAAATAAACTTTAAAATGTTTCCAAACTGTGGTTTACTTTTTATTAAATGTTCTTAACTATTTTACCAATATTTACTTTCTATATTTTATGCTTTGCACTACTTTCCATACTAGACGAACTATTTTGCTAAAAGTAATTGTTATACGAGCCCCGATGGCTCGTATAACAATTACTTTTAAACTTTAACTCTGTGTACATTAAATTATAAATAAAAAAAAAACTTATTAACTCACAGCAGTGGCCGACACAGGAGGTATTGAGCACATAGGCAACTGGCTGACCGGGCTAGGCTGCGTCAGTGATATGGAGGTAGCAGTCAGTGGAGCCACAGCACCCTGCTTAAGAAGCATCTGCTTCTTCAACTGGAGTTCTTCTAATATCTTCCTGTTAGTTAATTCTACAAAACAACATAACAAAACAAATATATTTATTGTATTTTAAATTATCAAATCAAAAGCCGTGTTAAACTGTTTGTTTATTTTCGATTTTTCATGTTTTCTTTGTTAAACAATTACTTACTTAACTTAATTATACATAAAGCTAATGTTTGCATTAAATTTGATAGTCAATTAATTATTAAGAAAAGATTTATTGTTTCATCTAACCTCTTTGTGCGTTAGGCTGTGGAAACGCCATCTAATAAACTGTTTGCAATAATATAGCTTAACTTCAAAGACATAAAAACTTTTGCAACAAGTATAGATACAACCAAATACGATTTATTTTTGTTACTACTTTCCATATAAATAACAACTTTATAAGTTAAAGTGTCTAAGGTGCCAAAAGTTACGCGACAATGATGACCATTAAATGTCATCAAACTGTCAACTTTTTGACATAAATGACATTGTGACTTTTTGTGCGAATTCTATGATCTGAATGTAGACGATAGAGACAAGGAGAATCTCTGTGTAAGAAGTGGCCTTGAAAAGGCATTAAATTATGTATGTAATAGGTCTTTACCTATAAAATTGCCGTTTTGTATGCAATAAGTGAAAGTACTTATTTTTTCAAACTTTTTTATTTCTGTTATTCGAAGTAATCACCCATGCAATCGACGCGTCTTTGCCAACGCATTGGCGGTTTATTGATTCCCCTTCTGCCCCTGATTGCCCTTCTTGTAAAAATCAGCTGAACGGGAGGCAACAAACTCTTTAAAGGCATTTTGTACTGCCTTTCGGGAATTTATTACCCACTAAAAAGTTGTCTAAATTTTGAAAAAAGTAAAAGGCGCTAGTGTACACCCGTACTTGTACACTAGCGCCACTCTGATCATTTATTGAAGTATTATTTACTGCTTTTACTGTGCGTGTAGGTACACTCCATAGACCTGGATTCTAAGTCCCATCCAAAAAAGACATAGGTCTGTGCGTTCACTGCAAAAAAAATACCATTTGTCACATCACCTCGTTTGAAAGCACCTCCCTAATTGGCTCAGCCAGTATCGGAATACTATGTATCTAAACATCGAGCGAAGTCCAATTTCGGGGTCACTTAGAGGGTAAGATCAAATAGGCCTCGAAGAAGCTCGGTGTGCTGAACAGATCGCGGCAGCATTCCACTCCGGCCAACCGCCTTGCAGTCTATAGGGCGCAAGTCCGGCCGCATATAGAATACTGTTCTTATCTCTATGCAGGGGTACCTCAGTACCAGCTTCTTCCCGGACTGCATCCAACGAAGAGTGACTCGAATCGTCGATAGCCCAAAACATCTCCGATCGGTTCGATCTAAAAAATAGTACGGAAATACAGAAATGCAAACTTAGAACCAAATAAATACAATAAAATGATTGCCGAATTATAACACCATTGTTAACATGAGTCGCTGACCTTTAGACGAAAGCATCGCAATATCGGCGACATTAAAGCGACGCCGCCGCCGCGACGAGCCGGCGAACTTTACAGTCTTTACCCACTAATCACTTACTTCACTTGCTTTTTTAAATCAATTTATTAAAAATACGATTTTTAATAACGACCCGGCAGTACCTGCCACTCCTTGAAAAAGTAGGTACTTTGGTTGTCTCGTAATCCTTACAAAAATTCGGCATTCTGTAGGACATACGAGTACACGATTGATTCCATACCGCGGTTTGTCCATAAAGCTAAAGGTGCGTTTTGATGGAGCTCCTCGTAAATTAATATCATGTCAGGATATTCGCGGTGGCTAAGGGCCGACTGACTGTACTTACTGGATCAACTAATTAAAAACGCGTGTCCTTCATCCTGATGAAGCAATAATTAACATATTTCGTTCAATTCGAGTGTAGTAAAAGCGGCAACATGTGTTGTGACCGCGCCGCGTATACAGCTGATCGCCGCCTGAGGTCAATGTCTGCATTTACACATGATATGCAAATCACGAAATCAAAAAATTGACCTGTTTCTAAACCACTGAATATTTTTTGTTCATATTTTGCAAATCGTATAGTAATAAAGTACAGAATATGTGGTTTCAAGATTCGTCAAACGAAAAAATGCACGTTGTATACAACGGAAGAAATAGCCGCCACATAAGAAAGAAACAATCAATCAAGTCATATGTATTGTCATGTATAAAATAAATTCAGAAAAAAAACAGCATTTTATATAAAAGCATTTATTTTAAAACAATGTAGGTAATAATATACTTTCTGATTCTTGGCAAAACAGTCTCACATAAGCAAGTCAACATTTGGCCTCTCTTAAGAATAAACGTAAGACTAACATGCGCTGCCATAACTCACAAATAATAAACTGAAATATCAGATAAATAATATAAAGGTCAAATAAAAAAAATTTTCCGTACATCTACATTGCAGTTAGCATTGCATCTTGGTTGAGCAATCTTAGATTAATTTGTTTATTAACGTAAATTATTCTAAATAAAAGGGAACATTAACATTACTAGAATTGACTCACAATATTAGCATATAAAAAAACATACTGTACCTAATTAACAGTTTTCACAGACGCAGACATTACAGTCCACAATGAGTTTGTGGTTATAAACATTTGATAATAAATGCACAACAAAAATATAATTTAAGTTGCCTTTGTCTTTTATGATTATAAAAATATATAACAATTTAGAAATAATAATAACAGTTCTTCTATAAACAATTTGGAATAATATTGCACAAGCTCAAAGCTAAATCAATATGTGCATTTTTCATAAATACTATAACAACAAACCAACACAACCCTTCATAACTCTAACAAATCGACTTCAGTACTCAATTTCTAATAACACTATATTTAATTATCGACAACTACAATGCAGAACATGAAAATTATGTGTAAAGCTGCAACTTGTAGGATATCTGGCAGTTTAATTATGCTTCGGGCCTTCTTTAGTAAAAAAGTTTATGTCTTGGAAAATCTAACCAATTGTTACAATATATCAGTTGTTCTACATGGCGGTCGTGTGAAAAATATTGACAGCCAAACGTGATTGTAACAGCCATTACCGATGGCGAAACGTACACTTTTTGGGAAACAGAACGATATAACTTACGATAATAGATCAATTGTCTATATACTCTTAGTGATGAAGGTCGGTTGATCAAATATAATATCTAAACATTTATGGAGAATTCGAATTACTTATAAATTTAACGGCCACCGCGGCTATATCAATGAGTATCTACATCTAATCTAACTAATAGAAAACATAATATCACAGACAAAACGTGTCGATTTTTTAAAGTGCATGTTTGATTATAGTTAGATAGTTCTGATTATAATTGTCGATTTAAACTTACAATGTGGTCAATTTTAAAACGAAGAATCTATAAGCCTTAATAATTGGACAAACGAATTATCATCACCGTCCTGAACTATATATCGAACGAAACTCAGTGAGGAAATTTAATTTCCATTTTAATATTCTAATAGACTATAACTAAGAACCGTTTTTAATCCGACCACATTGCACCCACCACCATCACGAGTGTTGGTTTGTTAGGAAATATTTTCACAGCACAGGAACAAACACATTCTGGACTAAATAAAATCTGAAAAATGATAACAACATTTGTTTTTAAAGACTAGCACGTAATTTTGGCACAACGCTGTGTCCTCTCAGAGCACAGTGGCATCGATGTTGTTCTCTTTATATACAAAAGTTTATAGATTTTTGCTCAGTGAAAACTAAGTGTGGACGCGGTCGGCACCGGCCAGGGGACGTGACGTCACAAAGCATCGCGTCACGCAGCCGGCCGAACACCGACCGAACGTCCGCTCCACATCTTTAATGCTAATAGGGTTTCACAAAGCTTACTAAGTTCGAGTATCAGCGAGTGTTCATTTAGATTTAGATTATCATACAATATAGCAAGCAAAGAAAAAGTGCATACTTTTAACAATATTTGTGCCCAATGTGTCATGTTCGATGTATTGTTTTAAATTTATTTATGAAACCCTAAATATTAGCAAACGATTGCATCGTTCACATGATATGGACAGCTGCCATTATAATCATAAAATGCAAAATAATGTATATTAAAATTTAGTACAAAATTATCGTAAATAATTAAAAAAAAAACTTATTTGAGTAAATAAATTCTCTTGTTCCATTGCTCATTCAGTGCTATATAGAGCAGAGTGTAGAAATAACTGGCGCAGCAAGAGAAGCGAGGTGACCTGCAAGTTATTACTCTGACTCAAAAGGAGTTTATTTTTCATCGAGTTTTCGTTTATTTTACGGCCAAAGGAAACAATCAGCGCTGGGCATGACAACGGGACGAGTTACTTGTACACTCTAGCTCGATGAGTATTTTACCCCAACAACACTCTTTAACTCCAAACAACAGTACATACCTAACACTTTCCCTGTATAAATATATTATAGTCTTGTAAAAGAAACCTTCGAAACCTCATAGGTCATTAACACTACGTGAGAAATTACACAAGAGCATTAGGATACAATATATTGCTACCAGTTAACTTATCATTTGGCACTAAATTAACGTATTGCATATCGAGCATTCGTCACAAATACATATATAATTTGCAAATTCTTTTAACTCTCAATTTAAACTTCCTAAATTACAATTACATTTTTCATTTAATTTTCTAATGATATAATTTTCTCGGGCCAAAAACAATTTCCATGTTTTATGTGAATGTGTTATGTTATGAATTATAGAAGAAATATAAATATTTCATATATTGAGCAAACTGATCATTCCCTTCTCACTTTTAAATACCTTAAGGAGATTTTACAAACGGGAATGTGTGCTATAACAAACATTAAAACACGAAATTAAATAGACAAGACGCATTCTCGGCAAGTAAAATTTGGCAAAATTGAGCATTAAGACTTTTAATTGGCATCGTAAAATATTACACATTAGTAAGATTTTACTACGTAGCACTGCGTGACTACCTATATATCCTAACTCTGGTAACTGTAACTTATTTATAGGTACACCAATCTCTTACAGGTGACTGCTAAAGACGTGCAAATAGTGTACTGTGTAGCGTGTACACCAGTCAGACCACAGAAATGGCAATATTGTACATAGTTGCCGTCACATAACACTAGCAAACGAGGCTAGCTTGCCACACACCAACCTGTCAGACCCTAGACAGGTAAGTTCCAACTGACTTAGACCGTGGACACTTGGCAGTGTATAAAATTACAAATAGCGTCTCAACATTTGTTTGAACGCTTAGACTTAGTATTTTAATTATTTTAATGATTAGATAACCAGGTCCGGCCCCGAGTACATTCTACAGTGCCAATTGCCGATTTCTGTAATCTGAACTAAAGATATGATTATGTAGTTTGTACAAGATGTACAAAATAGTGAAAAACCTAAGTTTTACAAATTGATATGACATAAATGTGAGACTATATCATTTTGAGAATTTAGTTATTGTTCAAAAGAACTCTATAAATGACCGTGGACTTCTCAAGAGATCTTTCCAATTTACTAGCTACATTTATAACAACTTGGTTAAAATAGTATTTAAAAGTGAAATAAATCGTTCTTTATCAAATAATAGTTATTGCTTTTCTTGATATGATAAATACATCTGTGCGCAGGCGCGTGTTCGGGCGCGAGCGAGGCCACACGCGCCCTAACTGAGTACCACTTACGACCACAGACATTATTTTATACAGACAATCTGTACAATAGTATAATTACGTTATAACTCTTAAATGTATATTTTAAAAATATGACTGCTTTATATCCATCGTGATCACAGCTCTCCAAAGACTTTACAATATCCAAACCTTGACGCTCCAAAATAAATTCTTTATTATCATTTACACCTATAAAACGAAATGACTATAATATCTATAAGATAGCTCTAAAATTATGCCATTTTGATATATTTACTTTGCAATTGCAACGGTCCCTCGTACAGCACTTAAATGCCTCATTTAAAAATTTTAACGTAACGTTGAAAATGACTCGATTTATATTAAACATAAAATAAAGAAAGCAGTATAAAGACTGACTCAAGTCTATAAAAAAATTTAGAAATAAAGCGGCAGTGTTTGCGAAAATTCGTGCAATAGAATCTAACTACAAAACATGTCTTAGGAACCTGATAAATTATTGCTAGAGCTTCGGGCACGACTCCACTCCCCTTCCTTACAAACGACAATGTATCCCCAGCGCGGCCGGCGGATACATAACGAGATAAAATCTTATCAGTAGCCAATAGAAAAATATCACCTAAATAAATATGAATATTTTACACGGGCAACTCACCGCCGTCGTTCGTCGTCGCGATGACGCGAAAATAAATATAAATCTTTTCAAACGATCGACGGGAGCCCGTCCGCGACTCAGGCGGGTAGCGGACGCGCCTCGAGAGCGACGAGTATCTTAATTTTTTTCTTCTTTTGGTAAAAAATAACAAGATTATGAAATTGATATGCAACAGGGTCGCGCTGGCCACTACTGTGCTTCGCCATCTGCCTCGTCCGCACCACCCCCACGTCCGTACTCGTTGGTGCTGCCGCTCCCGCCGCCTCCACCTCCACCTCCTCCTCCTCCACCTCCACCTCCGATGCCCGCCGCTCCTGGACCCTTTGAAGCCTCACTGCAGGGAAGGAAAATTTACAATATTAAATTTCTGATTAGCTAACACCTGTATATTGCTCCTTTGATTAAAGTTATAAGACTATAAATACATTCAGTCATAAAAGTATCGGGAATGGGTGATTTGTTTATGGTTCCAAATTGAAATTTTTGTTTGTTTTTTGTTGTTGTTAGAGTGGCACAACTGTTTTCCATTTTGGCGCAGAGTTTGAGTTGCATCTGTTATTTATATTAAATAGTGCTGTTTTTAGTTATATCATATCTAGTGTGTATTGCGAATTTCATAATGGACAAAAACATCGAACAAAGAGTTTGTCTTAAATTTTGCATCGCCAATGGAATTTCGTGTTCGGGGTCACTGAAAATGTTACAGAAGGCTTTCGGTGAATCAACTTTATCAAAAACACGTTCTTATGTGTAGTACACACCGTTCAAAAGCGGTCGAGATGTGATAGAAGATTTGCCTCGGTCTGGTAGGCTATCAACGTCTGCAACTGAAGTTAACATAGCAAAAGTGAAGGAAATAGTGACAGAAAATCCTCATTCAACTTTAAGAGAGATAGCCGCCGAGCTTTCTGTATCTCACGAGTCGATCCGTACCATTTTAACTAATCATTTGGGTATGAAACATGTTACCGCTCGGCTAGTCCCAAAGGACCTGAATTTTCTCCAAAAACTCAATCGTATGAGTCGCTGAGGACATGCTAGAACGAGTCAATTCCGACCCAAAATGCATGAAACGCATTGTTACTGGTGACGAGACGTGGGTTTACGAGATTGACATGCAAACTAGTCAACAAGCTTCGGAGTAGCGCCTTCCAACTAAACCGAAACCGAAAAAACCACGCCAGAGTCGATCAAAAGTCAAAGTCATGTTGACTGTTTTCTTTGACTATCGCGGTGTTGTGCACTCGGAATTCTTGCCGGAAGGTTAAACGGTAAATAAAAAATAATATTTGACGGCATTTAATAGAGCAAATTCTACGAAAAAGGTCAGATTTGTGGAAAGAAAATTCTTGGATTTTGCACCACGATAATGCGCCTTCGCACAAGGCCATCATTATGAACGATTTTTTGACCAAACACTCAACAAATACCATCGAGCAACCACCATATTCACCAGATATGGCTCCAGCCGACTTCTTTCTTTTTCCTAAACTTAAATTACCACTTCGTGGCACCCGTTTTCAATCGGTAGAAGACATAAAGGAGCATTCGAGGCGAGACCTGAACTCAATTCCGGAAACAGCGTTTAAAAAATGTTTTGATGATTGGATTATTCGTTGGCGAAGTGTATCGTTTCTGAAGGAGCATACTTTGAAGGTGATAAAATAATTTTGAATGAATAACAAACATTTTGTGTATTATTGATCTTTTCCCGGTACTTTCTTGACAGAGTAGTATATTCCACGTGAATCACGTATAAGCTAATGATAATGTGTAAATGTATAATAGTTATGGTTCTTAACAAGACCTAGTCTCTGCAACCTCCTAATAAGTCGATGAGTTTAGTCCATAACTTTGCTTAACATTATATATATATATCTTTATCCTCCCAGACTTTCACTACTTTAGCCATTTCATCGCTATCCATCTTAGAATTTCGTACCGTTGATTGTAGTATTCTTTGAGCTGAGCAAATTAATAAACGCAGCTAGGGGATAGATGACATCACAATCGCAGTAATTTGACATTCAAATTACAACAATAAGTAGTACAAGAAGAAGTTGTCAATTTGTTATTTTTTTTGGGACTAATCCCTCCCACTCCCAGAATACTTTAACTCCTGTACACCAGGATAAACGGCAGTGACCCACGAACACACCGTGTTATGACACTCGGGAAATACCAGGAAAAGTTAACCTGTCTTAGAGCCCGTATCGAAATTATTCAGAAATAAATGGGAGTAATTGGCAATATAAGATAAAAAAGATAAAAAATAAGTAAAAATAGGTAACAGGGAAGCACAACGGACACAATGCATTATGGGTCCTAAGTGAGCTAAGATTATTTGATGCCTACAATATGAATGACAGAATCAAAAAATCGGACGGAAATGCACTCTAGTTGACACAAGATCCACATAGTGGTATACTATTAGTATCTTGTGGATACCAGATTGTGTAAACTATTTAGTATTATATTACGTTCATTGTACAAAGGACCAAATGATATGATGAGCCGACTATTCACAGTTTGAACCAGGTGATGAGCATTGACATTATTGTGACTTAATTAATTTAAATTAATGCAGTTTGTTCTTAAAGTTACCATAACCAGTACGTAATTGTGCGTCACAGTGCACCACCTCAAACCATGTATTCGACAACCGTTTTCGAACGAACGGAAAGAACTGATAAAGGTGAGGCCCATTAGATGATTCGACCCAACGTTGTTGTCTATGAGGTCATTATAGACATGAGAACAACGGGTGGTCACCGGCTGTCCCACTCGCCGCCCGCGCGTGGTCAACCCGCGGGCGAGGCGCTCCGGAGTTGATGTAGTGAGCGTAAACCCATAGTGTTCCAAAGCATACTAACCGCTCGAGGCGAGGCGGTGCTGGTCGGGTGTCGGGTGGCTCTAATGAGCTATGTGTGTGCTACCTTTAGTCGTGCCTCGTAAAAAGTACAAAGAGATAAGGAAATAAAGATATTTTAAAGCCTTGGGCCATCGTACATTGTCGAAATTAAATGTCGTATTGAAATTTAGACTCAGTAACGAACCTTCTTACCGATATAACCAAAAAGCGAAATTGTCTATCATGAAATTGGTAATTTATGATGTGGTGTAAGGAAATGTCAATACATTATTTATTTATACATTTTTTTATTAATTTACATTAGAAAATGAATTGGAAATATTTATTTGTTATTTTATTTTATACCTACAAATTAATCAAAACATCTTCAATCGATTACAGTCTTTATATTGATCGATTTAGCCAGTTTATGTCATATCAGTAGTCATTGTTTTATGACTTGTCTGCCGTATCAAGCTGATTTTTACGAAGTATACTAACTACAGTCCATCAACGTCGTGCGCGACCGTCCTGCGGGGTGACAGACGGTGGCGGGGACGAGGTACTCAAGATGTCAGCGGGTAGCGGGTGGTGTAGCGGGGAAGGGAAACGCTTCTCTTCGTGTGTAGCCGTGTGCTAGAATGACGCGCTATCTCGCACCCGCCACTGTCTGTCACCCCGAGGGACGGTCGCGCACGAGATTGCCGGGTTATAATTATTTTAGACATCTGACAACAATGCCATCTAGTTTCGAACTAAGCAGAGCTTGTACTATGAAAGTTAGATTAACTGATTGACTACCTATGCATATTTATTTGTCATACATACGTCATACATATTATACACAGAAAACACTCGAACTCCAAAACAAATATATGCAGGTCACTACAAACATTTGGTCCAACCCGGGCATCAAACCCGAGACCGACCTCTGCACAAAATTCGCATACGCTACCACTGCAAATTTTTATCTGTTAAGTTATTTTCTGTTAGTATCATCATGATAGTTATAACTTTTATGCATTGTCCAAACATAGGAAACAATTCGAATCATCTCCTTCCAATGTCCACTGCATTTCTTCAATTATTACGTGGAAAATATTTTAAAGCTTAAAGACATTTTTGGTTAAGGTACCAATTAAGGTGATTCCAATGCTGACTTATGATGTTCTCGTGATCTCAGCAAAATATCTAAAACCTAACCTTTGTTCTAACTTCGTTTTTAGGGTTCCTTACCTAAAAAGGTAAAAAAAGGAACCCTTATAAGATCACTCTCTTATCCGTCTGTCTTCCGTGGGTCACCTTCGATTTTTTCAGGTCTGATACTGAGGTCTATAGTCCATAGTCCTATTAGGTGTATAAACATCAAGGTCCTGAGGCAACACGATATAAAGATATGGGCAAATTTAGATTTTCGCGAAAACATGTAATTACCAAAATTTACCTTAATTGTCAACTTGTGGTAGAATTTTATAAATCACGAAGTTTGGCAAAAATTCAGCACAGTCATTCTTACAGTTTAGCCTTACAGCACAAATAAAGGAAAAATTACAAAAGAAAAAAGTTGAAAATTAAAGGCAATACATAAATAGTTGAGGCCAATTTCGATAGTCCTCTGGCACCAACCTCAAATAAGGTAAATAAATAAAATTGTGATATTGTCTGAAAAAATATATCAAAATGATACCAATTTTATTATGGTGGTATAATGGGTAGGTACAGAACCATCGGCGCACGAGTTCGACTCGCACTTGAGGTTGAGGCTCGGTTTTTATACTTTCGTGTTAACAGTTTTGAGTTTACAATCACAGGTAAGTGTGGAGGGCTTTTTGTTCCATTATTTGGTTACCATTAAACGTTTATCATTATTTATTCTGTTATTTACAAAAGTTTTCCACATAAAGGGTGTAGATACGTCATAGTGAAAAACCTTATACTTAAACGACTTTCTGTGAGTGCTTATCGCGGTGCAAAAATAAGTTCATCATAAAATGCAAGATTAAGGATTTATAATGTACTTTATTGTATCAGTTCTACGCAATGTACGTGCAATCTTGAAGCGGTATCGTGTGACTTGCGGGTACTTGTGTCGACAAAGCGCGCGAGGATAACGACCTTTTACGCTGTCTTAGCAATACAACTGATTGCGTGACAAGCGCGAAATGTCGTTTGATGCATTACATGGCATTTGTTGACATTATATGATATAAGGTGTAATAATATTTTTCAGTAAAATGATGATGAATGAAATTATGAACATAGTCTAAGTC
This sequence comes from Arctia plantaginis, assembly GCA_902825455.1. NCBI lineage: Eukaryota > Metazoa > Arthropoda > Insecta > Lepidoptera > Erebidae > Arctia > Arctia plantaginis. Next base: position 534,670 of record CADEBD010000283.1, on the reverse strand, counting down.
CATTAGCGTTAAGAAAATAGCCACCAAGCCCTCAGACTAATCAGGTTCCAAGAAATTATCGTTTCGTACTAAAGCTTAGAACCTGATTGGGCAGAATATTCTGTATCCAATATTGCGTTTCTTTTTAAAAACGCATCTCTCTTATGATGAAGGTATACGTACTAGTTTGAGAAGGAGGAACGTGCGCTGCCACCGGGCGCGTCCACGTCGCAGGGAGGAGGCCGCGCGGCTGCGCTCAGCAGATAGTTGGTCGAATCGCTGAAACAGTTCGACAGCCTGCTACAAATTGTATTACTGCCTCGAGACACGTGGTATGAAACTATATATAAATTATTGCTGTTTGTTTATACTAATCTTCTTAAAGTCAGAAATAAACTGAAATAATTTGTAGTATTAACAACCTGAAAAAGCAAGACCTCCGCTAGTTCTTATATACTTTTCGAAATTCCTCTAATGTTAGAGGAAGCGATTTAAAGTAGTGTTAAAAATTAACTACTTATGTCGAAATCTATGACTTCATCTATCATCTCAGTTTTAGAAGATTCTGAACTGTTTTTTTCATAATATCATCAACTTCAGCGATAAATATTTTGACTATGACTAATCTAGGTTGTTATAACCCTGAATAAAAATAACATTCTAAGTTTATATTACTGCTATCGCCTATATTTGTGGCCAATTACTATTATACGTAGAGTACGTATGTCTTATGTGTTTATGTCAAGTAATAACACTAATTCTTTGCCCCCATTATCTAGTGTTGTTATTCCTATATGTTGTGAATCACTACGAGGTGGTGACCTAGACCCTGTCTGGATTGTCTGGATTACATTGAGGAGGTTCAACCCAAATAAACAACCATCGATATATGGGGGGGGGGGGGGTCACTGATAACTGATAAAACATATTTATTCCAAATATTTATACATTTTCTTATGCTATAATAGTGTAATAGAAACAAAGTTATGCAGTATTTCGACTAGTCGTTTTCCGCAATTTCACCAGCATTCGTTGCTACTCCGTTTTTGTATTTAATTGTTGGTCCCTTATGAAAATCAAGACTATTGGCATTCTTGTATTTTTCTAAATACATACGTTTTATAGATAAATTCCATCCATACACAACACAAACAACCTTGATCATCATACTTATTGTGATCAGGCCAATATTTTATTATTATTTTTTCGTCGTCGTCGAGTCACTGTTTATTTGCGTCTATTCAACGTAAAAGTTTTTTGTAAGTCAGCACTATCACTTCATAGTTTTTATATCGATATCGTTTATTTTAATATTACACACCGCAGACACATCCTAGCATCCCGTCAGAAACAAATTGCAAGCTTTATTTTCTTGTAAATTCTTTAAGTACGTTTCAAATAAAAATAATTGCAAGTTGAGTACGGACTTACTTTAATTAAACATTATCTTTGTCCACAAACATTCTAAATAATGTATAATTTTCCTGACTCAATCCACGGACGATTAAGATGAGAAACGAAATTAATTTCAAGATAGTGATTGAGTCGAATTCGCATAATCATGGGGTTTTAAAACAAAATTATCATTACGGATATTTTCCACTCTTTAAGTTATAATTTAGTTATTTATTTTCTTTTATATTAAAATGTACGAACATAATATGCGATATCATTTATTTGTCATTCACTGTAGACATTGGTGACATGTCGTAACCGAACGTAACCACTCATGGCGATAAGCATGGCACACATGGTGAGCTTGATAACCTTAGGTTCATTTCTTAAGACTAATCAGAAATAAAGCAGGTTTTATCATCAATTGTAGGTACAAATATTATTCTACAGGTCATTATAACTATCATGACATTTGAGCAAAATATTTTATTGAAAGAATTTAATTTAGATGTCATTACAATTCACTACACCATAATACTACGTAGAGATATTATTGGGAGGCCCAAAGGTTTTCAATGTTTGTTATTTTTTAATGATTATGTAACTACTGGGTGAATAACTCTTCATACATATATTTTGTATTAACTAAGAATCAGAAGCGATGCGACTTCTGCGGTCGCTGTACCATAACGGACAAATGGGGTAAGGTCTTATAGCTGTCGATAGACGATACCAGAAGGAAAGTTTTACTCTGCTAATTAAAACCGAAAAATTAAAAAATGTAAGATAAGTTAATATCTCTAACATTTACTCTGTCGATGATAACCAACACTCTCAAAATAGAAATAAAAACGCTACCGTAAGTTCTGGTTCAGTGATTAACAGCGGTTTTGTAACCAGCAAGGTAGCATCTTTACATAGTATAAATTAAAGTCGTTTTTTGTGTTGTACGCTCAAATCTTTTAAACTAAGCAACGGATTTTAATGCGGTTACACCAATAGAGGAGTGATGGAAGAGGAAGGTTTATATGTATAATACATGCATAATACAGTAGAGAAAATTCGAGAATTTCAAAGATTTATCGTAAAAAACATGTTTTTGTGCGATCACATTGCAAACGCTGGCTAAACCTTACGAATTAGACCAAAATAATAATAATATGGTATTGTATATATTAAAAAGATCTACAAAAAAGTCGGCGATTATTCCTTATCCAATAGGTAATATTTTGCTGGAACGCAAATAGGTGAAGACGAAATACATGAAGATAATAATATATTATGAAGCATAAAATAGGTTATTTTTTTTAAATAATTGACAAAAGACAAACAGGCTCAGAAATTGACTCATTTCTTAATCGAACTTTTTACCACTTAAACTGACAAATAGAATTTCTGAAAAAACAGAGTAGACTTGTTTACAACGCAATGGCCAATAATATTGGGATGGTAAGTGCGTCATCGCAAATCGATGATATTTCGGTAATTAATGGCAAACAAAGCGTGTCACAGGCATTTTTAAATAAAAATGTGTTTGAAGTATAAGTTTAACTGTACCACAAATAAAATTTTATTTCAATGTTACCTTACAGACCTAGTTATCAAAAATATTGTTCGAGTTATGGGTATGTGATCTTGGCCTTCTCATACTTCCCAATTCATTAGTATAAGCAATATCTTTCTTGTCTACCTTTACTTTTTTCAATAAACTACTAAAATTTCTTATCTTAAATGAGCGGTTGGCTCAAACGTGATTATATCATATTACCTGAGTGGGCCTATGTTACATTTTATAAAATGTGTTGTTCAATACCTACGTATCTGCTTGTCTTTTTCGTGATACACGCGGGAGTAGAGTAAGTAAGTACTGCATACTTATACTATGTATGTATGTATTTACATATGTGTAACAAACCTAACCCTATTGACCATATTTCTACTTAAATTGTGTCGATAAAGTGTGTAAATACCAATAGTATAGGTTCACCTGGCGGTTCTCATCCGAAGTGCTGCGCAGTTTTCTTTGCACTTGTACGCTAGCACCTGTTTGATTCGGCTAACCTCGACATCAGGAAAATGTCGGCTCACGTAGGATATGAGAGCGTGGACCCGACGTCGATCCAGTGGTGGTTTCGTGGGCCGCGACTCTTGTCCTGCTCGCGACCACCGCTGTCCTGTTACAGAACACGTCGCCAGTTCTATAGGCGTGAAAAGTGCCGCCGCTAACCCTCGCGTCACTTTGCGGTAATCTCCCCATTTCACGCCGCGCAGCAACTCTTCTCGGATCTCGACGCCTTCACCCAGTTTTATCTATAGACAAAGATGATGCAGTAGAAATAGATGTAAGTAGCTTTGTAGATAATGTTACAGATTTGCCTCTATAAAATGTCGAAACGCGAAATTTATTTTGTAATAATATATGTATTTATAAAAATATTGAACAACCAAACAAATGATATTAAAAGAATTATTAATCAATACCAGCGCGACTGTAGCCAGCGGTGGAATCCTCTCCTAGGGACTGAAATTCTGTTGGCAGTTTAAAATAAAAGCGCATAAACCATGGATATATCGCCACCTGGAAAAAGTATAACCCAAGAGGCGAGACCAAAAACTGCCGTCTCAGAAAAGACGAACACGAACTCGCCGTCAAGATCGCTATGCAAGTACTAAGCCGGCTGGGATTAACTGGGTAACTACTTGGGAAACTCGATACTAAGTGGCTAATTTGATAAGATTCTCAATTCTCACGTGGAAAACGTTGATGCATAAGAATGCATCAACGTTTTCCACGTGAAAAAAAAAAAATTAGTTTATCGAAGTACGATTCTGTGCGTAACCGACCGGACCCATAAGAATGGGTCCGGTCGGTTACGCACAGAATCGTACTTCGATAAACTAATTTTTGATAGTGATTGATAACAATGTTAACATATTTTAGCACCATAGCAACTTTGTAAAAATGACACTAACAATAAGAGATTCTTTATTTAGATAGACAGAAAACACAACCGCTTTATCAACAAATGGATTTTATATTTTTTCCTTTGAAATAACAGCTCCATATTACGGATAATTTTAAAAGGAATTGCTTCTTTTTACTTATGCCTTGAATAAGAACTACAACTTTTTGACTAAACTGACGTTAAAATGAAATAGAAGTAGAGACCAGAAAACGTCTTTATAAAATCGTAAAATATTACTTACAATTTAGAACAGATAGCTATTTACGAAGATATAAAATGCCGCTCGTTATCAAACAAGTGGAGATCTGGTGAATGCTGGGTAAGAATTATACTATACTAGTTGGATATACTACTAAGTAAAATTCTTTAGAAGTCAAACGTAATTTAATTAGAGATATTTAATCATGCACCTTATTGCATGAGTGCTAGAGATGTGACGGTCTGAGAAATCGGCAAACCGAGTTGAACATAATAATATAGATAGTTTGTGCTTGTAGATATATTGATAAAGATTTAGTGTCGTGTCGCATCGACTCGGTTCAGAATCAGTTGGTTGATAAATCAGTTTTGTTAGGTCGGTGAAGCAGGAACCGCGGGCGCGATCTTACGACACTGCTCAACTGGTTCAAACCACGGGCAAACCGATTCAACTCGGTTCACGGTTAAACCGGTTTGAAAAGTCGAGTCGTCACACTACTAATGAGTGCCTTACCCTTTAGGAAAATATGTGTAATCAGGATAATAATATAGAAGCAAAGAAGAGCCAGAAATAATTAAAAAAAGTGTTAAAAAAGAGTACTTACAAGTCTCGGTGCGACGGTTCCTCGTTCGTTTTCCCGTTTGATGACGAACGGCAAAGCACGCCGGTGTTGTTCCAACCACACGGCGTCAGGGACTGGGCGGTTGCGTCTGCCATCCCATCTTCCTACAGCTACGTCACACATACCCAAAATCAGTTTATAGAAGGTTGTACATAAAATATAAACAGTTATGCGAATTTAGTTACTAAACAAGTCGTTTCAAACTTTACCTGAGGGTAATTTCAACGGTTAATTTTACAACTTCACACAACTATACAATAATTACAATACTTCCGTCATTGTCGACAACTACCGCCATCCCGAGGAATAGGATTAGACGGCTTCGGGATAAGAATTATTAAGAAATAGATATTCAAATAAAAAAATAAAAAAGAAAGAATATGCCGCTTATAGAAAACTCACAATTTCTTTGTAATACTTTATTCTTGATATTTAGTAAAAAATACATCGATGTATGTACATAGATTAATCTGCAAGCTAATGTGCAGATGTGTTTAATGACATTCAAAATTAGAAAATTAGCAGTCAACTTGAACAGTAAAAGTGTAACAATAACAGAGTTACTTGCTGAGAGAAACAGATTACAAAAACATTACATGTGATTGACCATGGTGTTTAGCGAGAGTTTACTAAATGAGCCCGTTGATGATTCAATAATTACTTATCATCGTGTGAGTACATGATTATAATATTTACCTGCATTAAACAATCAAAAGAATAGTAATTTTGTATAAATTACATCAATAATCATTACTATTATAATGATAAAATTTCTAGTTTTATATAAATTTCTATTTATATCCAGCCGTGTGAAGAGATTCATTTTTATTCCTATACATTTATAATTTTCATAAATACGTCAATAATAAAAGCTGCGCCTTAAATTATTACTTGGGATTAAAATTATTATTTAAGAAAAGTGCTCTTTAAAATTACTATTACTAATACGTATAAGCGATTATTTTAGAGTAATTATTATTGCGATTAACTTTCGTCAGTCGTAATTTTAATATTAAACATTGTTAAAATAAATGCAAAATCGAAATTTAGAGATCATGGAAATAAAGTCAATTGAGATCACACATAATTATTCCAATAAGATTTACAATTAAATTTCCAAAGGATAAACTAATATTGTTATTCACAACCCTAATCATAACTTCAGTAGTGCCCCCTCTAAATGCTTTTATTACAAAATGACTAGATGTGCTTTTCTCATGGCAATCATTTCATATATCTACAAAAATATCAAAGAAATAACCAATCAAAGTTTAAGGTTATATAAAAAATATAATCAATAAAAATATCCCTCCTGCTTCTTCTTTGTAATGCGCCTTCAATGTACACTGGGCAAGCGGGATTTATGGCAAGTGACTTGTTTCAATATTCGCTATTTAATTATTTAGAAATTCAACTCTCTTGCTCCTCGTAATCTATAATATTTGAAGCCACGTTTGAGCAAGTATACTCTAGTGCTTTTGCTCGACATCATTGCGTCTTGCATATATAAGATATTTCAGTACCATAGCCGTTTGAAACGTTTAATAAAATAGCACAACAAATACTATTAGTGTATAATTGTATTGCACAGCAATTGTCATACTTCAATCATAAACATGTACAAACTGTGGAAAAATAATCTTTAACGAATAAATTGTTTCCAACAGCTACAGCATGCGAATCATCGCGTTATTTTGCCGCATTAGTATCAACATGTATTAAAATCTATCGAAAGAAATTTTATGTACCTAAATTAAATAAATAATTTAAAAAGAAGTATAAAAGTGCAAATAGGTCCTGTATGGCAACATAAATTTGATGTTCAACTATTATAAACAACACTAATTCAATGTTTCATTTTCATATACGAATTTGAAGACTTATATATCTCATTATATCTGAGATTTTGTACACACTATTTACCGGGAGCCGTCCAATCACTCAACAATAACACTGTGTAAAGATAAACTATTCAGTATAAAAATATTGCTATTGTTGCTCAGCGCGGGCTAATGTACGGAGTTTTGTGCATGAGTCCGCGAATTCGACAAATAAAACGGATATGTTCGATACTTTCCGTCAACTGCGGTACAAAAAAAATATCTATTATGAAAATACTCACTATTATTTATTTCTATATAGGACGGAAAGTGTCGACCAAATGTGGATAACGTGTATAATGTATGTCTGTATAATAATTATGTAACCAGTAAATAACCTATGTTATGTAAAATTAGCACCGGTCGCAACAAATGCTTTAACAACAATCAGTCTATTGTCAGAAAGGAAGGTACGGCACTGATCCCGTTGAACGAGCTTCGATTAGTCACTCTAGCGAGAATCCTTATCCTCCGTGACTCAAATTCTATACGTTCACTTTTATGACTAAATCTATGGATTTTACACTTATTCCTGAATTCCCCGTAACAGTTTAGTTTTTATTTGTTACAAACTCCTCAGGGATTTTACGAGTATGTACATAATTATTGGATTGAATACAAAACAATTCCAATGACTTGAACGGATGCTCGGTACTAAATGAAGTTCGTTTAACTGGTCAACATCTGGCACTCGGTATATTATAGAAAGGCACACAATAAGCGGAGAGGTGTGACGGCAAATAGGCCCCCGGCGACACTCCGATCACAGACTAGATATATCTATTGACAGTCTTCGTTACGACTTTATAAGCCACATCTTCACGACCTCGTAGCTCGAGGAGACGCAACGTCAACCTGCTCGCAGCGATAAATCACCCTCATCACGCCTCGGTGAAAGGAATAGTCGGTCCAATCGTCCGTCTCAAACAATAGCGGCAGTGATCGCCGTCGTAAGGCAAAAGAGTCGGTCGTCGGCGCGTCTCCTCGGCGATACCGAGCCTCGCGCCCGTAGGAGAGAGCACGCTCGACGACTACTGGTGGAAGCGCTGAGCGGGCCGCAGCGCGGGAAGTGGAGGCGGCGGCTTGAGGCGCATGCGCGCGGGCGGGTGCTGCGCGAGCGTGTGGCGCCGCAGGTACAGCGGCGTCTTGAAGCTGCGGCCGCACGTAGCGCACGCCACCGGCTGCGCCTCGTGGATGAGCCGCACGTGCTGGCGCAGGTTGGACGCGTTGCTGTACCGGCGCCCGCACACCGCGCACTGCACGCCCGCCGCGCCCGTGCCCGCGCCCGCTGCGCAGCCGCCCGCTGCCAACAACACCACGTTCGCACCGAGCGCTCCCGACCGCCCGCACGCGCCGTTCGCCAGCCACTCCGCCCGCATTGCCCTACCCTAATGTTACCCTACTCAAATGCTTCTATGACATTTCGAGATGCCGTTCTTAAGCTTAACCAGAAACAGTAAATACCACAAGATTAAATGCAATGATTAAAACTTAATTTAAGTTATTCCCGTGTGTGTATTTAAGATGAATACGACCATTAGTTTAGCATTTGAATAGGACAACACTAGTTCCGTGGTGCCCGACATGTTGGGCTTCGGCCGGTGGAACAATACGAGCGGTGTTCGGAGGCCCGCGGCGCTTGCGGTCAGTGCGGGTCGGCCGCGCGTCGTCCGACACCCGCGCGCCTAGCCACCTGACTCGATACGAGACGCGCGCGCTCTCTTCTACGGCCGGTTCAATTGTCAAATGTGCTAAAAAGAGGTTCGCCGGGGGCGCGGCTGTCCGAGTCGACGTGTGCGTGTGACAATGACGTGACAGTGAGAGATAAAAAAAAGTATAATTACCTTCCGCATTTTCGTCCCGAAGCTCCGTGTTCATGCCGCTCATTAGATCTATATTACCTATGAAAAGAATTATAAGCTTGATGATAATAGCAGTTACCAAATATTTTGTGCTCCAATAAATTTAAGATTTAGTTACAAACCTGGCAATGCGGCGAATGGATTTGCAAGTGCGTTATTTTCATTGTAATACATTTGCTGAAAACTTGAACGTTCGTCGTCACTAGCTTCTTGCTCCATAACTTCCATTTTTGGTTCTAAAAGATCTGTTGCATTGAATTCTTGACATTTGTCTATTTCTATTCTATCGGGGTCCCCAGGGTCCATGAGAATTTCACTCTCTTCGTTTTTCACTTCTGTTGCTTCGAGATCAGTTTTCACCCTTAAAGTTGGGTAATTGGGCGTTTCTCTATAGTCATCATTATTAGGCCTCATTTGACTAGAAGTTTGAAAGGGAGCTTCTTCATTGAGATTGTTTCTGGCAACATCGGGAGAATTTCGCGTGGAACGACGACTTGCGCTCTGTTCTTGGTCGTCGGCAGAGGTCGTTTCGACATTTTGGTTTGCGGCTTTGGAGGAGGAGGTAGAGTGTGACGGCTTGGCGCTGAGCAAGTTACGTAGTTGGGAAGGAGGTGATTTTCGATTCGCTTTCTGTAACAAACGGATGTGAGTATTAATGGTATGTCAACATGATGTTTATATTCTGAGATAATATTTATACAACATGGTTACTTTGTCGTTGTGTTGTGAACAGTCTGTGAGGCCTCGTATCTGCAGCGCGTCGGCAGTACGTAGGAAGGCGCTAAGCTGCGCCTGCGCGATGTTTACCTGGCCTACGTACATGAACTGTAGTAACGCACGTACATGAGACACTTCGCAGTCCCGCATAAAGATTATAGGATGCGGACATGGATTATTCTGAAATCAAATAAAAACAACCAGTAACTATTAAAATCAAGTTACTGGAGTACAAATAATGTACAGAAATCATAACTTGTAGGTTGCAAACCCACCATTGTACTCAAACACTGTGCATAACATTTCCTAACATATTAATCTTAGTTGAAAGCATTAATGAGAATATTGGTGATCATTACATATAATGTTTAGCTTACAGGTCTAGTGAACTACTTCATGTATATTATAATACTAGCTGACCCTGCAAACGTTGTTTTGCTATTTACATTATTAAAAAAAAAAAGATTTTGAATTTCTTATAATCCGTTCTTAGCTGACCTCTACTTGGTGAAAAGAATATTCCTACCAAATTTCAAGTCTTTAGCTCTAATGGTTCCAGAGATATCGTGATGAGTGACTACGTGGAAATCTCTTATATATATATATAAGATTAATAATCATCTCAAATAAACTACAGCCACAGATTAGAGAGCAAATCTCTTGGTTCATGGTCTGAAATTGCTATAAGATCAATTCTATTATTTAGTAAAAAAAGTACTTTTTTTTTTATAATTCATACAATCAATAAAGCATTTATAAAAAGAAATTTAAGAAGTTAATGATACAAAGGAAATGGTTTTTGGTATAAATTCATAATACTACTAAACATTATCTTGTTATTAATTAGAGATACATATATTAGCCAAGATGTCACTATCTCTGTTAAATAATAGCACTTTATTAGGCTATGTTATGTATTGATAGTAACAAGATAACACTTATATAGATATACAAACCAGATAAGAGGAAATGTGACAAAAAGAAATGTAAACTTTAATATAACCTACAAATAAATTCCATTTCTATTATTTATAAATCAATGTATTATTGATATTAGGACTTCAAATAGTTAAGGTTAAAAGGCAGTGCTATGCATTGTAAGGATTTATCCTTACTATTAATTTGTATATTTGTCTCTCAATCTATAACCTCAAGATCTCAAATAAAATTGGATAATTTAATTTCTAAGATAAATTTCACTATAATTAAAAATTACAATGATAAGTTCTAGTTTTTATTTCACTCAAACTGTACAAACATACATTTCACTCAAATTAAGTTTGTGATAAATCCTATTCAGGAAATATCAAAGACTGAAGCTTCCCATGAGAGAATAATATCAAATATCAAAAAAAAAAATTAATTTGGTTAATATAAAAATGATAATAAAAATAGAACCCTAATACAGTCATTTTAAGTATATGTAAACACTTCATACTTTAATAAAACCATTGTTTTACTAGTCAGTTACAGCCAAGCTATTCTTACTTATTTATAACTGCAAAAATATCTACACAAAATTCATTGGGTAAATGAGATATGTATTTATAATGCTTTGTAATCACTTTGTTCTAAGTTGATAGGTAGACAGTTGATAGGATTGGTCCCCTGGCTTGTCAAATAGATTTAAGAATCAATGACCTCAGATAATATTTGATGTTACTAATCCTACATAAAAATTAAGCAAATATATTCATGACCATTAACTGTAGTACTTAGTTAAAGTATGTGTTAGAGAATTCATTAAATGCTTTTAAGAATTATAAATAATCTATAGCCCCAATGGTAATGAGTTAATTAGAAATTGTGAAACAGAATTTTTAAGTAGGTACAAATAAATGAAATCACGAGTACTTAACCGGAACGCGAGACATGGCATTTGTAAGTAGATCAAGTGTTTTATACATAACAACTTTCACTAGAGTCATTGTAATGGTGACACATCAAAGTGTGGGGAGTGAAAGATGGACTTACTTTAAATAATTCCTTGAAATATGGACTACATGCTGATAAAACCACTTTATGTGCCTCCAGCCGGTGCCCCTCACATGCCAGGGTGACATCCACGAAGTCCTCATCATCGCGCAATGCCTCGAATTGAGATGTTATATTCGCTTGAAAATTGTTCCATCTCAAACAAAATTGCTGGTCGCCACCCAGTTCTGTACCTTCCATTACTTATAGACATAACTCGATATCCCTGCTCATTTAATTGGTTGATAAGAATAGTTAATTATTGAAAATAAATATATCACAGTAACTTGCAATTTCAGTCGCCGTCTGGCCGAAAATCTTATGAAAGAAAACAATCAATAAAATCTCGTACCAATATAAGAAAAATAAAAACTTTTTAATTTGTCATTTGGATGGTACATTCACTTCTACGTTTCATTACACGTTACGGTCTGATACCGGTTTTTTTCCTTTGTTATTGTGAACAAAAACGATGACTCGGATTTTATTTCTGAACTATTATTATTTAAATGCTTAGAAAAAGTTAATATTATAGTGTCTGAATACTTGAAACTAATATAATTAAGAAATAGTGAACATGTTTTATATTTATGAATGTCGATGTATTTCAGTTCTAATATTTAAAACAGGCAACTATGTAAATAAAATCGACACCTATACGTAGAAGACATCAGTTTTGGCGCCAAATTACATATTATAAATTAGGTATTGCGTATTGCAGAAACAATCATCAAAACCTAACTACGTACCAGTTGTATACTTAAAACTTAGAAACGGAATCGAATATTTATAAAGCTGCAGTCTCGTTTATTTAATTTTTTCAATGAAAACTTGTTGAAGATAAATATTTTGTTTCTTGTTTTTGTCATTTCTTGTTCCAAGTTACATTTACATATATTAATTGTATAGATTTTCGTAAGACATTTGTTCACTCGATAGCTTTAAAAAAAAATGAAGACACAATTTCAACATAATGTATCGGCCGCCTTCATTTTTAATATACCCCGACTCACTAGCAATTCAGATGAATCTTACGATACCTCTCAAGCTAAAATCCGTAAAGCGGTTTAGACATAAAAGCGTGCTAAAGAAATATAGATACATACATACATAATATATTCTGGAAAAACATAGGTAGCCCTCCTCCTGGCGCAATCAGATAAAAAGGAGAAAAGCATTCTTTAAATTTTTATTAGTTACTATTAAGAATCGTAAAATATGTTATTAATCCGGGGTATCAGTAACATCACACCACTAAATTATCCACCGGCTGTGCTAGTTTCAATATCTTTTTCAGAAAGCTACTGAACAAATTAACAAAAAAGATGTTTAGGTACTATCGCGATGAGTCATTGTACGTCTTTCATCTTTCTTCAAATCACCTACAAACCAAAACCGACTGGAGTGATACTAGCCTCACGGAAAACCGTATACATACCTACTGATTTGACTTGACAGTCATCTACCCTTTTCTTTCGTTGCTTTTACAGACTGAGTGAGGTTACCAGAGTCCAAACCTCTTGTCGCCTAATTGTGGGTGAGGAGGGGCGGGTCCAAAAGGGTGGCAATGGCAGCGCACTGCACTGTGTTGCAGGTTTCACAACGAAGCTGCTTTTTTAATGGAGTAGGGGGTAACTACCGCCTATTCAGTAGGCTAAAAGAAGCTTCGCCGTGTAACCTCCCCACTCGTTAAGCTAGGCCGTTTTTCAATTCCACAATAGAACTTTGTCAAATATTAATTGCTCTTAGACCTTAGGGTGAACAAATCACATAAGCAATATTACACAAACCTTTGTTTTAAATATCAATTACACAACCATTCTGGACATAAGGGATACAACTATGGGCTTCAACTGGCAAATCAAATATTATAAGCCTGCAGAGAGCTCAAACAACATACTTAACATTAAACTATTCTGTCTGATTTATTTCTTATCCAAAAATCAATGGAAGTACTAACCAACCAGAAAAGGCAAAATACTATTCAAATTTCAAAAACCAAAAACAGTCTGGCAACCATTTGAACTAATATCCTACTCACTTCTAAAGCCAAACATTGACTCAAGAAATATTTGATGTTAGAGCAATGCATGTCTTGCCATTGCCTGTATTAAACTGGGTGGTCAGTTGAGTAATGGACCACCCGTTATGGACCTTTTATTGAGTTCTCTTATTATACCCATTAACTCTCAGCAGGGGCACAATAGTACCTACTAAGCCACTTGAATAATATATAAACAGTACCTGTTAGACAGCAAATGGCATAACTGGCAAGACACAAGAAAATCCTTTTTTTTTTTTTAAATACCTAATTCCATAACACAGCATTTTGTACTCAGAGAACATTCTTAGTATAATAAAATTATTAAACTATCAAAATCAACATATTGGGAGTTAAATATAAACTATTTACCATAAAAATCAATGCACTTTTTATTTTTACATGTATCTTTGAAAATAATAACAAATAACAATTTTTACAAAGCTTGCTCTCCTTCAACCATCTCTTTTAAATTCAGTAATTCAAATTGGCCAGTTCCTTTAGTCTCTGTTCTGATCATTTCATCCAAAGTTCTAAAGTTACCAGGATCTATCAAACATATTATGTTCGCTGTACCAGAATCCCAGTTCTCTTCCTCCACACTCATAGCAAGTTTGACTACTTTATCTTTAGTTTTTTTAGCCTCCTTGCCAGTCAACAAAATCCTTACCCTCATTTGTGCTCTTTCTAAAGGTATCTCTTTTTTTAACTGCTGTATCACTTCCAATGCCTGCTGCTTCGCACCTCTATTGACATTTACAGACAAATGAATATCTTTCATTGCCTTTTCTATTATGGATACAGGATAAGGCCTTTTAGTTTCAGGATTGACACATTTGTCCGCAACTGTTGTTGCAATATCTTTAAACAAGGAATCTATTTGAGATTGCCTTTCCTTGTCAGACACCTGAAGTTCCCCTTTTTCTAATATCTCTTTACAAATTTCTGTTAAATCCTCTTTACCGAATACTTTAACTAAATCTTCTTTTTTTGCGACTTGACCTTTAGAAACATTTGTGAACACTGTGTGTGTCTGGAGAACCTCATCAATGTCTTTCTCTCTAAAACAAAGGAATACAATGTTTCATCATTACATTACACGTTTATTTTGAACAATTTAAAAATAATACATACAGTTTATTTCGCCACGATAATACTTTATTCCTATAGCATGCTATTTCAAATCTTTTACCCCCTTTTTTCAACCTCACTATGGCGACGTTGGTTAAACGTATTTGATTGGTAGGTGTGAAGATTTTAGACATAATTATGCTTTATTTGCTCCTAAAATCCAAAATAAGAGCAAGGGCCAAGTCCAAACAGTAAACTAATATAAACAATTGCAGCCACAACCTTCCGAACTTTTTTATTTTCGCGTTGACAATATTGACAACAGAAGATAAATGTTGCTAGATATAAGTTATAACGTTTAAAGAACTGCTGTGTCACAGAATGGAGAATAATACCAGTATAGATTACCACTACGTAAAATCATTTTATTAAAAAGCCCCTAAAATTATATTCACCTAAAACTTGCCTCTCTGACATGATCACTACGCTACGCTAAAGGATGCTACAGAGATCACCTGTGTCTGATTTGGAAGAAGCCAAAGCCTGAGTGCCACTACTGCGATGGCCAGATCGTGGACACCGAGCTCCACAAGCTGGCAAAATGCCCAGCATATGAGAAGAGCAAAGGTGTGACCTCGTTACTATAGATGTAACATAACCGATTTTAAAACGTTTTAAATAAAATGTTGCCGTTTTAAACCACAAATAAATCGTTTTAAACTGTTGAAAACTCGCCTACAAAAATAAAAGAATTGTGTTTTACGCTTCCTTATGGTCAATTTTAGGTCAACTGACGTCATGTTTCGTTTTAATTCGTTTATAGAAAATCAATAGAAAGTACCTACCTATATTACCTACTAGATGAAAACTTAAGTATGTAGGTATACCCACCTATACCTATTTATTATATTATATTGTACTACACACACTAGATTAGAAGACATCATTAACACAATGCCGTCCGTTTTACTTGAGCATGAAAGAGACAACGTTATGTCTTCAAGGCCGTCGCGCTTGTGCGAGAGTTTGAGTTTGGTTATCAAACCGAATCAAGTTGATTATTTATAGCATTTGAAAACAATCAAATAAATGTTTATTTACAGTTTTTAACTTATCAATAGAGTTTTTATAACTTGGTAGGTAATACGCTTGGTCGGACGGACTAACTAGAATTAAACCCGCTAAGTATATCAATATCTGTTTATCACAGATATAAAAAATCTTTACACAGTTTATAGGTGCTCCGTCATTACCTTACCTCTTTTAAATTAAGAAATTTAGTTAAAATTAGGCAAAACCGTCATCACCACCAACCATTTTAAATCGAAAAAAATGGTTTATTTCGGTTTTAAACGGTTTTTTTTTCGTTTTAAACAGATTGATTTAATTGTTTTTCAACCAGCCTTACATCTATACTCGTGACGGCCACCTGTACTATTCAAGGCTGTTGATGATGATAATGATACCTCTACTTTTTTGAACAAATAACATTTCAAATAAACTTAGACGAGGTAGTTACTTAAAAACTAAAGTTTTTTTTTAAAGACAACTCCCACATTAGATATGTACCCTGTGTCGCGGGGGACTCCACAAACATACATGAAACGGACACAAAGAACACCCAGACTCAGAACAACCATTTCTGGATCACACAAAGTGTCGTCCCATGTGGGATTTGAACCCACAACACTCGGCGTAGTAAACCGCTACGCCATCCGTGCAGTCAAAGTTGAATATTATGTATCTACTAAAAAAAATAACCACTTTAACCTTAGAAATGGCAAACGTTAGTGCATACATTTATAGGTAACTATATATACTTAATTTTGTAATATAGTGTCATTAAGATGATTAAATAGCTTAAGACTGTGGCATTTAAGAAGCAGAGCAGTAACTTGAACGGTAGAGGAAAACATTTTTAGATAAGAAATGAAATTGATTTGTTGAAACATGTGTTAATATAATGTGTGTAACAAAACAGGGAAACAATAAAAAAAAACAAGGAATCAAAAAAGCTCTAAAATTGCACACATTTATTATGTTCTGCTAAAAACTCTGCCCCAAAACTAGATTTTTTGTAATTTCGGTGTGGAAAATTGGTAAACTGTTAAATTTCAATGTTTCAATTAAGTTTTATATTTGTGTGGTTTTTCTACAGTTTTGATTCATGATTAAGCATTCCTTTTTGTCCGGGATTAAAAACTAGTTTTTTTTTAAGATTTAGTTCAGCAGTGGACAGATATAGCTGATGATAATAAAGCAATATATTTTTTTTACTTATTTTCAAGTATATCCTATCCTATTAGACTTAAATACGTTTAAAATCTTTCTTTTGTTGGCATTACATAAAAATTTCACCCCATCAAAAATCGACTACGCTTATTAGTAAACAATATAATAGTGAAGCAACAATTATATTGTAAAACACAATAATTTGGGTTATTGATAAATACTGAATCTTTTAATTAAGAAATTGAACTGTCGCGGGATCTGTCTGATACATCGGTACGATGCGGGTGCGCGAAAGCCGGTCTTACCATCCGCATTGTATGTTTCACAACAAAAGTCAAATCATGATCTTCCAAGCCCATTTCCCTGGTATTGCATTTACGAACTTTGATTTCCCTATTTGGATGAGATTCTGGTCCACATAAAACTGACATACTGTTAATCTATCTGTGGTCGTGCTGTGTCAGACGCAACGCACGACGTGTATTTCTCGAGAAGTTGGCCGTCATTTTGTTATATTTGTGTATTTTATCAACAGTTTTATGTGATTAATCATTAAGATGGCGAAATTGGTTGATATATATAACAGCGAAAAAGAACCTGTGATAAAAAGACGGCAATTACCGTTAACTATCTATGAAAATCTTACAGTAAGTGGTTTCATGCACTTTGACATTACCACAAGCGTAGATAATCGAGGAAGGAATAAAATGAAAATTATTTAGTACTTCTTGTTTCAAAAAGTAAACATTTACGTAGTCACGTATTTTATAATTTCTTCTCAAAAATATCGAAATGATTCACATTAAAATGATACGCCAATTTAATCAAGTTCATTGATTTAGTTTTAAGTAATGACGTCTTGCAGATGACCTTATTTTGCAAATAAAATCCTTTGTTTAATACTAACCAATTTTGTTTTTGTTTGCAGATGATCATGGATTTGAACACAATGGGTCTAATATGTGATAATCCACAGATAAAAGGTCGGGAATACGAAGACTTCATGCGCAAATATAGGATTCTAACGACTGATGAATTGAAGGCAGCGCTGAGAGTAGATGCTTCTGATATATTTAATGTTTTAAATCAAAGCATTCCTTGTGTAGGCTGTAGAAGAAGGTATTGTATCTTAATTATGTACTACTAATATGTATGTTTATTGATGTTCTAGAAGCCAATGTAGAAGGGCCGCTTAGTTTTGGTCTATATAGGGATGTGTAACATTTCTCATGATATTATGTATTATATATTATCTCATTACCTTAAAGCTAGGTAAGGTTATGTTGACATTTGTTAGCCGTCTTTACTTGAAACATAGTTTTTAAGATTTGAATATTTTCAGATTATCTTTTAATCAGTTGTGGAATTTATTTATTTCATGTCAATTATGAGCAAAAGAGCTTTACTTATAACAAATTGTTTGGTAATGCTAATATTTTATTAACCGTGATGGAATGTTATGATTCAGTTATCTATCTAACCATGTTCCATATTTGAATAAGAATAAAAGAAGAAGATTTTTGCTTTGAAAGTTTATCTACACAAGTCTCTTTTGTTAAAAAATGCTTAACATCCTGGTTCTTACTCTTCATATAATGCCATCTACTATTGTAGCTGCTATATGTTTTTTTTTTCTGAGTAGGAGTTATAATTGTAAAAGTATACACTTGTGAGTTGAAATCTTATTGCATCTCTTTAAATACGAGACATATCCTGTCAGTCCCACTAAACCAAATTCTCTTACAAATTCAGGTAGTTTATATTCAGAGGATTTTCTGAAACGTTTACCTGGATTGTCTCATTAACACAGTCCACATTATTGTCTGATCTTGTTTTCTGTTAATAATGATTAATTTATTTATTCCTATGCAATGACACTACAGGCAAACTTAGAAGTTAGTTCTAATTCTTATGAAGTAACTTCAAAATTAGTTAATTAAAATAAAAATAATTAAAATAAAAGTAAATAATTGTAGCAAAATTTTTGAAATAGTTGGGCATTCAAGAAAGAAGCAAGAATTCATTTTCTGTTAGTAATATCAGTGAGGAATTTTAATTAACAATTTCCAATACTTATACATGTGTGGACAAATTATGTGAGAGCTATGAAATAAGAGTTCTCTTTACTAAGTTATATCATTGGATTTAAGAAGGGAGGGACAGTAGTCATATAAATGGTCTTGGTTGGTCTACAACCTCATTAGTTTTGCCAACATGTATTTTAATTGGTGTCTGACCGAAACAGGTTTTTAGTAGAAACCGAACTTTCGGCTCTTGTTTCAGTTTTGGCTGAAACCAAAACTCAAACTGTCATTTTAAAATTTCGACTGTAAACTGAAATCTAGTGTATTTTTTAGCCCTTTATCTGCTTATACACACACCACCTAAAAGCACCGTAATAAGCTAGAGACCCGGTATTAATTATAAATAAGAGAAAAAGTATATAGGTAGGTAGATAAAAAAAATACGTAGCTAGCAACCAAATACTATAAATTCACATGTCTAAATTACCTAGGTACATGATGCGATAGGCGGGAAGGGACCTGGCGAGGTGGCTGACTAGGTAATTGGAATGGACTATATGTGTTTTCTCATAGTATAAGTTAAGCAACTGAATATTACATGTTATATATACAGTATAAGTTTTTTTGAATGGTTAAAAATGCTAAAATAGGGTAAAATTCTAACAGAATGTAATTCAACAAAAATTAACTACCTATAGAAAAATTAAATCCAAGGGTCCTATTCTAGTATCTAAGGGTAAATTAAAACTCCAGAAACTCATGAGTTTCGCCTTATAAAACTATGCTCAAGCGTTTCTTGAGTTTTGAGAAAGGTTCTGTAACTTGAGACATACTCAAGTAGTATCTGAATCGAACATCATCTCTTTTGTGTGAACACTAGTAAGTAACCCGCCGAAACTTCGGTTCGTCACTATTTTTTATTGGGAACAGTAGTACATCAAGTTACATTTTAATTATGTCATGTTCCAGAGATATCATTGGAGTATCCATAACTCTTTGCTCACAAAATAATAATTTTCATAATAGGCCAATATTGCGAAGGTCGTGTGGTGACGGATTGAGCATATAAAGTGTCACCATCCCTATTTATCCCGTGCATATCGTAAGAGCCGACTAAGGAAGCAAACCACGCAGGACAACAGCACTGCTAAGAGGAGGAAAACTTGACACAATTCCTATAAAAACACATAGTTTGGCCTACTACACCACACACTTGCCTGTGTAGTGTAGTAGGCTAAAACCTCCTTGCTAAGGAGAGGCCTATGTCCAGCTGTGGACTATTAAAGTCTGTTGATGAATTAAATGATGATGATTGATGAAGGCAAATATTTGTGTGCTTAGCTCAGATTTAGATGCTTTAGCTCCTTTGACTGTGCAAGTCTCAGAATAGGTCCTTTGGCTTGCACACATTCCAATTAGCAACCTTTATATAGAAAAAACTACATTATTGATTCCGGTACTAAGTTTTTAAATCTCAGATATTTAATTTTAAATATGATATTAAACAATAATTGTTAAAAAAATAATTATGAACTGCCTAAAACTTGCAAACAACTTTTATTAGGAGCTGTGTGGTGATTGCCACTTTTAAGTCTATGGTAAGACTAAGGTGCTAGGATGACTTACCACAACACTACAGATTGACTGCTTATTGTATTAGTGCCCTTTTTGCCAAAGTTTATGTGGGTTTGTTGCATTAAGATTTCTTCTTCCATTCTTCTCTGTTATTTGTAACTTCACTGTTTAGTCTTTTGAATGCTAATGTCTGTTTGTTGTTTTACAGCGTGGAACGTCTTTTTTATCAGTTATGTAAATCAGGACATCCCACACTGGATCCATTGGTGCTCACACCGGACGAAATTATGACAATTAGACAAGACAAAGCCACACAACCACAATCACTAGCCACATTACTAAATGGTCACAGGTATCTATACTATAAATCATATCCATACTAATGTTTTAAATCTGAAAGTGTGTCTGTCTTTCTTTCTGTCTGTCTGTTAACCAATTTAGATGAGGTATAGAGATAGTCCGAGTTCCAGGAAAGGATATAGGGTAGCTTTTATCCTAGAAATCATCTTTGAAAGGTGGTGGAAGTTTGTATGGGGAATCAATAAACACTGAAGGCTTGACATAGGCTACCTTTTACCGCGATAATCGACATTTACGCGGGTGGAGCCACGGGCAAAAGTTAGTGTAAAAATAGTTAGTTAAATAGCTATCCAAATCAAAATGATACCAGACCCATTAGTTTTTGTTCTTTACTTTCTGTTAATTCATTAAATTATCTTCAAGTGTTTGTTGTTAGGCAATTATGGTATCTAATTTCTGAATTTTTCTTTTCAGTACAGGTATAGAATGTCTAATACTTAGTCAGCCACGATGGAAAAAATCACAGCGATGTACTTTGCATTCGCTAGAGGCAGGCACAGCTCGCGGCTGGGGCGCGGCAGCGGGCGGGGCGGGGACAGGAGGCACGGGGCCGGGGGCTGCGTGTGGCTGGGGATGGGCCGCGTGGGGCTGGGGCGGCCGGGCTGCCTGGCGCGCTGCGTGGGATGCTATGCGTGCCTCCGCCCGCGACCACGTCACCCTCGTGCACTTCAACACACTACATGACACACTCCACAACTACCTTAGGAAACATCGTTTTTGTGCCGATTGTAAAACTAAGGTAAGATCGATTAATACTGTAAGATAGTTAATATATAATAATTATTATATATATTTACTATCTTATAATTATATTTTACTCAGTTCAATTAGTTTCCAGTTATAATATTTATCAATATCTTTCATTTACTTACCTCCAGAATTATAATAATCATAACTTGATATGTTTTGATATAAACTCCTTGTGTACTCAAACCTCTACTCTAACTCTCTCTCTCTCTCTCCCTCTTTCTCTCTCTCTCTCTCTCTCTCTCTCTCTCTTTCTTTCTCTCTCTCTCTCTCTCTCTCTCTTTCTCTCTCTACTCTAGATGTTTATTTGTACTGCTTTTAGCACACTGAATAATTTATATGAGGAAATGTCGAGAAGTGAAGAAAACTTATATTTTTAACAATGTGTCCAGTATGTATCTTACTAATTTCACTCGAGTTCCGTCTTGGATATGTAATGTACATATATCATACCCAAAATGCAATTTGTGGGAAATTAGTAAGAAAGTCTTTTAACAGAAGAAGTTCAACATTGATGAAAATCAGTAGGTATAAAATAAAAATATGTCATAAAAACCATACATTCAAAATAATATTATTAATGGAAAATATTCGACTGCAAGACGATTTTTTTGATCTAAATAAACAATAAATTTGTATAAGTAAGGGTTAACAGAAAATATTTATAGTTAACTAGCTGACCCGGCAAACGTTGTATTGCAAAACAAAAAAATTAGGGATGGGTC
This sequence comes from Arctia plantaginis, assembly GCA_902825455.1. Taxonomy (NCBI): domain Eukaryota; kingdom Metazoa; phylum Arthropoda; class Insecta; order Lepidoptera; family Erebidae; genus Arctia; species Arctia plantaginis. Next base: position 512,301 of record CADEBD010000283.1, on the reverse strand, counting down.
ACCCTTACCATTTAGGGGTATGAAAAATAGATGTTGGCCGATTCTGAGACCTACCCGATGTGCACACAGAATCGGTCAAGTCGTTTCGGAGGAGTACGGGAACGAACATTGTGACACGAGAATTTTATATATAAGATTAGGTTGGCTGTATCAACATGTTCATTAAATGATAAATACAAGTAATTTGTACCAGAATGTATATTAATCTCCACTCTTTGTATGTTAATAAATTGTAATTCTTAATTACTGGCAGGTCTTAAGGGCATATCAACTGTTAGTGGAAGAGAAGGAGCCACAAAAAGAGAAAGGATATGTTGGAGCTTTGTATGGTGGTATCAAAAGATGTCTCTTAGACAAGCACTTACATTTGCAAGCCAAAACTGATTACATAGCACATCTTATAGCTAGAGCAGAGCCAGAGTTACTTGGTAATCATAGAGAGAGACACGCCAAAACACTTGAAATTGCACAAGAAGAGGTCAGTAATTATGTAATGTAGTAGTAGTTCTCTCATCTCATTACTCATTGTTTGCTTAATCTTTGGCAACCGTGGCAAGCCCTGTGGTTTACGATGAATATATTTATGTAAAAAATACTTACGAATAAAAAGTACTTAGCCTGGATTATCCTCACACTCAATACAGCGCTTAACTATTTCTGATTACTACTTTGGGTCAAAACAAGTCTACTATTTTTATCCAGAAAATATCTACAATAGAGAGAAAGAAAAGCAGCACTTTCATCTTCTGCTTTATATCCAGAACAAATAAATTTCTAATAAGAATTTATTTTTGTAGGTACTCATTTGTCTAGGCATATGTATTTATGAGCGACTACAGCGCATCTCTTTAAGGCTACGCGAAGAAGAAGGAACATGTCAAACCCTTGCAGCAGTGGCTGTAGAGGCTCTCTATCGCAAATTCGAAACTGCCGTTGAACATAAGACCGGAGTATCGAAGCTGCAACTTCTGTATGATGAAATCACTCAAGAAGAGTTAACAAGGCAACAGAGAAAAGAACAGAAGAAGTTAAAACGACGCAAGAAGAAGGAGCGGCAGGCTGTCGAAAGCAAATGTAAAGTAAGTAGAATGATTTCAATCATTTTTATTCTAAAGATATTAGGGAATGGCTAATTCAAAATAATAAATACTTTTTATGTCATTAGTTTCCATATCAATAATAATTATAACATGAGACATCTCGCACACAGCTTTCAGATTTCAAATTAGGCTGTTGGTTCGACTAATTGGACAACGCAGAATATCCAAGTTTCCATAGTCCAGGGATCCATTCATAAATTAAGATATTAATAATAATAATATATCTCACCCATGTCACACGCTATTATAGGCTGTTGATGATATTTTCTTTTCCTATGTCATTATCAAGAGAATTATAAAATAAACATCTTTATGCTCTCAATTAACTGACTTCATTTTAAAAACTTATTTGATGCTAATTGAGAATAACATTGATGTTGATTAGTTTTTAGAGCGATTGGCTTGGAAGGGCTCGATTAATTAAAAATAAGAATATTTGGGCATCAATGTTTTGTTTATGTTTGTGAACTGATTTTATTTGAAATAGCCTTGGATGCATATTTACTTCATAGGTATAGACGTTTCGCCCTTCCTTCACTTGTCTCATTTAAACGTCACTGTTTTATGCAAGGGACGCGTTAGTAGGGCTACTCGTGTTTGCTTTAAAAAAAAAGAGGAAGATATAAATAAAATTAAAACGGACTACTAAAAAGAAAAATCGATAACAATAAAACAGGCACTGAATTATTCAGCCGACAGAAACGCTATGTTTAATTAAGTAAAAAAATATATTTAAACTATGTCATCTTAGTTTATGAATGTCTGTATCTCTCCTCTAGCACATACATAATCAAATGGTTAGAAAATGCAGATTCGGGATATACAGGATCTTTAAAAGAAATCCGCTTCTCATAGTCTGTCATACACTTTTCTTCTGTTAGTTTGCCCATTGATTAATGAATATCAATCAATGGGAAAACCAACAGAAGAAAAGTCCACGTCGGACTTTCCACTTCACCGTCGTCGTCATCCTGGTTCGTGCGATTCATGGCGGAATTATGTACAGTTCTTTTGTTTTTTCAGTAAACAAATACAGTCATAAACGAGTCATAATAAATGCTTAGTTGTTATTACTTTTGATTAGGAAGGAAGGTTCTTTATATATGTAACCAAAATGGTGGAATTTTTGTATGTGTATTGTATTTAAATAAATTTCATCGTAAATATCATTCTTAATCATTCTGTACAGGAAGCAGATTCAGAAGAACCAGACGAGAAGTGCCAATGTGAAGAATGTTTATTGGAAGAAAGAGACACACCGACTGACCTACTGTCCCCGCGCGACTACATCAATCAACAGTGTTTCGAGGCGAGCGGGGACGGGTGTCAATCTTGTCAAGACGACTCTACGAAACGCCGCTCACCTAAAAAGACAGCAAAAAAACGGGCCAAAAATGGCAACCTTTCGCCTAATGAACATTCACACGATTGTGGATATTCATCTGGGAATAATGGAGGTTGCTGTGAAACTATGTCCGGTTCTTCTTCTCTTATGAGTTCACCCGAAGGTTCAGAGGTGGCCTGTTCCGAGGGATTCTGTAATCATGAGAGAGGCGACTGTTTAGATTTGGCTAAGAATGATAAGACTTTATGCTCCGGTTTTACATTATCTTTACAAGAAATGTTAATGGTAAGGTTCGAGTACTGCATTTTGTATTTCTTACTTTTCTAAATTTTTTCACAAAATAAAGATAACGGCTTTCGTTTTTAGGACACATGTTCGTCAGATGAAGAACAGGATACCAGTTATATTCCTATAGAAGAAGTAATGGAATTTAAATCACGAAGAAACATTACGGAAAAAAGACAGGAGTTACGACAGAACCTTCGCCAAAAATTCGCCCAGTTGTGCGTGAACACGCCGCAGATACATACCTCACAGCAGAAAGAAGACAATCAGCCAGCTTAATTAACGCTGCAGAACTGCCGTATCATTCAACTGCACTTTGTAAACCTGTTCATTTTACTGTAGTTGGCTTTCATACTCTGTAGATGAGTATTTAGCACACTATATTAATGTCAGAAAATTCATATGAGCAATATATATCAAAACTACTATTACTTAATAGACCAAGATTGTTGGTTTTACCTGTGAGTGGACCAAATTTGTTTATGAGTTAGTGACAAGTCAGTCAGACCTCACCTGATGGATACCTATCCATCATGAGTGTTAATTCTGTTAATTATTGTTACATAACACATCATAGTCAGGCAACTTTAAAGTTAATCAATTAGCAGATTTTAAACCTGTAAATGTTATTGTAACAATATGTAACATATTGCAGTATTTCTAATGAAAACAAGGTCCTTTTGGTCTACAATCAGTTTGACTGCTATAATATTGCCCAAGTAACATCCTCTGATGTAATAATGAAAATTTAGAAATCTGTATGATGAGTAAACTGATATTTCTTTAGATTGGCAATTTAGAAAATTGAGATATGTATTTCCTTTAAAAGTTAAACATTGCATTTTCACAATTTTTGTGTTGTGAAAGAAATGTTCAGTTTCCATTTATTATTTAATCTAAATCATTTTATTTATTACGAAAATTATAATATTGGCAGTTTAGTAAATTCATAAATATCATTAAAAATTATTGTTTTTGCAATATTGACTACAAAGTGGCCACACTATTGCAAAATTACAAGTGCAAGTTTGAATGATTCTCATAATAGAATGGATGGACTGGATAAAAACCAGCATTTAATATATTTACTATTTAAATTGTTAGAAGGCTTAGTAATGGAATATTTAAAGTAGCATTTTTTGATCAAATTATTTTATTTCAATGCTTTACGTGACTCAATATTATGTGGTACACAATGAACCGTTGCTTATTATCAAAGTTTTGAGTAAGCAAGAGGTCAAAGTTACCTTGGGGCTATTTCGCCATTGTTATTAAAGTCGGAAAACATTTGTAAACTCAGTTTTAAATATACTATATAATACAGTGATAACATGTTTTATTTTCATTCTATATATACCTATACAAATGATAATACTTATTATATACAGATCATCTAAATGCATTGTCCAATACATAATGTAGCGTTAGTACCACCAAATCCAAAAGAATTTTTTAAAGCTATTCTTCTGTTTGCTTCCCAAGGTTTTGGCTTTTCAATTACATAATTTAAGTTGTCAATGGGTTCCTCCAAATTTATTGTTGGGGGTATAATTCCATGATAACAGGCTAATACAGTAAAACCTGCTTCTAAATTACCTGCAGCACCTAACAGATGACCATGGGCACCCTTAGTTGAGGACACCTGTATATTTGAACTATGCTCCTTAAATAATTGTTTTATAGCTGTAGACTCAATACCATCTCCTATAGGAGTAGATGTAGCGTGAGCATTGATGTATGTAACATCACATTTATCAATTCCACTATCCCTTAACGCACGGCTCATTGATAACATTGCACCACTTCCATCATCTCTAGGTGCAGTAATATGTGAGGCGTCACCTGATAACCCATACCCTAATATTTCTGCATAAATTTTAGCATTTCTTTTTGCTGCATGATCATATTCCTCTAATATTAAAATTGCTGCTCCCTCTCCCATTACAAACCCATCTCTTTTTTTATCAAATGGCCTTGATGCTTTAGATGGTTCAGTATTGAATGATGTACTTAGTGCTCTTAATCTACAAAACCCTGCAATGGCAAGTGGGCTTATACAAGCCTCAGCTCCTCCACAGACCATGACATCAGCATCCCCATTCCTTATAAACCGAAAGGCATCTCCAATAGAGTGTGCACCTGTTGCACATGCTGTTGAAACAGAGTGATTTGGCCCTCTGAATCCGTATTTAATACTAATTTGTCCTGCAGCCATGTTTGGTAAGATCCTTGGCACAAAAAAAGGACTAACTTTATTGTAACCTAATTTTAAAGCCTCATTTGTATCGCATACATCTTTCAAATCTATCATACCCATTCCAATAGCTACACCTGTAGCTTCTTTATCACTATCAGATTTTGGTAACCAATTAGCATCTATCAGTGCTTCTGATGTAGCAACGAGAGCCAAGGATGTAGCAGGCGCCATTGACTTTAAATTTGACTTTGATAAGGCGGATACTACTTTATCATTATCCAAAGGTATTATGCCAGCTATTTTGCATGGTAGCTTTGAATAAGCTTCACCTTGCAAGCTTACTATACCGCATTTTCCTTTCAATAAATTCTTCCACACCAGTTCAGTGCCTGTTCCTAGAGGAGAAACAATGCCCAATCCGGTAACAACTATTCTTCTTGCAGCGCGTGAAAAACATCTTGATTGGTAAGTCAGGTTTAGCTTCATGTTGGTGTACAGAAGAAAATGATATTTCTTCATACTTTATTTTATTCAATTAACTATCATCGCCTAAAACAAATAATGCAAAATGATTGTAAATATTTTTCGAAAATAGTTTCGCTATCCGCTAATACTAAAACCTTGAGTTTGATTAGTGATGTGTCAACTCGAGGTGAACTCGACTTACTAACTCGAGTTGTGCCTAACTTGGCTAATACCGATTTTTTAGCAGTGTGATGTGCAAGTGTGACTTTATGGCAAAAACACGGTTTTTATAAACTTTAAAGATACGGACTTACAATAAAGTACTGTAGTGTTTAAAATTTATTATCCTGATTATCTATCAAAATAAGGAAAATATCAGGATAACAAAACAAAATCATTAATAATTTTAAGAAACAAGGCTGTGAAAAATCGTTATGATATTATAAAGAATTAAAGTTTGTGAGTTAGTTTTTTCGGGGTAATCCCCGGTACTATCCGGTACAAATGTCTTTGTTTTTAGTTACTATTATTTATGTAGGCTTCATTTCATTCATATTGACAGATCATCTAGGTAATAGGTGTTGAGAGTAACTTGATAATTTTGTAATAATTAAATAAAAACGATTGCACAGTACCTAATCAATCTCAGGGGCAGATGCGAGTTTATTTCACTTCTACTCGAACCAATCGTGTAGAGAGTGCGGTCCAATCGTAGCGCAGAACGCAGTCACTATAACTATCAAGTAGAAGTGAAAGAAACTCGCACTTGGCCCTCTGAACTCCATTGGCGTTTGTCTAATCGCGAGAAAAAAATTAGTCGAGCTTTATATTATCGTATTTGTTTCTCTGAAATTGGATTATTTATTATCATGTTCTTACTCTGTTTCTTCAAAATTAAGAAGTACTAATATCATGAAGGCTTCCATTATATCACACCACTTTTACATGGATCACGAAGTCTCTACACATTTTGTAGTACATAATATATATTTCAATATAAGCGGACATAAATGAATTTACAACATGGATTAGCTATAAAATTCTATGCAGAATTAACATCTAATTTTCATACCTAATCTGTGAAAATGTGAAATGTGCATCTCTATTCTCAATTTTCTCAAATGTCACAAACTTGTCTGAAAAAGGAATATTTTCTGCTGCGTTTAATAAACTCTATTTAACTGTCGAGATTAAAATTTACAGCTGAAATTATTAATTCCCGATATGTATATTAGTAATTTGTTTACTGAATCAATTTTTATTTACTGTACAAACATATAATCTCTTGCGCTAAATGTTTTCATCTACATTGACATAACGGTGAATTAAAAGTTAAAATTGTTTATTTTCCTCATTCATTTTAGTTAAGTCAGTACTATAATAAGTATACGTTTTGTCTTTAGTGAAAAATAACATTTAAATATTACTGTTCTGTTACCATCTTACTAAAATTATTGATCACTTACCAAAAATTTATTCGTCAGAAACAAAAATATTTAATTAGCGGCAGTAGGTCAAACAATTTTCAATTATTGTGTAAAAGTTACTTTTACTACCTCCTCGCATATATCATCTTAAAATGAGTCTAAAATATTTGTTAAGTTTTAGAAACATTATAATTCCTGTAGCAGTAATAGTTTGTGCAATATTGTACCATGAAGATTTAACTTTATATTTCAATACTTTTAAGACAGAAGTTAAAACAGGTGTATATTCAGAACAAGAATTAGCACAATTTAATGGGATTGAAAAAAGCAACCTTTATTTAGCAGTTCTAGGTGTAGTTTTTGATGTTACAAAAGGAAAGAAATACTATGAGAAAGGAAGTGGATATCATTATTTCGTAGGTAAACTTAAATCAATTTTAATAGTAACCCAAGCTTAAGATAAATTGTTATAGCAATTGTTCAAACCAACAAGATTTTTCTGTGGTCTCATGCACAATGTATTAATATTTGTTTCATTTTGCAAGTAGAAAACATAGTTTTTCATTTAAAGTTCCTATGTCCTATTTCAATACTGGTTACTGCTGCTGCCATTTCTTACATTTCATTTCATTCTTTTCATTCAAATGCATATCACAAGGAATATAGAGACACAGTGTGGGAATATATTTTTATTAATATATTTCCAGGTAAAGATGGTTCCCGAGCACTTGTCACAGGGGACTTTAAAGATGAAAGTCAAGACAAGGATCATGTCATGGATTTATCTTGCAATGAGTTATCTACAGTACTTCATTGGAGGAATACATTTGAAAAAAAGTATGATGAAATTGGTAAGTCTTGAAGTAAAATATAAGGCCTTACATTCTAGATCTTTATTATTAGTGAATCATATTGTCCATTTCATGCATGTTTGTAAAGTCGGAGGACACAGGATTTTGCTAGTGCAGTTCTTTAAAAAAGAAAAAAATCTTTATATGTTTTTTATTGCGGGAAAGCCATTCTTTGTCACATGCAGGCTGGCCTGGCTAGAATGATACCACCATAGACATATAACCTAGATAGAACAAGAGCCCCAATCTTGCAATATAGGCAACGAATATGAGGGGTTAATAAGTAGCCAATTGCAGCTTAGCTAAACAGCGACAGAGGGATATATCGGGCATCCATCTCTATCATTTGCTGTATCCCTTATATTATTATATCCCATGGATACCTCTGTCTCACAGAAAACCTGTGTTCAGCTATTCTTTCAAAGCTTTTAACTAAATGATGGAGATTTATTTGTATTCTACGTTGTTTGTTTAATGACCTGCATTTATTTCTTAGTGATGATGATTGGAATCAAAAAGTCCTGTTTTACATCTCTTCATGCCCATGTATATTATTATTTATGCAGCTCTAAAAATGCATCTAAAATGGATGTGAGTTAGAGAACGATGTAAAAATCTTAATGAATTCTCAAATTTGCTATTTGTTTCTGCAAAAGCTGAATATACTGTTGGCCAAATAAAAAGTATATTTTATAAATAGGTATCTTGTCAGGAAGATTTTATGACAATAATGGAGATGAGACTGCCTACACAAGAGAGTTGAAAAATAAGTTAAAGCAGTGTGATTTGGAGAAAGCAAATACTAAGGAAGAGAATTTGAAGTATCCACCGTGTAACATAGCTTGGAGTGAAGCAGAGGGCACTAAAGTCTGGTGCACAACTTCTAGGTATTTTCTATTATCATATTGAAATGACAGATGTGGTATTGAAAAATATATAATATTAAATTGCATCGTAAATCATGTGGAAAAAGAAATTGATATGAAATTGAAAAATAAAACCTTATTTTCTTTCCAGTGGTGGTATAAGAAGGAGTTGGACAGGAGTACCGAGGCAGCTGTATTCTCCGGGAGTTGACAAGCCTCGCTGTATATGTTTAAATCTGAATGACAAAACTACTTCATCGAGGCTTATTACAGAGTACAAGAACTGCCCAGAAACAGCAACTACCTGTTTCATAATGACCTAAGTAGGATAGCAATAAGGCAACACATGTACAAATGAATCTTCATTAAATCTCATAGTTTTGTAATAAATACATACAAAAATGTCTCTGCATTTATTTTTGGAAAGATTGTGTTATTAAAAAAAATACTTTAAACATAATTGAATTGCCATGAGCAGGCCAAGAGCAAAAAATTTATTACACTTTTCAATAACAAGTAACAAGTTTCTATGTAGCAATAAATAAAACTAAAACTATATAATAGAGAGTACTGAGCCCATTGTAAAGTGTACAGAGTGCTTTATAATAAGCAATTTCAAATTAGGAGAAGTCCTAAGGATTACAAAGGAAAAAAGCTTTCTTTATGATTAAATTTATTTTGTACGAAATTATGATTGAGAAAATTGTTACCATAGGTAAACAAGTCTTATAGCAATTTATCACACATCTTTACCATTGGTTGGCAATAAGGTTTCAGTTTGTACTACTTCATCTAAATCCAGACATTCTATTGTTTTGAGGAATACTTGCATTGGTATTTTTTTTCTATTTAAAAATGATTTGTTGCCTAACATTTTTTTAATCTTAGCTCTGCGCTTCTTAATTTTTTCCTTAGTATATTGATTACCTAACTGGAACGTGAGCAGCCTTTTCACCTTTCTTCCCCCTATGAGCATTTCAGACTCATTGCTCTGACTCTTAGGCTCTTCGTAAATTGTTTCAAGAGTCTGTGACGAACTTTTAACTTTTTTGTTTAGATACAAGGCTTCTATTTGTTTAGAGCTCGCGTTTTCTGACATAATACGTTTACTAGGTTTCATACTAACTCTACGATTAGAAGATTTACTTGTTTCAGGCATTATAGATTTTCTTTTCCTTAAAACACGAGAAGTTAATTCTGGCACTTGAGATTTATTCTCCTCCGTTTCAGTATTTGATTCATCGATTTCCATTATATCTAAGTGCGCCATTTTATGCGGCAGTTCCAGTTCGACCCTGTAATATATAAAAATAGTATTTGTACGAAGTTTTTATCACTTAAAGGCAAATATATTAAACTTGTAACGGACTTAGATGCTTCCATAACTAGTAGTTGTCAACTCATTCTTAGTTATTTACTGTCATAAAATAGATAAAGTGTGAAAATAATAGTGAATTTGTGTAAGTTATATTGTACTCGAACTATTTAATTCAGTCTCACTGTAAATTCGATTAAAAAAGGACATGCAGGACCAAAAACAGAAACCAGTCCTCGGCATCAATCCAAAATTATGACACTTTGAAAGTTAAGTGTTGCCCCAACCAATGCGGCATGCCCAAGTCACACCAAGGCTACCGGGCACGTTCCAGCCTGCAGATATTAAAATTTCAAAATAAAAAAAATCTCATTTTATAGATCTCAATTAGCCCTTTCGACCTACGTTAATTAATTTATAAGCCCCTTTTTCGTTTTCCCAGGAAAAATAGAAATATAATTTTCAATTTTCCTCTACTTAAAATAGCCATATCTCTTTGAAAAATGATTATTTTTTACTCTACCAAGCGTAAAAAAATTGCCCTTGCGCTAATTTAATTTGCCCGCGTACTAATTCTTAAAAATATTCAATAATTAATATTGTAAATAATAAAAAACCGTCGTGGCATTTCCAAGCCAATTATGCGCATGCGCGACAGAATCAGACAGAAATCAGCTGATGCTACACGCACGGAAGGACTTTAAAAGTTATATTACTGTTTCGGGAAGTTTTTCAGTACTATTGGATTCATTATTATGTGCCTTTGGTAGTTTGATGTGTATGTGTAAATTTATAATTAAAATTTTCAAGAATTGAAACAAAGAAATAAACCAAAAAACATAGCTATTTTATTAATAAATATTTACATTTCTTTCTTTTTTTAAAAATGTATGTATGCTTAAACAGGCCCAATCAACACGTACTATATAACGTACGTACTTCCGTGCGTGTAGCATCAGCTGATTTCTGTTTGATTCTGGCGCGCATGCGCATAATTGGCTTGGAAATGCCACGACGGTTTTTTATTATTTACAATATTAATTATTGAATATTTTTAAGAATTAGTACGCGGGCAAATTAAATTAGCGCAAGGGCAATTTTTTTACGCTTGGTAGAGTAAAAAATAATCATTTTTCAAAGAGATATGGCTATTTTAAGTAGAGGAAAATTGAAAATTATATTTCTATTTTTCCTGGGAAAACGAAAAAGGGGCTTATAAATTAATTAACGTAGGTCGAAAGGGCTAATTGAGATCTATAAAATGAGAATTTTTTTATTTTGAAATTTTAATATCTGCAGGCTGGAACGTGCCCGGTACCAAGGCTAGTTATATACTTATATTACTGTACTCTGTGCACCAAGGTGTACGGTGTATTATTTTGATGATTAGCTATATTGTATCATACACAAAATATATCGTTTTCTTTCCTTGGAGGTCATGGTCTGACACTGAACAGACCTTGGCAAGCTGTAAATCAAGCTGGCAATAGACAGAAACTAAACTCGACTTCGATCAGAAAATCACTTTGTGGCATTGTGTAGTGTCTCAAGTAAATATTACTACGGCAGCGTGGTAAATTGCAAAATTCCTCTGATCTACGATTAATTATGTTTTTTTCAAACATCTAGTGTAGTCTTTACAAGGCAAATAAATATTAACTGGAGCCATATATTTTGTCGTTAAAAACATACTTATGCCTTTATTTTCAAAGAGGTATAAAAAGGCGTATTTAACAATTGAATCGGTCATTTCAAAAAGTCATATTTTTTTCCTACTTGTTGTTTTTGCTGAAAATTATTTTTTAACGGTAAGAATGTAGGTAAGCCACGTATGTCAATACATTCTTTCTCTTCAAATAATACCGCGTAGAAGATGTTCATTGTATACACAACATTAGTTAGTGACTAAAGAAGTTTTTGCATACATGTAACATTATATAAATTAATAAAAAAAAAACGCACAAAAAACACAACTAAAATAATTAATTATTAAATGTAATTGTCAATAATAAGCAATAAAAAAATATGATTACTTGATTGTTCTACTGTAACCCTATTTCTTTGCGCGGCAAGGGCGTGCACCTCATCATCGCGCATCGCCGAGGAGCATGACAAGAGGTCAAGGTCGCCGGCCAGTAGCCGCTTTTTAATAATAACCCTATTTCTTGCTAAAACATAAGTCAAGAACAGTTTTTAAGGTTTTTCATCATTATTATTATTAATAAACTGTGAAGGTTATTCGATATTTCATTTTTTTAAATGCAATACTAAATTAAGCATAAAAAAGTCCTTTTTAACTCGTTTTGCATGAAACAGTTTTATCGATTCTTGGAAAACTCTGATTGTATGACTTATGAGGTTTTTGAAATGACCGATTCAATTATTTTGACCACTAACTTTTAGTCCCATTTACGTAATAGCTAGCTAGCACTCTAGCCTAACTGGGTTTCTTTATTCATTTTGAAATAAATTGGTAAATTGAGCGTATATTGAAAAGGGAGGGTGAGTAAGGCAGGAAGCCAATGGTAGGAAAGCGATATTGCTTTTACAGATGAATTGGGAAATGTAGGTTAGGTACGTAATAGCTCGAGTAGGTTAAGGTCGTATACTTGTTACTCTAACTGAGTTTTACCGGAAAGTCCGTGTTCTCTCACCAGAAAAAAATGTTAAGACGGGTATACAAATCGGTCGTAAAGTCGTAATTAATACTTTGGTGGAATTGGGATCAAACTCCAGAGTTAAACTTCAGTAAACCATTAGAAATAGAATATAGCAAAAACCATACCTTTTACCTGATTACTTGTCTGATCTATATCTATTAGGTTAAACAGGAATGCATAAAAGTGAGTACAAGAACATTTTATTATACAGAAACCAATAAAAGAACAGAAGTCTATAGACCAATTTGTTTGATAAATGTCTTCAAATAACCAAATAAATAAGTAGTTGTTACTACTTTTTTTTGTGAAATTGTACATATGTATCTAAACCACTTTTCAATACTCCTCCGGCAATATAGTTTAATTAAATGTAATGTACTTTAGGAAATAAAAGCAGTCACACATTACCAAATCAGGCGCCTTTTACTCGCATCTTTATTCCAAAATAAAATGTTTTCTTAGTTCACGTGTATTAACTATAAAACTTCCCTGCGAAATTTCAGGCATTTAGTGCAAAACTTTCTGTGCTTTCATTTTGATAAGGTGATACACTCATACGACTAAGTCCGCTCATTCTTAGATGACGTCTCTCACGTTTAATCAACTTCTCTACATAGTTTTAGGCCTTGCAAATGAGGAGAGAACCTGAAGATCTCAATCTGACCCTGTTGCAAAAACATTCCTAGCTGACGTCTCCTCCCCAATATTGTGTGCCAACGTCAAAAGGCTGCTTACCACTAAAAATTGAACTAGATCAAGCATAGAGAGAACACGGGGTACAGCTGTAGTCCCTGCCTGTGAGTAGACGCGATACAATAGTATCGCGTATCGAGTTGGGCGATGCAATTTTGATGCATTCTAATTTACAACTGTATTCTTCTACTATTATGGTCTATTTTAACTAATTGTAGATAACTTGTTTCTTTAAATATTTTGATGCATTCAAGTCTAAGCTCTATTTACCTCAAAATAAAATATAATTACTTCAGTGTTATTTCTTTACAAAAAAAATCAAAGAAATGAAACGATTTCTTAATGGTTTAAATTTTCGATTTATTGCAGTCAGGTGAATCGTTCATACATGTATCTACATATTTATAATTTTAGCGGGCCAGTGCAGATTTTCTGTTGATTGTAGCTCCGGTAGTTAAACAGACTAAAGAAATTTTAAGTAAAGAAACTAGTGCTTAAGATCAATTAGGAAAAAAGAACAAAATAAATAATAGGTAATAATAATGAATAAATATTGAATGTATTTAACACTGTACGCATCTGTACCGAAATCGTAAGGTGTATTACACTAAACATTTTAAAAGACAGCGCAATGTACTGGGTGATCGCTTTTTTGTAACCACCTAAACATGGTCGGGTTACCACGGACTTGCACCTTCTAATGACTTTTATTTAACTATCTCGTAAATTATTATATGTACGATGCCGAAATTTTACAGGTAGACAACTGAACTAAACAAGTAATTGTTGGCATAACATTCAGTTTATATATCCACACACAGGTTTATCGGTGGCCAAAAAAGGCCGCACACATTGTGATCGTGAACGTGGAGAGCTACATTTCATCATAACTTTTTAGTCACTTTCAGTATTCTTACGAAAATTCGTATACATTTGATGGTAATAGAATAACGACAACAAGCAATAGAATAACGTTAATAAGTGTTAGGACGTATTGAAGTGTTTTCATACTTACCTAAATAATTTTTAAACGGTCCATTATTTTTGTTATTTTACTGTCGAACAAATTAAAACTAATCCTTAAGAAGTTATGTACAAAAGATGGTTACAATCCGCTTGCCCGTTTCAGAGATCCAGCAAACCCACAAACGTTACTCCAGCAGGATCTCGAATAACTTCGCAGCCGAAGAAAATACAAATACCAAATAAATTGTAACATAACAATTAACATAATTGTAACATAATTGTAACATACCTAGTCCAGATAACTAATAATTTAGCTAAAATTTATTTCAATATTACAATTAAAAAAGAAAATGTCTGGCTGCGGTAACGTTTCAAACGTTACCCCAGCAGGAAATGTTTTTTTGAAATAACTAAAAAAGTTTAAGTGAAACAAATTTAAAAATGTGCTTAATAATTACAGAAGGGGAGCAACTAATTATCTATAACGTTTAAATGACCATTTTCGACATTATTTTGCTGGAGTAACGCACACCTGATTTATAGCAAAACTGCCTTTTTAGACATAATTCATATCAATTCTGCAAATTCACAGTTTCTGAACAAAAAATACCAGTGATAAAATTTAATTTACCCTTGAACTTGGCCAGTTTTAATATTTGGAACTATGCTCTAAAAGCAAAAGCAGTGCTCATTTAAAAATTCCAAGTGGGCAATTTGTGTTTCAATTCTTAATATAATTTCTCCATCTTAACTCTTTCAATTTGCAAAAAATAGTAACTAAACTTTTTTAGAAATGTTAAGGTCAAACTGTTTTAAAGGGTTATAAGACATTTGTGCATCACGCACACTTTAATATTTAAAAACATTCTTAAATAGGGTAGATTCCTAGGCTTAAATATTTCGCCTGGATAATTAAATGTAACATCATAAAATCATTGCAGCCTGCATTGTATAAAATAGAAAAATGTAGGTACCACTAGCATCTATGGTTTTGTTGTAAATGATTTGACTTGACAGTCATTTACCCCATTGATCTAAAAGTTTTGAATAGTACATGACTGAAAATATTTTCTCAGTATTGGTGTTTTATACACAAAATATATATAAAGAACATAAAGATTTTAAATGTATGAAATAAATCATTATTAATAACGGAATAAACTTGAAGAAATCAAAAAATAATGTTATTTCAGTAGAAATACTACATTGATGTCGTATTTTTCTACTAATATTTTTTGACATTACCTTTGAATAGTGGTTTTCCTGGTTGGGGATTTTCTTTGACAGTAGCGGAACACCAAAAAATTTCTTTTCTACTACTAAAACTTTTTACTATGAACTTACCAAAAGATAAACCCATTCCAAAATCCTATTTTTGCTGCAGTTTTAAACAAAATTTATCTATGCTGCATAGTGTCTAGAATATATTTAATCTTTATCGTCAATTTTATGTATTCTTCATCGCAATGCCCAGTCTTACTCCTTAAGGTGTAATTATTGATTTAATATAAAAAAAACACTTTCGTTTATAACGATTTATTGTACAAAACAATAATACATTAAAATGTACAGGTATGTTTAAACTTTTGGACTCAGGTCCCAAACACTGGACAATCGTGTAATTATCCTTCCCTTACAGACACCATATTGCTCGTCGAGGCGTCAGCACTAATTGAAATGACTCGACTCTATATAAGCAAACTAGATTATAAGATAAAAATATAACAATAAATTAATGAGTGCTCTCAACTTAAGTACACTTCGTCTATCGCACTGCTTTTGCCGATGGGCACCATGTAGTCTTTAATTAGAACAACGTAATATAACAAATTGATTAAATCTCCTAAGCATACTGTAGTATATACACATTATGAACAACATTATGTCCCCTCTGGTGAACTGGCGCAGGTGAGCAGGTGACGGGGGCGGCGCCCCGCTCCCGCCTCGTCGCCGCACCGACCGTCTCGCGCCTCCTCCACCGGCCCTGGCCTGTCTAGCCTAGCCTAGTCTAGTCATACGTGACGAGTCTTTTAGTTACGTACACATCTAAAAGCCAATTAACATTACACCGGGAGACGAGAGCGGTAGAAGTAGCACAGAAGCGGGTGAGGAACTATGAATCGGTGGCGTTTACCACTTGTCAATGACCACCTCGTTCGCTGCAAAACAACGAGAGTGTTAATGTCGTGGACGCTCGACCGGGGGCTGCCGTCCGAACTTACTAGATCTTATGCAGATTATTACAACCGTGTCGTAGTTACTTTAAATGTGTAGTTTCACTGCGGGATCACAACAAACAATGAGTGTTCATGGAATATGTGCGTGCAGTGGCGCTGCGACGTTGTTCCGGCGCTTACAGCTTCCACGTTGGCTGGGCTGGGGGCAGACAACGACAACACCACGTTAGTGCATGCGGGGGGCGTGCGGGCGGGCCACGAGCCGTACCTGTCGTGGCTTTCGGCGGGAACTAAGTTTTGCAACCCATGTTCTTTTCATCAGAAAGGTTTAACTTTGTTGCCAACTGTTGTGATATAGCCAGTCGTTTCAAGTTGAAAATACATGTTCATCGTGTAACTTGGGTTACAGGATATGACATTTTATTTACAACTCGACATTGTTTGCAAAACTTGTTAATTCAGAATATGTTAGCAGGGAACAGAATAAGTAACAATTACGTGTGCAAAGGACATGGAGCAATAACTTTATATAAGGATTTATGTGTGATTTACGTAACATACCAGGGAGTGCCATGTAGTTTTGCTACTGGATTATGAGGGAAATAATTCAAACATTAATAATTGTTGACTATTTTAATATGTAAAATGTATAAACGACTGTACATTTCAATAAGTTAATCTGACAAACGTAACAGATTCGGAAGGTTTGGGGGACATTCACACAAAGGTTTTTGAGCATGCCCTTATTGTGCAGTGTAAATGTGGGATCAGTATTTGGTTCTATCTCTTTAAAAGTTTAAACTTACAAAGGCAATAGGTAGTCATTAAATCTTTTAGGTAATTACGAAATAAGTATGTTGACTGCTAGTATGAAATTGTTAAGTGTAAATTACTGGTATTGCTGGAAAACAAATAAAATAAATACAGACTAATAATGGTTGTTTTAAATCTTATTTCAATTTGGATACGAAGTTCATAAGTATATAATTTATATAATATAGTATTATTTAACAAAAACTGCACTCCCCAAAATCATAAACCATGCAATATTTCCATGCAGTATTATATCGCATTTATTAAAAAACATACATATGTACGTACTATCCTTGTACCACACGTACGGTTGAACAAATTTCGATTCATTATTTCCGAAACTTACAGATATATTATTTCTCACTACATTTGTTTAGACTAAAATTAATATTACAGTGATAAGAAAAATATATAAATGTAGCATACCATTATGTGGGTTCGTAACTTTTTGATTTAAAGTTGGTACATACATATATCGCATTATTTCAATATATTATTTTGTAGTATATAAATAAATTATTAATAAATATAAATTAGACACAGTAATACACAAAAAAGAAATTCTAATATAAGTATATTGAAACAAGGCTTGACATGAAATAATTCGATGTATCAAAAACACGACCAATGGAGGTAATAGCGGTCCCACACTCACATTCAACCTCAGCGCAGCTGAGTGGGACCTGAGACGCGCTATTACTGCCACTCGGCAAGTTAATTCAGCCTAAGGACACATTCATTGTTAATACTAGCTTAGATTAATAAGAGCGCTTCTCAATACCAAACCAAGATAAAAGAAAACAGAAATGCAAACAGGAATGTTAGGAAGCGAGCACAGGAGCAAAGGACAGAGAAGACATTCTTTAAATAAATGGTACTACCTATGCTGAGAGAATTGTAACCACGTCCCTAATAATACACTTACGATAAATTACACTAAGCTAACAATGCACATTACTATTAATTAATAGTATGCTTAATAACATGTCTGTAGTCCACAAGGACAAGGTACTGAGCTATGTGCGAGTTCATTATTCTGTTCAATATGGAGCGTCACCTGATATTTTGTTACAAAATGTATCATCAAATGCAATATATCTAACTAATATAAGTACCTTTTAACTAAACCAATATTTGGTATTCTGTTAGTTAGCTTTCATAATGAAGGTCTTCACAGCCACTTCACATCAAATAAGTGTATAATATTATGTATATGTACTCAGTAAAAGGAAGAAAAATATTTGTTGAACTCACGCCATTGTAAAAAAATGAGCTCCAAACAATTTATTGTCTCGCACATACAAAATGCATTTTCACAAGAGAGGGCGGCCACCGTAGAGAAGGGCCGCCGGACCTCTCAGATCTACTCCTAAGCAGTACAGAAACAAGACGACGTACTGTAGTGTATTCCGTGCGTCGCGCACGGACCTTTGAGCCGATAGCACCGCCGTAGTCGAGTGAGCATCCGGTACGTACTTCACTTGTTCGGTATAGTCTATGTCACTACACGCAGTCCTGGTCCGTCCATAACCGCGGGCGTGGGACACGTGCACTAGGGGCATCACTTCACACACCATGTGCGCCAGAATTAGCATTCCAAACTGTTAGATACTGTTACTGTGGTGAGCGCAGCTCATAGTCTATCGGTTTCCACAGTGTGATTCCGTACGCTACCCACACTCGCAACTCATGGATTTAAACAAAGCAACATAATATTTTAACCGTAAAATATAAAAATTGCGGGTGGGTGGCGCAGAAATCGGTAGGAGGGTATTAGATGTGATCAAATGGGTGGTGGCACGGCACACGGGGCGGGCCAGCTTATAGGGGTCCGTAGATGACGATGCCAAAGAAGACGGCCCACATGAGCACAATCCACTGCATGCCGTGGAGCCAGTCTACCAGCGAACGCGTATTACCGTCGGAGATCTTGCGCGCCACGAACTTGAGTACTTCGTCCAGTAGCACCACGGGCACCGAGAACTTCATCACGGTCATCCACTCCTCTACTGACAAGGGCGTCACTTGGAACACGGCCTGCGGACATATCACGCACGAAACACGAACTTGTTACTAAAGAATTTTTAACAAAAATGGCCTAGTAAGAGATTGTCCAGGATAGATCTTGTCTTTAAGGAGTAAAACATAGTTCTTGATCGAGAATTGTAAAAGAGTTTAAATGACCCAAAATATAATGTAATAATGTCAACTTATAACAATCAAGCTTTTACTCACCGATAAGACCTCTACATAGAGAATGACAAAGTGGAGTGTGAAAGATAGAGCCATAGAGCCCACGAGCCACATGTTGGACCATGGGGGCATCGCGATGAGAGACTGATTTTCTGATAAACTGTTCATAGCGTTCAACATTTCAATCGTTACTAATACAGAGAGAGCCATCGTCATAGGGTGAGGGTCAGTGAAGATCTTGCAGTCGACGCCCTAAAATAACAAAATATCAAGTCAAATATTGATAAAATATCGATATTTAGCCAAATCTGTAAATTGAAACTAGGAAAAGAGTGAAAAAAATTATAGATTAGATGAAGTATGAAGTCGTATGAACGCACCTTGAACTCGTCTCCACCGCTGAGGCACTGCAGGTGGTGTGTCAGCTGCCAGTACGTCATCTGCGGGCCATGCGGCGAGTACATGAACCACCAGGACGCCGCGCCCACTGTGGCCGCGCCTACGTATCCTCCGATGGCCATGTACCTGCACATGTGACACGGGAATTAAATCGGCTCTTTTCTAAAAACTTGTATAAAACTTTAAATGAAATAGCAGACGCAATATGTTGCCAAGCATCCGGTATATAACAGTTATGATAAAGTTATAAAGCGACTTAGAATCGAGAACCGTAACTTTTAATTCATACCTGAAGAACAGCCATCCAGAGATGAGACCTTCGTCAGCCTTACGCGGGGGCTTGTCCATGATGTCGAGATCGGGAGGGTTGAAACCGAGTGCGGTGGCGGGAAGACCGTCAGTTACCAAGTTGACCCACAAGAGTTGCACAGGAATAAGAGCTTCGGGAAGACCGAGAGCGGCGGTCAAGAAAATGGAAACGACTTCACCGATGTTGGAGGAGATCAGGTAACGAATGAACTGTTTCATGTTGTTGTAAATAGCGCGACCTGTAGAGTGGTTAATCAACATTATTTTTAGAAAACGTAATGTATTAATTTTTTTATGTTATAGCGTATTAACAAACTCGCCTTCTTCAACAGCGGCTACAATGGACGAGAAGTTGTCGTCGGCCAACACCATCTCGGCAGCGGACTTAGCGACGGCAGTACCGGAGCCCATGGCAATACCGATCTCGGCCTTCTTGAGCGCGGGGGCATCATTCACACCATCACCAGTCTGTAATGTAACAAATGTACATGTCAATACTTTTTCGAACATTCTACATTCTAACCAGGCTCCAGTGATCAGTTTGGAGCGCCACAGTTTATAAACAAGACTGCCCTAACGTAAACACGACGTTCAAATATGTAATACAATGTGTAAACATGCAATAATATTGAAGTATAATGTTTCAGTAAATTATGATATATACTTTACAGAGTAACGACTTTGTTTATTTACAACTGAATGGAAGTTTTTTTTTACTTTCTTATGATATTAGTTTTTTTGTTATATAATATAATTTAATAAATTTATCGTACCATAGCAGAGATCTCGTTCATGCTCTGGAGGTACTCAACGATCTTAGACTTATGGGAGGGCTCTACACGAGAGAAGAGACGGGCTTTGGCGCAAGCGGCTCGTTGCTCAGAGACTGGTAGGTCGTCGAACTCACGGCCAGAGTAGGATTTGCCAGTGGTATCCTCATCCTCGGTGAATACACCAATACGCCTGAAATATTTAGTAGATTAAAATCAAATATTAACATAGATTTCATTTATCTATCTTTTTATATATGTCAAAATTTAGTTGTATTTCTGTGTCTGCAAATCTTGGAAGGTATTTGATTATTGACTTGAAATCTTTACACAATATGGTATATTGTGTAAAGATTTCAAGTCAATTCAACTCAAGACAATTCAAGTCAAGGTTTTAACACAAAAAGGTTTTTCTATGTCTTTTATTAGTGGATATGTGCATTTTAGATATACTGAAAACGGAAATTATAATAGCAATTTAAATATACTTATAACTTGTTAAAGTTGAAAGTTTATTGATGTATGAACATTTTCATCATATATTAGCCTGGTACCAAATAATAAATTGGACTGAGCCACCAAAGCGTGGGCTGGTATAACTAGTGTGTTTTTACCTGCAAATAGCTTCTGCGGTAGCCTTGTTGTCACCAGTGATGACGATTACACGGATACCAGCAGCGCGACAACGAACAATAGAGTCGAACACTTCTTTACGGGGAGGGTCCAACATGCCTACGACTCCAACGAATGTAAGATTGACTTCATATGTGTAGAATTTGGTCGAGTCACCAAGGTCCATTTCATCAGGTTTAAGTGGGTTATCAGCAGTAGCCAAAGCCAAGCAACGGAGGGTATCACGGCCAGTACCATATTGGCGAGTAAGTTCAAGAATGCGGTTCTTTAGTGTGGAGGTCAAAGCAACCTTGCTAGTTCCGACACGAGCGTGAGAGCAACGTTCGAGTACACCCTCGGGCGCTCCCTTTACGAACAGTTTGGGTCCATTGCCGAGGCGGGAAGGCTTGAGCGGTGTGCAGTAAGTGGACATAGATTTCCTGTCACGAGAGAACTCAAGAGTGAATTCTTTCTTCCATTTGGTTTCGACTTCTTGGCGTACAACAATGGCAGAGGAACGGCGGTCGAGTCCTGTTTTGGGAACATTGAAGGGATTCATTTTCTCAGCGAGTACGATCAGAGCGGTTTCGGTAGCCTCACCGACCTTTTCGAAAGCCTGTTTGAATTCGTTGAAGTCAATAGCCGAGTCATTGCACATAACACAGATGGTGCCCAGTTCTTGAAGGGCGTCGAATTCACCAGCTTTGACTTTCTGTCCCTTCAGGTAAACATCGCCAATAGGTTCATAAGTAGAGCCAGTAATTTCAAATTCTAGAAAGCTGCTGTCGCCAGATTCGACTTTCTCGAAGATGAACATGCGCGATACGGACATTTGGTTAGTAGTCAACGTGCCGGTCTTGTCAGAGCAAATAACAGAGGTGCAACCGAGGGTCTCAACAGAAGGCAGGGATCTAACGATAGCGTTTTTCTTGGCCATACGCCTTGTACCGAGGGCGAGACAAGTAGTGATGACAGCAGGCAGACCTTCTGGAATAGCGGCTACAGCCAGAGCAACGGCAATCTTGAAGTAGTAAACGGCGCCCTTGATCCAGCTTCCACCGTGAGCGGGGTCGTTAAAGTGTCCGATGTTGATAGCCCACACAGCGACGCAGATAACGGAGATAACTTTCGACAGCTGCTCACCGAACTCGTCCAATTTTTGCTGCAAGGGGGTTTTAATCTCTTCAGTCTCAGACATTTCAGTACGGATTTTTCCAATGGCAGTGTTGAGTCCAGTGCCGATGACAACACCGCGGGCCTTGCCGGCCGCGACATTGGTACCGGAGAAAAGAATGTTCTTTTTGTCCTGGTTGACAGCGCGGGGGTCGGGAATGGCGTCAGTGTGTTTGATGACGGAGACAGATTCACCAGTCAAGATAGACTGATCAATACGGATGGTGGTGGAGAAAATCTTGATGAGACGAATGTCAGCGGGAATTTTGTCACCGACAGACACCTCAACGACATCCCCGGGCACAATTTCTTTAGCTCGGACTTTCTGTACACCAGATTTGTCTCCTCTGATTACTTTACCCATTTCGGGCTCGTACTCTTTTAAAGCTTCGATGGCGGATTCGGCATTTCTTTCCTGCAAATGTCATGCGGATTAAATAATTTCCTATTTCTTATCCGTTTTAGTATCCCATATAACCGGGCTCTTAAGACGTTATTCAAGTAAACATTGAAGATTATTAGTAGTAATAAACTAAAGCATAGTAGTACTAATATACTATTGCTCTGCGCGGATAGAATGTGCTCGGTTTTGCCTGATATATTTAGAAAAGTGTATTACTTAGTTAAGTAGAAGGTAATGTGGATACTGTTACAACAATTTTTTATGGAGCTAGTGATGGTTTAGTGTTTCTATTGGGCAAAATAAAGTAGGGATACAAATAGTAGATACAAAAATTAATGTATCTCTGTAATGTAAGTTTTATTAAGTACTCGTAAATACCGTAGGCGGTAATAAATAATCAAGTGAGTATAAGTAAATACCATCACTAAACAGTTTATCTATGAAATATGTTAAACATGTTCTCACCTGCCATACTCCTACAACAGCGTTGGCAATAAGAATCAGTAAAATAACGAAAGGTTCTACGAAGGCGGAGAATGCGTCTTCGTGTTCTTCAAATAAAGCTAAAACCTAGAAAATAATGAGTTTTATTTTAATTAGCGCATAATAATATTCAAGCTAAAATCTATCGTATTGTTTCGTACTTACGAATGAAATAATAGCGGCTAACAGCAAAATCTTGACTAACAGGTCATCGAATTGTTCCAACACTAACTGCCATATACTTTTGCCTATGATAAGAGAACAGCAATAATAAGTATTGTAAAAGCTAGCACGTACTGGTGATTAGTTTTCAGTGAGTATTTTTAAAGTTAAGTCGCCCCTTGAGTTCAAAAACAATGACTAATATATTATTAATTTAGATGTCCTTTTCTTACTTGCTAAGGGTAAGTGTGTCAAGAAAGATCAAATAGCGTGTGTCATGAAAGATCAAATAGTAACATTTTTTAATCTAGTGGTTGTCGGTATTATTTAAGCTAATTAATGGTCGAAATGCGAGCATTATCAGTTACCTGAACATACAAACAACGAAATAAAAAAAAAATCGGGTGTCCAATTGGAAAAAAATTATATTAATTGCTTTTAATACAGAATTTAGTGAGTACCGTCTTCTATTGCTTTTAATAATAAGTTCTTTGCCTTACAGTTTTAGTTTTAGTACACAACGGATAACCTCCTTTTTTTTTCTGTGGGGAAATTCCCTCGGATACCACCTACCGGTGGCTCTGTCGGACTCGAACCGACTAAAAACCGCACGCCGTTTCGGGGAACCAGGTGTACCCTAGAAAGGAAATCCCTAGTACCCCGACGTACCTGGTACTCCACCTGCTTCTGCTAGGGTGACAGATGGCCTCAACTGTCACCTCCAGGCCTGGGCTTATGGAGGACCTCCGAACTCCGATGGCCACTATGAGATCACGCCTCTGCTCCACCCACGCCGAGCATTCTGCCAACGTGTCCGATGGACACGACGGAGGGCTGCGTCCACAGTCCGGCCATCGCAGTAGTGGCACTCAGGCGTTGGCTCCTTGCGGATCAGACACAGCCTCTCTACCTACGCCGCATAGTCGGGCATATTTGTTAGAGAGAGCCGTCGTCTACCCAAGTAGGACCGGTCTCGGTAGACATGAAATGTCGTGCGGTGTCCCACAGCCGACAGTATTAGGGCCGCTCTTGTCGAACATCGGCTACGACTGGGTGCTTCGTGGTGCCTTCCTGGAGTGTGTCGCCGTTACGTGTTATGCGGATGAAACTCTAGTGACGGCGTGCGACAAGACACAGAATGAGGCAACCCTGAGGGCCACGGCCGGCTGGGTCTCGAGGTGGCTCTGCACAAATCCGAGGCCTTGTTCTTTCATGGGCCTCGGAGGAAGCCACCTGAGGGATCCAGCCTCATGGTAGGAGGCACTCGCATCGGCGTCGAGCCCTCTATGAGGTATCTGGGGCTCGTACTCGATGGTCGATGGGACTTCGGACATCATTGCCGAGGTCTGATCCCCAAGTTGGTTATAGCAGCCCGTGTACTGGCGGGACTGTTGCCTAACATGAGGGGACTCGATGACTCCTGCAGTAGACTCTACTCGGGGGTTGTGCGGTCCATGGCCCTTTATGGGTCCAGTATGGGCGCCTCAAAGAAGATCGTGCGGTACCCTGATAGCCAGCACTCGCTGCGGTCGTTGCAGTAGGGCTGGCTATCAGTCTCCTGGACCTGGAGGCGAGAGCCCTTGCGGCTTTGTATCGGTGGCGCAAGGAGGAGCGGCGGTAAGACCCGTTATGAAGGATTGGCTCGAGCGGCGTCACGGAACCCTCTCATACCGGCCGAGGTGATCACCGGGAAAGGTTGTTTCGGAGACACGAAAACTAAGCAAATTATTTTATTTATCCTTAATTTTATAATTTACCTGTTTTTCGCGTGTAGATCTATACAATACAATGCCTAGCAATGGTATAATGATAAACAATTGAAATAATATTTTATACAATGACTAGATGAGCGCGGCATTGTAAAAATAACAAGGTTTTCGATACAATGACTGAATTATATTAATTAACTGTCAACAGTGTCATAATTAATCTTATTCTGAATTGAAATAAACGGACTCTATAGAATTAATTCATATCAAATTGTTGTGCTTACCCTCCTCCGCAGGCAATTCTGAAAAGAGAAAAGAACCATAATTAGAATTTTGAATAAAAGATCAAAGGAGTTAATGTAAAGGCGATAAACTAGTCAGAACAGGCATGCGATCTATGTCGGCAGTTACGATCGTACGTAAATACATCTCAACGATCGGTGCTTGGGTAGCGGCGCATGCTCTGCAATCAGAAACGTCTGCGGCACCGGTTTTGTACATCGTTCTCGTCAAATAGTGACGTCAAATATAATAATTGGCATTGTAATCCATTTTAACTTTGATCATTAGTATAACTTTGTTGGGGACAGCGTATTTCTATTATTACAGATGTATGTTATCAGTAGGCCTTCGAAACAGTTTATCTCCGGATACAGCGCAAAAACCAACAATGCGAAAACAAAGTAAACCACGTGTGATAATATTTAACATGCCGGCGGCTTATAAAGGTATATAAACTTTTTGTGGTATGTGTACATTTATCTTTTAATTTCCCGTCTTTAGAACGGTATTTACAATTTAAAAACAGCCTTTGCGTTTTGAATCAATGGTTATAATGATAGTTTATAATGCTAACTGACTGAAAGACGATCTGAGAGTGGGTTTTATTTGAATTTTCAAACAAACCTCAATTATTTTAGACCTTACAAAAATACCAGATACCTAAAAAGACCGAGTACATAAACTATATTATTTATCGTGTAATAAAAAGGTTACCAACTTCAACGTGCCTAATTCATGAGAAATTGCAATAATGAACATTCTTTATTTCTTAAATTTGTACTCTGAGAGATAATCAGGCCCCTCTTTCCCACTGGGCACTCTGAGCACGTGCCCAGGGCCCCTCGATCGATAGGGGCCCGATTCCTGCCAGATAACCAATCGAAAATCAATATTTATCACCGAAAAACATAATTTATTTCGAAAAATAAATTTGTGATGACTGACTACAATACTTTTTTTGTCCATTCTATCAAAATAGAGGTCAGCTAAGTTCGTAGGGGCCCCATTATGCTAATTTGACCAGGGCCTCCAATAGGCTAGAGACGGGCCTGGAGATAATAATGATATGCTACCAAATTTACACAATCTAGTAAAGACTAAGCCGAGCTTGTAGTATGGGTACTAGATAACTGATATAAATAAAGAGTGAATAAAATACGAATTACTTTTCTGATGCAGGCACGTAAACTGTTGACGAGTTCTCCTGGCACTTCACTATATTAAAGTTAACTATTGAGTAGTCAATTATTTTTAGTTCCATTAAAAAAAAAAAAACGGGCTAGTCATCTTCAAATATTACCGGATTGGTAACATACATAAATAAAAATAGGAGATCACAACTAGCCTTCCTCTTTTTTAAGTCGGTTAAAAATGAATATTTAACAGGTGTATCATACAACAACTTTTATTTCTGGAGCGGGAAAGATGATACATAGGTATACACATTATTACATTTCCGCGTGGTTTTAAAGTATATGCAAATAAGTATTACAAAAAGTTTACAACGTAGATGTACTGCGTATTTGTATATACGCGTAAGGTCGCAGAACTCTATTAACTACGATGTATATCCAGACAATGTTATCATTACATTAAAATTATAACATAAAACAAACTGTTAGTAATTGATTTTTTTCGTTGTAGATAAATTTTACATAATTAAATATAAGTTTAACAATTTCATACTTCGTAGCATCGTAATCTACTGTTTGTAAGACTCGTATGTAACGATTCACTTAGCACGTGCATGCTGTCTGTTCACAAAAAGTGGCAGATAAAGTTCAAAGCATCTTATACACTCGCCGGCCATTAGGTTCGTCTTAATAGAGCAGTTTCATCTGCGGCGCAATCAGGCAACGTGCGCTAAGTCAATCGTTGTATCGGCTCTATTTGCGTACGCAGAGCGGCTGCCAGCCGCACCGTGACTAATGTAATCAATTAGTCAAAGCATCTATAACGCTATGTCAGCATCTGTGGCTAACAACTTAATCGTGAATAACAATGAAGTTAACAACTAAACATGAAAATCCGAGGACAAACGCTCAATTGTCACGTCTTAAGAGGACCAACGTCAAAATAGCGCACATCATGTGCGTGATGTGAATATTAACAAGTGAACACAATACATCATATTCGTTAACACTACTACACCTTTGGTTAAGTTATATGTTGGCTTAGCTCGAACAAATATTGAAACTTGTCAGTTAGCGGAAACTATTGTAGAGAAAGTGTAACACTTTAGTTCTGAACTCATAAATTGAGCTGTAACAATTTAACAATAGTTACAAACTGACCTTAACCGTTTTCGACTGGTGGTCAGTAATCACCTTGGCTTTCATTGTGCACAAGGTGATTCATTAAAACTGAAGTAATCTATAAATTATTTCAACGTTACCGTATTTACGAGTATATTCATACATTGTGACAAATTATAAGGAAGCGAATAAGAAGATTCATTTTATGTACGGTCCTCCAATGTGAAGTTATAGGCGTTTTACGTTTCATAGCCCAAGCTTTCTAAATGACATTGAAATAAATGTGAAAGTATGATGAAGAAATGTACTCTCCTTTACGTTCATTATCTATGTTGTAGTTTTGTTATGCAAGTGGAATCTTTTAAGAGAAAGGCAATTTCATGTTAGTAAAAAAAAATTGCATAATTGCATAAATATGCAGTTATGCAATTTTTATATATATATTCCATTATTTATATTTATAACTTATTATGATTAAATAATCATAATAAGTTATAAATATAAATAATGGACAATGTGTGAATACTGAAACAATTTTTAAATGTAGCAAACAAGAACTAAGACGTATTAAACATATTGAATTTTCGAAAAGAGAACATACAGAAACGTGCAATGGTCTTATAGATCGGACGTTAGCCGCATTCGTAGATGCAACCCGCCAACGTAAATCGTCCAAAATAAACTGGGTACCTATATAATATTTCAGCCACTAGACTCTGGAATTTGGACGCGACAGTAGACAGCATTCCGGACGTTTACCTCACCGTGCACTATCTATTACTTAGTGTACTAGTTATAATATTTCTTCGAAAAGAATTGCCAAATATATTTAGTTTTAATAGTATGATATGAGGAGGATATGAGGTAAATATTTTTTGCTTTGGATAAAGCTATCTAAAATTGGGTTTCTTAAAATAACAAACAAGTTCTCCTAGTTGGAGGAACTCGAAGAAATATAGGTATTACTTCTATGACATTTGCGAAAAACATTATGAGACATAAAAATGAGGAAAAACACAAAAGGATAATTAATTGGTTAAATGATGAAATCTATAAAATAGTGTGCGGACTTAAATATTTTTAAGATTAAAAGCTCAAAGAATTCAAAAAGCACTACAGGAAAAATGAATTGAAAATCATTGTTGCCCATCTACAAATCGAATGATTAGGAACAAATCGTTTTCTGTTCAAATAGACGAGTCTAATATTATTTTATTATTACAATATACTTTAATATGCACCAAGTTATTTTTTTTTGAATAAAAATCAAAGTCCATAGAAGAAGTGGTCACATGTTTTCCTCGTGTTACGAGTCTTACGAATATATGTATATGCATTTAGATTAGACTAATACACTGGTATTTCTTAGCGATGTTATAGTTTATTTGTATCGCTTTATCGGGAGTTGTTATATGTTGTCATTACGTGCATAATATCAGTTTTAATGTTTCGAGGACAACTGATACACAAGTATCGGACTATTAGTGCGTTTTATTTTAAACATGTTTAGATTACGTATAATGTTTTGCAATGGGAAAAAATGTAAGTTGACGTACCCGAATATAGCGACGGTAAACTCAAAACCCTACAGTTTAAACGACATTGATTGAATTAATTAAAAAAACGAATGAGCATTTCTCTTTGGGTAATGTTTGGCGAATCTTTAGTCTAAATATTAACTCGAAGCGGTTGAAGAATGATTAGAGTTACGTTGAGTGAATGTAAGCGAAGTTTAGTTTTCAACAACTAATGTTGGCATTACGTAGTTTCGGAATTCGATCATTTGTCTATGCTGAAAGATAAAAGTGACTGCCTTCTTATAGTGTTACATTGATTACACAGTTTAAGGTACGTTCAATAACTTAATCGTCTACAATATCAATATTATTAAGTATTGCATTAATTATTTCAATTTCAAAATAGGAACTTTAAGGAAGTTATTTTGCCCCTGAAAACATAAAATACAAAAAGTTGTGAAAATAAACAACTCTAACAGTCTTTTTTGTTATCATCGACCATAAGTTGGTTTCTGTTGGTTACATTTTTTTTAAGTCAGGAACATTTAACAGGTTTGCATGATTTTGTTAATTGTTGCCGATAAATCATTTTTTTTTTCTGGCGTTAGGGTATAAAGTGAGAACTGTCTGGTATGGAACAGCTTTTAAGAATTAACCTGTCGATTTGCTCATAGCAAATGGTTTTTACGCACTTTTCATACACACATTTATGCATAATGTGATAATGAGTATTATAGTGCAGAATATTACGTAACCTAAACCATGTATATGTCGTTTATCCCTTTTTTAAAGCACACGTAAAGTTATAATTGAATAGGTAAGTGTCAGGTATGTTACGCGTGAGAGCACGTCCCTCACAAGCTGTGCTCGGGCACACGCACCAGTGGTCTACACCCGCCTCAACGGTGATCGACCACCTCTTGTCTCACTATAAATAAATTTTATGGTTAACTGGTGTGTACCTTTATCCTCTTAAGTGTTTTATTTGCAGGGTTTATAAAAATATTATTTTATTATCAGTCTCTTAAAAATAGTAAGTCAAGTTTTAACCAGCTAGTTACACAAAAAATAAATATTTTAACACAAATTTTTAAAGATTATCTGTGTGTTTGTTATTCGTTATATTTTTCATAATTTATCCATAGCCAGAGTAACAACATTAAAACCTCCTAAATAAATAGATTGATCTCGTAGGTCAATCGTTGATTTGGGCATTGGCATTCGGTTGATTATTCCCTGATGTGGACAATATGAAGTGAACCAGATTGAGGAGACAACTAATTTGTTGAATTGTCTAAGTAGTCACTTAGCTACATTGAGATATGGCTGGGCGCATCGTAATGTAGTGCTTCCGTTCTGCGGTCTTGGTCGCTCTATGCGCCCTGACAGCTGTGTACATGACATCTAAGCATAGCTGGGCGAATCATTGAGCGTGAAGCTTAAGCTTCCAATACTTCAGGAATTAGACAGTATATCAAGAAAAGCCGATCGTAGTCATTACGTGGCAGATCTTGATCGGCCCAGTTTAACGATTAGCCTACAACAGATAAATGCCATTGTGATAACGCAATATGTGATGTGCAACGTATGATATATTATGCTGTTAGTCTAATTAGCAGTGTAATGAAATAGATTAATATTTAATAAAAAGTAAAACATTACTTTTACTTTTCATTAAATATTAATCTATATATATCTATATAATTATAGCAGATTTTACAAACAAAAGGGTTTTGTTACTACAATACTATTATGCAGTACTTCTACAAATTTTGCGTACTACTTATCAGTCGCCATTTTAACCTGGTTCCATTTTGGTTAGGAAGATTTGACATTATCTAGCTCACATTTAGTAGAAAATTAAATGTAGTACGATTTGGTAGATTTCACATCATCACATCACACATCATCAGCCTTTAATAGTCCACTGCTGGACATAGGCCAGATTTGGTAGATTTGAGATATTCATATTCAAAAACATCTTGGAACATATCACTTTAACATCCTTTCAACAGGTTAGTAAAATAAGTTAGCCATGATCATTATTGCATTGTCCCCTTTCATATATACATCTTTATTTTGGTTTTTAAATATTCTTCCTTTGTTTTTGTAACCAAAACACCTAGTTATTTTTGTAAAGTGAATGCCTTTCATAAGTTTTCAACCACCTTAATTGGACAATATGATAAGGAACAGTTTTTTTAACACACAAAAAAGAGAATAGATCTTATTTTCTACAAATTGAGAAGTTTATGCATTGAGAACATTTAAACTTGCAAAATTAAATAAAGAATATAAAGTAATACTATTAATATTAACTCAAACATAATTGCATGTTTAGAAAATTAATTCCTCAATTCTAAATGTACTATGTTTTACTATATACCTTTTATTACGGCAATTAAGTTAGAGAAATGTAGGAACAACACTAAATTGTTTTGAGATATGTTGATTTAGCAAGTGCATTTAACACACAGACACATTATGTCTTACAGACAAGAAACTTCCAGTCAGACAAATTACTGCTATCTGCTGTTATAGTTTGCCTGATAGCCTAAAATTTGTTTTCGACAATTTTACTAAATACATAATAAAATCTTAACATAAATAAATTGAGACTATTAAACTACTAAATATTACTATACATTTTTACCTCTCATATGATGAAAGACATTTCCTTAAAACAAAAAGACATGTCTAGACATGAGATTGTGAAATAAATGTGTTTGTTTTAACATTACCTCTATAAATATGTAAGCAGCTTGATAAAAATCTCTAATTTAATGTCAATATGGTGAGTAATGAAGATGAGAATCTACTATTTGCTACGGCGACATATCTCTGTGGCTATAAAAGGGACTTTATCATAATACATTTTAAATAATACCAGAAATAGAGTAGAGCAGTAGAGCATTGACTGTAACAGTTACAGGATCTATGGGCACTCATTGCACATACACATAGTAATATGTTTAAATTGACAAAAAAAATTGACAGTATAATTATGTGTGTGTGTGTCTGTGTAATACGTATGTACTAGTTTAGAGACTAAGATATACAATTAGTTTTAGATATGCATAAAAAAATCTTGCCTTTACCGTAAAAGTTAGAAATTAATTAAATTTCATAATCAGAAATTTGAAATTCAGAATATATGATGGTAAAATTTTGAAATTGAATTAAAATATATGCAGCTAGATATTATTATCATAAATGAAAAATGTTTGCTGTGTTTTTGAATTTCAGAAGCAAAAATATTAATTTTAAGAGCAACATTTTTTAACATTAGTTATTTTTTCACTACATTGTTTGGTTTATAGAGCTTAAATAAATTACACAACCAAATAATTCTGCAAAGAAAGTTTCTAGAATATCTCATTGATTAAATTAAACCATTATAAAAGTTTTTGGATATTAAAGTTTACCTCAATCTTCATTCAACACATGAGCATGTTTTTAAATTTCTTAAATGATTTAATTTTAATTTATTTCAGATTAAATAAATTTTTGTCAACTATAAAAATTCAATGCCAAGTGTACACGCTTGGCAAAATTTCAAGTCCCTGAATGACAGATCAGTATAAATAATATAATTAGATAAATATCACCTGTAGAACTAATCTATGTAAAAAATTATATAGACAACCAGGAAACTGGTTGTCAAGGTAATAAACATAAAAGACCTGATGTATCAAATATAAAGAGAGAAAATGTCACTGGAACATTAAAAATACTAGCAATTCTTGAAAATATACTTTGTGAACAAAGAATCACAATTAAAATCCAAAATTAATTGACAACCAAAAGTGCTGATCTTAAATGAACAGTGGCAAATTCCAGCATGAACAATGCCACCACAATGTTTGTACAAAACAGTACAGTCAACCTTAGCAATAAAATTGTGAATAGCAGAATAAATTCATAATGTATCCAATATATTGATTTAAATTTGCATAAGTGATGTAAGAATTGTTCTAAAGTGTTATTTTAATAATAGTCTAGAAGTTCCTTGAAAATGTGCATCTTCTTTCAAAAGTAAACTCTAATTAAAGCTGTGTTCTGAGTAGTTAATCGCATGGCACTAATGAAGGAAATAAGGTAATTGTTTACATATTATTGTCAAAGTAAACAGTTTACTTACCATTTGGCCCATATTTCTCCTGGTTCCTTTTTATTTGATCTGGACTAAGGCCTTTGTCTGGGTCTGTGCCGAAGTAGCCTAGAACTTCGTCCACGGACTTCGAGTGAGCGTCATCCATGGTGGAATTATTACGTTGCCGTCAGTTCTAAAAGGCAAGAACAAAATTAGGTTAGAAATGACGAGTCATCATTATCAACTTTAAAACTTTGAGGTTATGTGACTCTTCTGGCAATATTTCTAAGAGTAATTATGATGAAATATGTATTAACAATTGTTTGGTACGTAATATTTAAATTCAGAAAATAAAATTACCTTTATTAGGTCATCAATTTAAACATTTCAAGGAAAATGACTACGTAAATATAAAATTATAAGAACAAAATAAAATTAAGTTATGTTGAAGAATGTCTTTTTATTTAAAACAATTGTAAGTGAAATGAAAAGACGAATAACGTTATTAAACTTAACGAGCTATTTCCTAGATGGCAAGCACCATTTGACCACTGCACCACTCACCAGATTTTTAATACATGAGAATTGTCTATCTTACGAAGTATTTCACTTAGTATAAGCGTTTGACTCTTACTTTTAAATGACTACTATTTTTGTACTAATCTAATACTTTTTCTCGTAAATATCATAAACGACACGAACACGTATCTAACACAGCCGTCATTTTTTACTCAACTGACGTAGGAAAAAGGTCGATGGCAGAGCCACCTTTTACACGGTTAGCAAACTATTTTTGTCAAACGAGATTCTTTCCAAAAAAAATAATATTTAAATGCTATTATAAACAATAGTTTCAAGGGTAGGATCGTTCTAAAATGTCAAAAGTAAGAAATTGTAGTTAACATGATTTTTTTCAAGATCTTGATTTAATTTACGATCATACATAAATGTGGAGCCTTGCTATAGGTTGAAATCGTACCACGTGACTCAATGCTATTTTGGTACTTTAGGCGCCTACAAAATGCGGTATTTTTAAAATTCCAAAATTTGCTTTGGCGTTATGTAACACTATTATCACTTATTTATAATCACCAATTTCCTGCCATAACTTGTAAAACACTTAATATGCACTTTAGTGTAAAACACTCACAAATGTTTTGTTTTAGAGTGGTATTTTGAAACTTACTAAAATATTTTTTCGACAGCGTCGGGAAGGAAAGAAGAAATAAGAGTGGCGCGGGAGATGTTTTCCCGCCGCGCCCCGAGTAGCGACTCCCGGGCGAAGAGCGACGATTTTAGAGCGGCGCGGGCGCGGTGGAGGGACACCGTCGGAGATTTCTTTAATTATTTTGGCAACAGTACTCGATGGCACAGTCGAGTCGCTTTCCAGGGTTGCATGTCGCACGGCGGCCGTCACCGACCGTCCTAAGATGATCTTTTTATAGCGGTCGCTGCCCGGCTCAAGCTCCCGGAGATTGTTGTGGATAGTGATTTCTGTTTATGATTGTTAAAAAGAGTCCGGTTTAGATTTTTTAACTACTTTTTAACTTATTTAAGAAAAGCTACAATAGTAAACCTAATTTCACTATTGTAACGCACAAAATAGCGAAAAGCTTATTAATGTTACGGTCGTTTATCTTGATAAGGCAATATTGATCAAACATTACCTTATCTATCTATTATTACCTACGATTTTTTTTTGAGTAATCGGCGCAAAATTAACTTTTCTGGATAATTTTGCGACTGTAGTTTCCTCTGCAACTAGGTGATTACACCATTAATATTATTAGGTTTCAAAATAATGAGTACCTACTTTGTTAACAGGTGCAAGAAAGTGTATTAAAATTTTCTTAGCTTAGGATTATTACAGAGTGGAATTTTTTCGTCATAGTTTTGGATCGTGTCCGACAGGTTGACATTGGTGTATTTAGGAACTTGCAGTTGGCAAAGAGCAAACCACTCGGTGACACTGATCTACAGATTGGAATATTTCACATCGTATCTTCGATTCATCACAATCGCAATTTAGGTAGGTACATCATGGATATTGAAATACGAAGGGCGAGTAACATACCTTCGTAACTTACAAATAGTTTGAGTGATTTGTGTACAAAAGTCGCTAAACTTAATAACTTAAAAAGTGTTTGTAATCAGGAATCAGAAGCACATAATTAGGCAACTTATTTTTATTTGTGGAAGCAACTTGATCAGGAATTCTGATTTGTATAAATATTATGAGGTATATTAGGTCACACTTGGGTTTGTTCCATCTTTACGACTGAGTTACTTGTATGTATCTTGCATCGATTTATAAATTAAACTACCCACCACAGCTTACCTTGTTATCGGAGGCGTTTAACACAATCAATGCTGACCTATCGCACATTGCCGAATGGAGTCATAATTATGAACTCAAGGTTAATCCTAAAAAGACGCACTTATGTGTTATTCGCAGTCCCGGGCTGGTCTCAAGAATTAATTGAACAAGTACCGCAAATTGAATTCGAAGGCACTACACTTGAGATCAGTACAGTGTTAAAAATTTAGAAATTTGCATAGATAATACTTTAACTTGGGTTCCACATTTACAACAAGTTAGTCCTAAGATATTTGCTTCTGCCGGGTCGATGCGAAATCTACGTAACTTTCTACCGAGTGCAACTAAGGCTGCACTTGCACTAGCACGTCTCCTCCTAATTATCGACTATGCCAATGTCAGCTATCTGAATCTCACTGAAGCACAACTTGATAAGCTTGAGCGGCTTCAAAATCTCTGTATACGATTTGTATTTGGACTAAGAAAATAGGATCAGGTTGCCGATCAAAAGCTCAAGTGGCTTCCAATTCGCTCTCGAAGGAATACGCATACATATACTCATTTTTCTCTAAAATATCTTGTTCAATCCCAGAGCCCCCTGTTACCTCAAAGAACGGTTCAAGTTCCTTCATGACACAAATGAAAAATTGTCTGAGGTCATCCGAAGATTTGAGGCTTGGGATGTCTCTGCATTCTACAAAATTTTATGACCCGTCTTTTACTGTTGAAGCTGTGTTTTAAGAAAATGCTTCAAGTTTCTTTTTTTGTATAGTACCATATGTACCATACTTTTTGTAAAACGGCGTACAAATAAAGAATTCTATTTATCTATCTACCCAGCAAGCGCATAATTTAAGCAGTTGACGTAAAAAAACTGAGTTAAAACGAACGTTGTGTTGCCGACAATAAATAAAAATACAAAAGAACCAAAAAATACTGTTGTTAAAACATGAAATACTAAGCCACAGTTTTTGGGTATTTTAAAGAGTTCCGAGGAGGATATTGATTTCCACGCCAACCGTAGAAAAATGTCATCCCTGCGTTTGAAGTACCTACTTTGATTATATTTAGAGACGATGAAAATAGAAAACAAGAGGGAACAGATGAATGCCAATGTTAACATTTATTTTAGTGTCTACATATAAAAGTGTTGTAAGTAAAATATTTCAGGTAGTGTCTAGTAAAAACACGTATTCTGAATTAGGGTTCCACATGTTTTATAACTTTTTAACTAAGTCTAAGTTTCAGATTTGAAACAAGTATACTAAAGGTTGTAAAAGAATTTGTGTTTTATATAAGATCGCTGTTAATCAGTATGATTAGTATAGGGTATTTTTTGACATATAACGGCATAATATCAGACAACCGTGTGCTCACTCGTAAAATAATCTGGCTGGCTTAGTAGTAAAACTATGTTTTAAATAAAAATATTTTGAAAAAATAGGTTAGTGGCAAGTAATTGAAAAAAAATTGAACAGGTGCGAAAAACCGGTTTATTGTTAAATAAAACAGGTTTTTTTTTTTAAAATGGAAAACCAAAAAATAGGAGGTTGTACTCGTATTGTAAAGAAAATAAACAAACTGAGAGTTGTTTTAGTCAAATTCGTTAGAAACTTTACGAAAAAACACGCTCTTATCTCATCAGATGTTCATTAATTTTTTTTATTTTCTCAGCTTGTGTGACTCATAGGTTTTAAATTATAGCTTTTAATACTGTTCTTTTGTAAAAATGTTGATGTGTCGTGTTCTCGTGATAAAAGCGTATTTTCTCGTAACGCTTCTAAAGAATTTGACGTCAGCAACTCTTATTTTCTTAATTTTTTTTACACTACTACCGTCTTTTTTGTTTCTCCATTAAAACATAATGTCCCTGTTTTATTTTTCAATAACCGATTTTTCGCACCTGTTCGAATTTTTTAGATAACTTGCCTCGAACCGATTTTTTCTTAGTCAGATCAGTATTTTTTTAAACTAATACTTTTACCCGAATTGTCCCGTTAAAAAACCAGCCAATTTGCTAAAATAATAGTACCTGGATGACCGAGCTTAGCTCGGATTTTTTTTTGTTAAATTTTCTAAAACTGAAATCTAGATCGATTAATCGCCCCCGAAACCCCTGCATACCAAATTTCTTGAAAATCATTGGACCCGTTCTCGAGATTATATACACATGTGTACAGTGTCTAATTATTATTTAAGCAAATTAACGCAGCGCCACCTTTATTGATGGCGTTTTTAAGGGCACTTTTCATATACAGAAATGGTTTTCTTTGCCTCTACATTCCATATTAAAGAAGTCACATTGGTGATCTTGGAAATAGTGTAGGCTGCGTAAGTGACAATAGTAGGTAAGTAATACAGAAAGCTTTATTCCCAGTAGTGTATGTTTTCCTTGTTTACTTGTGATAAAAGAATAACATTTTCAGTAGAAAAAATTTAAACTAAGATTCATTCATAGCAGCAAGAATACCGAATTTTTCATACAAACTTCAAATACTTATTCCCCAGCCTTGTGTAATAGCCTGATAAAAATAAGATAAAATTTATGTCACATAATACTAAATTAATCTACTTAAACACAAAGTTTCATTCAAATCGGTAGAGCGGTTTTTACGCGAATCAGACAGACAAGATTTAAAAAAAAAATAGAATCTGTTACATCTACAATGACCAGGGGATGGGATTTGGGATTTTGTTATATGTATTTTATATGTACAACATCATCACTCCTACAGTTTTATTATATGTATCCTTTGTTTTCCTGACGTTCAGTAGTTTGCTCAGTAGATCGGGCGCTAGAGGTAAGTGAGTATGCAAAATGTGAGAAACGAATTCCACCAAAGGATTTGTGTTAAGAAACGGTCAAAAATTAATAATGTGGTTTTAACTTTATACTAGATTCAAAATAATGTGGATCTAGTATAAAGTTACATGGCAAAAATTGGACCAAAATCGTATATTTTAAGGGTAAATCAGTATCATGTTGAACTAGCTACATGGAACATCTGGGAATAAACATATAAAAACAGTATATTACAAGTAAAACGAACATAGAAGAATAATTTACTGACTACTAAACATTTAACTACGCCATGCGACGGGAATACTATAACGCTTAATAAAAAAAATATTTAAGCTGATATTAAATTGCGACAGTGAGTTTGTTAATTTATTGGTTACTCTAAACTACTTGACCGATTATGCAGAAGTACATAAAATGAAATACAGTCTTCCATACAGAAATAAATAATGTTCCTAAGAGATAGAGAAAAACTTTTACGCGATAGCTCGCGTAAAAGTTTTTCTCTATCTAATTTCTCTATATAATCGCTAGCA
The DNA here is from genome assembly GCA_902825455.1 of Arctia plantaginis. Classification (NCBI taxonomy): domain Eukaryota; kingdom Metazoa; phylum Arthropoda; class Insecta; order Lepidoptera; family Erebidae; genus Arctia; species Arctia plantaginis. The sequence goes on along the minus strand of CADEBD010000283.1, from coordinate 473,128 downwards.
GAAGTGAGTAGTTCATAAATGATGCCAACCGAAGAGCAAATTCGCAGTGACAATTTTGCATTTGGTTCTGTTTGCCGACCTCTGTGAACATTTATTTATGAAAGTATAAGAGTTTTGACAAGCAATAGGTATTATCCAAAGCTAAATGATTGCCAAATCGTAGTATGTTCGTAATCTGTTAGGTTTTTCTGTGTTAAAACTCATTTATATTTAATTTACTTATTCTTATTTTTATTCTTTGTAAATCATGCCATAACTGCGCGCAATTTAACTTTAAATAAGTTCATCTCTGACTTTATCAACTTCTGTATATGCTTGCAACCCGATCATAATTTGGTTTGGTTGGAATTTGGCCTTCTAATTCATAGTGACTAATCTCCTTTAGCACTAGAAGATTGTGACTTTAGTCGTAAAACAATATCAATATACTCATGGGCATCAAAGTTTAAACTTAGGGTAGCCCCTAAGTTTAAACTTGTAAACAAGATTTTTTAATTTACTATAAAGATATTTCTTTTTATAACTGGATCAATAATAAAGGAGCATAATCTTTTATTTAAAAGAAAAACTGTGGCAGTTTTATTTATTAACTTGTAGGGATTGGTGAGAATATTTAAAGCAATAGTATACCGATTTTCTGCAGTAAGTCAAGCATGGTTGAAGATAAATAAAATAAAGTTGAGATAAGAGGGTGTTTCATTCTTATTTGCAAACAAATGTCGAAAAGAGTAGTTTTACCATGTGAAGCTAGGAGTCGTAACAATGGGTTACAAGGTCGTTAGCCTTTTAGTTTATATCTATATAAACAAAAAGAACATATTTTTAAATTCAATAAAAATGACTTCTTATACGTAACTATAATAAAAAAGGTATTTAAAGGAAATAGTATAGGTAAGGAAAGGAATAAATATGAAGAAACGAAACTTACACAAATATCTTCGATGTTTGTTAATTTTCTCCTTATCACGTCATATTTAATCCAAATTTGTATTGCGTTATATTATTTAGTATTATCTAAAATATTATAAGTGTAAATAATACTACAACAAATATTTATTTCCTAGTATGTGACGTTTTATATATCGGTTATTTTGATTCATAAACTTCAAACGCCATGGGGAGGCTTAAAGTAGGTTCTATTACTTATTTAATGCTTTGGAAATTTAGACTGAAAACATAAAAAATTATGCTCCACCATGGACCTACATTGTTTTAAGGGAATGTTCATGGGTCATGCACGTGGATCTGTTATAGATAAGCGAAAATATATCTGTATTCTCATAGGTAATTACATTTTATTTATGAATTTGTCACATCATTAGCTCTTAAAAGGATCTAAAAAACCCATAGTGTACCCATTCCTGTTATTTATCTAATACATTTCTCAAGTGTTGTGTTTCGACCCCATATTATGACTGTTTAAATTCATATTCCCGGGCATTGCTACATTTATATATAGAGGATAGGGTCGAATAAGAGCTGTCAGATACAGTCAGGTCATGCTAGAATAATATGAGCCTAAATGAAATGAGAAATTTGTGCAATAGTTTCATGAATTTTGTGAGTTTTTGTTTAACAAGGTCAGCATAGATTACTCCTAATATTACCAGTCTTCAGGATTTGGCTGGCCGTATGTCAACTTACTTGTATATTACAATGGAATTAGCTAAGTGTAAAATAAACACTTCTGAAGTGTTTACTGGCGACACAGCTTAAAATACATATTGAATCAGAGCTGTGATGTTTCATATCGACTATAGTTTTCGCTTGTTGCGAATTGTGTCTCGATCGTGTTAGTGTACCTTTTGTCAATGAAGTTATTATCCTGCGGAAACAGTTCTCGTAAAGCTACGTGTATGAAATTTCAAGAATGAATCGTGTGGTTACGGCTTAAAAGTGTAACAAATAAATTGTCAATGATCTCATTTTCAAATTTATAATATTACGTAAGGATTAAAGGGACTCTACTGCCCCGCATGGGCGATTAAAAGGAAGGTCCTGGTCTATCAAATCGGACCAGTTCTATTAACACCAGCAACCATTACTAGCCACGCTAGTGGGTGACATGAGGTTGGGTGGGCGTAGGAGTCTCTTTCTGTTAAACTGTAATGTTCCAGAATGTATGTGTGAATGGGAACCTCTGGTGGTAGATTAGGAGTTGCGGTAGGAGAGATCCAAAGGAATTTTTCAACTCGTCACCAAAAACAATGTGGGGGCATAGGCTTAATAGCAAGAAGTGAATATTACATGATGAAAGTTTGTGTGGACAAAAAATTATTGCACATATCGCAAATAATTATGATAAAGGCAAAGAGATGACGATGATGATAGTGGTGTTAGTGAAATACCTATTGTTACACCTTACAATCGAGAAGTTATCTGTTGTTTGCAAGGTCGTTGAAATGTTATTTGTGTCTGCTATGATGTGTAACTTCTTTAGTACTTGTTGTCTTGTGGTAGGATAGGTAAAAAACTTATAACAAATCTCTGGCAGCACAGTATGGTGCCAGTAGATAATATTTTTCTAATTATTTAATATAATCGCTTGAATATTGCTTTTGTATTGCATATATTTACACAGACATTGTATGTAGATAATGGTTGTTTTCAATTGAACAAGGTTCATGAAAATTGTAAATCGTACCTTTGAATGTTATCGTAGTTGACAGTAGCGACTTACACAATAAATAAAATTGGAATTCGGTAATAGCTTATAGCATTTGAAACTATATTGATAACTAGTAACCTGCTGTTACTCATCCAAACAATATTCATAAAAAATAGAAAACAAAACGCTAGCTACATTTCACACATCAATCAGTGGTTGTTTACAATAACAATTTAGAACTAAATCTATCATCGATTTCCTTTGATTCATTTTATTTTAACGTACATTTTGTATAAACTATGATGTTGTGATTGATAGGAATGGTGTACGTGTGCGCGTGAAACTCGAACGGGTGGCCGGCAATAAATGACCGTAGCTGGTTTAATGACCGATTAAAAATCACTTCAGTTCCGTAAGCGTACTATTTTATAGCCCATTAATTAATATACATCTACGTTGTCTTATATTTAAAGATCGCATCGTCATAGTTTATGTAATAATTTGTGTAAGGTTGAACGGGTGCGTGTCCAGCAATTTGTTAGACAAAGCGTTTATTTATGTGAACTCATACATTTATATGTATAATGTTGATGTACGGACTTGGTCTACGTTTGACAAATTGATTTGATTGAACTACTGATAAAGATCAAATACATCAATATTCAAATATACATGTTTCTACAATGGATTAATTTGATGGATGTTTTATGAAAGATTTGATTGATATGAAGTAACGTACAGACAGTGTGTTGAATAAATTGGTGGGACCATTTTTATGTAAATTGTATATCAGTTTTTTTTCTTATTTCCACTGTCTACGATATTTGTCAGTCAAATTACACGGAACTTACAGTTTATGACCTGTTTAATTTATATGCGGAAATGTTTATGTACTTCATGCATCATAATTTTTTGGCTAATTTTATGAAAAGCGCCTGTACAATGCTAATACAATGTTTCTCATAGATAGCACTAGAAAATTAATTCAACTAGTACCCTAATTTTCAAGAAAAAGCACATTCAAGTATAGAACATGTTAAAGGATAATTTACACAAAAGAACTCAAAGTATTAACTATATTCCTAGTTATTTATCAAAAACTGCTCTCCTGAAAAATATGAAGCTTTTATTGGTGTTCTCATTAAATTTAGTTCACTCTTAACTTGAGTTCACTTCTTTCGGTTTCAGAAATATTTTATTCATTTATTGACATTGGTATAACGATTGACATACGAGTACCATACCAAGTAACTTTTTAAAACAAAAAATATTATATTTATACTGCGAAATCAATACTTGATTGTGGTATGTATCTTCACAGATTAAACATAAAAGAAATTAAAAAAAAGTGAGTGTGTCTTAGTAAATATAATATAATAATAATATTGATTATGTAGTATCGTTTATGACAAGTAAATCGTTTAGTATAAACAGGTGTTCCAAATAGTTTTATATGTTTCAGATTATTGTGTTCAACTATTGGCATTGATTCCTTTTGATCGGACGATCAAAATTTTTATTAAATAAACTAAGTGCCACAGAAGCTATTCGCTTCTGTTTTGTTTGAAATATTTAGTATAAAACTTTTTTATGCTTTTATGTTTAGTTTTAGTAATGTTCACAGTAAATATAATAGAAAATTAAGATTTTATTTTATTTATTTAAATTTTCATTGGATTAAGAATTAGTTCAATTTATGGTTTAAGTAACTGTGCACTATAACTTTATCTTAATATCATTACTATGAGTTACAATTTAGTTGTACGATGAGGATTCTCTGAATTGCCATATATTTGTATAAATAGATGAGGAAATACGAGAGATAGGACAAAACATAGATATTTCTTTTGATCACAGTAATTAATATGTTTTATTATTTATTATAAACCTGATGAATTACTTGACGTTTTGTCAAACCTGGTCAAGACTTGTCTTGCTCAGAGACTGACAACAGTTTTATCTTGTTCATTCTTTCCCATCATGTTGCTGCTCGTATCATGCTGACGCTCATCGTTTTTTTACAGTGTTGTCAAGGTGAGGGATTTTTATTTAAGATTTAATCTTGAATTCATATCCCTCACCTTGACAGCAATGTATCAACCAGTAACGATCTAGACGAACACACTCAACAAAACTTGTATAGCGAAACAAGCTTTTAAAATTCCTAGATAATTCAGATAACTTGGCAGTTCTGCGCAAGAATATTATGTTATTCTCATATTGAATATACTCCACGTACCGAGGGAGCATATCGTAAGGCTATTCATCATCTACAAATAAACGGCCGAAGGTAATAATCAAAATAGAATTATCGTACGGGAGTGTGTCGTAATCGTCTGCTTTGGCAGGACTGAGCTGCGGTTTTTTGGCGGACTACAACAGATTTGGATCAAGTTCTACATGTGTATTTAAAGATAAAGAAAGTAGCTTCATATAGACAATGCCGCCGTGAATCGGCCTCGGTCCATTTGGCTTTAAGATCTATAAGTGATTCATACACAACATTTAAAAAAAATATTAAAAAAATAGACATGATGTAGGAACAGGTGATTTTTAAATGTCGCTTTTCAATAGAAGTTACTTGATAGTATTCCAACATTTCTGTTCCTTGGTTTATTAGCTTATAAAATGTTGCCTTTTACGGATAAAGTTTTTCAAGTACTAAGATAAGAACAAACACACGGGCGTTGTAAGCTCGTACTATTTGCTCGAAATATCAGGTAAAGTAGATGTGTCACTCAGTCATTGTCGATACGCCTACGAAAGAATTTTGGCAACATTTTCCGTAAGTAAGAACATAACACTAAAACATATAGTAGCGTGGATGTAGATTTATTTTCTAATGAGTTTCTTTTTCTAATTTGTTGTGAGGAGGATCTTCAAAAAGAGATTTTAAAATATTGTAACGTAATTATATTACTTTATGAAGAACGTACGACGTATTGACGTCATATATGAGGTGCTTTCATCGATTATTTGCTATTTTATGAAATCAAATGGAAAGTATTTTTACAACTAGTTATAACGGTAGGCAGTAATATCAATATCTGGTTTCAACACATAAATATCAATAAATAAAAGCTTTATCGATTATCGTCTTTTAATCATTATCGAAAAAACTTAAAGTTTTCCAGTTTTAACTAAAGTTACCATAAAACGGATTCAGATTATCCTTCGAAGTGTACGCATGTTAATTTTAATTTTATCAAGCTAGTTTTCAAGCCACAGCAAATGTACGAATATAATTTAAAATAGAAATTTCTGACTTCTTGAGTGGTGCAATGTTCAGCTATTTGAATTCCTCATAAAAATATCTACAGTACATAATATCTAGCACATAATCTCAAACGCCGTCATACTATAAGATGGCGCTAGCGGCCTCGACATTCATATCTATACAGATCTTATACATTCCTTTTATTTTTCAATGTATTCATAAACTTGTTTACGGTCAGTAAAAGCCAGTGTTATTAGGAATAATTAAATAATTACCATAAATATTTGTGTTAATTTGTCCTCTAGTATTTATCGACAAAACTAAAACATTTCCATCAAAATTAAATATGAAAGCTAATTAATATTTAAAGCTTTTAAAGTTAACTAGTAAGGAAATTATATTATAGGTGATTATTATATCTTATTCACTTTCATAAACCATTTTTATTCCTGGTAACACTGACTTATGTAATCAAATCTCCGTTAACGTCTGAGCGGATGCTATTTTTCAAACTGTTAATTTTGCACGTATCTATTTTACGTAGTATTCGCACTGAGAACGTCCGTTTACAGTTCAAATATGAAAGCACATTCCGCATGTCGGGCAACACTTAACAATCACTGCACAAGTCACAGTCCTCCGTTGGTAGCACCGTCACAGATGAAAAACAAACTTACCGTATCACTTTATCACTTGGTCCCAATCACTGGTTTGTGATATACATAAAAATGTATTATTTGTTTTGAAGGTACTATCGAGTGGAGTTAGCGCGCTCCATGAGGACAGTGTCAGGAGTGCGGCGTACCGGGCGCGGGAGCAGATTGCGGCCCTCTTTTATAAGCTCCGTTGTGGCCAGCGGGCCGCTTGCCAGCGACCATTCTCTCACCAACATACGTGAGTCCACCATTCGTCTCGAGACATACAGTGTGACACTTATTACCACACGACACAGTTCAAAATACCGCGACAATTCACTTTCTCAGCCGAAAACAAGGGTTGTTAGTTCCGTAGTCACTGATAACATTTGACGTTACCTTTAATTTACAAATTACTACAAGTAAAACGTACGTCATTAATTAATTGTTTAGATTTACTTAGATGCATCTCAGTGTCAAGAGAGCAGGTAATTAATATGCATTACGAAACAATCGATTGCGAGTTATTAAAGATAGTAAAAAAGATAATAAAAGTCAGTAAGAGATTTTTATAGTTTTAACAATGTGGAAGTGTTCTAAGTTTTTACGTGTTACGAACCGCTACGCCGTAGCATTTTCAACTAAAGGGCTGCCTTTACATAGAAAAAAATAACTGTCTGTTTATATATGATTCTTATAGAAACATATTAGTGGCATATAATCTATTCATTCAATATTATCTAATATGTATTCCCTAAAGCCAATACAGTTAAGCTGTCTATAGATTAGCAGTGATAAAGAGATAGCAGCACCAGGATGGGATACATGATCGTTACATCGCCACATTTTTGATAATATAGGCTTATGCATCATAGCTACCAAACGTTATCAAAATAATGAATGTATTCAATAATTTGCCAAACTATGAGGGTGTTTATGGTTACATTTTAATGGAACTCGTCTTAATTGTTATACTGTGTGCCTGTGTGCTGTATATAAAATATACAGCACACAGGCATTTTACCACGGTATCGTTTTTAGTATTGTTCACATAATTGTTGAATGTCTTTTTGGTTTAATTTCAAATGTTTAATTTTGTGTTCAAATTAATTTTATGTGTGTTGTGTGTAAAGAAAACTTAAAAAATCTTACCCCTACCTATCATATCATTTGTGTAATCTTCCCTTAAAAATAAGGATATCTATATTTTAAGTCTCCGTAATTAAGAGTATGTTGTTGGTGTGCTTACAGAGATCCAGTCCATCTCAGATATTTCTATTCTTATATATTTTCTTATATTGAAACGATAACGTAATGCAATTTTGCTTCTAACGACATCTTCTGTTTTACATTATGAAACCGATTTCTGATGATGAATTGCACGAAAGGAGGAACGATCTGTAGGACTTTTGTAGTATTACCAAACCGAAGACGCAAATCTCAATAATCATCGTGATGCGATCGATACAAGCAAAGCTGTGATCATAAAATTAAAAACCAATTAGGATTTGTATGGTGTATAGACTTGGTATATAGCTTTAATTACAACATACTTAATACGAGTACAACGTCCATAGCTGACAGAAAATGTTATGTAATCTTCATTAAAGAACTATAATACACTAATTATTAATATATACTAAATACTTACATAATAATAATCGGTCTTTACCAATTAAGTTAGAGATTTTTTAAACCAGCATTTTCAGATTTTATTATCTGTGGATTGGCGCGCAATTTGAAGTTCAAATAAATTTTATTCGAAAGCCATGTTGTATTAATTTAAAGTTTTTTTTTTGCGACTTAAAGGGATAAACAAAATGCTATCAAAATGTCAAAATTGTATAGATCATTTTGGCTAGTGATTTTATTAGCTTGAATAAAAAATAACCAAAATTTTTATAAGTATTTCAAAATATTAATACAAATCTTCAACTTTATAGGCAAAGATCTAATATTATACTGGTCGGAGGAGCAGAATCCGGACTACGACGGACCTGTTGGTCTAGTGGTTTTTAGTTGGCTCAATCCATATTACGTAAGTGGGACTAAATTTATAGTCAACATATTGTGGACATTTTACATGCAAGTATGTATATGTGTACTTGATATGTTATATATGATAAAGAACCAAACAGTAGGAGAGCTATACTTCGGCACAAATGGACCAGAGAAATACCAAGGACTCACATAAATCCCGTGTAAGGCCCCGTTCGCACAGCGATATTTCACCGCGCCTTTTTTTTCGTAACATTTTGCGGATATTCCTATTTAGGTCCCATATGCCACAGAATTTTGCGAAAAAAAAAACACACGGTAAAATATCTCTGTGCCCCTAAGGCCCTGTCCGCCTTAAGCAATTCTTACGTCACGCTTCACGAAGGGATTGTAGTTACCGGAGGCCAATTCCCTCTTCTTTGAGGGATGGTTAGTCTAAGTGCGACTTCGCACTCAACGCACTTCTGCCTCTTGAATTGCATGTGTCTATAGCCGACGGTAGTCACCTGTGATTCTATGACCCGTCTGCTCGTTTGCTGCTTTTTCTATAAAAATAAGACTTGCTTGTAGTTGAAATACAAAATAATAATAAAATATCATTCGTTATAGACGTCATATTATAAAACCACGCCACGCCGCTAACTACTACGCTGGGTGTTGTGGGTCCGATCCCTACATGGAACGACACTTTGTGTGATCCACAAAGTGGGTGTTCTGTGTATCCGTTTCATGCATATTTGTTAAGTCTTATAAAAAGAAAAAAAGAAAAAAATGACTTTAAATTTTATTGACAGACATTATCTTGGAAGTTCAGCTAAATGATTCCAAAGTTATGTACTAGTTTGTACATAACTTTAAACGAACAAGACTTAACTTTAAACGAACAAGACTTAACTTTAAACTAACAAGACTATTGAATTTTTATGAGTAGTTTATCTCAGTAGAACAGTATTAGTTATTTTAAAGCTAACGCGCTTGTGACTCCTGAGTTGCAGTTCATAGGCGGCGGTAGTAGCTTTCTATCAGGTGGATCGAAAGCGGCGGTAGTAGCTTTCCATCAGGCGGTCGTCTGCTCGTTGCCCGTCTTATAAAAAAGTAATCTGTAATATGTATGTATTTAAAAAAATTATAGGTATGTTTAGCAGTCTGGTTACCATAGCACAGGCTCAGCCTAGTTTGGGATCATTTGGATTATTATTATATACGAAATAAAAGTAAAAAGCATAAAACTTGGCTTCTTATAGTGGATTATGCGTTCTACGGTTATTTTTTAAGTATAACTGTGAGTTAACTTATAACTCGTTTGAAATTAAAGGGTTTTAAATTCTAACGCCGGTATGTGTAATGTCAAGTTTATCGAGTAGTTTATGTTGCGTATCACAAAAGTCACTTTTTCGAGATGATGAGTGACTTTTTCCGTTTCCGTAGATATTTTTCGTACATCGTTATAACTCAACATTCTAGAAGACTGAACATGGTATAGTAAATTAAGTGTAGGATTTTGCATCATTTATCTAATAATGTTTTATTCATCAATAGCCTTTAATAGTCCACTTCTGGACATAGACCTCTTTATTAATCAGTATAAAACGTTACATTTTTTTGATAGACTGTTTAAAAGTTCTTTTTGCATTTCTCAACACCATCTTATCTGTAGCTACAAGAAATGTTTTTTCGATCGAATTATGGGATGATCCTGGGATCTCGTTAATAATTGCAAAAGATCCGAAACAATTTAAACTGAAAAATATTGTTTATATAATATATAAATAAAAAATATAAAATAAATAAAACATATATAAATTAAAGTATGAAATTGCAGTTGTATAGTAATAGATACTTGAATTGACATACAACTTTTATAGTGTAAGATTTTCCTGTGAAACTTATTTCACAAGATATCTATGAGGTCCTTTTTTTTTAAAATGTACAACATTCGATTTTCGAGTTTCAATTGTTTTTTTTACTCAGTTTATACGTGAAAGATAAATGCTTCGAAAATCCGAGTCATTTTTGAATAAGAGCTCCGAAACGGCTTGCAATATCAAAGGTGCGTTTGAAGAGGAGACTGCTAATGAACGCACCGTGGGTTTTTGGTTTAAACGCTTATTAAAGTTAAAGTCACCGATTAATGAGCAGAACAAACATTAAGACGTTTCCTGCTGTTATTTTTAACGCATCTATTATACCTATTTGTGAATCTGTTGAAGATCTTGGCTTGCACCTCGACTTCACACGGAATTGGCGTGATCAAATTGTACATCAGTGCCAGAGGGCTACCGGAACTCTTAGAGCACTAAAAAAAATGTTCTGCCCGCTAAAACCAAAACCATGCTTGTGTAAACTCTTATCTTCCCAATAATCGACTAAGGTGACGTGTGCTGTTACGACCTGAATGCTGATCTTTTCGATAAGTTGGACCGTCTTCTTAATTGCTGCATCTGCATTCGATACTTCTTTAACCTCCGTAATGTGATCATGTGTTCTCTTTCCGTTCGCAGCTTAACTGGTTACCCATTCATCTACGTCGTAAATTACGCGCTCTCACTGCCCTATTTACCTACTTTCAACTCTTTGCAGCAATCACGATAGAAACCTTCGGTCCTCCAATAACCTTCTTCTTCGTTGTCCCTCCCATACATCTGAGTTCCTTGGCTCATTCTTTCTCGTTGAGTCAGTTGTTCTTTGGAATGCGCTTCCGCTCGTAATCAGGATGGCAACCAGCACTTTTTCTTTTAAAGTAAAAGTAAAGAAGTAATCTGGTGAAACAACTGGCAGAATCAATATGCTCGTGATTTTTTTTAATATCAAATTGTCAATACTATAATGTATGTATGTATTTATATACTTTTGTACTGTATTTATGTATTGTATTGTAATGTCTGTATCTATGTGTAATATTTATTGGTGTAGTATATGACAGGTTTATATATGGGTAAATATGTGATTTTGTATTCAGCTCAAATTTGTTTTTAGTATAAAATTAACTGTAACCAAAATGCATCTACTTCCTGTTTTCTCTGCATCACCCAATGATTGACTGGTAGAGAATGCCTTTGGCATTAAGTCTGCCAATGCACCTAATGTGCATTACGTGTAAAATAAATAAATAAATAATATTTAGGGTTAGATAACCATTTAGTACTAGGTGTTAAAGATCGTCTTCGACTATTGATGATGACTTAGTTTTCGTTTTATTTTTAATGCGAAAAGTATTCATAAACAAGATAGAAAACAAGTAAAATGAAGGAAATAAAATAATTGAGAAATTCGAAAACCCGACTGCAATTGGGCAATTTCAAAGTGATGTACTAAAAATACCGAAACAGCACGAGGTCTTTTCGATTTTTACACTATCAAAAACATTTTAAACCAATTTAATTCATTCTTAAATATACTTATACATATTCTTGTAATCCCCTTTTAATTTTCTAGATTGTGATACTCTACTCGATAGGTTTGGTCATTTTCTTTTTTAATGACCTGTTACTATTTTGCTAAAAAAGTCTACTATTTTGCTTTTTCTTTCAAAAAGCCATCTAAGGACATTTGGCTTTTTGAGATGGATAAAACAATACCCTAACCGTCAAAATCCATCCAGCCATTTGGAAGATACATGGTAGTGAAGAAATCTAAAAACAAACATAAAAGATACGCGCGAAAAACAAAACCCTTCTTTGCCAGTCGGGTAACAAAACCGTAGTTTCAGCTAGTCTTTAATTCTATATCGAAATAAAGTTTTCTCTAAAGAATATTACGAAGTCTATTATCGGCTTTTCTTAATGTTAACTGAAATAGTTTTTTGTGAAATATTACTCCGTATATTATAAACCGGGTCACAAGTTCACAAGAACGCCCTAACAATTTACATAATGATGGTAGTAGTAAAACAGATCGATATGACTTAGGGTTATACGAGGGTAGTCGTCGTTTGTTAATAACAGAATAGGTAATATTCCGTAGTGCATCGAATAAAACATTTAAATTAAAGTCACAACTTGATTTTTTATTAACGCTAGTGAGGTGATGGATTAAAGATAGGGTGAGTAATCCTGTGGGTGTCGTAAGAGCTTACTCAGGGAGCAAAAGGAACAGGACAACAGCACTGCAAAGAGAAGGAAAACTTGACACAAACCCTATACCAACCCATCTCGCCAGCGTGGTATAGTAGTCCAAAACCTTCTTTGTAAGGAGAGGCCTCTGTCCAGCAGTGGAGTAAAGACTGTTGATGTGATGATTAAGACGAGCCTTGATTTAAGAATAAGAATTCTCAATACTTTCAGACTTTAAAAAACTGGAGACACAGACTAAGTTATGCGGGTCAGCTAGTCCTTAATAATAATGGACGACTTTTTTGGTATATTTTCTAGTATGTTTGTGTTAGTAGTAGTCTAACACCTATTCTACTTGTTCTATACATCAGATATGTACAGAACGAGCAAAATAGTTCTTATTTGAAGCTCCAGCAAAAAATTTCCTCAGTTGTGTAGTGAGACACAACAAGTCATTCTTCCAGTAAGTTTCAAGCAAACTCGATTAAGTTGCACAAGATTAAGACATTAAAAAAATGACGCCCTTTCTCATTCTGTAGTTATTTTGTAAAACAAGAGCACTATGATAATTGTGAGGCCGAAGAAGGAGTTTAATTTCAAAATACAAAGTGTGCAATGATTTCTCTGAAGTCTGAGAACGTATCTCTGGCGAACTGTGCTGTAATAGAAACTTACCGTGGACATTAGAAACGATCTTCGAACCTCAGAAGAAAACATATTTTACAATCAGTAGAATATTTATGATGAAGTAAAACCTTTTCCAATACTGAAGAGTCGAAACCAGATTTGAGATTACAATATGACTAAATTCTGTAGGGTTTTTATATCGAGTATATAAAAAAGCTTTAGCATATACGATGAGGTTCTAGATGATAACAAGAATCATTATTATCCACAAGAAAAATTTAGTCTGATGTAAAGTATTGTTTAGCTCCGTTGAACAAACTTAGTTGACACATAATGGAATTAATCGTGGGAGAACTATATATCGGCACTTCGGATATCGGAATAATGTTACGGTCTCTCAGAAAATCGGTTTTAACTATATCTTTCATTCTATTTCACCGAGTGAGTAAGATTACCTGACGCCCGCCTTCTTTATTTTTAATTCTGTGGGTCACTATATAGTCAGCAACTCACATAGACCTTTGAGTTGCAAGTGTCCCTGACCGACGGTGGTCATTTATCATTAGATGACCTATTAGCTTGTTTGTTTCATTATAACCAACTAAATTAAATTGAGTCGTCTTTCGTTCATTTTGCTGCTTTATTCTACATATATCATGTATCAAGTATCATATTCTATGTATCAAGGGCGGCTCGCAGGATCTGTATTGATTAAAATGAACTATGAAAAACTAACTCACGTTTCGTGCGCTCATAGGGGGAGGTAGAGTTAATACAATTTCTAAATTGAAACATTTTCAATCTGTTCAAATTCACATTTCAAGGAATTCACAGTTTGTACAATTTAAAGTAAGTACAAATAAATAGTTAGTGCAATTTCTGGTTTCAAAGAATTTTCCATACGTACAAATAAGCAATTTAACTGTGTTTAACTATGTAGGTTTTATGTTATTTCATGTGGCTATTTATTACATTATGAAGCCATTAAATGTAATCGCTATGTCTAAAATCGTAAAAATAAATTGGAGATGTGGGTAAGCGGCGAGACTAAATTGGAACAGGGTATTTATTACTTTTGGTAAACGAAATGACGGAGATTAAGGCTAGCAGAGCGGTATGTATCCTGACACTGACACAGAAGCAGCCAAAAAACTATGTCACCCGATTACCATTTTTCAGCAATGATATAATGTACCATGCTATGGTAACTGTAGTCATTCATAGTGTAAACTCAAAGAGAGTTCACACCATGAATCACGATACGATGAGATGAACATATCCTTACTGGATCAAAATCCTAAATTAGATTATTCAAAAGAAAATTTCATTACTTTGGCACTCCTTTTGAAGCTTGATAATGAAAAAATATTGTTATAGACTAGCTAATAATAATAAATTGATAATAATAATAATAAAGAAGTGTTTGAGACTGTTACATCAATTCCTAACTTTTTACGTTGTGGAACACTGACTCAATACCTACTTAAACTATGGCTACGAGGTCTACATACGTCTACGCCGTAGCAGGATCCTAAGTCTAATTAAAGAAAATACCCACCATGACATCATTACAAGAAAACTGATATTAGTTATATCATGCCTCCGTTGTGTTGCATTTAAATAAATATTCCTGGCAATATATCGATGTTTCATGGACACGAATAAGTATTTACGAACTATGTGATTTATAACATAATAAAAATGTTTCTTAGCTGTTTTTTTACATATATAGAGTGGACCACATCCAGTCAAACAGTAGCTCACTACTTAAAATATAGACAGTCTGACGTGTACACCGTACGTACGTAATCTTGAGCTACGTGTTGCGGCATCTACGTAACCCAGCAACCTTGTGATTTTATTTATTCATAAATACTTTAAAAGTTATTCAATCTTTTATAAACACTATTTTTCAATTGGTCGTTTCTTTGACGACATACTAAAGATTAAAGAATTTACAAGTATTAAATGCATCTTGAAATATGTTTATGTTTAGAAGTTTATGCATGTTTTAATTATGACATAAAATGGTTTTTACTTTAACGACTTATGAAATACAATAGGAAGGAATGAGTTTATTAAATGCTCAACTACTACATTTATGTACTTAAAGGTTTGTTTTAAGCTAACCAGACTTTCATGTTTGAGTTTTATGGAACATGGGTATAACTTCCACTAACACAAACTACTATGTTTCGATCATCCCTAAAATATATCCTCGTTAATTTTCACACATAAATTTAAATCTACACACATATGGGTATTACTTGCAAACGGCTAGACCAAATTAATCGATTTTTTAAATTTATGTTTGTGAATTCCAAGACGAGGTTTTCATAATAGATTTTTGAGCAAACAACTTAAATGTTGGCAATTTAGACGATATTTTTCAGAAAGGAAATTCATTATCCATTTTCACGTTTAAAACATCATTGCATTTGAATACGTGAAATGTATCGGAGCCAATCCCAGCTAAATAGTTCTACTGACAAATAATATTCGTATGTGTTTAAGTCGATTTCAGGAAATCAGCAAAATGTTTTTGGGATATTTGTATAATTTCACATAAAAATACTTTTAGTACATGTTTAACTATTCTCAAATAAAATATTCTCAATTTCCTCCGGTACATGTTGCTGCAATCAGGGTCTTCAAAACTCCTTGTTCCCTCCTTATAAAAGTTTGTTCACTAGCGCAGTTATATTGAGATTACTCTTCTGCAATCAGAGACTGCCACTTTTAATACCAAGGCCAAAAGTTTGTAGTTCTTTAACATTATAATAATCTGCCTTAAAATCTTAGGCTATTAAAACTTTATACATAATTGTATGCCTCCATTATATGTTCTCGGGCATTCTTTACATTTATAATAATGAAATCATCATCATCATCAACAGTCTTTATTAGTCCACTAGCCGGACAAAGGCCTATCCTTAGAAATAAAAAATCTATAAACATAAAAATGTAAGGCTTAATGTTTTGTGGTTGCTTCAAAAACTCAAAAAGTTCTGCACCGATTGAGCTAAATTTTTGACACGATACACCACGCTTTAAAGAAAGTTTTTATCTATTTTTTGGAACCACAATGTGCCACAGCGAAGCGTGGCAGGGTACAGGTAGTTAATTTTATAATTTTCATTTTTAATCTTACGGTATAGCTACTTTAGTTACTTTAGTTACGGTATAGGTACTTTAGGTAGGTAGGTAGTATATAATTAACTCGGAGCTGTGCCTTTTCGCTTTCTTTACTGATATCTTTAAGCATAAATTTACTGTCACCTGAAGCCAATAACCTGGTAATATTACATCCTTGTGTTTAGATGGTTGTGTTCATACAGTCCTCGGGTTCAGGAGCTTTTTTTATTATTACCTACAAGCTAAAACTTAGCCGACCTATTCGTATTAATAGTCGGACAAGTTATTCACGTGCCAAGTCTGAAATAGGCAGCAGTTTAAGTGTGTCCTGGGCCCGAGGACTATCTAGATTAGTTGCTTTATAAAAAAATTCACCAATTAGAAAACATTCTACTGTATTTAACTATTGTATTTATGTTGCATTTTATGGTCCTATAATATAGATAAACCAAAGAGTAATTAGTACAGGTATGTGTAGGTAATCTGACGTATCTAATCTAAGTATTACCGAGTACCTGATAATTGTCGCCACGTGTACTTTTTCGATTCTACTGTTTCCGAGTGTAGCGCTAGCCAATTTTTCTATTGGTGTATATTTGGCAATGTTATCAGACCATAGATCTGTGTGTCTCTTGGCACGGCTGGTTTCTGAGTATCTCTGCCAACGACATTGTCCCCACCAGACACTAACTTGTGTTGCGCACGTGTCTGTCAAGACTACTATTAATCTCTCGAAAGACCAATGGAATTTTGTTCGACAGACATTTTTTTTGATATGATAACTATTTTACTTAGCCCTGAATTCTATTATTATATTATTTATACTTATCCAAAAAATGAAAATCTATAATTATATTTCATCTAATATATATATTATTATATAGTGAAGATAAGGTAGGTTTCATCTTTTGTATAAAAGACAACTCCCGCACTAGGAATATATCCCGTGTCGCGGGGGACGTTACAAACATTCATTCAAACGAGCAAAAATAACACCCAGACTCAGAACAACAATTCGAACAACAACACAAAGTGTTGTGCAATGTAGGGATCAAACCCACAACAATCAACGCAGTAGAAAGCGGCGAGGTGACGACTCCAGCATAAGAAATTGTTTTAGTATTCCTACAAGTTTATAATTAGTTTGTACTGTATTTTGTTTCAAACGTGTACAATTAAGAGATTTGTAATAAATAATAATCCATTTATGACGTGTAGTCACACAAAAGATGAAACAATTGTCAGTGAATGAATTTTCAACATCGGTTCAGTAACTCCGGATATAATCCTTCACAGTGAAGTGACTAGTCATAAAATTTATGAGTTGCGGTTTCATAAACTTTACCTCGTTTTAATATTAGAGCACATTATTTCATACATAACATTACTAGGGATCACCTCTATCTATCTATCTATCTATACTACACATACAACATAATGGTAATGAATTATCAATAAAATGTAAACCATTTATTTTTTGTAAGAATAATCGAGCTATTCACTACGAGTATATAATGTGACTGCTAGTCAGTCACACCCTTTTTCTTAGGAACACTTTAAATTAAAAAGTTTAAATGAACATAAAATGCGCTTTGTGCGTTTCTTTAAAAATAAGAAACCTACTTTTAAACTAAAGTAATCGAAAAGTACAACTATTTAGTTTAAAATGTTAGAGGTAGGTCTTACAGGACAAATAAAATAAGAAATCTGAGAGCCGTCAATTATTTTTTTAATAACATTCTACTTTTTTTAATAATATTCTACCACATTCACACAACGCCATCTAGTCCCAAACTAAACAGAGCTCGTACTATGGGTACTAGACAACTGATATAAATACATTTATACTTTTTTTTGTACATATATAGATATTATACATAGAAACACCCAGACCAAAGAAATGTTTGACTTGAGCGGGAATCGAACCCCTTTCGAACACGACCTTTGGAATAGCAGTCCGTTACACTATCCACTACGCCATCCGGTCGTCAAAACCGGTCAAAATTGTTTGTTATATTATATAAAATGATCTCTCAGACTACAAAGTGATATTCTAGTTTATTGACATAAGTATTATTGACAGATATGTACATACAGATACGAGTATAAATGTGTGGGAAAGAAAGAGAAGAAAGAAAACTTACGGTTCTAAAAGTACCGAACTTCTAGAACCGTAAGTTTTCTACATACTACTTGGTACGGAGTTCTCTGTGTTCGAGTCAGACTTTGAAAGCCGGTCTTTGAATTTATACCGTATAAAAATAAATTAAAGTTTCTAGCCGTCTCCAGTTTTTTACACACGAACTTCTATTATTCACAAGTTCTTAAATGAAATTTGCTCAAGGGACTTCAAGAAATTCTCTGCACGTACATATAAATATATAAATGTAGGTTTATAATTATGACCTGTTGCACCCTAAAATTAGTTTTTCTGTTATGTAACATGTTATGGTTTCATAAAGTACTCAAATTCAAATCATATGTTGAGTTGAAAATATCTTCCTACGTATTGGTTAAAGTGTAAGTACATTTGGTATGTTTATTGTTTAACAGTGCAGTGTTTATTTGCACGGCGGCGCCTGTAGATTCAGGTTTTATGGTTTTATGATAATGGCACCCACATATGACAATAAGTGCGTTGGATACAGCTGTAAATAATATTTAGCTTTTATCGGTATACTAGGGTCAGCAGGTAATACCTGGAAGAAAGCCAACTAGCCCACGCACTCCACTCGCCTACAGGCCATGTTGATTCAGACGAATTTGAATCTTCCTTCTTACGTTGTTAAGTGAATTTTCTAATGTTTGCTAATCGAATCTTCAAATCGATGTCCAAATCTCTACTGCCATCTGCCTTGAGCCATGTATTTTTATTTTATCGCGTTTATCGCTGGGCCATCGTGAGTTGTGTTCGTCGATAAATTACGACTAGCTGATGTGTTGACGTAAAGCCCTGGCTATGTTATGAAATATTCTTGTTAATGTCTATAAGATGTTTTACAAATGAGTGATGGATTAGATTCACCCGTCATTTGATTTAGAAACGAATAAGTTTAATCGATTTATAATAGTATTAAAGTCTATATACAAAGTAACTACTAGTTGAGCAATAAGTAAAACGTCAAGTTTTTGAAATTGTCTGACGAAATTATATTTCCGATCATTAGTGATGATGATGATGATTATGCCCTGTACTGTAAATTATACTAGCTATAACCAGCAGATCGCCAGCGGTATTTATATATGGTTCCAACTATGCTCTGCATGAAAATATTATATAACCTTCTAAAGTTTGTGCGAGTCAATTAAAATATATAAAGGATTTAAACAGTTTCATTATTTGTAATTTTTTTGCAGATTTCTATTACGACGCATTTGAACAAATCTTTGTGGAAAACACTCAAATTTAGTGACTTTGCTTTTATGATATCGGTATATACCTAATTTTGTTTACAGAAATTAACACGCTCACGATAGGTATTAGGTAACTTTAACCTTTGAATTGCCCGATGTTTCGACCAAGTTGCACTGGCCGTAGCCACACGCGTACTATGTGCGTATTATTATACATAATATCTTCGATGTGTAATGTTAATTCCTATGAACATATTTATATATAATGGAATGCGATAGGTAAAGAGATAGTATATGATATCTGAACTCTGACCGTGAAGTAAAATACCCAAATACTTAGAAATCTACAAAGAAGGGACAGTGATTTAATTTGAACTTCGAAAGTGTCACATGAGTCACATTACGGCGCAAGTTACGCCCCAGAACCTTTAAGACATATGGTTTCAAATTGACACTTTTGTTTGTTTTACACAGTATAGGATGAGCTAATCAGAAATAGCGATCGACGGATCGTTCCGTACCAGTTTTATTTGGGATTAATTGATGTGGTTTATAATTAGTTCTGGTGGAGGCCTGGTAAATCTGTCTGTTTTCTTTTGTGAGATATAATTTTTCGCGGCATGATTGGTTACATGACAGGGTAAACAGTAATTATGGAGTATCAATAGTAACTGAACAGTGTTTTCATAAGGTGTTATCATAGTTACTGTTATGTTTTTTATTAATTCCAGAACCATAATGGACTTATACACTTCTTTCACGGAATCCAAAGAATTAAGATACATAATAGTCCTCCCTACTCCTTTTTTATGGTACGTTTATTTACTAAGAAGCTGGAGATAGAAAAACAAAGTAATAAAATAATAATAATATTGTACCACATTCACACAACGCCATCTAGTACCAAACTAAGCAGAGCTTGTACTATGGGTACTAGACAACTGATATAAATACAAATATACTTTTTTTTTGTAAATACATACTTATTATACATAGAAACACCCAGACCAAATCAAACATTAAATGTTCATGCACACAAATTTTGACTTGAGCGGAAATCGAACCCGCGACCTTTGGAATAGCAGTCCGTTACACAAACCACAACGCCATTCGGTCGTCAAATCTGTTGTTAGTTTGAGATTGCCGTAAGTGGAGTTCTTACAAAAGAAAGGAGTTAGTTAGTATATTGTACAGCACAGTTTACCTAAAGGTTGGGTATCTGTAAGAGATAGTAAGGTAAGTTAGCGGTTGTATTATTGTTTCTAAATGTTATATTTCGGTGTACACAAAATATCGATCTGTGCCTGGCGATTTTGTGACGTAGTTTGTTCTATCCAGAAGAATGAAATCAACTAAAAAGAGCAACAATTCCAGTTTTATTTATACGATACCTATTAAATTGGGCTATTTCCGACTACTTCAGAATTAGAGACACATTAAATGTGAATACGAGCGGCCATATACTTGTTCAAGCAGGGCTTGTTTCCGAATTAAAAAAAATAATGTTTTCAATTATGTACGTAGGTACAACTACGAACATAATTGAAAACATTACGTATACATGTAAGGTAAACACAGAGAACCAATAAATACTTAAATAATAGCTTTTTATTAATAATTAATTACACATTGTGTAGTACCGAACACCGTAGTCGTATATTGATACGACTACGGTGTTCTAGCTCTGGGTGCTATAACCGGGTTGCTACCTGCATCGCAACTTTTGAAGAAAAATGTAGACTCAGTACCAGAATTTGTGATAGTGACTGATACATAATATATATCGCATTAGAAACTAAGGATTGAGACTACACCTTGTGTCTCACTTCACTTGTTTTCTTTAAATATCGATTGTTAACTTTATAGATACATACATACTCGGACATATTAAACATCTATATTTGCTAACTGTAAGTTGGTCCTTCTCGCATAATGTTGCTGTCAAAGGGGCTTATAAATTAAAGAAAGAAATCTTGAGAGTACATGAAACGGAAAACGTAGGTAAGCAATGAAAAGAAAGAAATATGCTCCAACAGCTTAAGTCTGGTATGTGTTATTCCAGGTGTATCTGGTCGCGTATCTGTTCCAGGGGTAGTCATGGTTCATCTCCTGACGCTTCTATCGTGGTCGCCAGCGCATCGGGCAGCGGGTGTACTTTCCAGTGTCTGTGTGTAAACGCCGGTGGACTGGCTTTTCGCTCGGGTAGGACGCGACGTCCGCGTATATTTGGATGTTTGTAATCTGATCTAATTAATAATAACTTGTGACAGACACAGCCTGTACTATGGCAACCATTACTGATAGACATAGGTACTTATGTATTACTTAATATACCTCCATTATCGTCTCAATCTCGTCGTCAAAACCTTTAAAATGATAATTATAAGAACAAGACGGTAATGGGTGCAGATCTTCAGCGGACGTTATTATGTAAACTTACGTTCATTAATAATTTATTTAATACTAGCTGTACCCTCCGTGCTTTGCTGTGGTACATTATGGTTGCATTGATGATGAATGAAAAACAAACTGACTCGGAATATAAATAAAAACAATCTTTGAATCGGGTTGTATATCGAGTAAAAAATTGAGGTCAATCAGTACAAAACTTTTTAGTTTTTGAAGTGTACACAAACTCTACTTCGCAGCTTCGGTAAAACGGCTCAGCTATATGACCTTTTACTGCCGAGCACAAGTTCTCCTACCTAAGGTAAAATGATCTCACCTTAAATTATTTTAAGTTGAAAGTATTTCTTATTTTATTTATTTAAAAAAGGAGATAATACTTTCAGGAAAATGCGTAGAGAGAGCGAGATTTGTGCGTCAAGTTTTGAAATATTCTTCATCTACTACAATCACATGCAATGACCATCGAGCGAAGAAATAATAGTTCCAAGAATGTTATTATGTGTAGGTAATCCAGAGCTATTTTCGAGTGTATCTATTCATAAATCTTGAATATACCTAGTGCAACGTGGAAACAAAATTCTCAATAGCGCGTATCAATATAACAAAGGAATGTAAGAACTAATATTTGGGTTAGGATAGGTTTGAAATCGCGGAACTCTTTTAGCGTATCTTGATACATTTTAAACTTTAATTACAGGGTTAATTGTTAGTACGAGATCCAATCACTATAATTTTGCAGGCATTTGGTATTTACTAATTTCATAATAGTAGATGAGTTTACAGTAGAGAGGTCAGGTAAAATTGAGTCAGATTACACTCAAATTAAATTATATTTAACTTTTTTATCTCTCTACTATGGCACAAATTGCCTGTAACAATATTGCTGCAAGTAGAGGTTGCCCTCACTGTGTGCGAGAGGTATACTTTAGAGGGGCGAACGAGCAGACGTTTCACCTGATGGTAAGTGACTACCAAGTGACACCTGCAAGTCAAGAGTCATAAGTGCATTGCTGTCCCTTTAGAGGTCCTCCCCCCAAAAATTGGGAGGGGAGGGGCTCTGGTAACCTTACTTGGTAAAAAACAACTTTTGTTTCTGTGAGGCGATGATATTACTCCGGCTTCGAGCAGGCCCATTTGTGCAGCAGTTTGATTCAGATTGATTTATTAAATGCGCTTAAAGTGCATGCATCGTTTTAAAGTAAATTAGACTTAATTTTGGGTTAATAAACTTTAATATTATTTTTACATATTTTAAAAATTTGTGTCCACTCTTCGTTCCTAATCCTATCTGTAATCTTTGGGAACGCTTTAGCTCTGAAAATCAGGATAGCACATAGCCGCCTCTCATTTAAGACGAAAGTCCGAACTCGCATTCTAGGCACCCCAGCATATTCATCACAACTGTAAAGTTTTATATTTTACTAGCTGACCCGCGCAACTTCGTCTGCGTCTCTCAATAGTAATAAATTTTCTCCGTTTTTGAAACATTCTTCATTGGTGCTCCGCTCCTATTGGTCTTAGCGTGATGATATATAGCCTATAGCCTTCCTCGATAAATGGGCTATCTAACACTGAAAGAATTTTTCAAATCGGACCAGTAGTTCCTGAGATTAGCGCGTTCAAACAAACAAACAAACAAACAAACAAACAAACTCTTCAGCTTTATAATATTAGTATAGATTTGTGTATATTATATGTATGTACATATGTACTCAGCAAGTATATGTGTATTTCAGTTTATATTTATGTATATCTGTCCCATTGTTTTTGTCCATCTCCTTAATTAAGTTAAATATTTTTATAACAAAACTCAATTTCTAGTGCATCTACCCATACATTTACCCACCACCCAAAGGTTGACTGGGAGAAAATGCCTGTGGCGTTATGTCCGTCATTGTGCAAGTGAGGTGTAATTTGTGCATAGAGAATTAAATTATATAAATAAAAATATCTTTTCCTGATACAGAATAGATTGTGCTCACTTTGTACTAAAGTTTATTCTTCATTTGTATGCGTATTTTCTGACTGCGATGATGAAGACCACTAATGTCTATTGAAACTACTCAGAATAGGTATCGCACGAGTTGCGATTTAATTACTTTATTGTGCCTTAAACAATTTAGGATCGTCACAAAACACTTTTACACAGGTTGCATAGCGCAGTTTCTTGGAGCTAGGAGACTTGGTGCGAGGAATCTCTCCCGTCCATATACCCTGTGAAAATTAAGGTTTATAATTTTCCAACAATTCCATCCTTTTACAGAAAATTGACTAGACTAAAATTTACTTTTTAAATGCATTTTTTAATTTTATTTTGAACACATAACCATTTGAGGTGAGAAACGAGCTGGAGAAAAGATCGAAAAAATACTGTAGCAAATTACTGGTCCTATGATACTTCTCTACAGGATCCAGGTATAATCGAAAAGAACGATCACGTTTAAGGACAGAGCCCTAGCTTCTAAAGTCTCTATGAATGCAATTTTTGAAAAAGAATGATGAGGTTGAGCATTTACCTTTGATGCTTGTATTTTCAGTAAGGCAATAAAGAAGTATACAACGTACCTGATGGGGATCGATAATCTATTGCCCTCTGTTGAAATAGAGATATATAAAAAATAAATTTATCAAGCACTTTATTGCTTCCATTGCATAGAATCTAGCAACGTGTGCATGTAAAGAGAAACCAGAAATGTACACAAAAACTAGAAATATGAAAGTTTTCAATTTTTCAGCATGATTCAAACCACATTGTAGCCACATATATTTTAGATGTTTGTTGATATAGTTCGGTTAGATTCATGTGTTAGGAAATTCGGAAGACTGCCATTTGGGCCACGGTGGTTTTATTTAAATCCAGATCATGATTTTCATCCCCATGATGTCCAACATTATAAATTTCTAGAGCTTCTTTTATTGGTCTGTAAGACATATAGATGGCGAAGTGATTTCATTTTGTGAATAATTATGCACAGTGAAGTGAAGCCGGTACAAAACAAACAGTAACATTAAGCGTTTAAGAAACCATAAACGAGATTGACACGAAATTTAGTTTCGCCTTGTCAAGATTAAGAGGGCAAATCAAACGATCGTAAATTTCCGTCAGACCGAGTAGTGCTCCCACTCGCGGCGGCGCATATGAGTGTTGTTATAATAGAATGCTTTAGAGACGCGTAAAACAATAATTAATTTAAAAGAAGTGTGTTGGCACATGTCCATTGAAAAATTCCGTGAAACGTTCAGTTCAGCTTTTAGCTACACGTCGTATGGATTTCGTGGCAAAATGATTGTCAAACTGAAATAATAAATTGTTCTATTTCACGTTTCCTAGCGTTAATTTACTAAACTCAGTTATAAAAACATCACATTGCAATTTAAAATGTTGGTCTCTGACATGATTTATGTACATTGAAATTATTTTAGAACAATATTCAAATATTTGTTAAAGAAATGCTGTCATTCTATTGTTTTTCCTGATGATATTTTCGTATCCAAATGAATTTTAAATGATCACGATAATGAATAACATATAAAATATATTCTCTCTGTAGGACTTCCTTATTATCTATCCAGCTATTTCATTAGAATAAAAGTGGTAATGTCTTTTTAAGTAATTTAGTATCAGTTCATTAGGTTGTTACGTATATTATAATCTAGTATTGACGTCTATTGATACGATAATTATGCAATCCTACTTATATCGTTATGACTACGAATTTAATCGTCAAAATTTTTTGTTCGGCCACTGACACCAGGAATACATGAGCGATAAGCAGTTGAGACTGTATAAAGGTAATAATCCAGAAAAAATATCCAGTCCCACTACAGCATTGCTATACTATCCACAGATGAAATAACTGTGGTGGGGCAGTCCCCACAACTCTATCCGAGTATTGTCAGTACAATACTCGGATAGAGTTGTGCATCCGACAGGATGTACTATTTGTTTTTTTTTTTTCATTTACATTTTCAATTGTTTGAAACGCATTTAAGTCACCGAAAAGTGACCACAAATTAGAATACAAGTACATAAAGTGCATTGTGGTGGGAACATAAAGATTATTTATAATACCGTGAAATGGTTTAAAACAATTTTTTTTATGTTAGAGGGGGCAGACGAGCAGCCGTGTCACCTGATGGAAAGTGACTATCGCCGCCCATGGACGTCTGCAACTCAAGAGTCACAAACGCGTTGCTGGTCTTTTAGGAAGGAGTACGCTCTTTTTTGAAGGTTTGAAGGTTCTTAACATTATTGATTTTAGGCGACACTGGCCAAAAAAATCGAGTGACGCTTGAAAGTGAGATTGAGGCACTAATTATGACTCAATTTAACATTGTATTTGTCTTTTCATAGATCTCAAGTTAGCTTGTTAGCTAGGTTTAGATAAGCCCAACCTAGAAGACCTGAAAGACGGCTGACTCAAACTATTTCTCAGACTATGGACAACGGATGTGTCAGTTCCACGCTTTAAATGGATTATAGTGAAAATTAAAAGGGGCCCGGCGTTTGAGAGTCTTTGGAGTTGTTAGAGGAGGAAGTGGTCTGACTTTTGTTGTAAAACTCTTAATCTTTATCATTCAACGCATAGGCATGTTAACTTTGCGGAAGTGTTAGAAAGAAAAATTGTAATGTAATAGGGCACTCAAATGGCCTGATAACAGTGGAAACTTTAAATTCTGCTGGATTTCGAATGGTAAGATTCTCCTACGCAGAGGCCCGGAGTACAAGGAAACTTACACAGTCAAGACGGAAGGCTGCCTGGCAACCATTCTGAAAAGGAAATGACTGTACAAACTGTGCTACATAATTATCCTGCCTCTTTGTTCAGCTATATATAGCTTAGTAATATTTGGTAAATGTCTAAAAATTTTTGACATGAGTCACAAACTCCGCACACACAATCCTTTTTCTACACACTGCACAACTTACACGTACGATCTATCACGCACGAAGCTCTACCTCACCTTTTCTAATGCTCTAAGTATTTTTTATTTACAAAGACTGACGCAATTACTTTCACACCACACTAAATCACAAACATTTATTCGAAATTGTACAACTCAAAAAAACTTATTAAATATGCATTCTTTGAGACCTATTAAAATTAAACTAAAATTAAATTATAAATGGCTTGTCTAAATAACATTCTTGATGAAATTGATCAACATAGTATAGCAACTTTTGAGGTCTGTGCCCCTCATACATACACTTCGTTACAAAATGAAGCGAAATCGCCTATTAAAATTATTCATATGAATATTCGTAGTGTTCATAAAAATCTTGATAGTTTTTTAATTGTTCTTGCACAAATGCCTATACAATTTGACCTCATAATACTGACGGAATGCCGGTTGAAAAACTCTGGCCCAACCCCAACTATAGATGGT